>OX421954.2:0-2400000 GCA_949128155.2 Xanthia icteritia | reverse complement strand
TATGAACCGTCGATACGTGGCACGGACAAAGAAATCTACATTTTTGTGTAGAAATAGTGATGTTGGAAGTGGGTGCACAGATACGGAATGATAAGAATCGAGGACCTGTTGGACATCATCATTCTCTTGCCCTTATAAAAACATTACACTTATATTATTAAGAGAATAGATTTGTATTTTTGTTTGTAATGAATAAACTCGAAAACTACTTGACCAATTTAAAAAATTCTTTCAGCAGTAGAATGCTATATTATTACTGAGTAACATAGGCTATAATTTATAAGCATATCACGGGGGCAAAGCAGCTGGCGGAAGGTAGTCCCAAATAAATGAATTTTGATTAGTATTTATTTGGGGTCAGTGCATCATTTCTTCTTCTCCCTAACTTCCCTATTATTTGTGATCTCAGTTTAATCACCCCCTTTCTTGCCATATCATCTTTTAAATAGTAGGAGTTTATGTAAATTATATGTGGGATAGTAAGGAGATGCCACGAATTTGGCCGAATGTTCGGGTGTCGGCCTAAGCGCAAAATATTCGGTTGTTGAATATTCTCTACAGTTGCACGCCCTAATACCGATCCTTGGCTACTCTTATTTATATAATATCTGCTTACTTGTGAAGTCATCTGTAGATGGTGTTTTGTCGGACGTTGCCTATTCTAACTTGAACTCTTTATGAATTATAATATAACTTATGTTATAAATTCAAAAGTAACTCGATCTGTGGTTAGTTTTCACGCTTTAATTGGGCATAGGATACTATTAAAATATAGGACTACTATATTTAAAAGTATCCTATACTTTTATCTCGGTAGGTATTGCGTTCTCGTGGGATACTTTCCGATCTCCACGCGGCGAAGCCGTAGGCAAAAATTAGTTACCTATAATCAATTTTACGTCTGCTCAAACTGTTTTACGGTTAATTTGAGCAGTACATTACCACTTCACCATTCTGTCTGCCTATTGTTGTATTTACTTACTATAGGTTATTTTCAGTAATATTCAAGAGCACCTTTTTCTTTTAATATGATGTGTAAAAGTGATTGTAATATCCTATTTACAAAATAAACAATTTCATTTCATTTCATCAAAAGAATATTCTTACATTATTCAAATTGAATAATAACGTAAAGTATTCAAAAAACGCCCAAGTAAGTCAATTTAAAATTAAACACAAAAATACACAGATTAGTGAATGTTATGAATTATTCATTGAATATCTAACGAGTATCGTGAAAGAAAATTTTCAACCTGAATTCTTGTAAAGAAAAGCCGGAACACGATTTTGTAGTAACGAGATAATTACTGTGCATCATGAAAATGCAGGGGACTTAGGCTTTATTCACATTGTCTTTTATTATGTATACGATAAAAAGATTTTATTTAACTCGTAAAATAATTGTTTTGATTGATAATACTTATCGTCAGCATCGATAATTTTACATTAACAGTGCTGACCAATGCAATGAAAAAGGGGTATTTTCAATATAGTAACGTATAAACACGGACGCTTTTGTAGTGATTATCTATGTTTTGTAACAATTATTTCAAATAATTATACTACTACATCATGAATATTAAACAGAATACTAGTAATAATGATATAAGGCTAACAGAACTGTCAAAACTAAAGGCAGACAAGAAAGACTAGAAAAATTTAAACGGAAAACGATAGCAATACTACTGTAACCTTTTCCCTATTACTTTCTCTTGATACAGTAATTATAGAAATAACAGCACTTGACGTATGAATCACAAAACCTAATCATAAATTAAAACTTAAACTAACGGTAGCAAAAACAATTCTTACAGAACCGCGTCTTCTACACATTGCCTTAAATGGTAACGGTCTGATGCATCAAAGCGTGCTTACAAATGTGAATTAGCACACTATATACGTTAATCTGATTGCACTTGATAATTCATTGGCTGTTTCTAACTTTCTTTTTGACATTAAGTTCGATTATTACGTTGCTACTGAAATAATTAAGGGATGGGACGTTATTGAAGATGCTATAGATAAATAGAATAGAATAGAATAAAATTTCTTTATTTCGGACAATATCCATATAGTGTTAGTAACATACAAAAAATAACTTATTGCCTAGTGTTAGTAAAGATGAGGAATTTGATATTTGATTCTATGTTAGCGTTAGTAAAGGTTTTGGCATTTCGTTATAGACTATAATAATTGGACTAAAGATACGCAAAAAGAAAGTACCTATAGAAAATAATTTAAAGAAATGAAAGAACTGAATAAATATTTTAAAACTGCGAGCGCTTTACATTAAATTTAATAAAGAATTCTGCCAATGTGCCTTTTTTAATCATGTTTATAATAAAAATGGTAATTATAAGGCTGAGGTTAATTAAGTTTTTAAATGTACTTTTGTTCACGTAATAACATTAAATTAGAAGCTTTTTTATTTCGTTGAGATTAAAATACAAAATCTGTATCGTATAAATCTACGCGAAACTTTTTATTACATTTGAAACTAGCTAATCTAAGCAAATTTAATATTTAGTGATAAGATCTAACACCTACCTTTAGCAGTTCTTCCGTCATATATCTCCAAATCCAAGGCGTCGTTTCCGTCCGCCTGCGAGACTCTGAAGGTGTAGTCACGCCAATCGAAGCTGAACGCGTTACTGTCCAAGAAGTTTGTCAGCCACCAGTCTTTTGACCTCGCCTGCCTCGTCTTCAACGGTTCTATCGTAAGCACATTGAACACCTTCACAGATTTCTGCTGCTTCAAACTCCTCAGAATCTCTTTCGCCATATGATCGATACACGTAGCATTATCACTACAGTTCAGTTCAACAATCGCCCTAACATCCCCCATCAGCATAAAAGCGACCAAAAGGGCAAGGGGATTCATTTTCACCTATGTCTTTTTCACAAACACTGTGTCACAGGTCTTCACCAATCCATTTGTGGGTCACGCCTTCCCGAACCATCTACATCGATGGCTACTTGGTTAATGAGTCCCTCTATGCCTGCCTGATCATTTTTATCTGCCGTCACGCTGCACTGACCACCGCGGACGGCATGTGCAATATTTTTTTCACTGAGTTCTTCACTTGCATGTATACACTACACCACTTTTCTTTCCACCGTACACGTTTTTATTCAATAATTTTCCGTGATCCGCACATTTAAGGTGCTTTATCGCGAATTATTGATGTGTGACATAAAAAATGTTTTCGTTTCGCTTTGGTATACGTCGCTAATAGGTATAGTGAATCAATATTTTACTTTCATATGTACGGTCAGCAAATTCATTTGGGTTTGATCCTTTATAAAATGTCACTCAACTGAGTTTGACATGAGCTTTGACATTGGTGTTAATTTTAAACAAAGAGTAGATTCTGAGTAATGTGATTGCAGCTTTTTAATTTTGGAGAAAAAAAAGAAAGAGAAAAGGAAAATAGGTTTATTTGCGGTAAACATAACGCGAAGAAAGAACAAAAACACGAAAATAACAATTTGGGGAAAATATGCGTCACATCCACGCAAAACGGCCATAGCTCAGCATAATGCTGCGATCCTATGTGAGACAGAGTCCCAGCGCTGATTTTCAGCGACAGCTGGCGTTGACGTGATGACGTCAATCGGTGCAGCATATAGTTAAATAACAAATGATGAAATCGAAAATAAAATAAATACAAATCTTAGTCCTAAATGTTTATATAAAAATAATATTTAAAATGGCATCATTTAGTTCCGTCGGCGACTCACGCAGCAATCAGCTGCAATCTGTGCGCGCAGCTATAACAAAACTATTTGTTTGACACTTTGACGTTTTGACTTAATGGTTATTGGTTAGTGGTTACGTAATAATTGTATCATGGCGCAATAAGGAATGAATGTTATGATGCAATGCAGTAATAATAATAAAGGATGACGAGAACCTAAATTGGTCCTGAAATAATAAAAAAAACAAATAGATTTGGCTGTTGCCTTCCAAGGAAGGGTATCAAAAAGCCTTTCCGCGTTTAAGGGTTGATTAAAAAAATATCAAAATGGACGGGAGTTAAGAGGGTTTGATAGAAAGCTTTACGAGGTTCTCTAATACAAAATGTTAATGGAATGTTTTTATTCACTCAAAATGCGAAGAGTATGTCAAAGGTAAACTTGAGCTTTTTATTTGAGAGCCTTTTCAAAGCAAAATATCCAGTATTTTTGTTTACCTTTGGGACATTATTGAAAAAACTTTGCGAGCTTATTTAGGCACACGATCAGTAAAACATCTCTTAGTTTTGTTTTCTATTTCGGGTACTTAGATTATATTTTATAATTAAACATTTATGAGTACCTTAAGGATGGTCCTTCATTGAATTTATTATTTCCTATACAACAGTCAGTCTTCAAAAGAAGAGATACTTTTTTTTAGACGACCTATCTCCAGTAGGAGATTTCGTATCTTTCATGTTCTATTTTATTTTATTCATTAAGGAACAATAAACAGCTACGATATAAGTAAAAAGTATTTGACTTTTTAACAATATTGCAGTACACTAAATTATCTACAGAAATCTACATGTAAATAAAAAGGATATATTTAATACTAGCTTTACCCGGCCCGGCTTCGCACGGGTAGCACTAAGTACTTATCGACGGCGCACCTAACTACCCTACCTACCCTACTACCTATAATATTTTTTACCTCTTCTCAAACCAACATCAAAATAATTATAACGTAGCACTATTTTCACTTTTTTTTTAAAGTGATTGTACTGTATACTGTAAGTACACCTCTACCCATCGCTTCGGTGAATACAGGCGTAATGTTATATATGTATGTAATTTCTCAAAAATCCCTCGTGACACAAAATTTACTTCAAAATCATAATTCCAACATGACTAGTGTACCGACATCTGGCGCGAGTTTGGAACTCAAAAGTTTTAGTAATTACGCATATCATTACCAAGGCCTGACGTTAGTTGTTAAGTGTTACCAGTTAAAGTTCTGTTTCAAATTGATTCTGTGATGGCTGAATAATTGACTAACTGAAGTTTGAAATGTTTGGCTCTTATAGTTTGAGAGTGATACTTCGAATCTCTAGGTGCGTTTCCTCTTGAACATTGTTTCCTTTCAGAAGCTGGTTTTGCGGTTGCTAACATTGCCATCCAACGCTAAGTTAACAGGGCTTTGGCTTTATTTATTTTATTGCTTAGTTTAAGTTTTGATTTTTCTCGTGTGAATATTTTTTCATTCTTTCTTTCCATAGCTTTTACAAATCAAACATCAAGCTACGACGACAATCAAAATAATATCAAAGATGAATTAAATACAAAACCAAAATCAGTGACCGGAATAAAAATATATTCTCGCAAATGAAAATGAGTTTTCTGACCACGAACGAACTCAACTTCTTGAACTGGCGACGAACTATTTTAAATGTAAAGCAGCTATTATAAAGAAAAGGCGATAATATTATATTCCAACAAAGTAGTTTTACTTCATTTCAAAAAAAGTTTCCTAGAAAATTTAATAATGAGGCAAGAAGTTTACCATCGAGAACGTTTGAATGCAAAACATTTCATGAGAATCAAGACATCAGACGTGAAATTTGGAAAGATTAAATACTTTTAACCGTCCATTGAGCAAAAAGCCCATGGAAAGAGGTTTTCGTCGCCTTATACCGTGGAGTTTCTTGCCAGCTCTTTTCCATAGAAAACAACCATTTGGAACCGTGCACCTAGCTTCTCACGTTTTATAAGTGCCCTTGTAGGTTTATGTAAAATAAAATATTTTGAATTTGAATCTGATTTATGAAACCAAAGAGATTTCCGATCGGTTGATTGTAAGGTTAGAAAATCTTATGTGGCTATAATTTTATCAATGCCAATGGTCTTCAGACCATATTGTAGTCAGACTGTTATAGGGCGCCATTATAGTTTGGAGGCAGTAGATGCCCGGAGGAACACTTCCAATCAATCTGCCTAGCCTGTCTCAACTATGTTCGGGTCGGATTTCAGTCTTTCCGTATGCAGCTGAATACCAGTATTCTACGTGGAGTGACTGCCTACCTGACAACCACAATCAAGTAACTGGGTAACATGATACCCCTTTTTTTTTTTTTTTTTTTTGGGTGGGAAATTATCAAATAACTTCTCCCGCTCTGGGTGCGGGAGGGCGTGTCAGACTCTTACTGACTAAAACCCACCCGTGTTCCTTCCGTTGCCTGTACGTTGCCAGGGCCCACGGTATCCCTTTCGGACTTTCCCGCAACCCCGGCAGGCATCGGTCCTATTGGACCCCTTCCGTTAACATGATACCCCTTGGTAAGACTTTTGAGCTTCTGACTACCTGTAACGACTATCAAAAATCTACGATTGACAGCCGGGACAAACGGCTTAACGTGCTTTTCGAGGTACGGAAGGGTCTTGATATGGAATGGATGTTCGGAATCCACGAACCGACTGCGGCAAGCGTGGGTTAACCATCGATAAACCCGTGCGGCTGTTATTATTTAGCCACGAGCCCCGCAAGATGAAATCCTTTTATCTATAGGTTCATTCTATCAGCTGGCAGCTAATTTGTTTTTTTGATATGTAACATTTTTGCTCTCGCTTTTCTGCATTCAAAATATAAATCTAGAAAAATCTAAATAATCGAATCTGTGGAAGTGATTTCGTGAAAAGGGACGGAAGTGTATCACAGGAAGCTGGGGAAGAACGCGTTCATTTAATTTGACCAATGAGCGCGCGTGGTGCTAGATTTGGCCATCAGAAACGACCTTGACGAGGCCCCGCCCCTTATGTGTTGCTTGTTACCTTAATGTTACTTATTAACAAGGTGAACTGTCAGGTGTTATGCATCGTATGCGACTACTGTAAGGCTCACTCGTTTTTTCATTCGTGTTTCGTTTTTCTTATCAATTTGAACTTCCCCAAAGTTGTCTTGCTCCCTTCTATGAACTCTTATACCAAACACATTAAGTACTGGACCATCTACACTTGATTTGCTGTTGGTACTTACAAATGAAACTTGTTTTGTTTAATCGCCTACGTATTGCACGCGATCACTGGTCCAGTAACAAAAAACAATATATCACATTTTGTGTCCGGAACCACGCACTGCTGTCTTTTTTTGGCAGTTCTAGTCAGTTCTCTGTTAGTTGTAATCGAAAATTCATTTTTTTGTCACAAAAAAAAGCATTATTGGCAATTTAAAATGACTTTATTCCCTATGTTGCCTTCTACGATCAATCTCCCATTAACGCCTCTAAAATAATACACTGTGGGGGATAACTTTGCCCAGTCGTAGGACTATATAGATAATACCTATGTTGCTCAACTCGTAGAATACAACGTCCCTTTATTCCTCCACTTCTTTTTAACCCACGTTTGCTCCTTTCATAGCGTAGCATGACTACTTCTATCTGTACAAAGATTATCCAAAATATCTCTATTCATTCAAAGTGATATTGTTTTCATCATTTGTAACATCGTTCCGTACAAAATGTTTCTAAAATCTGTAATTTTGTCTTTCGTTCCTTCCGTTTTACGGTACGATTGTTACGAAGGATGGTAGTGAGTGGTTGTTCTTCAACACACCATCTACACTTCTTAAAACACCTACATCGTTATCAATCTTGTGTTCACCAATTTAGTTATCCCTTCAATCCATCAAACCAGCATTTTTCTCGTCAACGATGGATATTCTTTCAAGTTGCTATGGTACAAAATCTTTTATAAGTATGTCAGTAGCTACTAGTTTAACGCTGTCTTCTTTTCATAATAATTAAATAAAAATGACAGCTAGATATATCGAACGTTTTAAATCGTTAAGTTTTTATTTTTCTTGTGTTTCTTTTTCAACGATCATCGTTGATAACCGCTATTAATGTTCAATAATGAATGATGCTTTTGTGGTTGTAAATTACTAGTTGATCGTAGCAATGAAACATCTTGAAATATTATAAACAATATCTTGAAAGTATCAGACTTATCAATCTATTGGCAGTGTTTTTTGAGTTATAAATAACTAGTGATACATTTATGATTCGCTATCTATAAGAATCTTTAAACCGCAGAAAAGAGGAAGATCAAACAAACTATCGATGAGGATACTGATAGAGGTGTATGGAAGAAATATACATACTGTATCGACTTCCAGCAAATTGGCATAAGGGCAGGAGGATGATGAATTGGCCGACAACAGCTGTTACTGGTAAGTTACAGGAACAGAAAATAGAATATCATTTTAATATAGTAAATAAAACTACGGTGTCCTAGAAGAGCGGTAGTTGCCACACATCGACCGCAGTGACGGCTGTATTCAAAATGATGGCAGTAGGGTTTGAGTTTACGATGTCAAAAACGCTCTTTAGGAAAACCAACCTACTTTCATAAATAACGTTTCAGTGATGTCATTCGTAAATTGTAGACGCTATATGGCGTCGCTCTTCTACGAAACCGTAGCTATAAGCAAACATACCGTCACCCTGGTTTGGTGACCAGTCAGTTTTAATTATTATGCACAACAAACAAAGCTGAATTAAATTACAATAATTCATAACAGTGGAGCATTGGGAGCTGTGGTGGCCAAGTGGCAATGGCCGCGACTTACGGGTAGTAGGTTGTGGGTTCGAACCCAAGCAGGCATTCTACTTTGTGTAAATTATTTCATCACCACTGCTCTGAAAACGATAAAGGAAAACATTATGAGGAAACCGGCATGTCCTAGAACAAAAAATTCGAAGCCATGTGACACCCACCAACCCGTACTGGGCCCACGTGGTCGATTACGACCCAGACCCTTTCACAGAGAGGCGGCCTGTGTCAAGGCAGTATGAACATTAAAGGCTTATTAACCTATTATGCTTATGCTAATTCAAAACACCACAACATTATTGATATTATTTCCTAAAATAACAAATTCCGGATGTTAACAACAAAATTCAGCGAATTATTTATGTAAACAAAAATACGTTTGTTATTAGTTTTACATTACTGCAAATTTATTATTGTTCAACACTATTATTAACCACTACACTAACGAGGCAGTTACATGTTATATACTTATATTTAATTAATTATATGTCTGTGCTATTGGGCTTTCCATCAGGAACTTCTCAGCAGCCCCGAGTCTGGAATTGTGTCGGGTTGATGGCAATAGGCTCGCCCCCTATTTTTTACATGGGACTCAAACATAACTGGCGAAATGTGGGTGTGCTGTAGGTACACCTCTGTCTATCCCTTCGGGAGATACAGGCGTGATGTTATGTTATGTGTTATAATACTTTCAATCACTTACCACGCTACCAATAGATTATCATCAATCAATCATAATAATTATATATGTTTACAGTAATTATTGTTTCAAATGGTTAATGTTAAATTAAAATCCAGTTCGACTAAAGTAAATAAAAGTTGAAAAACGCTGCACAGTTTGAGGAATAGAAAGTGATCACTGTGTTTACGTGCAAACAACACGTTAGTGCTATTAGTGATCAACTTGAAATGTCTGAACTAACCAAAGAGAACATAGAATTGGATCCAAAGAATAGGTAGGTATGATTCTAGCAATTTATCCCTCAACCGAATCTATTAACACCTAAGCCATTATCAGACGTGGAGCAAATAAAACATGAACCTCATTCATTCTTTCATACATTTTTTAGTTGATCACACGACAATGACAAGACTATAAAATATAGGTATGAACGTGTATCAGCTCTTTTAATTTCATTTTTCGATCATTCGGAAGTCGTATGAAAGACCCAACATCGGTGAATAGGTTCAACAATGAACGAATTTTTCATTTTTCGTTCAGACGTTTCATTTCGAATGAAATATGTGAAAATGAAAAAAAAGTTAAGCGTCTGTTAGCGGCTTTGATAGTAGGTGTTTTATGCAAATTAATTACGATCGAGTTTCAGTTGATTTAAGTTAATTCACAAGGAGACTGGTCTTACTAGACTTCTACTCATTTTCTCATAGATTCTCTATTCCCAAAATGTCAGGAACTAGAAAAAGTAAAAGGAAAATACAGCTTTCTGTCACCACATCTTTGCTGGGAGGATATACCAAACTATTAATACAATGAAGACACTTAATTTGACAAACTCGGCAAAAAATCAAACGGCATTATTTCGTTCTGCAATTTTCTTATCGTATTATTGGCTTTATATGATTTAAGGTGTGAATTCACTGGTAATTAGGAAGTGGAGTATGAAGAATAGGAATAACATCAATGCACGCATGGACAGAGTCAGCGCATAATGATTAATTTCCTATTCACTAAGATTATGTAAATAGTGTAGAGTGGTAAGTATTGTGCGCCTACCGCCAACTTACTTTTTACTACAAGTCCTACCTTGCTAACACCCCTGTTGAAAATTTGCAAATTTTTTATGGATTTGGTGTAATATTGGTACCAAAAATGTGAATTTTAAATAGTTATCAACTTTTCATTTTCAATAATAAGAAGATTTTTTAAGGACGCGTTTACAAATTTGATAGGTATAGAATCGAACTACTACATTGACAAAGGTCACACACACAAGTGTACGCACGGTTAATTGCGGGAATAGTAGTCAAGTGAACTAATTTTGGTACTTTGAATTTTTTTTTTCTCTATATTCTTTATAATACATAGGCATCTACAAAAAATATTTCGTATTGTAGTTTGTATTTTTACTAAATAATACTTAGATACAAATGCTTACTTCAGTGACTGCTAGGAGGCACTGGAAGCCCTCTTCTAGTAGAAAGATGTGGGCTGTGGATTTTGGGCTAGTCTTACTAGTTATGATGAGACTTTACCTCCGGACTTGATGGAGTGACCTGAAGGTGTAATTCGGTGACTGCTACTGGTACTCCTCGACTAGTAGAATTAGATGTGCCAAGTTTGGGCTTGTTTTGTAAGTTATGACGAGACCTTACCTCCGGACTAGATGGAATGACCTGAAGGTGTACTTCAGTGACTGCTACTTGTACTCCTCGACTATTAGAATTAGATGTGCCGAGTTTGGGCTTGTTTTGTAAGTTATGACGAGACCTTACCTCCGGACTAGATGGAGTGACCTGAAGGTGTAATTCGGTGACTGCTACTGGTACTCCTCGACCAGTAGAATTCGATCTGCCGAGTTTGGGCTCGTTTTGTTAGTTATGATGAGACCTTACCACCGGACTTGATGGAGTGACCTGAAGGTGTACTTTGGTGACTGCTACTGGTACTCCTCGACGAGTACAACTAGGTCTGCCGAGTGTGGGCTGGTTTTGTTAGTTATGATGAGACCTCACCACCGGACTTGATGGAGTGACCTGAAGGTGTACTTTGGTGACTGCTACTGGTACTCTACGACGAGTAGAACTAGGTCTGCCGAGTTTGGGCTCGTTTTGTTAGTTATGATGAGACCTCACCACCGGACTTGATGGAGTGACCTGAAGGTGTACTTTGGTGACTGCTACTGGTACTCCTCGACGAGTACAACTAGGTCTGCCGAGTTTGGGCTCGTTTTGTTAGTTATGCCTCACCACCGGACTTGATGGAGTGACCTGAAGGTGTACTTTGGTGACTGCTACTGGTACTCCTCGACGAGTAGAACTAGGTCTGCCGAGTTTGGGCTCGTTTTGTTAGTTATAATGAGACCTCACCACCGAACTCAATGGAGTGACCTGAAGGTGTACTTTGGTGACTGCTACTGGTACTCCTCGACGAGTACAACTAGGTCTGCCGAGTTTAGGCTCGTTTTGTTAGTTATAATGAGACCTCACCACCGAACTCAATGGAGTGACCTGAAGGTGTACTTTGGTGACTGCTACTGGTACTCTACGACGAGTAGAACTAGGTCTGCCCAGTTTGGGCTCGTTTTGTTAGTTATGATGAGACCTTACCTCCGGACTTGATGGAGTGACCTGAAGGTGTACTTTGGTGACTGCTACTGGTACTCTACGACGAGTAGAACTAGATCTGCCGAGTTTGGGCTCGTTTTGTTAGTTATGATGAGACCTTACCTCCGGACTTGATGGAGTGACCTGAAGGTGTAATTCGGTGACTGCTACTGGTACTCCTCGACTAGTAGAATTAGATGTGCCGAGTTTGGGCTTGTTTTGTAAGTTATGACGAGACCTTACCTCCGGACTAGATGGAATGACCTGAAGGTGTACTTTGGTGACTGCTACTGGTACTCCTCGACGAGTATAACTAGGTCTGCCGAGTGTGGGCTGGTTTTGTTAGTTATGATGAGACCTCACCACCGGACTTGATGGAGTGACCTGAAGGTGTACTTTGGTGACTGCTACTGGTACTCCTCGACGAGTACAACTAGGTCTGCCGAGTTTCGGCTCGTTTTGTTAGTTATGATGAGACCTTACCTCCGGACTTGATGGAGTGACCTGAAGGTGTACTTTGGTGACTGCTACTGGTACTCTACGACGAGTAGAACTAGATCTGCCGAGTTTGGGCTCGTTTTGTTAGTTATGATGAGACCTTACCTCCGGACTTGATGGAGTGACCTGAAAGTGTACTTTGTGACTGCTACTGGTACTCTACGACGAGTAGAACTAGATCTGCCGAGTTTGGGCTCGTTTTGTTAGTTATGATGAGACCTTACCTCCGGACTTGATGGAGTGACCTGAAGGTGTACTTTGGTGACTGCTACTGGTACTCCTCGACGAGTACAACTAGGTCTGCCGAGTTTGGGTTCGTTTTGTAAGGTATGACGAGACCGTACCTCCGGACTTGATGGAGTGACCTGAAGGTGTACTTCAGACACTGCTACTGGTAATCCTCGACGAGTAGAACTAAGTGTGCCGAGTTTGGGCTCGTTTTGTTAGTTATAATGAGACCTCACCACCGAACTCAATGGAGTAACCTGAAGGTATACTTTGGTGACTGCTACTGGTACTCCTCGACGAGTAGAACTAGGTCTGCCGAGTTTGGGCTCGTTTTGTTAGTTATGATGAGACCTCACCACCGAACTCAATGGAGTGACCACCTAGGTCTACTCGTCAAGGAGAACCAGTAGCAGTCACCGAAGTACACCTTCAGGTCACTCCTTCAAGTCCGGAGGTAAGGTCTCGTCATAACTTACAAAACAAGCCCAAACTCGGCACATCTAATTCTAATAGTCGAGGAGTACCAGTAGCAGTCACCAAAGTACACCTTCAGGTCACTCCATCAAGTCCGGAGGTAAGGTCTCATCATAACTAACAAAACGAGCCCAAACTCGGCACATCTAATTCTAATAGTCGAGGAGTACCAGTAGCAGTCACCAAAGTACACCTTCAGGTCACTCCATCAAGTCCGGAGGTAAGGTCTCATCATAACTAACAAAACGAGCCCAAACTCGGCAGATCTAGTTCTACTCGTCATAGAGTACCAGTAGCAGTCACCAAAGTACACCTTCAGGTCACTCCATCAAGTCCAGTAGTGAGGTCTCATCATAACTAACAAAACGAGCCCAAACTCGGCAGACCTAGTTGTACTCGTCGAGGAGTACCAGTAGCAGTCACCAAAGTACACCTTCAGGTCACTCCATCAAGTCCGGTGGTGAGGTCTCATCATAACTAACAAAACGAGCCCAAACTCGGCAGACCTAGTTGTACTCGTAGAGGAGTACCAGTAGCAGTCACCAAAGTACACCTTCAGGTCACTCCATCAAGTCCAGTGGTGAGGTCTCATCATAACTAACAAAACGAGCCCAAACTCGGCAGACCTAGTTGTACTCGTCGAGGAGTACCAGTAGCAGTCACCAAAGTACACCTTCAGGTCACTCCATCAAGTCCGGTGGTGAGGTTTCATCATAACTAACAAAACGAGCCCACACTCGGCAGACCTAGTTGTACTCGTCGAGGAGTACCAGTAGCAGTCACCAAAGTACACCTTCAGGTCACTCCATCAAGTCCCAGACGAATAGGCATTTATAAACTACTTACTTTTACCGAAATAAAAATGTGTGATTATAAAATTATCTTACCACAATATCAAGTATCAAATTTGGTTTACAGAATATTTTGTATTTGTACAGCGATCTTTTCCACACGAACCGCTGCAAACAGGCAACACAGAGTCCACTCACGACAGCGGTCTAGCGCGGACTGAGGTTTCTTTCGAAATGTTTGTGCAATAATCAAAACAGGAACCAAAAATAAAATAACCCTTAACGCAATCCATTAAGATTCATCCGTAATAGCAAAATATGTGAAAAAAATAGTTTTGGTTTTTATTTTTTTTTGCGACTATTTGTGACATTTTGAAACATTTTTTTTTCTAGGTTTTAGAAATAAGTATGTTTGCCTACTTAAAGTATTTTTTAAATCTCAAAATATGTTGATAATAGAATAAAAACTGTACTGAAACTCGACCCAGTATCGTTAATTTTGTGGAAAATGGCATCGGAAGATCGTTTTTACAATATAAAAAACTATAATTTTTAACACAAAAGTTACTTGCATTTGAAGATGAAGAACCAATCTATATGTGGTAGTTATTAGTTATATAAAATTCGGTTTAGTTTTGTCACAAAATGAACCGAAAAACAGCAGAATTTTGTCCGATTTGGAAACGCGCCCTCAGTACCTATGTGCCCATTTTGAATCGGACATGTTTTTTTTTACATACTGCACACTAGGACGTGATACAAAAGCACTTTAGTTTAATAATTTGGTGTGATTTACAATCACAATGGTAATTAGTTCGGACATTCAGCCTTAGTCTTTGCTCGCTGACAAATCCTTTCACTACCACTAAGCTGTTGCAAACAGAAATGATGCTGAAATGTACATTACCCTTAAGTAGCACTTTACCAAGTTTCCTTTATTTTTGCGATTTTGTTCATTTATACCGTTATTATAGGGTTTGTTTTCTTGTGGACTGAAACGTGGTAACGGTTCATGTTATCACAAGGAAATTATCCGTTACTTACAGTAATGCCAACTGTCTCCATCTTGAAATAATATCTTCTCATTCTGCTATGCTACATACTAACATAATGTCGCTTCTGTATTTACACTACTCTGTGTCGGTAACGGTCGACATGTGGCACGGGCCTCACGCTTGTAATTGCGCCGCCTGACCGAACGTTTCCGTTATCACCAGGAAACTACTATTTACATTCTAAGTTTTATCGGTGCTTGAATTTTTGTTGATAAAATAAAGAATTAAATGTGAGATCATTATTTTACAATCCTTAAACCACTTGTTTAAGGTTCAGTATAAATTGATTATAAATTCCCGCAATGTCACGCCCAAGTCACTTTATTGAACTGTAATTTTCATTTTATAATGATGTCATGTTTTATTTTTACTACGCTAATGGTAGAGTTAGGTCAGTACATAATTATCTAGTCGTAAACTCGAAAAATAATAAGTAAGTATTAACATGAAATGTGAGAGAAAATAAAACCTTAAAACGCTAAAATAAAACGCTCAAAGTAGGGTCCCTAGTTTTAAATCTTGAGTCGACTACCTACGATGCTTCCACTTTTCTATAACTTAACGGCTTATTCTTTAACCCCTTGGGAGTCTTAACTTACTGCACTAACCGTTAATTGTCTAACAATGTCTTTAATTATATTAAACCTACAATCTCACATACTTCACAAAGAAAATCACATCGAAACATCGTATAGATAAAATTTCTACCTCTAGCGTGAAACAATAAGGTGTATCGAATCGTTCAGAAACGCGATGTCGTGGTGAGCCTCCTTCCTTCCTGCTTTGCGTTGTGTTTTTAAACTATCTACATAATTTATTACTGCATTTATCTTTGTACCTACTTACTACAACGGACCTTCTAAAATTTTAAGGAAATTGATTACTTGGGAAAATCCGTGAGTAAATCAAATTGGACGTCCGCGCGTGGCTGCAAGCCACACTACCCATTCGCTTTGGTTTGTCTCGGCGTCCACAAAATGTTTAGTGTAAGCTTACCCGGCGTTCCGGTCCTCAGTCCACAGTACCGAAAAGTTAACCAGAAAAATCTTAAGGGGCCGTGCACGAAATGAACAGATTTTTATCAATTTTGTTCATTTGTTGTGAGAAAGGGAAAAAGAGTATTGTGATTAGAAAAGTCGAGTTCAAAACGTTCGCAAAACAAATTTGCGAAAGGGATTTTCCCAAAAATTATGCGAGACTGACGTTTAATATTTTTGTTACAAGAAACTACTTTTGATTTTGAAAATTAAAAAATATCATCAACATCATTATATGGTCTACATGCATGTGGCTGAATCACTTTTTTCAACTTCCATACAAAATATAGCAGAAAAATAATGTTGAAATTTCCTTTTTTTTAAACTCAGTCAGCAATGTATTTTTTCTTATTATTTAGCAAACCATATCAAGAAATAAAACCTTCAGATAAAATCAAATTTTTATTTTATGTTTATACAATATCTTCATCATTAAGTAAATCAAAAGCGAAATACCTATACAATATTTTCGGGAGCGCAAAAGTGATGAAACTATTAACAGGTAGGTACTGTGACTGACTCGAAGGACTATAAAAGTACAGTTGTGCTGTGCAAGTACAACTGTACTTTTATAGTCAAACAGACTTAATATTTCAGTTATTTCAAGCTTTCTCACAATAAGATAAGTAATTATTAAATAACAAAAGAGCGTTTTTTTCGGGCACGGAGCCTTAACCGCTTCTCAGGTTGACTCTAAAGTGTCGTGTTTGCGATGAATGCTTGGAAAATGGCTTTCCAGCTCGCTACGAGTCTACGTCTGGGCGCTCATTACTTGCTTCTCCACATCGCTGTCAATGCGGTGAAGCTGTCGACCACCTCGCACACCATGGGCTTTCCTGCAGCAAGAGCGCTGGTCGTTTGGCACGGCATGCAAGCATTAATAACATTATCCGTCGGGCTCTTGTCACCGCCGGGGTGCCAGCTGTCTTAGAACACAATGGCTTGGCACGCGACGATGGGAAGAGGCCAGACGGAATGACCATAATGCCTTGGATGTTGGATAGGCCTTTGGTGTGGGATACAACCTGAGTGTCGACACCCTTGCGCCATCCCATCTTCTTAGCATGGCGGGCTGTCCGGGGTGGCTGCTGCAGGTGCAAAAAATCTCAACCGGCGCAAATATAACAAACTTATTGGTAGCTATATTTTTGAGCCGTTTGGGGTTGAAACACTAGGGCCGTAGGGTCCGAGTGCTCATCAAATATTTCGGGACATCGCCAAGCGGTTGACCACAGGGCTGGACAATTCTTAGACCAAAGAATTAGCATTGCCATCCAACGTGGCAATGCTGCCAGCCTTTTGGGCACTTTTCCCGCTGACAGCGAAGCAGACGAAGATTTTGATGAGCAATGAGCTGTTCCATTTATTTCTATTTTTTATTATTTCCTTAACATACTTGTACATATTATATAATTATAATAGTTAGTTGTACATACATAGTTTACATAATGTATATGAGAATATGTAAATTAATTATTTTATCTTTATCTTACACATTTGTAACTTCTTCTGCTCTTCTTTTAATATAATTAAATTATTGAAATACAATATGTTGCTGTCACAATGTTCAATGTCACTGCGTCGTTTCATAAATACATTTACATTTTTTTTTTATCATGCACTTTTGATATTGTCAGAATGGTCGACATGGGATTTGCTTGCCATTTAATATAAATAGAATAGTAAGTTAATTTCATGCACGCTACGTACTCTTCTGACTGTTATAACAATGACTGAACCATCAGGAGACGAATGTATGTTCTGTTCCAAAAGTAAGTATCTGTTAATATTTAAGCAAATGGATTAGAAAACTTACCTGTGAATGCCAATTTATAGTGCCACTTATAAATTGAGTGCTTCGATTAGATTATTTGAATACTTAAACCCAAAATTATTCAATTCAATTCTTATTTAAATTTTCTAAAAGATTTTTTCATTTAACAACTAAGCTTAATTTTAAAATCTCAAGTTTCGTCGATGATTTTTCAATTTTAGATAGATAGATAGATAGATAGATAAATCATTTATTTAATGCACACAAAAAACAGCACAACATACAAAATGACGATTAAATTATTACTAATTAGCTATTAGGAAATAGCTGCAAGGTGCCAATATAAAAACAAATAAAAAAGGAAGAAAACAAGACATTGTGATGACACTATTGGCTATGACACACTTTAAAATTATGGAATGACAACGAACATAAAAAAGTGCGGTGTGTGTCTCAAGGTTGCACCAAATGGGAGTCCGGCTCAGCATGTGCCAGGCAAATACACCTGACGCTGATATTCTGCTGAATCCCTGCAGTGACATACGGACGTCGAGTAGATGACATAATATATATATACGAGTTATTGGTGTTGTGAAAAAAGTGAAATGTGCGGAGTGAAATGTAAGTATACCCGCAATTTAAATATTGTATTCTACAGTAAAATTTTAGCATTTGGAAATTTTCCTGTCAGAAGATTATTGTGTATTTGATTACTTGATTATTTAAATAGATAAATGTATATTGTATAAATGATTAATCTAATTATGATAATAGTGGCATAGGTGTGAATAAAATAATCGAATTAAATGGATTAAAATGTGTTTGAAATAAATAATTATAGGTAAATAAGCATAATGTATTATAACCATTATCTAGTAATAGATCCACAAATAATTAAATCATTACTATTCCCTTTATTTACAGATATTGTGACTACGAGTTGCACGAAAAAAGAAGAATGACTAGGGAAGAACACGACAGCCAGTTATATGATGGACGATGGATTTTAATTTAATAATGTTATTCAAACAATATTTTTTAGAAAAAGTGGTGATATTAAATTGAAATCTTCTAAATACGGTTGAAATCTTCTAAATAAATAAATATTTTGACGGCACGGTTGGCGCAGTGGTTAAACGATTGACTGCTGCGCTGCGTGTCGCGGGTTCGATTCCCGCACGGAACAAATATTTGTATGACCTACAATTAGTTGTTCCGGGTCTGGCTGTTTGTGTATGTGAGTTTAAATGTTTGTAAACGCACCCACGACACAGGAGAAATTCCTAGTGTGGGGCAACGTTTAAAAAAAAAAAAAAAAAAATTAAGATGAATTCCTTTCCAATTCCTCCAATTCCTTTTAGAGAATGATTTCGTGAGATTTTAACCAGAACAGGTTTTGTTTAAACTTTCAGCAGATCGTTTTGGAACACACAGGAAAATATCCTCTAACCCGCGGTCATAGCAGCAATCCTTAAAATAAAACTATAAAAGTTGGTCGCTGATTACTTTATTTTTCCTGATCATTACTTCAACTTAATATTGGTATAGTCAAGGTAATTAATTTTAAGCAAATTGTCACCCTAAGTGCGTCAACCTAGGTCCGCTCAGAGCGGCAGAAGATAGTTGATAATTTACCACCCAAAAAAAAAAAGAAAAAAAGTGCGTCAATTTGCCGAGTTATACCTAGCCTTCCTAAGAGCGTCAATTTGCCGTGCTATAGCCATTTCGTACAATTTTTACAGAATGTCAGTTAGTAGTCAATATACCCAGGAATAATTTTCCTGAATTTACATACTTTTCCTGGAAGTGTATTCAGGTTCATGGTTAGAGCTTGAACACACTCTTGCATACACATAATTACAATCGTACAAAAAATTAAATTCGTACATTCGGGAAATAATTTCATCATTGGTGTCATGGCGCCGCTGTAAACACCAAAACAGAACGTCGAATTTCAATGCGTCAGTGTGATACAAAACGTAACAATATCAAAATTGCTACATTTTTTGCGTAGTGTCGTAAAACATTTCAATCAATCTGCCTAGCCTTTTGCCAATTATGTTGGGGTCAGCTTCCAGTCCAACCGAATGCAGCTAGATAGGTACTAGTATTTTCATGGAATGACCTCCACAACCCAGTTACTGGGTACCCCTTGGTAAGACTGGTTGTCAGACTTTTGGGCTTCTGACTACCCGTAACGACTATCATAGATCTACGAATTACAGCCCTGACCAACGGCTTAACATGCTTTTCAAGACACAGAGGGGCCCCGAAATGTGGACCCATCCACAAACAAACCGCGGCAAGCGTAGCTTAACCATCAGTCGACCCTGTTATCATTTAACCACGAGCGTAATACATTTATGTAACAAAAATCCACAAAAAATAATTAAATGTTGCTCAAAGTAAATTTAATTAATATCTTTCGAATTTTTTGTCAGTTACCTACGACGTACGAATAAAAAGAAGGCTTTCACTTAGACTATTGAATTGTTAGTGTTTTTTAGAGCGGTTGATTTTGTAGTCTGAAAGTATCTGACTGAAAATAAACTGGTTTCAAATGATATAGGTACAAAAGAAACAGAATATATTAAGGGAGTTTATTCATAAGCGTTGCTTAAAATTAAATTACTTATAATAAACGTCTGCTTAGCTACATATTTCTGATGTTTAAATTTTAATAAGCAACGTTAATAAATAAGCACCTTTGTTTTTGAAGTTTTTCAAAAGGCAACGGATAATTATTTATTTTTTTTATTTTTTACGCATAACAGCATAAGGGAAATCGCCAACTCCGCGCTCAATATTTTTAATAGAGAAACATACGCTGCAAATTTATCGAACGACGAAAATGCACGAACCTAGTTTACCCAAATATTGTAACTCAGTAAAATTCCATTCCATAATCACACTTCGAATAGGCGTTTAGGCAAATTTAGAATATAATTCGGCACAAATGACGGCACGGTTGGCGCAGTGGTTAAGCGATTGACTGCTGCACTGCGTGTCGCGGGTTCGATTCCCGCACGGAACAAATATTTGTATGACCTGCAAGTAGTTGTTCCGGGTCTGGCTGTTTGTGTATGTGAGTATATATGTTTGTAAACGCACGGCACGATACAGGAGAAATTCCTAGTGTGGGGCAAAGTTTAAAAAAAAAAAAAAAAAATAAAATAAGTACCTATGTAATTATTTATTCTAATTAAATTAATTAAAATCATTTTTGTTTTTTTTTTATCTCTACTATTATCTATCATATACATATGCGAGATGCAGGATTAGGACTAAAACATGGCTTCTATCCTTACCTCTGTCCGACAAAATTCTTACTAGGTTGCCTCGGATACAACTCGCTAGAGGTAAGGCGAGCTCGAGATCAGCTCACAATAGCCTGTAAGACGCTCCGTGGCGCTATTGACGCTCCTGATCTCCTTAATGTGCTGGCGCGTTTCTTTGTCCCAGACAATTACTGTCGAGGCAGAAGGCACAGGCTGTTTGCCGTGCCTCCATGTCGTACTGTTGCACGTGCTAAGTCGCCAATTCTTCGCACTCTGGCCGCGCTTAATGATCTCTTGGATTCTAACCCAACAGGCGACCTGTTTGCGGATGGATGGCCGAAGATTTTATTGGTATGTCAGAAGTACTGTGAGAGCAATTTATGACAGTGTTGTTAACCTTCTTAAGGAAGTCCTAATGTTTTGAAGAGGTGTATTCAAATATGCGATCAAATAGTAAGTCAGTATGTTTTTAATATCCCAGGTAGCGAGTTAAATAACTTATGCCTATTAGATGGCATTTTAAATCAAATAAAAGACTCTGCCACTTCTACCATCAATTCCAGCGACCTTTCTTTAGCTGTGCAAGGAAATAAGATAGCTCAGGAATTCTATGAGGAATGCCAAAACTTTTTTATAAACTTTTTTGAGTACGATAATGACGGATGTAACATTACACGAGCCAATTCCTACTACAGTGGAAGCGAAACTTACACTGTATAATAAAAATTACCATGCAGTCTTTTATAAAAGGGTTAAAAGAACCATTAGGGTCCCGTAAACGTCAAGAAAATACTTTTTTTTGACAGCTGCGCGCTCATATTGCATTAAGTCTGCGGCGCGTGAGTCGCCGACGCTACGAAATGTTTCCATTTTAAATATTATATTTTATATATTTAGGACTAACTATTGACAACGGTCGACGTCATCACGTCAACGCCAGCTGTCGCTGCAAACCAGCGCTGGGGCTCTGTCTCGCATGGGGTCACAGCATTATGCTGAGCGATGGCCGTTTTGCGTGGATGTAACGCATATTTTCCCCCAAGTTGTTATTTTTGTGTTTTGTTCTTTCCTTGCGTCATGTGTACCGCAAATAAACGTATTTTCTTTCTTTTTTCTATTTCTTTCCGTATTAGATGCATGCGTCCCGACACTATTAAAAAGGCCCTTGAATATTTACAGGAAGAACTTAATGTTATGTATTTACAGGAACGCAGTGAGTCTTCAAAATCCACTACCTAAAAATATTTTACCCCAGTTACTTCAAGTAGTAATAATTTTGCAGTACCAATCCCAATTGGTCCAGTCCCAGAAGAATTAGACCCGACCAAATATCACCACCTCAACCATTTAAGTTCAACCCTTACTCTATTATTCAGCAGCCCCAATATCGCATGCCTTCTCGTACACTACAAATATTCCGTGCGGCACCTCAGACGGCCCTCAAAGTAACTGGTTCTGGTTGCCACCTAGAAACTTTCCGCCGCAAAATCAAAATCAAGCTTCTAAACCTATGAGCGGTGTACAGCATTTTACACCGAGATCCATTTTATCTGGCCATAATTGGCAGAATTCAGGTAATATGAGTGCGCGTCTTACGACGACTCATACTATCCGACGGCGTATTATTACGAGCCAGACTATTTTAATTACGATAACAATTATTTCGATTGTAGCCCGTTTGCTACATTAGAATACAACTATGATCCGACTCTAAACGATGTAAGTGTAAGAAAATATTACAGGTTCAACCGAACCTCAGGCGGGTCCAAGTCAAGAGTCAAGTCAGGATTTTTCGGAGGCACGGAAATAAAAAGGCAAAAATAGAACTAAATCTCAAACTCAGTCAGTTGCCGTACATACTAACATCGGAACCATCTTTAAAATTAAATTTTTATATTAATAAATAAATTTAATATTATTAAATAAATTTAATATTTTATAAAAACTTTCATAAGTCCAGAAGCCGTAGGCAAATATTTTCCGAACTTTCCTTTAAATTACGACCCGTTGAAGTTACCAATGCAAACACGCGGTTAGTAGAAATAATTATTCTATAAGTTTACCTTGCTTTGCGGAATTTAACGATCCAGAGTTTATCAAGTTATTTGTATATCGTTTCCATGAATATTTCGACAGTTTAATTGGTTTAGATTTGTTCATTAAATGGGAGTCCAAGATAGACTTAAAATATAAGAGGTTAATAACGCGCACATCATCAAATCCTATTCGCGTGCACGCAAGTTTATTTGTTATCGAGTGCACGCGTGCCGAACATTCTTCCACTCGAGTTCAAAGTAATAACGCGATTACGAACATATAATTTAAACAAGGAAGGGAAAGTCAACCTTATAGCTCTTTGCTCGAAATATTATGCTGACGTGTTTTACATCGAAGGCGAAGCGTTAACTTTTACGGATGGATAAATCCGAATTCCTAAAAAATGAAACTGGTTATCTCGGACACGTTATAAGTAGTGAAGGAATAAAGAATTTAGTATTAGCTAAGATAGAATAAGAAAACGTCAACAAGAGATAATTCAACCCTATGACGGCAAAACCAATCACCGAGGAATTACTGAATGTTATTTTATTTTATTTTTTTAAACGTTGCCCCACACTAGGAATTTCTCCTGTGTCGTGGGTGCGTTTGCAAACATTTAAACTCACATAAACAAACAACAAACAACTAATTATAGGTCATACAAATATTAGTTCCGTGCGGGAATCGAACCCGCGACACGCAGCGCAGCAGTCAATCTCTCGCTTAACCACTGCGCCAACCGTGCCGTCAAATTCATTCAAATTGAGTTCATTGTATGCTGCGACCCTATGCAAGACACGAGCCCCAGCGCTGGATTTCAGCGACAGCCGGCGTTGACGTTATGACGTGGACCGGTGCATGCTGCACCGGTCCACGTCATAACGTCAACACAATGAAATATAATTACGATATTTTTTTTTTTTTATAAAATAAATATACAATAATTAATTCTACATAAATAAATAAAGTATTATATTTAAAAATTACAATATTCCGTTAAGTCGGCAATCGACTTGCGCGCCGTCAGTTTACAATAATCTGTGCGCACAGTTGTCAGAAAACTATTAAATCATACTGCGTTGATAGAAAATATAAATAGGAACCGCGAATCTGAAATAGAATACATTCCTCAGCAACAGGTATTAAAAACCATTCTGCAAGCCGTCAAAAAACTGCAGCGCGGTATACCCAAGATACCATTTTGTCTGTTTACCCATACACGTTTATACATTCAAGAAACGTGGGCCCGTAGCCAAAAATAGGTTAAAAAGAGGCCCTAAGGAACCTAACTTGTTGCAGGATTCTACTATTGCTGGTCCTTCCTTCGCGAGACCCAGTCGTCGGGGATAAAACTTGAAAGTCTGGCTTATTACCGTATAAAGTTGGGTTGACGAGAATGACCACTCATCATCATACAATTCTTCAGTACGCGATTCTAAGGGACATTGAAAATCATCAAAACAAAAAACACAACAAACAATAAATGTCCTACAAACTTGAAAACCTAGTGATATTAAAATGTAGGAACGTAATTAACAATGATATTACCACAATACAACAAAAGAAAAACGTTGCCCGAACTACAATAGAAAACTTATCCAAGCAAGACAGAGACAGCAACATAAAACGCATGCGATAGACTGAGATAGATAGATTTCGTCAGTTTTGCGCTTAACAGTGAAAGTGCAATCAACTCAAGCGCATGTAGAAAGCCTAAAATAGTTTAATTTTCTTCTTTTTCATTTTTTTGGCAGATTGTGCTGCCAGTAACAATGATTGGGTTTTTTTATTTTATTTATCGAAAACGAAAGTTATTATCGATCGGTTACGTTGGCTGAGATCGTTTTGAATAATATTTTAGCGTGAGTCACAAGTAATTTTAAAACGATTTGACATACATTGTGACGAGCCGTACTAAGAATTGGTCTTTTGTCCAGCTTGGGAAGTTACAAGATAGAATATAGCATCACGCCTGTAATTCACCGAAAGGTACAGAACCTTCACATTTCACCAGTTATACTTAAGTCCCATGTAATAGGGGGCAAGCTTATCGCCATAAACAGGGCACAAATCAAGACTCCGGACTGCTACTGAGAAATTCCAGATGGAAAAATCCAATATCACCAATATAACCTAGGACCTCAGAATAAAAGAAAGAATAGAAAGAAACAATAATATATATTGGAAAAATATTTATTCGTGAAACACATAATACCAAAATAAAAAAATAAAATAATTATAAAGCAATAATAGTGTGTGCCTCACGGCTGCGCCAAAAAGTTTTTATTTCAGCATAAATGCCCGACAAATGCTGTCTGACGCTGGTTTTCTAATGAACCCTCATGGACAAGTGACGGGGAGTACCAACAGTTTCAACATACCTAATACATAATTTCTATACCTCAAAATAAATAAATAAACTACATAGTCTATTTAAATAATTATTTCCAATTGATGAAATCTCAGACTCAGCGGTAGCGCTTGTGACGACTAGACCAAGGAAGCAAGCAAAATAGAATGTAATAGAAATAATTGACTTACCTCCATTATTTTCCTGCTTTGGTGAATCCAAGTTCCAGCCAGTTTGGATTCGATTTCCTTTGACAAATAATGTAAGTATTTTTGACAGCTTAGAGTATGTTTTATGCCCAACTTTTTATCATTTATTTGGGCAGGATCTCACACACTTTCAAGAGTAGAAGATGTCCAATAGATGAATTGCTTGACATATTATGATTGGGCTAAGTGTGTAATGTGTGTAATGATTGGCCGTCATCTCAGAAGTCACCCTTCTGAGATGACGGGTCATAGATATGCATGGTAGAAGAATATGGTGCACCTACCCCATGTAAATTGGGATAAGTGCAGAAGAATTATGACGAGTTGAAAGGACTTCTTAGTCTTATTATTCTTGCTCGGTTCTTATTATTTATTATTCAGCAATAACCCTTTTGTTTTTTATTTTTTTTTTGGGGCGGCAAATTATCAAATAACTTCTCCCGCTCTGGGCGGAGCAGGAGGGCGTGTCAGACTCTTACTGACTAAAACCCACCCGTGTTCCTTCCGTTGCCTGTACGTTGCCAGGGGCCACGGTATCCATTTCGGACTTTCCCGCAACCCCGGCAGGCATCGGTCCTATCGGACCCCTTCACTTGCTGACATCTCTTTAAGGCGCGCGTGGAACACAAAGCGCCGTCGTCCCGGGCCTGGTCCTTATCGGACGGCGAGCTACCCATTGCTCACCGTCCGCAAGCCCGCGCCTGCGGTGGCCGGGAATCGGCCTGCGATTCCCGACGCCCAGGGCGTCTCCTGCAGCGGCTAGGGGCGTGAGGGCGCGAAATTTGCCTCTCCCTCATGCGTTCTGCCTCCTCCTTCGCGAGCATTACTGCTTCGCAGAAGGAGGTGACGGCCTCCCATGCCCTCTCGCTCCGTACCATGGCCTGGACAAGGGCCGGACGCGAGAGATCCCCGCCGCCGATCGCCTCCACGAGGACACGGCGATGCTCTGCCCAAGCCGGACAGACCTCCACCGTATGCTCAACCGTGTCCTCCGGGCGATCCACGCAGTGATGACACCCGGGCGTTTCCTCCCGCCTAATACGAAACAGGAACCTCCCGAAACAACCATGTCCGGTGAGGACCTGCGTCAGGCGGAAGGTGAGGACGCCGTGGCGTCTCTCTAGCCACTCCTCAAAGAGGGGACTTATCGCCGCAATAGTGGCGTGCCCACGGTGTCCGTACGTACCCCTGTGCCTCGGAAAGCACGTTAATCCGTTGGTCCTGCGCCTGATCTCTCTCCGGTCGTGTCGGATTGCCGTCCCATCGGGCTATGAGAGTGGGGGAAGAGAGAGTGCATCTGTGTCTGCTCCCACACTTGTTCACTATAACATCTCCCACGCCGAAGGCTGGTCTCCGTTGAGATTGGCGAAAATAAGGTCTGGAGGACTATAATAATATATCCCTTCTCGCCGTATTGCTGTGGCAAATAAACAATTTTCTGTTTATTTTTGATCTCACATCGCCAAAAACGACGAACTTCCATACAAATTTTAATTTTTTAACCCCGTTAGGGTATGAATTTTTAAAAATTCTTCCTTCGTGTTCACTTTCATTATTTGTGGAACAATTGAGCAAAGTTTCATGCGTGTAAGCCCAGCGGTTTAGTCTGTGCATTTTTTGACAGTTAATTAGTAAATCTCAAAAAATAAAACCTCTCATATAATAAACCCTTATTTTCGCAACAGGTGAAATAGTTGTGGCCCAAAATGCCCGACAATTTAAGCCTGAAAAACGGTTTAAATGAAAAGCCGTCGTCATAAATAATGTTGTTGTTTTAGCCAAAGTAATAATTAAAGGGTTGAGCCTAAACCATCGCCAGGAGGGTAGTTTGTAATTAAACTTTGCAACAAATTGATGAGTTTATTATTTCTTTACTTAATGTTAATTATGGACTGTGTTATTAGACTTCTAGAAATACAGATGGGCGTATTACTTTGATGTCTGAAATACAGATATTGTATATCTAGTTCAGACACAGAAGTTCAATATCTGATTCATAGAATTAAGTGTTTTATAGTGTGTAACCATATCATTTTAATATGTGTATATTTTTGAAGAAATAAATTATTCTTATTTTTATTCCTATTCTCTTTGATATTACATGAGCCACTTCTTAAAGACTTTCTTAGAAACACTGACTTAAAAAAAACACGATCGACTTATTACATAAAAGCTAGGAAAATCCAGTGGTTATTTATACTCAAGAAGTAATAATTAGCCAGGGGCTTTATTATGAAGTGTTAATGCCATCATTATTCCTCTGCGAAAAAAGGATGGTGCTAGCGGCCTTGTATAGCTCCGTCTCTCACTCACACTGGATTACTGGTAGCATTAATACGTCATAATACGGCTCCTGTACGGGAAACAAATTTGATTGACAAGAGACTGATGGTCAGTGGAGCAGACGACTTCTGTAGTGAAGACCGCGTATCGACAAATGTAGCGTGGGACGCCCCCGCAGATCGGACCGACGACCTTAAAAATGTGGCAATGTGTGTGTGGACAAGGTGTGGTGCAGCCTGGGAAAGGTCCATCAGTGGACTCGATAGGATGAGTTGATTAAGGGGATAGAAGGTCGAAGCAACCAGTGGTCAGAATCCAGATAGAGAAACCTCCCAAAAATGTGGCTACTTCCCATTTGGTAAACTTCCCATTTCGTAAACCTCAAACTGTACCTACTAAAAAGTTGCGTTTGGTAAACATTATACATTTCATACATTTAGTCCCATTTCGAAAACATTTCAATATTCTTTTGTGTTATATCCCATTTGGTAAACTTTCAGATGAAATGGGTACAGTCAAGTAAAAAAAGAAAAACGAAACTAATGATAACATTGTCATTTATTTTGTTAAATATTTTTAATCACAGGTACAATAGTCGGATTATGTGTACGTATGCCATTTACACATATTGATATTTAAAAACAGAAATAAAAAGTGGGGTGTACAAATAACTTTCAAAAAATTTAAGAAAAATCACAGTTCGATTTGACTATTTCGATGACAAGTTTTATTTTTTTAATAACATAAGTCAATCTAGATGCGAAATCAACTTATATAAAAAAACAATAATCACAGATTTGGTACTATCTTTTTATGTTAATGTACATTAACATAAAAAAATACATACGAAATCAACTACTTATAAAATATAAAAATAAACAGTCACTGATTTGGTACGTTAACGTAAAAAAATACATACTAAATCAACTATAAAATATAAAAACAATAATAATCACAGATTTGGTACAATAACATAAAAAATACATGCAAAATCAACTTTTAAATATAAAAACAAATAATAATCACAGATTTGGTACATTAACATTAAAAATTACACACAAAATCAACTATAAAATATAATCACAGATTTGGAATATTAACATAAAAAATTTACTACCTACACTACAAAGTTAAAAATCAATAAATAAATTATAAAGTGATACAAGCAATTCTTGATAATTCGTTCAAACAATTTTCCAATGATATTTTTCCACTTTTGTAATCGCCGAGAATATTGTTAATTCGTATATCATTTTGGATAGATTTTTTTCTTCGTTTTGATATACTTTCTCCATTATTATAAAAGCTGTAAAAAATTGTTATGATTAATTAAAGTAATAATGTATAATTTTTATCATATGTGTCGCCTAAAAATACAGGTCATTGAAACAAAAATATGTACCTTTTCAGAAGATTTTCATAATGTTTAATATTGCCTGATATCGTTTCGAAAAATAAAAGAATTGATGGCCTTTTTCCAATTTCACTATTGAAACTCCAATTCCAAGATTCCATGAGGTTTGTAGTGCGGTGTCTTTGTGCGTAGCAGCACCAAATATTCATCATATCTTCATTTTCCAACCACTGATCCACAAAGTAATCATTGAATTCAGTTATAGCTTTTTCTTCAAAACTGTAACAGAATTAATTCGTTGAAGATTATGATACGAAAAACCATATATTACCTAGTTTCTAACGCATAAAAATGGCTGTAGAAAATGGCGGTAGAAGAAATATCCAGAACTAAACGCGTTCATTTCAATACTGCAAAATTAATTTACCTTTGACTCATAACGTATAGCCATCCATCGTTTATGTCTTCTTTTGGTAAATGTGCCAGAGCCATACATAGTTTGACGTGATAGTGAGATTCTTCATGTTGTAATAAGCCAAGAGATTTTGCCTTTCTTAATAGCGCTCTGCCAAAGTGAACAAAACACCCCTTAACAATTATGTTTGGAAATGTCTTTTTAATTGCATTTATTGGAGCTTTTTCGAAATCCAAGGTAATAATATCGGCTGTCCACTCTGGTAAATGAAATTTTAGTTTGTAAAACAGTCTTTCATATGTAGTTTCTTCTTTGTTTGTCAACACTGCATAAAAAAATGGTAGTTTCTGTACTTCCTATGTCTCCGTGTACAACGTATAGTTGAAGAAACGGCTTTGCACAACATTTGAACGTTCCGTCCGCAAAGTAGTGACGGACGTCATTTAAATGTGCAATTGCACTCTTTGAACCAAACACAATCATTCTATTTTCACCGTCAATCTCATCAAACAATAAATTGTCTTTAAAACGGTCAGGAATCACGATTTCTGTAGAGTTAGAGTGCTGAGATTTTGTGATTCCTAGTTGTCTATTTCTGTGTCTATACAAACTGCTTTTAACTTTGTCAAAATTTGGTAATTCTTTAATAATTTCATAACCATTATCTTTCAGCTTTTTAGTACATTTCCTGTATGTAGCTGGAATCGGCTTCAGATCTTCACATATAGTTTGTTTACATTTTTCGATGGCTACTTTCACTTCATTTTTTTCAAAATTCGGAATACAAGAACTGCAGTGAGCATTTTCTCTTAATACATGGCTTCGATTTGAATTCAAAGTTACACTTGCTGAACATCCATCTTTTCTATTAACACAGCGCCACCAACTTGAGTCCTTATTATTTTTCTGTTTATAATATTGATGCCCAGCGCGTAATAAAATTTCACCGCCTCGTGTACTATTAATAATTTTTAAATTCACTGCACCACTAGAAGATCCCTCACCCGACATTGCAACGACCTTGCACTATGCATAAAACGAGTGAACTGATAAGTTAAACCCGGTAATAGATATAATTTACGTATACTTACTTATGTCTATCTCATTCACACCTTTTGTTTAAAACGATGGTAAGGACAATAAATCCCTACCTGAGAACCCGCTCGGTGCTTCTTTTGCGGGAAAAGCACGTGGTATTTTTAGTAGCATCGTGGTATTTTTACAGACTTTAATACGTTTTTTTTACTTCTTCTTGATCAGCCATTCTTTTTGATGGTCGAGATACTATCTCAAGACTGAAGCATTTAAAAATATATACATCTCTAATTTAATACTAATTTGACACTGACTGTACCGTACAAAAATAACAATACTAACAAAGTTTACCAAATGGGATTAAATGTATGAAGTAACGAAATGTTTACCAAACGCAACTTCTTAGTAGGTACAGTTTGAGGTTTACGAAATGGGAAGTTTACCAAATGGGAAGTAGCCAAAAATGTACACTACCGACTTTTTTTCTGCATGCGAATATGTGTCTATATGATTTTGGATAAGAATTGATTTAGTCCTCGACTCAATGCCTAACATGAACCTATTTTGGTGATGCCCGCGAATATTTGAAAAGCTTTTTCATTGTGTGGAATAATTATTATGACTGCCGCATTGGTTTCGCAAGTCCTACTGCTGAGTCGTCCTGAGTTCGATTCGTGAAATCTGTTATTGGGTTTTTTTTATTAGTAATTTCTCAGTAACAGCCTGGAGTCTGGATTTGTGCCCGGTTGATGCTAATAGGCTCGCCCCCCTATTACATGGGACTTGAACATAAATGGCGAAATTTGAGTGTACTATAAGTCACCTCTGCCAAACACTTCAGGGAATACAGGCGTGATATTATGTGTTAATTATTATGTATTTATCTACAGGTGGTGCTTCAAAAATTTATGATATATATTTTTAGGTTATGTAAAGAGGAATATTCTACTCCAACCCTCAAAGTAACCATCTCTTGAGACAAAACACATTAAATACGTAACAAATATTACAGGTTTGCACAGACTGAGAGCTTAGGCACAGTATAAATAAGTAGCAGTATTAAATCTCAGCAGCGACCTAGAATAATTACCTACGGCCGCTCGGTAGATAAACCTTCCGAATCCGTGCGTAACTGCTGCGATATTGTTGCGTACACCGTACTGTTACATACACTGAGATTTCGAAGCACCTCGTTTCGGCCGTTTTCAAAGTTAAATCATTTATTTCAAATAGGCCCTTATAAGGCACTTTTGAACACCAAAATGTACAAACAAAATTGAATTGATTCTATTCGTCCCTTCCAAAAGGTAGTTATCGCATGGAGAAGAATGGGCAAGAAACTCCACCGTTACTCTTTTAAAATGTTTTACAATATTTTGTATAAGTACATTAGTTATATAATTATATGTGAGGACGATGCACGTAGAATAAAATGACTATACCACAATAGGTAAAAATAATTAAGAATTAAAAATGAAGTAATAACAGATAAATTAATTATGTGATAAATACATGGTGCTCACATATTTACAAACATTGTAAAAGTAGACGATTTTCCTAAAATTTTAGTAAAGTAATCACAGAATATAAAATCAATGTAAAAAAGAATTATATATTTCTATGAAGATATAATACTGTTAATTATGTTCACTGTGACTTAGGCAAACACGATACACCTGTATAAACAAAGGTTCTTGTTTAATAATATAATAGACAACGTGATATCCGCGTGAATTGTAGGACAGGTGACAAATAATATTGTATTATTGTGTCTTATTTAATATTTATTTAACCATACAAATGAATAAATATTCTGCAAAAACATTGCTTACCTGAAGGGGCAGGTATTAAAACTGCTTGACGATTTCTTCCAAACATTGCCCCATCATTCAATATCATTTCAGCCAAAAGACGTCCACTGCTGGACGTAGGGCTCCCCCAAGCACCGCCACTTCCACTCGTTCTGTACCTCTCGCGTTCAGCGGATTCCTGCAGTCTTAACACAAGGTCATAGGTCATCGGGCAACATTGCCCCACATTGCCCTTATCACAAATTCATCCTAAAACATTTCAGTAGTTTTGGAATTTCAGAGGTATTCAGGTAGTACGATGGTCAAATTCAGGTAGCATCGTGTTACCCAGTAACTGGGTTGTAGAGGTCAGATGCCTATCTGACCTCCACAACCCAGTGCGAATGCCTATTATTCATACATAATCAGCCTATAATGTTCCTACTGCTGGGACAGAAACCTCCTCTCTGTGATGGCCCACTCCCTCAGTGGACCATAACCCCCCACATGGGCCCAGTGCGGGTTGGTGGATATCACATTTCTTCGAATTTTTGGTTCTAGGTCATGGCGGTTTCCTCACGATGTTTTCCTTCGCCGTTTTGAAAGCAGTGGTGATGAATTTAAATACACAAAGCCAAGAGCTTGTCTGGGTTCGAACTCACGACCTACATTCGTAAGATGGGGTCGATACCACTGGGCCACCACTGCTCAATGCCTATTCACTCCATGTAAAATACTGGTACTAAGCTGCATTTAGTTAGACTGGGAGCTGGCCCAACATAGTTGTGAAAAGGATAGACAGATAGATTATGAGGTGGTTGACATCAGCCTCATTCAGTTGAACTTGAGTAACTTTTCTCCATAATCCTACAATTTACAGCCTGTTCCACCGCCGGATTTAGGAGAAGAGCTAAAAACTAGTTGGCGAGCAACGAACAGCGAGTGCGCGACGGTGATGAGCGATTACTCGCTGGTATGCGTGAGTCTCTCAGCTAGTGTCTGCCCGCCAAGTGATGAGTGCTGAACGAGTATACTCTTTGATAGCTCTTATCGCTGCGACAAACGAGTATTCGCAGGTGGTGTGAACAGTCAGCGATCAACTATTAATATTGTATCTCTTTTACTAACACGGGACCTACAGTCTTTTGTACGTTTCTTAAGCGAACAAATCGTTGATAGCTGATAGCTAGTCGCTTCTTCGTCAGCGGTGCGACAGGTACCTAAATATACAATGCAAAATCCGTATCTTAATTTTTTTCTTAGCCCTGTTATTGCTTAGCGCATGGCCCTTGATCGATAACATTTCTCCGTAGCCCTTTTTTAATGACCGACACTCTCACTGCAACCAAAAATAGAAGAAAATGGAACTCGCCAAAGAAAATGTAATGTTAACATAGATGAATAGAGCCTAGATGTGGCATGAGGAAATGTTATGATTCTACTATAAATTGGCTAGCGACTACGCTTTATATATTACATCTATTTACATAATCTATATTATCAATAAAAATGAAATGCTGTTTGTTGGTAAACGCATCACTTGCGAACGGCTGTATCGATTTGACTATTTTTAGTTTTGAAATGTTCGTAAAATAGTCCGAATAAGGTTTTGTAAGAAATTTGAAAGATGGGGAATACTGTGAGCAGTGGTTGCCCAGTGGTAACGGCCGCGACTTGACGCCTGACCAGACAGGCGTTTTACTTTGTGTAAATTATTAAAATTTCATCACCACTGCTCTCAAAACGGTGAAGGGAAATATCGTGAGGAATCCGGCATGTCCTAGAACTAAAAATTCGAAGAAATGTGATATCTACCGACCCGCACTGGGCCCGCGGCCCCCTGGGGGATTACGTCCCACTCCCTCTCATAGGAGCCTTGTGTCCCAGTAATGGGAACATTATAGGCTGGTTATGCTATGCTTATACGATGTAAAAAAAATACTTGTCTATTTCATTTTAACATGACTGAAACTAAAACGCTCAAAAAACACCACTTAATAAAATTAAAAATCTAATGTATTATTTATTGTCTACGTATCTATTTATAGCAGCAACGATAGCCTAGTGGTGTGACTGTCAGACTGCCATGTCATAGGTTTAGAGTTCGAACCCAAGGCACGCACCTCTGACTTTTCGGATTCATGTGCGTATTGTGTAATAATCACTTGCTTCAAAAACGGTGAAGGAAAACATCTTGAGGAAACCGTCATGCTTGAGAGATATTTCTCGACGGCATGTGAAGCCAAGTCAGAGGCCCGTGGGTGGCATAAAAACTCTGACACCAGGTTAGTTACCAACCACACGAAAAAGACAAAGAAAGATCTACGTCCTGTGCTGTGAGCTTGTGACTCTAGGATTATAATTAAGAAAACAGGTCTATGGACATTATCGTTTCAAATTCTTATTATGGTTACGCTCTGTGCTTAAATTTGACTGCCACATCTAGTACCTCTACAATTTTTTCTTCTGTAAACTATTGTTTTACTTTTATTCGACAACATTCAATGTCTCGCTCTTTATAATAGAGTTATTCTAAAATAAATTTGAATATTGTTTTTAAGTTTAATCATTTTGAATTATCACAATCAATCTGCCTAGCCTTTTCCCAACTATATTGGGGTCAGCTTCCAGTCTAACTGGATGTAGCTGAATACCATTTTTATTTTATTATGACGCGATTAGATTATTAAAGTTGGCAGCATTAACTTATTATAAGTTTTAAAAAAATACTAATATTATAAAACGAAAAAAATTTAGACTAGCTTAAATCATTTTAATATCTGAAATTCAATTCTTATCAAAACTTGTTTTGACAAAGAAGTTAATTTTGTCTGATTCACTAAATTCTTAATCATTTTAAACAACACTGTTATAATACGTGTATTATTTGCCTTCTACATAATACCATTATAATAACAATAACAATACAAAAGTTCCAAGTTTAATCTGAAATAAAATCAAGTAGTCACTTGAAAAGTGTCAAGTGCCAAGCAATTTAACACTACGGGAGACATTATAATAACTATCATTTTATAAACAAACAGAGTGTGTAACTTTATAGAAACTAGTACATTATACTGACTTTACTTGTGTTTTTTTTCCTCATGTAAATATTCACACAAAAATAGAAGATGTCTACCTGTCGAAATATGACTGACGGGACCTAAAATAATGATGATAACCGTATAAAATAATGATCTCACAATAAATGGTAAAAATGATGCCAAAATAAAAACAATGTTAAAGAAAACTTCCACCTTGCATAATCCAATAGAAAAAAAGCTCAAACGCAAACTCAAAGCATCTATTTCAATTAAACCATTTACAGGCACTTTTGAACTGTCAAGAAGTCGGTCAGTCAGAAATATGAAGCTAGTTGCCCATTCCAAAGCGTAGTACGTATGTATGGAGAAGAACGGGCAAGAAACTCCACGGACACTCTTTTAAATCAAATATTTGATACAAAATATTGGTTACATCATTCATGTTGAAATTAAACATGTGAGCGTCCGTAATAAAATGAAAAAAAAAACATTTAAAATTTAAAATAAGATATGACCAGTCCCAACTGACGGCGCCCGTTCACGAACATGACGCATGGATCAGCACCATTTAGCTCAATTAAGTAATCTTCCTAAGCCACACATCACTAAAATTACCTCCAACATACCTTCCTCACCACACAAAATAAACACAAAAACAAACAGACAAACAAAACCAAAACTTTCTTGCAACAAATTGCAGAATCGCCACAGTTTTTTACCACTCACAGAGATAGCTTCAAAGAAATCGTTCGGTCTTACTTCTTATTTTTTTTAACCAACTATATAAGCCTCTCAGTATCCCTTTCTCGCTTATTGCGCGAATCACCATCAGCGAAAATGTATCGAGAAGTGTCGGTTTTAGTAGCCCTATTCGGAATTACCTTCGCTTCATTACTAGACGGTGATATCGACTTGTTAGATGGAGTGCGGTTAGCCAAAATACCAGTGACAAATTCTTTGGAAGATGAAGGGAGATCCTTTGGAGAGAATTCTCCTTTATTCCGGATGGCGAAGTTCCTGCAAGGACATGAGCTGCATGTGAAGTTACCGAATTTAATCGAGAAGGATCGTGTGACGCAGTTTCTGGCTGACTCGCTGAAGGTCGTCGATGATAGCTACAAGGAGAATTCTGGTGAGTTCTGTGTTTTGTCGCTAGTGATTTTTTGTGATGAAAACAGCCGGTCTATTCTGTAATAATCTCACTGTGAAAACTTAGGTGAAGTGAGCTTGAAGTGAGCTGTTATTCCACTTGCTGCTAGGGACTAACAGCTCACTCCGAACTCACTTCACCTAAGTTTTCACGGTGAGATGGTTACAGAATAGCACTGCCGAAATCGTTTGGAAATTATCGTTCTATCATTTGGTCATGCTGCGATAGAAATTAAGTGACTAATTTAATCGAAAAGTAAAAAAAGTCATTGATATAACTTCACAGACTTTCTTTGTGATAATTTCATCCAATAAAATATTTATTTTAAAGTAATTCACTACCATACCTGCTGAAGCAGCAATTTACTTTCGGTTCACTAAGAAACCCATATTCGGGACCAAATTAAAATCTGTATCCATTTTTCTTCATCATAATTATTTATCTTCCCTAAATATAAAACTTTAAACAACAACCTGTCACTTAAAATGCCAGAAAAGTATTAGCTGAACCAATTTCCGGTGGAACGCAATTTCCGCTTTCCATCAACGTTCACTCAGGCGAGCTGACACTAAAGTGATTGTACTTTTATAATGGATAGATTGCGGTAGGGAAATATTGTTTTTTTTTTATGAGGGACTTAAACTGGCCGATTGATGGGGCACGAGGCTCCGGGTACGTGGCATTCTCTGGCTGGTGAAGATAGTGGATCATTTTGGGAATGAACATGTTTTACGTGCGTTGTACTAAGAGATTGATTTTTTGGAAATAGATATAGTTATTACTGATTGGTAATGTTGCCATAATTTTAAAAACCATATTTGTACGCCGGAAACGACAGCAAATTATGATCGTAACAACTTTGTACAATATTCTGACAAATAAATGCATTCTATTTTATGCTATTGATGACAGAAGCAACTGGAGATGACGATATTGTCGTATCACCGACAGTTTAGTTCCAAAAAATATTACTATAGCTTCTCCGTGTCAGCACGAATCATGAGCTTCGTGAGTTAGCAAGAGCGCGAGTTGTAGCGAGTCTGGCTTCCCAGGTTGCGCTGGACTGGACGTACTGACTTCTACATTCGACAAATTCTTATTGCTCTCTCATTCTACGTTTCATTTACACATCAACATTTTACTGCGAAAAAATATTTGTATTTTTGTTTGTAACGAATAAACTTAAAAACAACACGACCGATTTAAAAAATTCTTTCCCTAGTATAGTGCTGTACTATCACATCACTGAGTAACAGGCTGTAATTTATAAATATATCACGCGGGCGAAGCCGCTAGCGGAAGCTAGTCAATGGAAGTGAAAATAATTAACATACCCGTTGTTGCCGTGACTTCGTCTGCGTTCTAGGATCAAAAATAGCCTATTTCCTTATCCAGGTCCCAAGCTATCTATCTGTCAAATTTCATAACGGTCGGTTCAGTGGTTTGGGTGTGGAAACGTAACAGACAGACAGACATATTCACACACAGTTAGAGTTAGCCCACGTTTGCACGGACGTAATAAAATCGCAGCGATTTTTTTCGTGCACTGGATTTTCAACGCTCTGCTTAGCGCCGAGATTTGAAAATCCAACAGTGTGTTTTTTCAACGTGTTTTCAATTGAAAATCCAGTGCACGAAAAAAAACCGCCGCGATTTTATTACGCCCGTGCGAACGGGCTTTTACTTTCGCATTTATAATAATTACTAATATCGACTGGGAGACGCCGCTGCTCACGCTTTTGAAGCTATCTCAATGTTGCTCACCCCTATGGGCTGAGTAGAAGAGGCTAATTATGAATCACGTATAATCTTACTTACAATATCCGATTTTAATTGATCCCTACTTAATTTAATAACAACATGTTGATGGAAATAATTATTAATGAACTAGCTGCTGCCCGCAGTTTCGGCCGCATGGACCCTAATTCACTTTTTTTCTAAAATAAAAGTAGCCTTAGTTACTCCTTATAATATCACCTATCTGCCAGTGAAAGTCCCATCAAAATTGGTCCAGCCGTTTCGGAGATTAGCTGGAACAAACAGACAGACAGACAAAAATAAAAAAACCTATAAGTACCGTATATACTTTCATATACAGTACTTACGGTTTTTTTATATGCACTTGTTTCTGTGACAAATAAACCTATTTTTCTTTCTTTATATATTTCTATATGCATTTATTAGAAAGCTGTTATTTTGAAATTACAAACAGACACTTAATTTATTTGTATGATGTATGTATAGATAAAGGATAACAGAAACTTGGCAAGCTAAACTTTGGGGCTTCAAGTATGAAGGTTGAAATAAGATACGGTTTATATAGTATTATGTAAACTTATAAATACAAAATCTGCCTTATTTATGTACTGAAATTCAGATAGCTCTTATTGTTAATTAATTAACCTGTACCCTTATTACGTTACACATTTTTGTAAACGATTACGACTAATCTGTTTCATTTTGACATTTCAACAACATTCATTGCGATAATTACGTTATTGAGCAAATTTTTTAAGTGAAAACTTCTTTAGCGGCGTTGTGCACTTTTTTTGTGATATGTAAAAAATGTTAAACTCGCGTCAGGACACGTGACCTGATCGAAAATTCGTAAGACGGAGGGAGAGTAGACCACAACGTTAATATTCAAGTTTTCACTTCTGCCGGCACTCCCGGAGTGCAACCCGTTGTTTGTTTTTTCAAACTTATGATTTGCAGTGGTTTTGAAAACGATTCAGATTTTGATAGATCGTGTACTACGCAATAAGGTTAATGGTTAATATTTTAAAATTTCGATCACAAAAAGTTATAATTGGGTGCATGTGGCGCTGAACAATAATAAGTGATGACTAAGCATGTGAGCTCGATTAAGAAAAAAAAAACTGATAATGTTCTGCTGCTAAACTATCACTAAAATTCCTTACTTTTTTGGCTATGAGAATCTTAAAGCTATTCTGCAAAAAAATCTCAAAATTTAAAAATTATTTTGACACAACTAAAATCGAATTTCACAATCGCGACACCACGTGATACTTGTTTGCCCGACCCCGTGAATTATTTTTTCAGCCGGAGGAGCGCAGCCTCGACGTGTTTATATGAAATTTTTCACTTATTGTATGCAAATTATGAAAAATTATTACCTATATGTTGAGTTTTAGGGGTATATGGGGCTTCTTATAGGAGGTTGAAATTTTCATTAATTTTGCGATAGGACACACCATTTTCGAATTATAAGCAAAAGAAAAGAAAATAAAATAGTCAGATTTAGTTAGACAATCAAAATTTTAGGTGAATACGTCAAATTCCGAATAACAAAATTGCCATTTTCACAAAATTAATAACTCAGTGCCATCTTAGTGCCTGTCAAACAAATATAGTTAAGTTGTGTCACTTTAGTCTATTTCAGAATGGGAAATCGTCATTTGACAGGAATAAACTAAATTTTGGTGATTTTTTGTCTAGTTTAGAAGCATTTGTGACAAGAGAATCGGCACCATAATCATTTCCAATCTCTTAGCCAAGCATGGTGATATAAAAAAAAACGATCTTGTATAAGGTCTTTATGATTTTTGAGCGTTTTCAAAATTATGCTAAGCTAAGTTGGTTTTACGTTAATAAATTAGGTAGAACCATCTGCTACAAATAGGCCAGTTACGACATTTGAAACCAATGATGTACAATTGTACAATATCGCTTTTCTTTCCCGCAGTGACTGGAAGAGGCAAGGGCGGCGGCGGCGGCGGAGGGGTGGCTCTGATGGGTCTCATGTTTGCCAAGGCACTTGGTGCCATGGGTATCGGTGGTCTGGGTCTTCTGACTATGAAGGTAAGGTTCTAATAGGTATTTAACTCGTTGTGAGAGGTTGTCGTGACGACCTGGAAATTTTGGAGATACGGTTATCAAACATAGTTGGCGCAGTAGCTACGCGATTGGATTTACGTTGCATGCACTATATTTGTATGTCCAACAGATCGTTTTTTCTAGTCTGTTGTGTTTGTGATAATTATTTATTATGTGCTTTAGTGCTTTTAGCACTACAGGTCAATTACTAATTAGGGGAAAAGTATAACAAGAGACTGAGTTAAAAACCAAGTATAACACTAGTATTGAGTAAGCTTTCATTTAAAAAAATCATCGGTATTCATTGCGTTAAAGCTGGTCTAGATGGTAAACAGACGATTTTTCAATCAATTTTTTTATTGTATTGCTGAAATGAAAGTGTTTGCCTATACGAGTGTGTAATGAAATTAAACTGCAGTTAAACCATGCGAAAACTTTCGCACAGCCGCGCGGTAACTTTCGCATCACATTAACGCGCCCTCAGGGGATTGGAAATATCAAAATGGAGTTTTAATTATTTTTATTTTAGACCTTTTTATTTGGTTCATCGTAATGGTACACGCGAATATTTTTACGAACAGATTTTTTAGTACGAAATAATAATAGAGGTCAGAAAATTTTGCCTCGTATCTAAAACCAGAAAATATTATTTTCATACGAATAGTTCCTACTTACTAATGAGCTCACACTGCTAATAGCTCACAAGATACAAGTACAAGAGTAGATAATGCAACAGAGACCAAGCTTCATACCCTCCCTCTGCAAGGTAAACATTACACAGACACCTATATATACCTTGAAATTTATTAAGATTTCATTAAACTGCTTTCTATACAGCAATAAATAAATGGTGAATAGCCGTTCCAGACAAGGCCCTGCATTCTTTGACTCGCACATCTTTATTATATGACCCGCGAATTCGTGTGCAGACCAGGATAAAAAGTAGCCTATGTCCTTTTCTAGGCCATGGTCTACCAATGTGCCAAATTTTATCTGAATCCGTTTAGCGTGAAAGCGTATTAAACAAATAAACTCACTTTCGCATTAATAATATTAGTTAGGATAATAAAGCCGAAGATTTAAAACTTAAATGTTTGAATGGTTCTTTATTTTTATCCTTTTATTACGGACGACTTTAACGTGAACGTCTGTTGTTTGATTGATACGTGATTTTAACGTGCACGTGACATTGTTCTCACATGTATAATTTCAACATGAATGATGTAACCAATATTTTTGTATCAAATTTTGTATTTAAAAGAGTATCCGTGAAGTTTCTTGCCCGTTCTTCTCCATGGGTACCTTTGGAACGGGCAACTAGCTTCATATTTCTGACTGACCGACTTCTTGACAGTTCAAAAGTCCCTGTAAAAGGTTTAATTGAAATAAATGCTTTGAGTTTTTAGTTTTTTTGTTTGAACGTGCTAATTTCTGGAACTACCAGTCGGGTTTAAAAATGTATTTTTGATTTCATAGCCCCCAAATCTTGAGTGAGACTGTTTAACATCACTTTAGGACCCTTAGGAGCCGAGCAAAAAGATAAAAGTCAGAAATACGCCAAGCGAAAATGAAGTAATGGCGCCGACAGGTGATGCGATGCGACGCGGTGGGTCGGGGGAACAAGAAATTTCACGAGGACGAATTCGCGGACAGTCGTTTCGGCATTTATTTTTAGGGTCAAATAGTATTAAACTTTTACCAAGTTGACCTGTAAAAGTGTTTCAGTAGATCCACTTACAGAAATAAACATTTCATTTCATTTCAAAGCTGCTATGCTGTGATGCTAATGAGCCCAATCTCAGCACAGACTGCAACAATAAAAAAATACCGGCCAAGTGCGAGTCAGACTCGAAGGGTTCCGTACCACCGTACAATATTTAGCAAAAAAAAACGAAAAAAACACGTTTTTTGTATATTGTCCGTCTTTAATTTTGCACTTTATAATATTTTTTACTATAGCGGCGATAGAAATTTACAATGTCTATTTAAAGACAACTGTGTTTCTACCTATTACAATTCATTAGATACAGCCCGCTGACAGACAGAGGACGGACGACAGCGGAGGCTTAGTAATAGGGTACCGTCTGGCACCCTTCTAGTAAGGAACCCTAACAACGTAGCTTCACTGATATTCTGATGAAGTCTTTTTCATTCAAAGTGAGCTAGGGTTACATGAAATAATAATGTGGCAGTCTTTTGTCATGACGATGACGTTGATAGAACTGTCCACTTACTGAACTGCATTCTATAAGCTATTGTGATTATGAGTATGCTACGCAATAAGAAAGCGGAGGAGCGATTCCCGTATTTTAACTTCTATCTTTAAAAAAATCCTTTAATTCCCTTGAATTTTTGTCGAGTTTTTGACATGGATTGTCAATGATATGAGATTGCGATTTGAACTCAAATTAAACCATCTACAGGCACTTTTGAAATGTCAAAGAGTCGGCCAGTTAGTCAGAAAGTTGAAGCTAGTTACCTATTCCAAACTATACGAGAATATATTGGTCTTCTGGTCTGCCAGGCTTGAACTGACTTGATCGCATTTGTGAGACTGACGCACACATGGCCACATCTTGAAGAAGTGTACATTGTACCCACAGTACGAAGCTTAGTCTCTGTCACCTACCTCCTCCTGTACCACCAAGCACGTATAGTATCTAGCACACGGACCGTCTGTTTTCTTCGTCACGCCGCGCGGACTGGCCCGCTTATCCGTGGTAATTACACACTTTTCCCAATTAAAATCACTGTGCAATCATTGTATTTTGTTACACTTACAAGCACACGATATTTCCATGAACATCTTTGAGCTGGAATATTGTGTAGAAAAGACTAAAAAAAAGATTGCAAATTATAACTGTTAGAATGTAGGTATTCTTTATCTTTTCTTCAATATATCATCTACATCGTCTATCTAGCCTTTTCCCAATCATGTTGGGTTCAGCTTCCAGTCTTACCGGATGCAGCTGAATACCAGAATTTTACATGGAGCGACTATCTGACCTCCACAATCCAGTTACCGGGTAAAATGATACCGCTAGGTAAGAATGGTTGTCAAAGTTTCAGGCTTCAGACTAGCTGTAATGACTGTCAAAGATCTACGAATGACAACTGGGACTAAGGGTTTTTTTTATATTATATATCTACACATATTATAAAATAGTACCTGAGCGACAGCGGTTCAGGTAAAAAAAAAAAAAAAGCTAGAAGAATGGGCACAATAAATCTCCTTAAAATATTTTTTGTCTTATGTAATATGTACTTAAGTGTCAAAAGAGTGCTTCGGCACTCTTACTAGGATTACCCTGTATCACGAATGCCATCCCCTTCTTCTGGACCAACTAGGATAGTTATTTATTTATACTTGCAATGAAATAATTAATAAATTCTAAACAAAAATATAATTAACTTATACAAACAAGGATATACAAAAGGAGGATGTGTTTGTGTGTGTATGCTCATTTAATAGTATATATTATGATAGTTCATACTATTTCCATGCTGCCATTCTAAGGTTAACTTTGGGTAACCGAGCTCTGCTCGGGTGAAAATACGGTGAAAACGAATGTTCCCAGATATGAGACCTATCTAGATTGATTTTTCGCCCCCATAAAACCCCTGTATTGCAACTTTCATCGAAATCGTTACGAACGTAATTATAAATATATTATTATGAATATAGAATCTTGACGGCACGGTTGGCGCAGTGGTTAAGCGATTGACTGCTGCACTGGGTGTCGTGGGTTCGAATCCCGCACGGAACATATATTTGTATGAACTACTCTGTTTATAATAACATTAAGTTTAAAACTAACATAAATTATGGTAAAGAAATCCAGATGTTTTGTGAAGTAGTAAAAACCGCGCGAAGTAGGGTCATAGTGAAAGTTGTTTAGTATGGCAGGTAGAATCACCCCCTTGACGGATGTAGGTGACTAACTGCCCACCCTGTATAAATAGGGGTTGAAAGATACATCTTAAATAGCTAGGACGCCACTTTGTAGCGTGGTTGTTAACCCTGTGCACATCGGATTACCAGCAACGTCATCATTGTTATTTAGAAATTCATAAGTCAAAACCTAGCTGTGCCTGCTCTGATTGCTAATTACAGCAAACTGCAATTGACCATTTCAGGCATAATCCTGAAATCTTGTACAATAGAACGTATCTACTAGCAGTTTTAAGATAACACTTTTCTTTCCATCTCCAGGCTCTAGCCGCATCAGCCCTCGCCCTCATGCTGGCAGCCATCGTCGGAGTCAAGAAGCTGACCTCCCACGAAGGAGGTGACGACCATCAGGTCATCTACGCAGGTCATCACGGCCATCATAGACGAAGGAGGAATGTCAATGACGTCACACCCCTCCCTTATAGGGGGTGGCGGCAGTACGAGGGTAGTTCGTAGAGTAGATAAGTTATTTATTTGTGGGTGTATAATTTATTGAAATTATTTATTAAATTATAATTTTTTATTTGTTGGCGTTTCATTTTTGTACTGTTTTTTTTGTATGGTGTAGATCTGGAAAATGGATTAAGTTTATTGGCTAATGGAATGACTCATGTAAATGTTGTAGATACGAATGATGAGTGAGAGCCGGCTTATTCTGAAAAAATGTCACCGTGTAAATTTGCAAAGTAAAACAGAGCTTACAGTGAGGTGTCTTTCATCAAGATACTAGGGATTTACACTTTTGACAGTTCACTTCAAGCGAGATGCATAACATTCTTACAACATCTGTCTCCTTCTTGTCTTCGCCGCAGACGGGTAATAAAGGACTGCCTTCATTTCCACCGCATCTTACATCATGAAACGCTCAACATTCAAGTCACGAACTACCCACCATGAAATGTAGTTACGATTGCTAACACCCATTGTGGATAAATTGGCACAACGCGATGGATGTGCTGGAGTGTGCTGGAGTGGAGTGGAGTCACGTTTTGATTCGTTAGGCCCCGTTCACACGGCAATGATCAGTATGATATTTTACGGTAAAAACTTGGGATCACACATCTGCACCTCATTGTTCGTACTGAAAAACAAATGCAATATGAAACTGCCATGTTGTGATTCCAAAATTTTACAGTAAAATATCGTACTGATCATCGCCGTGTATCCGAGGTCTTTTTTTTTCTGTTGTGGATGGAAAATTATCAAATAACTTCTCCCGCTCTGGGTGGAGCGGGAGGGCGTGTCAGACTCTTACTGACTAAAACCCACCCGTGTTCCTTCCATTGCCTGTACGTTGCCAAGGGCCACGGTATCTGTGAACGGGGCCTTAAGATTGGATTTGGGCGATGAAGGAAACAGAAAAAGGAAAAGTCTGACATAATATCGAAATTCTAATTATTTTGCCACCTTCTATAAATATTACACAAACTTGTGTAATATGTGCGCAGCAATCAGAAAATGATTGGGAGTTAGGATACTCAAAAAGTGAAACTAGGGTCCAAACCTTTGTGAGCTGGAGATCAACGTCAATGTTAATATCGTTTGTCAAAAGCATATCCACTGGTTTTACAATTGGTGTATTACTAGCATAATAAAAACATATCTAGAATCAGTTGAGTTACTGATGAAAGTGTATTTCGTAATGTAATACTCTTTCAATCACAATCTGAATGATTTTGAAAGATATTCTTAATCCATTGCTTCATTAGTCCGAGAAAATTGTCTGCTCAACAATGTAGATAACGCAATGAATATTGTTGAACTGTCAAAATGAAAACCATTGCTACTGTTCGGGTGTTACGCAATTACCCCGCTGGCTAGTGGAGTCAGAAACCTAATAACGAAACAAACAAAAAAAAGAATGAAAGAGAATCTCGTTTCTCTCTAAAGAATTTTATAATAAACCTCACAAAAAACTTAAAGTAAGTAAATAAACAAAAAACACTAAAATCTACTTTTCTCTTGAACGACCGATAGGTACCTACACTTTCACCTGCTTCAAATGATTTTATTTTATTTTTAAAAGCCTTTCACCAGAAAATTGATGCAAAATGAACAAGACTGAGTTATGTCAATGGAGTTGTGACATTTTGAGAACATTGATGCAATACTTTTGTGATGATTATGAATTTTGTTGTTGCTCGTCAATTTTAACACAATTTTTGCACTAGCATTTTTTCCTGTCGTCGTATAAGATTAGCCTTTTCTTCCATATCTTACATAATAGATCACACTGTAAATAAAATAAATCTTAGTATGTGGTTAAGTAGTTTGTTTACAACTAGTTATTAGTAGTATTAGTTTGAAGTTTAAAGATTTGGGTTTGAGATATGGACCCCATCATGGGTGAAGGCCTCGTCCAGCATTTTCCGTTTAGTTCGCTCTTTTCTTATTTCCATCCATCCTTTTGGTGATATCGTCGATCTATTGTTTGTTAGGTCTACTAACTTTCCTCTTTCCTTCTGGTCCTTTCCATTTTATAGTTTTTATGGTCCATCTTTTGTCAATTAGACGGGCAACATGACCAGCCCATAGCCACTTTATTTTTCGTGCATATTTGAATGCAGCAGTTACCTTCGTCTTGTTTCTAATAATTTCGCTTCTAATTTCATGGACTTTTCCTACTTTTAAAATATTTCTTTCCACTTTATATTCCTTATGACAGGTTCTCAGCATAAATTTACTTTTGTTAGTGTAGATCCACGTTTGGCAGCCATATGTGAGAAAAAGTGGAAGACAAGTGTCCCACTCACCGCACAGACTTCATTCATTCTTCCTTCTTCGTTCAGTCTATCTCTCTATGGAATGCGGTCCCCCAGGAAATCAGGATGGCAACCAACCGATTATCCTTTAAAGTTAAAGTTCGCGAGCACATTCGTAAGAAGCTGGTAGTATCATTACAACGTTAATGTTTTCCCGTTGTTTGTCTTATTTGTTCTAGTATATTCGTGTATTTATGTATATTTTTATATAATTAGGCATATATATTATATTAATAGTTTGTAATAGGTATATGTGTATCTTTATAGTTACTTTAAAAAATATTCCTCAATTTCTCGTAATTGCATTGTAGAAAATGCCTATGGCATTAAGTCCGCCTCTGTACATTTCTGTGCTTGAAGTATTAAATAAATAAATAAATACAAGTGTCCATCACTATTTTCTTCATATTAAGGTTGTAGTACCTTTCAAAACTTATTTGTGACCAAATTATTTTCCAAGTTATTTTATAGGTACCACTTTTTATTTCTTCTTCATTGAATATTTTTTTAACTGTAACTTGTTTCCCTAGATATATATAATTATCTATATATTCTAACTCTTGGTCCCTAGTTTTGATCGGCCTCTTGTAACTGTTTGTTATTATTTTGGTTTTATCAGCATTTAATTCTAAGTCCACTTTAAAACTTTATAGTGTACTTATATAATTATTTTGTATTCGAGCGATTTGGCGTTTTCGGAGAAAATTACGAAGTCATCAGCCAATGTGAGGTGGTTCAAATGACTGTTACCTATTCTAATACCTTTTCCTTTCCAATCAAGGTTTTAAAATATTTGTTCTAGAACCCCAATAAATAATTTTGGTGACAGGGAGATCTTCGTCTTTATTTATCTAGAAAGAAAGTTAGTTTTTCTGCACAAAAATAACGCACATTTAAAGAAAAAAAAAACACAAATACAAAAGTAGCCAAAAGCCTCGTATTCAACAAACAAATAAAAGCTTGAAAATGTTGTTATCTCATTTTTCTATCCCCTTTTTTTCAGTTTTAATATACTTGTGCTCTTCTAGTAGATGTTTCTGATGATATTGATGCACATTTGATTGACACCACACGCTTCTAGAACAACCCGGATGGAGTTGTGGCTGATGCAGTCAAATGCTTTACTGTAGTCAACAAATACGATATAGAGAGGTCTTTCAAATTCTTTAGGTTTAGGTAGGTATGTCACATAAACCGCTAGAGTTAGAGAGGATAGCTTTCAAATATTATTTTTGTAGAAGAATTAGCCACTCAGAAAGGTATCAAGCGGGATGATCTAGTTCTATAGCAGTATTTAGTACAGATCCATATCCACAGATAAATAAAAAGCAAAACTTGGGCACAAAAACAAAATTACGCCATCTAGTAGCGTTTGAATGAACCTACTAAAACAACTGTATCTTTATGTGAAGTATATTACTTTCCCTCACTATTCTCGTATTCAACTGCGGCTTACATTTCACAGATAGCGCTGTCACCACCTTCCTACAAACTTTCACTTTACTTGCACTAGAATCTTTATTTTATATGCTGCCATCTAGACATCGTTGAGAAAACTATCAACTCTGTCACAGTAACTTCCACTTCACATACATTCTAAATCATCTGATAGGTGGCCGTGATATTTTTTTATACCTTCTCGTCTAATAAGTACCTATAACTCACGAGGCAATAACGAAGAGAAAAAAAGAAAATACGTTTATTTGCAGTAAAACATGACGCAAAAAAGGAGAACACAAAATAAAAAAAAAAACAAGTTTAGGGAAAATATGCGTCACATCCACGCAAAATGGCCATTGCTCAGCATAATGCTGTGACCCTATGCAAGACAGAGCCCCAGCGCAGCTCAGAGATGAAGGCGATGCTAAATGCATAAACATCAATATCAATACCTGGTAGACTGGTATCTTCATGGACTGTTGTGTTGAAGGCACACCTGACCATTTAAAGGTTACCTACCCGAAGAGCGCCAAACGAAACCCTATTACTAAGCCTCCGCTGTTGGTCCGTCTGTCTGTCTGTCAGTGGCCTGAATACATTTTCACAGATTGTGTATTTATATTGCCGTTATAACAACAAATAATAAAATTAAAATAAAGTTAAAATTTAAAAGGGGTCCCCACACAACAAATAGTGTTTATTTTGGCGTTTTTTGCTAAATATTGTACGGTGGTACGGAAGCCAAAGGTGGTTCGTGTGTGAATCCGACTCGCACTTGGCCGGTTTTTTAATTGCATGATAGCCTTGATAGTTCTTTATTATTCTGGAAGATTTTAGTCCATTAGCGCTAACCTTTCTTTTTTTTTTTTTGGGTGGGAAATTATCAAATAACTTCTCCCACTCTGGGTGGAGCGGGAGGGCGTGTCAGACTCTTACTGACTAAAACCCACCCGTGTTCCTTCCGTTGCCTTTACGTTGCCAGGGGCCACGGTATCCCTTTCGGACTTTCCCGCAACCCCGGCAGGCATCGGTCCTATCGGACCCCTTCCGTTGTGCTGACATCTCTTTGAGGCGCGCGTGGAACACAACGCGCCGTCGACCCGGGCCTGGTCCTTATCGGACGACGAGCTACCCATTGCTCACCGTCCGCAAGCCCGCGCCTACGGTGGCCGGGAATCGGCCTGCGATTCCCGACGCCCAGGGCGTCTCCTGCGGCGGCTAGGGGCGTGAGGGCGCGAAATTTGCCTCTCCCTCACGCGTTCTGCCTCCTCCTTCGCGAGCATTACTGCTTCGCAGAAGGAGGTGACGGCCTCCCATGCCCTCTCGCTCCGTACCATGGCCTAGGGCCGGACGCGAGAGATCCCTGCCGCCGATCGCCTCCACGAGGACACGGCGATGCTCTGCCCAAGCCGGACAGACCTCCACCGTATGCTCAACCGTGTCCTCCGGGCAATCCACGCAGTGATGACACCCGGGCGTTTCCTCCCGCCTGATACGGAACAGGAACCTCCCGAAACAACCGTGTCCGGTGAGGACCTGCGTTAGGCGGAAGGTGAGGACGCCGTGGCGCCTCTCTAGCCACTCCTCAAAGAGGGGACTTATCGCCGCAATAGTGGCGTGCCCAGCACTGGGTTGTCCCACCGGAGCTCTGTCCGCTGTGCCGCGATTTCTCGCGGGAACGGAGTTACGCCCCGGCGTTTCGACTCCTCGCGCCACTCCCAGATGTGCGCGAGGACTTTTGCCTCCAGATCCCATGGCGGTAATCCGGCAAGGAGGCTCGCCGCCTCACCGGAGACCGTGCGGTATCCCCGGACCAGCCGGGTGGCCATGACCCTCTGGGACGCGTTCAACCGGCGGGCTGGCCGCCGCCTCAATGAACGCGCCCAAACCGGAGCCCCGTAAAGGGCCATGGACCGCACGACCCCCGCGTATAGCCTCCGGCAGGAGGCGTTTGGACCCCCTAGATTGGGCAGGAGCCGCTTCAAAGCAGCCCCGGCCCGCTCCAGTCTGGGAGCCAAACGTCGGAAGTGCTCCACGAAGTTCCACCGGCTGTCGAGGACGAGTCCAAGGTACTTCATCGTCGACTCGATGCCGATGTGAACTCCTCCTACCGTTATTTGGGACCCCAACGGTGGCGCGTTCCGAGGACCATGAAAACACATGGCCTCGGACTTGTGCAGGGCCACCTCGAGTCCCAATTGCCGGATTCTGCCCACGATTGTCGCAACCCCGTGTGTCGCTAGTTCGGCCGCCGCCTGGTGCAACCTCCCCTGCGCCAGGACCAACGTGTCGTCAGCGTAGCAAACGACGCTGATGCCGCTAGGGAGATCAGCGCGCAGCACCCAGTCGTATCCGATGTCCCACAGATGCGGCCCCAGGACCGATCCCTGTGGGACACCGCACGACATCTCTCGCCGGTTCCATTCTCCCCGGTGACCGGGGTAGATGACGGCCCTGTCCGTCAAATAGGCCTCGACCACACGACAGAGGTAGGTCGGCATCCGGTGATACCGGAGTGCCTCCCTGATGCAACTCCAGGGCAGGGTATTGAAGGCATTGGCGATGTCTAGACACACCGCCAAGACGACCCCACCCCGGGACACAGCGTCCCCCGTCATGAGGGCTCGCACGCGCATGATGGCGTCAACCGTAGAGCGCCCCCTGCGGAAACCAAACTGACTCTCCGCCAAATCCGGCCCCACCCGCACCAGCCGCCCGACGAGGCGGTCTGCAATGACTCTTTCAAAGAGCTTGCCCACCTCAGCGCTAACCTTATCCCGAATTGTGAATGCCTGTATTTTTATTTGCTTGATCTTATAATTTAACCCATGAGTTGATTTGTTAAAAGTAATTTGTTATTCATCACAGGAACAAATGCTTAATGATTTAAAGAAGCTGTCAAAAAACCAAATAAGTAAATTGTTGGGTTATATTTAAGGATCCAAATTATGCTCCTTAAATTATAATTTAAGGAGCATAATTCTCTCTCTAATGAGCTCCTTAAATAACCCAACAATTTACTTATTTAGTTTTTCTAAAAACAACTTGTAAAAAGAATTCGTACACGTACCGTACGCATTTAGCCCCGCCTGATATCAAAAGTGAAGTTTACATTCATCCCACATACTGTATACGGCGTAAAGCAGGTTACTGATGTGTAGTGATGCGTTTTACTCGATATATCGATAGAGCTTAGGATTAAATTTATAACAAATTTAATCCTAAGCTAATTTAACTTACAAATGTTTGATAAGAAACAATTCGATTTGAACGGAGTCATTAAAAACAACTATTAAATAAAATTCATTCATTTATTTATTTACTGATATATAACGTGTAGCCTAAGGCCGCTTCCTATTTAAAAACAATCGTCGCGCGAATACGCGATCGGTCGCGTGATGTTACTTTTTGTTGGGAAAACTGGAAAACGCCCTATGTCAGCGCAACCACGCGTTCAGATTCACCGAACAAAAAGTTCGAATGATCGAGTATTCACGCGACGAGCCCTTTTAAATAATGATCTAGGAGCAAGACATTTTATACAAGTGTTCCTTTTATAACGGAGGTGAGCACTACGGAATAAATAAACAAAACATTAAAATAGGGTTAAATAGGGGTTGAAAGTTTGTATGGAAATACGGCATTCTAGCCAATGAGAAATTCGGGCGCTCGGCTTGTTTATAGATTTCTATCTAACGATGTTTTTAACTATTCTAGAATTTTAGATAGACACCACGATCTAACTAACATGACTGATATAATAAACCGAAGCTATGTGTTATAGTTCAAGGATTCTTATATTATATAAAATACGTAAAAATACTGAAATAACTTAGGCCGAATCACCCTCTTGTCATTACAATTTACTTGTCAACAGAAAGATAATGAAGTAACTATGAATAAAAGTCTTCGTTTCGATATCCGAAGAGTTTCTCGCAGCACATCACTAGACTGTGCAGGAAGTAGGCATAGCTACAATATGTAAAACTATGTCACAAGGTGACAGATGAGATCCAAACGCGTTGTCAACAAAAAAATGTACATAATCTACATACCGATGTATGTACATACCGATATGAGTTTCACTTGAATGTATTTTGTCGTTCCATACTGATTTGATTCCAACAACAAACTTTATCCACTTACTTACTTACGTATTTTCTCATATTATTTTATTAAGTGAATTGTTTTGATTTAATGTGTTTTATTTTGTCTCTACTCTGACACACGGTGTCTACATCTCTTTTTATCCACTCTCCTATCGCAGGTATGCTGGAAGAGATTTCTTTAGAAATAAGCATCACCTTTGTACGTATTTTTCTGATCCTTTTTCTTGTCTCTTTATATGTGTGTACATAAACTGTTAAATAAATAAACAAAATGGTAACTTTCTACTTAACTAACGCAGCAAGTTCGCAGTTCATAAGCTCGCCAATTAGGAGTTTAGCTTTGTAGGATGCTACATATTGTCATGATTATTTCATGCCAAACATGTTTACTTTTATTGGTTTTTAGGGTTCCCTACGTCAAAGGAAAAAACGGAACCTTATAGGATCACTCGTGTGTCTGTCTGTCTGTATGTCCGTCACAGCCAATTTGCTCCGAATCTAATGAACCGATTAAGTTGAAATTTTGTACTTCTGTGACCCAAACACGGACGTGTAACGTAAATAAATGAATTTTGAATAAGGGGTCACTTTTGGGGGCAAATCAGTAAATTTAAAAAAAAAAACAAGTTTTGCAAACTGTACCAAAGGAAAGGGCTCGTTGTGAGAATATCAAATATTTTTTTTACTATTTTAAAATAAATAAGTACTCTTAAAAATATTTAAGAAAATATGTGTATCAAAATTGACCGTTCCCCCCTTATCTCCAAAACTACTGTGCCTAACATTTTGAAAAGATACTGAGAATGGTTCTTTAATTATAGATCACAGGAAAACTTATAAGAATTCTATGGTCTTAAAATAATAAGGTAAATCTCCCAATGTTGTGCGTAAAAACTTACATTTTGCAGTTGGAATGTATGGCAGAACATGTTTTTCAACTTCAATGTCTAAAATAAACCCTTAAATCCCAAGGACAGACTTATCCTTGGGATAAATTCATCTTGACTACACAACCCTCCATTGTGCGTGGTCGGACTCGCTCTTGGCCGGTTTTTCTATAGGGTGCTTTCAGAAACGATTTAAAAATGATTGCAATCCATTATCAATATTTTAGCACACAGCAGAGCGATACTTCATAATAAAATATAATTTAGTTAATATTGACAAATTAATCAAAACAGCGAAATATTTGACAACTATTTGCAATTTTGCCAACTAATTGCCCAATTTTCTTCTTTTATTACAAACTTTTTCCGGAATAAATCTCACTTTTACTCAAAAAAACTATAAAACTATAAACTAGGTCAAGATATTACCCATAGAAGGTGAACTAAGATTTCCCGACGACCGGACATCCTGAGGTGGGCAGAGGAAGCGGCCATTATGTGAGAAGCGGCGCACGCGGCTGCGGGCGATCGGGACTGGTGGGTACTGGCGGCGAGAAAATGTACTCAAATTGTGAGGAAAATGTAAATAGCGCAGGATCGGTTGTATTGTCTATTCTTCGGGGAGCCAGAGCTATGATGATAAAATAAAGACAAATTAATGGTAGGAAGACTACTAAGCTGCGCCCCGCCGTTTCACCCGCATAAGTCTCGATTCGGTGGTAATATCGCGATAAACTCAGGTAATAATATGGTCTCTCAATGTGCCAAATTTAATCCAGATGTGACATCCGACTTTATTTCTATAAGACCTAGAGCACATCTTTAAGTTGCCGTCTTTTTAGTCGTAACTTAATTCTTGCATTGGGGATTATCGCTCGATCAAAAAAATGGAGCTTCATAAATAGGTACCATTTTTAATATTTCTTTAATCTAGTTTTCTGTATTTTGCAGTCATCACGACTGTACCAAGCTAGTATAATCACTGGCCTTGTTATGTTAGAAACCCAACTCTATCTACTTACTCTGAGATACGCTAGTGGTGGCTATAGCTACTACAGAGTAGTCATTAACTTAGCTGGAATTTCCTAGGCTCTATTACAAGGCAAGCCTCCGTGAAGAAAGTGATTTTAATGGTAGATTAAAAAGTCTATTACTATTGATTCTATGGAGTGAGAATAACCCATAATAAACATGAAACCATTATTTAGTATTCCTACTCACACCGTCTAATATCGCGTTTTTTTTAGAGATAAAATATTGTAAATATATTTTTAAATAGAATTATCCCCGTCGTTGGCAACACATGAAATGTCACTGATTTTAGAGAACCTTAAGATAAGGAACAAGCTCTGTTTTCTGTACAAAGTAGTTCCGCATACTTATATTCACTAGGTTTTTCTGAAAGCATAAGTGAATTAGGTAGACTAATTATTGCAGCTTTGGGGCTGTTAGCTAGTGGCTGGTGGGTAATTATATTTCAGATCTTGGTGAACAGGTCTTAAGTTGAACCTCACTCGAGTCACTGCGCTATTATAGTGAACTTATTTGAAGCACAAACATAATACTATTTCAGCTGGTCAGACGTACAATACAAAATGGCTTATTGACAAAAAAGAAAATGTGATTATCAGACAGGTTCATCATAATGTTTTGTTTGACCGTTGACCCCTTAACTAAGCAAGGCTTGTATCTCAGGTAAACCAAAATACTTTTACAGAAGTTGTAGTATTATTTGTTAATAAGTGACTAAACAAATCAGAAACTAAACTATCTTCTTTATTTTCGTGTGGTTAGGGACTAACCTGGTGTCAGAGTTTTAAAGCTGCCCATGGGCCTCTGATTTGGCTCCACATGCCGTCGAGAAATACTTTTCAGTCATGCCGGCTTCCTCGCGATGTTTTCCTTCACCGTTTTTTTAGCAAGTGATAATTATACAATACGCACATGAATCCGAAAAGTCAGAGGTGCGTGCCTTGGGTTCGAACAAACAAACAAACAAACAAACTTTGAACGTAATCCTTATTATAACCCTTTCACTGCACAGCACACGCGTAATAATCACGAATTTGGATAACACTTTCCACAAATCCGAAAACCGAAATACATGATCATTATTCTACAATCATTTCCTATCCAAAATAGGTGCCGTTTAGTTCGATCTATTGAATGTAAATTGCCTTATCCTAGGGCGGCATACCATCACATCTGAAAATAGAGATTTGAGGCTAAGTAGACGAAATAAAAGTATGTCCATGGAGTTTCTTGCCCGTTCTTCTCCATAGGAATCTACGCTGTGGATTTCGCAACAGAGCTTCATAATATATTTCTGACTGACGGAATCCTTGAAAATTATTCAAAAGTACCTAATAATGGTTTAATATTGTAATAAATACTTTGAGTTTTCTCTCTTATATTACTTAAGTTATCACGTCTTAAAAAAACAATTTAAATACCAGACTTCGCCTCTTCTACAATACTAAAGCCTACTTAACTCATCTGTTTACAAAAAATATATTTTTGTAGAAAAAAGCTATCTAAATTATTCGCATACAAAATTGTAAGCGTAACATAAATTAGTTACCATAATGTGGTTACAATTTTACTTTCATTTATACAGTCCCAAATTTTTCAAATACATAAAAGAAAAAAGAAAAAATGAAATCAAAATGACATCTAACACACATCATGGCAGCCCATTTGATGCACCATCACACACACGATATAAATGTGTAGGCAATTTACTTGGAAAGTGCGTCGCAGAGCGATTTACCTCGAAACATACAAACCGGACACTGAGCGCGCTCGCGGATATTTATACGAGTTTAAGTACGCAAGCATTTGTAGTGTTAAACTTTTGAATTGTGAATGAAACATGGTGTATGACAGTTTGAGCTATCTATCTTTGGGTTCCATGTTCACAATGATAAAGTTTAGTGTTTTTGGAGGGGATGTCGTGATTTTAATGTTCATTTGAATAAATGAGATTGGATATTTGTGTTTCCATAATGTTGATCAATCAATCTGCACACCGCTTCAAAATAAATCATCTCTCTTTTCTCGGACTTGCGGAGAATCTTCTAAAATATAATATATAATTAATTAATAGAATGCTAAATGATATATTATATAAGATGATACCTACATTCTAATGCTGTTACTCAATCAATTTTTCACGCGAATTGAAGTCACAACCGCGAATCCCAGAGCACAGACAAACTTTAAAAAACAAACGAACAACGAAAGTGCAATAAAAATACTCAAAATACTTTCAAAAACAAGTGAATAGACCGTAAACACATTGTGTTCGGAGACACTCGTGACGACCATATCAAGTAGATGTCGGTAATTTGACATAGATTTTATTGTTACATTGACAACATGTGAAAGAATGCAGGTCAAGTTCGAAGCAAAAGTAAGTAATGTGCTGCAGGTTGAAGTTAACTGCCCCATTTTGTTCAGTTCGCTTTCACTGCATGCAATTGCAAACATTAAAATAGCCTTTACGAGACAAGAGGTGATACTTAAATATACGGTGCACCTCGGGCATTCAGCTCTGCTGTCACCTTACTGACTAATAATATAATTGGAGAAGAAGATAAATTACACTGACTAGCGTATGTGAAGAAGAAAAATTCATGGATAATACGTGACTCATTCCTATATTTTGTGACAAATGTAAAAATAAGCAATTCGAAGCACGGCATCAGGAAAGAAATAAAGGAAAAAAAAACTATCTAATGTGAGACGCATGTCGGACTATAAGTCCACAGCACATCCGACATGGACGCATGCATAGTGGATCCTAGTTGCTACCGTGGCAGACCAAGAGAGACGACGGGACGCCACCCACCTACCAAAAGGACTGGCCCATGTTAGCAAAGAACGAAATAAGTATTGCGTGGATAAGGGAAAAGCAGGCTTTTACCCAATAGTGCAAAAATAGAGGCTAAATAGTAGGTGTAGACATGAAATAATCAAAAAGATTATACACACAGAATTTTACTATAAAGTTCTGAAAGATCATTTGGATATATAAGGAGTTTGGATGAGTGCAATAGACTTGGCCCTATTAGGTACATGGGATTTTAACATAACAGGCGAAATGTGGGTGTACTAGGAATACCTCTGCCTAACCCTTCGGGGATTTCAGGCGTGATGTTATGTTGTGTAATACGAATTTATTGTCACCAAATTCGACAAAACTTCACAACACTACGTTTAGCGACTGCATGCTAACCTTCATTGGCAGATGGCATGACACAAGTTCAAGAGAACCCGATGCCATCGCTCTCATTCAAATGAACTATAACATAGCGTCTATTGTTTTACTTTTTATCTGTCCTAATTATTGACAGTCCAGTTCCCGTGACACGGTCTAGGTTTAATTGAGTGTGAGAAATTGTGCACGTGAGGTGGAACGGCTTTCTTGTAGTAGATCCTGATGATTATATTTTGTATATCATAATCATTCACAAAATTTCCATGGCTAAAACTTGGATAAATAAAACCTTTGAAAATTACAATGTCTCCTTTCTTTTTGTTTCCTAAAGAAGTATGCCTTTTTATTTCTTTCAGTTATACTCAACACGATCGTTGAACTACCATTGCTTAGCTTTCGATCTGATGGTTTTTGGTTTAACCGATGTCATAATTGTAAGTAAGTATTTTTGTATTCAAAGGCCAGCGGTATGAAAAATATCGTGGTAAGACTAAAATGGAACTGAGTACGCAACGAAAGAAAACAGTTTACTAAACAAAGCAAAGGTTATGCAATAAGAAGTTACCGTTAGGTTGTCTGTGGTTAGAGATAGTATCTTGGCCTGGGCATCCGTTACAAAGTCAGCATTTTATCTTGTGTTCTTAAGCTTTTCCTCAAGCTTCGCGGAAACTTTGCTGTTGATGCCAAAAATAAAAAAAAGTGTCCCATGTACCAATTAGTGTCATTAAATAATAATACTAGGTAGATACCTATTGATGTAACTTCTGACTATCTTGGTATATGTTGCTGCCTCTTCTTATCTGCTATCGGTGTCAATACCAATGCATAAGTTTTTATTATCATTCTTTTATGTTATTTTTCTCTTTATTTATTATTTTTACTCTCTTTTCTTGTTTTATTTCTTTTGATATCATACATTGCACATAAACTACGGTTTCTGAAAAGGTCTGCATCTATTGCAAAATCTCGTATTATCTTCGTTTCTGATTGGTAAATATTGATAAATTAAAAATTATAAATTTACTAATAATTTACTATTAAAAAATCTACTACTAATTTATAAATATATACATTTACTATGTATAAATTTTATATCTTCGTTTCTGATTGTTGGTTGGTTGTTATTTTGATCAACCAATTAAGTATTGTTACAACCTACATTTGGTGGCAAAATTAATAATAGGCTTTTAAAGATCAGTCAGTCTTACTATTAGAGCAGTGGTGGCCCAGTGGCATCAGCCGCGACTTACGAATTGTAGTTTGTAGGATCGAACCCAGACAGGCGCTTTACTTTGTGTAAATTATTTTATCACCACTACTCTCAAAACATCAAAAGAAAACATCGTGGGGAAAAGGGTATTTCCGAGAACTAAAAACTTCGAAGATATGTGACATCTACCAACCTACACTGAGCCTGCGTGGTGGCTTACAGCCCACTCCCTCTAACAGAAAGGAGGGCCTGTGTACCAGCTTTGGGAACATTACAGTCTGATGCATTATGCATGCTTACTATTATTATCTATACTTCTGCTATTGATTCCTTAATTTCATGACTTAATTATTCCCCTTCTGTATACAAACTGTCCTCAATACATATCATGGGTATGTTTCATCAGTATTGCATTACGGTCTAGTGATATGGGGTAATTCAGTGGATGTGGACAGAGCATTCAAAGTACAAAAAAAATGTATCAGAGCCATGAGCGGAGCAGAATATTTGGACCATTGCAGGCTATTATTTAAAGAATTAAAAATTTTGAGGTTTGCTTATTTGTAAAAAAACACCCACATTTATTTCTATTAAATGAACAAGTCTCCCAGACTGAACAAAAAAAATGCCGGGAAATTGCTAGTACCTCCTCAGAGATTGCAACTATACAGTAGAAATGCCAGTTGTATGACAGTAAAAAATTATAATAAACTACCATCTGGCTTGAGAATGTTACCAATTAATAAATTCAAATATAAAATGTTTAGTTGGCTCTTAGACATGTGTTTTTATTCCGTTAATGAATTTTTAAATCATACTTTTTGACATTGTAATTAATATTCTATGCTATTAGTATTTTGACATTATAATTAATATTTTGACACTATGTAGAACTTATATTTTTGACATGCATTTTTTTTTGTCCTGTTTTGTATTTCATGTTTGACAAAATAATAAATATCTTGACATTACACATAATCCTATTCAATTAATCCAAATCAATATTATTGTATCAAATTAAATATATAAATTCAAAACAATTATATTGATTTATTGTAATGTCTACGATTTGCATGCACTTAGCTTATTTAATTTTTCTACACCAGCAATGTTAGTATATGTGAATCAATGTTTAATTTAAGATTTCAATGTACCATAAACTTAGAAATAAATATTACTATTACTATAATTCAATACTTTCATAAATACTTTTACGTTTTCAATTTCTAGCGATCACTTTCAAACAAGAGTAGTTCATTAACAAGTGAAATACTATGTATATAATGAGCAAAAAGATGACATTACAATAGGCAACACTTTCATTTGTAGATACTGTTCGAATGATGTATAGATGAAAAGTTACAGTCATGTGTTTGCCATTTGTCATATCGTTTTATCGGCTTATTGTGTGGTTATGGTGGTACGGTTTATACACCTTCTTATGCACCTGTTTTTATTTAAACTTGGAATGTAGGTATACACTGAAAATTGTAATCATTAACGTAACATAATATCACGCCTGTATTTCCCGAAGAGTCGGGCAGAAGTGTATCTATAGTACTCCCACATTTCGGAGTCTGGATTAGTGTCCGATTGATGGCAATAGGCTCGCCCTCTATTACATGGGACTTAAACATAACTGTAATCATTATCTATATGGAATAAACGTATTTACTAGTCAAGACAAGATACGTCATAAAAATTAACTAACAGATAACGCACAGCATTTTAACCAGCTTTAAACCACTGAGTCTAGCTACAGGGATGATATTTTTCAAAAGAATTCCTTATATAACGCTTGTGAGAATCATTAATTAATTACTAGCTTTTATTGAATACCAATATTGTTGTAATTTGTTTAAAAAAATACCTTTTTTATATATTTACAGATTCAATATAAAAATATGACATCCTATAGCACTCCCACAATTAAGACGAATCTAACGACACCTCATAAGTTAAAATATATCAAGCCGTTTAGGCTACAGAGCGTTCCAAAGATATAGACATACTCTCGAAAAACATTATCCTCCTTCTGGGTCAGTCGGGTAAAAAATATCTCGAAAAACATATTCTCTTTGCAGTGATGAGGCGTAGTTTAATTAATAATCGTTTCTTCTCGGTACGAATAGGATAGCTTAGATAACAGGTTGATTCTACTTTGAAAAATTCAAAAACACATGGGCACTTCTACATGGGCACTTATGAAACGTCAGAAGCTAGGTGCACGGTTCCAATTGATTGATTCCTATGGAGAAGAGCCGGCAAGAAACTCCACGGTTACTCTTTTAAAAATAATGGGCTTTTACAATATTTTCAAATAACAGTGTTATTAGGTATGGGAGGACAGTGTAGGTCTTTCACCAAGTACCAGGTACTTAACAGAATAATGATGGTCAACAAATCTACAGTCCACTAGGCCTACAGCGTTCTCAAATTCACAAAATTAAAAATAATCTATATAAAGATAAATAAATGAATAAAAATAAAAACGTATTTTAAACGAAATGACGTGATGGCTATTACAGCTGTATCAAATCTGAATAATTATCATGTCCACAAAAGCCACTAATAAAGAGGTGAAATTAAATTGTAGGTATATAATGTCAAATAATAGGGTGATTACGAACTGTACAATGCCTCTTCGTCAGGCCTCAAGCGAATGTAAAGTTTAAAGTTCACGGTTCAGGTCCCGAGGCATGGAAAGTGTTCATAGATAATTAGAGATTATTAAGATAATATATCAGATATTAATAAGTTGTCTCACTGCAACTTATTAATATTAACACAGTATTTTTCTAAATGTCTATCAATTGTCAGAAGAGCTCCTAAGAAATGAAAATTTTGTGTGAGCAAACTGCGAAAATGCTCCTACCTATTGTCAAAAATGAACTAACTCCCTTTCATCGTTTTCATAAAAAAGAAACAGTAAGTACAAAGAATTGTACTCACCACAAAACTTCGCTTCCACGACAAACTATTACGATATCACGAAATTTCATCTTTGAGTTACAATGAGAGATGAGTTTCAACATGTTGCGTGTGAATTGTAAAAATATAACTTTCTAGTTCGTAATGTCACGTAATCTGCTTGATCGATGGGGCGTGAGGGAGTGAGAGCGGGGAGCGGAGTTCAACCGAGATACTGAGCTCGTCCACGATTATAGCATAAAGCTGAGGCTAGGATGCTCTTCATCATTCTCTTGTTTTTATCCCACTTTATTGAGGTCGGCGCAACATGTCTTGGGCTTAATGCAGGATGCAAGATGCTCGTGGGATGATAAAAAAATACCGGCCAAGTGCGAGTTGAACCAGAACAATTTTAACACTACATTTTTTTTAATACCTTTTTTTTAAACCACGTTTCTAGTATTTAATTTTATTATTTGTTGTTATAGCGGGAATAAAAATACACAATCTGTGAAAATTTCAACTGTCTACCTATTGCTCTCAAAATGGTGTAGGAAAAGATCGTGAGGAAACCGGCATGTCCTAAAACCAAACATTCGAAGAGATGTGACATCTACCAACTCACACTGGGCCCGCGTGGTGGATTACGGCCCACACTCTCTCATCGAGAGGAGGCTTGTGTCCCTTGTGGAATATTATACGCTGAGTATGCATTATTATACACCTCTGCCGATCCCTTCGAGGAATATAGGCGTGATGTTTCATGTCAGTTTTTAATGTTACATAATCTGTTTTGTCGTGTCGGGGCGTGTCTCGGTAAGAGCGGAGAGCGAAGTTCAACCGAGGCAAAAGGATATCGTCCACGATGAAGTAATAAAGCTACGGCTACGATCCTGGGGGTCTACTCCCTAAGTGGAGTTACGGGCGCTTCGTTCTCCGTCTCACTTACGCCTTCACTATATCACGTGTGAGACAGAGAGGGAAGCGCTCGTAACTTCGGCCGTAGACCCCCTGATAGTGATGCCCTTTAGCACAGGAAAACATTAAATCAAGCTTTCAAAATAAGATGCTTGAACGTTAATAAGGCGATTAACACACGGCACCGCGCACCGCCGCGGCAGGCGGTGAAGCGGATGTCATGTCGCATTGACCTCTATTAAATCCGTTGATGCCTAACACACGTACACCGCCTGACCGCGCGTTCGAGCAGCGCTCTCACCGCCACCGCCCCGCCGCGCGGCCGGCCGCGCGGCGGGGCGGGGCATCACACACGGGGCGCCGCACTACCGCGCGGATCGTCATGAGTGCAGGATGTGTTAAAATAACATGAATGTTCTATTTAGAGTTCTGCTTCGTAAAAATGGATGAACCCAATATCTTCTTTTTATTTTCTTTTTACGCCATAAAAGCCAGATTATTGCCACCACTTCGGCGTCCATTCTTGCCAGTGTCTGTGATCAAACTGGTCAAATCCGCGTTAAATACATCCGCGCTGACAGGCGTGTAAACCGCCTTACCGCGCGGCGCGCCGCTACGAAATCCGCTTTACCGCCACCGCCCTCCGAGGCGGTGCGCGGTGCCGTGTGATAATCGCCTAATGTAATATTTTGAACTACACATTTTCTCAACGAACGGTGGAAATTATGTTTGCGGGGCCAACATGCCCAGAAATCGCACATAACAGCGAGATTTGGAAGGAAAAAGGGGAGGCCTTTTGCCCAGCAGTGGAAAAAAATATAGACTAAAAAAAAAAACAGTTCCTATTAAAAATATCTGAGACTACAAATTAATATCGGAGAATTTATTATTTTCTGGTTGGAATTTCTATTTTTAAGTTTGTATCTTTCACCTTTTGCATAGGTACAGCTGAGTTTTAGTAAACTAAGTGATAGTATCCCAAGTGTTTGTGTCAACCTGATGAGAATACAAAAGAAGGGTTCAAACTGACGATCTCTTGCTCGACCGTTCCGGACCCTTAAGGCGAGATAATTATCTAACACTAGTGCCCCTGCTTCATTATGGTTTCTACGACTTGACAAAACGTCGAAATTTCTTTGTTATATGTAAGATTGATATAAAGTATTATATTTATTACACACATAAACCTTCATGAATGAATTCTCTATATTATGGTTAAAACCGCATCACAATTCGTTGCATTGTTTAGAAGAACAACGCGGTCACACAGAGAGACACGAAAACTGAGTTTAATTTATAATACACTACCGACCCGCCCCTGCTTCACCCGGTTTTTATGACTTGACAAAACATTGAGATGTCTGTGTTATATTGTAAGTTTATTAAAGATAAAGAATATTTTATATACGTAAACCCTTCTAAATATTATACTTATTGCTATTTTTATGCTTTGTGTACGTATGTATTTGTTGTATATGTAAATGGTACACCACTGACTACCTGCAGTATTGTCTCTCCTGTTACCTTTAATCCATCCAAAGGTTGTCTGTAAAAGATCGCCTTAAGCGATAAGACCGCCCATTGTGTCACCCTATGTAAAATTTCTAAATTTATGTCTATAATTTTTACGGTGTACAATAATGAGTATTCTATCTATTCTAGCTGCATCAAAATCCGTTGCGTAGTTTAGAAGAACAACGCGGTCACATAGACGAACACCAAAGGTGACTTTAATTTATAATAGCGAACCTGACAGCACCACCTACCAGTTGCCACCTAAATAATCCACTCAAACACACACAAAAAAATCATCAAAATCGGTCCAGCCATTTAGGAGGAGTTCAGTGACATACACACGTACAGAAGAAATATATATTTATAAAGATAGACGTATTTATGTAAAGGATATAGAAGTCTCTTGTGTCCTCAGTAGGTGTCCTACTAAGGCATCCTACCAACTACTCGTACTTTGCTTCAGTCTAACTCAAACAATATTACAAATTAGAGGATTATATCCAAGATAAGAATGCTTGGAAACATGCTGGTCCTGCTCCATAGGATAATTTAGAATCAAGACAAAATCAAATTGGTTGCAAATTTTTTGTACCTAATTTTATTTTTTTTATTATTTGACATTGATTTTACATTCTGTGATCAATTCCTCGCACACTGACTTATTAACTGTAAAATTTTAGGAAAATCGTCTACTTTTACAATGTTTGTAAATATGTGAGCACCATGTATCTATCACATAGTTAGTTTATCTGTTGTTGCTTCATTTTTAATTCTTAATTCTTTTTACCTATTGTGGTATAATAATTTTATTCTAGATGCATCGTCCTCACGTATAATTATATAACTAATGTACTTATACAAAATATTGTAAAACACTTTAAAAGAGTAACGGTGGAGTTTCTTGCCCATTCTTCTTCATGCGAAAACTACCTTTTGGAAGGGGCGACTAGAATCAATTCAACTTTTTTTTGTAAATTTTTGACGTTCGAAAGTGCCTATTTGAAATAAATGATTTGACTTTAACTTTGAGTTTGTAATACACAGAACTGACACATTAACACAACCCGGTCCCTACTTGTGTATTATTTAACCCGCTCGTGCTTTCACCCACTCTCGCTTCTTTGCTCGGCTGACCGCCACTTGTTATATTGTGTTGAAATGAGGCGAGGGTTAGATATCTATGGTACGCTTGTATCCAGTTGTGATGATGATGAGAAGTAAATTGATGAACAGGCTTTTCACCTAACAAAATGTATTAATCCGATGACATCGTAATTGGTTTATTACCCCAAGCTGGTGGAATGCCACTTGCACGTCAGAAAACGACAAGGTATATTTTGTCTACGTAACAGTTTTTTTCAAACTTAGTGAAGTGCGAACTGTTGTCAAAAGTGATACAACAATAACGAGGTCGACTGTACTAAGTTAATTTAAAACTTTTTATCAGTAACAGCAACAACATTATAATAATGATTCTTATTTTTTATATTAATATATGAATTCTTTGCTCTGCTGACCGCCAATACAATAGAATTCCTCCCCACATACTTTAACTGAATGAAACGAAATTTAAATCTTATATTATAAGTTGGGGGATTACATCGCTGATAAAAATGCTTGGCTCAATGCTGCTCCTGATCCACAGCCACAACTAATTGATTAACATTTGAAAATACAGTTGGAGCTGCTGAAGATTGTAAGACCATCTTTGCATTGTATAAACTCAATCTCCTTTGTATTATATAATTGCATAGCACAGGTGTAAGTACTATGTACTAAAAAGCTACCATTTACCGGGTAATATGTCTTTCATTGACTTGAATGTGCCTTGGCGGCTGTGAGTATGTCATGCTCACTCAGATGTCTCGCTGATGGTGGCACGTGTGTTGGATCATTTATCCCCCTTCAAAATAGTTGAGCTGAATGGTGCTGATCCATGTGTCATGTTCGTGAACGGGTGCCATCAGTTGGGACTGGTCATCTCTTAGCTGCCATGGCTTATTTTAATTTTTTAATAGTTCTTTGTTTTCATATTTTTATTACGGATGCTTTTAACGTAAATATCTATTATATCTTTCTACATTGTTCTCACATGTATATTTCAACATTAATTCCAATATTTTGTAACGATTTTTTGATTTAAAAGAGTGTCCGTGGAGTTTCTTGGCCGTTCTTCTCCATAGGTATCTACTACGCTTTGCAACCAGCTTCATAACTCTTTGACAATTCAAAAGTGCCTGTAAATGGTTTAATTTGAATGTTGTATTGCTTTGAGTTGAGTTGATTGTGGAAATGAGTTGAGGGTTAGATATCGGTCGGTGAGCTTGTAGTAGTAGTCATGATGAGAAGCCTAATTGTTAGGAAAACTTGAGCAAAGTGGGTTCACTATCATTACTATTGCCAGTCTTTTCAAATTTCTTCAATCGAGGAAAGTAAATAAAGGCAAATGACAACTAGTTTTGGTTTATTTCTCACACATTTGTAGAATTATGTAAACTGGAGGAGCGGAACCACCTAATACAAGCAAATCTATGCTTAAAAGGTGACTCCAAACCTAACATAGTTATTTACTTAAGTGAAGAAATAAACATTTTTATTTTTATTTATTTATTTATAACTAGTTTCTCTATAATTTGTAGCCTATGTTACCCAGTGATAATATAGCATTTTACTGATAAAAGGATCATCATCCCCTATTTAACCCCTTTGGGATCGCCAAAGTGGTTAAATATTTTACAAAAACGCTGAAACGCATTTTTTTATTTCTTACAAAAAACATTAATTTGAATTTTCATATCCCTAACTTAAGAAATGCTGGGATTCCCATACAAACTTTCATCCCCTATATTCCCTTTAAGATTATTTTTGAGACAAAAAGTACCCTATGTCCTTCTCCAGGATGTCATCTATCTCCGTGCCAAATTTAATCGAAATCCGTTCAGTAGTTCAAAGTCAAAGTCAAATAATTTATTTCCATTAGGCACAAAAAAGGCATTTTTGAACGTTGTTGACGTTCAAAAATGCCTTTTTTACAGAAAAATAATACTTGATTCTAATCGCCCCTTCCAAAAGGTAGTTTAGCCGTGAAAAGGTAACATACAGACATACAGACAGATTTACTTTCGCATTCATAATATTAGTATGGATACTAGCTGCGACCCGAGGTTTCACCCGCATAAGGCTCGATCCCGTGGGAATACCGGGATAAAAAGTATCTTATGTCAATCCAGTTCTACCCATGTGCCAAATTTCATCCAAATCTGTTCAGCCGTTTTAGCGTGAAAGCGTAACAAACAAACTCACTTTCGCATTTATAATATTAGTTATGATATTATATAATATAATATAAACATAATTATATAAGTTAAGATTAATTATATAATATAACAGATTAGATATAATGAGCACAGTACGAAATGGGGAAAGGTGAATACAGTTCGTTGACATTGATAAGATTGTAGCCAAAATAATGAAAATGTGGTTAAACAAGTTGTGGGTTCGAGTCGTGCAAAAATAGTAATTAAACTAAACCAAAGCTTTAAAAAATACTGCCCTTTGTTATGACACAAATTGATCATATATTTTAACACTAGTTGCACCCCGTGGTTTCACCCGCATAAGTCTTGATCCCGTGGGAATATCGGAATAAAAAGTAGTACTGCTAGCGGCATTCTATCCAATATGACAAGGTCCCGGCCTGACTAAAGTGCCGTAAGTATTGCATTGTCACTGTCACTTGTTATTTTGTTTGATTGTTGAGGTTAGTTCGCTGTAAAATACCACATTCCCAAAACATTAAATTTTTTGTGCCTAAATGGACCCTGGCACTCGCCGGCCACTGTCGCGGCACCACTCGCTTCACTCACTCGGCTCGTGCATTGTGTAGTCACAGTTCTAACCTAACCTAACCTACCATTCAGCCATTTCATTTGCTAACCCAAGGGGTTATGGCTACACTTAAGTTTAGCTGGACATAAATAAAAGAAATTAACATAAGCCTCTCCTCAAAATCAAATTAACAAGTGAAATTGACAATGTAATGCTCGACAATCAAACAAAATGACAAGTGACAGTGGCAATGACAATGCAATGCTTACGGCACTTTAGCCGGACCGAGGCAGCGCCACTATTATGCCGCTAATAGCAGCACTTTATCTGACAGGGGCAAAGTGCCGCTACACTTTATACACTTCCAACAAAATATAAACAGAAATATCACAAAATCTCAATAGGTTTGTCCAGATGTTGGAACACTTTTAAGATATCTTAATACTAAAGAAATAATTATCAAACATAGTTAATAAAATATTGTGAGGTCGTTCGTAAATAATATTTTTTTTAAAGAACAAAAAAAACGACGGCGCGAGTCAGACAGCCCGTCGATACTAATTATAATAGCTAATAAGGAATTTGATACTTAAATTACTTTTCAGCCCGTGAAACGAAAAGTGTCACCCACGAACAGACCCACGTCCAAAGCTAGTATCATCAACTTCACATAAAACTACTTACAGCTGTATCACATACCTCATTAGACAGAAGTAGGTAAGCAGCAAGCACAGACTCTACCGTAAGCGCTCTACTAACATAGAGCACGTAATTATGATGGCGCTATATTGTTGTCGTGTGAACTCTACAGTAGAGCAGACGATGGGTAAAGTAAAGTGTTGTTATGGTAGTTTATAATTAGGCTTAACTGGTCCAGACGCTTAAGAAGGCGCTTAGTTAATTTTAAAATCCGAAAAGTACCTTGGACACCTTGACTTAGGTAGTTCAGAAGATGATAGTCATCTCCGACTCCTCCCAGGAGGAGGCCAGCAGGCAACGAATGCGGGGGATCCCTTGCCTGTATTGCACAGGCCCCCACCAGTGTCGGACGGGAATGGCCAGGTGTTCCCGGCCATTCCCGTAGCCCTCCAACCTGGAGGGCATGCGGGGCCCGCCAGCTAGGCAGGCATGCGCCGGGAGGGTTGTGGATGAAATGGCTGAGCCGGTTTCCCATGGCCCTCCCATCACGGCGACGTGGGAACACCGCTGAGTTTTAGTGGGTATACCTGTTATTCCGACAGGAGTCCAACATACCCGGTCTCGTCCCCCAGAGCGGCAATGCATAAAGCATTTCTCAGTGACAAAAAAAAAGGTAGTTCAGAAGATAGATAGGAAGATAGGTCGGTTACAAATATAGAATAAGCATAATCAGCGTATAAAGTTCCCAGTGCTAGAACACAGACTTCCTCTCTCCTCTACCTACAGCTAGGTTACAAAGTAAAGTCTAAGAAATTAAATCTAATATTGCCCAAATTGAAAATGAATCAACTTGAACCAGTCCATTATTATCTTTTGTTCGAACTTTAAGCCCAGTTATACTGTGCATTTGCCATAATCAGCCTATAATGTTCCCACTTCTAGGAAACAGGCCTCCTCTCTTCGAGAGAGAGTGGCCGTAATCCACCACGCGGGCTCAGTGCGGGTTGATAGATGTCACATATCTTCGAATTTTTTGCTTCATTCAGGTTCCTCATCAGGTTTTCCTCATTAGGTTTTCGTTCACCGTTTTGAGAGCAGTGGTGATGAAATTATTTACACAAAGTAAAGCACCTGCCTGGGTTCGAACCAACGACCGACAACTGTTAAAGTCAGGGCCGTAATCACTGGGCCACAAAACCTCTCAAAAAAATTACAGATACAAAATTAGAAGTTTTACATGATGAAGGAAAACTTCTTGGGGGGGGGGGGGCGATAATGGTGAAGAAAAACTTCATGAGAAAACTTAATATCGCTTGAGCAAATGTGATGATCAATACTTGTTCCTGCGCGTACAGACGCCAGCACATCAACCTACTACAATCTGTCAAATTACTTTAATAGTTTTTTTTTTTTTTTAATAACGTGACGCGTCGATGGACACCCGGTTGGAACGAAGTTCTTTTCGCTGTATGTAATGTATTAGTACAAAGCCATTTAGTATGGTCTCAAGTTTCAAGTGTCAACAGTTTTTGTTTTTTAATACACAGCTATCTTGTATAATTATGTTTTTAGCATTGCTAAAAACTCTATGCATTAAAAAACAAAAACTTTACTCACCTTGAAACCTCACCTTTTTCGGGCATAACGCTTTTTCGTTACGTGACGATTTCCGTCAGCCTACTCCTACCGGAAGCCGCGTTAAAGAACTTCGTTCAAAAAAATCGTTTTAATTATGTAGTTATTTATTTGATCATCAAAAAAATACTGAACTACTTAGTTTTTATTATAGCCGAAGAAAATTTTATAAAATACTACCACAGAAGAACTGGCTATCTTACCTCTAACTGCCGAAAAACAACAATTCTCACACTTAGATAAGATGGTGGTAGCTAGCCAGGCGGACTTGGAACAAGCCCCACCATCAACCAAACCGAGCGGAAAATTTTGCCCCCACTGGGAAGGCGGTTAATTGACGTATTATACGTCAATTTTACCTTTACCCTTTACGGGTCCCCGAAACTATCAATTGCAATTGATAGACATAATCGCAAATTGATCATCTATCAAATGCAGTTGAAACGATTGAGAATTTTACTACAGTTGAAATTGATTGTTTCGGGGACCCTTTACCGACAAAGTCAAAAAAGGAAAAAACTAATTGTAAAATAGTCACCCATCCATATTCTTACCCCAGTAGCCTCAGCTTAATCTCACAGATCGAACAAACCACTCTTCCATAACTTACCCACGCACCATACTTTACTCCAGCCAACCGATCGAATAAATTAAACAAAACACAACCAAACACCAGTGTCTTCATCACCGGTATATTACGTAGACACTCGTCAAAGCAGTATAACTTGTCAAAACAACCGTTAAATATTACATAGTAATGCGTAACTGTGAAGGTCAACAACGTATGATAATCAGTTTGCGAGGTTTTCGTGCCGTTAGCATGGAGGTGTTAATTTTGTGAGGAAGAGGTGCTAATTTTATTAGACCGTGTAAGGCTTAAAATTTGAATAAATGATAATAAAGTTCATGTTCAAGTACAAGCTGATCCAATTTCAATTGTGATATATTATATAAACACTGACAAAGAATACGGGTCAGTACTAAAAACTGAAATTACTCCTAAAATAACAGAGCTAACGGCATGAATGAAACTATATATTGTAGGTAATTTAACAGTTAATAAAAAACACCAAACATTGGAAACATTATTAGTTTAATTGTCAAAATTACAAAAAAAAACAAAATACGAATAACTTTTACGTTGAAAAAATAATAATGACACCTCACATCATACAACACAAAAACGAACTTTAATACTTTGTATTGCCTGCACGGGGTCTTCTCACAGCTGCCAGGCGATTGGGCATGCTGTTTATTAAGTTTCTTATGCAACGGAATATTGGTCCATTCTTCCACTAACGCATGTTTCAGGCCTCGAAGTGTAGCTGGGGCGGGGTTTAGATTTTTTACACACCTCCCAAGCTCGGCCCAACCGTGTTTAATTGGATTCAGGACCGGGTTTCTCGCGGGCCAGACCACGCGATTTATGCCAACGTCCTGAAAATACTCATTGACAATTTGAGCTGTATGTGGCCTGGCGTTGGACGAATATTGAATTTTCACCCATATTAATTAAATATGGGCCGACATGCTCATTAAGAATTTCTTCCACATATCATGCACTAGTGCTACGTACCATTCCCTATCAGCCTCCGCGAAACTCTTTGAAGAGATTCCAGTCGATCACAGATCCACCGCCAAACGGCACTTTTTCCTCAAATCAAGCTGGAATAAAATGTACTCCTGGCCGTCGGTAGACTTCACCGGCCATCATGTGCATACAGCATAAATCTGGATTCGTCAGAAAACATTACTCTTGCCCATTCTTCGTCCCCATTGTGCGTGTTCGCGGGCGTAACGTAGTCTTGCTACCCGATGTTCCCTTTCAAGTTTTGGACCATTTATGGAACTATGTGGGGTCGAATTAGCTTCAAGGAGCCGCCGCCTTACAGTCCGCTCGCTTACGTCGTCTCTACGGGTCTCCCTAAGTTGATTTGTTACTTCAACTGCCGTGAGGTGACAATTTTGAAGCATGGTCGTAACAATAAATCGATCCTCCTGACCCGTAGTACATCTCGGTCTGCCGGTTCCAGTCTTCTTTCTCGCCAGCCTCTTAGTACTGCCCAATTTTTCGGAAAGGATGGAAAACTCGCTGCACTGTAGAAAGTGACACGCCTATTGTTCTTGCTGTACTTCGCTGACTTCTGCCTTCTTCTAACATAGTGACGATACGTGTACATTCTTCTGGTGTTAGCGATAGTAATTCAATAATGACGGTGAACCGCCTTTTATCATATTGGTTTGTCAGATTGAAAACAAAATTGAGAAAATATGCAAAAGTAATTGAATGTATTTCCAAATTCAAACAGGTTTTAAAAAAAAATATTTCTTTAAATTATGTTGTAGACCATTCAAGGTTTTATTTCATATAATACTTTTCGATATTAAAATTCTCTGTAATATAAAGTTGGTCATCGACCCGTATTATTTGACCGCGACGTAATAAACCGTAATTTCCTAAAGAGCGAAGTAAATCCACATTTTACTATTATATGACTGGTAATTTACTATTGGCACAAATCAAGACGAATATCTATTTTTCTTATTGAAAAACTGAATAAGTAATTAAAACTAGCCCGACTCGTTAATGGAACTCACAACCGGCAGCAGTCATGCTTACGGCCAGTAGAACAACGAGGCCTGGTCTAGGTCTCATAATCATCTGCCTAGCCTTTTTCCAACTATGTTTGGGTCGGCTTCCAGTCTAACCGGATGCAGCTGAATACCAGTATTTTACATGAAACGTCTGCCAATCTGACGTCCACAACCCTGTTAATGCATAATACGATACCCCTTGGTAAGACTGGCTGTCAGACTTTCGGGCTTCTGATCACCCGTAACGACTGTCAAAGATCCACGAATGACAGCCAGGACCAACGGCTTAACGTGCTCTCCGAGGCACGGAGGAGTCTCGGTATGTAAAGACGGTCACCCATCCACGGACCAACCCCGGCAAGTAGCTTTACTTGATGGATCGACCCGTGCGGCTGTTATTACTTAGCCACGAGCTCCTCGAAATATCTATAAAATAGCTCTCATAAAATAATATTATTTACATCAATCCTGTATCGGAGTTAGCACTCAGAACTCATTATCTATAAATAAAGAAATCTTCTCGTAAAACGTGATTTTCTCAATAATGCTGCTATGAAAGCTGATTCTGAAAAATACTGAAGTATCAATAAAAAAATAAAATTCCGACATGAAATATCAATAAAAAATTGAGTATAATAGTTCAAAATGTAAAGCACTATAATGAATGGCAGTCGGATTTAATTGTTATTGACGTAATTATTACGGGTAGATGAACGTCGTGAATATCTATGGTTTTGAACGTCAGGCGTCAGTGCCAGCGATAAGCGATTTAAAATTAAATAAAATCACTTGTGCGCCTTGACATTTACTTAATAGGTAGCTTCAAGCTTGTACTCATCTTTTGGTAAGTATGTGTTTTTTGACGTGATTAGACGACGGTGGATTTACCCAGTAACAGGGTTGTGGAGGTCAGATAGGCAGTCTTTTTAATGGGCTTACATGAAATAATACTGTGACCGACAACGAAAATATCTGCGGTTCACTGCGTTTTTAGCCCTTTCGTTGTTTGAACACGAGAAACCAATTTTTCGATAAGGAATTAATTAAAATTATGTGAATTTTGCATATACCACCACAACCGCTGTAAGTATGACCACTTGTCGCACTTCAGAATAATATTTCGACTATAGTTGTTGATGATTATGTTGATGTACTTTCTCTCATAAAATTTAATTAGGAAACCATTCACATGGGCTTTATGGTGAAGTAACGCACTGTTTCATTTTATTGCTTTGTTAAGGATACCCTAGTCGGTCATTCTTCCATACAAACGTAGTATGGTGATTACTCGTCTGTTTGACGGTGTACGTTCAAAACTAAAAATGATATCAGTTTGTCTTGTCATTATCTAGCCCTGTATGGAAGCAGAATTGGAAAAAAAAATTGTTTTGGAAGTTATGAGCGTCGAAACTTCCATATTTCAACACTAATTTAACACACGTCTTTGGGCATAAATAAATAACTTACAAGTATGTAGTAAGAAAATGGCAAAATAGAAACGTACAGCGATAGATAATTTATTCAATAGTTCAAATAATTTTATTTTGAGTAAATACATTCAGTAGTTTTTTTATGATATTTATACGCCCAAAGGTCGGTTCGTTATAAATTTCGTTATAAGTTTATAACAAAATTTCACTAAATAAATTAATAAAAACAAATAAATTAATAAATATATAATTAGACTAATTAGCATGCTTATTAGTCACGCCCACCAACGAGTTCGAGCCGTCAACAAGTGTACCCTTAAGAAAGGTAAGATAATGCCACTGTCAATAATTTTCTTCAATTAAAAGTTGTTTCTTTTCTTTCCCATTTTTTTTGAACCACTATGTGGAAGTTCTTGGCCTGCATATCACCTGATGGTAAGTGATGATCAGGCCGAAGGGGGAAGCGAGCTTCACCCGGAATCCTCAACCATAGAGGAACTGGCTATCTTACCTCTAACTGCCGAAACACAAAAATGCTGTTATCAGCATTTTGGAGGCTTTTCTGCATGCCAAGATGTCATACCAATACTGTCCACTCTCTAGAATGTATGCTGCATACAAAGAGCACGAAGTGGACATTGACCTCTTTCACTCATCAAACCCTGCTCTAAAAAAGCCGCGCTTGCCATTTAATGGGTATCTCTAGTCTAAAGTCAAATTTTAACCTAAACATAATATACAAAATTTCAATCTTATATAATTTAATCTAATGTAATTTAATGTAATGGTATTTAATCTAATGGAATTTAATCTAATGTAATTTAATCTAATGTAATTTAATCTAATATAATTTAATCTATATAATGTATTGTAATCATTTTAGCTTTTAATAATTTATTTTTACTTTTATTTAAGCTATGTATTACTCGTTTTAATTTTTTAAATGTGTTATCATATGCGCATAATGAAGTGCAAGCTGTGCTTTTCTACTAGTAATGAGGCGCTTAGACTTAAGTTTGCAATGTACAAAATGTAAAGTAATAGTGTACTCATTGTTTAAGAGCCTAATAATAAATAAATAAAACATTGGGGCTATGGCGACAGACTAAGATGGTACCAAGATGGTGGAAGCTAGCCAGACGGATTTAGTGCGCGGGCACGAAACGAGCGGCGAGGAGCCATGGCCGAGTAGGCTGGCGGTGGCGACAGTAAAAAATTGTTACAATTTTGTATTGTATTCATGCCCGCCCGCTTAGAACAAGCCCAAGGTTGGTAGTAACCAACCAAACCGAGCAGAATATTTTGCTCCCACCGGGAATCGAACCCTGGACCTCCGGGTCTGAGACAGGTGGTCTAACCGCTAGACCACAGAGGCTGTTAAATGTTGTTGCTTGATCGATTAGTTTAGCTTCTGTGACAGAAGATTTAAATTCGGTATTTATAATATATATTATTAAAGAAGTAATAAAGCTCTCGTTAAATGTATGCTCTCGATAAATTCAAACTCAAAGCATTTGTTTCAATTATACCATTTATAGGCACTTTTGAATGGTCAAGAAGTCATTCAGTTAAAAAGATAAAGCTAGCTGTTGTTCATTCCGAAGAATAGTAGGTTCTTATCGTCGTGTCGGATTGCCGTCCCATTGGACTATGTGAGTGAGGGAAGATAGAGTGCACCTGTGTCTGCGCACACACTTCTGCGCTATAATATCACCCGCGCCGAAGGCTGGTCTCCGCTGATATTGGTAGCCGTGGCCGAAATTTGGTCTGGAGGACTATTCGGTTCCTATATGCTGTCCCCGATGGACAATGGGCCCGGAAGCACCTGACCCTGATAAATGTTTAGATCCTTAAAAATGCCTGGCAACCACATGCACCATTCTCTCAAATCAGTACTATCAAAACAAAAAACTTGAGCCGTAACATGTTAAGCACATCATTATAGCATTTCTCTTGTGTGATCCTTCACATCACTATGACAAGCAATTCATAGATCAAATACAAGCTCGTACATAGAATAACATGCATTATACAGGTTGTTCAACTAATTTTAAATAAGAATGAAATTAAAGAAAAAGAAAATACGTTTATTTGCGGTAAACATGAAGTAAAAAAAAACACAAATTAAAAAAAAAAAAATATACAAGTTTAGGGAAAATATGCGTCACATAAACGCAAAACGGCCATCGCTCAGCATAATGCTGTTCGTTGGCAAGTGCATCACTTGAGAACCGCTGGTTCGATTTGGCTATTTTTTTTAATGCTAATACTAACTGCGCCCTGCGGTTTCACCCGCATAAGTTTTAATCCTGTAGGAATATTGGGATAAAAAGTATTCTGTCCTAACCTAGGTCGTCTACCCAAGTACCAAATTTTATCTAAATCCATTCAGCCGTTTTAGCGTGAAAGTAACAAACTATCAAAAAACAAACTCACTTTCGCATTTATAATATTAGTTAGTATAGTTAGTATATATAATATATATAGATATTCTAAAATATTTGTGAACAAAAGTCGAATTAACTTTTTATGGAAAGAAAAAATAGAAAACATTTCCGGAAAAATTTTAAATTCAGGAGTAACTGAACGACCTTTATTCTATGGGATTTTTGTATGAATTATTGAAAGGACAGGCCAGCGTCTGTCAGGTCAGGCAGTTTGGAATAAAGCCAGAATGAGCGAATGTTGTTTGCGTTTTAAATCAAGTAGGTAAGCTTGCCAATTAATGTCTTGTTCCGTGTGGTTATTGGCAAAGAATAGTAAGTGGAGAAGTAACACGTGGTTGAATAAAACGCGAGGTTACAGAACAGCAGCGTCACCGAACAGTATGTCAAGCGTGGTAACTATTTTTATTTACTATGATCTGTAATTTTTGCGGTCATTATTACAGCTGAACCCTTTCCTCCTCAACCTAACCAATTTGACTTTACCATCGTTCGTAAACTTTCAGGTCCTCACATACTTTTAGGTCCTCCGAGGGTCTAGTGCGAGTTATTTTAATTACACGTTATCGTAAACTTCAATTCGTACTGAAGCTGAATAAGCGCTGTCCAGTGACTATAATGGGAAACACAACTATTTCATACAAATTGTCGTAAGTCAACGTTAACGCGATCGAGTAAGTACAAAAACTCACACTAAGGTCGGTTTGAATTTTCGGATGTATGGAATACTAGACGCGCCCCGCAGTTTCACCCGCATATGTCTAGATCCGTGGGAATGTTGGGATAAAAATAGTCTATGTCCTAATTCAGGTCATGGTCTACCCATCTGCCAAATTTCATCCAAATCTGTTCAGCCGTTTCAGCGTAAAAGCGTAAAAAAAAACTTACTTTCGCATTTAGAATATTAGTAAGGATACCACCATCCAACTACTCACAACTGACCGCAGAAGATGCAGCGCACGCAAATGATCACGGACCAAAATTACCCACGTTAAAAAAACAGCTTCTCAATTTCTAACTCTAAAATTAGACAGCCTGTATGTAAACGCACGAGTTACAACCATACAATCGCATACGCAAAGCATAATCATATTCACCTTCATTCATTTCTAAAGTACTCTTACTGTACAAAATACAAAAGTAAAAATATACATACCTACTCACATTGCGAAGTCGACGAACTTCTTTTAAAAAAAGTGAAAGGATTCTCGGGTATTCGAGACGCGATATGCACTATTCGGGTTCCGGATATAAAAAAAAAGCTAATTGGAGGTTCGCGAATGCGTAATGTGGGTGAAAGACTGGTAATATGGCTTGTTATTTGTTATGATACATGCAATATAAGCTTGGGGAAAAAGTAGTAACATGAAGGTCAGAATTGTCTTTTTTTTTGAGTGTATTAAAAATACATTCGAGTAAAATACAGTCAAATGTCATTTTAATTTTAAACAACGTTTTTTAGGGCTGCAGAGTGCCAAATGGAACGCTATTATTAAGCCTCCGCTGTCTGTTCGTCCGTCTGTCTAGCGGGCTGTATCTCATGAACCGTAATAGGTAGACAGTTAAAATTTTAACAGAATGTGTATTCCTATTGCTGCTATGAGAAAAAAAATATAAAAAATAAAGAGGGTCCCCACACAAGAGAATATAGATAGAATGAAAATTCTTTATTATGTACACCATAAAAATTACACATATGTTTGGCGTTTTTTGCTCGATCTAAATACGGTGCAGAACCCTTCGTGTGCGAATCCGACTCGCACTTGGCCGGTTTTTTTGTGAATCAGGAACTAAAAAATTATCAAAACAACCCAAAAGCTTTTGGAAATTAGAGTGGCTTCCAAAGCTGGTTTATTGTGGAGAAGGTGGACCTCGTCGGTGATTATCAGGATTCATGATGATATTGGACAAACACAACAATAACAAAAATCATAAAAACAACCACCAACAACAACACAACAGTAGTTGTTTTATTACAATTAACCATTCTGAATTAACAATATAATGAATTAATGGTCTATGGAATTAAGCTTATCGCCAGATTTTATTAGGCATAGTAAGTCCAAAAACTTTAATCATTTGCAGACGGGAAAACGTTGAAAAAAAACTGAGAAGATTTAAATTCTAAAGATTGACCCATTGACCCATGAGACTCTCCCATTATGGATTCTTGGTAGAAAGATTGTCAATCTCAGTAATGTCTACTTATGTTGATCATCAGCTTAGAAACGGATAAGTTGTTTGTCTATCTTTATCTAGAATTTTCATCCGTTTTGGTTCGTGTAGATATTTTTATGACTAAGCTTGAAGAAAGTTATGTCCTGATGTCCAACACAACCTTATCATGAAAGTAGAATGATTATGTGACTCACGCAATGGGCTCGTGAGCTTTGTGTATCTGGATTTTGACACAACATAACATCACGCCGGTATTCCTAAGGTTTAAGCAGAGGTGTACCTAATAGTACACCCACATTTCGCCAGTTATGTTTAAGTCCCATGTAACAGACGACCCTACTGCCATCAACCGGGCACAAATCCAGACTCCGGGCTGCTACTGAAAAATTCCATATGGAAAAATCCAATAACTCCTTGCCCGACCCGGGAATCGAATCAAGGACCAATGCTCAGCAGTAGCGATTGAGACAACTAGAACAATGAGGCAGTCAGATTTTAATACTTCTTGATAAAGACTTTTGAAGGTCAGTGATGGTTGCGCATGTTTTGTTTGGTTGACAGATTAATGTTCAAAAAATGATAACAGGCTTTAATATTTAACATATATAACATCATGCCTATTTTTCCCCGAAATGGGTTAGGCAGAATTAGTATATCTCGTACATTTCACCAGTTATGTTCATGTCCCATATAATAGGGGATGAACTTATTGTTATCAACCGGGCACAAATCCAAACTTTGGGCTGCTACTGAGAAAATCCTCTAATTTCTTTAAATTGTGTTCCAATATTATAGGCTTCACTCGATAAAGATTCAGAAAGGGGGAAGGAAACTCTGTAAGCTGGAGTGAATGAATTGAATTTGAATTTTCTTTGCATTGATCACCTCTCTAGCTGCGTGTCCGCAATTTAATGCCAATAAGTCCGAGTTTCTCGAGGCCGAGGGGCTCGTAGCTAAATAATAACAGCCGCATCGGTCGATCTTCAACGTTAAACAACGCTTGCCGAGGTCGGTCCTTGAATGGGTGACTATCCGTTACATACCGAGACCCCACCGTGCCTCGTAAAGCACGTTAAGCCGTTGGTCACGGCTGTTATTTGTAGATCTTTGACAATCGTTACGAGTAGTCAGAAGCCCGAAAGGTCTGACAACCAGTCTTACCAAGGGGTATCATGTTACCTTGTAACTGGGTTGTGGAGGTCCGATAGGCAGTCGCTCCATGTAAAATACTGGTACTCAGTTGCATCCAGTTAGACTGGAAGCCGACCAAAACATAGTTGGGAAAAGGCACGCAGACGATGAAGTCCAAGTTTCTTCACGATGTTTTCCTATACCATACCATGTCATGCTGTCTTTAACCTGATAAGCCTTGGATCCTTGGAACTATTCAAACTAATCAAAGTACAAATTAATTTTATCATAGCAACATAACATCGAAGTCAAAATCAAATAATTTATTTCAATTAGGCACATACAAGGCACTTCACGCCTGTAATCCTCGTAGGGTTAGGCAGAGGTGTACCTATCACAAGCATTTAGCCAGTTATGTTTAAGTCCTATGTAAAATCTCAAATTACTAAACACAGTTTTCGTCGACCAAGTCTATTTAATTTACCAAGAATGCGCACTAATTACGCTAGAAAGAGTATTACATATGAAGGAGCACAACTGTTTAATAACCCACATATATAAAAAGTGTCAGCTCTCTCAGCAGTTTTAAGTCTCGGCTATCCAAACACATAACTGAAAACTGCCTTGACTAGCGTCCTCCAATGTACTTTAATGGTTGAGAATTTGAACTGTTGAATGAGTATAGAATAATTTTATATAATACTATACATATTATTATACTTTGGTGACGTTTACCTAAAATAAGTTTACTTAATGTTTCTTGTCTGTTCTCATGTAAGTGGCTTTTGTCTTTTATGAGAATACATGATTTAAACCTATGTTATAGGGGGCGAACCATTATATTTCTATGAGGCGAACCTATTGCCACCAACCGGGCACAAATCCAGACTCCGGGCTGCTACTGAAAAATTGCTGGTGGAAAAACCCAATAACATTTTGCACGACCTGGGATTTGAACCTAGGGGCGGCAGTCTCGTTCGCATAGATAGCGATCGCTATACGACCGAATTCGGTCGCAAAGTCTTAATGACGTCGCTATCTATGTCGAGATTGCAGGGCCAGGACCTTATGCCCTTACGACCACTATACCAACGAGTTTACTGACTTTTAATACATTTATAAATCACAAAATACTGTAAGTGTCATCAGAATTACTTACTGCAGTTAAGTTATTTAACTATATTGTCTAAATCAAAGCTTTCTAACTTTCAAGACGGGCCAATAGCTCAAGAAACACGTTTTATGAGATTCCTGACGTATCTATGGGAAAATCTTTTTTTGCAGTTTGAATAAGTACTTGCGGACATTAGCCACTTTCTTATGTAATGACCTTCCAACGATGTGTGAGTCATCTTCTTGTAATATTCAGAATAAATATCTGAGCTTTAAAAGGCATTGAACCTGAGTTTGTCGCGTTTACTAAGTTTGAGTTTGAGTTTTTTAAGTTTCCGTACCTGAAGGCTGCCAAACGGAACCCTATTACTAAGCCTCCGCTGTCCGTCTGTCTGTCAGCGGGCTGTATCTCATGAACCGTAATAGGTAGACAATCGAAATTTTCACAGATTGTGTATTTCTATTGCCGCTGTAACAAGAAATAATAAAAATAAGACAAAGATATTAAAATTAAAGTGTGTCCCCATACAAGAAACGTATTTTTTCTCTGCTAAATATTGTAAGTAGGTACGGAACCCTTCGTGTGCGAGTCGGATTCGCACTTGGCCACTTTTTTTTCAAAAAGAAGTAGTTAGACAGAATCGTAAACTTCAGTCGGATTCACAAAAAAAAGTTTATTTTTGCACAGATTTCTTTTCGATATTAAAGCCTGATTCTGAGTACGTTTTTCTATGCGACTTTAATCCGTATTTTAGCTATATGGAGTACAACCATCATCCCTTAATCTCAAGGTTATCATGTAGTCTGACGACTACTTTCCTGTTAGTTCACGTGTGCCATAGAATCTCTGTTGTTTAGTTTCTGGGTTAACAATGACCGACTACCAGTCGACCTTGAAACCGGAAAATCGAGTTTATCAGAATAAACATTATGATAATAAATGGTAACCAGTTTGGTGTTGCGTGCTAACTTTATTCTAAAAGTTTTATCAATAACATAACATAACGCCTGTATTCCCACGAAGGGGTAGGCAGAGGGTCTTATCAAAAAGTTTACAAATAGTATAATTCGAATTTGATTAGGTATAGTCGGCACGTAACTTGGCAAGAATCGTTCAAAAGTTTTCGCTTATTTTTCTTAACAGACATGTTCAACAACAGATCATGGCAATAACCACAAAATAATAAGTGTAATGACTAGGTGTACATGCGCAAACTTACTCCCAATAGGCCAAAACCTTGCCAAGTTACGTGCGACTATACAGTCGCACGTAACTTGGCAAGAATGTTTCCTAAGTGGTACCACTTAGGAAAACTTTTTGCCTGATTACGGCAAAATTAAAAGTACCTAAGGGTTATGTTATGGTTTGCGGCAAAGTCCGAAAGGGATACCGTGGCCCCTGGCTACGTACAGGCAACGGAAGGAACACGGGTGGGTTTTAGTCAGTAAGAGTCTGACACGCCCTCCCGCTCCACCCAGAGCGGGAGAAGTTATTTGATAATTTCCCACCAAAAAAAAAAAAAAAGGTTTATGTTATGGTTCTCTTTGGTCAATAGATCAATTTGAATTTGAGATTAATTGATTTGAGGATTCTTAAAATGGTGGATGAAGTGAACTTTTTATGATCAAAGGATGAGTTTATGACTGATACGTATTTTTACTATTGAGATGAGGTTATATAACTTCCTGGCACATTCTTGAAAGGATTTTACTTTTCAATAATCATTAAAGTAATTGAATTGAATAGAACGACTATCTAATTAAGTGAATGCAATCATAAATAACAATATCCATAAAGGTGAAATATTATAATTATTGACATACCAATCATATTCAGACAGAAAGTTTAAGTCTAGCATTGATTGAAAGATCGTTAAGTTATTTATGTAATAAGTAGCAAAAGTACTTTAATATTCAAAAAGGCTATTACATAATTTTGAAAAGTCGTAAGTTAACACTAACTTTCATAATAATTTGTAATGTATTTTTTGTAATATGATTTATTTTGTCGACTTGAGAAAAATATTCTAGGTATTGCTTTCTGAGTTTATCTTGGACATTACTGACTTCGGTGAAGGAAAAAACATCATTGGGAAACCTGGACTTTTATTTGAATACAAGTCTGAAATCGCCAACCCGTCTTGAGCAAGCGTGGTGATCAATGCTCATGCCTTCCCTGTATGAGAAGAGGCTTTTGCCCTGCAGTGGGACATTAAGGCGCTGGTATTATATTCTTTTAACTAGCTTCTGCCCGAGGAGCTTGTGGCTAAGTAATAACAGCAGCACGGATCGATCCATCAGGCTAAGCTATGCTTGCCGGGGTTGGTCCGTAGATGGGTGACATACCGAGACTCCTTCGTGTCTCTGAAAGCACGTTAAACCGTTGGTCCCGGATGTTAATTGTGGATCTTTGTCAGTCGTTATCGGTCGTCAGAAGCCTGAAAGTCTGACAATCAGTCTTACCAAGGGTTATCGTATTACTCAGTTACTGGGATGTGGAGGTCAGATAGACAGTGGCTCCACGTAAAAAGGTTCACGAGAGGGTTGATGTATTGTGGTGCAACTTGAGTGAATTTGCAAAAGCTGCATTATATTTATTATGTTATTTAGATGTAGGTTAAGATTTAGAATATAGTATGTAATTTTATAGGATGTAGATTAAGGATTTAGCATGTAAGGCCACTCACTCTGTCGCATTGGATCGGGGATCTGTAATGGTAGTTGTAGGTAAGATTTGCGTAAATAAATAAAATACTGATATTCAGCTGCATCTGGTTAGACTGGAAGCCGACCCCAACATAGGTGGGAAAAGGCTACGCAGATTGAATTAGCTTCTGTCCGCGACTTCGTTATCGTGTAATTTCTTGTTCCCCCGACCCACCCCGTCGCATCGCATCGCCTGTCCGCGCTTTTACTTCGCTTTCGTTTAGCGTTCTTTCTGACTTTTTATTTCTTTTTGCTCGGCTTCTAAGGGTCATAGCGTGATGTTAAATAGCCTGTAGCCTTCCTCAGAAATTGGGTTACGAAAACGAAAATATTTTTTCAAATCCGCCTGGTAGTTCCAGAGATTAGCGCGTTCAAACAAACAAAAAAAGAAACTTTTCAGCTCTATTATTAGTATTGATATATTTAAGTAGTACTCGTATATATAAACATATTACCAAACACACGATGGACAACAATAGAAGCTTTAATATTAAGAAAATCACTACTTAGTTTCCGAGAAGGATTTAATTCAAGACATAAGGCTGAAAAATGGGTAAAACTGGAAATAAAACGCTGTTCATGTTGATATAACACATTTTCGGGATAAAGAAACGAAAAATCTTTTAAAGAGTAAATTATATTGGTGTTAAAATTTACTGTAAACAGAGTTAATCAATAAGTGAATTCTTGAAACTATAATTATAAAGAAAAACTTTTTTTTTAAATCATGAAGCTTCGTAATGTGAGTAAGCATGATAATCACATCACACAACCACCAGCCAAAGCATAATCATAAACAGTTATCCATAAACCAATTCCCATCAAAACAATAACAATTTAAAAATGCAATGAACTTTCGCACTACACTAACCTACTTAAAACTAGTCCAAAGTAAAACCTCACCCACTTAGAAACCCAAAACATTCGCACAACCCATCCCAAGTTCATGACCCCCGCAATGACCGCACAAACCTTTCGTTATGAAACCTGGACGTTACTTTTACTTCCAGGCTGAGAAAGTCCAATTCGGTGGTTGCCACACTTGAGGGAGGCTATATAGGAGCGTCGCGACTGCCGGCGCGCAGACGTAGCTAACTCTCACAATGAGGCGGTCGACAGTCTTGCTCTTATTCGCGGTCGCGCACGCGCTTCCCGCCCAAGACTCCGGCCACACAGACAACGACATAGACGGCCTAACAGACTGCCTCAAAAAAGAATCAACAACATGCCTCAAATACAAATTCTTCTCGTTCGTCGACAAGATGATCGGACAAAAGGAATCGTTCTCCCTCACCGATGGAGTGACCGTTGTCAAATCCGGTGACGTACCGACTGACACCGGAGCACCGAGGGCCTTAGATCCTGTTTCGCGGTTGAAGAACTACTTCGAAACGCATTCCTTGAGAGTAGAAGTGAAAGGTTCTGATGTGATTGACGCGGTGTCAAGTGCAGGGCGCGCGTTCGAAGATACAGTGTCATCGTTTACCGAAGATAATGAAATAAGTGAAGGACGTGGGAAAAAGAAGAAGGCTGCGAAAATCCTGGGACCTTTGATAGCGGCAGTGGCTTTGAAGCTGATGGCGTTGATGCCGCTGGCTATTGGAGCGATAGCTTTGATTGCAGGAAAGGCGTTACTGATCGGAAAACTTGCCCTAGTTTTGTCGGCGATAATAGGATTGAAGAAGTTGCTATCTCAGCAGAAACATGTGACATATGAAGTGATAGCTCACCCTCATCATTCATCGAGCCATGATTACAGCAGCAGCAGTGGAGGAACGAGTGGGTACGGTGGTGACTCTGGAGGCTCTTCATATAGTAGCAGCGGGAGTGGAGGCAGCGGTGGCCACGGCGGCGGAGGCGGCTGGGGTCGCTCGCTCGAAGCTCAAAACTTAGCGTATTCCGCGCAGAAGCCTTAGCGACCTGGTTCCGTGGCACGTTTTCCACTGATTTCTCCGATCTTCAATGTATTTAAGTATTATTTATCTTGTACGGATGTGTGTGTGCCTGTTATTTATTGAGTGATATATTTTTAATTTATCAACGTCATGCCATGACTCGTGAATTGTTATTAGATGATGATTTTGTCGTTTTATTTCTTAGTCACTTCAAGTCATATTGTTATTTTATTTTTTTCGAAATGTTTCTCTATTTATTTATTTGTATATACTTCGTTTATGTTAGTATTTTAGTTGGTAATGTACTATATTTTTATTTAAAACTCAGTACCTGGCTTTAATATTTTTAAGTAATAACTATGTAAGACTGTGTATGTATTTCGTTATTTATGTATATTTCCCCACGAGTATGTTAGGTATCAAAGGTTTTATTTTTTTCGTATGTATTATTATGTAGCTAATTCTTCCTAAATACTCATAATTTAAATAATATCGTTGTAATAATGTAATTAACGATACAAAGATGTTTAATTGTTATAATTATTACAAATAAAAATATGCAATTTTGTTCTGTGTTTTTATTCATGCAGATAACAATGTTTTGTGTAAAAAATAACTAATTAATAAATGTTCAAATAGAGCACTTAGCTGAAGAAAATTCTAAGTAGGTATTTACTTGATATTTTATGGGCCTTTATACATTCAAACCGGCTGCTGTCCAAGTCATTTAAACGTTACTAAGGCTAGAGAGCAAAAACGTGTATCCCTTAATAGCTAGATTTGTAAAGTAGAAATTAATAGGGAATTCCTTTTTTCCCTCTAAAATATTTTTTTACCATTTCTTTATAATTCCTATATATGTTTGTTGCGTTTTGTATCCTGACAGTAAGGCAATGAAAGTTGCTCTACTTTACCTGAATATTTTTTTAATTCCAACAATTCTACTATCTGAAGCTACAATGACTGCATTTCTCTGTGTTATTAGTAATTTCAGGAACGTTACTTTAACGTGACCCAAAATGCTCTTTTATCATTAGTAGTGGAACCTACACATCTGGGGATGCCAACCAGAGGTTTCTGAAATGTTTATCATGTTTAAGTTATGAAATGTCGTTATGTAATGTAATGATTACTAAATAACTGATTTGACAATGGATCCGAGCTTTGATCAGAATTTCACAAACTGGGGTTTAGTGACGTAAATGTCAGATGTTAAAATCTTTACTTCTGAAATATTTATAAACTAGATTCCATTACAATGAGAAACCTCCACGAATACCGACATTGAAATGTACGTCCGGCGAACCTATACTGAATGGCTAATATTTTTACGACGGCATGAGGTCATTGTAGGTTGTGCTTCGTCTACTTAGCGTGTCGATCGCAATTTAAATATAGTCAGCCTAGAACTTGGCTACGAGTTTGACGCCTCCAGTAGCGTCCATCAGTTGCTATAACGTGCAGGCAACAGGACACACTGGATACGATATTAAAGTGTCCCATTGTTTGTGGAATAGCACAGTTATTCCACTCCAGGGGAGAGTCATCTGCGAATCTCCACTTGAGCAGGTTTTCCTTTCTTCCATTTCTTTTAAAAGCCTTCCAGGTAAATCAAGGCCGTGCTGATAAAGATTAGTCTCGTGCACCCATTGCATTGCACTTACCTATAAAGTTGACGCCATAACTTTTCTATCTCAGTTTTAAATGGTGATGCTTTACCCTTAATGGTAGGTACCATTACGGGTAAAGTATCACCATTTCTTAAATATAATATGCTCATAAGGGAAATAGAAATGATACTTATAAATAATGTGCACATAAAAGTTATTTGTATGACTATACATCTATTTCTCGTTAGAAAGATCTAGCGTTCTAGACAACTTTTTATTTGGTATGTATGTTATTTAGTTGCTATAAAAACTATGTCTTACTTTAAAAGGTATACAAAAAGAGAATTCAAATCGGACTCAATGATAATATCGTGAATGCACAAAAAATATATAATTACTGTTCAAACTGAAACGACTGTGCACGGATAAAAAACTATTGCACCAATTTTAAGGAACTGGTATTAAGTATGGTTAAAAAATTGCGGTTATGGAGACAGAAACCACATTAATCAAATCAACTAAAAAAACTGAATTATTATCTCAAATGTTGATTGTGATGCACCTAATATCCTATATTAAAATATGACTGCGTTTAGATTTAATCATAAGCTTAAGATATGGATGAACAATAATAATTAAAGATTATAAAATACAATAGACGACGTATATTTAGTAACCTAATCCGCTTAACTGTTCTTAATGAGTCATAAAGGACCCTGTAAGATATCGACACGTGTTTCACCTCTCAACGAGGTATCCTCAGGATGACGATTGACTATCGTAAAAACTAGAAACTACAGAATTATAATATAATATTATTATATATTATTATTATAATCTAGCGATCATAATAAAAGTTCTGTAGTTTCTGCCTTCCCCATGGCAAGAGGAGTGAGTTTATGATGTATGAATAATAAAACTTCAATTTGCAGATCGACAATTCAATAATACTTCGTTTGCCGATTTGCAGTCTTACCTCAAGGGCTCATACTCATCTAATAAGCCGACTACAATCTATTTGCAGACACGATAGCGGCATGGTTCAGCTTGTTGACTGCAAGCTTTATCGGCGACTCCGGTACTTCAAATAGAAGCATTGTGCCCTCACAATGCTTCTATTTGAAGTACCGGAGTCGCCGATAAAGCTTGCAGCCAATGAAATCCGCGGATCTAAAAACGGTAACTTGCGTAGTATGGACTTTGTAATGCTTTTAACAATTTTGACAAAATTTCCCAGTAAAATATACTAAAGCGGCCCCTAAACGATCTATTATATTGCACAATATCACGAATTGCGCCATGTTTTTGACCGTTTAGGTTAATATTGAAGATTGCCCAATGATTGAACAAAAGTTAGCGCTATTTAATTTTTTATTGCACTATATTTTATTGCATCTTGTAGGATAAGTATTGCGCAGGTCTTGCTCACGCGAAAACATTGAACCTTATGGTTCGTCAATGATAATGCGTGAAAATCGATCGTTTGAGTGCAAGGGCTGATTCAACTCGTCATGGAGGGGGTGGAGACCTATTCCGATCACCGGTACATCCGGTTTGAATCAGCCTAGACCTCGAGCGCGCCGGTCCGACAGGCCCCGAGTGGTTAGCGCTGAAGCAGCTGGACCGGGAGCTCCTCCTGGAAGCCTCGATTGTGCAAGCCTGGGTGTCATCACCGGACAGGCCTGCTGACATCAACGACGAGGCGGAGTGGTTCCAAAGTGGCCATGTCCGAAATATGTGATGTGGCAATGCCCCGGGTCCAGCCCGGACGTGCCTGTGACGGTCATGCACTGCGCAATGCGTACGTTGCTGTGCGAAGCCGGTACACCAGGCACCGCAGGCTCCGTATTCGCCCTCCGGATACGGAACTCATTCAAGCGGAGCTGTACAAGGGGTACAGAGCAGCGAAGACTGCCCTCCAAGTGCAGATCCTGTGGGCCAGAGTACTGGCCCGCGAGGAATCGCTGGAGACTCTGACCAGGGACCCATGGGGACAAGATTGTATGGGAAAAACTCGTGGTGAGCGCTCTGTTCCCTTCGAGAGGTGAACATACTTCCCGCCCATGGCTTCGCCTACTGCGGTGCCCGCTGTGGACCACACCGCCGATGACGACGACGATTCTTCGGAGGTGACCAAGGTAGAGATGAGAGTGGCAGTACGTAGGCTGAATGCCAAAAATACCGCCCCAGGATCCGACGGCTCTCGGGCTTCTCAGGCTCCTAAGCGCATGCTTGGAGAGGGGCCGTTTCGCACTTCATTGGAAGACGGGGAAAGTGGTCCTCATCAAGAAGCCGGAGCACCCTGTGAACTCTCCGTCCGCTTATCAGACCATCGTGCTGCTCGACGAGGTGGGCATGCTCTTTGAAAGAGTCATTACAGACCGCCTCGTCGGGCAGCTGGTGCGGGTGGGGCCGGATTTGGTGGGAAGAGAGATGTCAGCAGAACTGGCGGGGTCCGATAGGACCGATGCCTTCCGGGGTCGCGGGAAAGTCCGAAAGGGATACCGCGGCCTCTGGCAACGTACAGGCAACTGCCGCGCAGAGTGGGAGAAGTTATTGGAGAATTTGGCAAGCAAAAAAAAAAAAATTGGGCTGATTCAATCATATTGCGGTATATAAAATTATAGTTTAGTCTTAGGTTGAAATGATCTTACTAGTACTAACACAAAGACAAATGTATCATATCGTACCGTCAGCACGCACAGTATCACGAGCTAACTCAGCCCTCGTTCGGGCCCTTACCCTGCTCAATGCTCTCTTCTGACATCAACATCGGATTATGTCTTGTTTGCTGGGAGATGGATAGATGTGTGTCGTGAATGTTTGTTTGCATGTTTTTGTGAGCAGATGATTGAAAAAAAAATGATTTTTTTCCTCCCGATTGCATTTTGTTTATTATATGAATACAAGTGTGTTATTTTCGTTGTTAATTTTGTTATTTTCTCGTGTTAATATATACAACATGTAAAAAAACCCTGTCCGATCTGAAAGGGGCACATTATCATTACCAAAAAGTAATATTGTCAAACTCAAACTCAAACTCAAAGCATTTATTTCAATTAAACCATTTACAGGCACTTTTGAATTGTCAAGGGGTCAGTCAGTCAGAAATATGAAGCTAGTTGCCCATTCGAAAGCGTAGGTTCCTATGGAGAAGAACGGGCAAGAAACTCCACGGACACTCTTTTAAATCATGATGTTGTTACAAAATATTGGTTACATCATTCATGTTGAAATTATACATGTGAGACCAATGTAGAAAGACGTGCACGTAAAAAGCGTCCGTTATAAAAAGATAAAAACAATTCAAAAATTAAAATAAGCCGTGGCAGATAAGAGATGACCAGTCCCTACTGACGGCGCCCGTTCACGAACATGACGCATGGATCAGCACCGTTTAGCTCAACCATTTTGAAGGGAACTTAACGATCCAACACACACGCCACCACCAGCGAGACATTTGAGTGAGCATGATTGTATTTAACTATTATTATTCATATATTCATATTCATTTATCTGCTCAGAATGTAGGTATTTACAAGAGGGTGGTTACAATCGAAATATAAAAAAAAAAGTTATTGCTATTTAAAATTCACATTTTTTAGTACCAAAATTACCCCATATCCATAAAAAATTTGAAATTTTTCAACAGGGGTCATAAGTTATGACTTGACCCGCTAAACGACTGCCGCCCGCGCCCCAAGGAATAACTCGGCAAAATTCCCCAATGAAAAAAAATGTCGCGAATTGTTTTTTCTTTTTCCTAGGAATTACCACATAAATAGACTCTCAGTACGACACCTAACAACAGCCTTACGGATCGGTCAGGGTTTTTTTGATATTTTGTACATAGTTTTATTTTTACTTGTTTTATAACTTAGGTACTAAAGGTATGTGTATCACTTTTTAGTTTGTAAATTGTTCTGAACGCCCGGGGATTATATTCTGAAATGTTGTGAATGAAAACTTAAATAAATAACTGAAGTGCAGATGACATTCAACCTTAGGGTGATATAGCAATTACGTATTGACTTATCCAGTCCTACAAATGACCAGTGCGTCTTGACTTATGTTCAGCAATTGACTGCGATGGGGTAAGTTAATTGCGTCGTTTTTAAACTCATTTCAGCATATAAATATTCTTATGCTATCTGGATATTTCAAGTTCACGTGTTTAGATAATATCTAATGTGGCATTTTTGTGTGTTCAGGGCGCAGAGCTGCAGAAAGATTGGTTACCCATTCCAGATCTGGTCGAGTCTCAGATCTGATTAGTTGTGATTCTCGATCGCATAGCAATTATCATCTCCGAGAGGAAGCTCGCATAGTACTCGTACATTACAAATTTCACTTTAATTTCATTCAAACTTCGAGCATTCTCACACAAATCCATGGGAATTCTGAGATTTTATTGTAATTAAAAAGAATTTAATTTTATCAAGTCTCCTTCATTGTTAGAATTTCACTACATATTTTTTTATTTCTTCCATTAACTTCTTCATTCTTTGTTTCCCACAATTATTTTGGAATTAAACTCAAACTTTTGATCAGCGAAAGGGATTTTACGACCAAAATAGTTGAAATTAATACGTAATAATAACCACGTCTTGTTTCCCACTAATGCTTATAATGGCAACAAATAACAACTTTTTTTGGTAAAACAGGCAGCAATACAACTAACTTTGACTAAATTTATAAAATTTCTTGTCTGATTAAGGGGCTGAAAACAGCTAAAGCGCAGTCACTGTCGGATTGCATAGAAAAGAAAGAGAAGCGCAACGACACAACTTAGATGTAGAATAAATTTGATAATTTTCATTCATTAATTTTAATTTTACGAATGTATTTGGTTATAATATGACTTTACAAGTTATTGTGTTTTTCGTAAAGATCATTTTCACCTAAAGCAGTATTAAAGATGGGTGATTTTGAAGGCACACTCAGCTAGGATGGTGATCGGTTTTAAGGATTTTGCCGATGATGATCTAAGTTGTATCGTACTGTAATGTATTGCAAAATATGAATCAATTACCAATTTACAAAAAATCTATTGATGATGGACCAAATAATAACAGTATTTCGTTAATATGTTGCTTGTAGAATAATCTGACAAAAAGTCTGAATGATTGCATGTATATTAATCGTTATAATATTAATCTTTCTAAGTCTTTATTTGCCTTAAACATGGTATAAAGTTGTTACAGTCTGGTTTTGATATAATGTCCACATGTTTAGCTATACAGAATATTGTATCAATTGCATGCAAAATAATTAGTAGGTTACGAGTTAAAGGTAAAAAATAGAATGTCACAGATTAATATGTTATACAATAATAGTCATTTAGATTATGCAAATATTATATTTTCATGTTAAAGAAATTATTGATGTCATAAAAAATCGTTGTAATATAATTTTTAGAGGTATCTTCGTGATTTTTTTTTCATCATTAGAAATTAGTTGTATGTATTATGTTTTCAACACATTATCTAACTAGCACATATCCTGAAGAATATCATAATATATATTTTTCTGATTTTGTTTACTGCAGTGGATCATATACTTAAGCTTGCGGTTAGCTCCTGCAGTCCCCTTAATGTAATTTTATTTACATTTATTTAATTACAATATATCTTTGACTACTCTTTTCCACAGCGCAAGTTGCAGTCGTCAACGTAATAAATGATATTTACTTAGCACAAAATAAATTCAGATGTGAACTTAAATATTAAGCCTTTTGACTTTCGACCTTAGGATGATGCGAAACAAATTAGTTTTTAGTGCAACTATCGTTGTTTATTTTATAAAATACATAAGCCTACGTCAGAATTCAAGTTGCAATGCGTGATTTACCATTCTTTAGAACGAACTAGCCAAAAGTGTCTAAATTGAAGTATACTTAGAGATAAGTATTATTTTGTATTATGTTCCCACGTACGGAGATAGTGCGCTATTGTAATCTCCTTGTACAAATATTATTATGTGTTAACTTTAATTGTCCTGGTCCAAGTGATACAATTTCAGCGAAAACTTTTGTATTACCAAGTTTTTTATACTAAGTACCTAGACATGTGTTATCAATATAAAATGTTATCTACGATTATTTTGATCCATTCAACTCTTTCTAGCTTTCTTTGCTTTTTTAGATTTCTTGTTTTGTGAATTGTGAATATCTAGTATTCCTGACAAATCTTACTTAGTCATGTCAGGCTACAACTGATGGGTTTAACAGTCTGCTAGCAGAGATTAGATGTGGGCCTGTTATTTTATAACAACACACACATAACATAATATCACGCCTTGTTTCCCCGAAGGGTTAGTCAGAGGTGTACCCATAGTGGTACACACACATTTCGCCGGTTATGTTTAAGTCCCATGTAATGAGGGGGTAATTTTATCTTTAATTGTATGATTACCCATTGCTATTCTGTAAGTAAACAGCCGTAATTTTAACAATTTTTGGCCGGTGTCGGCGTCTGCGTCTCTCTACTTGTCACAACAATGCCACAGACAGTAAAAGCATAGACAAGTAACTGATGCTACGTCGGGTGCTGTCACGCGAACAACATTATGTTTTATTTTTTAATGTATTTAATACATCTCTTTAATTACTTTTATTTAGTATTTATGTATATGTATGTTTCTGTCCGTGACATCACTGCAGAATACCAGCGCTGCGACATTTATTATTAAATGTCGCAGCATCATGCTGAGATAGGTGCCTTATGGCCTCGCACAGGAGTTTCCACTTTATTTTAATTTTTACTCTGTTTGCTTTTTCTATTTTTATTTTTAGTGAGTGTGTGTTTAGTTTAATTGAGATCTCCTATGCTTGTCCCAATAAATACTTTTTCTTTCTTTTAAATTAAATGAGACAAGATTGCTAACCAAACCAAAGAATATGAATGCCAACGAAATTCAATTCACTTTTTATTTTTTTTTTAAAGTTGAGTAATCAGCTTTTGTTTTTGCAATAGCCAAGACTGACCGCCTAATGCGTATGTCTTTTCCTTCAAATAAGAAAGCCAATTACACGTGACAAATTAATGGTCCTAGAAACTTAATGCCTCACCCGCAGGCAAGCTTTATAAATATATCTAGCCACTTGTGAACGAGGTGATTTAGACTAATGGTCGTGGTGAGAGAATAAATTTATAACACTTCTGTGGTCTTTGTGGTCAGTACTTTAGACCTCTTTATTGTGGGTGCTCTTTAAGATATAATATTTATAGTATGATTTGGAATTAAAAAAATTGGAAGGTCAATAAAGGAATTTAATTTTGTATCTAACGTGACTGGGTTGTAAGTTTAAATTCCGGTGGTTGCATTATAAAAATATTTTATCAATTTAGCAAAAAATTAAACTTGAATAAAATACCTAACAAACATTTTGAACCTGCTATTCAAACTGAAAAATGAGAAAAAATCGTACATTGCTTTACTAGAAAATAAACTACAATGTCTCTGGCTTTTATTATTTCTAAAAACATTAACAGTGTTAAAAGTCGCATCCAAGAAATCATGTCAAAATTATTAGTCGTTTGAATCATCCATTCAATATTGAGTGGCAATAAAAATAAATATAATAATATAAGCAACAGAAGACCATAATCGCGTGTCGGTAAGAAAATTCAAAATTCAAAATATTTTATTTCACATAAACCTACATGGGCACTTATGAAACGTCAGAAGCTAGGTGCACGGTTCCAATTGGTTGTTTCCTATGGAGAAGAGCCGGTAAGAAACTCCACGGTTACTCTTTTAAAAATAATGGGCTTTTACAATATTCTCAAATAACAGTGTTATTAGGTATGGGAGGACAGTGTAGGTCTTTCAACAAGTACCAGGTACTTAACAGAATAATGATGGTCAACAAATCTACAGTCCAATAGGCCTACAGCGTTCTCACATTCACAAAATTGAAAAGAATCTATATAAAGATAAGGTTAGTTTAAGTATGCTCGCTACCTCTTATGCCTTCCCCGCTACCGCCTATAATACGCATCACACAGCTTTCCTTATATCCAGGTCGGACATTTGCCCCTAACAGAGAAAGGTGTACTGACTACGGTGAAATCACTCATCGCGCACGTTCGTACTGCAATAAAAGTAAAATTTACTTGTATCATCTTGTTTATAGTATTTTTATGAAGTTTAACATGGTTGTAATGCTAATAATCGCAGTGGAACAAAATTCGTACAGGATATACTAAAACTTGAACGCTTACAATGAATTGCAGTTCATGGCTGCTTTTATATCATAAATATTTACATTTCTACGCATAAAAAAAACAACTTTTTAAACAAAATTGGAGTCCACCAGCTTATAAATCAGGACCTGCATGGGTTTAGTCGGTGGGAGATCAATTTTTTCCTCCACTTTCCCAGGACTGGTTTGTCTAAGGATTTCCATATAAAACTCCAGATACTGGCTGAAATTCTTTCTGAAAACTATAAACTGCTATAATTATGTCCGCTGTTACTAAATGTCCTGTGACCTTTGGAGACCGATTCAACAACACTTTTGTTGGTTTGAAATAGGTTCAATGTTTGTTTTAGTATCCGGTAACGAGGTGTCTTACCAACATAGAGCTTGTAAAATCCATAACATATTATTCAACTATTTGGCTTTGCCGTCATCTCAACTTCATTGATAGACTTGTTCCACCCGCTGCTGAGTTTCTTCGCCTGCTCTTGCTAAGGATATCTCTATTCTTAACCTGAATAAGTACATTATAGTTTTTGACGTATCTTGAATTCTGACATTATATCATAAAAATAATTTATAGTAAAGTTTCTAAATTATAAATTTTGAAAGTGCATATTCTTGGTATTTTTTAGTTTTTTCTTAATGTAATTTTTTTTCAATTTTGGACTCAACGATGTAATATCTTGCATGCTCTTATATGTATACAATGTTTAAGCAAATAAAGAAATCTTATCTTATCCTATCTTTAGCTGATTTGGGGCCTTGCTGCCAAGTAATAAAATGTACTAAGATCTCATAACATCATAATTGGTAGCCTTGTTCTACCCACTGCTGAATATAACAGGCCCAGTTCCTTATGAGCCATGCTTCCCTGGTTTATGCGAGTCTTATCCAGATCCAACCAGCAATATTTTGTAGGTTGTTCACTCATCTGGCTGTTGGCCTGCTAACGCTGCTTATTTACTAATACGCACGCATAGTCCGCATCTCGAAGAGAATCCCGTAAACTCTCTTAATTTATGATACATTACAACTTAAAAAAAAAAACATAAGTTTGAGTACCTTTATGATCGCGTTTAAGAACTTTCTCTTAGTAATTACATATATTGGGGCTGTACATTACCGTAATTAATTCAATGCTAAATTTACGATTAAGAGGAAAAACTGAGCACTTAACTTTTTAGTTGTATAAAATTACGATGATGGCTCGATTAGTGCATTTGGCTTGCTGCACTCCAGATCGCAGGATTCAATCCACCGAACATTAACCTTTTTAATTTGTATTGTTAATAATACACCATAATAAACCATTAATAATTTGTATTGTTTACATAAACTACGACATAGATATTAGAGTCTAAGAGCAGAACTAGCGCAGTTTTTGGGGCTTAGCTTCGCTTAGTTCTGGGCTGACACAGAACAAATATTGCATGTCAAACAAAATTCTGTTTGCTTATGAACCTTATTGTTTCAGATCGGTGTTTTCAACATTAAAATATATGAGTGTATGCAACTGGACACTAATTTATAGACGATTATCATTATTCAAAGTCAAAGTCAAATAATTTATTTCAATTAGGCACAAAAAAGGCACTTTTGAACGTCAACATTTAAATAATAATTGATTCTAGTTGCCCCTTCCAAAAGATAGTTTTCGTATGGAGAAGAATGGGCAAGAAACTCCACCGTTACTCTTTTAAAATGTTTTCACAATATCTTGTATACATCAATTATATAATTATATGTGAAGACGATGCACCTAGAATAAGATTACTATACCATGTTAGGTAAAAATAATGAAAAATTAATCATGTGCTAGATGCATGGTGCTCACATATTTACAAACATATTACCCTAGGCAGAAGAATTGACGGCACGGTTGGCGCAGTGGTTAAGCGATTGACTGCTGCGCTGCGTGTCGCGGGTTCGATTCCCGCACGGAACAAATATTTGTATGACCTACAATTAGTTGTTCCGGGTCTGGCTGTTTGTGTATGTGAGTTTAAAATGTTTGTAAACGCACCCACGACACAGGAGAAATTCCTAGTGTGGGGCAACGTTTATTTTAAAGAAGATTAAAGAAGAAAGAAGAAGAATTAGTGATCGTAGTAGTACTTATTATGTGTTCAATTTGTTTTTAATCCCGCAAAGAAAGGCAATGCTGCTTTTACTGCACTCAGAGAGCACCTGCCATCTTATCTATGGTGGACTTTAAGGGAATGCTAGAGGCATAAGTCCACCTTTGTACCTTATTGTGTGTGAGAAGTTTAAATAAATATCATAAGATTAAAGATTAGAGCCAATCTAAAGACTAATCAAACGGGCGTACTTCAATGGTAATTTGTCAATTCCCAATATAAATAGCGATATTTATAACCAAGACACAATCTTTCCAATCTATAGGACACGACTATTATAGAGAGAAAATACCTGATATTTGTAAACTAGGTTGGAAAAGCAGGAACTAGCCGGTTGTAAACAAGTTCTGTGCGTGTAAGAAAAACAGACGACACATACAGAGAAATTATATTCATGCTGTGTTTATTGGGGTGAGCAGAAGTTGAGGTGTAATTTTAATTTGAGGGGGATTATCCATTGTGCAAGAATTATTTCTTATTGGATAGCGACTTACCTTATTTTTATATATTTTCTTCGACAAGCATGGCAGTCCCAAAAAAAAAACTTTTCACAGAAAGCGCAGGAACTAACGTTTCCTTGCAAATAATGGCATTTCGGTTGTCCACCCAGGGATAAAGTTGATTATGATTCTACAGGAATAGTAATTCTGAAATAGTAAGTCAGTCTTTTCATTCATTGGTAAATAACACAACAAAGCTCTATTAAAGGTTTCTAATATCATATCATATCACTACTACAACACAGCCATTAACATGTATATTTTTAAACGGGGACGCTTTTCGAATTACTACTTCCAAACTAACAAAATAAGTTATTATTTGAAATAATCACTCTATTTTTACGAACCTTACTCATAATTATCTATAATGATAATCAGAATCACCTATGTAAGGTTAACCAAACCTCCTTCAAACAAAGCCACCGTAAACAGAAAATAAACTGAAATACTAAAAACAAACTAAGACGATCCAACAAACAAAACAAGACAAGAAACACTACCGATTAAATAACTGCTTACCTCACTACATAAAAAAAATAAGACGACAAACACTGTAAATGCACTGCCTCAGTAAACGAGTTTTGCAAAGAAAAAAAATAAAAAACAACGCCATCTAGCCGACGACGGCGACGGTTACAACAAAAAGACGACGGTAATCATGGCCGACTATTTCATTCATTGTTGCGCTTGCGCGTAACCTTGTTAAAGACGGTTTTATGAATGAAAACGTAGTTTATTGATAAAACTAGATACAGTTTTCTTGTAAAAAGTAAAACAAGATTTTCTGTGGTTTTATTTTATTTCGGCATACTTATTATTTGAATAGGATTTGGTTGAAAATTAAGGTGACATAGCTGGTATCACATAAGAGTTCAAGATGGTCAATATTGACCTTTTAACTTGGTTACCATGGATAACTGCATATTAACAATAGGTATTACAGATAATCGTAATTATTATGTGGGCACTGAAAAATATGTAATCAACTGATCTATCTAAATATTCATTCATAAAACTATTTAAAAACAAAACTAGGTAATAATAGTCCAAACATTATATTACTACACAAAATTCATTCGCTACAAATACTAGCAAAAAACAAGCAAAAGTGCAGTAATCTATTTAAAAAACAAACAAATAAAATAATTTAATTCACATTGAGTTCGTCGACTCATGATTGCGCCCGCGCTGGCGGTAGAACCTTGAACTTTTGTTTTCTTTGCAAGCTTGCCGATGTAAACAAACGTGGCCATGAAAATACTTCTGTATGGCAATAAGAGATGGCGCTGTTTTAAATATAATTTGCAACAGAAATAACATACAATCATAAGTACTATGTTCGTAGAGTACATTTATTTTCAATCATATTTTTGTTGTAATTAGTATTCACCATAAATAATATTGTGTTACAGATTTAATAATAAACTATGGTTTATGAATTAAAACCTTTAGGTTTGACTTCCAGCAGTACGGTTGAAGTTGCGAAACTACTACGGCATTCACAAAGAAATACTTTCATTTAAATATCAGCTATTTTTGCTAGATGGCATTATTTTTTAAATTAATGTGTGTTGTCCAGTGCTGAAAAATAAACGGTTTTTTTTTTTAATTCTCTGCCTACTTGTAAAGTATGGCATTCGTTTCTAAATGGTCCATGCATGCACACAAAAACAACTAAGTAGTCAAAACAAAAAGCCCTCTTCCTCTCTCCTACTTTGTTGTGCCCGATACTGTAAATATCATCAGTGTGGACCCTCCACACTGATGATATTTTTGTCAAACCTACCACCTAAGTTCATATGTGGAAGCAATAAATGTATGGAGTATTGAGTACCTATTGAATAAGACAACAAGCACAGATCAGAGAAGGATGGCATAATAGGGAGGAGGCCTAAATTAGGCCCTCAGCAGTGGGTTCAACAAGTCTTCAATGATAATGATGATGTTTTCCTAGTATTTCTTTAGGCTGTTACTCTGTCCAACCTTAAAATTTATGCAACAAAGTCCAACAACTTGGCCCTTAATTAAGTAGCAGTCATTTATTTTGAACTTAAATCAAAAAACTATGTACATGTGACCCGAAAACTTCAGAATCTAGTAGGTCACTGTGCCTTAAACTGTCGTTTGACAGGCCTTAAGAAATTTATTATTACAAACAAGAATAATTTTTAATCGAACGTAAGAACCGTTAACTTTGATGCTCATAAATCGTGTTCGATGATTCGAAAATTAACGGTTTCACATTCGTAGTAACAAAACAAGTCTTCTAAACTTCAACAGTAAATTTTTAGTTAGTTTAATTACTTTAATAAATTAATGTATCTATTGTCGATTATTGTCAAATATTATCTTTTTTCTGCATGTCAAATTAATGAAAGACAGAACTCAAAAACCTTACTCCTATCGGGACCCTAACATAAAAGTGTCATATCCAATCTGGCAACATGACGTCTTTATCCCTCAAGTCTGCTTACAAGGCTTTTTGTAAATAATGATTTCGGTAACCATGCTGCGATGACCACAAATAAATTAGGTAAAGGCTAGAGGGCCCAGAGAAGTTGCAATCGCTTTTAAAGCATAACGTATTTCTACAACACCTTTCAAAAGGATTTAAATAAGCTTTTCGGTAGCTTATGTCAATATTTTTCTTTTCCGTTTCTCTCATCGTTATCGCTGATAGAATTTCACTGCACTGCTTAATTAATTATGATTTCTGAACCTAAAATTGCATGATGGCGGCTTTCATAACTTTTGTTAAAAAGTTATAATAATACCGTCTATGGCTCGTGGGATACAGCCATAAAATGAATGTATGTGGCATCTCTAAAACAATTACATCACATTGAGAAACCACGATTTCTCAAAGGGTTGTAGAGGTCAGACGCTAGCTCATTGCTACGAACTAGAAACTTACCGAGCCATGGATACGTAGATAATTCGATATAACTACTGTCTATGGCATGTCTATGGTGATCTCTCTACTAATAAAGTCTTTTCCGAGTGAAGTTTGGAAGGGGGCACTCTGGATCACATCTTCTTTGAATGCTCAAACAACGTTCCACCTCTAGATCTCTATAGCGGTCTCCCTAAATTTAAAATCCCTCTTCCGACTAACTTTCCCTCCTTGTTAACACATTCTTCCCCTGAACTGCTCGTGGCGCTGATGACTTTCATCCGTCACAATAACATAAAAATATAAATTATTCTGTCTGTGTGGGTGTGGTATGCGTATATTTTATGTTGTAACAATTATAGTTTTTTTTTGTTTGTTTCCGTCTTGTACTAATCCAACAAGATCTAAATTGTGTTCAACTGTATCAGTCGAAGAATTTTACTTGTGTCTTCAGTTATTGTTTTTCTTTATTTTTATTTTTTTCCTGCACACTTGTTTTTCCAATGAACTTTAGACATTGGCAGATTAGACGACATCGGCTTTGCTTGCCATTTAATTAAAATAAAATAGAGTAGAAGAAGTTAGAACATAATTTTTATTACTTGTTGAAATCTGTCTAATGAAATAATGATTGAATGACAAAAAAAGGCAATGGCATCCGACTGGTGAGTGAGAACTTGTGATTTCAAACCCTATTCAAGATCAAATAACAATAATTCAAACTAGGCTATAAGGCAATAAATACTTTGTGGTTCTAAGCTTCACTTTAATATTTACGTGAAGCCAATTTAAGGGTATAATAAAAGTAAAGTAGAACAAACATTTCTTGTATAATTGTGGTGATAATATAACATAATATTATAACATCACGCCTTGTTTCCCCGAAGGGTTAGGCAGAGGTGTACCTATAATTTACCCACATTTTGCCTGTTGTGTTTAAATCTCATGTATTAGGGGGCGAGCCTATTGTCATAAACCAGGTACAAATCCAGACTACGGGCTGCTACCGAAAAATTCCTGACGGTTAAACCCAATAACACATTGCCCGACTTGGGAATGAACACAGGACCTCCCAGGTCAGCATTCGCGCTCGACGACTAGACCAACGAGGCAGTCAATAATCGTGGTAATGTCAATGTGAAAAGCCCTATACCAGCCGTGACCCAGCTGGCATGTTACTATGTAAACAACGTGCGTGATTTCCTCTTCGTTACAGTAGAGGAAACGTGAAGGAAATGGTAATGAATGATGACTTACATACAATTTATGCACGCGATTCTGTGCATCATCAGGAAGTTGCGGATGGAGGTCAGGAATTGCTGGTGGTAGTGCTCAGAATTATTATTGAGTCACGGATAAGTAGGTAGGTTAATATCTTTAATTTTGTTGGTAATTGATTACTTCCATGAGTGCAGTTAAATGCATTAAGTGTGTTGGAACTGTCAGTTGGTAATGAGTCAATTAAGTGTTGTAATTTTACTACGTAACAAAGAATATAGAATCGACAAAAATATTTTTAAGCTTTACACAAAAAAAAACCAGAAAGAGTAAAAGCGATTTCGCTTATTTCACCAGTCCTATACAACTCCAAAATCTAAACTCAAAATTCAAATACCTGTGTTTGATCAAAAGCGTAAATACATTCCGTATTTGTATCTTTTCTTAAAATTTTAATATGGCCATCAATTTATATTACGATTTCCTTTTCGACGTTTTCTGCGTCCACACCAAGTTTTTATCATCTTCAAGATCTAATTAATTACCCATTTCTTTAATCAGCTAACAATTTATTGCTTTGCCAAAATATCTTCATCAGAATCTTCGGAAAAAGTAAAAGTAATTTCTTCTTTTTCGTTGAATTTCTCTATAACTCCAAAATCTTGACCACGGTATGTGTAAATTGGGATACCGCCGTATAGCTTCTATTCTTCCTTACCAGCGTCCGCAATTACCAAAACTAGTTTATTACCATCCTCAGGATCTAACTAATCATCCTCTCTCTCGATCAGTCCAGTATTAGTCTCTTCTGCAATACATTCTCCACCTCCTCTCCAAAATCTCTGGAATAAGTAAAAATATTTTTAATAATTTTCTCTAAATGCCTCGTTGGTCTAGTGGTCGCAAGCACTACTGCTGAACATGAGGTCCTGGGTTTGATTTCTAGGCCGGGCAACGTGTCATTGGTTTTTTCTATTCGGAATTTCTTAGGCAGCCCTGAGTCTGGATTTGTGCCCGATTGATGGCAATAGGGTCGCCCCTTATTACATGGACTTAAACATAACTGGCGAAATATTAAAACCCTCGGGGAACAAGGCGTGATGTTATGTTACGTAATTTTCTCAAAAGCTCCAAAATCTAGACCACCGTGAAAAGTAATGTATATGTGTAAATTATAATACCGATGCAGGCATATCACATGTGTGGCTTCATTAATTAAATATTGTTCTCCTTTGAAAGCATCCACATCATGTTTCTTAATATACTCAGGAACTGATTAATTTTTTGTTTCATTGATCAGTCAAGCATTCCTTCATTTAACAAAAAGCTCTCTACCAAAATCTCCGGAAGAAGAAAAAGTAATCTCTTTAGCATTTATTTCCTCTGTAACTCCAAAATCTAGACCACTGTGATATGGTATGTGTAAATTGGAATACCTGTGTAGTATGAGAGGCGAGACTGCATTAATTATTTTTGTTTTATCATTTTGGATGCCGTCTATTTAGCTTTATGTACTGTTTATAAATACCGTATGTAACTTCCTATTGTAGTTTCTATTATCTTCAGCATCTTCTTTATCATCTACATCCTTACCAATATTTTTTTTGTTTTTGCCACAATCTCCGAAAAGAATAAAAGTAATTTCACCTTTTCCGTTTATGTCCTTTACAACTCCGAAATCTAGACCACCGTGACACGTTATGTGTAAATTGGAATACCTGTGTACTATCACAGGCGTGACTGCATTAAGTATTTGTGTCTTGTCTTGTCAAAAGGCGCACGCTTTTAGAAATTGAAAGCTATATTGTTTTACGAACCATTGTTTGGCTTGTACACTTTCTGTTTAGCTTCTGTAGTAAATACTATTAAATTATGTGGTAGCTATGGCGTATGGTGTGGGAATTTTATAGGTAATTGGCAATGTGAAGTCAACTGATATGCAATCTGTGGCATCGAGTGTATAGCATTCTGAAACGATGGAAGGTTTGTTGGAATAGGTCATGTTGATCCATGTGATTATTTTATAATGGACATGGACATTCTTCCTTTTCATGGAAATTTTCAGTACCGTTTGTATTACGAGTTTCTAAATTCTTAATAGTGTTACTAGTACTTGCCAAACTGTACCAAAATAATGCATGTTAATATGGCCCATGCGGTATTTAAAGCATACAACTTGAGAATTGAAGAACTGATTAAATATTGTAGCCGTCGTAAATGTAGTTTGCGTAGGTGAATTGGTGTTGCTTGACTGTAGTGATTATTATTAGGTCTATGTACGGGTATAGACTGGTCGATCGCTACAGTGATGCGAGTAATAATGTTCAAGATAAACACAACATCATCATCTGCTAAGTCTTCTCTCAAGCCGATCCCAATGTTCGCGACGTTGGGATCGGCTTCCAGTTTAACCGGATGCATTTGAAAACCAGTATTTACATGGAGTGACTGTTAATACTGAGGCGTTTAGTACAAAAGGATTAAGACACGTTAGGATAGAATCTTCTAATTATCATTTCTTCATCGCCCACTTACTGACATTGGTATAATCCTTAGAAGCTTCTCTTTATACACACAAGTCCTTACGCTTCAAAGCTCAACATTAAAACAATTTTCAAAACTTCCTCACATAAAATAAAAATAATTATGTATCTGCTGTTCTTGTTTGCAGTAAAATCACACTCGTCGTTACGCTTTATAATTGTAGGTTATGTTAAACTCCAAATTGGATTGTGAACTCTTTCCTTGTAATTAATTAAGTCATATATAATTGGGCTTTCTCTCATAAATTAAAAATAAACAAATATTTTGAAATCTTAATATTTGAGGGTAAGATGAAAAGTTATTTTCTGTGTTACCGAAAAACAAATATTAAGTTCTCAAGAATCTTTTAACATCAGTTCTTTCTGAGGTTGATGTTAAAGAAAAAACTGTAACAGCAACTACAGAGCCAAGAAATCTTTAGGGAAGCAAGTAAGCCCAGAGTTTACTATGCATTCCCCGGTAGAATGACCTTATAAAAATCAGTCGTAAAAAAATTACTTAAAACTTTAAGATCTTTTGCTACAAAAGCTAAGCATTCTATATACAGAACCATCTAATCAACAACTAATCTAAAACAATGACTAGCAAGAAACTGTCTTTTTGGCTTCAAACTCATGATGTTCTTACACGGACGTTTAACCACAATAACATTTAGGTCATCAAGAATGCTACCACGTATAGTAGTGTCTCTAGCTGCAGTAGTAACGACTGGTCGCGAGACTGCTAGGTCATTGCTAAAGAATGTCTGTGACCCATTGAGGAGTAGACTTGATAAGCATATTGTTTTGATATACTGAGAGTCCTGATTGGAATTATAATCAGTTGGAAAAGTTGTGGGTAGCTTTTTCTTCGAGTCAAACTCTTGTAAACTCAATATAATAAAGGAAAACAATAGAAAATTAAAAATGAGTAACTCTTTAAGATATGTTAGTAACATCAATTTACTTAATGACTAACGTTTATGGTTATACTCCGGAAGAAAATCTAACTATATTAGAAAACTCACTAAATGACCAACGTTGGTACACTTTACAAACAGCATATGGATGTAAGTAAACAAGATGATATTCTATTCCTATAATGTAGTAGGTTGATTTTGGTTTCTATTTTTTTATCCATGAGTCAAGAAGGATTTGGCCATTTATTTCATACGCAACAGAAAGTAGGTATTGAATGTATTGAGAGACATGATTCTATACTATGATTTTTTTATTTATTATAAATTAATTGAGAAAGTTTGATATATTTTTATATAGTCTTAGTATAATATTTTTCTGAAGTTGATAATTTTAAGACATTTTGTATTAAGTAGTATGATGATGGGAAACAAATAATACAAGGAATATAAAAACAACTGTTATATTTAGTTTATTTGGGTGGTTCATAATAAATTATAACAGCTAAAAGAAAGAGTAAAGATTTGTACACGCGAAAACATCACCTAAGAAAATATATACGCTACGATAAAATATATAATATATAACAACAAACGAAGATGCAAACAATAATATTTTACTTATATAATTCGATACGAAAAATATTTACAAAAGCTATATAAAAGAAAAATATTATGAAGAAAAGGGAAAAATAGATCGACTAGTAAGAAATGAACACATAAAAATTGATACTTAAATAAAAATATTACCCTCCTTGGCTTTGCCAGTCGGTTAGAGGTGAACAAAAAATAATAATTAAAGCTATTGATATCGTAAATACATTTGTACTTTAAGAAAATTATACTAATAAAAAACAGGTACAATGTAGTAGTAATAATAAAGTAAAGAAAGACGATGAAGTTTTAAAAAGAAATCGGCGATGCTGATAAAAATTCGAGACAAGATTCACTCGTTCAACAATTAACAATAAAATAATTTAAATAAATTATTAAATAATAAATTAAAATCGTTACTTTGAGGTCCAAACTAATTTACATACTCTGAAGATTAACCATGGCCCTTGGGACTTCGATTTTATCTTAGGTATTAGTTGGAGTAGGCGCTGTAGGCCAGATTTTGGGCGTCCGAGGACCTGCCCCAACCACCGTGACCGCCGTGTTCTTCATGGTGTGGGTGAGCCACAACCTCGTAGCTTTCATGGTGTTCGCCCTTGGAGAGGAGTTTCTTGAGGAGGACCAGAGCGGAGGCCAGGAGAGCTGCCTTGGCGAGCATCAGACCCTTGATAGCGGCGAATGCGATGATTCCGAGGAATAGAGGGATGAGGGACTGGATCTTCAACTGGAGGAGGGCGAGGATGGGGATGAGCTGCTTCAGCTTCTTCTTCTTTCCACGGCCTGTAAAAATGAAAATGTTCTATAGAGGGTTGCTAATGATTGAGCATCAGTGTGAAAGCAGTCTAAGGATACGATTTTTGAACTTTGGCTGCAATACGTGGTTAGAAATGATACAGATTTTCATGGAAAAACTTTCGTTATATCGAACTTATATTAGAGCAAGTAATATTTCTAAGATAATTCAATTCATAATATGGAAAATAAACCGCTGCTTGAAAACGTTTACATGTAAATATGTAAACTGTAGATTAATGATCAATAAATAGGCTCAGCTCAATGCCTACTTAATGGTAAGTAATGAGATAAAATTATCTGAAAAGCATTTAACGTCCAGCAAACATCGCTAGCAGAAGCTTATATAAATTTTAATTAACGTAATACACTTTCTAGTTAAAGTTACTGTAAACTATAATATGTACTTGCACTCGGTCAAATAAGAAAAGGTGTTTGTAGGCAAAGTCGTTATTTGAATTTAAAATAGCCTCGTGCGCAGTTTAGATAATTTACTATTTAGGTTCAAATGTTAATCGGGTATGGAAACTTCATTGAGATTCAATGTCCTTACCAACTGAAATTGAAATTCACCATGTATCATGAAGTTTGCATAACCCCATTCACCTAGAAAGTGTTTTGCTGGTACCAATTCGAAAGCTTCAAGCCTACATCCATATTTCGTTGGCAAGAGTATGCCTGGAGCGTTACTTTTACTCGTTTCTTGATAGAGATTTCGATCGCGGACCGTCTTAGCGGAACTTAAGAACAAGTTGAGCCTACATAGTCAACGTGTACTATGGACATCTAGCAAAAACCAGAATCAGTTCGTCCGCTTTCCACGATAATCAACCTTGTTAATAGGTTAGAGAAACCCTCTCGAGACTTGTTCGGATGTTTTCTAGCTTCTCATGGTGTGTTCCGGATGTCCGTTTCAAATTTTCTATATTTCGTAATGTACTTGTATTAGTTTCGGTATTAATCGTCTCGTCATGTGTAATATCAGATTAATTTTTGACCGTACTTTCTATTTTAAAATTCTCAAGCGCGCCGAACAGGTTTTGGCGTGTTTTAATTTATTTGGCGAGAGTTATGCAGGGAATTATATATGAACATGACTGCAAGGTTTTATATAACTACTTTTTACTTTTATGATATTACCACGTGAGTCTATGCCGTGACTTGTTTAATACGAAATATAATTGAGAGCTCCATGGATGGTTTTCTCTACGACAGTGACTTGCATTTCGAGCGTCCATCACTTTTTATCGATATCATCAAAATTTACGGAAAACCAGTTTTACGATCGCGAGACTGGGTGTTAAATAATATTCAGTTTCATAATGGTCTGTAACGAATTGGCAGAACAAACTGTTTTAAACAAACGGCAATGAGCCGTGCAATTGTTTGTTCATACTTTTGTTAATAAGCTAATAAAGGAACTTTTGTTTTACGATGATGATGAGATTTTGATTGACCTCTTGATAAAATAACTTGCCCTTATAAAAAGGTAGCATTGTATTTTGTCCATCTTTTTGGGAACTGTTCATGGTTATTTTTCTCATAATACTTTCACTTGTTTCGTTGAAATAATTTGATCGCTTACGAGAATTGCACCTTAATGATATAGTAGAAGTTAAATACAGGGTCCGTGGTGATAAATCTGTGTCTTTTTTGTGTGAGCATCGTTATTGGACGTGACACGTGTAATTAATTTTGTTATGTGGGAAAAAATGATGCACGAGTTATTTTTATGAGAAGTGTGTTAAGAAGCTTCTGTTGTTGCTTCATTTTTAATTCTTAATTCTTTTTACCTATTGTGGTATAATAATTTTATTCTAGGTGCATCGTCCTCACATATAATTATATAACTAATGTACTTATACAAATATTGTAAAACATTTTAAAAGAGTAACGGTGGAGTTTCTTGCCCATTCTTCTCCATACGAAAACTACCTTTTGGAAGGGGCAACTAGAATCAATTAATTTATTTTGTAAATTTTTGACGTTCAAAAGTGCCTTATACGGGCCTACTTGAAATAAATGATTTGACTTTGACTTTGACTTAGAACAACTTTTCTGTTGGTTGGTAATGTTGCTACTTATAGCAAGAAATTTGTGAGTACAACTTTTATTGATCGTTAGGAGATGTTATCTTTTGCATCACAGAAATAAGCAAGTCTATTAACTATATTTTAGTTGATATTTTTTTGTGTCTCTATAGAAACTCATCATCGATTAAGGGACTATTACTTTGACTATGAAATTAACATCAGTGAATTCGCAGTTTGCTGTGTTATTGTAGGATACTGACCTTCCTCAAGGGACCTCTTCATATCCTCAACAGTGCTCTTAGGCATGCGCAGCTGCACGACATGGTTTTCCATGAAGTCAGCAGCAGCATCCACTAGCCTGGCCTCCACCGTGTTCTCCCTAGCTTGAGGTTCTTCAGGAAGGGGCTCGTAGGACCGAGCGGAGCGAGAGGTGCCGAGGTTGTAGATCGCGAGGCCATCAGCGAGTTTCAATTCCCGCGCTGATGCCGCGTTCTCTAGGAATCTCATCGATTTTTCCTGTGGGAAGAAAAATAGTGGGTTAGAACCTTTGTCGATTTTTTGATAAATTATATCTATTAGAAACCATTAGGGGCTCAAAATAAGGCTTTTTTAAATGAAGCTTTTGCAAAAAAACATACAGTTTCATTGATAAGATATTGAGCTGAAAGTATGTACAATTTCATGGTTCAAGATTTCAAGTTTAAAAGTAAATATTTTAACTGCAATGAACTTGAAAGCTGGTTAGACAAGTAAGCAAGTATTTGTGCTGACTCAAACAGTAAGTTGGTGGCAAATAGCTTTACAAACATTTGCTGTTTAGTCTAGTCACCAACACAAACTGCCAAATCATTAACTTGTTATGCAGTTAGAGCAGTATGTGAAATGATTTGCAAGTCAATATTAAAGGCAAGTTTACTTTGTGATGAAGCAAAGTTCATTTGAATTAAGTTGACTATAAAAAATGAGTTGTTAATCATTATACTGTGTTGTTTGAAAAAGTGTTAATTGAATTAAAAATGTTTGAATTAGTTTGACTTGTACTTGTAATTAAGGCAAAAAAGCTTGTTAGTTTAATTGCAATTAGGGACTTCCAAAAAAGTTTACTTGATTGGAGGCATTTTAATTGAGAAGATGCTAATAAAATTGTAGTGAAAATATTTAGTTAGTAATTAATTTGGACGTAGCACAGTTAAAATGGAAGGTATGGTAGGAATGTAAAAAAAAAAAATAGATTTGACCCAATAACGGTGATGAAAATTAAAGAAACTTGGTAGAATATAAAACTTTGTGACAGGTCTACTATTGAAAGAATTGAAGAACCAAAGATTTTTGAGGATTTGAGAGAAGCTGCAGACGAAAAAGCTCAAGTCCAAGGGACACCACTTAAACACGATCACAACACACCTTAAGGCACATCCAAGTATCTTCCTCGGCACAACTCTTGACCACCCCGACGACGGAACTGATGACATCATCATCAGAACTGGCTGGCTTGCAGCTTACTGCTGCTACACACACTAAGAATACAAGGAAGATCTTCATTTTTTTGGTCCTACACTCCTTCACGGTGGTTAGTGAAATGTGGTGAGGGGACTGTCAGAAAGCGGTTTTATTCTCCGTTCCCCCACTGCGGGGTTTAAGCCGAAATGCGCAACACGATGCGTGTTACGAATGTTATAGAAGCGACTACAGGTGGAATACTTTTTTTATGATGGTGATGATTATGCTGTAGGATGGATTGATTTTTTATGGGTTCTTGGTTCTACGATGAGGAAAAAATTAAAGGTTTTCTTTAAAGTGACTTTATTCATGAAACCACTGACAGCAGAAAAACAAAAGGGTTTTTAAAGCAAGTCTTGAATTGTAACAAAATTTATTATAATTATAGGTGAAATTTTCGTGACGGTAAATGCTACACTTACTGAGTGTAATGTAGGAAATAGAAATTCTAGTATTTTGGTGTGATACAGGAAGTTATTATATTCGTTAACTGTGATGTAATATCATACATAAGTATCGACGGTTAAATAATAAAGCTGTAATATGGACAGATTAGAATTTTAAATCGGAATCAGGTTCTATTTTTAGACATTTTCTTATTATAAGTGATTGGTTGCATAATATATTATTTGTTTCCTATCTCAATTATATCATCATTTTCAAAACTGATCGCTATAATTTCCCAGGTCAATTGGAAATTGAACTTGAAATTAGACACTGGGTTCATGCTATTATTATCTTTATCATACCATCATTCAGTTTTAAAAGTTCCGATTGATTCTGTAGATTTATTAATGAAGCCACAAGTAGTGTTCGATGTATCGAGGGCACAGCCAGTTCCTTTAAGCAAAGCGGGTCCACACTAGGTCAGGAAACTTCTACCTAGGATGGAGCTAGGCAGAGAAAACGAAAAGCCTAAATAACCTCAACTTTTTTAACAAATTCTGCCCATATCTTAGAGGCAGGAATTTAACACACATAACTATTATATATACTTTCTTTTAGCTCGAATGCGAAACTAAAATATGTATAATTTAATATTATTATATCTCTTTTGGTATGTATATTATTATACGCATTCGTCACGCCGGTAATTTTTAAAAGGTCAAGTAGAGATTCACCATTGTACCGACAAACAGTGATGAATTATTGGAATGACTACTTACATCATAAAAGCTTTGCATTATATTGTCATCAATATCCTATGGACCTTCTTATTGCCCATCATTGTTTTGTCATGACTTTAAGTATCTTGTTTGTACTTGCACTATATTTTAATTTAACTTACTGTTAAAACTACGTAATAAAAGTAAATAATAATATCTTTAAAAAATGTCATGAAAAACAACTATTAACTAAGTATTCTTTTCAGAAGTATAGATAATATAGATGATATATATTCATAACGGAAGCCAATTGAAACCTTATTTAGAAAATTACAAATTCTAAATCAAATTACAGCATCACAGTGAACAAATCAACATCCATATTAATAATCCTACATCCATACTCAGCTAACCAAAATGGATGATAATTATCTTAAGTAAATTGTCTAGCTAGAAACTTCCGTTTCTGTATGTAGGGCGAATCGTCGTCTAAACGTTTGTAGTGTGTGTACAACTTGCATTGAGAGCTCTTAGTGCTACTTAATTTGTCATTTCTACTCATTGATGATTTATAATGTCCATTATATATTGATATTTCACGAGGGCGCCACTTTCTTCATCTTTCTGCCAGATATTTGTCAGATTCCATAGCAGTTCAATTTTAGTTCCCTTTTTTGCGTTTGTCAAAATAAATTGGTCTATTTTTCTGAATGAACTTTTCACCAAATTCATGTTTATGTAGATAATTTCTAAAAAAAGAGTGATAGTGATGATTATGGTCGAATTATGAGTGGTTTTAGTAGTAGCAGTAGGCTTAGATATTACAGTGTAAATAATTATCGAAGTTACTGATGTGTTGTGTCATGCAACACAATTTGGTTTTAATGAATGATTTGTTAAATAACAGCTGCTTTGCTTTCCAAGTGCAATGAACTCTTGAGGGCTCAGTATGCTTTGTTGGTTTTCATTTTTTTACGCCATGTAGTGGCAAACAAGTTAGCATGGCAGTCCACCTAATGGTAGGTGGTCACTGCCTTTAGACATCTTCAATACCCGGGGGAACTTAGGTGATCCTTTTTGAAGAGGACTATCTTCTAGTTTTCATTATATTTACTAGCATTATCAGCTTCTGCACTTCCATTCTAGGCCACTGTTCTCATTCCCTTCCCTCGCCATTTATATTTTGTCGAAACATTGCTTAAATTTTTCTTCTATCTTTTTTCTTACTGTGCTAGTAGTTGCTCCGACGTAATTTTACTAAAGTCAAAGTCAAATCATTTATTTCAAGTAGGCCCGTATAAGGCACTTTTGAACGTCAAAAATTTACAAAAAAAAAATTAATTGATTCTAGTTGCCCCTTTCAAAAGGTAGTTTTCGTATGGAGAAGAATGGGCAAGAAACTCCACCGTTACTCTTTTAAAATGTTTTACAATATTTTGTATAAGTACATTAGTTATATAATTATATGTGAGATGTACTATTCCTAAAGAGTGGTTTCGTCAACCTTATTTTCGTCCAAAAAACTCAGGACAACATAAATTGATACCAATAGACTCATTGCAAAATGAAAAAACGAACTGCAGTCTTTCAAAGACTTGATTGGATCTTTTCAATGACTTTTGTTTGAATGAACACTATATTCATTGCGGTTTGTCGCAATACATGATCAGATCATAACGAGATATTTAATGGTTATTAAATAAAAAAGTGTAGTCTATAAAAAGTTTATGTCGGACTTTGGACCCGCAACTTTGTTACTTGATGACAGTGTACTTCCTGGTGTAATTTCTTTTAGTGTACTATAAAGAATAATATCTGTTTATCATGCTCGTCAAGAAGCAGGTCTATCAACTTTCTTCCTTCCTCTTAGAGGCCATGGTCAAAAGAAAGCCTATCTGACTCACCAAAAAAGCGACCCTAAGCACAGAAAGCGGATGCCTACTTAATACTCAAATTACTCTGATTACCCCCTAAGGCTATACAACCATGAAGTTATAGAAATACGCACTTTTTATGATTTCTAAAATTGCATAATCGTGCAGGTGTTTCGAGCGTATATTTTAATTCGTACAATGTTCGCACGTGAACACTTTTATGTAATGTCCGGCGCGGTAAGTTACGAATATGATTTCCTATTTTTATTTAGTCTGAGATAGTTTTCGTTTAGAGTTTGTTTGTAAGCTATTTTGGTTAAATCTTATTATTTTGACCGTTTCTTTATTTGTATTCTTGTTCTATTTCAGCTTCTTTTATGCAACTTAAATGGTAATAATGAGGCGTACCTAGATATAGGTCATGAATCTCTCCATCTTCCTCTCATCACGCAGTCCAGAATCTTCTACCAGTTTCTGATCTTTGAATCTGATATACCTACGGGAAGAAAGTGGACTTACATTATTATAATTATAACAGCTTGTAAGACCCTGAACTTGGTCATCCCAATTACTGCTCAAGTCAAGCTTGACAGAAAGTTTGACGATCGTAATGTCCACATTCACAGATAGGAAGATGAAGAAGAAATGTACTATGGTAAAAGAGGATATACGACAGTCACCCCAATTTTTCAAGGGTCGGCGTAGCTTGAAGTTATTATAGTCTTAAACTGAAAAAAGGGCAGTAGGATGATGGTGATGATGATAACAGCCTGGAAAACCTTTACGCCCATCCGCGTCACTTAATTTTCTGTTTGGGATGTTAACTGACAGGGCAACGGAATGGGGTAGATGGGTCGACGGCGTTAAAAATGAGGCTGGGACAGACTGGATGCGTAGGGCAGAGGACAGGGTGTTCTGGCGCAGTCTGGCGCAGAGAGGCCTATATCCAGCAGTAGATTGCAATAGGCTTAGCTGTTGATTGAACTGAAACGGAACAGGTAGGCTATAAACATCCGGTGACCATTACAAATATGTAGGCGAATAAAATTCCAATCCGAAACGCGAGCTCCATTGATAATAACAAGGTAGGTGTTACAACCGCACACATAGCAATTACGTGCAAATTTTAAATTAAAGATCGCAATATAGCTTTGTTGTTGACTGTAAACATTTCAGAGAAGAGGAGGAAAATTGGTTTAATGTAGGTCATCTGTTTCATAATTTATGTATTAGTTGTTGTTGATTGAAGATTTGGGTGAAAGGATGTTGTTTCTGTTATCAGTCGCCACGCTTGGCCAAATAACTTTAAATAACATAACATCACGCAATTCCCCAAACGGTTAGACAGACGTATACCTATATAGTACACCCATTTTGCCAGTAGTGTTTGAGTCCCATTTAATAGGGGGCGAGCCTATCGCCATCAACCGAGCAGAAATCCAGACTCCGTGCTGCTACTGAGAAATTCCTGACGGAAAAACTCAACAACACTTTGCCCGACCCGGGAACCGAACCCAGGATCTCATGGTCAGCAGTAATGCTTGCGACCACTAGACCAACGTGGCACTTTAAATAATTACTGATTTTATAAGGATTGTTGGATATTGTAGGGTTTGTTTCTGACTTAACCCCTACATTTTGAATGATCTTGTTATAAATTACAGATTATCCAATATTATTTTATGACATAATATGATATTATGATAATGATTGAAACAAGTTTTAATATTTCGTCATAATATCTAGATGACCGGTTCATGAAACAGCTTTCAAGAACATTCTGCTTCGAGAACCGAATATAAATAAAAATAACGGCCTTTTATGTTATATCATATTGTTTTCTTCTATTGCTTTGATTCTCATTGACAAAAGTCAATGAGAATAGAAACACATAGATTAGATACATATATGGCATGTATCTAATCGAACTTCCATTTTCCTTTCCTTAGGATAACAATGGACACTCCAATATAATAAATGTGTTCTGCCTCTTTTTGTGAGCCTCAAGTAACTCCCATTTTTGTGTCCTAAAAATACTAAATATCCAAATAACTGTTCATCACAGTTCTAACCTAACCAAGTCCATTTGGTCGAGGTGTCCTAGCTTAGTTAGCGCGACCAACTCGGACAACGCATCAAAAGAATGTCAATAAGTTTTTAGAGGATCGAGTTTTATGATTATATAATTCCTATAATATAGTTCTTCCGAGACGTGTCTAAAGCGAGCTACAAAAGAAGACACCTGGGCATTCCAGAGACCCAAACTCTTTGATCTCGTGCACATATTCGGAGCAGTCAGGAATCTGGAAAGCCTGACATTATCCCGCCATATACAGGGTAACTTGTAATTCGACGTATTCATTCCCTTTGCAATAATCGAGCACCCCCTAGAGGTTAGGCATAAATCTATTTGAGAAAATCCAAGTTTTATGTGATTATGATATATATTTCAGAATTTGGTTACGAGAAAAGCTTTGTTGAAGTATCTATCAAGTAAAATTTAATTTGGTATTTTAGAGTAAAGTGGCAAATAATAACTAGGCTATATGGGTTGATTAATTATTGCAAAAGGGTCACACAATCTAGGCCTGGAAGAAATACGTTGAACTAATAAGTCACTCCGGATATATGAAGGTCACCACTTTTCCAGACGAAGGATCTCAAGATTTTCACACGAAAAAACAAATGAACATCTTGCAAGTGCATGTCTATCTATTTCAGTAAGCAATAGTGTTGTGCACACATTATCGAGACTTTTTGCTCCAATTTACTCTTACTATTGGCTCGTGCGATGTAATTGCCTAACAAACTCTACTACGTTTTTCATTCATTCACTACAATAGAATGACGTATTTAAAAAAAAGTTTTGTCTTAACTTTCAGAGTGGATACAATGTGTATATTAAATGTTTAATTACTGTTAAGAGAGAAGATTAGTTGGATGAATAGGGCGATAAAAAAATATCCCATGAATGTTGCTTAGGAAAAATTTAAAAAGTTACAGAAGATGTCAGTTCTTCAAATCTTTTTGCATTATCATAGAGTAGTACTCTACTCTAGCCTTGCCTTTTCCCAACTAAGTTGGGGTCAGCTTCGAGTCTAACCGGATGCAACTGAATACCAGTATTTTACATGGAGCGATTGCCTATCTGACCTCCACAACCCAGTAATTGGGTAATACGATACCCCTTGGTAAGATTGGTGTCAGACTTTCGCACTTCTGACGACTCGTAACGACTGTCAAAGATCCACGAATGACAGCCGGGACCATCGGCTTAACGTGCTTTCCGAGACACGGAGGAGTCTCGGTATGTAAAGATGGTCACCCATCTACGGACCAACCCCAGCAAGCGTAGCTTAACCTGATGGATCGACCCATGCGGCTGTTATTACTTAGCCACGAGCTCCTCTATTATCATAGAGTGGTGAAATAAGTAATTAAAATAATATTTTCGTATCGATGGTTAAACTTAGAATTTAGACTTACACATTAATCGAAAAACTATTAAATAGAAAACAAGTCGGTAGACGATTACTGGAGCTTAGTAAATTAGTTTTAATCTGGGTGAAATTAAAACTTAGGAAAACGAACGTTGCCAACGTTCAGAATGCACTGTCATTCTGAAAGTCCATCGCAAAAAGCTGTCAAAAAATATTTCGATGATTTGATGAATTTTTCAATATTACTGAATGAAATTATACAATATCGCTTTGTAGTACAGTAAAATATTGATTATGAATTGCAATTATCTTTATTTCAATCAATAGCTGATAATCTTAAACACAATATGCAAGCTAACACTAAAATACATAATTATATTGTGTACAAATATATAAAAAAGGTGAAGGACTTAAGTTTGGCTTTGCAATTATTCAAACCCTAATAATAAATATTAGGTTTTAGCAGCAAAAATAAAACTGTGTTATTATTGCAATTCATAATCAATATTTTAGTGCACTTAACATAGAGCAATATTTTAATTTAGTAATATTGACAAATTAATAAAGAGAAGTATATATTTCGGTCCGTTGCTACCTCTTGCTTCGACACAATAGACAAAACTAATGCCGCTAATTGGGAAGTGTCAACAAGGTATATATTTCGGTCCGTTGCTACCTCTTGCTTCGACACAATAGACAAAACTAATGCCGCTAATTGGGAAGTGTCAACACAATTATCTTATTATCTTTACATTTGTGATAATTAATTTAAAAGTCTGATTAGCTAATGTTTGTGATTTTATCTTCAAACAAGCAATTGCTTTAAGCAGTTTTTTTATAGAAATCATTAGATATATCTTTACCTGCCCGTCAAATCACACCATTAAAACTTAGGTGAGGTGAGCTGCCAAAAGTTTCAGGTGGAATGACAGCTGCTCACTTCACCTTAGTTTTCCGGGTGAGATTTTCACAGAATAGACCAACTGTGCGCAATAATCTACTAATTTTTCTATCATAGCAGTTTTGTATCCAATTGAAACCTAAACCTACTTCCTCAAGGCCATCCACCGTAAAAAATAAACCAAAACCTGCAAAGTGAAACCGAATTAAAAAAAAAAATGTTTTCTTCACAAAAACTAGAATATTTTTTTCACCAAATACCGACATATCATGGAATTATTCAACTTTCTTATATTATGTGCATTATAAACTAGTTCAAATTACAAAGCAAAAACTAAAAAGTAAAAGTAGTTTTATAGTGCTATATTTTATATTATGCCATGAATAGAGACAGTTTATTGACCTTGCCCAGTTGGGGTTTAAAAGTCGATGTATATACCAGACTGTGACATAATAAGATATTCGATAATAAGTATCATAATCAGCATATTACGTTCCCACTGCTGAATAGGCCTTCTCTCTATGTGGGGGAGTGCCATAATGCACCACGCGAGCCCAGTACGAGTTGGTGGATATCACATTTCTTCGAATTTTGGTTCTCAGACATTCCGGTTTCCTTACGATAATATTGCTTATTTTAAATAACGTAACACCACCTCGGCTTTGTTTAGTCCACATACCTACGAGTATAATTAAAATAATTTAGCCTTTATAAACATACAGTGATTTCTTGATGAATTTATCTTCATCATCTGCCTGCCGTTTGCTTGGACTCTAACCGGATGCAGCTGAATACCAGTATTTTAAATGGAGCGACTATTAAACCTCCACAACCTAGTTACTGGGTAATACGATACCCCTTTGATAAAACTGGTTGTCAAATTTTCAGGCTTCTTACGTCCCATAACGACTGTCAAAAATCCACGAATGACAACCGGGACCAACGGCTTAATGGTTTTGGTATATAAACTGATGATCCACAGATCAACCACGGCAAGCGTAGCTTAAGCTGATTGATTGACCCGTGTGGCAGTTATTACTTAGCCACTAGCCCCTTCATACTACTTGATGAATTTTAAATTACAGAATGATAAATTATTTTTAAGTGGTTCAATACAATTGTTGACAGCAGGTGACTTTATCAGAATGTGAGAACTCGTTTTGTAAAAATTTCCTTTCAAGGAAACTACGAAAGTCCCTACCACCATACCTAATTCTGCGCCAAGAAATACCTATTATTATCTTTCGGTTCGCAAGTAATTGGTGAAATTATCACCAAATGGGGTTTTTCTAATGGTGATGAGACCCCATACTCTTGACCATTATTTCTTCAAAACATCTTTTATTTTATGTCTATTAGACTGATGGTTATTTAACCGGTTCACAGTTCAATGAACCCTATTGTGGTCTGTTCCATTGTTCTAACTATTGTGTCTGCACCTGTTAAAATATAATAATATATACATACTTGGAGCAGTGGTGGCCCAGTGGTAATGGCCTCGACTTACAAGTTGTCCGTTGTAGTTTCGAACCCAGGCCGCAGCTTTAGTTCGTGTATTTTTTTTTTTTAAACATCGGAGGAGGAGGCCTGAGTCCCAGTAGTGGCAATATTAAAGGCTGATTCTGCTTATATTCTATGATGGTTATTTTTAGGAAAAGTTAGGTTGGCATGTACAGGAAACTATGCTGCTAGCCGGCGTTAAGATTAGCAAGTAAGATATAGATTATTGAATAAAGATCAGAGCTAGAGTTAGTATTCTAGTTGCATCACAGAGTTCAAGTTCAGTATGTCAGTAAGTCTTTTCAATAGACTCTTTGTTGTACATACAAGTTAAGGTAGTTTATTTTACAACAGTGTTAATACCTTTTACCTTCTTGGCTTCGATATAAAAAGTGATGACCGCCTGTTCGGTCTGACAGAGAATGTGACCCCTGGGCTTGATTCTAAGTTCCGGCAGATTTATTAGGTTTTTCCAGAAGGAATTTCTCAGTAATATCTCAACCCGATTCGAGGTTTGAAAGTTGGTGGTGTGACACCCCCAAGCCCCTAAGTAAAGCCGTTTGTCCTGCGCCTGATCACTCCCGAGTCGTGTCCATTCTATCGGAATATAACAGTGAGGGAAGAAATGGAATGATGTCTATTTCTGTAAGCAGATACTTCCTGAACGAGAAATATGTTTTAGATTTACTACACTCAAGTACCTATATACGAGCAACTAGCTCATGATATGAGAAAAAAGAGAGTGAATGAAATTGAAGAGTGAATGACATTTAATATTGAACAAAACATAACATTCACGAAGAAAATCACAACGTTATTACTTATTACTCCATTCATATCGAATGAGATATCAAAATGAATGATGAGCACAGTTTAGATAAATGGATGCGGCATATTGTGTGTACGAGAAGTTTTTGCAGGTTGGTGTAATTAATTTATATGTTTTGCTTTAACATAATACGGACAAAAGCCAATTATATGTAAGCGCTTCTTACCTATTCGCTATTATAAAAATATATTTATTCGCTATATATGATGTGCAGTACGCACATCATAATAGTTTAAGAGCGCACCGAGGAAATTGCGTGATAATTGCGTTCGTTTTATACCTGGCTGCATCGTTATTTTTGCCATAAGGTTAAGTACATTTAGTTACATGTAAGATATTTCAGGATCCACTCTATAAATCTTTCACTTTAGAAACACGATTACTTGTAGTTTCCTCGATAGAAAAAAAAAATCTGTAAAAACAACATAAACCCTTAGTACAGCGTAAATACTTCACGGAAGATCATCAGTTTTTTTAATAATCACAAAACAACGTGATGTTTTCGATAACGTATACATTTTACGTTTTAAAACTATGTATTTATTTTAATAATCGACGGAAATACCTAAATTAGCACGCGAAACGCCCATTCTTTACCCCGCTCTATCCTATTGAGTAGCGGCAAAAGCTCGGTGCACCCTTAAATACATTTTGCGATTAAGTAATACTTATAATTTGGCAGTTGATTTTTAAACTTTTTTTTGTTTAGCCTATTCCGTCTTACTGCTGGGCAAAGCCCTCCTCTAAGAACGCAATTGAACCAGCTACCTCTTTCTAGCCGGCCTTGGCGGCGCCGGGCATCTTCAGGCGATCATTAATTTTTAATTTTTCATATCTTAGAGGATGCCGTTAAATGAAACGACGAAATGAAAAAGATGATTGAACCTAAAAGAGCACCATAATATAAACAGCATACGCTATTAGTTAGTTACAAATGTCAAGGTAAGTTATTTCAAAATTAACTTCGAAAATAATATGATCTTCTTGCAATATTTATTACTAAAAACTGCCACGTCCATAAAAAGCTCTTCACTTCCCACTCACACGCGCACGTGTTACAAATTGACGGCGTCACGCAAAAATATCGATACATCGGAGATTCGATACACTATAATAAAACTTTCATCGACATCGATCGTTGATAGTGATGTAATGTATGTAATTTGTGTGTATTTGTGTGTGTGTGCGTAATTTTGAAGTAGGAAAGTGTGGTTGGCATAGAAATGAGCGTTTATTTAGATAGTATTAAGGGAAGTTTGTCTATATTTCGATTTTTGTTGATAATTGCGTTCGTTGTCGTTTGTATAGGATGATTTTGGCTAAGAGGATGGGCTACTCGGGCTAGTACTAAACTCATAAAATGGATGATGCCACCATGGTGACAAGGTACTGATTTTAATCTATTATACTCATATTTGATTATTGCTTTTACTTACTGCTTTTACTCAGTCATATTAATTCTCGTCTAGTTCTCCATACAAATGTATTCCCCTTTTCTCTTCCTGAATATAATGCCTCTAAAGCATTTTTATTTTTTTCATATGTCACGTCCCTGTTATTTCCTTTTTTTCAGCAACTCATTGGATAAAGCATATACCTCCAAAAATTAAAAAATGCCCCATTTTTACCGCCGCGACTAAAGGACTACCAGACAAATTCGAAAACTTTTTAACATGAAACAACAGGATAGAAACCTAGACATACTCTTTCTTAAAATTTAAATGTAAAAAATAATTGAGTTGGCTCAGTTTTCGAGCAGAAAAAAAGGGAATATAAAACGCAGACCTTGTTAATTTTTTTGTGATATAATCGGTCTGACCTACAGCTGTCCCTATCGCACTCTCCGGAGGCAGACTTGAGGTAAGACGACGGCAATATTTTCTTCAAATACATATTTTATATCCTAATGATGAGGTGTTATGGTAAGTAAAATGTGTCGAACGGTTTACCTTATGCTTTTTCCCGTAACTTGAAACACACAATAGTTTTGACCCTCTCATAATTGCCATATGTTATAACAAAAAAGCTTTACGGGAAAGGCTTTTTTGCTAATATATAGGACCAGAAGTTCGAAAACATTCAAATTCTGCAATACCGGAAGTTCACAAAAGTCTAATTACATCATTGTAATAAATTTTCTCTCACGTCTTAAAAGCCGTAACTCGAATACATATCATGCAATTATTCGCATAATCGACTTTCGACGACATCGATATAGCCTTTAATGAATCTATTTGAATTGCAATCGAATAAACTTGGCTAGACGTTTGGTACCGTTTTATTTCTTTTCGTTTTTAAAGTAGGTATAGGCTTGAGGAATGTATTGGCACAGTTAGGGAGAAGCCAATGTTTAGGATGGCCCAGTGGTAACGGCCGCTAAAACTTCTACTTCTTCTCTTCTTCTTCTTCTCTTCTTCTTATTTTCTTTCTACTTCTTTTTCTTGCTTTCTTTCAAATATTTGATTTAGAAGAAGTACGTTTGTACAATCGTACTTCTTTTAAATCATAACTCAAAGTTAAAAAAATGAAAAATATATTAATACGTTTCAAATGTAACAACTACATAGGAAGAGTTTTTTTTTACAGTTCTTTTTTTCTAGTCGTCAACTTTAAAATCTTAATATATTGCAAACAAAATGTTATAATGAAAACAACAAAATTCCTAATTTTGCAAAATCATGGAAAAGCACGCCCTTTTTTTTTTGGATGGGAAATTATCAAATAACTTTTCCCGCTCTATCGATCCCGTACAGACCCCTTCACTTCTGCTGACATCTCTTTAAGACGCGCGTGGAATACAATGCGCCGTCGACCCGGGCCTGGTCCTTATCGGACGACGAGCTACCCATTGCTCATCGTCCGCAAGCCCGCGCCTACGGTGGCCGGGAATAAGCCTGCGATTCCCGACACCGAGGGCGTCTCCTGCGGTGGCTAGGGGCGTGAGGGCATGAAGTTTGCCTTTCTCTGACACATTCCGCCTCCTCCTTCGCGAGCATTACTGTTTCACAGAAGGAGGTGACGGCCTCCCATGCCCTCACGATCCGTACCATGGCCTGAACCAGGGCCGGATGCGAGAGATCCCCACCACCGATTGCCTCCACGAGGACACGGCGATGCTCTGCCCAAGCCGGGCAGACCTCCACCGTGTCCTCCGGGCGATCCACGCAGTGATGACACACTGGCGTATCCTCCCGCCTGATTCGAAACAGGACCGCCCGAAACGCCCTTACTTTTAGTCCTCAATGAGTGAAACCTATTCACGTTGAGACAGGTCCATTTCGATTCAACGCGACACTTGGTCTCAATTAATAATCTTACATCTCTAAATATAAAACAGCTGATAAACGAAACATTTTACTTAATTCTCAAATTAACATATAAATTACTGAGTTGTTATGTATTCAAAGTCAAACATCGTCGTTAAACTAACTATATCTATCTATTATCTATTGTATCTAACTATATATTTTCTGTGTGTACATAAATAATAAAATAAATAAATAAATATATCAAATCATTATAGTTAGCGAGGCTATAAATATCATCTAATATGCATCTTCTATTCCATCTATCATGTAGGTTGAACATCAAAATTAGCGTAAACATAGTCAGTTTGATGGCCGTTGGAGCAGAACCGCTTTTGAGTGGAGACAGCAAATTGGAATACATAGCGTTGAATATCCTTTAGGTCAACGGTCAGCAAAAGGCGGACCGTGGTTCATATCCGGACCGCGAAAAGTTGGAACTTCGACCGCCAAATATTGTTAAATAACTAATCATCTTTTACAAAAAACATTTTTTTTTAAAACCAATAACTTTCGAGCTTAACGGACGCACACCTTGAAGTCACTCGTCGCATTAGTAGCTGCAGTGCTATTCTGTAAAAATCAGAATGTAGTACTATTCTGGACTATCATTCCAGCTGACACTCCAGAATAGCATTGACAGCTCACTCCGAGCTCACTTCAGCTAAGTTTTCACGGTGAGATGGTTACAGAATAGCAGTGCTGACGCTGTTCAACCTCACTTCACCTAAGTTTTCACGGTGAGATGGTTACAGAATAGCGCTGCTGTTCCTCGCGTGAACCAAACTATAAAAAAAAAACTAGCCTTTTGTGTTTTATAATAATTATCTTGAAAATACAAAACAAAATTGTACAATATAAAATTTCATATAGAAAGTATTATGAGTATTTTTTTCTGGACCTCGATAAAGAATTTCAACAGTATCCGAACCCCACTTAAAATTACTTGCCGACCCCTGCTGGTGATGAAGAAACGACACAAAAAGGTGGCGATACTACAGCAGATTGTATTGAAGTAGAAATCGCATGAAGTGACGCAAATCGGGAAAGACCTATAGACCTAGACCTAGAATGATTTGGTCGAAAATACATTAAGAATTTCAGCATAGAGTTGGATGAAATTGGACTATATTAACTCTTAAATAAATGGACATAATGGAAAAGTTTCAGCCTTCAAAGCAAGACTGAACAGGCATCTATTGGGCTCTTTCCATCATAGACTTCATCCATCGCTTTGGATCAAGTGGTCAAGTGCTCACAATAAAAAAAATGTGTCTGTGACGGAACATTCAATGAATAATCCACTTTGAAGACCAACCATGTTTTGTCGCTCGCTTTTATATGAAGCATCTAAACTAAGGGCCTATTATAAGATAAAAATCAGCACCGTACTACAGATAAAATCATTAAAACAATACTTTCCACTTTGTGAACAGAAATAGTTTCCATTTCAACCTGGTTTAAACCCTTTTATATTGTAACTTCTAATTAACAAAATGTTAATGCTAACGATTTTATCTTGTTTCCATCTTCACCGACCTCTATGTGCATTGTTGTTGCCACAGAATAGGTATATCAGAAGGTTAACTTTATAAAATATTTGTATAACTGTCAGATTCACAAAAAAGTAAACCACTTCAGTCAAAGTTTTTTTTTAAAACATGGTTGTATTTATTAAGATGTTAATACTTGCCATTAAAAAAATAAAGTTTAAAACTAAAACCCTACTACGACAAAATCGCCAACCAGAAAGATTTTAGTTTTTAACTTTTTTTTTTTTGGGCTTGATTTAGTAATAAATAATAAGTATCCGTAATAATTATCATTATGAATTCTTATCCTCACCTTATACCTACCCTCAGGTAGGTAGCAAATGTAATTCGATACCATAAATGTAAAAAAAATGATAAAAATATAAAAGAACTGTCAAAAATATTAAAATCTGGTTAAATATTATTGGTCATAATATATACTTAGCCAGTTTTTTTTATTTTTTTTGATAGGGCTTCTTTATTTTTCATTATTATTTTATATAGTTGTTTATGTAATAAGATAGATAGAATGCTCATTTTTAAGATATACACCACAAAAATTACAAATATAAAGCTAAATTTACATTATGAAACTCGTTGCGCAAACTTAGTTCGGTAAATTTGCCTCTAATGTAGAAATTGTACAGACGGTGATTTTGGTGATATTCGTAGATCGCTGTATGAGTTAGCTGCGTTGGTATAAGTTCCTTTTGACGCATTTTACAGATTTTATCTTCTGTCACTTATCCTTTATGCTAATACACATGTTCGTAATATGTAAGTTATGCGTTCGTGTTGTGAAAGTGATCGTAATTCGGCGCGTGCGAGAAGCTTTGGTGCATAATACGGGAGTTTGTTGTGTCGATCGTTGTAAGACTAACTTGTTGGCGTATATGGTTGTGTACATATAAATATATTGCTAGATATTATTTGAAAACTGAAATTATGACTGATCGAAGGAAAAGAATATCACCTGGTTTTTTTTGAACTTTTGTGGTTTTTGATAAAAATTTAAAGAGATGTCTTTTTAAATTAAAAAAATAAATTAAAATCATTTATTTGCATAAAACATTTATATGTATAAAATGGTATTAAAATATAATTATAATGGCAGAAAAATGTTTAGCTGAGATAAAACATAGCATGCAAAATTTGAAAATGTTACAACGTAGGTACTTACATCAACATTTTGTTATCCATAAATTCTTTTAAATAATAGAAGCTACACTCATTCAACCACTTGTACAACTTTATTTTAAACAATCTAGAATTTAATATTTTGAATTCACTTGGTATCTTGTTATAAATACGCACGCACATTGCTAGGCAGTTTTTGTTGTATTTGGCAAGTCTTGGCAAATCATTCAGCACTAATTTATATGGATCTCGTCTATTCCGAGGATTTACATTATTTGCTGTCTTAAATATTTTTTTATTCTTAACTAGGATGTTATGCTGAGTCCCCGGATATAACAAATTAAAATAATATTAAGTAAGGTAGGGGAACTTTCCAAATGCCTTTTTTACACCTAAAACGGTTATAACATCAAATTCAGTGTTATAATTGCAATTCATTATTCATATTCTAGTTCGCTAGTTAGCCACATTTTATATTTCTATACTGTTATATTGCCAAATTAATCGAAACTGCGAAAAATTCGCCCACTTTCAGAATGAACGCTCATAAATAAAATACATTCTTATACCAAGTCGATCCACAATTTTTAAGAACAATCAAGCCTTGGCTTTTTACCAGGTTTCTTAGAGACTTATCTATTTCTGCCTTCTCAAAATAACCTTTACTAAAAAATAATAATGGATGAAACCTAGCATAAGAAGACTAATCAGCAAATATTATCTTGGAATTACAAACATTGAGCCTTCCCAACAAGCTCGACCAACAATGTCTCCGAACATGCTTGACCAACAATACTACCGAGCATGTTTACCCAACATTTCACCCGTAGATGCCACATCGAACTCCCTCGCCTCTTGTCGGTCACACCACACTTCATTCCTACAAGTACATAACTCATAATACTATGATTGAGCGTTTTTAGCCATTGTAAGTAAGATTTACTTCCGACTGTCAATGGTTGCGGACATCCTAATATTTTAAACTGGAAGAAACGTTACTGCTTTGTTGGCCTAGTCGTAGCAAGCGCGGCAGCTGAGCGTGTGATCCTGGTTTCGATTCCCAGATTGAGCAAAGTGTGATTTTTCCCAGTAGCTGCTCGGAGTCTGGATGGCAATAGGCTCGACCTAGTTGCTAAACCTTCAGGGAAAACAAGTATGATAATAAGCTATAAATATAAATACGCGTTAAAGCAGTTGGTGCGTTGATGTCTTTTGTATGGGAAAAGTTAAGACCATTCACTTTTGCAAGACAACTTCCATTAATGTTTAAACACAATTTTACAAAATCTTTTTTTTTTTTTTGGTTGGGAAATTATCAAATAACTTCTCCCGCTCTGGGCGGAGCGGGAGGGCGTGTCAGACTCTTACTGACTAAAACCCAACCGTGTTCCTTCAGTTGGCTGTAATTTGCCAGGGGCCACGGTATCCCTTTAGGACTTTCCCGCAATCCCGGCAGGCATTGGTCCTATCGGACCCCTTCTGTTCTACTGACATCTCTTTGAGGCGCGCGTGGAACACAACGCATCGTCGACCCGGGCCTGGTCCTTATCGGCCGGCGAGCTACCCATTTCTCACCGTCCGCAAGCCCGCGCCTACGGAGGCCGGGAATCAAAAAAAAATTTTTTTTTTTTGGTTTTCTTAATATTTGCGTCTATACCAATACCACCTGCAACGTTGGAGCAACTAAAAAGTAACATCCGCCAAGTTGTTGCCGCGATAACCCATGAAAGCTAAAGTCATCGAAAATTACCTCGAAAGAATTAACTGCTGCAATAGGTCCAGAGGCAGCCATTTGTCGGACATCATTTTCCATAATTAATGAATAACAAAACTAAATATTCGATTAAATAAAAAAATAATTAAGATATTGTTACATTTTGTGTATTTTTTTTTTTGTAAGTTCGGAACCGTCGAATTGGATCACCTTATATTATAGCAATATACTTGGCAAACGATAATAATAATAATAATAATTGTTTATTGATCAAAAGGGTACAGATGATGGTGAGAAACAAAACTTAACTAGTTACAAGAAAGATTACAAGGTTATGATAGTACATTATTATGGTAGAACATGTTGATGTAGGTACATGGTACATCTGTTGACAATACACGATGGATGGACTGTGCGAAAGATGATATGGCTGGAAAGGGGCTGACTACCGAGATGACGACTGATAGAGAAGTGTGGAAGAAAGGGACATGTTGTGATGACCATAAATAAACTGGGGTAAGTACAGGTGAATGATAGTGATGATACTTGGCGAAATAATTGATGATCATGAACACATTATTGATTGTATTTATTTGATTTTTTATAAATAAATAATGAACTTGGTTGAATTTTTTGCGTAAAGTTAATAAAGCTGTGTGTTCCCTATGTCGTGGTCTGATCGTATAAATAGCCATAATATGGTGATCCACCTGACCATTTCACGATCGGGATTTGGTCAGGGAGCTACTAGCGGCGTCAAATTCAACTGCTTTGCGATATGCCCAGTGGCAGTGTAGGTAGGTATCAGAATGTAAATCAGTCATTTTATTCATTTATACATCACTGTTACCGTGCTTATTATCTTGGCAGTGAATATTTTCACACTACCTACTTGACCTGAGTTCATTAACTCTATTATAATATTCCAAGTTAAACTTATAAAAGACAAAAGTAAGAAAATATGATTGAACCAAAACCCTTAAAATAAAACAGCAGTAGGTATTTAGAAAATATTTTATCAAGAAGATCTTGATAAAATATTTTCTTATCTTATTGGATTTTTCCATCAGGTATTCGAGTCTAGATTTGCGCCCGGTTGATCAACATTAACTGGCAATATGTGGTTGTACTGTAGGAACACCTCTGCCTTACCCTTCGAGGTACACAGTCGTGATGTTATGTCTACCTACATACATTTTGTGTAATTCTTATCACTTCTTGCTTTCTTTCATACGTCTGAGAAGAGCGCTCTCTTACAGAATCTATCGGAACTAATACCGTGAACATCGAACCCAAAGTTGAACGTGACAAGCTTGATAATATCAAAACTGGTATTTTAATTTTATGTTAAGCAAGAAAACAACTTTGGAAAGACGTCAAAAATTTAGGGTTTTCTAACATCTCTTTAGACGATAACGGTTGTCAAAATGTCATCTTGTCTTTCTAATAGATGGCGTTGAGGTCAATGCCTCTACTTGTTGTTGTCAATTTATTTGTCACTAACTCTTGCCAGCTTCGCCCACGTGATATCTTTATAAATTATAGTCTATGTTACTTAGTGATAATAAAGCATTCTACTGGTGAAAGATGTTTTTTAATCGGTCCAGTAGTTTTTTGAGCTTATCTTAGAGGAGATGTTGTATATTTATTATTGAGTACATGAAGTGGGATTTGGTTGTGTACCGATCTCTTGATTTATGCGTTTTTCGGTAATATGGCGGAATTATTACTTTGCATTCAAATCATAGCATAAACATAATCAGCCTTTATAGATCCCACTGCTGGTTCACAAGCCTCTCTATCTGTGAGAGGTAGTGGGCTAATATCCACCACGTGGGCCTAGTTGGTGGATGTCACTTGCCTTCGAATTTATAGTTCTAGGATATGCCGGTTTCCTCACGATGTTTTCCTTCACCGTTTTGAGAGCAGTGGCGATGAAATAATTTACACAAAGTAAAGTGCTTGCTTGGGTTCAAACCAACGACCTACAACTTGTAAGTCGTGACTGTTACCACTGGGCCACCACAGCTCGCATTCAAATCAAATCAAAATATTTATTTTGACATAAACCTACATGGGCGCTTATAAAAGCGCAGAAGCTAGGTGCACGATTCCAATTAGTAATTTCCTATATCTATATATGTATCTCCGTAATATTGTAAGAGTGAACTTCGCGATTGGGTAAGGAGGATAAGCCACAGTTTACTTATTTTTGTCTTCAACTAACAATAAAGTAACTAGCACAAAACCGACAGGGATTGAACTAAAATTGAGTCACAAAAGTGATACGTACTTATAGCATGATTACCCTTATTATTGCAGTTTCTAGACAGTCTGTTCATATCTTGCGCCCAGGTTGTCAATTACCAGAGTAGACTCTCAATAAAATAGAATATGAATATTGAAAACGAAATCAAAACAATTTCTCTTCTCACATAGAAGGTACTCGACCACAAAAGGACTTAAGTGTCACACTACATATTAATTAATCAATTGCATCCGTTTACACAACACATGCATGCTTAAATATACTATATAAGTAGGCATGGTCAGCAAAGACGTCAAATGGGGAATATCTACATAATTCAAAACTTATTAATTATTTAAATATACATTATATAGGAGGCAAGAAACAAATTTCATTTTTTTATATTTTTTAATGCATTACTTATTTTAGAATTCATTATATTACGTTATGTTTTCGTCGTGAAATGGAACGCAGACTCGAAACGCATCGTCTTCGAAAATGTCGGAAGTGACTTCAAATGACACGTGAATAAATATATTTTCCGGGCAAACTGCTTGAATTCACACTAAGGTAAGTTTGTAAGTGCGGTTTTCTGAATAAAACACAAAAACATCTTTATTTATATGACTTGGGGCTCAAAAACCTTAAAAAACAGATGTAAACAAAACAGTAACGTGCCAAATAACGTCACACCCTGACCGAGACAGAAACTGACGTTTTAACTGTGGTAGAAAATTCTTGGAGTTTCATTTTTTTTTTTTGCAACAAGTTATTGTTGTATTTAACTTTCAATACTTTTCTTATGTTTACATTACGGTCTTTTATTGATTTAGTGAAAAAAACATGTATATTCCCTATAAATTTTAACATCTAAATTGACACAAAAAAAACTACGTACTTACACCGCTTTTTAGGTATTTTCTAGAATAGTTGAGTTTGAGTAATTTTAATTGTCAACATTGCATGATAATAATTTTGTTATTACTCTTGCGTTTAACTCAATATAATTGGGGTCGACGCAGCATGTCTTCTTCCATACATCTCATGTATGAGTCATCTTAGATTTAAAATATTGCATTCGATAATTTATGATTTAATCGACTTTCGTTGCTGACCATACCTACAATCGAAAGTGCAACTCTTACTTATTTGCAATAAATTATAAGTTATGAATATTTAAATTAGTAGTGTTATATCATAGTATAATATTATCATTTTGTATATCGGCACGTGAGTGGAATTTTAATAGTAACTCAGTTTTGATACAAATCATTGTGTACATGTTTATTTTTGTGGGTGGGAAAACCATACACCTCTTGAATAGTGATGTTATAAAGGTGGAATAATAATTTACTAGCCTATTTCGCCGCTCAAAAATGAAAAGGGTTTTGCCTGTTATCGGCCATTTTTTTTCAGTCAGTCACAGAAATGCTGTTCAAGTCTTTGATCAGTAAATCAACTGTGAAATATCTATAATAGGTATGTCTTTAAACGATTGGCACAAATCAAGCAGCCAATAAATTTAATTGACTAAACATACCAGTTGATATTAAATTGACTTATAAAATTAAATTTAATTGGTAAGTCAACATCATCATCAGCTTACAGCAGTCCACTGTTGGACATAAGCCTCTCCAAATGCACGCCATTTCATCTCGATTCTCGGCAACTTACCCAGCTGCTACCAGCCACCCTGCGAAAATCGTCGCTCTACCTAGTCTGAGGGCGTCTTACCTTATTCATTTGTAAGTGTCAATCACTTATTCTGTCATGAAGAACCAAAACCTATTTTTTTCAGTGAACAACACAGATTATTACTGCACTAAGAGCGGTTTCACACTACGTCCGATCCGAATCCGAGAAATATCGGTCCGAAGTTGCTATAGTACTATTTGCATGAGGGGTTGCGCACTAGATCCGAGCTCTGTCCGTCCGAATTTAGAACATTCCCATTTCGAATTGAACTCGGATCTTGAATTCGTATTCGGATCGGACATAGTGCGAAACCGCTCTTACTCATCATATTATCGCAAATGATATAATAACTGTTTTCACTCACAACTTACGGACAACCCATTCTCACATTGTGACGTAATTGTAACACAGCATAATACGTTCTTTACTATAGCTGTGTTTTTTAATATGTACAGTCAACGAAATAGTGAGCTGTTGAGCGAAATGTTAAGCTGAAAATAAATAAAAAGTGCAAAGATTTTATTATTATTTTGTGGAATTTAGTTAGGCATATATAAGGATTTATTGGACAATATAACAACTTAACACAATGCCGTTTCTCGAAGGCTCGACGAGCTGTGGTGTTTACATTACACCCACTTTTCGGCAAAATGTTAAAAGTTCGATTTTGTGGCGCGAGCCTAGCCATAAACCGAGCTGATACAAAAAAATCGTAATCAGAATATAGACTGTATAGTCGACGGCACGTTCAAGATATCAATATTACTTTGAAAAGCCCTTTTTTCGCAGCATTAAAAGTGGTTTTCGTAGATTAAATTTAACTTTTGATGCATGACGTGCGGTTGACCTTACAAGTACAATAACATCTTGAGAGAACACTATTAAAAATAATGTTGCCAACAAACAATTCTATTTTATTCCCATAACACCTCATTGTGTTCGAGATTGACTTTCGTTGTAATAGGTGAAAACATTTGATTGTAGATGCCTTATGAGATAATAATTAGTCTGTGTCCAGCACGGTGTCAAATGACTGTGTAAGAATTTATTTGATAATTCATTTTGAGGTTAGGGTTGTTGACTTAATCATTCTTATTTATTATGTGCAGAGCGTACATAAGGCGTTAAAAACCTTGCAATCAAGTGGGTATTTTTGGTTTTGAACCCGCAACCTGGTGCTTCAAAAACAGGTCAATCACACAACAGTTTGCCTAGCCTTTTTCCCACTACGTTGGGGTTTGTTTCCAGTCTAATACTAGTATTTAACATGAAGCGACTGCCTCTACAACCCAGCTATCGGGTAACACGATACCCTTCGGTAAAACTGGTTGTCAGACTTTTGGGGTTCTGAGCGCCTAAGATCTTCGATTGACAGCCGAGATCAGCAGCTTAACGTACTTTCCGAGGCAAGGAGGGAGACCCTCCGTCGTAACCCGTACTTAATGGATGGTCACCCATCCACGAACCTACCTCGGCAGGCGAAGCTTAACCTCAATAGACCCGTGCGGCTGTTACTATTTAGCCAAGACCGTAATTTTGAGAGTCACATATAAAAATAATAAATATATTTATGACTGTCTGTTTGATTGACAGAAAAAGGTTTTATTAAACTGCTCAAGTGCACTGAACTAATAAGTTGTCACTCACTTGTGATCTACAAACCCACCTAACAGATACACATGTATGTGTATCTGTTAGATGGGTTTGATTTTAGATCTGCATAAATTACTAAAGCAATTTTAAAATGAGCCGTAAAGACGCACCTGGTAACGGTATATTAGTTAATTGGAGTTGCTCTGACCGCCATTTGTTATTATTATCTAGAAGAGCAGTGCTGCAGTTTGAGTTTTAGGCGTTCTGAAGGTTTTGACGCGGTGGTCTTGGAGGAAACAATATATTTTGTTTTACTTCAAATTCAAAAGTCATTTATATAGACTAGACAGAGAATCAGCAATTTTTTAACGTTAAAATTACATAAGACAGTCTCCCAAAACGAGAACGTCTCACCCTTCACCACTACCTAGTGCTTTCAGTGTACTGTTTTTACTGTCTAGGTTATTTGTGATTAATGACAATCCCTCTTCTGCAGTATATAAATACATACATATACATTCTTGCCATAGCGGGGGGCGGCCTAAAAGGACATACTAAAAGTGATCTTATTGGTGATGTTCTTCAAAAAGGTCAGGTGCGTAGTACCTACTCGCCAACGTGCGTGTATGGCCAGATGTATGAACATAAACGAGGCAAAAGGAGTATGTAAGGATCGTAGCAGGTGGCGTTCTATAGTTTCTGCCTACCCCAATAAGAATAAGCCGTGAGTTTATGTGATCTATAAATATAGATATAGCGGTTAACTAAAAGTTAACAACAAAACAACGGCCAAAAATAATCGCTTCTCTCACCCTACGAAGCCCTACATTTGACCTCATGTAGAAAGTGAACTATGCAAAGAATTCATTCAAACTATGAAAGTGAGGTGTGGAAGAAATCGAAAGTTACGCTCGTTATGCTCCACTGTCGTCAGCGATGAGTTTCAAAAATTAACCATATTGATCACAAGACTTTTATAGTGTACGATCTTGGGTCTTTGAGATGTCGTAATTTTTTTAAGATCTTTAGGCGAAACGACAGCGCGACGCGACTCTAGTAGAACAATTTCTATGAGACTTTCATGAAAACTGTTCTATTTATTTTTATTTATTTATTTAAGGACAACCAACAAAGCATACACCAAAAATATATGTTAAAATACACATATTATTTTAACAATTTATAGTGTAGCCTTAATTAAAGGCTGCCACGGCATGCATTTAACATAGCAGTAGGAAATGCAGTTACAAAACACTAAAAAAATAAAAAAGTTACAAAGCAAAACATATTTTACTAATTTAGATAGATTTAAGTAAATGAAAAATACAACAGAACTCACAATATTAATTTTTAACTTTTATGATAATGCCCTAAGCAATATAGCCCTGACTTTATGTAAAGAGTAAGACATATTTCTACCAGAATCGCGTCGCACCATCGCGACGCGCCTATCTGCGGGAGTATTCATTTTTACGATTAGCAAATTGAGTCAAGTATTTTATGGAAAATCACCCCTTTACTAACAAACACATGTAATAGATATTTATTAAAGTTACACCTCGATGTGACTTCATGGTGTAACTTAAATTATAAGTTATTGCTAAAGGTCCGTAACTCCCCTAATAACGCGTAGGTATGCGAACTGCGTTTAGGGTTAACATCTGTCAGGTATTTGCCGCATTTGACAAGCATTATACGGTTAAGACAAGCATGCGGCCGGTGCTAAGCTGAGACAGGCATTTTTATATTTCCCTTTTAATTGCACAGCTGAGTAAAGAAAGGAATCGCCCGACAATAGAGTCGGTCAAAGCGTTATCAGTTCTGAAAAATCAGGCATTTTGTACATCATATCATAGACAGACACATCATATCATATACATCGTAGACAGGCATCCTCCCTTAAATAGATGGTAACCCTAACTGCGTTCAGACTCCTAGCTTATGACAAAAAACTTAATCAATCTGCGTAGCCTTTTCCCAACTATGTTGGGGTCAGCTTCCAGTCTAATCGGATGCAGCTGAATACCAGTATTTTACATGGAGCGACTGCCTATCTTATCTCCACAACCCAGTTACTGGGTAACACGATATCTCCTGGAAAGACTGGCTGTCAGAATTTTGGGCTTCTGACTACCCGTAATGACTGTCAAAGATCTATGAATGACAGCCCTGACCAACGGTTTAACAGCGTTTATACTGAAAGAGGGCAACGTCGTAAATAGCTGTCAAATAGTTCGCTGTATTGATTCACTCGGCCATATTACTTTATGGAAATAAGAAATATGCCTAACTAGTGAACTAAAATATTGGTTATGAAATGCAATTGTTCATGAAGAAACCACAGCAATAATGTAAGATTTAATAAAAGTTTGATGTCAAGCTCGATAAATGGCGTTGGCGTCAATATAAATCTCGCTATGGTTTTGTTACCACGATTTGGTTGGAGTCTCACTCGCAATTTTAATTTAATTTACCAGATTAGAACAGGACACAATTTATTTGTTTTATTTTCAACCCTATTAGTGTTTGTTCACTTAAGTTTATTAGTCCAATGTTACCAGCTCGGTATTAAACAGCAATAATTAATATCGTAACACTGAATATTTAATTTTAGATGTAAAGAAACTAATTGGAAACTTTCTAAATGCCTTTTTTACACCTAAAACGTTTACAACATCAAATTCAGTGTTATAATTGTTGTTATTATAGTTGACATTTTCACAGATTATGTATTTCTATTGCCGCTATAACAACAAGAAACGTAGTTTTTGCTCGATTTCAATACGGTATGGAAACATTCGCGAGTCCAACTCGCACTTATCCGGTTTTTTGTTTTTGCAAAAGCCCTGATTTTTATTTTATCGTTCAAATCAAGATAGAGACCAACAAGAATAGAAAATTAAATGCACATTGCTGACAATAAATGGGTCAACATTTATATTAAAAGTGCATGGCATGGAAAATCAATATTATCCTACAAAAAAATTTGGTACTCAAAATTGATCAACACAAAACGACCGCAATCCGACACTCGATGCGCGACACGACAAATCGTACCATGTAATAAAGAGCTTCTAACGGTCCCCTGACATCTAAACTTACTACATCTTAACTTTCGATATCTATCGATTAATATCTCCCGTTCCTTTCCAACACAAAACAACTATCTTCCATCCCTTTTCCACATATTCTGTATTTCACTGATCATCTAATTGTTCTCTTAATAGCTTTCTAACATGTGTAGTGGTTGTTAGTAATATATCGATGGCTGGGCTATTATTTCCCACGCAATATTTGACAGGCAATAAGGAAAGTGGCAGCTGATTGGGTAATTGCGCGGCGCTATATTTAAAGTTGAGTTCCGGTAGTGGGTTTGGCAGATTGGAAAGAGATGGATTGGGTAACTGGTAGAGAAAAACATGCACTGATAAATATGGGCCCCTTTAAGTGATGATGCAAAATTGGTATAATAACAGTCCGGCCGTCGAGAGAATGCGGTCTTGACACCTGTCAGTTTCATACTAACGAATATGTGTTTTGCGAATTGGATCCTTATTACTACTAGAAATTGTTCAACTGACATGTATCGTGAACGCATTCTCACGACACTGTAGGACTGTAGTTACCTTATTTATATTCCTGCAAATGACATCCTAATAATATTAAAAAACTAAAATAGTAAATAATATTTTTTTAAACATACATAATTTGGCGGTATTATAGTTCACTGTCGAAGATTTGACACTTAACAGATAAAATATCTAACGGTTAAATCCCGTATTTCTAAGAACGTCCGCATTCTAATTAATATCAGTCTAAATGTGTAAAAAATACCTCGTATATTTCCTGCATTTTTGACAAGTTTTTGACATTTTGACTAGATTTTGGATATTTTTAATTACGGAAATTGGCTTTATCATATCAAATTTTGACAAAAACTTTCACATTTATGGAAAGAATTGAAATATCTGAGCTCTCCTACTCACTGTTAGCTATCGTGGTCAATGCGGGTATGGTACCTGCAGGGTAAGGTTCTACTACAGTGGTACGAAAATTACAATAGCTTAAAATAAAAATGTCAAATGTAATTTAAAAAATTTATATTCATCTCTCTTTTAGTCACATACGTTTCCTCTCTCATCATCATATGCCCATACCTGGACAAACGATTTCCTTTCAACTTTTCTGTCACTACTAAGTAAACCAGTAAACACTATAATTTGCACAATCATGCAATGTAGTCAAGTCGATCATTGCCTGCGAGCACCTTACTGACATAATTCTCACAATGTTTACCTCTAAATTGAATCGTAGACAATATAGGCTATTTTTATGGTAGCATGTTTACGGTTCCGGTTGAATCCTAGATATATACGACCTAGTAATATATGAAATATGTAATAATATTCATTAGGCCATTCATTATAAATGTCGATTGTCCATTTAACCCCATCTTGTACTTACAGGTCAAAACTGGAAGTTACATTTTATACCTTAATGACTTTTTCTCTACCGCTACATAAAAAAAGATTACCGTATTCTGCATAGGCTTTTCCAACTATGTTGGGGTCGGCTTAAAGTTTAATTGGATGTTGCCGGAATTAACCTATGGCCCTTATAACAACAAAATAATAAACACTTCTATTTTGGAAAAAGCTTTCTAAAGACCACCAGTCAAATGCCAGCCCGGAAAAAAAAAACAAAAAAAATTTAGCCTAAAGTAAAGTACTTTCTTTAAAACGACAAGATTTTTGGTCTAAACAAATAATTACTTATAGCTGAAGTTAAAATAAACACGCGTCTAAAGACTAGTCTGCGTATTTAGTTCCGCGTCTTACGGAGGTCAGACGGAATAAGCGTAAAATCGATTACCCCGTCATATTATTGATTAGGTAACTCGTTTGAAGCTTATAAATAAATGCATAACTCGATACTTTGAAGCGGTAATTGAATAGGTAGTGCTAGCGATAAAGGGTTATGTTATGCAGGATTTTTGTTTGTAGATGTAATAGTAATTCGTCAGTAGCAGTCCGGAGTCTGAATTTGCGCCCCAACCGGGCGCAAATTAATGGCAATAGACTCGCCTTTAACATGACTGGTGAAATGTGGGTATACTATATACTTCTGTCTTACCCTTCAGGGAGTACAGGCGTGATGTTATGTTGTGTTATGTAATAGAAGATATCTTTAGATTCTGGAGCCCCTTCACATCATTGCAGTAAGCCTGGCCAAGCCAAGGACAACCTTAGTGTGGTTTAATCTTTAGAAGCTGACTAAACTCCAATTCAACCAAATGTAGGGCATCCATAAAAGCTCCTTTGGTAGTAATTCTTGCAGGGAAGGGCAAACTGAACCTATTTTTGAAGCCAATGCTGTGAAGCTTTCCACTTTGAAGTGGTGCTACAAAAGACATGAAAGGTAATTAGGTCTTTCGGTGGCAGTATCAGTTATCTATAGTAAAAGTCTATTACTTTTAAAAGATTAACCGTGGAGTTTCTTGACGGCTCTTCTGGAAACAATCAATTGGAAGCGTCCACCTAGCTTCTGACGTTTCATAAGTGCCCATGTAGGTTTATGTGAAATAAAATATTTTGATTTTGGATAAATTCATGGCCTGTTAGTGATAACTTCATCTCACACGTGAATTAACTTCGAGATGCGGTCCCACAGTAAATAATAATTCTACCATCAATGGAAAAATATAACCGTTACTGATTTATTTAGTTCCAATAGTAACTATTAGAAAACTTATCGTACGTGCGTCATATAAAATAACATACTAGAAATTTAAAGATTTTCTTTTTATCAGAAGAACTACTGATTTATTTTGTATAAATCTCACCGTGAAAACGTTGGTGGAGTGAGCTTGAAGTGTGATTCCGCCTGATGCTAAGATATTGACACTAATTGACAGTTCACTTACCTAAGATTAATTCAAGTTAGATTTTTACAGAATAGACAGACAACGCTCGTACAATAAGCCCGATATAGTAAAAAGACACCGTCATCTGCCCAGCCTTTTCCCAACTATGTCGGGGTCAGCTTCCAGTCTTACCAGATGCAGCTGAATACCAGTATTTCACATGGAGTGACGCCTAGTAGTGTAAAGACAGCAAGGAACTGAAATCATTAGCATTTACAGTAACTGTTCCACTAAATCGATTTATCAAACAAAAGCTCATATGCAATGCACAAATGTACAAATATGGCAAGAAACACTACCTTATGCATTCATGAGATGAATGCGAAAAAACATGTCGATCAAACTGCATAATATGTATAGTCCGAAAAAAGTGCTTAGCGATGCGCGTACGATATGTGCGTGTGAATACTAATTTATCGTACGATTTCGAAATTATCACGGTAATTATTTTCATGAGATCAGCATTATCACCTCAGGTGGAATTAGCACCTTCGTTTTCACGGTAGGATTTTTACAGAATAGATCGGCTGAAGAAAAACGAAGCTGACCGATAACCTGGTCAAGGTAAAATGAAAGGGTTATGCGGGAAGACCAAGACCGAGATGAATAGAGTGCAATGGAGGAAATTTATATTCAACATTGGGTAGATACGGGCTTGTGACGTTGATCGATCAGGTTAAGCTACACTTGCCACGGTTGGTCCGCGAATCGGTGACCATCTTTACGTACCCTTCAGTGCCCCTTGGTACCGGCTGTAATTCGTAGATCTTTGACAGTCGTTACGGGTCGTCAGAAGCCCGAATATCTGACAACCAGTCTTACCAAAGGGTATCGTATTACCCAGTAATTGTAAGTGGAGGTAAGATAGGCAGTCGCTCCATGTAAAATACTGGTATTCAGCTGCATCCGGTTAGACTAGAAGCCGACCCCAACATAATTGGGAAAGTCTAGGTAGATTGATTGGGTAGATATAGGTTAAAAAAGAGGAGAAGTAAACTTTCTGAAATATGCGTGTTCAAAGTTGAGTTGAATATTCTTCACTTTCCGCGTTCAGTTTGCCTTCACCAAGTTCTTTTGATAAAATCAGAAATGAAGTTATCTGGAAAAGAACTGGAGTCACTGACAAAGCTTGCAGAGTAAGCAAGCTGCCCTGGAGTGGAGACCGCGTATCGGCAAGCGTAGTATGGAATGCCCTCTAGATAGATATAGATCTAGATAGAAATAAGCATCACCTTTGTACGTATTTTTCTGTTTCTTTTTCTTGTCTCTTTATATGTGTGTACATAAACTGTTAAATAAATAAAATAAAATAAATAAATAGATGGACTGACGACCTTAAAAAGGTAGCTGGGACAGACTGGACGTGGAAGGCGGAGGACAGGGTGTTGTGGTGCAGCCTGGGAGATGGCTATGTCTAGTAATGGACTGCGACAGGCTGAGTTGATTGAAGTTCTTCGGGTCAACTCGCAGTCTCAACTTTAAGCCTCGTTAATTCCACTGGATTTGATGCTAATGATAATATTCGTCTACTTCTCGATAAATATTTAAGCAGTGATTATATAGCAGCCAGACATAATGATAACTGGGATAATGACGACTAAATCAAATTAAAAACGTTTTCTTTTTTTAGCATCAATACTTATCGCAATCTGTTCCTTCGATGTTTGTAGTAAATAATAGCACTAGTACCTGGTTGTAGTAGGTTAAAGGTAAAGGCCTCCCCATACGAGTCTGATGCGATTACGCGAGAATATGTCGTGATCATGAGAATACAGCGTGGACATTATCTTACAATTACCTATACAACTGGGTCACAAACTAGCACCTTATTTTTTTTAGATAAGTAATCACAATCACTTAATTTTCCTATGTTCTTTTCACTGTCATTTCCACCTGTAAGCGTCCTTTGTCAAAAAATTGCAACCCAATAACCGATGACTATGAATAGTCAAAGAAGAGCATTTCAAAATCTATTCGGTAAAGAGAGTTACGAAAGTTGGTATCGTCAATTTTGATTTTTGTAAGTGACAGCAAGAGCGATTTTTCTTTACCTCAAGGTAAATCTAGAGAAGAATAATTATGTCGTTTTAATCGACGGTTCGGTGATTTTATTTGTTGTTATCTGCAGACAAGTGGATGTCATGCTCACTCTAATGTCTCGCTGACGATAGCGCGTATGTTGGATCATTTAGCTCCTTCAAAATGGTTGAGCTGAATGGTGCTAATCCATGCGTCATGTTTGTGAACGGGCGCCGTCAGTAGGGACTGGTCATCTCTTAGCTGCCACGGCGATTTTAATTTAATTTAATGTTTGAATTAGTTTTTATTTTTATTTCTAACGCTTTTAATGTTTTGCATCGTTCTCACATGTATAACTTCAACATGAATGATGTAACCAATATTATGTAACCATATTTTGATTTAAAAGGGTGTCCGTAGAGTTTCTTGCCCGTTCTTCTCCATAGGTACCTACTACGCTTTGGAATGGGCGACTAGCTTCATATTTCTGACTGACCGACCGCTTGACAATTCAAAAGTGCCTGTAATTGGTTTATTTGAAATAAATGCTTTGAGTTTGAGTTTGAGTTTGATGCCGTGGGCATTGTCTCTCTCTACGGTTATGATAAGATAATAACAAGCTAAGGATCGAAAGCCCAGTGCTCTGTAGCAAAATCTTATTATTCATCATCATCATTTCAGCCGAAAGACGTCCACTGCTGGACATAGGCCTCCCCCGAGCGTTGCCACATCGATCAGTCCTATGCTTCTCATATCTAGTGGACTGCCTTGTCCTTCACCAGGTCATCGAAATCATAAACAGATATTTAATCTAGTAAGCATAAATAGGTAAAGTCAAAGTCAAATAATTTATTTCAATTAGGCACATAAAAATCAATTCTAAGCGTCAAAAATTAGTTAGTTCTAGAAAAGATAAATAAGTATCTGCGAATATCAAAATCGCTCGATGAATCGCATCCGTGTGGCACAGCTTTAAAGCAAGCACGTTTCAAAGTAGGCATTTCAGAATTATATCCCCCTTAACAGACTAAAAACTGGTTTTGTGCAGTTTCTAATTCTACGTTTATACTTATTATTGTCTTAATGTTGTATTGACTGGAAAAGGTGTTTGGGGGCCATTTTCTAATTTTATACGAAGTTGGATAGATAATTGTTTAAAAAAAAAAAAAAAAACTTCAAATGTAAGTCGTATCTATCGAAAATGTGGGCCATGTTCGAGCTTCAATGGTGAAAAGCTACATACATAAACTCACGCCTTCATAGTATGGGGGTAGGTAGAAACAACAGAACTCCACCTGTTATCTCCAGCACGACGATCCTAACATACTCCGTTCGCTCGTGAAAAAATACCTTGCCTTAATTGAAAAAGATATAGCTGGGTAGAGTGTGACTACTCAAGTGAGGGCGGATAGCTAGATGAATGGCAGAAAATATATTATGCAGCGTTAATCCCAAATAAGTAATGATGCTGGAAAGAAAATGCCTATGAAATAAGACATCTTCTTTCTATACTAGAATAGACTTATTATGAGACCAGTAACAAGAGTTATTGCAATAATAAAATAAATAACTATGTTATAAAACAAAATATGACGAAACACAATAAACAAATGAATCCAATTTAAATAAAATAATAACAGATAATTTTTTTATGTGAAATGCATAATGGATGTAACTCTCAATGATAATAAATTAATAATACTCGTTTATAAGTTGTTATGACGCAGACAGTTTTGATTTAGAAGTTGGACAAGAAACGGTCTAGATTATTATTATTTCTGTCTGGTTATCATTTACATAATATTAAACAATTATTAAGAGAATTTATAACAAGTTCTTTGCCCTACAGTATAGTTAAAAAGATTCTAAAAACAAATTAAATCAGAAATGAAATTATCTGGTTTGTATCGGATTGTATCGGTTGTGTAAATCGGAAATGAATAATCGGATGCAGCTGAATAGCAGTATTTTACAGGGAGTGACTGCCTATCTGACCTCAACAAACCCAGTAACTGGGTAATTCGATACCTCTTGGTAAGACTGATTGCCAGACCTATATAAAATGTACTCTGTGTGCCAGACTTTCTTCTGACGACCCGTAACGACTGTCAAAGATCCATGAATGACAGCCGGACCCAGAACTTTTTTTAATTTTTGAATTGTTCTTTGTTTTTTATATTTTTTTACGAACGCTTTTAACGTGCACGTCTTTCTACATTGTTCTCACATGTATAATTTTTTTAGTCTGACCTATAGAAGTGATTGCAATATCCTATTTACAGAATAAACAATTTCATTTCATTTCATATCTTAGCCACGAACTTGTCTTGTTATAAGTTATAACAACGACTAAAAATAGCCTATTCCGAACCAAAACCGACCACTCAACCGGAAATCCTAAACCCACCGATTTTCACCGATAAATCACGACCATTAAGAACGAAGCAATTTGATATTAACTTCCAAGTTTCTAACATAAATCCAAGAAGACGTATTTTAACGGAATCTTCACGGTAATCCTTAATACCCCAATAAACATATAGGATATGTATTATCACGGTAAGTGAAGACACGATAGATTGAACAAGACTAGATGAGCGAAACCGCGATATACCGCTAGGCAAGAAATTATCATAATAAATAAATCTGAATGATCTGTTAGTGAGTTGTGTAATAGAGAATGTTGAATTATTGAAATAGAAATTAAACAAGTATTATCATTTAAAAATGTCAAATAGAACTGCAAAATGTACGTTTTTAATTTTGTGTGCATAAATTGTGTTTAAATTATTTTTATTTTTTTACAAAAGTGTTATTCGGAAATTAAATAATTATCCTGTATGGCTTACATGTAGGTCACTATTTTCTCAGGAACTCAGGGTGTCCTAAAAAGTGATTTCGAGTCAAAGAGGCAATTTGATTATCAATCTGTTTATTTAAACGTTGCTAGAACTGAACGGCTATAAGAAGTTATCAATTAGCAGTCTGACCAGAAAATAATAATTCAATAATCGACCATTGACAAGATAAAATTACCAGTATCACATAATAATTGTAATAGCATAAGCCCTAATAAGCCAAAAGCAACTTTTATAGACGCAAAGTGACTATAGCGGTAACAGCGAAATACATAATTTAACTTTCTGAATTAGATCTGTGATATTTTGTAGATATAACTTTAAGTTTGACCAAAATCACTTTCCTCTCATTTAATTCATAAAATCGCATAACTTTAACACCATTAAGATCCATACATTAACGAAAAATCAATACTACTTTCGAAAGCTCATGCCTAACCAAAAATAATTATTCCTTAATGGTATGCACACAATGCTTCCAATAACCCACATATATATTATTATTCATTTCACGTAAATGACTATCAAAATATACAAATATTTTACAACCAACCATTCAAAAACCTGACCTTAAGAATGCACAACAAACCCTAGTAAGAAACTTTCACCCAAAAACCAGTCTTAACACTGATCACATTAAAGTCCATAATCACAAAATCCTCATCTTAACCTAGATGGTCCAACGTGCTTCATACAGAAATCAGGTGGGGGGGAATATGATAAAACTGTATAGCAGCCCAATAGCCACGCCAAACATTGCTTGACATCCCTAGATGTCGGAAATATATATCTAAAAAAAAAATTAAATAAAAAAAAACAAAACAAAATGAAGCTTTTCTTAGTATTTTTGGCGGCTACGGCCTTTGTGTCAGTTGCAGCTGAAGACAGTGATAATGCATTAGAATCGGCGATAAACGTCATTAAGGACTGCAAAGGAGACTACATTTTATGTGTGAAGGTTAATAATAATTTTATTAATAAAAGTGAAAGTGAAGTGTGTGTTGTGGAATCAGGTTTCGCAGTGGTTGATGTTGAGGATTTCGCATTTCACTTGTAACAAGTGTGCATACGATCTAAATTACAACGGCCAGCTAAAACAATTAACGTTTCCTTTTTTGCCTCAAAAGTTTCGAAGCTTGACCGGAAATTCCTTCCAAAAAAGAATTCACAGCTGCTCCGTCTTTAATACTGCAATTCTTTTTCCAAAATCAAAGTTAAAATTCAATACTTGATCTCAAAAACTCTTAATTCAAAATTATCAATTAATTCTAAAATTCTGAACCAAAAGTCTAATTTACCTTTTCTTTCACAGGAAAAAATGCTCAGAGTTGTCGACAACTTAAGAGCATCGAAAAGCTTAACAATTGTTGATGGACTGGTCTTCAAAGGTGAACCTGAACCCAGGTCAGCCAAGAAAATGGATGCTCTGCCTGTTGACCCTACGGCTAGGGACGCTGAGGTCAACTACAGACTTCTGGATGGCGTCGTGAACCTGTTTGAAACTCACGCCCTCGAGGTCAAAATGAACCAGGCTGACAAAGACACCATCCAGAGGTCTCTTGAAGAAGGTTAGTCTCAAACTTATAATCAGTAAAGATCTAAAAATAGATTCTGTAATAGAATATAAATAGAAAAGTGAATCTGTTTAGTCAGTGACTTTAAATTAATGCAGTAATTATAGAATCGAGAAAATGGTTAATTTGTAAATAATTTGCAACGCTTTGTTGGAGAAAATAGCGAAGATTGTTTAAATTGAGACTACTTAGCATCTGATAATTGATTGATAGATTATTTCTGACGAACATTAGCGTTTAGAAAACTAATAAAGTTGTAATAAAACTAATGAAATTAACGTAGATAAATCCATTGACATGATCGTAGCCTTTATTAAATAGTAAATATACTTAATGAATAACATGAATCTAATCAATAACATTTCCTGTTCCCAGGTCGTGGCAAAAAAAAAAAGGGAGGTATGGGCATGGGTATCATCGGTCTCCTTGGCGCCAAAATGCTGCTCGGAAAACTCCTGATCGTGAAGCTCATCGCTCTCAAGGCCCTCGCCACCGCCAAGATCGCCCTTATCCTTGCAGTCATCCTCGCTGTCGCTTACTGCTTGAAGGGTGAACACACGAAAACGACGTATGAAGTCGTCCCTCACGCTCACCACCACGAGTCTCATCACCCTGTCCATGTTGAGCATGTGTCTCAGGACGCTGGACATGGCGGCGGCCATGGAGGATACTCCAGCTACGGCCAAGACTGGAACAAGAACCTCGATGAAGCCCAGAACCTAGCATACAGCGCGTATTCACACTCAGCATAGTCAAAAGACTTTTTTAGCATAAATCGATGGTCGTCATAGTAACCTCTGTTGTACAAAGAATTTATTTATTATCTTAATTTATTGCCATTAATTTATTGTTGAATAAAAATAAAAACTATTTATTATTACCAATTATTTCGTTCGTTTTATTGGTACCGAAGGTGTCATTAGAGATATGGTTTTCGATTGATTCGAAATGGAAATCAAAATTACTCGACATGAGTTCACGAACATGCCGACCGAGTTTATTACGTCTTACTTTCATTTGATGATTGATATTATTTGTAGCTGACAGCTGGCCTCAGGCTTGAACCGTAAAAACTACCTTATGTCCATTTCGGTTGGAATTTAAATAATCCCTTTACATTCAGATGCGCATCATAATTTCTAAATTTCAACACACAATCATCACTGATTCCTTAAATAGTCATGCACAAATTACAAGACAAGGTCATGATTTCCCATGGATACGGAAGTATTTGTTATAATCTCTAATTTAACATAAAAAGAAGAGTTCCAACTCTCTCCAATAATAATATGCCTATTTTAATATGTTCCACATATTTATAAGCGAATAAGTTGAAGTTGGTTCTTGAAACTGGTAAACGATAAAACAGGTTAAAAGTATAATATATGTAATACATTGAAGCCCCGACTTTCTATAGATGAGGTTTCACGTGTTTTAGTCCAATTTCATCTTCATCGAGAGTACAGCCGGTTGCCGAGACTCACTCTCCAGACCCAGCAACTTTTTGTAGCGTATGGAATCAATATCTACATGACAATGCAACTTTTTTGTCGCCGCCAATCACGGTTTTGTTACTTTTACTGTCTTTTGATCACGACTTCTGTGACGTTGCGATTTTTTGTCTAGATCATTCTTCTCATAATTCTTATAACGTTGCGATTAACCTGCGCAAGATCCAGGCAACTTTTACTAAGAAGGATTTACTAGTGTAGATTCGAAAGTTGCTATGTAATGGCTTATGAATTATGACTTGCATTGCGTCAAGTATGAGTAAGCTTATTTTTTGCGTGTGTCTGGTACCATACAACAGCTATTATGAATTATCATTTATTTGAACCTTTGTGTCGCGATGAGATAAGTGCTTCTTTCAAACATTACGTCGGAGAACATTCAACTATTTTATTTGAATGGATTTTAATGACATGGGAGAGTAATCAAATGGTTGTTAGTTTAGTTATAATTGTAGACGAGGAAAAAAGTTGCTTAGTTGAGTGTGGTAGATACTTTGGGGATAGAAAGAGTAATAATTGGTGTCTATTGTTGTAAAATTGTTCCTTAAGTTTGTGTCTCTCTACCACAAGTTTCATATTCAGCTGTCAACTTGTGACTTGAAAAGTACCGTTAAACCTTTTCTTTTTCGACAGTTTAACATGTATTCATTTTTATCAAAAGTGACTAAAGAAAATATTAGATGATCGTAATAATGAAAAATGTTTAACCATTGAAACAAAGCTTAGCAATTAGTTAAGATTAATCTACCGTGCTTCTGTTTCTCTTCTATTTACTGCTACTGTTTTTAGTTACCTAAATATACATAATTGAAAGATAATTGACCTTTCCAACAAGTTTGTGCCCTCGATTGTAGCTAAACTGACAAATCAAATGCAACGCATTTTAGGTTTAAAGATTTCTAAAAAAAAACACAAAGTCACTTACATGAAAACAATGCTTAAAATAAATTATAATTAAAGTTCGTCACAGACATCACGGTAGCAATTATGATAAATTAGATATTAGATACACCCATCCAACGCAGTCAGATTTTAGGAAGGGCGTTATTTGTGATCAAATATTCAGCTAATAGAGTTTTGAATGCATTTAATGAGTGTACCTTTTTAATACATGAAGGTATTTTGTTGTACAATTGTGCTCCTTCAAATGTTAACATTTTAAAACCAAATTATTCATGATATTCGCTATTATATGACATTAATAATCAGAATTCCTAGACCTGTCAAATAAATAACAACTTTATTGCCAGAAATCGGCAGCAACTATTAATCGCCCGTGTGCCCCACTGCGGTTTGAGTCCAACCGGCTCGTTGGTTTAAACATTAGACATTATTTGCATATAATCTTCGTTAGAAAGTGTTCGTTTTTCCTAAATCTATGCAATTAGTAAAATGGGTTGTGATGTTGAAGGTGTGGTCTATGGATGAGGATGGCTTATCGGCCACATCTTACCTTAAATTTATAATAGTTATCTTATATTAAATAAATAAATACAACGAAGCTTTTGAAGCTTAAATATAAAAAATAAAGGGTCAAATATATTATATGTATATCTAAACTAATATTATAAAGAGAGAATATTCGATTTTTTGTATGTTTGTTATGAATAAACTCAAAAACTACTGGAGCGATTTAAAAAAATATTTCACCAGTAGAATGCTATATTATCTCTGAGTAACCGACGCTATAATTTATAAAGATATCACGCGGGCGAAGCCTCTGGTTGAAGCTAGTATTATATTTAATTTATAATTAATATGATAAATGCGGAAGTGAGTTTGTTTATTTGTTACGCTTTCATGTATAAAGGGCTGCACGGTTTTGGATGAAATTTGGCACATGGGTAGACCATGACCTGGAGAAGGAAATAGGCTGGACTTTTCATCCTGGATTGCAGAAGAAGTCGCGGGTAACTTCTAGTGTTACAATAAAAATCTTGTGACATTGAACATCTTAGGCCCTAGATGGAACATCTTAGGCTATTGCGTCTTTGAAGAGGATTGATATATTTAAGTTTTTCAGTAGCTTATGCCAATCCAATACATTTCAACATCGCTATCGCTGATAGCACGTATCTTTGTCTAGGTCTGTAAACCGTATGCCCCGTTTCTGTACTGTTTACACGATATGGAAGAGAAACATAAATAGTTAAGAACATAGATAATTTTCTGGCTAGGATAACAGTTTCAGTAAAACTATACTTTATTGTTCAAGAGAGCAGTACAAATTCAAATAGCAGTCTCCACACTAGGATTCCCTGTGTCGTGGAGAATAGTCTCCTTTGTCTTATAACTTTATAAAATATGCTTCAATAAGCTTTGTAAATTCAGCTGTATGCTTAAATCAAAGCAAACGGGAATAAATCTCAGTAAAAAAGGGGAAGAATTATTTATCAAAAAGGAAACCTTTCATCGGTTATCAGTTCATATTCAAACATTTTGCGATCAATTAATTTATTTTATTTTACTTAATGTTGCGAGAAAACATACACTAATAAGTACTTAAGAATCTAATAAAATTCTATTACCTGTAATTGTATAAGATCTATTGCAGTGCGACCTCTCACGTGCGAAGTGAATTACATTTGACGCGTGCTAACATTGCCACGATTCAATTACCACAAATCTCTCTTGTGATAAGCTATAAGTAATAACTGAGCCTATCACAACAGTCTACAGCTTAGTTTAAGCTTCTCCCATCTTTTAAGGCAAAATCCTGTTAAAGGGCGTATATTTTGGGTTACTCCGAAACATCCGCCCTTGATGTTTGTCTTATACATTTGGCTCATTTAACAGAAAACCTTCATAAATGAGACGCTTTCTATGTCTTCTTCCCAGCAGCAAAAGTACTAGGAAGTGGTGATGTGCGGGCATTTTGGAGTACTATTATTTTTCCGTGGTTTTGAGGGTCTGTCTTATGTAATTTTGACGTTCAAAAGGTGCTGACCCTCAGTCCAGTTTGAATAAATATTTTTTTATTTAATTTTGGTTCTTCAACAATCAGTCTGCTTCCCTTAGTGGTACAAGTAGGTATTAGTTTTTGTCACGACCTAATAGGTCTATTAAACACTAACCAGCCAGTAAGGTTTTTAGTACCATTGTATACAGCCAAGGTTTTCTAATATTTCTAAGGGTTTCGTTTTTCTCAAAAGGTTTTTTAAATATAAATAGAAATTGCATTTTTTTATTTGCGTAACTTGGTACCTATATAAAGTTGTTATATAAAAAACATTATAGAGCATAAATGTTTTGCTTGTATTCTAACATGCAAATATTATAGGTTACATTACAAAGGTTTCCCGTCAGTAAATTCTTGTAAGCTGTAAAAATTGTTAGAGTTTAACCATTTACGAAGTATTAAAAAAAAAAAATACAAGATCTAAAGTTTAAGTCACTTGGAATATGATTATATATACGAACACACATGGCTTTTTAATATTTAGCCAGGCTTGGTAAGTCATTTACGAGTAATACAAGTCTGTGACGATCTCACCGGTTTCGAGGATATACCTCCTCTGCCGTTTTAAATAAGTCTCTGTGCTTCTTAACAAATATGCATACTTAACTGATATTATTACATTTTACCCAGTCCACAATATAAATTACCAAAGAAATAATTAGTCTCTTTATTTTGGTTCATTATTAGTTTATTACAGACAAACCAAACCGATTTCTTTGCAATTTTACAAAACGGCAGGCACCAGAAAACAGCGCATACGGTATTTTGGATATTATTTTTAATCTTTGTCCAAAAACCCACAAACCACAGTTCATAAATAAATAGTAGATTATTGAGTAAGGTCCCGAAGCAGACGCTAACAAGTTTTTATCTTGTTGATTCACATTAACATAAAACGCCATAAATAATTCATATTTACTTAAGAGAGGAAACTCAAACATTATATCCGGTTGTAAGCGAAGCCAGGTGACCCGTTTGTCAATGGATTTCACTTTTAATATTAGTATTGAAACTTCTCGCTTTTTCTTTGTAAGGTAGGTAGCTGTTAATTACATAGACTGTGATCATTGTGTTACTGTAGAGCAAAGGTATCACTGCCAAAAAAAAAAAAAAAATGACTTGCATCTCTTTTGCTAAATTCAGTTATGTCCGCTATAAACCAACATTGTCCAGCTCCCTTATTACGTAATACAGTTTCAATCACAAACTGAGAGTTTTGAAGGAATTTTCTAATCCATTGCTACATAGGTTTAATGATAATGAAAGCTGTTGAAATTAAAGAAGTTATTGGACTTTTTAACTTTGTCGACAACGTATCGTTATCCTGAATCTCATAGGACTTGCAAGTGTAGGCGTACATAGGTAACCATAGCTTGCCATCAAGTGAAAACTCTCATTTATAAGGGGCTCGTGGCTAAGTAATAGCAGCCGCACGGGTCGATCGATTAGGGTAAGCTACTTTTTCCGCGGTCGGCCCGTGGATGAGTGACCATCTTTACATACCGAGACCCTTCATGCCTCGGAAAGCACGTTAAGTCGGTCCCGGCTGTGATTCGTGGATCTTTGACAGACGTTACGAGTCTTCAGAAGCCCGAAAGTCTGACAACCAGTCTTACCAAGGGATATTGTATTAGTTACTGGGTACGTACTACCGGTAACTGGTTTGTGGAAGTCATATAGGCAGTCTCTTCGTCAGCTCCGTGTAAAATACTTGTATTCAGCTGCACCTGGTGAGACGGGAAGCCAACCCCACCATAATTAGGAAAAGGCTAGGGGCTAGGCAGATGAAAATAATGGTTTAGTATGGTTCATCACAACTACAACAACAAGAGAAAAAAACCAAGCATTTTGTATAAAAGTCAATTAACAAAAATATCTTAAACAGCATCAGAAATCGTCCAGCTGTTTTTAAGTAACACGAACTGACACACACGCATATCTACATCTCCATAAACTCGAAACAGGCGCATAAAATTAACATAACATTTATTATAATAAATAGCTAACACTTTTACTAGTGACGTCATTTTTAATCATTAATGTAGATTTGTGAATACAGATATGTTTTTATTGAAAGACGCGATTATAAACATAATAATATTACCCCGTAAACATTCACTAGTAGAATGAGGAACAGCGGGAGTGTCTTTGATAGAACAAACTAAAGTTTGACAGAATGGACACATATCATCTCTCATTGGACACAAACACACTTGTTTGTGTCCAATGAGAGATGATATATGTGTTTGTGCAACGAAAACTACTTTGTTTCCCAAGGGATGTTTTAACAGTATAGTACAAGAGATTTATCTTCCAACTGAGATCCCGAAGCACTCTTCAATAGTAAGTACTAAAGAAGAATCTTCTATAGTAAGTACTAAAGAAGAATATTCTATAGTAAGTACTAAAGAAGAATATAATTATGAATGATTGAGATTCTCCGGATATCGAGTTTAGAGGCGTGCGATTGGAGAGGTACATTGAACTGACGCTGATGATTATCTAATAATGATGATGACGAAAAAGAAAGACTAGATAGTCTACCGCCGCTGTCCACCTGTCTCTGTCCTGACCAAGAGGTTCCGGGTTCTATTCCCAGCGGGGGCAAATTTTTCTGCTCGGTTTGGTTCGTTACCAAACCAAGACTGTTCTAAGTCAACCTGGGTAGCTATCAACATATATCAAAGTCTGTCAACTATGTTAACAGCATTGTTGTGTTTCGGCAGTTAATGTAAGACAGCCAGTTCCTCTGCGGTTGAGAATTCCGCGGGAAGTTCGTTTCCACCTACGGCCTGATTATCACTTACCATGAGGTGAGATCACCAAGAGTTTACCCGTTCTGGTTAAAAAAAAACAGCGACGTCCATTTCTAAACAGGAGCTTTTATTATTGGGTAAAATCGATCTCCATGAAAGCGTTTTGTTAAATACCAGTCTAAAACAAAATGCTTCTGCCACAGCGTCTCGAGCCGACCAGTCCCACTTAATTATACATAAGTATCAATAATTATGTCTATAGCCGCCGGGTATCGAGAAAGTGATATAAAATAGAAATTCTGTGTATAATGCAGTATAATCACACTGGACCGACATGGTTTGAGGTTACCTTCAACATGCAATCAAGATCTCACCTTTATAGATTTTACGTTTGTCAGCTGGTTGCCAGATGAGGCGCACCATTTTAATCTTTCCCCCGAGGAACAGGCTGTGAAGTTCACCCATTCTCTATAGAAAAGGGAGGATACTGCGACCAGACGGGTGTCGTGTCTGGTGGCCAACTGCCTGACGATTGATGTCGGGACGTTCTATATATACTCGTCGCGCGGTAAACTCTGCTTGCGCGATGTGACTCTGATGCGTAGTTTGCTTGTGGCGTTGTAGATGCCACCACACCCCCAAGAACTGGCTCATTTCACTTGTCTAATGTTAACAAAAATGTCACTGGAGTGTCATTCGTGTAAGGACATGTCACTCTACGGTCATAAGTGTCTCACTAGTGTCAAATTGTGTCCCAGTGTCAATTTAGTACACGTACATATTGTGTCAATTTGGTGCCATCACAAGTCATTTTGGTCATCAAATGTCAATCGAGTGTGATCAAGGCTTTCAATGGATCCAAATATTACAGAATGGGTTACAGCAATTACCTCACGACGATTGACACTTTTAAAAGGTACTTAACCCATTAAAAGCTAAGGCAGACTTGAACGTCTCGTTAAAACGACAGACGTAAAACAAAATGTAAACAAAAGCTTTTCTCTTTACTATGCCTAAGAGTACGATTACAAGGCCACTACAGTTCGGCCGTTAAGAGAATGTTCATGACTCCTGTCACTTGGACAATTTCTAATAGTAATAAGGAACAAATTCGCAAAACACATAGAGATTTATTTATAAACGTTGCAAAGGTATACGTGACGTTCAAACGTCAAAAATATATTGTTAAGCAGTCGCTAATCATAACTTAACTTTAAGCAACGCTTATAAATAAACCTGTTATTCGTCGGTATGAAACTAACAGATGTCAAAAACGCATACTCTCGACGGCTGGACTGTAATACCGACACTTTCCTTGCTTACCCACCCACGCAGAAAGCGAAAACTTTAAAAACGTATTTTGTGTTACTGTTTTACATATATTATTATTATGTGTTTTCACGCTCTCTTGGTTTTTTGAAACGGAAGAAATGTAGTTTTATTCTGTGTGAGTTCATCCGTAAAAGGCTGAGAATCGGCAGTTTTTGAAGGTGAAAAGTCACTAAAAATAACTCCGGAAATGCTCGCCATTCAACACGTGGCGTTGCTGTGAAATATTTAGATGTTTTGATTAATTTTTCAATATGAAATACTGTGCTGGGGCGGCTGCTGCAGGTGCAGAAAACCTCAAACGGCGCAAATATAACAACCTTATTGATAGGTATATTTTCGAGCCGTTTGGGGTTGAAACACTAGGGCCGGGTGGGTAGTAGGGTGGGGTCTGAGTGCTCATCGAGTATTTCGGGACATCGCCAAGCGGTTGGTCGAATCTTCACGTGACCAGAAGGCTGGCCAATTTTTAGGTCAAAGAATCAGCATTGCCATCCAACGCGGCAATGCTGCCAGCCTTTTAGGCACTTTTCCCACTGACAGCGATGTGGACGAATTTTTTGATGCCCAGTGAGTTCTTCCTTAATTATTTTTTTTTGCCTCTGTATACTTGTACATAATTTATAAATATTAGTGTTAGATGTTTATTATATTTAAGATGATACATGTATAAAAGATACAAAATAAAATGAAATATTACTTTGTGGTAAGTATACTAAAATATTGATTATGAATTGCAAATTAACAAAATATTTGACAGCTATTTGCGACGTTGCCGACTTTTTTAATGCAAGGTGCATGTTATAGCTGGAAGAAACGGTGCAACAAACTATGTAGCTTTAAACAGCGTTTAATTTTATAGATATTAAATAAAATTGACTTGAAATTAAAATTAGAAGTAATTGGATTAGTAAGTTAACAATACTTCCTGATTTGCCAATAAATGGCAATCTCTTTGTAGGTCAATCAATCATTTCTAATGAGGCTGGCCGGCTTATTGGTGATTCGCCTGATATTACTCGCCTGAAACGGGCGAATCGACACTTTTAAATAATATTATTTTTCTTAAGGCATTCATTCATTAATTTATTCGTACGAATCCCCAAAATAAATGGAAAAAAATTATTCGCTTAGAATTTTTGATGAACTACATAATTAAAATTATATAACCTAATTAATAAACATAGGAAGATCTACTAAGACGTGTTCTGTCACGCTTTTTAGTTCCACAATGTTCGTAGCTTACACCTAGTGATAACAATCAGTGTACGAAGTAGGTAGGAGCGTGTTATCAACACTATCTATCTACGGTTGAATTATTTATAAGAAGATTACTTGATACTGATACTGTTTTGAAAAGATTTTGTACGTAGTCTGCTACAAGCATCTTTCGGCGCTCGAGTGACGTTGAAGGGGGCGCTGCTGCTTAACATTTATGTGCAATATTTTTGTGACGTGTATTGAAAAAGCAAGATGGCGTCTTTAGTTCCGATTTTGGCCACGCGCCAAAAGATACTTGAATAGTGGTAGTGCAGTGTGATGGCAGCACCATCAACAATTAATTATTGGCTACAAATAAGATAATTTTAAGTTTGACAACATTGCTCTTTAGCATTTTGAATTGTCAGGGAGTTGCAACTTGTACTTATTATGATCAGGCAGGTCACGTGATGGTAGGTGGTCACTACATAAAATAGGCAAGACTAAAAGAGAATATAACAAATACAGTTAATGAAAAACACAAAATTTCGTCATACTCGTACATGGCAAAAACAATAGCTATTTTAGCTATCTCGCAACATCACTAATTTAAAATAACAGTGAACAGTGACTGTAGTATTATCTGATCCGGTTATTATCATGGATACAGTACCTTGGTCAAAGCTACCCCTGGCTGATCTTTTCACTGCGATACAACAGGTACAGTGAGCAAAAAACGTCGATACACTGTTAATACTTTGACAATATTATTGCATACATTGCCTTTCAGTATTTCATAGAGTTACTTAGCAATCTTTAAATTTTATAGTAGTGTAAATTTTTAATAAATATTTTGCTTTATAATTAAGATTTTAAACACCTTCAGTGTTATTCCACTTTTGTTGCTGACCGTAACCCTCCACCCGGGCATAACATACGATTAGGACCCGGAATTAATCGAAAACTACACCAAACGGTTATTAAAATGTCCATTATGTTATGTAATGTAAAGTGCGTAAAGATGTAATGTAATTAGTAACATTACACGGTAATAAAGCAATGTAAGAGAATCGCACGGCAAGACGATACGAAATAATGGACGTATTATTAAAATAATAATACTACAATACTCATCACAATAGATTTTATCTATTGAATAGTATATTTTTATGTTTTTATAGCTGTTATAACATCTCTCATAGTTGTTATAGACAGTAGTTATGTCATCGTTTTAATTATTGTTTTGGTGAATATTTTTATAGTAATATTTAGGTGTGTTTTTTTTTTTGGAACTGGTGCTCGAGAAAGCATTTGAATTAAAGCTCCTGGTGAAGAGTTCACCCGGGAACAAATAAAATTAATACCTTGCTGTCATCGTCATGATTTCAGCCGAAAGACGTCAAATGAAAGAAAGAAGGAAAGAAAATACGTTTATTTGCGGTAAATATGACGCAAAGAAAAAACAAACCACGAGAATAACAAATTGGGGGAAGAGATGCGTCACATCCACGCAAAACGGCCATCGCTTAGCATAATGCTGCGACCTTATGCGAGACAGAGCCCCAGCGCTGGTTTTCAGCGACAGCCGTAATGCTGAACATAGGCCTCCCCAAGCGTTGCCACATCGATCGGTGCTGTGCTTCTCGCATTCAATTAATTCCTGCGGTACTCACAAGGTCATCGGTCCACACCTTGCTGTGTTCCGGTCTAAAGGTTGTGGATGCCAGTAGGAATACAGCCACTCATCCGTGAAAAATGCAAACCATCTTTGGTTTTAAAATCGAACATTCATGGATTCATGAAGGTGAATAAAACATTTGAATTTTTCAATGAGAAGAGAAGTTGAGTCTATGTAATTCATCCAAAGGTTGTCTTCAAAATATCAGTTTTAGCGATAAGGCCGCCCATTGTGTTGTCCTTTGTAAAATTTCTGCTTGCATATCTGAAATTTGTATGGTGTACATAATAATTTTTTTTTTTTTGCATGGGAAATTATCAAATAACTTCTCCCGCTCTGGGCGGAGCGGGAGGGCGTGTCAGACTCTTACTGACTAAAACCCACCCGTGTTCCTTCAGTTGCCTGTACGTTGCCAGGGGCCACGGTATCCCTTTCGGACTTTACCGAAACCCCGGCAGGCATCGGTCCTGTCGGACCCCTTCACTTGCTCACATCTCTTTGAAGCGCGCGTGGAACACAACGCGCCGTCGACCCGAGATTCTGAAAACCCTTTCGTTAAAATTTTTCGTCGGTTATTAATAAAAATAAACATTTGCTGTTTTATATATTTTGACCGCATAGGTACTCGTATTGCACTTTTGTAGGAAACAGGGGATTCTTTTTAAATAACCGAAGAAAAATTTCAACTCAGCGGGGTCCAGAATCTGGTACGATGTCCCTGCCACCCTGTAAGTATTTTTCTTGATCATAGAAAACTGGAAACTTCATAACAACAATATATTATTAACATCATAGTGATTTTCCAAAAATGTAACGAGACACATTAACCCAGATAGTTAACTACCGTCAAGTTTAAACAAGAAGCGTCTTAAATAATTAATTTGTTTATTATTAGTGTGTGTCTTTATTACTTGTGATTGTATTTGTCTCTACGCTTTTTACTTTTTAGATATAAAGAAGTTTAAGTAGGTATAAAAACCTGCTTAATTATTCCAGCCTATTATTGTCCTACTGCAGGGCAAAAGCTTCTTATCTTACAGAGAAGGCACGAGCATTAATCATCATACCTGTTCAAGACGCGATTTCAGACTTATATTAACATTTGAGTCCAGCAGTGCTATTCTGTAACCATCTCACCGTGAGAACTTAGGTGAAGTGAGCTCAGAGTGAGCTGTCAGTCCCTAGCAGCAGGTGGAATGACAGCTCACTTCACGTTCACTTCACCTAAGTTTTCACCGTGAGATTATTACAGAATAGACCGGCTGGTTACCTCACGAAGTTTTTCTTAACCAATTTCCAAGATAAACTTAGAAAGTACATCTAAATCTGCCTAGCCTTTTCCCAACTATGTTGGGATCGGCTTTCAGTCTATTCGGAATGCAGCTGAATACCAGTATTTTACATTGAGCGACTACCTATCTGACTTACACGACCCTGTTACTCGGTAACACGAAACCCTTTTGTTAAGACTGGTTATCAAACTTTTGGGCTTCTGACTACCCGTTACGACTGTCCAAGATCTATGAATGACAGCCGGGACCAACGGCTTAACGTGCTTTCCGAAGCACGCAGGTGTCCTGATATATAATGGATGGTCACTCATCCTCGAACCAACCGTGGCAAGTGTAGCTTGACCTTCGATCGATCCGTTCGACTGTTATCATTTTGCCACAAGCCCCTTAGAAAGTACATAAATATGAATTGAAAAAGTCACTTTTTTTATTGAATCCACCAAAAAACCTGCTTGCCATAGCTAGATTTGCAGAGCTCTTATTGGAAGCTGCAATCAGACTTATTCACATAATTATACTTGCACACAATGCCTCCTGTAGGACCCTTTGCCAAATTAGATTTAGTGCATGACACGACAATCCAGCACATTGAACACTACAGAATATCTCTCTCTTCTAGATTTAACACCCTGAGCGCCAGACCTTAAGGGGCCGTTCTTAAAATTTTTGATTAAATTGGTTTTATGATGGGATGTGTTTAAAATGACATAATAATTGATACCCTTCTGTTTTCATAATTTTTATTAAATTTTCATCCGTGTGACATTTAGATATGTCGTGGCCTGGGAAATAGTTCACGTATGATTGTCACAAACAGAGATAATTAAAAATACTAAAATTTATAAGCGGTTTTATTGATTACTTGCGTAGGTATCCGAGAAATATCACCCAAAAATTCAAAAGTGTATAATTTTTTTTTAAGTCACCCGTTCCCAGACCATTTATACCGAAAACATGCACACACGTGTACCTACCTAAAAGATACACAGCGCTTTTACCAAGTAGAAAGATGTGTATACTTTTGGATACACTGTATGACAAAAAGATACTCTTTTTAAGGCTTGTTTACATCGCAGTGATCTATATCTTTATCTTAATTAAATCAAAATTGATCAATGTTTAATCTACCTGAGGCAATGTAAGTAACTTCAAAAACTCTGCTTACCTTCGACGGTATTGAGTATACTTTCTATAAATGCAACAACAACGCCAGATCTCAGGTGAAAGTATATGAAACTAAGATGTGAAAGATGCAACTCATCTTTCTTCAAGTTCACATAGTGGTGGATAGATGGCGGTGTCTCGAAGGTCAAGCTCTTACACTTTTGACAGCAATACCCACTTAATTAAAATTTCACTAAAGTTGACACCAATTAACTGTCACATAGACAAATAGACCTTGTCTTTATGACGTGCAAGTGACATCAGACTTAGGTGCTAAATCAATTCCAAAGTCGGCTATACTTCTTAGCCTTACTTCTTCCTAGTATGTTTAACGGGCATTGTAGCCAAATGCAGCTGTATTTAGACAGATAGACTGCGTTTTGACACTGCGCATGGCAGCTCAAATATGAAAAAGATTATCATAAAAATCACGCCTGTAATGCTCGATGGGTCAGTCAGAGGTGTACCTAAGTACACTCACATTTCGCCAGTTAAGTTTCAGTCCCATTTATTAAGTCATGCATAAAGTCCGCCTCTGTACATTTGTGTGCTTGAAGTATTCAATCTGCCTAGCCTTTTCTCAAGTTCTACATATGTTCGGGTCGGCTTTCAGTCTAACCGAATGCAGCAGAATACCAGTATTTTATATGGAGTGACTACCTATCTGACCTACACAACCCAGTCACTGGGTAATACGATATCTCTTGGTAAGACTGGTTGTCAGACTTTCGGGTTTCTGACGACCCGTAACGACTCTCAAAGATCCACTAATGACAGCCGAGACCAAAGGCTTGACGTGCTTTCCGAGGCACGGAGGAGTCTCGGTATGTTAACATGGTCACCCATCCACAGACCAATCCCGGCAAGCGTAGCTTAACCTGATGGATCGAACCGTGCGGCTGTTAATACTTATCCACTAGCTCCGTCGAGTGTGCTTGAAGTATTAAATAAATAATAAATAGGGGGCGAGCCTATTGCAATCAACCGGGCACAAATAAAGAATCTGGACTGCTACTGAGAAATTACTGACGGAAAAACCCGATAACATTTTGCCCGACCTGGGAATCGAACCCAGGACCTCAGCAGTGGCGCTTGCGTCCACTAGACGAATGAGGCAGTCATATAAAAAATATGACTGAATGGATAATCTTAATAAAAAAAACATCAACATGCTGCATAAACAAAAATCTAATTCAATTTAGTTTTTGGTTACTCTCACTGCGATCTACAGTGTCCTAGCCATTTGTACACTGTCAAGGTTTACTCCGCACGTAATGCAACAGCCGGCCGAGCTTACATTACCAAGTGCAAGGCTTGGTGGCAGTTACCTTCACTCATTCATAATAATATGGCCAGCTACAAGTTTATTGCCAGTGCTATTTCACAAAGAATTTCATATCATATTCTTGGTACAACGCTGCCATCTATTAGAAGAATGCTTAACTTCTTTCCTGCGAAGAAAACTGAAATGTGTTTTTCGTCACCTTGTAAATATGGAAGTTTATGTACTCAGTAGTCTAACTGAGGTGAGTAGGTTGTTTAGTAAGCCTGTGGATAGGACGATAGCAATGTTGCAAAACAAACGGATGCTCTGACAAGAAAGTGGTGAAAGCTTTCTCCACAGCGCGTATTGGTGGATTTGCTTTGTTGATATCTGTAGGCGTCTTTTGTTTTTGGTCTTCAAGAATTGGGTTCTGGGGTATCTGTAATAAAAAATCGAAGTAGAGTGTTGTTACTGAAACCAAAATCACGTTGACACTGTGTTCAATTTTCCTGTATCTACATATTTTTATTTTATACTAGCTAATGCGCGGCGACATGCGTTGTAATGCTTTTTTCATTGATTTATTTTTTAGGAACCTCTTCCGGCGTACACACAACAACTTGCCAAAGTTCCATCACAATAGGTCGAGCCTTTCTCGAGTTTTTGCCAGACCAACGCACGGCATTTGATTTTTATATTACACTAGACGCGTCGAACGTTTCGATATCGATTTTTCGGATTTTCCTTTGGGTTTTTCATAATTGTCTTTTTTCTAAAACCACCACAGAATTTAGACGAACTAAACAAAAAAAAAATTCGTATCAGTCGATCAATTTTCGAGTTTGTGCGAGATTATTGCACGGCAATTAATTTTTATATATATAGATGATAGGTGATTGGTTAAGTTACATTCAGTAAACGAAACATTAAGTAAGGGACAAACCAATGTTGACTTCATATATATTATTCTCAAGAAATATTAGGTAGTTACTGCCCTTAAATATAAATTTATTATATATTTTGTAATGTCATGGTCCTTAAAATTTATGATTACCTACACCGAGTCACTGCTTTTACTAATTTGCAGTATTATAATTTATTTATAAATATTCAAAGTAACGTAATACATTATCATAATACGCTGTTATAATTTTATATGAGTACGTGGTGGCACTGCTAAGTAAAAAAATAAACATTGCTATGCCGACTGTAACCTGTTGTCCTTACTTAGAAACAGACTCATTTCTTTCCGCGTAGCTGTAATAGGGCACGAAGAATAGATGAATGGACTGTGTGAAATATGTTAATTATGGCTAGAAAGGGGGTGATTACCGAGATAACGAAAAAGTCAGTATGGGCGAAGAAGACACGTGGCACCGACCCCAAATACATAAGGGCAAGAAAATGTTGTACAGACGCCAGCACATTAACCTACTACAATCTGTCAAATTTCTTTAATAGATTTTCAACTTTATCACTATAGCATAAGGTTCAAAGTTGATTGGGAAAATTTGACAGTTTCGGGTAGGTTGACCTGCTGGCGTCTGTACGCTGTGAAAGGTCACTCATTTTCTTAAAATTACCTAATTCATTCCTTAAAGTCTATAAAAAGATTTATATATACATTTATATTTGAGCTTCATTACACAATATTGAAGGTTGTTTACTGATCAATGTTCGATATATTATTCGGTAGTTTACCACACTAACAATATTATTAATTTTGATTGTAAATAAAAGCAAAGTAAACATTCAATTTGGATGTTTCACGCTCACAAAATAAACAAGTACTGCTTGTAAGTGTTTTTCTAATTTATTTGCTACATCAATTAGCTTTTTTTAACAAACTTTTTGTAAGTTTTGTTAATTTATGTTATGAACTTACTGAGCAGTGGTGGCCCAGTGGTAACGGACCCCACTTTGAGTAGTAGGGCGTGGGTTCAAACTCAAGCAAGCGCTTTCTTTTGAGTAAATAGTTTCATCATTACTGCTCTCAAAACGGTGAAGGAAACTGGCTGACTTAGAACCAAAAATTCATAGACACATCTACCAACCCTCACTGGGCCCGCGTGGTAGATTACTGCCCACTCCCTCCCGAAGAGAGGAGGCCTGAGTCCTAGCAGTGGGAACATTATAGGCTGATTATGCTAATAACCTAACTTTTGTAGTTAAGATTTTGGGTCACAAAGATACAGACTTGCCTAGTTTGGGACCCGCTGTTAATCTAAGTGTTCTCTTGGTTAGAATTTCATGCATGTTACTTATATTTTAAAGAACTATGACGTGTGTAAGTAAAATAAATTAATTTGAATGAATAAAAGTTTTAGTTTCAAGTGAATCATTATACTGTATATTCGTTTAACCCAGAGTTTTCTCTTGTGGCAGGTCTTTGCAAGCTGAGTCATGATGATTAAAAAAAGCTTGACGAAGAACGCGTTTTGAATCGACTTCAAAAAAAAAGAAGATTATATTTATGTTCTGTATGAATTTTCTTTAATGTATGTTCATCGATATTTTCGTCGATTGTGGACCGAAATTGTTTTGTTTTTCATTTGGTAGAGGAAGCTTGCGCATGTTTTTTTTATTAACTTTGTTGGGATAGTTTATAGTTTACGTATTTAATTATTAGTTATTTTTATTATTTATTGGTTTACGTATTTAATCCACTTTGTGTATGTTGACGATGTTATAATTATTATACTTCCTGTCATGGTGTTTACATAGCAAGCAGTGGTGTGCGAATTAGTATGGGGTAGGTACCATAAATAATAAGTGATAAATAAAAACTTTTTTACAAAAAAAAAAACAACCGAATTCCAAAAAAAAACACTACAAAGTGAAACATAGTTTAGAAAATAATTTCGGAAGTCTGTGGCAACTAAATTACAGATCTGATAAATAAAATAAATACATAAATCTAAAGACACAGACTTTCGAAATTAAAGTTATTTTTCAATCTGTAGTGTTTTTTTAGAAATCGGTTGTTTATAACTTGCGCGTTTGATGTATTTCTTAAAATTTCTGCTGAAAAACTACTTAGATATGTAATAGAAGTAGTAGTTTATGTTTTGGTATGTATTTAATGGGTGGCAACAGATTTTAGTTTTTCAGAATTTCCCGAAGTGACAAAGCGTTTTATTGTTATGATAGCCTTACTAGTCAAGCAAATAATTTAATTATAATTATTATAAATAATTGGCAGCATTTTTATGTTACTATTTTAAAGTTTTGTAATAACAATTATATTTGTTTTTTTTTTAATTTTAGTTGGTTTAGGGTAAGTTGTTCATTAAAACGAATAAGTAAATAACTGCTGTTTGGTTTATTGTTGCTATAAACATAAAAATAAATTAACAATTCACACTCATCCATAAAAACGAAATAAATAACTCCTCAACTCGTGATACACGAAACAATATACATCATATCAATATTGAAATTATAAATAAATAATTATATAAGAGATCGTACTTTAAATATATTCATCAATTATATCATACAGGTACTTTAAAAATATTATACAATTCAAGTAATAATAATAAATAAATATATACAGAAATAGATAGACATTTTAGCCTCTTTTTGGAAGAAAAGTCATAAGTATAAATTACAATAAATACTTACAATATCAAAATAAATACATATAAAATATACCCGTATACTTAAATATTTATAAATAACTAATAATACTATCACATAAACTAGAAAAGCAAGAATCCTTTTCAGTCAGATTAACAAAATCACAAATAGAAGTAAATAATATAAAATGACTGAAAAGAAAACTGTAGAAAAAAAAAGCAAACAAAACACAAAAAAAACTAATTAAAAAAGAAAAAGCGACAAACATACTTAAATACATTCACTCTTAAATCGATAAGGGGTCAGATTATACGTAATATTTGGTAACAAGTTTAGTTGTTGTATCCGGAGTAGGCCAGGTTATTGGCTGCTGCTGAGCGAGACCAGCCACCTTCCCAGCCATGGCCATGCTCGACTTGGACTGGGTGATGTTCCACATGGGGTTCCCAGCCATGAGGTTGTTCCCAGGATACCTCTTCGTGGGAATGCTTCTTGGCAAGCAGAGCCTTGATGATGGCGATAATCTTGATGATGAACGCGATCTTGGCGAGAAGAGCCAGTTTGAAGAGAGAAGCGGCGATGACGACCAAGGCGAGCACTACGATGGCAACGGCTTTGGCTTTGGCGAGGAGGAGGAGAGGAATCAAGACCTTCAGTTTCTTCTTGATTTCCTTCTTCTTCTTGCCACGGCTTTCCTCAACTGGAATGAAAAAGAAAATTTAACTTAATGTCTTAAAACCTTGTGGAAACAAATTATAAAAAGCTAACTATTAAAGTTAGACAGATGAAAGATTATATTAGACTGATAAATTATTATTGTTGACAGGACAGAAATAAATGATTTCTTTTAATTTACAAACACTGTGTTCTTGCATCTTAGACTACAATCCAATCAAATACTTTTTATGGATGATGATCAGCTTTATAAATTGCTCTTAATTGGGTGGCAATTTATTAGACTACAGATTGTCTGTCCGTTTTAATTTCAGACCACCGTTGATTATTTATTTTTATAGAAACTACTAATAAACAAGTTGGTGATTAAACAAGTACAAACATAATAAATGTCTGCACATCCAAACAAGTTCTTAATTAAAAAAAATCGAAACTACGATCTCCACAGAATACTCGTACTAACAACAAATTATTCCATAACTTGAATTAAGTAAACCACAATTTCCTCCAAATCAATTGAACTCCAGCAGAGATGCTATTATAAACCTAGTCTGAAAAATACCAGTTCTGAACATACCTTCATCACCAATAGCCCTGGATTCAGCCTCATCATCATCAGTTCCACCGTAACTGAGTTCCAATTCAGTAGACTGGATGAGTTCTGAAGCGCTGTTCCAAAGCCTCTCAGTGACCTGTTTGTTCCTCAAAGCAGGGTCAGTGGAAAGAGTCTCCAAGCTCTTGCCTTCCTTAGGGTTGTTGTTCAAAAGGGTGATTCCTTCTATGATCTTAAGCTTGCGAGCTGTGCCGAGTCTTTCGCTTGCTTTTAGGGCATGCTCCTGTGGAAAGATAGGTTTGTTAGCTAATGAGGAGTTATGATTCTAGGTTGGGACTATAGAATTAATGTTGGTTATTTAAGTTTTCAAATTGTAAAAATCGTCGAGATTTTGTGTAGCTACCATAAAGCAATGCTACCAAAGAATGGTGGAAAAAGAGACAAGTCCAATCAAGCTGAGAGTATGAATTTACGGTTATCAATTATCTGTAATTGTTTTCAAAATTGTCTTTGCTTGTAGATCCCAGCACTTGATCACCCATGACCTTTACGTTGACAATTAAGTAACAAACACCATTTATTTTAATGATAGTGTTAAATTAAAAATCACTTTCACCATAAAGCTACATTTGGCAAGATTTGACACTTTTCCCTTTCTCTCAACTTGAGGTCGATTCAAATAAAGATATTATTTCCTTTTGTATTTCCAAGTTTTACTTGAAATCCATCTTTGTAAAAGACAAATTCCTAAAATAATTTATTTTAAACTTGCACTTGACACTTGGACTTGAAAACATCATGGCCATCTAGATTATTAACACTTATTTAAATGAAAAACAGGTCTGAAGTTTATTGACACGTTGACTATTAGCGTCTAGATTGTAAAATGCACTTTAACGTCCCAAAGACCGTATATACACTTTTTAAAATCTTTTATGTTTTGATCAAATCCATGTGTCAAGTCAAAACAAAAATCACTGCACTGTCACTTCTCACCTTCATGCACAGACCCAAATCACTGTTACAGTTAACAAAATTTCCAAGGACTGATTTAAGCACTGAATCGTCGTTTGAACTAACGGGTCCACAGGACACGTACGCCACAACACTTAAGAACACAACGAAGGTCTTCATATTTGCTTCTGCTTCGGACTCTACTAATCCAAGATCGTTCGAACTGTGATGATAATTCGATTGGATCAGTATTTTTTATCCAAAGTCCCCCCACTTAGATGTGTAAAGAATTTGCATTTTAATGTCATCTCTTCCATATGGAAACCAGACGATGCTATGCAAAAGTGCGTGGCATACTTTATTTTCATTAATATTTATATATATTTGGAATTCACGTTCGATTTTAAGCTCTTATTTTTTGTTTTGAATGTTGCTTTAGTGAAATATTGTGCGTCTGGGCACTTTCTCCGGATTCCCGTATGTTTTCGTAGGAATGGACGGTTTTATGAGAAATTTCGCTAAGCAGTCGTGTTTGTGATCCGTCGAGAGATGTTTCCTTTGATATATTGTTTAACCTAACTTCATAAACCTTTTTATATCACTTATTGTGCTTGTTTGCATAAATTAAAATATATCAGTTCATTACTATTTTAAATTCTACAACGGAACGAGTGTCCGTGGAGTTTCTTGCCCGTTCTTCTCCATAGGTACCTACTACGCTTTGGAATGGGTAACTAGCTTCATATTTCTGACTGACCGACTTTTTGACAATTCAAAAGTGCCTGTAAATGGTTTAATTGGAATAAATGCTTTGAGTTTTTTTTGAGTTTTGAACTGGAAATGACTATGTAACCGTTAGAGTTTGCAATGTCCGGACAGGGTCCGCGTTGCATGCGCCTCTTCGTTAAGAGCGTTCATCCAAAAATTTTGGCACCATCGCAGATAGCTGTCAAATATTTAGCTGTTCTGATTAATTTGGCAATACAACTATGGGAATAAGAAATATGGTTAACTAGTGAACTATTTAATAGGTTTCAATAATTTTAGAACACTTCATTGAGCATCCTCATTCCATCTGACTCAAACTGTAAGTTCGAAGGTTCACTTTATCCGAGCAAAAAACTTTACAATAAATAAAGTTTTTTGATTCTTAACCTCTCTGATAGTTTTTATCCTACACCTAAATCTAGAGTCTAGATAATGTCTACAATGCCCAGCCATCCATAATCACTGGACGTTGTTGACATTTGAATGTCTTGATTAATGTGGATGAGAACATCATTGTGGGCCTACAAAATTTAATCCCAAGGATTTAAAACATCAATTTACCATGCAATTAGTTGGATTGATAATTTGGTACAGTTTAATTTTAGCCATATTCGTACATGTTTTTACCCGACTGCCTCAGCACGCGTAGCATGACAACCATAGAAACGGGTTTTCTACGTATTTTGTCGACGGAAGAATAGACAAAATGGCAGATTGTGATTGTTTATCTGTCATTTTGTCTATTCTTCCGTCGACGAAGCCCGTTTCTGCCATGGTCATGCGAAGCGTGCAGAAGGATGGCTATTTCTAATCATCAGTGTCCTAAAGTAAAAATGTTAACAGTTTTGATTTCCTTTTGCATGTTTTACTAGCTGTGCCCCGCTGTTTCACCTGCATGGAGATTCTCACGAAAACTATGAGTATTTCTGGCATAAAAGTATTCTATGTGACTGAGTAATAGTGTAGTTTTCTATCAGTGAAAGCATTTCCAGATATTACCTTGTGCAATCATACAAACAAACAACTTTACTATTTTGCAATAATAGTATAGATGTAGAATACAGACGGCCTAGTCCACTTGTACGTTCATGGGTTATCCTAAATAACTCAGAGTTAACAGCTAATTTAGGGTTAATCAAAATATGCAACTTGTGCCACCAATAGTGAGAGGTAAACCTAGGGTTAAACTTCTAAATATTTAACCCACCGATGTAGGCGGGTTGAAGTCGCTAAACTCTGGGTTAGTGTTAGTAATGTCAAAATAAATTGAGGTTATGAGGTACCTTATTTTTTACGTTATATTTTTCGACGTTATAGTAAAAAATATATATTCATGAACTCATATAAAAATAAATACAAATCCTTATCTGACGTTTTTGTTACTAAATAAACTCCAGCAACAATCTCCATGGAAACCACAAATACAATACAATTAAAATGAAATATCATATTATAAAATTCAAAGACAAGAAAATATTATGTATCGTAATGTAGTGTAAAAGAGATGGGTATACAATGTCCGTTCATTGTTCGATCATTCATTTTTTATCGGATTACATATCATTGCACGGACATTGCAATTCTATTTTATGTTTCGTCGAGAGAACTGGAATATTCCCAACTTAAAAAAACAATCACACACGCATATGTCAGGTTAACTAACCCAGTGTTACTTTTTAGTGGCGCCACACGTATTATGAGTTAAAATGTTACTTAACGCGAATTTAGAAACTCCACATTTATTTAATTAACCTGACTAAACGTGCAAGTGGGAAATCTAGCCGCTATTTTATCTCAGAGACAAAAATGACAAAAAAATCACAAAAATGTATGAACATTAAACAGAGGTATTTTTGACAGATAATGCGAACATTCTTTAAAATACTAAATAGAATCGTTGACCTCTGTTCGACTATAACTGAATTTCAGTATAAGCAAAGAAAACCTTTAATTTTATTTGAGCTTTTAATATTATAATGCAGTATCTACGTTTTCAGCAGTAATGTAGCAGAGATGCAGTTCTACACTCAGTCCATTATGTGTATAGTTTTTTATGCCTTTCTTATGTTGTGTATATTATATTGTGTGTACGTTATGATGTAGGTATAATACAGAGCATTCTTTCTCTTTCTCTCTCTCTTTGTCTCTTTCTCTCTCTGCCTCTACACGTCTCAGCTTTAGACGGATTAAGGAAACACATAAATACACGAATTAACTTTAAAAGAAATATGCTTCTGGTTCTTCATATTTTTTTATTGTTGCCAACGGTTAAGGATTCATCGAGTATGCCCAAAAAACTATAAAGATAGTTATGCATAATTTGATCTGCAACTTCTAGTAATTGATTTAGCGGATAATATTATTAGTTATACTTATTCCTAGCTGCTGCCCGCGGGACCGCCGCTCGCGTGGGCAGTATTCTTTTGTTTTCTAAAATAAATGTATCCGCAGTTACTCTTACTACTAGTGAATGTGTCGTCAAAAGTGGTCCAGCCGTTTTGAAAATTATCCGGAACAAACAAACAGACAAACAGAAAGTCAAAATATTTTTAAAATAGTTTTTTGTTATAAGTACCGTATAGACTTTCTTTCTTTCTTCCTGTTATTTTGATATAAAAAACAGTTACTTCAACTTTTTTTATTTGTATGTATGTATGTATGTTTGTACACTGCGTCCATGTCTTGTGTAAATCTCTCTGCTGCGTCGTAACGTAAAAAATTGTTTGTTTTCTTATTGTTCGTTTGATTGTCCGTATGTTTGCAAGGCATCCACAATACTATGTCTTTCTTGTCTGAACTAAATCTATGTACGAACAGATTATAATCTATAACCACTGAATATACTCATTTATACTTAACAGCCTTATCAGTCAACTTCAGTCCTTATTTTTTTATATATAATATATCGGAGCATTATGCTGAGATAAGATAATTTTTGGCCTCGCAGAGATCTATTTCTATTTGTTAATCTTAAATGTTTCTTCTTTTATTGTTGTGCATGTTCCAATTAAAATATTTGTCTTTCTTTTCAGTCACATAGTTTTTGTGTAACGCATAACCAATCGATGATATTCGGATGTTGCAGTTGTAACATTTCTATTTGTTATCCAATTTTTGCAGTGTATCTTCTAAATTGATTATATTTTTCTGATTTGTGTTTATCTATGTTTCAGCAGCTATGAACTATCACCACTATAGACGGTTATGTGATTGCAAAACATAATAAAAAGTTTACTGTTATTTTCTACTGTATGTGTGATTGTTGGTCTTATACTTCATTTGGTTTGTAAGCCCAAGAGAACTAAAGGATTGACGGAATTTGGTTGTCTAACTGATGAAGAAGTTTTTCTTTTTAAAGAGGAGAGTGTTCGTGAAAATGTGAAATATTATCGTTTTTGACTAGTGTGTGATATTCATCAGTTTTTCATGTGACTTGTGAAATCACCATCGGTAATTGTGTTGAAATTTTTCATAAGGCGAAGTTCAAACAAAACAAATAAAATAAAATTGAACATAAATATTTATTTAAATAAATAAATTAAGACTGAGGTACTTGTACATGGCTTCAACAAACATGAATAAATAGCACACATTCACACAAATAAATTAACAATCATTCTAGGTCAGTTCAATTGCTGATTTGCCCAGCGTAGGCCATTGATGCTCCATCTTTGGCTGACCGACTCCAGCCTTGGCTAGCTGGCTCATAGGAATATCCTGGGTGTTCCTCATGATGAGCGGGAGCTGCATATGAGACGCTAGAGGAAGAAGAACCACCCTTTTTGGCTAAGAGTTTCCTGATGAGACTGAAAGCGCTCATGGCGAAAGCGATCTTTCCTAAGAAGACGGCCTTGACAGCGACGAAAGCGATGATTCCGAGGAAGAGAGGGATGAGGGCGGCCAGCTTAAGTTTCAAGAGAAGGAGAAGGGGCAACAGCTTCTTGATCTTCTTCTTCTTCTTGCCACGGGCTGGAAATAAAGAGAAAATATTAGAATTTGAGAGTTGTGACGTAATTTATTTGGGATCGAAAGTACCAAGGCATCATGATTGAAAGGAATTGGATGCTATAATAATCGGTAATATTACACTCAATAGATGCTAAGCCGCTAAGTGTCCGAAAATTGTATGTTGAGTCTATTTAATAAATGCTTATTACTCTAATGTCCTAGTCCGTTATTTTTTGCTTTGGAGTTTTTTGTTGAATTCAAATTAAGGAGTTGTTTATGAAAAAGATGTTCAAGTATTTTTGAGAAGAATAAAAATGTTAAGTGGAACTAAAAAATGAAAATTTTGATATTTTTTTGATGAATTTGCAAATCTTTTCAAAGTTGTAAATAAAAGAGTGTTACAGCACAACACACACATAAAATAAATAAAGAATGTGGTAGAAATAGTGTCAAAAACAACCATGAAATTGTCACTACAAAACACTTCGTTTAACACCTTCTTGTAGTCATAAAGGGCTTTGTCTGTCCACTGTGTATGTAAATATGTGTTGAAGAGAAAGCTGTGAGGTACCTAGGTTCCAATGCATTGTTTGAAACTCGTTTGGCACTTTAGTGGTAAAGTTTCTAGTTCTGACAATGGATCTGTTTATTGCCTTGCTAATGGCAGTTTTGGGTTTATGTAAGCTCTTGAACCCTTGCTGCTGTCGTGGGAAAGAGGAATATTGTTTGTTTTAATTTCAGAACCAGTAAAATTTTCATTAATTTTTTTTGTAATTTTTTTTTTCTCGGATATTTATTAGATATTTTTTATTCTAAACCTAATATTGAAATATGTATAGTGTTTCTTCTCACCTTCCTCATCAAGACCCCTCGATTCTCCCTCATCAGGAGAAGACAGACGCATCTGCAGTACGTGGTTCTCCAAGAAGTCTCCAACGTTGTCAGCGATTCTCTCGTCTATCTGGAGTTCCCTGGCCTTGGGTTCTTCAGCCAATGGCTCGTAGCTGCGAGCTGATCGAGCTGATCCGGTATTCACCAGGCTCATACCCTCGAAGATGTCCAGGTCTTTCAAGATAGATAGCCTTTCGGTGAACTTCAGGGCTTTTTCCTGTGGAAAAAGAGTTTGCTTTAATAATTTTGCTTTTTGTAATATAGTTTTGTTTTTTTCTTTCTAATAACTCTGATTTATGCACTGGAGTATGCAATTTAAAATTTAAAAATAATAACTGATTTTTGCCACTTGAAAGATTTAACCACTTGGCATTGAAACTATTCAAAATTAAATCCGTATTTATGCAACACTGTCTGCAAAAACTCGTGAATGGCAAAGATATGATTTTACTTAAAATTCTCAATAAGTAGCCACTCGTTATGTTAATGCTTTTTTACTGAAAATTCAATGAACTTCGTCATTGTTACGACTACACTCAATTGGTATGCTGTTCACTGCACTCCACAACACTTGGTATCCACGATATTCACCTTCAGACATAACGAGGTATCCGTTTCTATGCACTCTTTAACTGCACCCACTAAGTTTTCCGCAACACCGTTTTCTTGCACTGGGTTACACTTCACTGAAGCCAGAATGGCTAACAAAGCTATTTTCTTCCACATTTTTAATTTGTTGAACTTCTACTGCACTGGGTGCTTGTACTCCAAGTGCCAACGTTGGCAAACTTATGATGATTTCCCAAAAAACTGATGGATTTTATCCTTCGCTCCCCACTACAATTTTTTGACAATATGACGTAAAGTGTGTGCGCGCTGTTTGAAGGCGTGTGCTAACTGATCGACCGTAGATCGTTTAAGCTCAGACGTCAGGATAAGTAGAAAAGTAAATATTGGATGTTAGAAAGCGAAGTTTGCGTTTACGACATCTAAAATAGGCATCCATACGTTATGAGCAGTGTAAATTAAAACGAAAGAAAAAGTGTGGTTGTTTGATTTTTCGTAAGTCCATAAGTGGAGGTGAAAATGAATGTCGTAATTTCTAAAAACACGTTGTAACGTTAAATTTTATAATGTTGTAATAAAATATTGTTTTAAGTGAAATTCATTGTTCGCTCTCTCATGAACTCTGTCTAATTTTATGAGTAGCTATATTTTAATACTTTAGATTTCGAGGTCGTATCAGAAACCGGAAAGCTTAGAGACTCGGCCCCGAAACTTTCTGTCGTATAGCTTACCGGCCTTAGGTTAACGAATTTTCTACTTTTTTCGTATTCTAATTTCTTTTTGATATGTATAGCCATTTTTTTATTATTTTCATACGTGCATCGGAGTCGTGCTGACCAGTCAGAGCGTTGACCATACTGAAATCAAAAATACTGTAAAAATTGTGTTTATTTATTTATTTGAAAAACGATTATAAAACATTCACTTTCTTTTGCAATATTTAAATTAAGTTTAATTGGTTTTATGCATTAGATTGAGGTGGTAAAAGTTACTAAAATTTAGTGATTAACTATATTATTACTAAGTTAATTTTATTCACATAAAGACTGCGAATAAATTTCAACAATAATTATTAAGTGTGTGATGTGATAATACTTTGGACAGCAATTTTGTATTGATAGGGAGCAAGCAATATACATATTTTATTTTAAAATTCGATTTACAAAATTAAAATATTAAAACAAGTTATTGATGTGACTGCACCGCACCTATTTCTGCATGGTAAAATTTTTACCATAAATAAAAAAAATATATAGTAATTAAAATCTCTGCAACGGAGGTTTACACGTATCTACGTGCAAATTTAAAATAAAAAAAAAACATTACCTATATTTTTTTCATGACACAAACAAATCACAAAACCACACAATTAAAAAAAGAAGTTACGCATAGCAACAGCAACAAAATGTCTAGGTCACAATTATTATAAAACGATTAAATAATTGAGCTCAAGTGTACAAAATGTGCCAGTGATGTAACCACCTCGCTTTGCACAAGTGAAAGTATGCGCGAATACTTCACAGACTTCTTAAATTCACGACTTACCGAGACGCCTGCAAGACTTGCAGGGAAAAAGTCGTGTTACGAGTTGCTAATATGTATGTATGTGTGGATGTATGTATGTTATATGCGGTGAATGAATTGTGTATGAAAATGTTCGGTGATGCTGCGGCTGAAGCTTGAGCGAATATTTTTGATTTAATGTTGGGTGTTTTGGTTTCAGTATGTTCATCATTTTCAAGTGTAAGCCTTTCCAGTTTTGATTTTCCGTTTTAATAAAAAAATTGTGATTTCTACTTCATTTTTTTATCACTACTACTTGTTTTTATATACTAAGGTTCTTACGATATTTCACGAATGATAAGAAAGGAGTTCCTTGGGAAACTCCGTAAGGATAAGTATTAATTATGCAACTTTTATTTAAGTTAGGCTCCTGAGCTGGTGATTCTAGTCACGTCCTAGAATTTTTATTATTTCCTCTTATAGGCATTGCTGTACACAAACATATATCAACCTTTATATTCACGTTAAAAGATTCAACTGAGCATGTCGAGATTTCCAGTCGATATCTTCCCTGAATGTGCTCTTCAATACTCTTGAGAAGTGAAGTCTGTGAGAAGTCTACTGGACTATGCATCTCTAGTTTGGAACCCTTCTTACCGTGTTCATATAATCAGAATTGAACGTATCCGAAGAAGCTTTACCAGATATCTTCGTTTTAGAAGCCCTAGCTGTCCACGTGATTCTTGTTATGGTCATAGGCTAAGTCTTTTGTACTGCAAGTTATACTAACCTTGGTAGAACCCATAATAAATTGGCTACACGAACCGAACTACATCGATATCTACTCTAACCCTTTTCGTCAATTCCGTTAAAAAAATTGTCCGTACAACTATGACGTTATATTATTTTCCCGTAAATATTGTTTCCGAAATGGATTTTGACAACGAATCTATTTTTGAAAAATAGCATGATCTTATCAGAATTATAATTATGCTTGCAAAAACCCTAATCAAAATTACTTTAAGTAATTCAATTGGGAGAGAGTATATGCTCAAAGATAATATTTGTACTTCATTAGTACTAAAGTAGAATAAAACTACTAAGCCTCTCTATGTACCTATATAATTTAAGGGGTAAACAGAATATCTCGAGAACTATCACGGAGTTCCGTTGGTGATATTTGAGGCCAGCTTCGGAATAAAAACCAGTTAAACATGTTAGTTCTGGCCTCAACCGCTGTGAATGCATACTGAACGTTGTACTAGCGCACAGTACAATAAGTACTTGGTATCAACACGTATCTTCTCCATTGGCATCTATAGCATTAACTTTCTTAAAAGCTATTGCTATAAGGTCTTTAACAAGTTAATAATAATTGCCATGATCTTCATGCGTGTCTTTTTTATTCAATTTTGTTGGATTCAAAGTGATTAATGATTGTATGGAGCTCCGTTAAACCTTGTTGCTGCAGCAGCACATTACATAAAAGACGCACTGGAATAAAAGGAAAGGTGGTACAAAATATTTACCTAATAAAATTATTTTAGTTTTTTAATACCTACAAGCAAATAGTTTTTCACGCAATCATATTTAATTCTATTTTAAGAAGGAAAGAATGATTAGGTTTTTTGGAAATAATCTTTCGTAATATTATCATTAATGGCTTGCAAGAATATAGTATATATATAGTAAGTATGAAACTTAGATGATAACTCAGATGGAACAAGAAGAAACAAGATCTGTTTGTTCCTTCTCCGTGTTATACAAAACCATAAACTTAGGAGTGTAGAGTGAAGAGACGCTCCCAAGTTACGAATCGAGGAAGAATTTAGGACACTTTCTATTATCAGACATGTCATAAACTGCTATGTACCTACACATTCCTATATACTTCTCAAATAATGTTTGTTTTGTTTTCTAAGAACAATTTTAACGAGAAACGGAGCCCATAAAAGTGCTAGAGCAAATACAAGTTGTACAAAGAAGTCTTTGAATTAGGAATGTGTTGAAGTAAGAGCAACTTCACTTCAATTGTCAGCATTTAAATGTAAACCATGTAACCATTAGGTAGTCCATGGGCTCTAAACTAAATCCTGATATGATATTTCATTGCGTATTGCATAGATACAATAATAAAATTTGCACCTTCTAAACAGTCATGTACAGGCATGAAACTGGCTCGTAATGTCGGCTCGGATTCATGTAAATGGGGGCTTTTGACTTATCAAAAAGTATAAAAAGGTTATACCAAAGAACCAAGGATATCTATCTTCCATTACATCATTGAAACATTTCATTCTTTTTATAGGACTCGACAAAAACCACGACTTACATTTTAATAAATCTTATCATAGAAAATTACCTTATTACCAACCCTTTGATTGTCCATCTCAAAGAAGGAATTAATGGAAATGGATTTAATGGACTTAAAGACTGCCAACGATTACTCAGTTTGAGCCCTGTAGCTCCTTCTAACATTGCTTTATCTTCTCTTTCTTCTTCATTTCTCAGTATTTTGGAACACCCATAAAGCCCTTAAAGATGTCACAGCACCGAACTACTAAAGAGGTCAGTATGAATGTATGCCAACGCCCTTTAGTTCCAATACTTCCAATAGACCAACTTTCTACATAATTTGATGGGTGTGACGGAGCTTATGCGTAAGCTCGTGGAAGATGGGTGACAATGCTTTTGAATCGTGAAAGAAAATATGGAATGTATGACTGTAGGCTTCTTGTGTATTTAATATAATTTTGTTATACTAGTATTACTGTCACTGTTAGTCTGCATCATCCCATTCCTGGACAAAAGCCTCTCCCATGACTTCCAGTAGATCGATAGTATATTTTTTTTACAGTGGGAATCCAATCATCATAGTGGTGATTCTCGAATTTTTAAGCACGATTTTTTTTAATAAAACGACTAGAGAATCAGATCCGGATACTTAGTTTAACGATAGGTCTGGGTTAAATGCATTAATGATTAAAACTGTCGGTTTCCTAAGCCATAAGTTGTCGGTAAGCCGAAGTTTGAAATAAACTTTTTTTTCGAATCAATCATGTTGGGGTCGGCTTCCAGTCTAACCTGATGCAGCTGACTACCAGTATTTTACATGGATCGACTGCCTATCTGGCCTCCACAATCCCGTAACTGGGTAATACGACACCCCTTGGTAAGACTGATTGTCAGACTTTCGGGCTTCTGACGACCCGTAAAGACTGTCAAAGATCCACGACTGACAGCCGGGATCAACCAAACTTTTTTTTCAATTATTAGCAATTAAAAATTTATTTGTTGTGGAAAACGTTTCACAGTGTAATTATAAGATTGGGTACCTATTGCATAAATGTACAGGATGCATAAAATCCAGAATTACTAAATATCAGTCGTAAGGATCTTGTAAATCACATTATGATGTTATCACTAAATATCATTATATTGAAGTACATGTTGTGTTTACATTCTTAAAGTAATCTTGCAGTCATCTCTTACAGCATCCACAGGAAGTAATAAACTTATTGAGATTTCACAGATATGATATTATAGGATTTATTAACTTCCAGCCTATAAATAATTATAAACAAATATTTGTGTGTATTATAATAATGATCTAAACAGGTGTAAGATGATCGAAAAGGAATAGCTAAAATTGTCTTTTCAGATTTCAGTATTAAGAGGGAGCAGGGCTTCTCCATACAAATGTATTCCCCTTTTTTTCTTCCTGAATAATGCCTCTAGAGCAATCATTTTTTTTCATAAAATCAAGTTCTGCTGTAGACACGTCCCTGATATTTCCTTTTTTTCAGCAAGTTATTGGTAAAGAAATGACCCTCTAAAAATTACAAAAATGCCCCATTTTTACCGCCGTGATTAGAGGACTACCACACAAATTAGATTTTTTTTTAACATATAAGAAAATGATAGGAACCTAGACATACTCTTTCATAAAATCATAATGTAAAAAAATAATTGAATCGGCTCATTATCGAGGAGAAAAAAGGGGATACGAAACGTCGATCTCGTCAATTCAATTTTTTTTGTGATATAATCGGTCTGAGCTACAGCTGTCCCTATCGTACTCTACGGGGGCAGACTTGAGGTAAGACGACAGCAATCGTTTCTTCAAATAACTATTTTTCAAATTCCTCGCACGCCCTTTTCCCTCTTAAGTAGAAAGAACACGGTTCGTAAGACTTGTTCTTGGACTACAGGTGTAATGTTATGTTATATTATGTTATGAAAACTCTTTTATCTATATCATCTCTCTCTCCTTATCAAAAGCAGCTAGGTAGGTAGTTCTGTCAAAACCATAAACCTAAAAAAAAGACTCATTTTCTTATAAAAAATTACGATGCTATACGTAAACGCACCATGAATAAGTAATTGACCTACTAGACAAGGAATCCTATCAATAAACTCACGTAACTCAAAACTCCTGTTAATCCTTACCTAACCGCCTACCAAGATGAAAGTGCTGTGAGTCAGAGGCACTTGCGACCCGTGCGGAGCTGACCTTGAGAGCAACGGTACTTTGAGTGTCCGGTGGACCACACTGCGTGAATATTTGATGAAGTTTTCGAATAACGGGAATATTATTTTGGGATTTTTATGCGAGTTATTCGAAAGGGACTTTTAATTTTGAGTTATATATTATGCAGAAGAGAATATGAGTAAGACATGAAATAGTTTTGTAAATTTGATTGCAAAAACAGTAATTTATAGTGTCTTGAACAAGATGTAGTTGATTTATTAATCCGACCTATAAATGGAAGTTCATTACAAGGATTGAAAAGATTCAGACAGTTTGGTCAGAAAAAAGGTTTTGGTCTTACGTCTGACTAAAGTTTTATCCGTGGTCTAAAGTACAAGAACATAACTGAGGGTCTAGCACGAATTCAAAAGATTCTTGAATTGGAATAACTCATTTTGCAAATAATTATTGATTTAGTTTGAAGACTCATTTTGTGGGCGATCCTAATTGTGGTTGTCACATAAAGTTCAATAAAAATGGTATAAGGTACCTACTTGTATTTTAGAGTCGTTTGAATTAACGTTAGGTTTACGCACGTTTATGCTAGGCCTCCTGTTCTGGCAACGGACAAAAAGTATTCTGCTAATTAACTACCAGTTGTGGAAAGTTCGACCTTGGGCATAACGGTGCTTCGAGTACCAATGAATGTATAATAACTGTAAACTGGACGACATACAAAATATTTGCGTACGAATATACGATCACATTACATGTGTATGAATTTTAGAGATCAGTTGAACATGATTTGAATAAATTATAATAATTAAGAGTAAATTATAAAAAAAAAAACACTTTTTCTGTAAAGTTCATTCCTTTTTTTTTCCATACTAAACCTTCTTTACGTATCGCAATATACCTAAGATTAAGCTTTTTTCTGGCATATTCGTAGCATAATTATTCAAATTAACCAAATTATAAAAGATTTAATAATAATTGCATGCCTAACACATCGAGTTGAGCTCCTTAAGTTCTGGGTTGAGCTCCACGATTACTGACAAATGCTTGCACTGACAGGACAGGTCCACTCAAATCTGTGTGGTTCTTTTCTCAAAAGACCATTTCAGACACTAATCTACATGGTCCTCATATGGCCTGACCAAGATTATGTCTGGACTTTAAAAGAGACTATGACCTCTGAGTTTGTTTCGGCCTTTCTTCTCAGAGTAGTCAGATAGGAAACGCCGAACTCATCTAGCTAATTTTTAATTACTTATTTTTTTAAGATGACGTGTAAAAGTGATTCCAATATCCTATTTACAGAATAAACAATTTCATTTCATTTCATTTCATTTCATTTCATTTCATTTCATTTCATTTCATCAAAGACGTCAATTCAATGCTAATTTTATGCAAGTGAATTTCGAATGTTTGCCAATTCCCAAAAAAAATATACGCCGATCGTTTTTGGAAACTTTCCACTATACTCCGACACTTAGTAATATGAAAGTAAATTTTAAAAAAAATTACGACGTCAAAAGTTTTTCGAATAAAAACTTTCAACCAGTGAGTGTCGACGTCGAAATTGAGGCGCGGCAGGCACTTTCGCGGGCCGCACCTTAAGTACCACCTGACTTGGGCGGCCTCTGGAAATGAACTTGTATACCGAAGTTTTGTAACGATGACATACTAGGTACACGTGATAAGCATCAGGAATTTTGGTGTGAGGAAGTAGAATTCCTGATTTATTGCTTGTTACGTTTTTTACTTTGTAACACGTTTTTATTTGTGTATCATTATTTATTTACAACATTCGGTCTTATTCTTTTTTGGGCAAAAAATATTAAACGAGTATTTTTTTATGAGCAAATAGTGCATATTAACGAGACGATAGCAACTACAAATTTATTTTGATTGCCGACTATTATTAGTTGTTAGACCGATAAATATTGATGGATTGGTTGATTCAAAAATAATCGTAGGTAATTAATAGTAAGATTATTCTTGAATTATTGATTTTAACTCAATTTTGAAGCCTCTACGTGTCAAGCAAGAATATAATTTTGAAGCTCGTTGTACCTTGAATATTAATGTTTTTTTATAAATGAGGATAGTTTAACTTTGGTGTATAATAAAGCACAATCTATCTAGGTATCTTATATCATAATAACACTGCAAATTATTATTTTTTCCTTAATAATGATGTATACTGAAAACTTTGTTATTATTGCTCAAAATTGCTTACCTATATACAATTATTACACAACTGACTATTTACACTAGGTACTAAATAAAACGACTAACTAACTACAAATAAATAAAAAACACAAACAAATGGACACTTCTGATGAGTACTTCAGGTGTCGAAGTACTCGTCCACATCGCTGTCATCCAGAAACGTGCCCAGAAGACTGGCAGCATTGCCACGTTGAATGGCAATGCTAATCTTTTGGCCAAAGAACGAGATAATCGTTTCTGGCAAACGATTTAACACAGTTAACTTAGCTAAGAATCTCTTTATAGACCCTTAGATAAGATAAAAAATTCAATATTTTTTAAATTTAATTATTTAACTCTACCACAAAGTTATTGATTCTATAAGCATCTAAATTTGATAACTCCACAGAAAGTGGATACCTAGCCGCATTCTGAATTTCCTAAAAAGTTTCTAATATTTTTACAATCTTAATTAAAGCTTAATATATTAATATGTATAGGTGCATATTTGGATCGTATAATTACATCGGATTATTAGAGTAATAAATAATATTTTAGAGTGAAAGCGGGATGCGTGAGGTTATAAAAATAAATATGAATACATACATAATGGTATTGAACAAAATATACATACGGGACGGCGTTTTAGTCACCTGCATCCGTCAAGGGGTGTTTTTACCTTTTCCTACGAAACTCTCTACTTGACATAATCACCCTATTATTTGACATTATATACATAAAATTTAATTTCAACTCTTTATTAGTGGCTTTTGTGGACATGATAATTATTCAGATTTGATACAGCTGTAATAGCAATCACGTCATTTCGTTTAAAATACGTTTTTATTTTTATTAATTAATTTATCTTTATATAGATTCTTTTCAATTTTGTGAATGTGAGAACGCTGTAGGCCTAGTGGACTGTAGATTTGTTGAACATCATTATTCTGTTAAGTATCTGGTAATTGTTGAAAGACCTACACTGTCCTACCATACCTAATAACACTGTTATTTGAAAATATTGTAAAAGCCCATTATTTTTAAAAGAGTAACCGTGGAGTTTCTTGCCGGCTCTTCTCCATAGGAAACAATCAATTGGAACCGAGCACCTAGCTTCTGACGTTTCATAAGTGCCCATGAATTTTAAATTGTGACTCATACACGACCCACGAAAAAAAAAAATCTCTTTTACACAGACTATTTCGATGCATGTATGAAAAGTTTTTTTTTTACGTATCGGATTTGAGTTTCCTTGTGAAATTGTTTAGTATGACAGGTAGAATCACTCCCTTGACGGATCGGGTCGGTTTCTAGTCTAACCGGATGCAGCTGAATACCAGTATTACACATGGAGCAAATCTCTATCTGAGCTCAACAACCTAGTTACTGTATACACGATACCTCATGGTAAGACTGGTTGTCAGACTTTTGGGCTTCTCACTACTCGTTACGACTGTGAAAGATCTAAATGACAGCTGAGACCAATGGCAAAACGTGCTTTCTGAGGCACGTTAGGTTAGGTTAGGTTAGTTATCTCACAAATCAAAAACACACCTTTGACGGAAGAAAGTGAGTAAATCACCACCCTATATACATGTTTCTCATGTGTGATTCTAAATTCAAATTTAAAATATTTTTATTTCACATAAAATATTTCTCGGGCATTTATGAAACGTCAGAAGCTAGGTGCACGGTTAAATTCTCGGTTAAGAATCCGCTTTTGAACTAGTTGGTTATGAAATTAAATTCCCATGGTCACTAATATGTATCTGAATATATTATCACGGTCTATGACCGAGTGGTCCGTAGGATGTACGGACGTAATAGTCACATAATAACATACGTATTCATTAACATAGTTGTATGTAATAGATACGATGACAACGGCCTCCTTTTTGGATAGTTTCCCCACCAAAGGCTTTGCGGACGTGCTGCTAACTTCAAGGGTAAAATTGACGTAAGTATGTTTAAGTGTTCTTGCACCCTTGATTGGAAGCTTAATAGGTGTATTACTTTTATCAATGCTTTTAGGAAACAGTATTTTTTTGCTGCCACTGTTGAAAAAAGCCCTACACAAAGCCTTCTAGGCATCCTTTTCTAGAGCCACCTCGATCCAGCCCTATACGAGTATATGAATAAACAATTTAAAAACAAAATTAACCATTATTGATTTTTACTTTTAAATGGCTTTAATAACAATAATACCTCTAAAGAAAGAAAGAAAGAATGAAAAATATTTTATTTGGGACACGCGCAGGAAAGAAAATAAAAACTCTAATATAATATATCCAAATAAAATATACCTACGTCATAGATTTCCACAAAGCATGAAATAAACTGATTCTGTAAAAGTAAGTAGATTCCTACGTTTATTTAAATACCGCATATAAAAAAATATGGATGGTTACATATTATTATATTATAGCTAGGATTTTAATAAATAATAATTTTATAAATTTTTAAAACTATTGTGTGACTAGCGACCCGCCCCTGCTTCGCACGGAGGTCCAAAACTATCCTATCTTTCAAGCTGGCACCAAATTGAAATCGGTTGGGTGGTTTCGGAGATTAGCGTGTACAATTCTACATGTGATTTTTATGTATAAGATGAAATTACTATTTAGCTGTAACGAAACCGCACGGTAGAATTTAACAACAAAATATGTTTTTATTGAAATTGGAAAACTGAAAGCTACAGTTTGTAGACGTAATGCTACATGAAAATGTAAAACTAAAGAAGTTATTAGACCACAAATGGACGAGCATTTATTCTAGATACGTGTGAAAAGCTAAGGATTTCTACAAGCGAAACACATCCGCGTGGCTTTCCACTCTAACATCCTAAACGCATGTCGTATGCGTGTGTCGCGGTCCTATTCTGATAATGTTTATTGATTTATCTATCTGGGATGAATTGAAATAACCTTCATAGGTGGTGATTGAACAGTTAGACCTACCATGCCTATTATTTTAGCGCAACTATTCAGATAAATTCTTGTTGATATGAAAAACAAGGACTTGATTCATTATAATCATCAGGGGTATTAAACTGCGCTAGTCATAACTCAAGGCACGAATGAGCCAATTTACGAAAGTTTCAGGCAGGTCATCCATTTTAAGCCCGCCGCAAGACTTGGATCTCGTGTAATCGTTCTTAATTAATTCAGTACACTAAAAAAATACTAAAATAAACCGCCTCGTTAGTGAGTAGTTGCAAGCGCTACTGCTGAACATAGTAACAACAAGTTCCTGGTCAATTCCCAAGTCGGGCGAAAAATGATTAGGTTTTTCCATCAAGGGTGTCTTAGTCAGCCCGGAGTCTGCATTTGTGCCCGGATAATGGCAGTAGACTCACCCCCTACTACAGTACAACTATTTTCTTAATGTCCCTCGGCAAACTTCGTGTTTCGTCAGTTATCAGTTGCCCTTTGCACTTGGTGCAGACCGGACGCTCTCAATCGACTTGGAAGTATATAGAGTGGTTAATACTCTTTAAATTTAATGTAATTTATTAAAAAAATGGGAGGAAAGCTGTTTGTATTCGGAAATGCGATAATTCCCGAGGGACATTAAGAAGATATTTGTACTGTACATGGGTTTTAAACATAAGCTATCGAAATGTGGATGCAGGTACTATAGGGACGTCCTCGTGGAGCCGATCGGTGGCGGGGATCTCTCGCGTCAGGCTCTGGTCCAGGCCATGGTACGGAGCGAGAGGGCATGGGAGGCCGTCACCTCCTTCTGCGAAGCAGTAATGCTCGCGAAAGAGGAGACAGAACGCGTGAGGGAGAGGCAAATTTCACGCCCTCACGCCCCTAGCCGCCGCAGGAGACGCCCTGGGCGTCAGGAATCGCTGGCCGATTCCCGGCCACGTAGGCGTGGGCTTGCGGACGGTGAGCAATGGGTAGCTTGCCGTCCAATAAGGACCAGGCCCGGGTCGACGGTGCATTGTGTTCCACGCGCGCCTCAAATATATGTCAGCAAATGAAGGGGTCCTGAATGGTCCGATGCCTGCCGGGGTTGCGGGAAAGTCCGAAAGGGATACCGTGGCCCCTGGCAACGGAAGGAACACCGGTGGGTTTTAGTCAGTAAGAGTCTGACACGCCCTCCCGCTCCGCCCAGAGCGGGAGAAGTTATTTGATAATTTCCCACACAAAAAAAAACAAAAAAAGTACACTAGGTACACCTCTGCCTAAATCTTCGGGGATCACAGACGTGGTGTTGTGTTATGTCTTAGTAACTTACTGATTCCAATTAGAATAGTATTTCTTCCATAGTCACACCGCTTCGTTCTCCAGAATAGGCCTTTAGTTAAGAATGTAAATAAGTTGCAAACTGCACTGTGCGCTCTTGACATCCGGCTGTGAGCGGAGAATGTAGTAGTTAACGCACTCAGTAATGCACAACCAAAGACTTTGATTTACTAGATGCGGTATTTACAGCTAACAATGTCTTTCAAAGGTTAAAAGTTACTAAAATTGAAACTAAAAAGATTTGGGGTTCTAGGAAACAAATGAAACACATGTCATCTTTTATAGAAAACATCACACTAAGCTTGTTACATGACTGGCCAAAAAGGAGTGTAATGTTTTCAGGGTTCATGTATGTATGTACTTATGTGAGATTTTTATTATATTTCACAACTATTGTATCCAAATTATAAGGCGAGTTTTTGATTAAATTTAATTCAAAAAATAATGCCCTATGTCACTGCTGTTGCTAACATTTGATTGAAATAGGAAAATGTGATATCTTTTTGTGATCAAAAACCATTTTTTTTTGCCTCAATTTATTTGCCTCGTTGGTCTAGTGGTCGTAAGCGCTACTTCTGAGCATAAGATCGATTCCTTGGTCGGGCAGAGAGTTATTGCCTATTTCCATCAAGAATTTCTTAACAGCATCAGCCCGGAGCCTGGATTTTTGCCAGTTTCATGGAATAGGCTCACCCTCTGTATATTATACTTATAGGTGATAATAAATACCACCTAATTAAATAAGTAATTAAACGAATTAAAAACGAACGAACGTTTTTAATTTAACGTAATTTATTTTTGACCGTCTTGTAATGATACATACAAGACGGTCAAAAATAAATTACGTTTGATTTAATGATTTTGGAGACGTTTGAAATGATTGTTTCAGAATGTTTGATTTATATGGCTGCACTGATGCCAAAAAATTATGTTCTAATGCGAGTTCCTCGTTCATCTGCTAATCATTATAATGCCTACTATCAAACTACTTTTTAGTTCTTATCCATCCGTCTATTACTTGCCTTGTTATTATATTTGAACGGCACATTGACATACTGCCCCCATACCGTACAGTGACAGGCGAGATAAACGCTTCTAAATACATACCAGTTATCTTCAGATGATTTCGTAATGATGTTGATTATTCAGTAGAAGATTTATACGTATTATAAATGGTCAGAAAATTCTAATGGCTGGTAGAAATTATTCACAGATATAAAGTAAAGCCTGAAACAACAGACTATTTAAATATCCTTACAACAACAATACATGTTGAGGCTCCCACAGGCAGTTTTCATAGAAATTGTTCCACCAGTGTCGCGTCGCGCCTGTCTGCCGGAGACTTTACGAGGGCTAACGTAGGTACTCTATTATTAAATTAACTTCAGTCCATTTGAATGTCGTGTCGACTAAAATCTTTTGTTAATTATTGATTTAAACTCATCAGTTTAAACTAGAAGATGGATAGCGATCGCTTTACTTCCGACGGTCAAAATTGCTGTGATTATTATGGTTCCGTACTCGAAAGAAAAAACAGAACCCTTATAGGATCACTTCGTTGTCGGGCCGTTTGTCTGTCTGTCAGTCTGTCAAGATCCTTTTTCTCAGAAACGCGTGGAGAAATTAATATCAAATATGTAGGGTAGGCGTATCTTGAAGCTCTAAAAAAATCAAGATTATAAAGCCTCGTACAAACTAGCGCGACGTGACACCGGTAATTCTGTGTGTAAACCGTGAAGTTTTCTTAGAAATTGTTTTGTAAGTCGCGTCACGCCAGCTTGCATGAGGCTTAAGTCGACGCAATAAAAAGATACAGCCATTTATGGCATATTTTGATACTCGCAAATAAATAAAAACCTAAAGGGTACTTTCCGTTGACCTAGAATCATTAAATTTGGCGAGAAGCAAGGTCCCATAGCACAAGTAAAGGAAAAAGTTCGTAAATCTCATTAAAAAATAAACGATTACAAACGTACCTTTGGAGTTGGAGAATTGACCGTGGCGATGTATGAGAGATCATGTTTTTCAACAACAATGTTATGTTTGTTTTTGAGATAGATCTATCCCAACTACGGAACCCTTCATTGTGCGCACGCACTTGGCCGGTTTTTCGTGGTTGTCAAGCAATTTTGACCGTTGGTTTTTCAAATTTTTCTTTCAAGTTTATGAATGTTATCTATATTTATTACTTATACTTCAATAGAGCTACTTATGCCGTAATTCATAAATGTAATTGTATTGTTATCGTGAGAGATTATTTATCATACTGCTAAGTGGTCTTCAAACAATAAACTATTTCAACGGGTCAATCATAATTAAAGGGTAACTTGAATAGAGTTCAATAGCAACAGGTTCTCACCATTATTGTTCAAATTCTCATAGCTTCGATGCATTCTCACTTAAATATCACACTGTGAAAGTTCCTTTAATGATTTATCAAATTAATTTTACACTTTCTAAGATGTTTAATGAACTATCAGAGGTTTATTAAAACCAACTGTTGCTATGCTCACGCGCAATATGCCTCAAGGTACGGTCAACCGTATCCAATGGTTACACTTGAACTTGAACGACGCCTTTATGTCCCCGAAACAATCAATTGCAATTGTAGTAATATTGTCAATCGCTTCAATAGCATTTGGCAGACGATCAATTTGCGCATAAATGTGTATTAATCACGTAATACTTGACAATTGCAATTCATCTTTTCGGAAATCTTTTACTGACACGACCTATAGTCGTTGTCAAGAACAAATTGTTATTATGCAAAAATGGTCGCCGTGCGGTTCACTGTACATGGTAAGCGATGTGGTTGTGTGGTCAGCCTCGCTACTAACATTACTGTTAAACCTATAGTTTCACCATGGCATGAACGATGAACATGATTGTTGTAACTCTAGCTGAAGTTATATACTCGAGAAGGGAGATTGGAAGATCAGAAGAGGCAGTTCCATTATTGTTTTCCGTGGTTATAGATAGAAGTCATAATAATAAAAGAAGAGGATAGACAAAGATATCTTCCTTCAATAATCTTAGTTTCGTCAAAACCCCTTTACGAATATGTATATCAATGACCAATCTAGGAGGTTTTGTAGTCAGGTACAAAGAGGTTCTCCAGATCTATATCTGGAGAACTTGTCTGTACTTACTGAGTAAAAAACAAACTCCATACTATAAGTATTTTTGCGTATCTACGCAAAACTGTTTTGGCAGGCAATTCACAGATAGTGCAGCAGCTGTACCTTCAGATGGTTTTTGCCAAAGTTAGCTACTTTGGTGCTGTTCATTAATAAATATTGTAAAGACTCTACTAAGAATAAATAATTTGATTTCATACAAATACTAACGCTGATTAATAACTGTAATAGATATTATTCTAAGCTTATAGTTTCTCTATATTGTCGTTATTATTTTTCATGCTTTCCGTTTAAATCATAACATAGCAAATTATCATAATCAGATCTATAATATATTCAACCAGTTTTGTAATTTTATACAATTATTTGCAAAAGTTTTAGAGGATTTTTTAAATAAATTCAATACAATACAAATTGCGTTTTGTCATCAAATCATTATTTTATGCGAACCTCTGAAAGGAATGCCTCCATGTAATACAGAAGAACTTCTTTGCTTCATCATCATCATTTCAGCCGAAAGACGTCCACTGCTGGACATAGGCCTCCCCCAAGCACAGCCACTTCGACCGATCCTGTGCCTTCTTTGCTTACGATCATGTTATAGTGGTTATTATATTTTTTTATGCCAATTTGGTCATATTTTGCATTTTTAGGTATACAAATCAATAAAATTATGAGTAATATTTTATAAAAGTCGTCTTTATTTAATTTTTACGAGGATCCATCGTAAAATAATAAATTAAAACACCGCAACAAACAAACTGTTAACATTCTTCGCATTAAATATACATTCGTTTGTAATAAATATGACTCGAAACATACCCATACACATACAACAAAACGTGACTCAACAAAAAACAAAATTGAAAATATTAAAGTAAATAATATATAAAGTATCTTTGGGACTGAAAACTTAAAATAATAAAATATACTATTATCCCTCACTTAAGAAGAAAGTGAAGTATACTTAAACATAATAAATAAAAATACTTATATACAATAAGAGAAAAGACTAATAATATCAGTCATGATGAAACTTAAAATCAAAATAGATATATACAGAAAAAAACTTAGCATGTGTACGAACGGTGGTCAAAATATATACAAGGAAAAAGAAGATTTATGTAGAGATTAATAAATTAACTTTACCTAAAATAAATTAATTAATAATTTAATCTCACGCCTGTTTGACGTGGGCGCCGTACGCCAGGTTTTGGGCGTCTTGGGACCTTCCCCAGCCACCACTGCTTTCCCAGCCACCGTGGCTCTCTTCATGAGCGGGTTCTGACCAACCACTGCTCTTTTTGGATTCAAGGAGTTTCTTGAGGGCTCCGAAGGCAGCGGCGATGAAAGCGATTTTACCGAGCAGGTAGGCCTTGAAGACGGCGAAAGCGATGATACCGAGGAACAGGGGAATGAGGGCAGCGAGCTTCAGCTTGATGAGGGCCAGGATGGGGAGGAGTTTCTTCAGCTTCTTCTTCTTCTTGCCACGACCTGGAATACAGATATAGAACTTTAAGTAAAATAAAGAAAGAAAGAAAACGCGTTTATTGGCATTACAGCAAAAAATACACCTTACAAGGTTACGCCTAAAAAGGTTCTAAGTAGTAACAAAAGTTATGGTGAAATATGTATTGGAGACCAATGTTGAATTAAGTTAAATAACTAAAATCGTACGTGAACAAAATTTTATATAAAAAAACCATACATTTTCAAAAATGTAATCGCCAAGTATATACAATTTGAAACCTAATTCACGGTCTTAATCCATTATTATGAAATTAAACGTAAATGATCTAAACAAAACAATAAGCTCAGTAAGCTTAGTGCACTAGTGCAACGAGCTAAGAAGTAAACAATCAATGACGATTCTCTAATCCCGTTAAAGTCACATATAAGCCACTAATTACATCAAAAACAAATCCACCTAACAAAGGAATTACAGACCGTTTAATTTCACATAGCTAACTCAGAAGAATCTTGTTCACAAAAAACTTTTCCCACAACATAAGAGTCATACCTTTGTAAACGTAGATACGACAATTAAAAGAAAGCTGCTTCAACTTTTGGCATTCATAGTTAAAAAAATATATAGTTTTGAGAAAGTCAGTGCATGTATGTCACGAACTAAAGGTCAAAAGTGAGAATTATTTCCATATTTTCGATGGTTCGCAAAAATTGCCATTTTGGTAGGCGGTTTAACAGATACTAATTGATTTATTATAAAGCTGGCATTAAAATATCGTGCTAAGATTATCTTCATGTCGATGAACATATAGTGGAAGCGACATTTAATAAAGTTAATTTCGAATGTTAAACTAATGATGCTATAAAACAAGTTAACGCATGTTAAAGTCAACGCTAAAGTTTATAGACAACATCATTACATAATTAGTGACAGGCTTACTCAGATCAATGGTTTTAAGGTACACGCCGATTTACAGATATAAATCTAAAGACACTGAACTTATAAAGTACCTATAAACTGGTCTGGCAAGCTCTTACATAAATAAACGAGTCGGAGTGAAAACGAAATTCGAGTGATCATTGTGTTATGTCATTTTCTTTAGAGAATATGTAACACTAGTAATAAACAGCTGTAGCAATATTTAAAATGATATCTAGAATTCTGGACGTGACTTAAATTGATTATGTAGATCATATATTTCTGTAGAAGACAAAATAATTCATGTCACAAAGTGCTTTTGAAACAACATTGAAATCATAAGACAATGTAATAACAATAAAATAAAGACTCTAAACGGAAAGGATGAGTATGTTGAATGGCAACCGCATGTAAACGTTTTCAAAGTAAGCACTTGTGAGCAAGCCAGGTCAGGGAGTGTCCGCAATTTTTAAGCTTATGTAAACCTCATTGCCAAAGGAGATTTAATACTTAACTTAAACTTGAAATCTCAAGTGAAAGTTTTAAAAGTCGAGTCTGATTTTCGACGTTAAAAGTTTAACGATTATGATATTAGAAATAAAAATTAGAAATTATTTTTGGGAAGACGCGACTTGGCTTTTGAACTTTCTTAGATACCAATCTTTTTTTAAGAACATTTTAGGTTTGACCGAGGAATGCACTTTTTGGTCTTGATATGAAATGTTTTTTGATTTTGGTCGTTCTAGTTCCGGTTAATGATAAACACCATTCAAATGACATTTTAAAGAAAGTGCAAACAAAATATTGTTAAAACATTCACTCGCGTCTAAGTGCGAATGAAAAGCAATGAATATTGACAATGCACTAGACAAACCAGTCTGAGAAATATTCAAAGCTTAACCAAATATAGAAGCTGGCTATTAATTTAAGTCAATACTTATTCAGGTATGACTGTAAACTCATGTGTCAATACTATAGTGTCCATTGTTCTTTATCTTTGTTTATGTTTGCAGCTTTGGTTATCCCGGAAAATAATAGAAAAGTAACGTTATTTCTGTCAGTGTGTAATTCCAGATGGCATTTTATTTTTATCCTTTTGCGATTTGTCCCTGGGAGTTTCTAACTTTACTGGAAAAATATTTATTTTGTCGCAATGATCAACAAATTGGGAATCAGTAACATCGTTAATCCTATTAGAAGCTCAAAGCTCATTCTGGTCATTACCTTTGACATTAAAATAGCTTTCAACTCTTATGATTCTACTATTGAAGAAATCCAATATGACCTCAAGAAAGTGCACAAACTACTTTATCGAATTAACACATTACTTGGCGATTTTATCTCGGTGCGTGGGAAAAATTTCATACATTGTGCATCACGTTAGATTTTGTATGCTTAAGCCGTAACTAATATTTTTATTGTTGGCATGCACTGTATCTTGAGAATTTTCTGTACGATTTAATATATCTGAGTTCATGTGTTTCTTTACAGTTTATCGTGAATCATCTTTATCATAATTTTGAATATTTTTACTGTTTTTATTAGCAATGTCTTGACTAACTTCATTGCTTACTTTATCTTCCATGCAAGCAATGAAAATAAACGCGAATAGTAATTAATGCTTCTTTCTCTTTAACAGTTTAAGCACTTTTCTAACAAGTACTACATCGCTATAATGTTCTAGGTTAAAAGCCTGCAATAGTTTATTAATGCCTCATTATTTATGCGCATGGGCAACTTTTACTACAAATTTAAAGCAGTTTTCACGTACCTACGTACGTAATTTACGAGATTTATAACTTGTTACTTTGTGTCAAATGTACTTTTTGAATGGGATTGTTAACTGTTCAACTTTGAATGAATTTTTGTGTACTTTGCTCTCAAAATCATTTTTGTCCCATGTTAGCCCTTTTCCTGTTTCCTACTTAACTGTACCCGAAAGGATTGACAATGATTATGTCCTTGTAATACATACTGCCTAAATTCATTGTGGATTGCAATAACTAAATTAAGTATTGAGTAAAGTTAAAACAAATGACTTCTGCATACCTTCCTCATCGAGGGTGTTATCATCTTCCAAAGCTTTGGGCATTCTCAGCTGCAGGACATGGCTATCTAGGAAGTCCAGGACGTTCTCCATGATCCTCTCTTCAACCTTCATCTCCCTGGCTTTAGGTTCATCAGGTAGAGGTTCGTAGCTGCGAGCTGATCTGCTTCCACCGGTGTTCTTGAAACTAATGCCATCAAGGACTTCCAGGCTCGAAGAAGCTGCAAGTTTGTCTGTGAATCTCATCGCCTTTTCCTGTGAAATGAAAGGATCACTGTTAGATTTGTTTTTGTCTTTGGCCTATTTCTAGTATATTAAAGGGTGGTTGACTGAGACTGAGTTCAATTGGTAAAACTTGAACTGTTATTTTTGATGATAAATCATTTAGGTTTATTTGAAAAATAATTGAGTCATATTTAAAACTAGTTAACTCATATAAGTTTATCGCCTTTAAGTAACTGTTTTAATTCAGCAAATTGGCGAATTAATCCGTTAACTCAATTGTCAAGTTACTAAAAATCTATTATTATATCTCCAGCATTTTTGCAAGCTCCAACACGAATAAAACCGCAATTATATTTCAAAGTCCTTGAGTTTTAACATCAAATCTAAACACTGCTAGACTTAAAGCCTGAACAACCCCAGGGATCACAAAACACTGTCACATTTCACTTCACTTCACTTCAACACACCTTGAGACACAAAGAAGTATCTGTGTCCAGACAATCCTTTAGAGCCGAGACGAATCTCTCGGCTGCTCCATCCTCCCTTGCCATGGGCAATGCCACAGCGACTGCCACAGCACACAAAAGCACTACAACCTTCATCTTACTCGATGGTTAAACACAAATTGCTAAAGATCAGTGTATGAGCGTCAGTTTTATTTTGTGTTCCCCCTCCCTATATTTCCATATGTCACGGAGTCTTCGTAGCGAGTGTGAGGCCTATGACGAAATACAAACATGCCTACTACGGGGTAAGCATTTTAGCAAGTATTTGTCAGGTTGGATGGGAATGTGTGTTATGGTGGCATCATAAAACATAAAGATTTAGGCATTCATCTTTTTGGATATTTGATTTCTTTATGGGTTGGCTTTAGAATTGGAAGTTGTTAATTTTGCGTGCGAAAAGAAGTGAATTGAAGTTGCTGCCAATGAACTTATTACAATCTATGTTTTTAATATTTTGCAGTTGTTTTTAATGTTTTGTGATAGTTGTGTCTTACTTATTGTGGATTTCTATTTCTTTGGGGTGATTATTTATTTATTTCGAAAACAGTGAAGATTTTTTACTTTGCAAAAACGATTCTATTTTGATTTAACTTGAATCACATTTATTTAGTTTATATAATAAGAAAACGTTAACGTAGCGTAAACTGCGTGAGTAATTTCGCAACTTGCGAATAATTCGGAAATACTTTTGAAATAATTACTTCGTCCGAAATATTTGGAATGCCGCGCTAATTTCCGGTTCTTCGGTTGGAGGTTTTCGCAAAATCGCTTTCTATAACCCATCGATATACTTATATCATCGGCTGAATTTCTATATTTTTGACCATTTGTATTCTAAAGAAAATTGTTTAATAGTCCATTTATAGGCACAGTTGTCTGTATACAGCGAAAGTTTCCGAGGTACTTAGAGACAAAGGTGATACGTCTATTTGGAATATAAAGTGCGGAATTATGTTGTTATATTCATAGTCATTGCCAACCTGCCTTTTGTTCAAAACACTTTTAATTTCATTTAAGTTGAACTTTGCGTCCATTGCGTAAGGCGTAGACTTTCTTTGATTCATGAATACTTACGTCATTGAGATTTTTGTAATTCATTACAAATTCGATCTTCCTTTCATTTTGACTCATATGGTGTTGAGACGCATTGACGACAACTACTATAGTTTTATTTTTGGAAATAACATTTAGATTGATTTTGTTTCTTTAGTGATCACCTAATCATCTTTTCAATTGTGGTGTACCTATAACACGAAATAAGAGCTAGAGTTTTTAGTTTCTGATTTCGAAAACCGTTGTGATAAAAAAAGAGATGTTTGTTTGCACAATTTTATTCAAGTACACGTTTATTAAGTTTATGTTTTCAAAGTGTGAGTTTATAATTATTTAAGTTAGTAAAATAAAATATTGTTCAAGCAGTGCAATAGTTACTTTTTGTGATCTCAATCAAAAATACTCATACACCATCAAAAATTTCAAAATTAACTCACTCCAGCTAGTCTAATACATATAATATAGTATCTTCATTCTTAATTTGTCAGGATATTGTACCTGCTACAACACAATGTCGCATAATTATTCGCTCATTACCGCCTCAAAAGGAACTATTGACAAACTATTCAATCACATTCAAATCGGAGAGAGTCTTTTGTCCCGAGCCGTTGAGACATTTTTCAAATTCCATTGAAAACTGAATCTTATTCTGAGAACGTTAAATTTCAAATTAATGTGTGCTCACTGTTATCTAGGTACAATCTTGGCTAGGACAATGAATGAGTTAATCGCTTCTGGTCGTATACTGAATGTGTAAAGGGAAATTTCTCCGGCGCTGTAGGTGACGTTAATGATGTATGAGCTTTTGTCGAACGGTGGGTCCTATTCTAGTACTTTGTAGTCTGTACGTCAATCAATGCCTTTGCTAGCTTGTGGTGCGATCGTGGCTACCAATAAATAAACTTTACCATCTCGGTCACTAAAAATATTAAAGAAAGAAATAATTTGTTGGGTGTAAGTTGTGGAGCATCACAGGAGAAGCTTTCTTAAAAAAGAGGGTTTTTGATAAACTGAATTAATTGAATAGGTATACCACCATATATTTCTTCAAAATCTATATAAACATTTTCACCTTCAATATTATCATCGTCATCTTTACTTAGTTTACACACCCTTCATTTTTGTTGTTTCTCTTTTTACGGATGTTTACAGAAATATTATAAAACTGTTAATTCGAGTACAGTTGAAGTTCATTTCAATCTGCATTTTCAACAGTGACTCGAGTCTCAAAGTCATCTTGTAGCTAATATCTACAAAAAATGAAAGTATATCAAATGCTTGTCATCCTACGCCTGTTGTAATGTTCGCTGTTGAACCTACTCTGACATCTATTGACGCATTACTGAAGACATTGATAGAACTTAACAATACAAATGAAGCAATGGTTCATGAAGTGTCAGTGAAATGGCCATTGTGTACAAGAGTTATTAGAGTTACTAAGAGAAATGTCTTTGGGTACAGAAAGATGACTTAACAGAATTTTAGAACAAGTGTTCTTTCAATTAAGTAGGGCATCAAGTGCATAATGATATTTCTCATTTCATATTGTGACCTTTTCCATTAATAATCTTAAAGTATCTTAGTGGTTTCTATGTTATAATAATAATATGCTGGTCACTCGATTTCTTTCTAATTATCGCATTATAAGTATTTAGCTAATTTATTTTCTTTCATGACTTTTTATTTCCTTCAGATATTTTGTAAAGCTCTTGAAGCTAGATTATGTTTACGTCATCAAAACCTTATTTAAGGGCGTATCATCATTTCCGACCTCCCTAGCGGCGTCAGCGTCGTTTGTTACGCTGACGACACGTTGGTCCTGGCGCAGGGGAGGTCGCACCAGGCGGCGAGCCTCCTTGCCGGATTACCGCCATGGGATCTGGAGTGGCGCGAGGAGTCGAAAAGCCGGGGCGTAACTCCGTTTTCGCGAGAAATCGCGGCACAGCGGACAGAGGTCCGGCGGTATCTCATGGCGTCATGGAGAGTGCGATTGTCGCAACCCAGTGCTAGGCACGCCACTATTGCGGTGATAAGTCCCCTCTTTGAGGAGTGGCTAGAGAGGCGCCACGGCGTCCTCACCTTCCGCCTGACGCAGGTCCTCACCGGACATGGTTGTTTCGGGAGGTTCCTGTTTCGTATCAGGCGGGAGGAAACGCCGGGGTGTCATCACTGCATGGATCGCCCGGAGGACACGGTGGAGCATACGGTGGAAGTCTGCCCGGCTTGGGCAGAGCATCGCCGTGTCCTCGTGGTGGCGATCGGTGGCGGGGTCCTCTCGCGTCCGGCCCTGGTCCAGGCCATGGTACGGAGCGAGAGGGCATGGGAGGCCGTCACCTCCCTCTGCGAAGCAGTAATGCTCGCGAAGGAGGAGGCAGAACGCGTGAGGGAGAGGCAAACTTCGCGCCCTCATGCCCCTAGCCGCTGCAGGAGACGCCCTGGGTATCGGGAATCGCAGGCCAATTCCCGGCCACCGTAGGCGCGGGCTTGCGGACGGTAAGCAATGGGTAGCTCGCCGTCCGATAAGGACCAGGCCCCGGTCGACGGCGCGTTGTGTTCCACGCGCGCCTCAAAGAGATGTCAGCAAATGAAGGGGTCCGACAGGACCGATGCCTGCCGGGGTTGCAGGAAAGTCTGAAAGGCATACCGTGGCCCCTGGCAACGTACAGGCAACGGAAGGAATACGGGTGGGTTTTAGTCAGTACGAGTCTGACACGCCCTTCCGCTCCACCCAGAGCGGGAAAAGTTACATGATAATTTCCCATCCAAAAAAAAAAAAAAAGGGTGTATCATTTGGCGTTAAACCAGAACCGTTATTTATCTTTTTTTTTTCAAAATATCACAGTTCATAATCATCATCATTTTTTTAAACATCATCTTTGCACTCTAAATGTACCGTTTGTCTAGAGGTGGTATTAAATATAACTTCAATGTTATGAACTGACTTTACTGTATCTTGTGGGAACTGAACTAGAATCGAGCAAAAAGACTTTGAAGTGCATCTTATAAGCACTCAACGTTGCCTGGTTCCGTATATAGTATTTTATGTAGCGTTGTTTTAACATTATTTATAGAAACATACCTTATATTTTTTATTTTTCTTGGAGCACTTTAATTTGTTTAATCTCCAATACCTACATTTCATTGAATACAAAATGAAATAATCTTGTTCACAAACCTCTTATATTTTATACAATTACTAGCTGATCCGGCAAACGTTGTTATATACCAATTTTTGGGGTGGACCAACCTTATCGCTTAGGGGTATGAGAAATAGTTTACATCCTATTCTCAGACTTACTGAGTATACACACTAGTATCGGTCAAACTGTTTCGGAGGAGTTTTGTTACAAACACTTTGACATTTTATATATTAGATTAAGTTCATACAAATAATATGTTTATTTATTTAAGTATTTATTTATTTATTTAACAACATACATCTACCATTACAGCTAACCAATCCGGTAAATGCGCCTTAATTAATACTTAACTTAACTTAATTGTTACTTATAACTAATACCTATAACTAATTACAAACAAAGTATTCCTTGTGAATTCACCCATGTTATTATGACTAGTAAAATTGTCATCACTGAGAAGAAGGAAGGAATAACTGAGAAGAAAACATTACTCCACACATTATTATAAGAACATTTTTATGAATCTCGTAATAATGCTGAATGTTATACGGATTGAATGGTAAGTACCGGATCATAATATTATGTTTTATAAAAGTTCAATAAGCAATAAATTCAAAGAGAAATTAAATCACATCATTGAGTCAAAAGAGGAACTTCCTTCATTTTCTTCCTACCTGGCGCTTTGCCAGCGGCCATTTTGCTAAAACTGTCACATTTGTAGCTTTGCATATATGTACATGGCTATGTGCATTCACTATTTATGATGCGCCTTGCTCAGATACACCGTAGGTTTTTAATTACCTTTGGAACTAAAAGTGAATTATTTATTAGCATCGTGCAGCACGTAGTAAAATATTGACCCTTTAGATCTCATAATATCTTTGGACGTGCACCTTTATTTTAACTTCTGTTCTAAAAATGTAGTATTATGTCATCTAAAGATAATTTGCCTTGCATAGGCTACTCAGTAAAACTGATGTTCACCAGCATCTTACATGCTGGTGAATACTGGGTATAAGAAGCCTTTGCCGTCTGACCTTCCCAACCTGATGATCGTTTTGAAGTCCTGAGGTAGGATTTTTTTTAGAATACACCAGATTTTGACGTAGCTTGAAGACTGTCACGAGAATAAGATGAATATTTTTTCCAACTTATTATTCTTGGAAAGCGATCTTTAAAAAATCTTCAAGTTTCCAATAGATATTTAAATATAAGAAAAATAACTATACAATATCACAAAAATTGTAAAAACTTTTTTGGATGGGCTTCTTAGAGAAGGCGAAACGATATGCATGTAGTCCGTGGCTTACTATTTACATATTATATTCAATTACCATTCCATTATTTTTTATGTAACTACAGACACACAAAGATCCATATTCATTTCACTTGCGGAATTCTAAAAACGGATTTTGTGTGAAAACTATGAATCTGCTAGACTAGTGTTTAGTTTCACACGTTATAAAAACATTTTCTCTCAAACTTTTTATTACTGCTTCCATTGTTTGTGGTGATAAGCAAGTATTGAAGTTCCGTGTAATGAACTGAGAGCAATGAAAGTCACTTAATATTAATTTTATTGAAAATATGAGATTTAATAAATAAAAATATATTTTCTAACCGCATTTATTATTTTTTATGCTACTGATTTAATTTTAACTTTAAACGCTCATACATTTAACTGAATCGAAACTTAAATTACGCAAAAGTTACTGGCCACACCGTCCACATGACAGTTACCCAACCCACTACTTTGTACTACGTTAAAAAACGTCATCATTCATTCATAAAAAAATTGGTTTACCAACGACTTAAGCCCACGTGTTTCAAATCAAGTTTTTCTCAAACTTTCTTTCTAATCATTCGTTGTATTCGCAATAAGTAATATTAGTGCATAAATCGGGCGATGCCGCGGGCATTTCTAGTCATAATCTAACGGTTATGCCGAATATTTGGACTTTAAACTTTATAGGACCTGTTTGGGTGAGCGGTCGTCGCGAGGTAGAGGTTGCATTTGACGCCTGAATGTCTGGCAGTATACTGTTACATAAACCTTTTGATGATGTTGCAAGAATGTACATTTATCATAGGTAGACTTACTCGTAATTAATTTGAAGTCATAGATAACAGCAAGAGGTCTAGATTCTTCGTCTTTACTCAATCAGTAGTCTTGTCGTAATCAATAATTGAAGTTTATTTCCCGTCTGATAGTACCACAAAAAGAGTTCCTGATGCACTGGGGGTACTGGGGGTAATAGAAGTTTATTTTTTCTTCAAAAGAACATCTCAGACATTAATCTACATGGTACTCATATGGCCTGACCAATATTATGTCTGGACTTTCAAAGAGACTGTGAAATCTGAGTTTGTTTAGGTCTTTCTTCTCAGAGTAGTCGGATAGGAAACAGTGAACTCATCTAGTTTTAAAACATATTTTACATTGTTTGACGTGTAAAAGTGTTTTTCTGAACTAATTTAAAGAAATAAATATAATTTATCACTTATTAGACAGTGACACGATTCTGCAAATGCTTTAATTATTGACACCATTGACATCATAACTGTCATATAACTCAAAATCGACTTCACATAACCAAGTTACATCCACTTCACGTCCACTTACACTTTTATTCCCCATACGCATAAATTAAATTAAAACCATACTGTTACGCAACAAAATTTACATTATTATGATAGCCAAGTAAATGTATATAATATGCTGTATTAATACCTACATTAGAAATTTCTATTGTAATCGTTAAATATATTTATGTAAGATGTTAATTTTCTCACGCGAATCACTGTACATTGTTTGGGTTCATCGATTTTGCGTGTTCACTTTGTTTGGTTAATCAATAGTGTCTGTTTGTTAAAATGGGTTTGTTGCTTTTCTTTGTTGTTTTTGTTTTGTGTTTCTTGTTCGGCTGCTGAGTTTATTTTAGCTTTAGTTTCTCTGTCACTTAATTTATTTTTCTCAAACATGCTTGGAAATTCGAACATCATTTTGACAACTTTCTTCGAGATAAATCGAAATTGCGGTACTGGTTGAATACATGCGAGCGCCCGGCCGGCAATGTTTGTATTAAAATCCATATCTGTCGTGATTTTCACGATCGTCCATCAATGCCCCAGTTGCAGGCCGCGACAGTAATGTGCAATTCGTTATTTTTTAAATCTGTAGGGGTTTTTTTTTATTATTTTCTTCTTTTTCAATCGTCTGTCACATTACCTATTCCTTTATATCTGGTCTTGTATTTTCTTGTTATTCATAAACTGAATATTCGAATTGATTTTTAACATCTCTTAAACAGGTATGTCCTATTTGGTAATGTCCATCATAACCAATCAAAATAATATATTATCTGCTAGCTTAAATAAATGTAATGTAAGTAATTATACACACTTTCTTTTTCATATTGTTCTACAAGTCAGCATGATTTTTATTCGAAGTGATGAGGTTTATCTTCTAGCAAATTGTCATCGTTACATACAGTATCGTCATTTTTAAGTAAGAAGATAAGAGTAATAGGTTTACATATTGTCTTGATCTAGCATGAGTTAACTGGTATGGTATTATTTGGATATCGTAAGATATTTTGCATAGGCAAGTTTGATAAATTCATATTCATAAAATAAGTTATGTTTCTCTTTTTGTGTTTTTTTTTTTGTAGTTTCGTAAAGAATATTGACTATAAGTAAGTGGTCATTACTTACTTGTAGTTAATATTCTTTGATTTGTTCCCTCAGGTTTGGATAACTGAAGGTACCACCCATCGAAAGTTTTAATCCATTCCTCGCATACAGTGCCCGCCAATATTCGCAGTTACTTCAAATGATATAATAGCAGAACCACCCCTAAGCTCATCATTTTAATAACCCTATGATTTTGATATTAATATCAATAACACACTTTTTTTTTTAAACGAAATACTCATCTGTGACACAAGAAAAAGGGTCGCCTAAATTGAGAACACAATCAAGAATGAAATAATATCCTTCAAGAAATATTAAAACACGGTTCATCAACTAAACTTTCGTCTTCAACATCGTACAACACTTACGCAACTATTAGAGAAAGTTTATATATTAAGTAATTTGTTACCAGCGACATGATATGGTGGTGATGACCATAATCTTGTATTGTTTCGAAATACCTACTGTTATAAGTGATGGTGATATCAATCTTCACGATGATGGGTTTAGAAAACGTTTCGTTATTGGACAAGTTAACGGTAATGTTAATGATAATGGAGTAATTGATATTGTGTTTAATGAAATTTAAATTAATGTGCTTTCTGATATTGAGTTTGTGTGAGATTATTGGCTGGTAATTTCTCTTTTAGTTTTAGGTAGTGTAAGTTGTTATGTTATACTCTCATTATGATAATGATAGTGGGATAGGTCGAAGATGGATCAATTGCTTCACGAGTATTAGTTTCACTTGCCAATAATGTTAAATTTATTCTCCCTCTCATTTTTTATAGGTATTATAGGTATTATTGCGCTATTTATGTTTGATTTTTTTATTTTCAGAGAAGAGGTTAACAGCTTATACAAACGAGATAGCAATCTCGTTTGTATAAGCTGTTAACCTCTTAGTAGTCATAATCAACTTTTACATGTTTTCATTATTATTTATTCACCAGTCAATTAATCTCTAGCCAATTTGATTGATCTCGCACTGCAATCTTATTACGCATAGTTCGTCTTATCCGAAACCTATAGGGAGGCATTGACATACAAAGTTCAAGGTTAAATAAACAAAAACAATAATATTTTATGTTCTTTATTTGTACGAATCATTTAAGAAATAGTTACTTAACATATAAATATGAAAGTATTGAAATATAAAATATATTTGCGCTTCCAAAGCGGCACATAGATAAATGTGATTATTAATACAATATAAGATAATAATATAGTAAATTATAGTGCATAAAATAATATTATAGGTGGTATATTCGATAATGAGTTTTGTAGATATTATTATACTATTATGAAAATGTAGGTGAAAGATATATGAATGTTAGATAGATATATAAATACATAAATAAAGATTCATAGATAAGTAATAATAGCGTATAAATATATAGTTAGTTAATTATATTATCACAAATAAACGTGTACATATATGTCATATTATGCATACAAGTATACACATAATAATAATAATATACAAATAAAACTAAACAGTTAATATAAAGACTTAGTAAGAAAGGACTAGATAATAAATCTATGAAAGTTAACAGTAAAATCAAAAATATAACGTTTTGAAGTACAAAATACACAAATACGGATACCGTATAGGGTTTGAAAATACTAATATAGTATATTAGTAAAGACCATACAAACTTAGAACAACATTTTTTGGGAAAACAGTAACAAATCGCGTCTTCGGTAAAAATCCCTTACAAAGGAAAATTCTTCGTAGAATATTAAATAAATACGCCTTAAAAACTACAATAAATAAACTCAGTACATTCCGTTTCATACTATGTTACAATAATTAGAGCACCTAGAATAGCTCCTCGGAAATTCCATGGCTTTAATCGGTTTTGATGTGGCCTGAGTAGGCTAAATCCTGTCCATCATCGATGGAACGTCCCCATCCGTGCCCACTGCTGGGGTAATGTTCCTCATGATGAGGGTGTGCGACTACTTCATAGCTGGTCTCATGGTGCTTGCTTGCCAAAAGTTTCTTGAGAGCAATGATACCGGCAACAAGGAGCGCGATCTTGGCGAGGAGCACAGCCTTGGCGGCGGCGAACGCGATGATTCCGAGGAACAGAGGGATAAGGGCGGTAATTTTCAGCTTGGCCAAGGCAAGGAGGGGCAGGAGCTGCTTGATCTTCTTCTTTTTGCCACGGGCTGGAAACATTGGAGAAACACATTAGAATCGGTAAAAAAAATGAATAAAATGTCAAAGATTATTCATAATCTATCACTATCTGATGTCTATTAAAATAGAACAGGCATAATTCTACCATTCCGTTCAATCGTTCAGAAATATATGATAAAGTGATGATGATGAAGTTCGATTATTTTCCTAAATTATCTACATGATTTTATATCTAACTAATACATTCTTCACGTAAAGCTAAATACTTCAAACCGATAATACATCATAATATTGTATGTATACCAAACTATTAATTAATTAATAAACAATCTACCAACAGCTTTCACATTCGTTTAAAAAAATACTGTACAATTGTTGGCATCTTTTTCAAAGTACATTACCTACAAACTATGGGTACAAGGTTTGTAAACATTGGCTGAGAATGCTTACATGTCTACATGCATTCATTTTAATGGATGGAATACTTTACGTGAACTACATAGTTATCATTATTCTACTAGTATGAATTTCAAACGTACCTACAGCTTTATTATTTGCATGATTGTGTGCATTAACGTTGTTAATTAGGGAGGGTAGGTTATGATTTATTTGTTTAGAAAATTGTAATATTAGCTATTTTTATTAATTCAATTTCAGTGTTTTTAATGTATTATTATTATCTTTTACGTTGTGTTTTACATCTAATTTTGTTATTTATTCAGACGTGGGTTTGAAGAGTTTTACAAAATCTTTAAAAACTGACAAACAAAATAATTTTATTGAAATTATGGCTAATCTTACCACTATAACCCATTTAATATAGTGAACTTCAGCCACAGGTTCAAGGAGCTTGTGAACTTGTATCGTTAACGTTACATCGCACTCGCTGCCAATGCAACCACTGCCTTGAGCAGTGTCGCCATCTATGTTATTGACCGTGAACTACGAAGTCTCGTGCTTTTCTTGAACTTCACCGTTCGAAAAAGTTTTGCTTGAGTCTTATTAGTGTTTTCAGTTTTAGATCATTTTAGGGTAAGATCGCTTACGGTAGGCTTATGAAATGAAGTAAGGTAAATGTATGATGAATTTGAACTTCGATTGTTATGTAGGTGACACAATTATTAGTTTCAGCATGTTTATATTCCCTGAAATTAAAGATTGCGCAGAGTTTACGATTATTTTTGATAAACTATTTTATCTTACAGTCTTTAGGTTTGATAAAGACGATGCTGAGACCAATAACTATGTAAATTTTGGCCTATTTAGTTTCGATTAGCTCATCGTGGGGATAGTTTAACATCGTAGAAGTTCTTGAATCAATTTTAAAACTTCTACATATAAGTGGAGTATCCGTATACTGTAGAATAGGCCCTAAATATCCAATGATGATGGAGCGGAACAAAAATACAAAACAGATGGCAGACAGACAGGTACAATCGGACACCGTTCTAAAACTTGTTTATGATTGACATAGTGACATTGCCGGCTCATTGCTTACAAGCACCTATATGACATACTACTCTCAATTATTATTTAGGACTAAGGAACATGATAGGACTAGTTTGAACCAAAGTAAAAATGTATTCAGTTAATTATGATTGATTTGATTTGATCTCAAATCTTTAACCACTCAACTGCCTGCATCGAAACTTTTGAAAGACAAATCATCATTTATCTTATTCACTCTTTTTATTAAGAGTTTAAGTTCATTATAACTGTTAAACTCAAACATACTCTTAGTACTTTCATTGACCTTGACCCAAAGCAATTTATTTTAATCGCCCATTGATAACATGTTTAACATTTTAATGAATGGAGCTAATCTGCCTATCAATTTTTAATGAAAGAGAACCTAATAAAAAAATATGAGACAATACTTTAATTAAACGTTTAAGTAGGTAATATGTAGGGCTCGTAGTAAAATAGCACAAATATGCACAATGCCCATGGACATACAAACAAATATCTATCAAATACCAGCACTGCATATTATATTGTTCTTATACTGTGAGTAAGTGAGACTAACAAACTTATAGCTATAATAAAATATACTATTACTTCTAGATCCTGTTGACCAATTTAAGTACAAACCATTAAACATAGTGAAAAGGTGTGAGATCCTAAATGCGTTTCCCATGTTACACAATTATTGAAGAAATTCTTACTACAATGAGGTTGACAGTGAAATTGCAATATCTTTGTCTTTCGAATTGGTCTCGAGTGTTAGAATAATATGCATATCGGTGTTTTTATTAAGGCATGAGATTGGTCATGACAGTTTTATTATTTTGGATGGTGTCAATACAAATGATAGGAATATTGTTGATAAGTTCTAGTTTGATGGATGTTTTCATGGTCTAATTCGTGGGATGGATTTTCACAGTATTGACATTGATAGTTTTAACCGGAGTAAGTGTCCTTGAGAAATATTTGAATATAATGTTTGAAATTATGCGTTACCCAGAAAGAAAGCGAGAGTGGTAAAGGTATTCGACCAAATAAACACAAATTCCACTTTGAGAGTGCGTGATATTTGTTCACTACGATATTTTGATGTTGAAAGGTAAGAATAGCTACGATAATGATCTTCTTACTGGTACGTACACGAATGAAAATAGCTTAAAACCTATGACAGTTAAAGGAAGCTCACATATCAAGATTTTGACAGCTGGCTTAATCTTCTGATATATAGCTTCCACCGTAACGCTTGATATTATTCAGCAGCATCTAGTATAAGAGCTAAACTGAAGAAGAAGCTAAGATTGTCTGTGATATGGTCATGTTTATGAACAGACTGTACTGAAATAACCAAAAAATAACCACGATTAAGCGGAAAACAGACGCTACATTTCCAGAGGATAATTAAAAATAATAGTCTGACTCATAACACCATAATTGGTATCAATCGAAGTTGTAACACGAACACATATAATATTGGAAAGGCAACTTTCTTCGGAGAAGAGTCGAGGAGTGCCGTTTACACGATTTCTCGATGACTTGTTAAACTGGTTTAGAGGCAGGACTCTGAACTAATGCCTTAGAGGGAATGTGCCGCTTTCCAGTTTCTACATCTCAATGTGAAGGTCTTTTTTGTTGAATGACATTTTCGCAATACGGAAGTGGTGGATTGAGATGTTCTAATTTCGCAATGAGTCTTCGCAACTAATAGGTCTTGATTTGAGTTTCTATAAAGATACAGATATTTTTTCTAGAGTAACGTGAGTTGACAAACGATTTACTGATCAAAGCAACAGTGGAGAACGGGAAACATCTCTATAGGAAATTTAAACCAGGAAAATTATGACACGTCTCTATTATCTCTACAAAACCATATCGTTTTATAGTTTGGAGCAACAGAACAGACTAATAATGTTAATAAAATAGGAAATTATAAGATATGAATAAATTTGATGACTAATTAATTAGACGTCCAAGATTGGATTTAAATATACATGGGGCAATGGAGCCACTGATTTCCATAAAACAACTATAAAAGATTATGTAACTCGTAAAGATTATATAAAACCTTTTGTTGAAAATCGTTGCTTTTCCCAAAACCGGAATAAAATCGTGACGTTTCATAAGAAGATGTGTAGGGAACTTAACGTGCACGTCCGCTTCAAGTTTCATTCACAAGAATAAGTAGCAAGCTAGCATTCATGTAACATCCGTGAAGGCCACTTGTAAGACTTTCCTATCTTCGCGGCTACGGCTTACGCGGCAGTACTCAGATATCAAGGGTTTTAGATATTTCTTTACTGTTAGATGGAATACTTTGTGAAAATCAAAATTATTTGTTTTGATGCCAGTGAGAAAATACTCGTAAATAAATTGAAATTCTGGATAAAAATGTTGATAGAGTGAATTAATATTACTTTGAAATGATTGCAGAAACCCAAGGGAGCTTTAATGATGACGGCATTTTAGAAGAACACAGTTTACGGTATAAAGTGACTGGAAGCATAATTAACATCGTTTATGCATGAAATAAAGTAAAAATTACCATAAATGCATATAACAACTAACACAAAAGTATAAACAAGGTCAGTTAAAGTAGATAAACATATTATCCAACCCACTGATCTTTATATCATTATCTTGATAAATAAATCTAACATGCTTGAAGAAAACATGAATTTACTCAAATGGCTTCAGGTAGTGCTTGGGTACGAATGTTACTCTACTTACCTAATCAGGAATAACAATCACAATCGGAACTAAAGTAAGTAGAGCATCTTTCCATACAGTTGGTATGTATATCAGGAAATCGCAATATTGCATGTTTATAATTAAATAGATTTATTCATGCGTAGAATTCAAAGCATGAAAATTGTACATCGCTAACTAATGGGGCAGTTAGCCTTTCTATTTATATCAATAACTTAGATTAACTGTGGTCTACAAATTTTAACTGTTACATGTGTACGGTTAGGGCTGGCTATATTTGTTTTTCGATGCTACTGTAATTATTTGTTACCTTCGTCTTATTTTATCGGTCTTGGATAATAATTAGCTTGCTCTTTTATGTCCACTTTGATATCGAGTAATTAAACATTAAGTAACATTGAAAGACTTAACATAATATGATCAGCATAGATTACAGCTCCATCTAGTTGACATGGATTACCTACAAGAGCTAATTAAAATTTGTTTTACCATTCAGTGGGTGTTAGGGGTCTTACATGATTATTAACAAAATTACGTATTTGCATTTCATAAATGAAAAAACTTAGGGTTCGTTTGGCAGCCTATATCAACACTATCTACCAGACAAAATGGAACACAAATTTAACGAAATTATTGCCAGATAAATCAGTAAACAAAATGCAATGTATCCTTGATTATTTTTATAATGAATATATTTGCGAAAATAAATTCTCTAATATCCCCCGCCTTAAGATGAACAATCTATTTTTATTTTTAAGTCATTGAAGACTTCATTGAAAAAATACTACTGGTAATATTATATTCTGTGACAACCCTGCTTCTTGTTAGTCCCGCCACCTTGCATTTGTAATATGTAACGGTACAGTCAAGCTATAACTTGGACAAGTATTAAGTACAGTCACCGTCATTCTGAGTACGGATACTTTATATTCATGGGAATTTAAGCATTACTTTAAACTTTCCAATATGATGTTGTGTTTTACTAGGCTACAAACGTTGGTGACTTATTTACCAACGTCTTCAAAACTTGCATTATTTGCATTGGTTTTAGTTTTTTTGGGAATGTGTTAATTTTTATTTTCTTGCAATGTGGTGTGATGTTTGTACTCATTTACGTCCGCTGTTGTTTGTTCTTTGGTTGATTATTCTATTATGTGGTTTTTCATAACAAATAAAATAGTGATTATAAATTATATTTAATCTCATAATATCTACCGAAGCTTCTTCATAGTTTGCGATTTTTCCAATCAATTTAGGTAATATTTTATGGACGATTACTATTGCCTACATTTGCAAATGACAACCCAATGCCTTCATTTTACTAATTATATTAACCATGGTAAAGAACAATACCTCTATTAAAGATCTGTATCATATACAACAAATCCATAATACCCCGCTCACAGTGTAAGTTTAACTATGTTTAAATTGGTTATGGTCATAAGCAAACAATGCATAGCCACTTACGAATCGATTCTGCTATTTGCCTCTATAATCGATTATTAGCTATTTAGGTTCGAATTTACTAATGTACCGTAATTTTTATCTTTTTTATGAAATCAGGTAAGTGATTGACCTACATTTGTGTCGTCAACACTATGATTTAACCGAATATTTTCTTCAAAAGAATGCTGATTATTTATATAAACAGCCTATTTTATAATATTTTTTAAGATATTCAACATTCTTTGTTTGAAATAACTTATTAATTTAGGCTTTAAAATAGCAGCAGAACAAGTAAGATCAGAATTAATTAGTATTATAAGGCGGAGAAATTTAAAGACAAAACGTGACTAAATGTTTGTTTGAGAAAACAATTGTTTTGCTCTATTTAATCATCTTAAAAACCACAATCTTCTAGTGCTTTAGTCACGGACCGATGATACACTTGATTAAAATCTCTTTTATTTATTTCATTTTCCTGTTTCATAATATTCTTTTTTATTTTAGTTTGTTTAAACTTTGCAAGTTCAAAGACTTTGAAAACGAAAGCTAATTCATAACTCGTTCGATTCACGTCATCATTCGCATAAGATTATATCATTTAATTGGCTATCGATTTACATTTGATTTGTATTTGTACGTTATATTTCGTTTTTATTTTTTACGTTTTGTTTGTTTAAAGCAGTTTATTATGGTAACTATGTTTGTTTGAATGAATCTAAATAATTGTTACTTTCATTTAAATCGAGTTTATCAAGCAGTAAACGTATAATTAAGCTATTAAATCTCTATTATATACGCTCACTTAATTGTATTACTTATTTGATTCAGAATAAAGTTTAATCTTTCGGAGATGATTTTTGGATGCTTACCTTCCTCGAGGGACCTCTTCATGCCCTCAATAGCTGATGAAGGCAGTTTGAACTGGATCACATGGTTCTCCAAGAAGTCAGCTGCTGAATCAACTAGCCTGGACTCGATCTGAGCTTCCCTGGCTTTAGGCTCTTCAGACAACGGCTCCAAGGCCCTAGCTGACCTTGGGGAACCATTGCTAAGTATCGCCACACCATCAGTAAGGTCCAACTCCCGCGCAGTGTTCACAGCCTCCACATATTTCAACGTCTTCTCCTGCAACCAAAAGATAAGAACTTAGTAACACATCACTTAAAGCACTTCACGGTTATCACTTCACTGATCCCACCTTTATGCACAAGGACGTGTCTCCATCGACGCACTCTTTAACAACTCCTAATATGGACCCGAAAACTCCGATTTCGTTTGGCTCTTTGTCGAGCGCCGGCATCGAATGCGCCGTGGCGAAAAGAACTAGGACTGTGATGTATCGTATCATGGCGGCGAATCAAACTACCCCTACAGAAAGCTTGGCACAAAGTGTAGCGACGTTGTATATGACGGCCTGTTTTAAGCATCTTACCCCACTACCTCGCGCCGGTCAAGAAAAGTGAACTCGATGTCGGTCGATTAAACTGGTACCTACGAAATTATTTTGTTGTACCTACGGACAGTTTTCGGGGAACGCACGTGGTTTTTTGTGGTTGTGTGGGTGTGGTTGTGGATCTTGGTGACAGTTGATAAGAGTGGTGCTTGTTATGAGGAGTTTGTGGTCTTGATACTTTTGTGGTTCGAAAATGTGTCAGGTTTGCCAAAAACGCGGAATTTTGTTAAATTCCAGTCGTAATAAAAATGTCCTACATATCTTCTTTTGTGATATATCAAAAATTGGTAATTATTTGTCAGGCAGAATCTTTAATTATATTAGAAATAATATTTTTGAATGAATACGGCAAATATTAATTCGATCATACCATTTGTTTTTGAATTCCGATCTTATCATTCTTTCACTTCTGTGTAGCCATTAATTAGCTTGTTGTTATTGGTCAACAGGTAGGATGTTTTATCCACTTTTATTATAAGAGTCTTTATAAAACACTAAGATAAAATTAAGTCAACCAAATTGAAAATTGTTTCTACGACGTACTTTATCAAAATAGTCTTTATTGTATCATTAAATGTAATAAAACAAAACACTCATTATTATTTTGTACTATTTCCTTTTCCCTACAAATGATATATTTTTACGACCACTGATCTACCACGTTTATGCCCTGTTTTTTTCCTACACCCAGTTCATTGTGGAAGCATAGTTTTTCTCATCATTCATGACAAAGACACAGATAACTTACCATTTTTATCACCACTGTTAATATTACTACGCTTTTCTCAAGGTTCCCATAAGCGTACTCCATATTTTCTTTCTCAGCTTCGGTTATCGTCAATCTACAACAAATTAGTTGTTATTAAAACGAAAGAATGGTGGTAACCTATAAACTTTTTCTTCCCACAAAATGTTGGAACAATGAACAGACGGCGGTGGCGATAACTATAAATTATTACTTACTTTCCTTTTTATAAAATCTCTTGAGTTTTAATGAGCTCATTATTTTGATAAATTATATAAATTATCGAAAATATTATGTGACTGTGAATGAGTGAAACTCTCTGTGAATGTTTTGGTATAAAAGGTAGAGAATATTTTTTTAATGTTTAATATTGATTTTCCCGTGCAACTGAGCTAATGTAAATTCTTTGCAGTTGCTGCCTGAAAACTGCAACAGTAAGAAAAATTAAGTTTAAAAGACCAAGGTTTAAGAGCAATAGTGAACATTTCAGGGATATGGCTTGAGAGTCACGCATATTTCCATTGAAGAATAAAGCATTCATATATCTGAAACAATTTCAGCCATAAAATATAGAAATAATGTTCACCTACAGAGATATACGAGTATTTTCTAATTTCTCTCAATTGAAACGTCTTGTAACCTTCGCTAGAAGATATTCATCTTATACCATGGTTTTCTCATGTCTAGAGTAGATCGAAACCATATTATTTTCTTGTCTTGTTTAAAGATTTGCATTTATATTTAATTTTAAGGTTTTGTTGAGTATTGTGCTGCTATTGAGTTTGTTAGCTTAAGGCTTCCTAGTGGTCTAGTGGTGATGCCGATATTATTTTGGATTGGAATATTTAAGTGAAAAGGGAAAATATTACTACCTACTGGAGCGTTTCAGGTTTGAATGTGAGTCTGACTGCAATTGCATCAAAATTCTATAGGAAACCTTTTCTATGCCTATCTTTCCTTTATTAGGTGGCTGGATACTTTATATTCAAATATTTCGCTCAAAGTTAGTCATCATCTATCTGCCTAGCCTTTTACCAAATCTGTTGGGGTCGGCTTCCAGTCTAACCGGATGCAGCTGAATCCCAGTATTTACATGAAGCGACTACCTATCTGATCTCCACAGTAATATGATACCTCTTTGTTAAGACGTTCGGGCTTCTGATGACACGTAACGGCTGTCAAAGATCCACAAATGACAGCCGAGACCAAGTTTGTAAAGATGGTCACCCATCTACGGACCAAACGCGGCAGGCGTAGCTTAATGTGATCAATCGACCCATGCGGCTGTTATTACTTAGTTACAAGCCCCTAGCTCAAGGCTTGGGTTCAAAACTAGTATTGTTAGGAATGTCAACAATTTGGTTACCTACTCATTTCCATTCACAGTCATAGGAACAATGCAAACAATAAAAACTAACTACGTGGTATGCTCTCTTTATGAACTAAAAATAGTTTCATGTAACTTTTAGCTCTCCAGTAAAAATCCTGATATTATTGACTAAAGTGAAATCATTATCTGCCTAGCCTTTTCCCAACTATGTTGGGGTCGGCTTCCAGTCTAACCAGATGTAGCTGAATACCAGTATTTTACATGGAGCGACTGCCTATCTGACCCCTTGGTTGTCAGACTTTCGGGCTTCTAACCACCCGTGACGACTGTCAAAGATCGACGAATGACAGTCGGGACCAACAAATTAACGTGCTTTCCGAGGCACGGAGGAGATTCAGCAGGTTCATAAAGATGGTCATTCATTCACGGACCAACCCTTGCAAGCGTATCGATTCGTGCGGCTGTTATTACTTTACCACGAGCTCCTCATTGCCTAAAGTGAAACCGATCCTCAAAATATACCTGACCCTACTAGAAGAACACGTATTTTGCCACAGGTATGCACCATACTAGACGTGACAGTCTGGCAATGACCCTGATTCAAATACTTTAAAGATGTGACCAGAGTTTCAATGGATAGTGATTGTGTATGCAATATGGGGGAGTTTAGACTGCGTGTCTGTAGTCAGGTAGACAATTGAAATGAACTTCTACAGGACCAGAGGGCCGAGACAAGTGACAATCGCTTTCAAAGTGTTTCGTATTTCTACAACGAGTTTCAACAGGTGTGACATAAGTTTTTCTGTAGTTTATCAGTCCCATAAATTTTGACTTTTCTTTCATCGTAAACGCTCATAAAATTTCACTTTGTCTAGGCTCTCTGGAGAAGTTTCTACGAAGGATTTCATTTGTGACTTTAATTTGGGCAAATTTATAACGCCTCATAAAATATTGATTTGCATAACAAAAAAAAAAAAAAACGATTTCAGTTATGGCTAGTTTATCTTTTGTTTTCCTTGTCTTGAATATAAATTTTAGATTTCCTTAAGTGTGTCACTTGTAATAGATCAGCGAAAGGTAAATCGAAAGAAAGTAAGTCGATCTAAGTTTAACCTGAATACAAATAGGAAATATGTGTTTAGGAATGGTAATTGAATTTTAATAGATGGATTATCTATTTGCCGATTGAATACTAAAACATTGACTGTTGTAGCTATAAGTTAGATACTGTTAAGTTTCAGTGGAAAGGTTTTTCAATATTTGCTGACATAGTTTGACAATGAATGCAATACTGATGTTCTTTGGTCAACAGGAAACAGAATTACATCGCCTGAAAGAATATGAATATACGCTCTTTGGCTTCACTTGATGAAAATAACTTTGGTGAAATGAGGACATAGAGTCTAAAATGCATTTTTTCAATGTTTAAGTATAAACATGACAGCGAAAAAGAATGACTGACAGCTTTTGGTGATGAAAATCAAAATAAACCATTTATTTCCAAACTGAGAATACACTTGAAATATTATTATAAAATAAAGTTAAGTAAATATTAGATACTATGACCTTTCAATATTTCAGTAGCAAAAAGATAAATGGCAAAAGAAAGAAGTATCAAAATCACTGCCTCCCTGTATACCACGAAAAGCAACTCGGTATATAATAATTAAAAAGCTTGAAGCGGCTAAAGACAATTCATTACAGGCAGTAACTGAACGAAAGCTGGTCTTAAGAAAACTTTATATTCATACATTACTTGTATTGAAGAAAGTTTGTTGTTTTGTGAGGAATTTGCAAAAGCTTGGTTTGTATATACCATTATGAGTGAAGTTCGTTAGAGGTTTGTTAGGACAGTTAAGATTATTAGTAGTTGTGTGTGGCTGTTTGAAACATATAATGCTTTGTGCTAGGATTTCTCCAGGGTCCACTAACTAGGCCCTTACAGAAAATAAACATTAAAGGATGAAATCTTAACTATTGGACGGCAGGTTTTCCTAGCGCTTTTCCTAATCTTTGAACAATGGCAGTTTTGGTGTCTCTTACTTTCAGAAGCATTCATGAATGAAAGTATGAAAATTATATCAAACAATTACACAGCTTTTCTCTTTATGCGTCAGCTTTTTTTATTAAGTTGCACAAAGAAAAAAAGAATAAACAAATATTTTATAAAACGCAATGATTTGCAATATTTAAACGCAGAAACTGTGACGGTAGCTTTGGAGTAACCATACTCACCAGAATATGGTATTTCTATAATTGCTAATTAGCAGGATTTTGGTGGTAGTGGTTTCATCGTTTGCTATTAACAGACTTTTACTACCTCTTTTTTTACAGGAGTTGTAATACTCCCGGTTAAGGCGTTAATTATTATTGATAACTCAGTTCTATTCCATCAAATCTAAGACATTTTGGAGAAACACAAGAGTATTATTCCAGGCTTTGTAGCCAGTGCCTATTTGTATTTGCAACATGTTTTATATTAATAAATATGTATTTGCTTATCGTGTATGACAGTTAAATGAATCCACTATGTATACGTTTTTTGGATTATTTAGCTTCCTTGGCAACATTAAAATCTATTGATGTCACCTTCAAATCAGAAATGTCTTGTCATATTTTAATGTCAATACTCTGTTTTGTCTTGACGTGTCGTTGTAAATATTTGTGGATTAGTTTGCTTACCTACAAGTTTTATTTGTTTTGTGGTGAAGTATAGAATACGAGGATTGTACGTAATCCAGGTGTGCAGAGATGATCGTGTCTAATGCAATGCCATAGGTTACAGTTGATGCTAGTATGTGATGAGCATCGTATGGAGATGCTGACGACAAGCATGATGACTGCGCCGGCTATTCAATTATTGGAAGAAGTTCTTCTCAGATTAGAATGTAATAATATAATAAAAATGCTTTATTTAATTACCAAATGAATGTTTTATTTTTGCTTAATGCATAATAGGTAGGAATAAGCCGACCAAGATGCGCGGCCTCTCCAGCCTGAATATCTTCACAGGTCTTAAATTCTACATTCGCCTTTGAACCTGATTTTTTTTTTGGATGGCAAATTATCAAATAACTTCTCCCGCTCTGGGTGGAGCAGGAGGGCGTGTCAGACTCTTACTGACTAAAACCCACCCGTGTTCCTTCCGTTGCCTGTACGTTGCCAGGGGCCACGGCCTTGCATCAATATAATAAGATATTAGTTATTGGCAAAGACATTTTTAAATACCTAGCCTAGTATGTATTATTGAAAATATTTGTAAATGACATCACGACTGACAGTTGTGAGTTGTCCAATTAAGCCCACTGACAAGTATTTTCAGTGATAAAGCCACGCATTCACTGGACAAAAATGTCCCGCGATACAACTAAAATTGAATTTGACAATCGCGATTCCACGTGGTACTTGTTTGCCCTACCCCGTGATTTTTTTTTAGAGCCTGATGCGCGTAGCGGCGGCAGCCTTGACGTGTTTTATATGGAATTTTTCACTTTTCGTATGAAAAATATGAAAAATTATAACTTATTTTTTTTTTATATGTTGCGGATATTTGTGGACTGCCGACTGAAGTGAAAACTTAAAACTGGTATTAGCGCCATCTATATTCTATAGTACAGCACTACGACATGAGCATGTTGGTGACGCGAATCAATAAGTTTATCCCCTACCCAAAATCGCTCAACGCGTGTAAAGAAGTTTTCACTTCAATTCAAACAAAATTTTGCTTCTCCCAGAATATATTATATTATATTATATAATAGGTCTTTACCTATGAAATTGCCGTTTTGTATGAAAAAATTTAAATTAATTTTTTTCATGTATTAATCGAAGTAATCACCCATGCAATCAATGCATCTTTGCCAACGCAGTGGCAGTTTATTGATGCCCTTCTTAAAGAAATCAGCTGGACGGGAGGCAACAAATTCTTCAAAGGCATTTTGTACTGCTTCTCGGGTATTGAATTTTTTTCCCGCCAAGAAGTTATCCAAATTCTGGAAAAAGTAGTAGTCTGAAGGCGCAAGGTCTGATGAGTAGGGCGGATGACGGAGAGCTTCCAACCCCAGTTCTTGCAACTTGGAGACCGTCTGCTGTGCAGTATGAGGTCGCGCGTTGTAGTGAGCGATTGACCAATGCTGGTTGGAGATGTGCCAGCTTCTCCATCATTGTGTTCAGTTCTTCACAGTACACATCTGCAGTAATGCTCACCCCGTTTGGTAAGAAGCTGTGATGAATCACACCGGCGCTAGACCACCAAACAGTGACCATCACTTTTCTAGGGGTAAGTTTTCGTTTAGGGCATTGTTTAGGTGCTGAAACAGGATCCAACCAACTTGCTGAGCGCTTGCGGTTATCAAACAGAATCCATTTTTCATCGCAGGTAACAATGCGGTTCAAAATTCCTTCATTTGTGTGTCTATTGAGCAGTGCAAGACACGTCTCGACGCGTACTTCGCGCTGGCGATCATTGAGTTCGTGGGGCACCCATTTGTCAAGCTTTTTTACCTTGCCAATTTGACGCAAATGGACCAATATTGTTTTGACGCTAACGTCGAAAGCTGCTGCTAATTCAACCGTAGATTGTGCATCATCAGCTCCCACAATCGCCTTTAATTCGTCATTGTTGACCAAAGTCTTCGGACGACCGCGAGGTTCATTTTTCAGGTCGAAATTTCCAGAACGGAAGCGAGCAAACCAATAACAGGTGGTGCGTTGGTTTGTAGTGTTAGCTCCGTAAGCGTCGTTGATGTTGCGAGCCGCTTGTGCCGCGTTGCTGCCACGACGGTACTCATATTCCATAATTACTCGAATTTTTAACGTACCCGTGATGACGAAAAATATTGAAATGCGATGAAAATGTAACACTAATCAATAAACAAATGACTACTTTTGGAAAAAAAAAACATGTTTTTAAAATAAAATTAATTTGAAATTAGAATTCTTAGCCAAACAAAAATTATTTTGATTTGAAATGGCCAGTACTGCAGAACGGCAATTTCATAGGTAAGGACCTAATATTACAAACAGTACATTACACAATAATAATACCTGCTTGCGTATAATTCATAATCCCAACATATTATGTAAAAGTATACATACCTACAGAGTCTAGCCTAGATTTTTCAGTGCACCATGTGTTGAAATGATGATCCGTAAAAATTAAAATGCTCCAAAGCTGCAAAATCTCTAGACTGAAAAACAATGAAGCAAAGTAGTAGGTAAACAGTAGGCCTGAACCGGTCACCACGCGATTGTGATGTCAAACAGCATAATCGTGCGTCTGTTACGCGTGACTTGTCGCAGTGTTTAAGTGTTTTGACGAGTGGCGTCGGAGCACAGCGAAATATAAACAAGACAAACAATGCTATGTCGCTGTGATTGATTTAAGGTGGATTGTGGTGTAAGTTGGGACAGGCGTTTGTTCAGCAGTCATGGGCTAATATATAATATTGGTTGATACATTTTCTACAAAGTACCTACACTTAGTTTCAACAGAACAAATCTTTGACTGTCTCTCTGTTTGGCAAAGGCTCTTCTAACTTAATGGTGATTTGGGATTCATTAAGTTCAGGTTTCTTCATGATATTCTTTTTCGCGATCTATGTGGTATTTTTGAATTACATAATGATCATAACATCGAACCCGTATTCCCCGACGAGGTAGGCAGACGTTGACCTATAGTATACTTACTAGCTGCGCCCCGCGGTTTCACCCGCATAAGTTTCGATCCCATGGGAATATCGGGATAAAAAGTATCCTATGTCCTAACCCAAGTTACGGCCTACCCACGTGCCAAATTTCATCCAAATCTGTTCAGCCGTTTTAGCGTGAAAGCGTAATAAATAAACAAATTCACTATCGCGTTTATAATATTACTAGCTTTTCCCATCGGCTTCGCCCGCGTGCATGTCGGAAATTATCCCAAGGGAACATACTATCGGATAAAAAGTATCCTATGTCCTATTACAGGTTATGGTTTATCCGTGTGTCATTTTATCCAAATCCTTTCAGCCGTTTTAGCGTGAAAGCGTACCAAACAAACAAACTCACTTTTGCATTTAAATATTAGTTAGGAAGTTAGGATCAATAAATCGGTGTACGGAGTTAACTACTACAACCTGTACTTATATATAATTTAAATATATATTATATTATTATAGTTAGGATTTTGCCAGTTAAGTAATAATATTGTAAGACTTTGCTTGTAAAGCGTTTCTGGCAATCTGATGCAATATTCAGTGTGTACGCATCATTTCAGCGCAATACTTTCTGCAAGCAAGGTAATGATGCCCACCGGATGACAGGATAATCTTATTACTTAGCATACCCCAAACCTGCCATGAAACCCTAAACATGGATCCAAAGAGGTATCAGTTTAGTCAGAAAACCTAATAACGAAAAGGAAATAATGGCAATAATTGTTAATTGACGAAAAATCACAAACAGATTAATTAACAGTTAATTAGAGGACAAGTTTTCCAAAAGTGAAAGGATTTCACAAATTGGCCCAGCAGTTCCCGAGAAATGCGTCGTGTGAACTTACAAATACATTCATATAAAAGAGAGGTGCAGAAGTTCAACTCTACGTGACTTGGAAATGCTTATCAAAATTTAGTATGACTACGTGTACGTAGTCAACACCGTTTACCTTTGAACTTAAGCTGTCAGCTTCAAACCAACATAAATACAACAAAATCGACGTAAAAGAACAAAAACGTAACCAGACAAATAAAATTTACCGTAATTTTCGCGGTCAATGGCGTAATATCATGATTTTACAGTTTGAACACGGCGTAAATAAACAATCGGTTAGAGAAAACCTTTGGGTGTTTTTAGTGACAAATAACCTACAACTATCAGGAAAACCTCTGAAGGAGGAATGTTGATAACAAAATGAGAAGAAAGTTAGTTTAGGATAAAATATCTACCTCATACAGCCTCGTTGGTCTAGTGGTCGCATTCGCTATACACGACGACGACGAATATGAGACGCATAAAAATAATTAATTTTACGCATAAAACACCAAAGAGTTTTCTGATGCGTTGGCAACCATAACACCAAGTTGAAATATTTCATATTGCCTGTAATTTTACGAGCTCTTATGATCCCTCAATCCAAAATACTGCAATACTGCTTGGGGCTCAAAACAAGCATGGCGACAGTAGTTTACCGTTAAAATCTTTTGCGCTGGCTTGCCCTTTGGGATTTTATGGCAAAGTGATATTAGGTTGGGTTTTTTTAATGGAAATTCTCAGTAGCAGCCCGGAGTTGAATTAGTGCCCGGCTGATGGTAATAGGCTCGCCCCCTATTACATGGGACTTCAACATAGCTAGCGATATGTGGATATACTATACATACACGTCTGTTTAACCTTTACCGGGGAATACAAACGTAATGTTATGTTATCTAGTCTGCTAGCCTATATTCTTGAAGAGTTAATTAATGACCCCGCTCTACAGTCGCTCTTAAAACAATATCATTGCTTATCAGTTTTTGCGCAGCTGATTATGTACTATAGAAGAATAAAAATAAAATATCTAAGCAGTTTGAAAACAAAATCCCGTGAACACTATGTCCACATCTGTTACCGCCCCGGTTTTATACTCGCCGAGTGCTGCAAGCAGAAATAGTCTTTACGATGTATTGATATGAAGTTCTCCGACGCTACATGTAAGGAGGTGGCCGTCATGGCCCAAGCCCGCCGTGCCTAACGCGGCGGAATAAGGCATGGCGAGCTGATATAATTCGGCGGTGCGTCGAATGAGAGTGTGTGACAATGAGTTGGTTGCCAGAGAGATACTTGAATCTGCTGAGCAACCGACTCATGGTAGTAGAAGGAACAGTGGGGTTTAGTCAGTAGAAATCTGATATAATCCTCCGTTATCCCCAGACGGAGGATCCAGCCATCGTATCTATGAGGATTTCCCCATGGAAAAAAGCGTCACTCTACAACTACAGAGCTTATTAAAATCAGTAAGTACAGTTTTCCTTCTGCACTTTTTTATTCTATGGCAGATACTACATCTGGTGCAACCGGTCAACCATCGCTTTCTTTTCCAAAAAAAAATGAACCTGAATTACATTTTATGACGCAACATTTTATAAACGAAGTTTTTTTTTTTCTCAAATCTCTATTGTGGTTTATTTCTTTTGAAATTGCTCACTATTTACTTTTTTGTCTGTTGAGTAATACGTTTTGTAGGTCAATAGCAATGTTAGATATTTGAAGAACTCTAGTCACTTTTTTTTTGTTATGTAAGTTGTTAACGCTGTAGCGGTGCGGTATTCAGCTGAGTTTTTGTTTTTGGAATAATAATAATGTGTAGCTACTTACATGTATGTTTGGAGTTGATTCTTTAATTGTTCCAGAGCACGTTTGTGTTCTCTTTAGATGTTACGATCAAGTTTAAACAAGAGGTTAACAGTCAGCATAAATCTAGTGGAAACACACTGATTCAGTTTTAGTTTTACTGAACAATTTTTAGGCTTGACTAGGGTTTGCTTTGAACATTGTTGCTGGCCATATTTAATACTGTTTCTACAACCACGACAAAAACTGCTTCTTTTTCGTTTCACCCAGCTATTATGTATGTTAATTAATGATGATGATTATGAAGATGAGTTTTATTTCTACACCACTTTTACACATCAATAGATAATGTTATTTGGAAAACTAGATGAGGTCGTGGAGGAAGCTTTAAGGAGTTGCTTAAAGAATTCTCTGCACTCAAGATATTATTAGAGATTGATAACTCAACTCAAAGCATTTATTTCAAATAAACCAATTACAGGCACTTTTGAATTGTCAAGGGGTCGGTCAGTCAGAAATATGAAGCTAGTCGCCCATTCCAAAGCGTAGTAGGTACCTATGGAGAAGAACGGGCAAGAAACTCCGCGGACACTCTTGATGTCGTAGATAACATTACGAGATACGTATCTCGTAATGACATCAGCTCAGTTGCTAAAACAAAAAGGTGACGTCACCTTTTTGTTTTAGCAACTGAGCTGATGTCGACTATTCTGCCAGCGTCCTATGGTGACAACAGCTAAGCGACCATATCATAGCCGAAAACTTCAATACATTATGACATTGACAGCTGTCAACACTGTTTAGCTTTGAACTTAAAGTGTCAGCTTCAAACCAGTATAAATAAAACACAATCGACGTAAAAGTACAAAAACGTAACCAGACAAATAAAATTTACAATAATTTTCGCGATCAATGGCGTAATATCATGATTTTACGGTTTGAACACGGCGTAAATAAACAATCGGTTAGGGAAAACCTTTGGGTGTTTTTAGTGACAAATAACCTATAATTATCAGGGAAACCTCTGAAGGAAGAATGTTGATAACAGAATGAGAAGAAAGTTAGTTTAGGTTAAAATATCTACTTCATACTGCCTCGTTGGTCTAGTGGTCGCAAACGCTACAAAAAGAAAGAAAGAAAATACGTTTATTTGCGGTTAACATGACGCAATAAAAAAAGAACACAAAATAAAAAAGAAACAGGTTTAGGGAAAATTTGCGTTACATCCACAAAAAACGGCCATCGCTCAGCAATGAAAAAGAAATGTGGGTGGTACCTACTAGGTACACCTCTGCCTAACCCTTCTGGTAAACAAGGCGTGGTGTTATGTTATCTAGTTACCACTAGGTCTAGAAGCATGAAATTTTGCACAAAAGTTATTTTTATGAAGATGAGCACTAAGGAAGAGTTTTTGAAATTTCGTCCCCTAAAGGGGTAACTTGATGAAAGTTTATATTGCAGTTCGTTATTTCTGTCAATGAGGAATCCTATCGGTCGTATGGCTTGTCCTAAAATAACTATCTTATACCTTTTGACAGATATGCGCCATGAAAATTATCGACTGTAATTTTGATACAGGTGAGTAATGAATCTGGTAGATAAGTGCGCGCAAGATAAGACTGCACGCGACTGGTGGCGCTGGCATGCTTAATTCTACACTGTTATATTTAAAATATTAAATCTATATTAATAATTAATCTTAATATGATTAATATCATAATAATATTAATTGATTAAATATTTGATCTTACATAAACGACAAGACGGTGGCATACTTATTTAATTTCAATTTCAGCCGCGCGCTGACTTATTTTGCGAGCACTCTACTTAGCATTTATTAAGGGGTTACTTAGTCCAAGGTTCAAAAAGCTCATGTGCCTGAATTTCATTGCACCCTCGCCGTTCACTCAAAAAACTTATTGGCTGCAGCATATAAAATATATGTACGTATGCTAGTAGATCTAAATACAGGTGATTTTGGGGATCTCGCCCGGTGTAGTGAGCTTGAAGTGAGCTGTCATTCTACCTGATGGTAGGTATGTCCACTACTGGCAGATCACTTCACCAAAGTTTTCACGTTGAGATTTTTACGGAATAGCACTTCTGGTTTGATACCACAACTGCGGGTCGATGACCACACATCGACAGCTTTCTTAACCGTCTTACAAGAGCATGTCATAATGATTATGGCACTGTCAAGCCGGCAATGAAACATAAGACAAGAAAGTGTCCATGAGGCGTTATTTGGACTAATTTATTTAACACTATTGTCAACGGCCATAATATGCTTTCGCTGGAAAATCATCACTTACAAGTTGCTAGTGACATTGGAAAATCAGTTTTACTTGTTTTCTCTTTGACAGTGTAATTTCATTTGTGTTGGATGTAAGAAAAATGGACTGGGTAGTCAATCACCATCGTATGGGCATATAAATGGGCAATAAGGGACAATCAAATGGGAAATCACCAGGAGCAAAAAACCTGGCAGTAGGATTGGTAATCGCAGCACGCGTAGCATGACAACCATAGAAATGAGTTTTCTATGGGTTTTGTCGACAGAAGAATAGACAAAATGACAGCATGTGATTGTTTATCTGTCATTTTGTCTATTCTTCCGTCGACAAAACCCGTTTCTATTGTGGTCATGCTAAGCGTGCAGATTGCTATTTTCAGCGGGCGCAGATGTTGCACCACATATAATCATTCTAGACATATATCTATTTTATGCCTTGATAGCACCAATATCTGGTTGGGTAAAATTAAAGATGAATTACGATTTTCCATGAAAAAGTGTTGTAAGCCAAATTATTTATATACCTACACGCGCTATTACCTATTGCTGATAAAACTACCCTAACGTTTTCATGTTTATGAGCAGGCAAAGAATCTATTACTTTCAGAATCAATCCAGACTGTTATTAGTATATTAAAAAAAAACATTTTATCTACCGAACCTAAAAATGACAATTGATTTATTTCTATCACGGACTTTAGTATAAATTTAGTTTATTAAGAATCACTGTTATTTCATTTATTGAATTAAATAATTACAACGGTGGGACACAATTTTTTATATTTTTAAATGTTTTTATATTTAAAAACATAAAAAATTGTACCACTGTTATCAGGATTAGGGTTTATTATTATTATAAATATAAATTATGAAAACTATTCCAATAGCATCTAATTAAAGAATCCCATGCTGTCCCCGACTTCCGAAAACGCCATCTTTGAAATAAAAACACTCAATCACCGTTGATCGAGAATTTCCTTTAATAGGAATTCCATCCAGTTGCATCTCATAAAGAAGAAATGGACATAATTATTTCAAATGATCTATGTCCGCCGACTTTCTCCAACTTAAGGGTCATTACCCTGAGGGCTCGAAGATGACTCAAAATATTATTACACGTGATTATGTGTTTGTTCTAAGTAGGTTCATTGTTTGGTGCGTATCAGACAGTGTTCGTTTGAACCTGTAATTTGGTAACAAATTGTAATGATTTGGACTGCTATTTTGTACCTACTTGATTTTTTGGTGCGATAAACAACAAATCAAGTACGTACAAAACAACACTACATTGGTAAAATTATTAAGGGATAATAAGACAGCATTTGCTATATCATTACCTTCTTTTGATCTTGAGGGGACCATGAGGGGACATTCTCATTGATGCCCTTAAGTGTGGGCTGGTGTCAAGAGATCGCGGAAGAATGTCAGACTCAGAAGTAGGAAACAGGAGTATCCCTCTGCTGATTAAACCTGCATGTTGGCCATTTTCATCTACACTGGAGAGGGTTCTATCTAATCTCGTATGCTTCTGTTTGAGATTATAATAATGGTCTATGTATTTAATCGAAACTAATCATATTTAGGGTACTATGAATACTAAATAGTCAAGTAACTGAGACCAACTTGGATGTAGCGCTCGTCGGCCGCTGCCGCCGTACCACTCGATTCGCTCGCTCGGGTTGGTCATAGTTCTAACCTAACCTTACCTATTTGATCGAAGTGTCCTAGCTTTGTTACTGCAACCAATTCGGCTCGCAATAGGTAAGTTAAAGTTCTAAACTAACCTAAATCATGGCCGGGATACATAATTACTGCAACCAACTGTGAGAAAAAGCCTGATCGATAAAAAGAGTATTTTTTTTTAAGCGTACTTTATTTGAAGGTCAATAATGAGATGATAAGTTAAATAATTGTCCATAATAATATTGCGAGGCCCTCAGCCTCTCCAGACCACTCCCTCTCGAAGAGAGGAGGCCTAAGTCCCAGCCCAGCAGTGGGAAGATTATAGGCTCATTATGCAATAACGCCGGGAAACATTTCGTTTCCTCAACCTCTTTGTGACGTAAACCTGGTGATTAATAAAAAAAAAAATAGAGCTTAAAAACAAGCTTTGTCACCCTCGCCAAGTTAAGGCCTAGAAAATTCCAGATAATTTCACAGAATACTAACTAGCTCAAAGAGACATTTCAAATAATTACAGACTGCAATGTCGATCCGAAGTTCGATAATATTGTATCGAAAGTGAAACTTTATTGCGGGCGGAAATATTGTATCAATTCCATAACATCCGCACTACTTCCTGTTTAGAATACAGCCTCTTTGTCTGTGGTTATCTATGAATAACCATGCCTATTCTGTGAAATTGTTTGAATCATGGACCGATGTAGAGTATTGATAACATCACGCCTGTTTATCCTGCATTCCGAAGGTAGGCAGAGATGTCAGGCCTTTTGGAAGGGGCCAATATAATCATTTCAATTTTTTTGTAAATTTTTGACGTTCAAAAGTGCCTTATAAGGGCCTATTTGAAATAAATGATTTGACTTTGACTTTGACTTTGATGTATTAGGTATAACAATCACTTTCGACAGTTATGTTGTCTCATGAAATGGAAGCGAGCTTATTATAACAACTGCAGTGCTATTCTGTAAAAATCCCACCGTGAAAACTTAGGTGAAGTGAGCGTGAAGTGAGCTCAGAGTCATCCCACTGATGCTAGGGATGGACACTATTGATAGCTCACTTCACCTAGGTTATCACCGTGTGATTTTTAGAGAATAGCACTACTGAGCTCAGACCCCGAGCTGCTATTTAGAAAGAGGCTTGAACTCTTATCTATGGGAGCTGGCTTAGGCCCGGACTCCACCAAAGCGGAGACGAGACGACAGGAGAGATGTGTTTTAAACAACCAATAGAATTTCGTTATTCACACATCTCGACTCCACTTAGCTTCAGTGGATACCACTGAGCGGAGATGTATAATATTTGTATGGCGCGATCGAAGCGGAGATGTGAGCTGTGCCTCGCAAGCTGGTGACGGCGCGCAGCGGAGACGAGAAGAGATGTCAGCGGCATGCAGCGAGTGCAACGTAGTTTCGTTCGAACATCCAATGCTCGCCGCATGCAGCTCAGCTCAGCTCTAGTCAGCACACATCTCTGCTCCAGTCTAGGCAGTACGCATATCCGCACTCCGCTTTGGTGGAGTTCCGTGTATCCGTTTCTCAGCTTCGATGGATACACCCAAGCTGAGAAACATCTCTTCTCGTCTCCATTTCGGACAACTGCGCACATCTCCGCTTTGGTGGAGTCCGGGCCTAACTCACCCCATCGCCATTTTGATTTTACTGCAAAGTTGCGGTATACGATTAAACTGGTGTTTATGAGTAAAGGACAATTTACCCTTAAACACCACTTTGAAATGCCATCCATAAACACAAATAAAAATGTCCAGGGATATGGTGTCCTGAAGTGACACGTTGCCGAGATATTAATTGGAGGTAAAGCTATGTGTATTTTTCACTTTGGTTCTGTGCTCTTTTAAATCACATTTGCCAAACCTGGAGATCGAACCCCGAACACCAAAGATAGCAGAGGTGTAAAATATTTGACCGTGTATGGTAATCCATTATGAATTAGACTTATTTAGTTAGCCCACTTATCAATAAATGGTTAGCTGACTTTTGTTCATCAGATGCATCAGAGATCCAGAAGCTTTAAGGACCTCCCACTTTCCTAAAAATATTTGCGTATTTATTTCACAACGAACACGTATTGACACAATTTCCTTTACCATAGTTCATATAAATTTTGGCAGCCGCTCCTGTCTGCATAATGCATGATATGCCATTGTGTTCTTTGTGTCACTTCGAACAGTTCACATTGAGTTACTGTTGCCACATTATTTACATACGGCGAAAGTGAATACCGTTTTGGCAGGTTCAGAGTTCGTTGTTTAGTAGGTTAGTATTCATTTGTACTACTTCTTCTTATCGTATCGATTGATGGTATTGTGGCGGCATCTACATAGCCACATGCAAACTGCGCATCAAACCTGACGTCACACTAAAATCCTGATGTCACAAAAATCCTGCATCGCGCAATTATAGTTTACCGCGCGAACGACATATATATGACTATCCGACATCAATCTTTATTTTCCGATCCCGATGATCCAACCACACTCCTCCAGGAGAGCAGTAGGGCCACCAGCACAGTGCACAAAAACACCCGACACCCGTCGTTCCGACCTCGCCGCAGAGGTCCACCACGTGCGCGACCACCCCGAGTAAATAATACTCCCCCCGACCCTTGTCCGATGAAACGCCAGCCCGTGCCGCAGCTGAGCGTGTAGTTTTAAATTCCCCTGATAGTAATAATAATCTATCCTTGGTCCAGCCTGTCCCATCTTGCTGTCCCCCCTCAACGAACGCCGTAAGCCGAGGTTCGTACCCCATAGGGGGTGCCCTTAGCGAGCGTTCGTTTAGTTTGTAACTTAGTATAGTTTGAAGCTAAAGGCAGCCACAGGAAAGTCCGGTTAAGCAGCCACGACCTTAGTGGTCACATGCGAGATGCCATAGTTTATAAAAAAAAAAAACGATCTTTGGGCAGTTGCCCGCCAGACACGACACCCGTCTGGTCGGAGGATCCTCCCTTTTAAATGCTGGATGAATGAACTTTAGACCCTATTCCTCATATCTTTAAAGTATAGTAGGTACTTGATTTTAAAATTCACCATCATATTCTGTCTAGCCTTTTTTAAATGTCTGTTTAGTCTAACCTGATGCAGTTGAATACCAATATTTTACATGGAGCTCCTACTTAGCATAATCAGCTTATAATGTTCCCACTTCTGGGCCACACGCCTCCTCCAGCGAGAGGGAGTGCGCCGAAATCCACCACGCGGGCCCAGTGCGGGTTGGTAGATGTTACATCTTCGAATTTTTGGTTCTAGGACATGCTGGTTTTCTCACGATGTTTTCCTTCACCGTTTTAAGAGTAGTGGTGATAAAATAATACACAAAGTAAAGCGCCTTTCTGGGTTCGAAACTACGACCTACAATTCGTAATTCGGGCCACCATTGGTCTCTGACTTCTTTGATATAATTTATTTAGTCTTCCTTGACTGGATTTATTTAGTCCAGCAGGTCCCTAATTTCGTTATCAGTAGTGGTGTTCTTCTATGGTGCAGATGTATGTAGAGAAGGGACCACTGGATCAGATGGGATTTTAGTACAGATTTTTATGAAAGAGCTGGTCTGAGAACTTACCTACTTAACCAGTCATATTTTCACTGCTAAGGAGAGTTTCTGTGTTTCATTGAGAAATATCATACTTTTACACAAACACCTATAATGACTGCTGTTTAATTACAAACAGATGAGTTACCTCAGGCTTATTTCTGGGATGGCAACGAATTAATTTCTATACGCAGAGATAATTTTATAATCAATAAAAGAAAAATATTGGTATGACTGTAAAAACGAATAATTATAAACATACTAATCAAATCATATGAATAAAAGGAATAATCTTGAGTACCAACAGTTTATTTAATAACATTTGACAAAAAATTATTAAGTTAATTTAATAAATTAATGAACTGACTGGAACGTAATATTAAATAAATGAAAATATATAAATAACGCCTCAATATTTACATTGCATTTAAATAAAAATGAGCACCTTTTAATAGGAAAATATCAAATAAATATGAGATCTGTAACCTAAGTAGATTAATAAATATATTTGTAAATAAAATTATAATATTTGGCAATCCATAATACTTTCAATTTATAAATATTATGCAGCAAAAATATTAAATAAAAGCAATAATTTATTTACATATGTACATGTGGATACTATAATTCTTTTTCTAATTATTATACATAGATATTGTCAGTCTTTGTATTATATTAAATATTTCACAGCATATAAATAAATATATATTCGTACAAAAATATGCTCATTCAATACACATAATACTTATATACGTTCAAAAATGTATAAAAGAGAAGTAAAAAATATTAACATCGCTATTCTGCTGATACATAAATTAATTAAAGCACACTCCAAAGTCTAATATATAAGTTTAAAATATATAAATAAATTTAAATATGTTTGGTACTAACTAAAAAAAACGTAAATATACAATTAAGTTATGTATTTTTTATTTAGTCTTTAAAGAGTATTCGAGGTACTTTAATAAAACGTTTAATGCTAAGAGAAAATTATTTCTCTCACTCATTTTTTCGCTTTTCTATAATTATTATAACCAAGACCTTATATGATATCCCATAATAAAATAGCTACTACAGTTTACTGACCCTTGAAGTCAAATAAGTTATATTACACTCTAAAATATTAATTTTCAACTTGTTATTCTTGGAGAAATAATGTTTTACCGAACACAATGAATAAATACTAACAAAAAATTGATTAAAAAATATGACACATACATAATTATAGGAATTCAATTCGAACGTTCATCCAACAGTAGTGTTTTACTGACTTTGTTTACGGAATGCAATAAATATTTTTGTTTTGTAAAGATTATTTAGAGCGAATAAATAACAAATAAATATTATTTTATATTTAGACTTTTAAATAAAAACTTGCGACAGGCAATCTCCTTCAAATGTTGCATAACTATGTACTATATAATTGTAAATAATTTAATTATAATATGTTGTCTATTTATTATTTATGTGAAACCGATTGGTCCATAGATTCGCGTATTAATTAAAGTTAATTAACGGTGGGTTCGCTGGCTATTGGGCGTAGGCGTTGTACGCTAAGTCTTGAGATTTCTCGAGTGACCTGGAAACAAGACAAAGGAATCATGAAAATAATTTATTTACCAAAACACTAATAGGACATGCATAAAGTAAATAATGTTCCTATCGACAGTAAGCGTTTACTAAGAAATTCCCTGAATCGTACAATGAAAAATTTCAGGCTTGAGATATGCGCGAATTATTTGCTATAGTCTACAAAAATTGCATGCAATTTAATTTTCAAATATACAATATGATTCATAATATTCTGCCATGTGCTAACCTACGGCCCAGAAAAAATATATTTATGTCATTTAACGTATTTATATTTAAAAAATCATCCAAAATAATAAAAAAATCCTAACCCTGGGTTGCCCCCGGCATTTCTCTCGAGGTGGTCACTTTGCGCAACGCTGGCAAATTAGAAAAAAGAAATGTCAAATTTTCTGCAACAAACTATTTCATGAAAAAACATTTTTTAGTTCAAAATAAAAATCTTTTTGAAATGCATGCAAAAAAAACCGAGCCGGGTCTTTAAAAAAACATAAATTATACATAAATCGCGTTTTGCTTCCATAATCGAATCAAAGACAAAAAAGGATCTAATTCGTGATTGAAAATTGGTGCATCTCTATACTTTTGTGCTACCCATTATTGTTTTCCCCGTCAATGAGCAAATTAAAGTCTTAATTTCCTAATGAACTGGTTAAGCTAACTACAAAAACAATCAGTTTAATCTTAGAGCGTTTTCCACAAGAAGCTACAAAGCCGTCTCTATAATAAAACCCATTATTCATTCAGAGTGACTATAGGTCTCAATTATACGGAAACCTACACTTCACTCCAGATGACATGCATTAGTGCAAACATGATCCTACGTGAGATGATGCATTTCAAAATGGTGCATAAATTATGCCTACGCGGGATAAGTATTCTAATAATCTTCATCTACCACGATCATTTTCAGCAAAAACCTCACCTGCTCCACCCAGAGCCACCATGTCCGGCCGAGACCACTACTTCATGAGCCTCATGTCCACCCCCGCTCGAAGACAGGAGTTTCTTCAACCCAATGATACCAGCTAGTACCAGTGCCAACTTGGACACTATGAGGGCCTTTCCAGCCAATAGTGCCAACGCTCCGAAGGCCAGTGGTACCATCATGCCTCCGATAAGCAGAGGGATTGCGAGAAGAGGCGCCAACTTCTTTCTTTTGCTGCGTCCCTGGTCCTCTGATAATTCTGAGCCATCTTCAGTGGGGAATTTGACCTGGAATTTAGAGAAGAGGTTCTGTAAGTTACTGGTTCAGGTGTAAAAAATGGTGACCAAGATCGGTCCGGAGTGGTGGTGGTGATGGTGTGGTGGTGGTTATGATGAGGAATATTATGAAACACATGGCTGAGCACGTCAATTAATACATATTATTGTTGTAAGTCATGAGGCACCTTGCAACCTCCGTGCCCTCGGACTGACTCGGAAGACAATCAAATTCAAGGAAGACAAGGAAATTCTGTTCAGATGTTAAGTTTAATTAGCAAGATTAAGCTGCTCTAGCCTACAATCCTTTCGTTTCAAATAATTTGCGTGGTTCTAAAGATCAAACAGCATAAAAATGTATAAGAGACGTAGTTTCTCGGAAGCGGACACTCAAAAGCGGTTACTTCTAAATTCATTCATGCCAGTATTTATTCCGTGTTTGCATGTAATGCTTACTACCTTCAAGTTACCACCGACATATTATTCAAGTTACTAATTACTACAAAAAGTGAATTGATTCCTCGAACCGAATGAACGCATATATTAACAATGTTTTACTTAGTTAAAACGTATAATTGAAGAAAACATTCAATAACTTCCTACAATAGAACACGCGATAAGAAAGTGCGGAAGATTTTAAAATTATGGAACATGAAACAATCGGAAAATATTAATTAGAGAAATGTTCAGGCCAATATTGGCCTGAACATTTCAAGTTACCTACCAATTAGATGACTCATGCATGTTACGCATATGCATGAGTCATCTAATTGGTAGGTAACTTGAAAAGTTATAGATGACCAAAAATTTGTAAGTGAAATAATGGACAACTCTTCACTCATTTTACCTTTGAAATCAATCCGGAATCGGTTGTTAGAAAAAAAGGAAGACTCGTGTACAGCAGTGAAAATTTTACGACCGTTGTATTATTATGAAATGAAATGAAATGAAATGAAATGAAATGAAATGAAATGAAATGAAATTGTTTATTCTGTAAATAGGATATTGCAATCACTTTTACACGTCATATTAAAAAAAAATAAGAAGAAAATGCTAGATGAGTTCGGCGTTTCCTATCTGACTACTCTGAGAAGAAAGACCGAAACAAACTCAGAGGTCACAGTCTCTTTTAAAGTCCAGACATAATCTTGGTCAGGCCATATGAGGACCATGTAGATTAGTGTCTGAAATGGTCTTTTGAGGAAAGAACCACACAGATTTGAGTGGACCTGTCCAGTCAGTGCAAGCATTTGTCAGTAATCGTAGAGCTCAACTCAGAACTTAAGGAGCTCAACTCGACGAACAATACCAAAGAAAGGACATTTGGGTAGGTCGCAGAAAGTACTCAAACTGCCAGACCATCATTTAAACTAACTGAGAAAGAAAAAATTAAAGAAAGGAAAAACAATAAAAATAAAATATCCACATAGTCCTCACATTCACAATAATTAAAACAATATAATACTTTACAAAGTAATCATGTTATTTTGTATATAAATTTCAACAATGTCAATATGTATATAAAAAACTGGTATTTTTAATGATTTACATAATAATTAAAATGTCAAATTTTATAGTTTTATCACAAAGCTTAGCAGAGCGAGCAGCTCAATCCCACGCTTTTTTATCTTCTAAATAATCTGAAATTTTATAGTACCCTTTTTTACAAAGTTTGGTTTTTATACAGCTTTTAAATCGTTTAATGGGTAAGTTTCGAATATCAATGGGAAGTTTGTTGTAAAAGCGTATACATTGACCCATGAACGAGTTGCCTACTCTGTGGAGACGTGTGCGATGTACAGCAAGGTTGTGTTTATTCCTGGTATTTAAACTATGAATATCGGTCATTTTCTTAAAATTTGATATATTTTTGTGTACATGTAATAGGTTTTCAAAAATATATTGTGAGGCTACAGTCAGGATGTTTATTTCTCTGAATTTTTCTCGAAGGGAATCCCTTGGACCTAGGTTGTAAATGGCTCGAACAGCCCTTTTCTGTAGAACAAAGATAGTATGAATGTCCGCACAGGTTCCCCAGAGAAGAATCCCATAAGACATAAGACTATGAAAATAACTAAAATAAACAATTCTGGCTGTATCTACGTCAGTTATCTGTCTAATTTTTTTAACAGCATAAGCGGCCGAACTGAGCCTTCCTGACAATTTTTCTATGTGTGGGCCCCATTGTAATTTACCGTCAATAGTGATTCCAAGAAAAACTGTTGACTCTACAGGGTCCAACTCTATTCCATTAACTTGAACATTAGTAGTTAGCTGCCTGACATTTGGCGTTGAAAATCTAAGGAGTTTAGTTTTTTTTTCGTTCAGGAGAAGATTATTTACATTAAACCAATGCACAACTTTAGAGAGTGCATCGTTAACTTGTTCATAGTTGACTAACTGACGTTTGATTTTAAAAATGAGGGAAGTGTCATCTGCGAATAAGACGATCTTGTGATTATCCCTTATGTGGTAAGGTAAGTCATTTATATAAATTAGAAATAAGAAAGGACCTAGAATTGAACCCTGCGGAACGCCCATAGTGACCGCAGATCCTGCAGATCTCTTGCCATTAATATCGACCCTCTGAATTCTGTTGTTCAGATAAGAAGTCAGAAGGTCGAGAGCCCTGTCCCTCAAACCATAGTGGTAAAGTTTCCTGATGAGAGTATCATGATGTACGCAATCGAAGGCCTTGGACAAGTCGCAGAAAATGCCAAGAGCATCTTGCGACTCCTCCCAGGCCTCGAATATGCTCTTCAGTAATTCCACGCCCGCGTCTGTAGTTGAACGACCCTTTGTGAAACCAAACTGTTTCAGATGAAGTAAATTATGTGCATTGAAATGTCCTAACATTTGTTTTAAAATTATTTTTTCAAAAATTTTGCTCAAAGATGGTAAAATCGAAATAGGCCGAAAATTTGTGGGATCAGTTGTGCTGCCAGATTTGAACAGTGGAATCACTTTGCTAAGTTTCATCAGATCAGGAAAAACACCAGATGCAACACAAGAGTTAAAAACGATTGCTAAAAAGGGTGAAATAACATCAATTATTGAAGACAAGGTATGTACTGATAATCCTCAAAGGTCAGCAGTTTTCTTTACATCAAGATTTCTAAAAGATTCTATAATGTCTTTAGCAGTAATAATTGTGAATTCAAAAAGTTTGTCACATTCTGGTACACATTCTTTAAGTATTGAGTAAGCAGAAGTGGAGGATGACGATGACAGAGTTTTGGTTGTTAAAATGGGAATATTAGTGAAAAATTTTTCAAACTCAGTGGCCACTTCCACGTCTGCCTTAATATCTACATCATTGATTTTTAGATGGAAGTCACGATTCCGTACTGTCGTTCTTCCCGTTTCTGAATTAATAATATTCCAAGTTGTTTTAATTTTATTTCCAGAAGATTTTATTTTATTTTTAATGTGTATGGCTTTTGCTGAGGAACAGGCTCTTTTAAAAGTTTTTGAATATTTCTTAACAAATTCTTTAAAAGTTTCATCATGGTTATATGATTTTTCATGATACAATTCAAATAACCTCTGCCTACTTTTATAAATACCTGGTGTTGCCCAATCACTTAATATAATGCGGTCACTAACAGGCAATGTTTTTGAGGTGAAAACCTTCCTAAACTCACAATTGATGAGTTTAAATAGTGAAGCATAAGCTTGATCCGGGTCATCATGATAAGGCAAACCCGGTAGCTTTTCCATTAAATTATTTTTAAATTGTCCTAAGCGACTTTTATTTACAGGAACAAAACTCACTAGTTTTCTTTGAGCTCTGACTGTTTTCTGAGGGAAAGTGACTAACTGGCCACAGTGATCAGAGTCCAGCTCATTTATAATTAAATGGCTAGAAGGTCTTAAGTTTGTAAAAATATTGTCAATACAGGTAGCACTAGTGGCAGTTATTCTAGTCGGCTCAAAGAAAGTATTGTACAAATTATACGACTTTAATAAAGTTATAAATTTATTTACTACAGCAGATTTATCCAGTATATTAATATTGAAATCTCCACAGACTACAACTGTTTTATTATTGTTACAAGTCTTTAACAATACTTCTTCCATATATTTCTCAAAAATATCATATGAAGCACATGGGGGCCTGTACACGCTCATTACAATGAACTGCTCAAGCTCAATGCAAGCTATTTCAATAACTCGCTCAACAGAGAGGCTCACAATATCCTTACGTTCTTTAAATTTCATATTGTTACGAACAATTATTAAAGAGCCACCACGTATCATATTAACTCTGCTGAATGAGCTGGCAACCTGGTGGTTGTTAAAGCTGAACATGAACTGGTGGGCTTTTAGCCAATGTTCAGTTACACATAGAATATCAATATAACTACAGTTCATGAACAGCTCCAATTCTAATTCCTTACCTATCACACCCTGTATATTTTGATGAACAATTTTAAGAGTATTATTATTACATTTATTTAGATTACTACTATTTGACGGGTGAGAAAAAGGTATGATCCAAGAATTCTTCAAAATAAACTTCACTCTAAATTAAAATTATCTGCACATTTATCTCTTTCAAGAAGAAAGTTATTTTTAACGACACAGCTCAGCAGGTTGAAGAAACGCATTATCATTGCTGCAGTAGTTCAGTTATCAGACGTGAACGTGCTCATTTTGCAAGACGAGGATCCTAACCTCGATTCGGATCAACACAAATCTTTAATCAAATCTAACTTCCTGAAACATGATCAAGACTAATGAGCAGTGAAAGATGACCAAGAAAGCTAAGCAAAACACAATAAAGATTAGTAGAAAAACACCTTTTTGGAAGAAGATAATACCTGAGAACTGCGACTGGGATGAAGCGTTGGTGAACTTTGACCCTTAACTGAACAGAGTCTACAAATGCTCTTTGAATTTCCCATAGAAAAATTTGCCAGTTTAATTAGTTTTGGCAGTGACGTCTTTATATAATTCAAGTGCAGGCTCCTGCTGTCTGACTTTCGACCTGTGCAGACTTAACCTCAGTGTCACCATCGTTAAACTTTTTATCTTTATTAACTCCAAGATTTTCCATCATAACTAAAGTTGACTGTTCCTATTCATCAGACTCATATTCATATATATCTATGTCTAGCAGTGTACACTACAGCTAGCAGCAATCGATCAGTAACTTGACAGACCAAACCTGTCCAACCAAGAACCAATCACGCACCTATCCCTAATGACATTACTAGAAACGACACACACGCACTGCCGTGCGAACCCCCCATTTAGCACTTATGAGATTTTCTCTACGCATATCAATTATCACGCACGGACCAATTAGAAGAAACTCTGGAGTTTAATAGAGTGTGGCCAGCAAAAAGTGAAGATGGACTAATTAAATGCAATTATGAGATGCATCGGGAAAGTTGTCACGCTACGTTGGTTGGTGGTGGTATGCTGTTTTTACGCATTAACTGTAAGATTGAACCGTCACGCTTTTACGGGGGTAGCCGGATCTAGCTGCAGCCGGAACAGACTCCAGTACAGTTTGACTACTATTAGAGCATCTTCAGTTTTTAAAAGGGGATGGCCGATTGTTTGGTTTCGATTGCAAAAATCTGGGGAATTGACGTTGCTTAGAAATGGTCTAAGAACAGGCTAGTAGGAATAAATTTTTGACCCTAAAACGACACTTAGATTGATTGAGGTGGTGACATTTTAGGTAAAATGTAATAAGAGAGAGGATTAGATGGCAGATATAACATGCATTAGTGTTGAAAAGGAAGTTCAGAAGTATGGTAGAAAAAACATTTGTGTGCGTGTAATGACAATGATGTGCTTTTGGCGGTGCGTCCTAAAATACTCACAAAAAATATACAATTCATAGGTATCAAATAAAAGCGATATGCCATTAGAATTCATGGCCAATACGATAGTTTCAACCAATTACAATCTAGACTACGATAGACGATAGATCGACTGATAAAGAAGGTAACTTAGTAAGGTTAACCCGATAAGTGCTATAAACGTGAATAAACTACTAAGTTAAACTAAAGCAGTCGTTTTTTAATTGTGGGTGCGTTATGAATGGGTGGTGGTGAATGGCGAGTGGGTTGATAGCCACTACTTTTCTACTTAGCGGAGTAAGTTAATAATAGTGTCGGCTTATTAATGACAGGCATAGTTCAATTCGTTACCCTCAAGTGACTTTGCCATTGATAGCAAAAAGCGAGCATTACCCAAATACCCGTATGTATTCCTTTCATATGTTCATGCTTTTTCTCTACCTGATAATATATTGTGCAATATTTTATGCTTATTGTGTATTCTGTACAATTTTGCAAATGTGCTATTGTATTGCAAACTATGTCACACGCACTCGTAATTTTAGGGATTTCTTGAATGACCTCCTAATGATCGCCAGAGTTGCGGTTAAAGGGAAAGTAATCATTCTGACCAAACATACCAACAGTTGGACTTGGACTATTTTGTACTACCTACATTACTGTATCCGGATTTTATTCAGGAAGAGATTCTCTTCATGATGATCAACAAATTAGTATTTGATCATGAAGAGACCACTTGGGCTTATTTTAATACAATAGTAAGGAGTAGGACGCTGAGCCTCAACCTTTTAGGATTTTGATTTTTGACCCTCGCGATTTAGGTAATACCCAGTAACTGGATTGTGAAGGTCAGATAAGCAGTCACTCCATGTAAAATGCTGGTATTCAGCTGGATGCGGTTAGACTGGAAGCCGACCCCCAACATAGTTGGGAAAAGGCTAGGCAAATGATGATTTAGGTAATCCAATTTTATATACAGTAACAACTTTACCCAATACTGTGCACAGAAGTGATGCGTCATCAAACGCGCCAATTATATTGTTTTGTTTTATACCTTCTCCAAGGTTATTGATATCATGGAAATCAAATTATTGAATTTAGTCTGTAAAGCCATCGTGAATTCCAGGTCAAGTCATTTAATATCAGTTAACTCATTGCAAGTATAGCAACCTTAGTATTTACTAAAGACGTACACAGTCATTAGGTATTTCTTCAAACGGTCAGAATGCTCTCAAGTCCGACAAAGGATGTAAGACTATCTTCTATATTTTTACCCTTTGCTAATTTCAATAAAAATCTCACCGCCATGCATTGTTGATAGGAAACCCAAGAAATGAATGTCCTGAAATCAAACCTACAAGAATATAAAGCCAAGTCCGGAAGCAAATACTATTATTACAGTCACAGTGGTGACTAAATGCATTCATAATACCTAGATTAGTTACGGTGTATCAAGAGCATCGTTTGAATAATAATTACCCTATTATATGTATGGAAGTAGCGTTATGTATTATGTCATACAAACAATGAATGGATGTGAAGTAACTCATTCATTCAGAGTCAAGTTTGATTGAATTTGTATGGTAGATCAAATTATTACTTAAGTTAGGTGTATCAAACAGGAAGATGTGATTGGTATGATGTGTGGCTAATACAAAAGCCAAGCCGTAGGTAATAAGTTCAATAACTAAAACCCGACTACTGAAAAATCACGCTCTAAAAAGTATGAAACAAGAAAATATTTCAGACAGAAATCAAGACATAGGTACAAAAATGGTCAGGGGAAAGCCACGCGACGCGTACAGGCATGCGACGACAAATTATATTGAATTTTATGTGACGTCACATAGCCTATAACCAGCGGACGATCAAGATGCTTCCAACGATACCTCATTTGTCAAATTATGATCAGTAGCATATAAGTTATGAGGTAACATATATACATACATACAAACATTCATACCGGTCAAAATCTCAACCCTCATTTTTGCTTCGCCGTAGTCGGGTAAAAATGAATAACTAAAAGCATTTGATCTATGTGTTTTTGGAGAATATAGATGATAAGAAATTATTCTACAAGTAACGTCGAAGATTTTAAACTGACACACGTGGTGGAACTTAGGAATGCGAAAACCAAAGAACCTTTTCATTTTATAACAATCGTGTTAACTGGTAGTATCATTTACAGATCATAACATAGCATAGCAGTATTAATTTATTATAGCCATTCACTAAACTATTTTAATAAAATATCAGTTGCTCCCAACATTACTGAAAGCGAAGATAAGGCATCTAACGTTAATGTGCAAAGAAGCGATGATCTTGATTGAAGTAGAAGACAGTAACTATATAGGTCATAGAGGTCATATTGATTTGGCAAGGGCAGAAAAAGTAAAAATCCATAACGATGTTGCGGCCTCAGACTTGGAGACGTGGCACTTTTTGTAAACTCATGTCGCCATATGCAATCACAAAGTACATATATTACAATTTACCTGTAAAAGTTCCAGAAAGACCCTCATCTTCACTTAGTGTTTTTTTTTTAAATAAAATTTGCAATCACAAGTAACCTTTTTAACAGTATAAGCACAATCTAATTAAATCAATTAATTTGTTGTCATCTTCATAAATTTTATCATCTAAATTAGGTTGATTACTTGATTTTAGAATTTTGTTTTATAATTAAACCAAATGTATTTTCAAGGTAGTTACTTCAAACTGTAATTTGTTTTATATTGAATTTTAACATAAATATCAATACTCCTCACCTGCAATGTATGGGACCTCATAAAGTTAACGACTTTGTCAAAAATGAGGTTGTTGAGCGACCCCTCGTCCATTCCCCTGGGGATCGCTTCCTCCTTCTCCACAATATTCACATCCTTATCCTTGGTTATCGTCACCCCATTCAGGATGTCCAACTCCTCAGTTTTCGTCAGCCTGCTCAAAGTCTTCGCCAATTTTCTTTTGAGGCAGTGCGAAATGTCGGACCCGCTGCAATCTTTGTAGGTCTCATACGCTAATTTTAGATCTCCTAGAACATTATCGTCTGAGCTTCGTGCTTCTAGTTTATTCTGAGTCGTGGTCGCCGTTCTGGCCGTGGCTGCGGCGACCAAGGTCAATATCAGGAGGTACTTTACCATGTTTGTTGTTTGCACTATGTTGGCTATATGGGCACTGTGTATAACTAGAGCAATGGTTGCGTTTATATGCGCTTAGTGTCACGGTACACTGACTATCGCTGAGAGGGATGCAGCGATGCATTTATGTTGTCGGGTACTGTCGGGAACTTATTTTGTTGTTGTAGGATTGATAAAATAATTAATTGATTATTTCATAAACTTGATAATAGTTTTCTTATTTTTTTGTCTCCTTTTGATCCTTTGGAGATCATGCAATGGTTATCTACAGTTAGAATGTTTTGACTGATCTAAACAACAAATAAATTATGATACGTTTACACTATATAGTACAGCTTCCTGTTTGTCAATATCACGTTAGTCCCTAACCACATGAAAAGAACGTCATGTTGCACTTCGTGTATCAGTGCAGAATGACGTGTTATAACGAAAACCTGACGACACGCATGACTTGTAACTGGCTACAACGTCATCAGGATAATTCTGTTTGCCCCAAACCTGCCACCAATGCAGTTGATAATAACGGGCTACAAATTGTATGACATTGATTCCAATTAATTTGGATGTCGTGCACTTAATTTTATAAACTGATCGAAAAGATTATAAAATGTTTTGTTTTCGACTACAAGATTAGTTTTTCTGTAATATTGATAGCTGTAATATTGTAGGTTCAATAGGACTATTGGGTCATTATAGTGTGCCTTGAACTTATTTAAAAGAAGGGTTCAATCTCAACCTTAGTATATTAGTAGGTACTTATTCTCCAAAATTCTATATTAAATGAACAATATTTTTATATATTACTTGTAATCACGTTCTCGAAAACGGCTCTAATGATTTGATGAAAGTTGCAATATAGGGGTTTACGTTGGCGAAAAATCGATCTAGCTAGGTCTTATATCTGGGAAAATCCGTTTTCGCTATTTTCACCCAAGTAGAACTCGGTCGACCAGGTACTCGTATTTATACGGAAAAACATTCGAAAATCATACTTATTTATTTAGTCCCCAACTGTACTTCTCCGGACTAGTTCAATTTAAAACAGTTTGATATCATGACTTAACTGTTATGAGGTGTATCTTCGCTCACTGAGGATTGAAATTATTGAGATCATTTCGATCTGGTATCGATTTATTGAACCAATCACTGGTTATAACTTTGGCATCACTTTCTATGGGATTTTGCTTGCTATTCACAACTAAGAAGACAGTTATTGGAAGTTTATATGCTTTAGATTTTCCTTTTTTTGTGTTGAGAGACTAAGGAGTAGAACAAAGGATTTCTTCGTACTTACGTTTATCGTGTTCGTCGTATAATCAAACCATACCAATGAGATGCTTGGTTACTTTTTCCTCGTGTCAATCTTGATCAACTCCAACTCGTGCTCAAGTCTTATAAGCAATCGAGCATCATCAAATCTACAGTCGTCTTCATGACTTCATTTTACTCAATCAATGATTTGATCTGAACCGTTTTACACGCACGCACAGATGGAGGACGTTGCTCATTCATCATTACTAAATTGACTGAACATGGATGCTCGATGTTGTATGGAACAGATTAGCAATCGCGTTATGACGCCCGTGGAAGTTATCTAACCAGTAAGTATACGGATTGAACTATCAGAAAAAGCCAAAAACTACATGGTCTGGGTAAAGTAAGACGCCTGTGATATTCATAATTTGGATTACGATACCCCTGAGATTCATGTGGCATAAATCCATAGGTGTTTTTTATGACACCTCGAACTGACTAATTAAGTACTTTATGACAATAAAACTTGAAAAATATCGAAGTTAAATAATATTATAACAGTTCCAATATATTATTTTGTAATGAACTTTCCGACAAGTTAATTGGGAAACATGCATCGAATTTTATTAAAACACGAAAATATACTATTTGATGATTAATGAACATGCAAAACGAAATGTATAAATACTTGTTGTTATACGTGACTTCAGTCACAATTTAACATTTCTGTCATAGGAATCAAACTGAAATAAAACGATGTCTGACTTCAGCATACCCTGAACACAGCAGGATCTACATAATTTATTGAAATCGATTCAGTAGTCAGACTGTTTGTCAGTCATAAACTTTCTCAAATAAACATAGGCCCCACATCTTCTAAATTGAATGACGATTATTATGCAAATAACAAAATACACACCTAGACCGAATCAACTCAACCCGAATACTAATACCAGATACTACGTCGTCAAAACGCTAAAAAAAGTAGTGTGTATCGTCGGCATAGTATCGACCTCTTAAAATATTGTTTTTTTTTATTATTTATTGATAGAATTTATTTATTTATTTTTATGAATAAATGTCATAACTATAATTCCTAGCCGTTTGACTATAAGGATGCTTGAATTATAATTATAAGGATGCCTTTACTTTTTTTTTGGATCGGAAATTATCAAATAACTTCTCCCACTCTGGGTGGAGTGGGAGGGCGTGTCAGATTCTTACTGACAAAACTGACGCGTTCCGCCTCCTCCTTCGCGAGCATTACTGTTACGCAGAAGGAGGTGACGGCCTCCCATGCCCTCCATGGCCTGGCCACCATGGCCTGGACCAGGGCTGTACGCGAGAGATCCCCGCCACCAATTGCCTCCACAAGGACACGGCGATGCTCTGCACAAACCGGGCAGACCTCCACCGTATGCTCCACCGTGTCCTCCGGGCGATCCACGCAGTGATGACAACCGGGCGTTTCCTCCCGCCTGCTACGAAAAAGGAACCTCCCGAAACAACCATGTCCGGTGAGGACCTGCGTCAGGCGGAAGCTGAGGACGCCGTGGCGCCTCTCTAGCCACTTCTCAAAGAGGCGAGTTATCGCGCAATTGTGGCGTGCCCAGCACTGGGTTGCGACAATCGCACTCTCCATGATGCCATGAGATCCCGCCGGAGCTCTGTGTGGGCAGCGGAGCTAAGCCTCGGCGTTTCGCCTCCTCGCGCCACTCTGAAATGTGCGCGAGGACTAGGATGGAGGACCTTACATTGAAATGATAAAGGTTGAAATAATGATGATTAAGCATCATCATTATTTATATAGCTTAGCATAGCTTGTTAGATTCATAGCCATTTGTCGTTGATGTAATATTATAAAGCAATAGGAGGTATTGAAAATATTAAAGTTCCAACATACAGATAGACAGAATAGCTCTAAAACTTCATGAAATATGAACATGATGACATGTAATGTCTACATCTATCACGCGAAATTTAAATAGAACAAAAAACTCGCATTTCATTGCGTTTATAACTCTTAAATCGATTGTCAAACAAATTACATCATTATTAGTGACACGCAAATTCCATGCGTGGAATATAATAGATGGTCTTCTTCATATTTTATGATATTGTTACAGTCCTGTAGTACACTGATCTTTCCATAGAACGTAGCTTTCAGAATGGTCAACAAATTATCTAAGCCATTTATGTTCCTAGGGATATCGTTGATTATAACTTTCTTTAGAACACGACCTGTTTAGCCAGTAGCATCATTCATAGCGTAATGTCAGCAATGTGTATTCAATTGTATTAGTCATCAAATTGCCGGAATGTCACGTAGTTTCGATTTCAACTTTAAGCCCATCCGTGAGCTAGTGTGTCTAAAATTATTTCGATTATAGTATAAAACAAATGAATAACTACCACCAACGTCGTGTGTTATTATTAGTGATATAATTTATGTGTAATTATAATATACTCGTTCTATTGTATATCACTAAATTTGGGGTAAACACTTGGATGAGGGACGCACGGAAGCCGGAAAATAGGCAGAAAGAAAAGTCATAATACCCAGCAGATGATGATTCCAGGCTGAATATCTGAAAATGATGATAATGATTCTCGATCTCATTGAAGATGACAAAATATGCAAGTAATTCCTAATGCTTAGCAACTAAATGTGCAGCCAATTTCACATCCATATATTGTGCAGTTACAAAGCGGCAAGCTTATCAAACACGTTGGCCTTACTTGAAACTAACAAAATCACTTTGAAAGTTGACAAGATCTGTCAATTTTTGGTCACCGACAGCTACAGAATCACCGAGCGAGATGTGCTTGCTGTATTACTAGTTGCCAGCCTGCAGCGTCCTCATGAAACATAAAAATACGGTTGCGTTTCTTGCAAATAATAAAAAACAACCAATGCCTCACAAGGTATGGAAACGTCCATATCCAGCAGGCATAACAACACCGTTACGAAACATCTCAATGAAGTAAATGCAGGGTACATTCAATTAGACGCACAATTTACTTTAAAATAACGCGATCTTCGCCGTTCGTTGGAAGTGGGGCACGATCGTATTACCAAGTTATATGAGATGAAAGAAACACGCAATCTGCTTGATTATGACAAGGTACAGTATAACTACTTACAGTGGTTCATCGCCCATATATTTTGACAGAACCTGAGTGTCAACATTTTCGTCATTTTTTAAAACCTTAGTGCCTAGAGTGATAGAAGGATTTTTTGGCGCTTGAATGACATTTTTAAGGAGGCGTTGTTAGTAATCACAACAACAACAACATTATTTTCACTTTTCATTTTGTTATTTGTATGTTGTGTTTCACGAACTGTGTCGAAATAAACGTTATTCTTTCTTTCTTTAATAATTTGTGCAATTGTTTCGTGAAATTGTATTTTAAAAATTAAGATGGCTTCTGGTTTTTGCTACGCGGCAAAAGATCCTTGTACAGGTGATATATTTGACAGGACCTGCGAAATAACAAAACAAATCACATTTCTATGTCATCAATACGGGCTATTCCACTAATCCCCATAAATGGAACTAGACTATGTCTTATGGCATAAGTTCCGCCCACTTATTCCTAGCTAGACCCTCCGCAAGGTTTAATAGTCGAAGCCTCCGCACAATTGCTCTGCGAAGCTGCTCCCATTGAACTACTGTAAGTAGTTACACTGTGAGGTATTATATGTACCGTCAGAATTGAGATGATTTAGTGGTCTATTATGCTGACTCTGGTTTTAAGAAACCAATTTAAATTGTTGTCGCGATTTATGAATTAAGGATGTGTTTTTTGTTGTATCGTACCAAATGGAGCCGATACTGACTCGACAGCTTCATGAAAAAGATAAATCTTTCTGAAAATAAAAATGTATGTGGTAATAATAAAAAAAATAAGAAGAGAACGATAAAAGTAGGCTTATAAGGTGCACCAGAACTCAATTTGTGGTCGTTTACTCTGTACACTTGGCAAATGAGAATTAGATCGATAAAAGTGTAACATTTTGACCATCACGATACTTTATAATATGTTTCTTTTTTTTTCATTTTATTAAATAATAAGTTAAGAAATTTCATTGAGCCTGTTATTAATTAATATAGTACATAATATAAGTACAAGAAGGAGGTGTTGTGGCGCAGTCTGGGAGAGGACTATGTCCAACAGTGGATTCCGATAGGCTTAGTTGATTTATAGACACAGAAAAAAACAAACGACTTCCAAAAAAAAAACAAGGACTTCTAACAACAAATAACTTTAATTTCGGAAGACGGTGTCTTTGGTTTATTATTTTCCACTTTTTATTTGTGGCACCTACCCCAAACAAATTTGAGCAGTGGTGGCCCAGTGGTAGGTTTGAACCCAGACAGGCGCTTTCCCTTGTGTAAATTATTTAATAACCACTGCTCTCAAAACGGTGAAGAAAAACATCGTGAGGAAATCGGCATGTCCTAGAACCAAAAATTCGAAGACATGTGACATCTACCAACCCGCACTGGGCCCGCGTGGAGGATTACGGCCCACTCCCTCTCAAAGAGAGGAGGCTATGGTTATGGTTATGGTATAGTATGGTAACTTGAATTTTGGGCAATTTCCGTTTTTAATGCCAAATTATTTATAGTATGAACTTTAAAGTAGTACCAAAACAATTATATAGAAATTCCAAAAGATAACGATTTTACAAATTTTATATTACGCTAAGTGAACGCAATCCCGCGATGTACATTACGCTATCTCTAGTTAGCCTAGTGCAGACCGTTCGTGAACGTTTGCATATAGTCGCTAATTATGAGTTAGCGTAATTTTATTACACATAAATTTATCGGTTTTTAGTGTAAACGGCTAACTCGAGTTACATTCAAAACTAACAATTAATAAATAAATTAAATAACGACATTCCTTGTAGGTACCATCAAGATAACTGACATCAGTGAAAATTTCAACATAATTTTTTTTCTTTGAATCCGTTCTGGTGTAAAATAGACTTTTTCAAGTTAGTGTAGTATTAATTGGTGTCGAAAACCTACCCAAGCAAACGTTATAAAATTATATAGAACCACCGCGCAAGCTTTCTCTACTAAATGAAAAAGAATTTTCACAATCGGTCCACAATTCACGAAAATATCGATAAACATATGCAGACGAAAATAAAACCTCCTCCTTTTTTGAAGACGGTTAAAAATAAACATCTTTCCAACCGGGTGTCTCATGACACATGACTTTCATTTTTAGACTAAGTTTCATTATTAATTTCCAAAACACAGTTGAACAGATCACTATTCTAAACTACAGACTGCTGAATATTGATTGACCACAAAATCATAATAATTTCCTCAAAATCTTCACTCTTCCTAAAAAATATCTTACACAATACGTCTGAACCTCACACTTCCGAATAAAACTGCGTCACTGATTTAGCAATAACATTAGCAAACAGAGTGGTTCACGTAACATTGTCACATCCTGAATATTATAATATGACACTTTCCCAATTTGCATACGATTTCATGTCCGTCAGCTTTGAAGGTCAGACTTACATTCCTAACATTTTCTAGGTCATCACAAATCTAAACAATACAAGAATTTTCATATATATTTTCTAAAATATTAATATTTATCGGACGCTTAAGCATAGAGAAACTGAAGCATTAGCAGACAATCAGTAGGAAATATTTTTAATGAATCACTCCAAAAGCATGACATTGAAGAGTTTAGTACAAAAGACCTACTTAATGTCTCGAACTGCAGTATAGCGGTCGGGAAATAACCTATAGAATCAATAAACTACTCCAAAAGCCTGAGATTGAAGATTGAGTACTAGGTAAACAATATGAAGAACAAACAAGTATAATAAAACATCTAAATCAAACATCCGAATCAACCAGCGGTACGGATGATGCAATAACATTAGCAAACAGAGTACTTCACGTAATGCCACATCCTGAACACTTGACACTTTCTCGTTTTGCGTATGGTGTGTACCTACACGACGTCGTGTGTGACTCTTGGCAGGTCATACTTCATGATTATGCTAATGACATGACTGTTACTATATACTTTTTTTTAGAACTAATATGGACTACGCTTATGCTGTATGGTTATTTTATGCTTATATCATCTTAAAACTCATTGATAGAGTAGTAAGCCTTTTTAATCAAGATTTTTTTTAAGTTGTGGTTTATAATGGTTTGTGTTGGTCATGCTTTTTAAAGTTTTTGGTAGTTTATTGTATTGGACCCATGCCGAGACAACTCTTTGGGAAAAGTGCAGTATTGTGTTTTTTTTTTATTTTAGTGTGCTTTGGTGACGCTAGACGTCACCAAAGCACACATTAAGTTTTTCAAATTTGGACAATGTGGGTGTACTATGGGTACACCTTTGCCTACCCTTCGGGGTTACAGGCGTGATGTTATGTTATGTGAAACGGTTTAAAAATCTGTAAACCAATTTCAAACCTTTAGTACTTGAATTGATTTGAAGGAGATCTTACTGCTACTACGATAAATAAGACGTTGAAACAAACTCGTGCGCCGCAAATTGGTCGACTTACAACCGTAAAACAACCAAGATACTACTATAAAATAAGTATGAATGAGTGACGAACGCCAATTCGCAGTACATCGCCAGTTTCTATGCGGATCTCATTGTGTATTTAATTAGAACATGTTGTGTAAGACCTTTGTGTACGCCATGGACAGCGAAAGTTTGAGGTGTGACTTTATGCACGTATTTGGGGCTGCTTTGAAATGGGGCTTAAACCGTCTGAAGACATCGTCATTATGATCATTCTCCTGCCCTTACCCCAATTTGCTCTATTAGTCATCATCTCGGTAGTCACCCCCTTCCTAGCCAAATCATCTTTCACACAGTCTACCCATCATTTATTTGGTCTTCCCCTACTCTTATAGCCATCCACATTCATACTCAAAACTCTCCTCACAGACTAATCTCCTGGTAAGATGGATCGTTGACCTGGTTAATATCGCGGAAATCCACTGGTTGCGGGAAAAAAAGAACTAAACTTGTGCGGATGCTTGGGAGAGGCGTGTTTCCAGCAGAAGACGTTTTCCAGCTGAATACTGATGATGATGATAATGAAACTCCTGCAGCTGTACGAGGGAATTTTCAATAAATTTTGATCTATAAGTCTGAAATCACCAGTCTTAAGCAAGCGTGGTGATCAATACTCATGAGTTCTCTGTATGAGAAGAGAGAAGGCTTTTTTTATTATTGTTCTTGGAACATCCAAAAGACGTATTTGATGAGTTATTCTTAATTCAATTTTGGCATAAGTTATTGGTTTCGTTTACTATGATTCTAATACATTCGTATGTTCTTTTTTTTCAGTACGTGAACCTGACCTCAGCAAAGTGGCAAACTCATACAAATTGTATAATAATATTAATGCACTTAGCAATGACCGACCAATAACTAAATTACAGTCGAGTATAAAAGTAAGGAAGCTGATCAGTACGCAAAACTAGAAAATGAAAAAGAGATTAGTTGGAATACGTACAAAAATAAACAGAAAGCTACAGCTAACTGCAAAATATAGCAACGATAAACATAAACTATCATTTGACCAAGCAAATTCAGAGCTTCGTCGAAACACCAAATTCTTGACCCCGTAATCCTTTATCAAATACAAAAAGGCGAGTCTATGACAAATACAACCCACATGGATGACATTAGAACCGCATTCTTTAATTATACGCATATTTAAGCACGTCATCAAAAGATATTTGTGTCAGACGCACCTACGACATCCTTTTTCGAAAAGAGAGAGAAAAAAAGAAATTTCACTTCTCACGCGTTCCTGTGTCCGGTTTACATCCAACGCTTTTCCTTTAAAGCAAACCACAATCTAATTTTCCATCTCAAAAACTTCCAATCGAGCAATTCTGAACGTTATGCTGACAACATTACGGGTGGTTGTAATCGAATTACGAATTTTATAGCGGTAAATTTAAATCTGTTCGATGGACAAGGCAAATACCTGTTTTCTGTATTATTTGATATACGAATTTGGACTTTACTACCTTGGCATAAAGCTGTATGATTATACTTGAAACGAGCATGATCATAAAGGTGTGTGAACTCTAGACGTGGTTTATTCTGACAAAGTTAATATGAATATCGAACGACAACGCTAAGCGACTTTGATTCTTATTTCGATGGACATAAAGTAAGTAATGAATGAAGAAGTAAGTAACAAGTGCAAGGCTATGTAAGTAAGTAAATGTGGGAGAATAAAGAGGGGGAGGTTACATAAAATACATGAGATACAGAAAGCCGATGGGCCTCGGGCGACAGCAGCGAAAGCAACTTGTCGATGACTAATGTACGGAACTCCCATAGGTCATGAATGAGGGCGCAGACACCAATAAATGCGTAACCCTAAAACACCTGACTGATTTGTTTTGATTCTTTAGAACCCCATTGTTACTAAAAGCTTTGATGACAGCGATTTTAAGTCTAAGTTTAAAGCATAATATATTAGAATAAAACTTGTATATGTGTAGGACATATTAAATATTTTAGAATAGACCTCAACAATATAAAAAATAAAAATAAATGATACGCAAGACTAGTGTAAAGAGATAAAATAATAGGTAATCCTAGAACAGGTACGCAAGTCAAAACTACAAAGCTATAAACAAAACTGAACGATTTGTTATTTTTAAAGCTTGAGACAGATAATGTAAAAAAAAAATTGTAATCTAATCCTTAAACAATTTAGAACTCCATAGGTAAACTAACTAACAGAATATTATTTACAATACAAAAAAAAACGTCATTAACGTCACATAAAATTCAAACTCATGGTAAACAAAGTCATAATAATTGCTAATAAAATTATAAAAAGACGTGAAATCTATCTGTATTGTCATTTAAAACTCGAAAATATTACATCAGAAACTTTTACTCCAAGAGACGAACATACAAGAAAAATAATACTTTCACCTTTTGACTACTTCAATTTTTAAACTGACATAACGACCTTCGTATTTGCACAGAAATGTAGCCTTTATCATTGGATTAACAAGAATGTAAATTCTGTAAATATGCATGGTGTCTAAGATTTATGAAATGAGTCAAAGTCTGTGAGACAATGTGGGGTCAAAGGCTTTATGTGTATCGCTAAGTATTGGCGGTTTATGTGCAATGTCATTTGAAAAGTAAAAGTTTGTGTTTACGTTTTATTTGTCAGTATTGATCTTAACCGTTGTAACTGCATATGCATTATAGAATAAACAGAAAATAAGACATTTGTATGTTTCAAATGTTAAGTAAGATTACTTTCAATAATTTTAACGGATAAGTCCTCTTGATAGACTATGAGTCAACAATCGTAATTTCACATTCAAGCACTAATTTGCTGATTTAGATGCAGTGAAACACACAATTTGGAATTGAAAACTAACATAAGTAGGCGTAAAATTATATTCTTCAAAGACGGTCTGTATTTGAAGAATATTATTTTATATGGAATAATTATTGAAGAAAATCAAAAGCAAACTATAGTCCAAAAGCCAATCACTAACCACTGAGCCAATTGAACTGTCAATTAGAGCCACAAGTCTAGGTTAGGAGGCTATTATACGTCTTACAAAATGTTAAATAAACGCTACTTCCATTTCATTGACATCTTTGTATAAGATGATGCAATGGTTACACCCAATACAAACAACAAAGTTGTATTTCCATTAATTTCTATACTCAACCCACCATACAGAACATACGTAATTTCACCAGCTACCGCCAAATATTACGCATATTATGCAATTGCCGTAACAGAATTAGAGATTGTTCACAAAGATAGTTCGCAAATTATCCTCGGCGAATTTTCACCTATTGTCTGTATGAGAAGTTGGCGTAACAACCAAAACAATGGCAAAGTTCACCGGAACAGAACATGGAAAGTCTATATAACCAACTGGGACTTGATATTGTTTTTTAAAGTTAAAATTGTAGCAACAAGGATAGTTGTGCCAGTGGAAACTGTAACATGTGCTGATAATCAAAGTTCCAAATCCAAAATGTGTCCAATGAAAAATTTTAGATGTGTGCTATTACTTATATTGGTTGTTGAAGTGATACCTATAGAGATTGACCTGCAAGATGGTGAAGAAATCAAAGGCAATCATGTTGATGATAGTCAGTTGAATGAATGTATAAGTGTGAGACGTAGTACTAATGTTGGAGTGTGTTTTGGCAAAGAGCTGTTGAATAAACTGAATAAGTATGATGAAGCTGATGCGTTCAGTCTGGCTACTGGTGTTTCTTTTGTCAGAGATGAAAAGACTCCGAGGGATATCGGCGCTTTTCTCGATAAAGATCCTATGGATTTCCGGTATAATTATTTTTAATTACTTGGTTACATTCATTAGTAAAACTTAAAATACTATCAGACAATTTTTATTCATCCAACACTAACGCAAAATATTTTATGTAACTTGTGAAAACGAATGAAATAGGAATTACCTTTTACAAAATTTTACGCTTTAAAAAAGTTAATTTATATTTTATATATTCGGTACGGTTATTTTACCAAAAAATATTTCCTATGCCTTATAATATATAATTATTACACTCACAGATTACAGTAGACTTAAAAAAGTTTATTCAAATTCTATCAAGACACCTTGTTTGTTCTCTATTTGTATTTTTGTATTTCATAGTCATAGAAGAAACGCTGCGCCCGATCACAAATAAATCTTGGCAAGAGAATAATAAATAAATAATAAATTAATAGTCATAGTGTCATTTCTTCCATTTTTTTTTGTATATTCGTCTGCTGGTTATCATTTAAATTGAGCTTTTGTGTTGGCTATTTTTTTAGTGTGGACTATGAATGGTGTCTATATATCTACCTACCTCAACCCTATTTTTATTTACAGTTCAATTCTCGAAGATGCGGGTAACTTGATTTCCAAGAGATCTCTTCATTGGGACCTCAGCACATTCTATCCTGGATTGGTGATGAAGATTGGCCCAACGTTGGCCAATGGAGTACTAGAGTTTGTTATGGATCCGAGGGTTAAGGATAGGTCTTCATACCAACAGCCTGCTGAGGTATCCACAGGTACGTTGTGTAACTAAGAAAAAAATTGCATTTGCGTTGTCTTTTATTTATAAGTTAAAGGCAAAAAAAAAAAAAAATATTATCCAATTACTTAATTATTTTGGTGTGATTATAACTTTGCTTACAGCACCATCTATCCATTTACCTTGAAACGAACAAACTCGATGCCAATCAAGGTTGACTTGACACTGAACTTGATTCAGCGCTGTCTATCGCCAGAACTGCTAACTTTTGTCAATAATCAATCGCTTAGATTCCATGATTTTCGTTGTATTCCCTCTGTCTCTGTGAAATAGTTTTTTTTTCTTCTGGGAAACGTTAGATCTGAAGGCTAATTCTCGTACTTAAAAAACGTTCACATTCAAGACGCAATCTCCCAAACTTGTCAAAAATCTTGATAAATTGATTGTATTTTTGGGATTGCGAATGAGATGCGAATGCGAACGTTCTCAAAAACTACGGGAATTGCCCTTCAGTTCGTACATAAAACAATTTGATTAAGTGTTGAATTGAGCGTTTCTAAGATGAGCTTCCATTATTTATAATGATTATCATTTGACGCCCAGCAGACTAATTTTTTTTTGGCAAAGTAATTACATCAATGTTCTATTTTTCATTTATAACAACAACCTCACAGTTTTTTTTCCATTGCAGGTCGTCTCTTAACAAGAAACCTTCTAGTACCATTCCTTCTCGGCTTCAAATTCCAACTCTCAACTTTACTGCCTATATTACTGGGTCTACTATTGATTGCCAGTAAAAAGGCGTTCCTTCTTGCAAAGCTAGCACTCCTAGCTGTCACAGTATTCAGTAGCGGATTTGGAAGTCAGGGATCAGGCTCGTTCGGAGGTTTTGGAGGCCCGTCTCTCTCATCCTACGCTTATGAGAACCCAGGACATTTTCACGAACAAGATCATCACACTACTTCAGGTTAGTACAGATATTCACTTTAAAAATTAATCTAAGACCGAAAAGCAGTAGTAACATTTCAGTCTCGTTTATTACTATGAGGCTATGGGGACTGCAAAATATAATACAGCACATGTTTAACACATTCACAAAGTTTATTTATAAAGGCTTACCAACTAAACACATACACAGCGATAACACAAAGTCTTTGTCATAAGTTAAATTGTTTACTAACATCGATTGGATCTAGTTGTCTGTAGAATAAATAAATAATTAGCACTGCTAAGTGCAGTGCTGATTATGTCAATAATCATTGATCTTGCATAATAGTGAAAGATCAATCACTAATCTTAAGGCTAAGAACTCACGGAGCGATTTTCGTAGAGCCGGGACCGCAAGCATTCGTACGAACACGTAGTACACATGGTTTATGCTGATCTCGCATTGTTTAGGATTTCCATACAATGTGAGGTCAGCTTATACTGGAAATGTATCGCTTGATATGTAGCCGTGTGTACATGGTAATGTAGATAGTAAATTTCATTTCAATTTCAAGATTTCGACGCCCGTGCCTTGCGTTATTGTTGCGGGTCCCGCTCCACCGCGGCGGGCGCGGTTGAAAACCGCTTCGTGAGTTCTTAGCTTTAATCCAACACATCATTTTCACAAGCACCTTTGTATTTATCAGTAAAAAGGACGTAGAAGGAGTAGCTCGGAAACATGAAGATTAAAACAAAATTGATACTTACACACACAAACAAAAATTCTAAGGAATATAGGAATTGAAATTGTAGTTTAAATAACGATATCTAGTTTAAACTCTCGGAGACATTTACAACGTATCTGTTTCCGATAGGTACGCTCACCTCTTGCCGATGCACAGTCAAAAAGCCCTCCAATGATATCTTTGGATTTCACTATTCTGGACCTTAGTATATTACAGTTAAAGTTGAAAATGCCTCCGATTGGATTGCGTAAGTATTTTGTGATGCTGCTTTAGCAGGAAGAGCAGTTCCGTCAGTGCTTGGCCTTGGCAAAGGCACTGAAAGACTTATATTGCATTGTTGCGTAGATAAAAATCTTCTATGTAGTTCTCTGTAGACCTTTAAATATTTTTCTTATGGTTTGAGTGGTAGTTCCTGTTAGTTTCATTCATCTAGTTAAACTGTATAATATAATATGTATATTTTTGAAAGCTGATAGTCTACTTGCTTGTGATAAGCCAGTAAGTAGGAAATTTGGTGATTTTATCTATGTCTATGTCTAAGTAGATCTGATTAATATGTATGTATACGTTTGTTTAATTTGTGGGTATTTTTAAATGGTGTTGTCTTCAATAACGTAATTTGGTTAAGGTCTGGTAGCTGATTCATATAATTATAATCTCACATTACATTTATCTATCTTTTATTACAGTGTCCGTATTCCGAAGAAACAACCAGGTTTTTCTTGCTTCTTATTCAAAAACTAAGCCTTCATCTTTCTTCCAGGCTATTATCGCCGTCAACCCCACCCAGACTACTACTACAGAGAGAAGTCAGCTGAACCATCAACTGCATCACCAATCACTCCAGATGAACTTAGAAGTAGATTAGAAAGATTGTTTGTTACCAAAAACGACCCTGTCAATGAAAGAGAAGATGTTAGCGCAAGGAATAGGAATTTTGCTTGGACTCCTATAAATACGGGTTAGATTTTTGATTTGTGATGGCAGACAGTAACTATAATTAATTGAATTGATAGGTTTAATCTAGTAGGTACTGATTGGGGTCCTTTTATCAATATTCAATCCGAAAAAAAAGATCAATTCCACAGACACATTTAATTAGCCTGCAATGTATTTTTATGACTATGTTAGTAGTGATAGTTTTGTAATTTAAGTTACCACAATTTTCCATTTGCTTGATAGTTTGCATTTACTTGTTTTAGAAAAAGCACTTAATTTATTTACTTCTAGTCATCAGTTTTTTCATCGGTGTACGTAGCATAAAGCTGTATTTGACGTCAGATTTCTAGTATTTGTTACACACACCATATAGTTTTGTTGGATTAGAGCACAGTTGTACTAAGCACATTTTACCGTCTTTCAAGACACTCAATTAATAAATTGAAAATATATTATTTATATTGGTCTTTTAATATATCTATAAATAATTATGATATCCAAACCCATAAAGTTAGCTAATTAGGAATTGGCTAATGTAACAACATAGCGCATTCATACCTTCCTCATTAACAGCAGTTAAAACTAATTAGGTTAAAGAAAATAAGTTTTCCGCCGTCTCCGGTCCACACCTATCTTTAGAAACATCCTCTACACAATTACACGCTCTAAATGCTGAAGAAAATGGCCACACAAGTAGGAAGAGTTTCCGATTCGGACCCAAATGGAAATAAATATGGACGAAATGGTCTAGCTGTATCCGTTACTATAATTGTTTGGGTATTTATAAATATTAATGGGAAGGTAGCACGTAATTTTTTTGTAAGGAAGTCGTTGAATCAAATGGTTAGTGATAGTGATTGATGCATTGTAAAAATTGTATATGATTGGATGGTAGTAGAGTATTAAATTGAACACGCTACTTGATGTAAAATACATCCTCACTTCTAATATAATTATTAATCCGTATGTGAGTCTTCCTTATTGAGTATGTTTTTACGGTTGAACAAATAGTCGATTTGATTTGTAGGACTTGTCAGATTTTTTTAAACGTACGAGCTTATTAACGTTAGGCAATGTAAGTTTTGCATTTTTCAGCCAGAAATTTGCATTTGTGCCCCATTTATTTACAAAGGCTCGCCCCTATTAGATGGTACTGGCAAAATGAGGGTGTTCTATATTATACTTTTCGTAATGCTGTATTCCCCAAAGAAGAAAAAAAAGGCCTAAAGAAGGCTTAAAGGCCCTTTAAGGAGAACAGTCATGCTGTAGGGTTGTTTATTTTTTGGAACAACATGACAAGGGTCACGCAATTACAAACTTTGCTCAACCGACCTCAAATGCGTAATCAAGTCTTCTGCCTCAACCAATACATTACCGCCAAACAATCAAGCCTGCAATAATATAACTCTGATGAGCACACTAATTTATAAACCACCTCTACTTGTGCTGCTTTCTTAGTTTTTTTATCTGAATGCCGGTGAGCCATGCGTTCGAATCGCGTGCGATGCATTTTGCGTGTACATTCAAAGCTTTCTCGGTTTTCTTTGATAGAATTCTTGGGTTATATCTGGCATTAGACTAGGTTTTGCTGTTGAATTTGCTTGGATTGTAGGATTGAAAAAATTCAACGTTGCTACAGATCACAGTTTTAGTTCTGGTGTATTATAAATGACGAAATGGCTTCTAATACAGTTTTTTAGTTTAGTACCATTAGTTCCTATCCAATAATAGTCTACTATAATAGTAAACTCTTCATTGAAATTTTGCAGAGCACTATCGTACCGGCCGAAGCCATTAATCTTATCATAATTATATTTGTCGTGTTTATCAAATATTTAATAACTTTAGATCAGTACGAACCGAATCTATTATTACTTTGTCAGAAGAGACTGACGCGTCAGAAATATTGTTGCAGTACCTACACATACATTATGTCACCCAACAAAAGACATGTTTTGTAAGTTCAAGAAAATTACTGTCCAACATTCATTTTCTACAGCCTGCTGTCGGAAATTGGGAATCGGAATATTGGAAGTCTTTGGTCCGTGGCCTTGACATCAATCGATGAACAACATTTTATAAATAGCGTTTATTTGTTGACTAAATACGAGGCGTTTGGCTACTTTTGTATTTTTTATTTAAATGTGCGTTTTGTTTGTGCGGAATAAACGTATTTCTTTCTTTCTTTTTCTTTACAATTTTTTTAGGAGATAATATGAAAATGCATTTTACCAACAAACAAACACGCTTTATCTCTACATCTACATATATGAGCAGACGGTTATATAGCGGTCCAGTCTTGCTCCAACTGTCTCTAGGATTGAATATAATTGATTATCAGCTGCTTCCGTTATACTAACACATAGTTTGATATCGTTAATTGTGAAGCTGTTAATTAGCTAGTTAGCTCTATATATCAAGAAGCACTAGATTTTTATTTAGATTTTGAGCTTTTTCTGTAGTTATCTTTGGGTTTTTGATCCTTTGCTTCGACCTGCACAAAGTCTTTATAAGCATAGCATAGCATAATTAGCCTTTAATGTTCCCACTTTTGAGACACGGGCCTCCTCTATATGAGAGGAAATGGGCCATAATCCATCAGGAAGGCCATTTAAATCTTTATTTCCTTAGATTTCATTTGTAAGCCTTTTTATTACGGAATCCTTGATTCTGCTTTTAAAACTGGACCCTTTTTTAGTATTTTGATACAATATACAAATATTAATGGAATATATATATATATTTTTTAATTACAATGAGTTTTAAATAAAATTCAGTCTACCAAATCAAAGAAGTATTAAAGATATTTATCAAACATTTTACTTACACTGTTAATTGAACAACTGAAATTCTGACTTAATATATTGCAAATCTAGAACATTTGGCTTAACCAGTGTCAGGCATTACTAATTAATGCCATTAATATCTCTCGTAGTAGTAATTATTTACTTCATTTATGATGATAACAAATTGTCAGCTCATCACTTTAATCACTAGTATCATAATTATTATCATCACTAGTATCACTATATAATCACTAGTATCATAATTATTATCATCACTAGTATCACTATATAATCACTAGTATCATAATTGTTATCATCACTAGTATCACTATATAATCACTAGTATCATTATAATATAATTATGTTGGAAGGTTGCTCGTGTAACTAAACGGTGTATTTAGCTTTAATCTTTATACCAATATGACAAAATATATTAAATTAACTTTATTAATGACATTTTATAAATTCCAATAAATAGTAATAGCATGGCAGAAGGCAATTACAATAAAATTAACTGTATTTTCTTTTCAAGCATACTTGAATAATAATTTATAGTAATTCTAATAAATATTATTGTATAGTTCTATTTGATACGAGGTGTGTCTAAAATTATACACTAGGTACAAAAGAGTGATGAATTCAACCACATTGCAAATTATACAAAAATGAACACCAAAAGAATTGTGAGTTGATGAGTTTCCAAAATCTCATTCAGATGGATCGATATGACATTAAAATTAAGCGTTGTAGTTTTTTTATCATTCACCTTAACCATGTGATAACCAAACGGGGTACCTAGTTTTTTTTCATCATCAAAGAAGAAACCAGTTTATGCGTCTATAAAATTACGATTTTAATCTCTTTCCTGGCTTCCTCCAGCGTTACCTCTTGAGTACCACCCTCAGTTTTGTAGTCTTCAAACGGATTGTAAATCTTGTATTATTGTTGTATACTTGTAGTATTCTTTTGTAGGTACATTCAAACAAAATAGAAATAGTTTATTGTCCAGGTAATACGATAAGCAGGTTTACAAGTTAACACCAAATTTAGACGATATAAGTAGCTTAAAATATTACCTATAGCTATGTTACAAAATATCATTTGCCAGTGAACCCCAAATAGACAGTTAGTCTGTATCTGTAAATGTTATGCAAAACAATTTTCTTAATTCTACTAATGAAATGCAAGGAAAATCTGATTCAGTTGGGAATGGAAATACCAATTACAACGTAGCTGTGGTCAGTATTTATGAAAACGAACGATCTGTAGTTAGCGACAATGTTCATGCAAATGACAGCGGCCAGTCGACCGCGAAAATAGAAAATGATAAATTGCAGTATTGATCGTTACACCTGTAATTACATGACACAACAATTGTGGGTAATTTTGGATAAACGACTTGTTCGTTGACTTTATAATGCTTTTCATTATCTGTTCTTCCTTCTGTATCTATATGTACGGTATAAATAGTACGAATTCTATGGACATAGCAGAGAAATCTCGAAGTTTCGACTTTTTATATCAGTAGATCACAGGGGCGAACCGCTTATGTATATAATTGAATAATGGAAAAATTATAACAATTGAATCATCTAATCCTTGATCGATTACTTCATTGATTTGATTAAATCATATTTACTTAAGTATTTGTTGAGTTTATTCAGCAGTGTGGTCGTCCTCATCTAGACATATTTTTTCGTTGCCAGCGCCCGGAGAATTTTCTGCATACCGTTGTAAAGATTATTGGTAATAATTTCCTCGGTAAATTCATTTAATTAGTTTGATATTCATTTGTTTTTGTGCCTGTTGCTACGCTGGAAGATTTTTATATGATTTTTTGGTTATGTGTAGCTTGAAATATCTATGATCTTTTGATATGAGATATACTTATGTGAATTATTCCAGTTATGAAATAATGTTTTCTATTTCATCATAATTTATTACATCATTCTGAGGGTGAAATAACAAAAAGCCGTAACAAATTTCAAAATGAATTTATTTAACCTGTCGGCCCCAATCAATCTAAAAATAAAACAAACATTCAGTTTCTATAATTTTCTTTAAGTCTTCATTCGTTGGTTTCTTTTTAGAATATTTTTCATCATCATTACAAACTTATAATTAAATAAATTATTATTCTAATAATAACAGGGTTAATATACAGTACGCAATTATTATTTCTGTTTTATAAATAAATAAATAAAAGGTACTCGCGTAACCACCTTGCCGATGATCGACATCAAGATGTTATTATATAAAGAATAGCCAATAAATAAATAAATTAACTACTTATTCTAAACAGCACCGTATAAATAAAATAATATAAATAACTTATTCCTTTAACTTATCCGCTATTTTTACAAAATTGGACAAACGTAGAAAACAGAAATGCACAGTACCCGTCGACTAGCCTAAAAGTCTTAATGTAATTATGATTAATTCATGATTATAACAATATTTATTATTTGTATAATTATATACTTATTAGCATTATTATTTATTATTTGGTGCGTCCGATTAAACAACCCTATCTAACTAATGTACTGAACATACATACACACATGCAAAAATCGCGTACGCAATTATATTTACATAATAAGTTATAACTTTTATATCATCATTATTATGCATTGAATAAATAATAATTAACAGGGGACTAAACTAGCGAATAAATAATAAATTACTATTTAACTACCTAGTGTCGTTTGAATAAGCATAATAAATAATCATTTTTTGGTTAAGCATTATTCCTTTGCAAAAGGTCCAAAACAATGTTTGGGTTAATATAGTGCAAATAAAAAATGCCGTGTCGTTGTGAATTTTGTAAAATATGGAGTCGTAAGCCTGTTGTATTTTCTAAAACCTACTGCTTCTTGGCATAGGCTTTATAGGCCCTGTCCTGTGCAGCGGCTTCGTCTTCCACACTCCTTCTGTAGTGACCTCCAGGTCCTGTGGTGTCAAAGTCGTTGCCGTAGTGTGAAGACGAGTACGTATGACTCTGGGACACCTGAGGATGCTTAACGATCTCATACGTAGTCTTCTCATGAGATTCCCCACCAGAAACCAACTTCTTCAGGCCGATGATCGCCGACAACAGCAGAGCTATCTTACCAATAAGTAGAGCCTTTCCAGCAATCAGTGCTATTGCGTGGAATGCCATCATCAGAAACCCACCTTTTATTGCAACACCAGCAAGAATGGGGCCCATCATCTTCTTGAGTTTACTCCTAGCTTCGCTTAGCGACCGTCCAACATCTTCGCCGACATCCATAGGAGATATGAAGACCCGATGTGTCTGCATCAACTTTGTAGTTGCAAGCTGCAAGTATTTGTCGATTTTATCCGATGGTAGTGATTCGAGGTCTTCATCTTCGGGGAGAGCGTTTGGAGACGCCCTGCCGGCTTCAGCACGCTTCACTAACGCAATTCCATCGAGGATAGGCAGCGTGTCCATGCGCGCTGCCCTATCTGCCAACTTCGTCGCCTGGATCTTCAAACACTTAACTATCTCCTGCGACTTCTCACAGTTGTCGTACACCTTGCGCAACAGCCTCAGGCTGGCTCCAAAGGTGTCAGCCGAAGCCGAGAGCACACAAAAACACAAAAGGATAATACCGCGGCACTGCATCTTGTTGGAAAACCGCGGGTGTCCCCTCAATGTGGACCGATGTCCGGCTGATGCGGTTGCGTCTATTGAAATGTGCACTGTGTAAATGTGCACTGGCATTTATCTATTTTCACCGGGAACTACATTTATCTATAAATCTTTTAGAGCGTGCAATCGTTGCATCGTATGGCCGTGCACTGAGGCGTGCATGTGCACGTCGGGACCACGCTTGTATGGGTCTCGTCTTATGTGTGTGGGTGACCAGTCATCGCTCTCATGCTGACGAAGCGGATTGTCAAAGTCAAGGTCACTGTCAAGCTTCAGGATTTATGGGAAAATCCTACTTTTCGGGATATTCAACTGGATCTCTGAACTAATAGTCTAGCTAGTGATGGCAAACTCATTGGAGCATATATGGATCACGAGTCAGTTTTTGTTTAGTCTATAAATAGCAAGTTTTTTCACGATAGTGGCAAGTTTAACATGAGTAAGTAGATAAAACTCTTTCAGATAATTTTCTGGATAGGAATGGGAAATGGAGGAGCCAGTGTAACAATTCAGACAATAGCTGTTATAAATATCTTTTTGTAAGAGTTCTCTGTTTTAATTACTACTTCAATATCAACGCGTGTTACCAAGCATTGTGATTGGGCCTGGGTAGCTGAATTGCTTGGTTGAAAATTATTTTTATTTATTTTTACTTTTGGTGAAATTAAGGCCAAACAGGTAAGTATTTTGAACTTTTTCTGTAAGGTCTTAAATCCTTTCGGCATTAACTTTTTCAGCAGGAGTACGTAAGTTGACCAGAGTCTTAACTTCGTGGTATTTTCCAGTCCTTTCCGGTAGGTAAAGCAGAGGTCCTACCTCTTTTCGGGGAGAACAGAAACAGTTAACGTTTAATTCGTGGTAATTTATGATATCTACCATAAACTTACTAGATCTACAACATGAGCGGGAGGCAATTTAATTCGATCTCAATTACGATGCGATCAACTCAGTTCAAGTACAACCTACATCTGTGTACAATTTGAACAATCTTCCATATCCTGTCGTTTTCTCGATATATTGTTAAAGTACTATTATTCGTTAGTCAGTTCGCTTCTAGAAGTAAGAGTGCTCACAAGTCTCGGTATTTTTTTTTATCCTTGTATTGTTATAGGACATGGTATCTTTAACTGAAGGCATGCTTGTCTAAAATCAGTGTATGTAATAATTATTTAACTAAAACCTGTAGATAGACAATATGTATCTGGTAGTAGTGTTTATATTGTATTTCATTGCCACCAGTTAGTCCTCTGTCCTCAATAGGAACTCTTTCCCTTTAATTTCAAGTTAGATTTTACCAGTATTAGCGTACCTTATGAAAAAAGAATGTCAGAGGAATAATTACTGCCTCAACGTTTATTACTGTATCATTGCTCTGAACTTTGCCCCTTAGTCAGTAATGCATCAGCCAACCAGATAAAAAAAAACCGGCCAGGGACGTGTCGGACTATGCACAATGAAGGGTTCCGTAGTTGGGATGAAATTATCCCAAAAACATACATCGTTATTTACGTCACGGTCAATTCTCCAACTGTAAATGAGAGTTTTTAATCGCAAAAAAATAAAATATTATAAAACTAAAAATTAATGACCTTAGTTCCTGCAAAATTTCATTATTCTAGGTCAACGGGAAGTACCCTTTCAAAAAAAGTCAAAAGTCAAATCATTTATTTCAAGTAGGCCTGTATAAGGCACTTTTGAACGTCAAAAATTTACAAAAAAAATTAATTGATTCTAGTTGCCCCTTCCAAAAGGTAGTTTTCGTATGGAGAAGAATGGGCAAGAAACTCCACCGTTACTCTTTTAAAATGTTTTACAATATTTTGTATAAGTACATTAGTTATATAATTATATGTGAGGACGATGCACCTAGAATAAAATTATTATACCACAATAGGTAAAAAGAATTAAGAATTAAAAATGAAGCAACAACAGATAAACTAATTATGTGATAGATACATGGTGCTCACATATTTACAAACATTGTAAAAGTAGACGATCCTCCTAAGATTCCACAATTAATAAGTCAGTGTGCGAGGAATTGGTCATAGAAAGTAAAATCAATGTCATATAATAAAAAATAATAATAAAATATACACTTAAATTTGCAACCAGTTTGATTTTGTCTTGATTCTAAATTATCTTATGGAGCAGGACCAGCATGTTTCCAAGCATTCTTATCTTGAATATAATCCTCTAATTTGTAATATGCTTGTTTACAAAGTGTACTTTTAATATGAGCTTTAAATTTTCTTTCATTTAATTGCAAAATATCACAAGGTATTTTGTTGTAACATTTAACACAGTACCCCATAAAAGATGTATGTACTTTAGATAATCTGAAAAATGGTTGATCTATTTTATCTTTATTTCTAGTATTAAAATTATGTCTATCACTTATTTTATTAAAAAGATGTCGATTTTTTCTAACATACATAATATTTTCATAAATGAACTGGCAAGGTACCGTCATAATATTAATCCTTTTAAATAGTTCCCTGAGAGATTCGCGGTGACGTAGATTATAAATGGCTCTGACAGCTCTCTTTTGCAAAATAAATATGGATTCAATGTCAGCAGCCCGACCCCACAGTAAAATGCCATACGACATAATACTGTGAAAGTAACTAAAATAGACCAATCGCGCGGTTTCTACGTCTGTTAACTGTCTTATCTTTCTAACAGCATAAGCGGCTGAGCTTAACCGCCCCGCAAGAGATATTATGTGAGGTCCCCATTTCCTGTAGATTTTGATTTATTTGCGGGTATCAAAATAATGTCACATAAAAAGGCCGTATTTTTTTATTGCGTTGACCTAGAAGCTTGATTTTTTCAGAGTTTTAAGAGACCATAAATCTACGTATTTGATATTAATTTCAACTTGATACCTTTACACGTTCCAGAGAATAAGGGTCTTGACAGATTGACAGACGGATGGACAAACTGATCCTATAAGAGTTAAGTTTTTTCCTTTTGCGGTACGGAACCCTAAAAAGGTTGTTTCCTTAGATATACGGTTGTTAAAAGGATTATGTCTAGCTAGGATAGAGCGAATGAAGAAATTATCGTATTTACTATTATTATACTAGCCCACTAAACACACATCATTTCAGCCGAAAGACGTCCACTGCTGGACATAACCTTCTGGACTAAACACACAAAGTGCGATTTGTTACTGCAGTACTATCGAAGAAGTTCATATCTAAGCAGTTTGAAAACAAAATCCCGTGAACACGATGACCATATCTGTTACCGCCCCGGTTCTATAGCGGCCGAGTGCTGCAAGCAGAAATAGTCCTTACGGTGTATAGATATGAACTTCTTCGATGGTACACATGAATCGTCTAAGTGCTGGGAGGAAGCCACGTAGCAACAGTTGGATATACCCAAGCAGTGTGTTGAAAATATCTAGATTTAGGATGCACGACATCCAAATTATTGTTATTTAGAGGTTTCAGTAATCGTATTAATAGCTGTAGTAAACTAACGCCTATTGTTCCCGAAGATTCAGGTAGCTGTGAGCCTATACCGATCAATCGGGCAGAAATCCAGGCTCTATTGAGAAAATTCTGATAGAAAACCCAATAAAAGAAAAGAAAAAAAACCCACTTTGTCCATTCTGGAAATCAAGCCCAAGGCCTCATGCTTAGCAGTTAGCACTTACCACCAAAAGATCGACGAGGCAGTCAATAAAACTGTTATCGAAACATTGTTTGCCAGACATTGTTGATTAGGAAAAACACAACTCATAAATACACAACTATGAAAACTTATAAATAAACCCGTAGTCATCCATGTTAATCCTAAATCATTAGAAAACCTACATGTTTCCAATTGATTTATCTTTAGTAATTGGTGGTGAGAACCTATCGCTCGACATCATTATCGAATAAATTACATAATAGTATGCACGCGAACACGAATGTGTTTGTCGTAATCTATATTTTATGATAGTTTCGCTTTTTGGGGTAGGCTGAAGTGCAAATCCAATCCAATCCAAACGTTACGCTTACCTTTTCAGATTAAAGTGAGGTTTCAAGTAGGTACGGTGACCCTATCTCTCAGACATAATATTGATTGCTGATCAATCCAATCTGGGTAAGATTGTCCCCGGAAAAGATAGGCAGGAGTGCATACCCATGGTGATTACTAAAGAAAAAAGAACCATTCAAAAATTTAAAATAAGCCATGGCAGCTATGAGATGACCAGTCCCAACTGACGGCGCCCGTTCACGGACATGACGCATGGATCAGCACCATTCAACTTAACCATTTTGAAGGGAGCTAAATGATCCAACACACGCGCCACCATCAGCGAGACATCTGAGTAAGCATGACATACTCACAGCCGCCAGGGCACATTCAAGTCAATGAAATACATATTACCCGGTAAATGTTAGCTCTTTAGTACATAGTACTCACACCTGTGCTATGCAATTATATAATACAAAGGAGATTGAGTTTATACAATACAAAGATGGTCTTACAATCTTCAGCAGATCCAACAGTATTTTCAAAATGTTAATCAATTAGTAAGTTATGGTTGTGGAGCAGGACCAGCAATGAGCCAAGCATTTTTATCCGTGATACCCCAACTTTATAATATGCCTGCCTACATAGTGTGCGTTTTATACAAGATTTGAATTTCGTCTCATTCAATTGAAGTATGTGGGGAGGAATTACCAACCCGCACTGGGCCGGTGTGGTAGATTAAGTCGCACTCCCTCTCATCAAGAGGAGGCCTCCCAGAGGTACCCCAGCAGTGCGAACATTACAGGCTGATTATACTGTAATAGGAAATGAGCTACTGACATTAACCAAGTACAAATCTAGAATCCTGAAAATTTCTTGGGATGCGTGGATAGAATATCCCAATTTATAACACTGCCCGAACCGGAGATTCGGGCTTTGATGTTGCATTGTTTCAACTACGTAATAAATATAAATAGCATAACATACACCCTTTACGTAAATATTGGTTTTGAAATTGTTTTTCCCTACTTAAACTATTTTCTTCTAACATTTTTTCCTTTCAATTATAAAAAAGCTTTTATTTATGAACGCATTAATGTAAAACTAAAACAGCGCCACCTCTTTTTCAATTGTTGAACCACTACGTCTAGCGCGAAGGTTTTCTCACGGTGCGGTATTTGTTTCTCCGTTCCAGTATTTATGTTTACCCTGCAGTGCTGTACGCGCTATGGTATCGTAGTACTTTTACGAGTACTCCCTTTTTCTGAAAATTTTACGTTTATAAATAATTCCGTCAGTAGCTACTCATAAGTTAAATCCACATAAATGCGATCAAATTATAGGTTTTGTCAAAAATATTGGATTTAATTTAACAAGTGATTTTGTCAGTGAGTTAAATCACGTAAGTTTACCAATTAAAAATCCAACAAACTATGCTTAGCCTGGGAATCGAACCCAGAACTTCAATGTCAATTTTATCAATAAGGCAGACAAAGGGCCTTATAAATTCTTACTGATCACCTTTCATTCATTTTCGCAATTATTAAATCTTGATATTATGGCTTAAATCTCACTAGGACACTATGGTGGCAACCATAGTCGCGCTGCCAGCAAAATATACACAGCTTTGGATATCTCACTGGCGTCCGATCGGTTGAGCAACTAATCATGCATTCGCCATCTTCGATTAAAATTTTTACCAAATTTCTACTTTCTCTCTCTCGCTCTATCGCCGGAGAGAGCAATAATTAGCAGAAAAATCTTAATTTTTTTAATTTTCCAATCTTATCACCACCTCCGAACGAACGAGATAAATTTTTCATACTCATCTATCAAAATGTGACATTTGTGACAAAATGGGTGCCCCCATATTAGCAAATATGACATAATGAGTCCAAACTAAACGTTAAGAAGTTATTTATGTCACATGTCAAGAAATAATCTCACGCCACAGCCGTCCTAGCTTTTAAGACAAAACGGTTCTATCGTCCAAACTGTGATGAATTAATGTGTGACTCAAGCCATGTCACACTACTGGGAAGGACTTTAGGGTACATATATATATGTATATTTGAGAGGGGGTAAGGAGGGGGGTAGGTGATCCCCCCTGGGGGAAGTTTAGGAAATACATAGTTTTTTTTAAATATTTTTTTTAAGATCTTATTATGAGGTTATGTACATTATGACTATTTTTTATAGTATATTATAATTTTATAGGGTAAATATTTTTATTTCAGCCAGGTATAGGCCATAGTAGATGGAGCCCCGCTACGCGGGACTCCTATTTCTGTGTGGTTTAAAAAAAATAACTACGGGGATAGCGGGGTCGTTCGCTCGCTTCGCTGTCCGAGCCGGGGTGCCCCAAGTCTCAAACTTCCTAGGCTCATTTTTGCATCCTTAGTTCTCATTGCACTGCATGCGTTTGCGTTTCGTTGTTGTAGATTGGCACAAAATCAAAATTTTCGTAGTTATTCACCCAAAAAAGCTCAAATCACAATGAAAACGATACCCAAATAAAATAAATAAAAGTAACGATAATTTTCAAAAAAAAAAAAAAAGCGCGCGTCAACTAATTATTTGCAAAATAAAAAATAATTATTAAACCTCCCTAAAATAGAAAAACCTCCCAAAATTACGTAAAAAGCAATAAAAAGCTGCTGGAAGAAATTTCTTAAGAAATAAGCAGTACCTTTGTACTCATAATTATGATTATGTCTTATCTGTATCTATTTTTCTGTGTGTACATAAATAATAAAATAAATAAATAAAATAGTACAAAGTTGAGATTATTTTATCAGTTTGATCTTTTTTATTTCAGAAAGTGTTTATTTCCTATAATAATTATGTTCAAGATAATAGGTAGGTACTTTGCACAAAAAAGTATTGAAGAAAGTCCCGTATAAAAAACCGAGCCTTAGCAACAAGCCCCTCTTTTCACCTAATGAGGCCTAATGGGGTTGAAGCGATACTGTAGTGCCTCTGGAAAGTTCGCGGAGGCGAGGGTGAACGCGTTCAATGCCATTCAGTTCTCTGAATTGCATCATTCATGTCCAGGGTTGGTACGTGTAGAAACAGTATAGTTAAGGACCTTGCTGATAGGATGTATGCTACCGAGACCTACAAACGGTGGCTGCAAATAACCGCGTAAATGTTTTCATTTTTAAGTTAGATTATTAATTTTAAATTTGATTTTTAATGTTGATTTTAATATTATTTTTAGTTGTTATTTTGATTCTATTATTTTAATTTTTAAATTTTTTATGGACCATGTGGTCTGCAATAAAGTTTTTTTTTTTTTCATGTTCTCTATCATAATAATATTAAATCTATAATATCCTATGCCTACATAAAGCCTTATTGTACTTATATAAAGTGCGTGTAATTTGCGAGTGCTGTTCAAACTGACGTGTGATATACGTGACGGATCTTATATAGCTGTAGGCACAGTTAATAGTGGTGTACAGGCCCTGGTGCTATTGGCTCGAGGTTGGTATCATTCTACTTTTGGATATATTTTTTGTAAGATTAAGATCCTATTATAGAGTATTCAAATTAAATTAGGCTGTGTCCACAAGTATAAAAATTGGAACGCAGCTTTGTTATTATATCTGTTAGATAACTTAACCAGAATTAATCTAGAAGTGGTGAAACAAAAAAGGTATTATTTTTTATAACAAATAAGTGATCAATTGACACTAAATCATAATTGGTTTGTTTTCATCTAGCATCTGGAGTGGCTAGTTTTACTGAAGGTGTTTTATAACTATTTCACGTAATTAAGAATAACTGATATGTTAAAGCTAAAACTATCTTTAAAAGATTTATTAAATGTGTCCGAGTCTGAAATAATAATCAGAAACAACAACCACCAAAATAGTAGCACACTAGCATTTGAGCAAACTTGTGTTTTTGTTCATTTTTTGCTGAGGTTCTATGTAGTTCTCAAGAATGACTAAAAGATAATTTTATCCAATAAAATTGAGTAAGGTGCTGTCATAATAAATTATAATCGAACAAAAACAAATTGCAACAAACAATATACACCTACATTATAATAAAATCTTAGCGAAATCAAAACTGTAAACAATTGTTTTTAAATATAATTTTATATTATATAATTATAATTTATCACGCTATTTGCTATGGGGTTGAGAAACTTTACATTAAGTGTTTATTCTTATATTGCAGATAGTTACAGATTTAATCTTTTAAATGATTTTCATCTATACCTCTATGAAGCTAGGCAGTCAATGATGAACGGCTATTTTAGTCATCTTTCAACAAAGCAAGTAACTTAGCAGTTCGACGACCGCTTACAATCCTAAGTTCAATTTCCAACAATAGATACGTATTGTGTTTTTTTTTTAATATTTTGTTATACTATTTTATGATAGTTCGCTGAAAGTACACAGAAAAACATGAAGTTTAGGCCTCTTCTGTCATCTACGGATAATAAAAAATATTAATGGTTAGGAGACTGTTAAGGAAACATCCCGTTTGATTATAATCTATTGTTTTATAGGTAGTGTATTAATATGCAGGAACGCAGGCGTTCATTAATTCCCTAAAAACGAAAAACTTCGCAAGCAACGGGAAATTACTATTCTGTAGTAATTTCCCATTGCTTGCAAAATTTTTCGTTTGTCGAACTCAGGACGAGCTGCTTCTCACACAGACAACTGTACATACCTTTCTTCCGCGTCACCAGTCCTGAATCTCTTTATATTTTGGCTGCTGAGACCAAAACTACAAATACAGGAAAGTTTTATAAAATGTGGCTGTTAGATTAGTATATTGTGGAGTCTTACGACTTCCACGCAAACGAAGTCGCGGGTAGAAGTTACTAAATAGTTATAAAACTGAATCCACTATCACCTCTACCTGTACCTCATAATTCTTATGAAAGTGGGTGATACATGTACTTGTTATTATCATGCACTTAGGGCAGCCATACACAAAGTTTATTGTGTGGAAACTTCATTAAGCTACAGTTTGTATGAGAAGTGTTATCTTAATATGTAATTATGTGGAGGAACGAAAGTGAATTAATTGGAATTAGTTATTTAGCATTGAATTGAGTTGGGGTAGAAGAAAGATTGCTGCTAAATTGATGGAAGATGGACGTGAAAATGAATTCATATATATACAAAATTGCATATTATATAACTAATAGACATAATCTCGCAGTTTGCCGTTTTTCGTCCATCACCATCCAGTTTAAAAATTCGTTCTCCATGCATCTATTATTCGGTTTTCATTTGAATTTGCACACGGGAATAATGCTTTTGTACACACGGCTACATATCAAGCTATACATTTCCAGTTCCAGCTGATCTCTAATTGTTCGGAAATCGTATACAATGTGAGATCAGCTTGTACTGGAAAGTTATAGCTTGATATGTAGCCATGTGTACCATGTGCATTTAATCACTAGAGGTCACAATCAGAAAATCTCAAAAAATCGGTGGAATTTACTTTACCTACAAGCACTGGATAAGATTTGAACTGGGCAGGTCTGATTTTTCTAGAAACTAAGATACTACCCTTTTTTTTTTTTTTGGGTGGGATATTATCAAATAACTTCTCCCGCTCTGGGTGGAGCGGGAGGGCGTGTCAGACTCTTACTGACTAAAACCCACCCGTGTTCCTTCCGTTGCCTGTACGTTGCCAGGGGCCACGGTATCCCTTTCGGACTTTCCCGCAACCCCGGCAGGCATCGGTCCTATCGGACCCCTTCACTTGCTGACATCGCTAAGAGACTACCCTTATCCCAAATTTTCTAAGCTTTTAGTTAGTTCTTTGCGTTAATCGGTACGGTCTTGGGAAGAGCATTTGCTACGTTGGGTTACAACCGCAACGAATAGGAAAATTTAAAGACGACCCAAGAAAAGGTTTTTAATTCGTTGTTTGAGCACCACTTTAATCAATAAACTTTTGTCACGCACTTGAGGTACGGAACAGACAGCAGAATAGATAAGCATGCACTCATGCAAGTGAGAGCAGTGGTGGCCCAGTGGTAACGGCCGCGACTTACGAGTTTGTAGGTCGTAGGATCGAACCCGAACAAGCGCTTTCATCATCACCGCCACTTCGACTGATTCTGTGCTTCCCGCATCCAACAGGCGCTTTAGTTTGTATAAATTATTTCATCACCAGTGCTCTCAAAACGCTGAAGGAAAATATCGAGAGGAAATCGGCACGTCCTAGAACCAAAAAAAAAATAAGACATGACTTCTATCAACCCGCACTAGGCTCGCGTGGTGGATTACGGCCCATTCTCTCTCACAGAGAGGCCTGTGTTCAAGCAGTGGGAACATTATAGGCTGATTATGCATGCAAGTTGTCATTAACAACATTGTCTTTTAAACTCCGATAATATTATACTATAATATTATGATCATGATCATAACCTTGCATCTTAAAGACACCTGATGTGCACCTCCACTCAAAATTTATCAACAATAACGTACAAAAAGGTGAAAGTACAAACACTTAAAAAACTGTCATGGCTGACTGAAGATGATGTGATAATGGTTCCATTATTGTAATATTCGTTTTGTGAAGTCTATTTCTGAATTTAGCATGACGACAAATTATAATACTTTGGAGTTGGCTTGGAACTTAATGTTATACCCGTCGGGGTTCAAATTTCATTGCATCAATTGATTATTTTTTTTTGTTTTTTAGAACCTTTTTGTCACAGCCCATTCACTTCAAAACCTACTTGGAATGACTAATGCTGAAATAGACAGTTGAGTAAGTGGGGATGATGTATAAATTGTCTGAGATTACGGATTCAAGTATCTAATTAATTATTATTATTATTTCTTTATTTCATTTTTAATACATATCGTTTACATTTTTAAATATTTTTATAAATAACACAAAAAAAAAAACATTTAAAAATATAAAAAATAGTGGCCCATCGGCATCAGGAACAGGGTCCAAGCTGCCGGTGGTCAGGGCTCTAGAGAAAGGAACCTCCTCACTATGCGTGCCGTGTCCAGAAGTACTGCTTTCTGAATCAAGCCCTTGACCCAGCCGCGCAATGAGAGCCTCCTGAGGTGTTGATCGAGGCTCTCCGCTATTAGGCCATTAACCGAAACGATTATCGGTACAATGATTGCAGAGTCCACGTCCCACATGTCGACAACCTCGTGTGCTAAGTCAAGATACTTGATTTTTTTATCGTTCTCAGCTTTCACGAGATTCTCGTCATGAGGGACAGCGATATCAACAACCATTGCACGGCGCTCTCGTCGATCTATTACCACAATATCAGGCTTATTGGCTACAATAGTCCTGTCAGTGATAATAGATCGATCCCAGTACAATGTGGCGTGACCATTCTCGAGAACTGGGTCGGGCACATACCTGTAGTATGGTACTTCGGACTCCACAAGGTTGTACTGCATGGCAAGTTGCTGGTGGATAATCCTAGCCACTAGATTGTGTCTGTGCAAGTACTCGCCGTTAGCAAGACGAGAACAACCGGAAACAATATGTCGGATTGATTCACCGGGACGGTGGCATGCCCGACAGATGTCAACCGTACCGTCCTTGACAATGTATTTCCGATAATTATTCGTCATGATAACTTCATCCATAATCGCACAGACAAAACCTTCGGTTTCCCCGAAGAGGTCGCCGAAACGCAGCCAGGATACAGACGCTAAAAAGTCAACATCAGGCCCATGTAGGGCCCGGAAAAAGCGTCCGTGAAGCTCTTTGCCTTGCCATACTTCCTTACGATCGTTAGTATCAAGTACTGCAGGTTTGCGCCAGTTCTCTTTCGCCAAGGAGAGCGGGGTGAGGCCTTTGTCCACTGCGACCACATCTCGGTGCATCCCCACGTCATTTTGAAGGAAATATTCCCTGAGACTGCAGATCTCGCGGTTGTGGAGGGTTTTAGCATTTAAGAAACCTCGACCCCCACACTTCCGCGGGATGTACAGTCTCATCACTGATGATCGTGGGTGATGCATTCGATTTGCCGTCAACAATGTACGGACCTTCCTATCCAGAGCGTCAAGTTCCGTCTGAGTCCATTTGAGTATGCCAAAAGAATACATCAAAACCGGCATGACCCAACCGTTGAAGGCACGCACCTTGTTTCCGCCTGATAAAAGACTATTTAACACTTTATTCAGGCGGCCAAAGAAGCGCTCCCTCAACGATTGTTTCATGTCGGCAACATTGATGCCTAATGCTTCCGACATACCCAAATACTTGTAGGTTTCGGTTGGGGAAAGGGATTTAAGGTATATGGAATCCGAGAGTTGGGTTCCCACGGATTCCATAATCCCCCCTCGCTTTACATGCATGACTGCACATTTGTCTACACCAAATTCCATCCTGATGGCGCTACTGAACGTTTCTGTTACTTTCAGTAGCTCCAACAGTCGCAATTTGTTGGGAGCAAAGAGTTTCAAGTCATCCATGTAAAGGAGGTGAGATATCACCTGACCACCTCTTCTCAACCGATAGCCTAGACCTGAATCCTCCAGCAGTGTGCTTAGAGGATTCAAGGCTAAGCAAAACCAAAGCGGACTCAAACTATCGCCCTGGAATATTCCCCGTTCAATCCTGATCGGTTCATTGATCTCCCGGATCTGTCGACATCCTGGATAGAGAAGGACCGTCCTCCACTGCTCCATACACGACATCAAGAAGGTGCGTAGAGTTACGTCTATTTTGTACAATTCTAGCACCCTAATGAGCCATGTATGTGGCACCGAGTCATAGGCCTTCTTATAGTCTATCCAACATGTCGACAAATCCTTCCGGGTTCTACGGACCTGTTGGCTTATGGTCATGTCTATAAGGAGCAGCTCCTTAGTACCGCGGGACCCATTCTTACATCCATTCTGAGACACAGACATAATTGAATTGCTATAAATATGTTGTGCAATTTTTGTTCTAAGAATGGATGTAAGAACTTTGTAGACCGTCGGTAAACATGTTATCGGTCTATAGTTTTTGGGATCCGCAGTACTACCCGATTTATGGAGCAGGTGGGTAACTCCTGTCGTGAAGAATAGTGGTAGTGACCCAGTCTCTACAGATGACTGGAATTGCGAGGCTAAGCAGGCGTGTGACCTTTGTAGCCATTTAATCCAGAAATTGTGCAGTCCGTCCGGTCCTGGAGATTTCCAGTTAGGCAACGGACGGACTGCACGGGCCACATCCAGAGGACTAATGCAAATAGCCTCCATGTCTGGTATTAAATCACACGCCCGCTCAACAACACGCATCCAATCACCTTCAGTGTGACTGACGGGCACCGACCAAATGCTTCGCCAAAAAGCACTCATGGCATCATTATCTGGCGGGCGCGCGTCAGTCACACCTTGATTGGGAATGGGCCGCTCCCATGCTCTGTATACCCACCTTTCATCGCTCTGGAACATGCGGTTCTGAGTGTACCGATCCACTCTTCGCCTATACCGACGGATACGGTTTGCCCATGCATAAACTTTCTGCTTCAGGAAGTCGATGCGCTCTGTGACACAGGAAACATATTCTCGAGGACTAATACTAGTTCCTGAGAACGCCCGTCTCACAAAGCGCATCACCCTTGGGCGTGTGTTGCCCTCCCTGAAGCAGATAAGCTTCCCGATGAGTACCCTGGCCTCATTAATACGACGCTCAATCCTGCACTGCCAGGCTGGTGCGACAGGTTTCGGCCGTACAGCTCGGTCAGTGTTTGGAAATTTGACACGAGCTATACGACATGCCGCAACAGCCGTGCAGTACAAGATTGAGTGTGTATCACAAAGGTCTGCGCTGCTTTCGATAAAATTTGGTAACAGCGCATCCAGGGCACACACCAGTAATCTGTTTCTTTTATTCATGGGTAAACGGGGTAGCCGTGGTCTAAGGTCAGGTGATGTGAACCGGTACTCACGGATCGCATCCTCCAGTACGCTCCTTAATTCCACATTGCATAGGTTATCTGCAGATATAGCCCTGGCGTCCGCCTCCTCATCATGTTGGTTTACCCGCGGTGGAACTTCGGCGGGCGCATGCACGACAGTCTGGGATGGGGGAGGGTTACTAGCAGAGCTACTCTGCATTTCCGAGCGTAGCCGATCAAGTGTAGCGTTATCCAATCTACGATTATTTTGAATGACGCGCACCTGATCCGACAATCGTTGAGCGGAGACATTGACGGCAGGTTCAAGCACCTGAAACAGAGAGAGCATCCGACCTCGGTATGCTGTAAGGTTAATTCCTCCCTCAGTAGCCCCAGTAATTATTATTATTATTATTTTTAAATTCTCTAGTTCTAGTTTATTTATTTTTTATTCTACCTACTTTGTAAAAATTATATTATTAACAGGCTTTGTATGTTGTATACATAATTATGGAAGAAGGAGGTCTTCTGATACAGGTATCCATACTTAAAAGAAGGCCTCTACAACTTATTTGTTAAAACCTGTTGATTATGAAATAAACTTTTATTATTTTATTATATACCTTGGACTTTTTAGACCATTTGGTTTATAATCCTTTACACACAGTGTTAAAATAATGTACAGCGGCAATAATACACTACATTCCAATGCCAAGCTCATGGAAAATGGTTCTAACTTGTAAAAACCTACCACTTGTGAGTGTGTACTTTAATCATGTTAAAATTGATGTGTTTAGTTACGTTAATATCACAAAAACAAACCTGAAAAATCTTGTAATTATACCGGCACAAACAAAATGTTCTAAAAAACCATGCAATAAGAAAATAAATTAGTACAGTCAATAGAATTAAAGCTGTACTTAAGACTTGCATTCCAATACTTTGCTTGGCATAAAGACGCTGTCAATATGAAATTAGTTCCACGCACTTGCGGTTGACTGTACGTCACCAGTAGAATTATACGAGAATTGAAAGTATGTTTTCTTTATTGAATTCCGCGAAAATGTTTACCACGAGATCTCTATAGCTTTGAACTTACGACCTTACGTCACTCACATTACATAATGGACTATTAATGTCATTATCATTACCAGACATAACTGCTTAACGAATTTCAATCGTTTACTCTCTCTCTTTTATGTATATTTTGGTAATAGTTAGTATTATTTGTTTCCATATTATAGAAGTCGTTAACTAGCTATATTTTGTTGGTTATTAAATTGTTTCGAAGTTGGTTGTGTATGTTTATAGAATATTGTTTAGAGCCAGTGTTTTAATTGCATTGATAGAACTGTCAATGTGTTGTTAAGCCTATGTTGAGTCTCTACAGCAAGTGTCGACAGCTGTTGCTGCGGCCAAAAAGTGCTAATAACTTTAGCGTATGTTTAAACAGGGAGTAACAAACATCCGAATGCAACTCTTTCCGTATCAAGCCATACCCACCTAAATTTTCAGGGTTATTGATAAATCTAGCTTTGGACAATTCATTGAAATGGGTCAATACGGAAAGCCTCAAAATACTAAAGGTATGTTTAGTTTCGTTTGTTGAGTAAATAAAAACAGACTAACACAGTTAGCAATAATACAAAAACACACACTTTTCTTGGTATCCTAACAATATTTCCTTAAAAAAATGCTCTAATGAATGATGAATTAGAGCTTCTTTTTTTGAGTTTATATTCGAGCATATACTTTAGTTAGATCTTTCTATATTTTAGTTAGAGCTTTCTACGGAATCTCCTGACATCATAATCACGAAAAAATCAAGCTCATCACTTTCACCCTGGACCACTGCTCATCCTGCCGCCCTAACAGTCGTGAAGCTATCAACTCGCGCTCGTAACTCACGCGTCGGGAAAGGTTGCAATCGTGAGCAAACATTATAGTAATCTATTTCCTAGAGCCGACATGCCATATCGATGAATGCTAATTTCCCTTCCTCACGTAAATACACGAAAAATTTACTAAAATATGAGAAAATATTTTTGAAGATTATTCTATTTTACCGCGTCATTTTAATTTTGGAAGCTATGTCATTCACACAAAGGTGGATAGTAGATTATATTCTAGCTCATATAGTGAAAAAAGATTAGAAGGAAGACTTCTAAGATAAGCCTCTCCCTTAAATTCCATGTGAACAAAATAATTATAAAAGTGATGAAGTAATTAAAATCTCTTCGACAGATCAGCTTCAGGCGTAAACGTGCGCTGCTATCCATAAGCCTTCAAATGTCCGTCACTATGGTCAAGTTCATAAGGAAAATGTTGTTTTAACACCAGGCCTGGCTGACAAACTAATATTATATTATTGTTTTACGAAATTAAATGAAATTATTTATTCTGTAAATAGGATATTGGAATCACTTTTACACATCATCTTATTTTTTAAAAGCTAGATGAGTTCGGCATTTCCTATCTGACTACTCTGAGAAGAAAGGCCGAAACAAACTCAGAGGTCACAGTCTCTTAAAGTCCAGACATAATCTTGGTCAGGCCATATGAGGACCATGTAGATTAGTGTCTGAAATGGTCTTTTGAGAAAAGAACCACACAGATTTGAGTGGACGTGTCCTGTCAGTGCAAGCATTTGTCAGTAATCGTGGAGCTCAACTCAGAACTTAAGCAGCTCAACTCGACGAACAATACCAAAGAAAGGACATTTGGGTAGGCCGCATAAACTACTCAAACTGCCAGACCATCATTAAAACTAAATCAGAAAGAAAAAAAATAAAAAATAATGATAATAAAAATATCTCACATTCACAAAATTAAAAAAATATTTTGCATGTAATGTTTATATAATACTGCTATTGATTTTATAATTTTATCACAAGGCTTAGTAGAGCGAGCAGCTCAATCCCAAGCTTTTTTATCTTCGAGATAATTAAAAATGTTATAGTACCCTGTTTTACAAAGTTTGGTTTAAATACAGCTTTTAAATCGTTTAATGGGTAAGTTTCGAATGTCGATGGGAAGTTTGTTGTAAAAGCGTATACATTGACCCATGAACGAGTTGCCTACTCTGTGGAGAGTGTGGTGTACAGCGAGGTAGTGTTTATTCCTGGTATTTAAACTATGAATATCGGAAAGCTTCTTAACATTTGAAATATTTTTGTGTACGTACAATAGGTTTTCAAAAATATATTGTGAGGCTACAGTCAGAATATTTATTTCTTTGAATTTTCTCGAAGGGAAAATCTCGGACCTAGGTTGTAAATGGCTCGAACAGCCCTTTCCTGTAGAACAAAGATAGTATTAATATCCGAACAGGTTCCCCAGAGAAGAATTCCATATGACATAAGACTGAAAATAACTAAAATAAACAATTCTGGCTGTATCGACGTTAGTTATCTGTCTAATTTTAACAGCATAGGCGGCCGAACTTAGCCTTCCTGACAATTCCGTCAATAGCGATTCTAAGAAAAACTGTTGACTCAACAGGGTCCAGCTCTATTCCATTAACTTGAACATTGGTAGTTAGCTGCCTGACATTTGGCGTTGAAAATTTAATGAGTTTAGTCTTTTTTTCATTCAGTAGAAGATTATTTACATTAAACCAATGCACAACTTTAGAGAGCGCATCGTTCACTTGTTCAAGTTTTAAAAATAAGGGAACTATCATCTGCGAATAATACGATCTTGTGATTATCCCTTATGTAATGATGATTAGACAAAGTCAGAAGACACTGCTAGATAGCAGTGGTCTCTGTCTATTAGGGAATTTCTTCCATTGTCGTCATCATCCTCATTTCAGCTGAAAGACGTTCACTGTTGGACATAGGCTTCCCGCAAGCGTCACCACAACGACCTGTCTTGTGCTTCTCGCATCCAGTTGATTTAGTGACCTTCAACAGGTCATCGGTCCACCTTGTAGGGGGCCAAATATATTGCTTCACGACAATCCATCTTCTTACATAATGAATACTGTAAATCCTTCTGACATAACTAAACAGCTTAATTTCATTAAAAAAACGCGAGAGAAAGTATCCATAGCTCACCTAATGACTACTCTTCACTAACTTTTACTAACATCACATTAGATTCTAAACTGAATATAACTGAAAGATTAAGTTTATGACTAGCTTCCGTTACAATAAACATGTCAGAACATAAACCAGCGAATTGTTAATTTATTGTTGATGGAGAAACATCTTGGTACTAAAATAATGTTGACTATAGCTCACGTGTTTGTTTTGTTGATTGGGTAGCTGTTTTCTGGTTAGCAAATTACACTTGTTTGAAAATCTGAATTAGTTTTGCTGACTTTAAATAGCGTCAATGCATAATAGAATAGAATAGAATAACGTTTATGGTCTCCAGTATTACAGCTAGTAGTAGTGGTACATACACAAAACTATAAAACCAGAAGCAAAAGGTTTAAGTGTCAGCATTATGCTTAGGTCCCCTAGCGGGTTGCTAAGCGCTGGTTTTCAGCTTAAACCCTTGAGTTCTTGTTGCAAAAAAGAGGTATATTTAGCAACGACGAATTTATGAAATAAATAAAAATGGTAATTATAAATTATGATATGATCATACACTATTATTTATTGAATAAGAAAAAAATTGTTTGTGAATACAACTGGGTATTTTATTATCTATAAAAAACGAAACGATAACATATAGATATATAAGACCACCCACCCACTAAGCAACGATGGGCATGTTTTACAGTAATTTGGTGGTATGTTTTTGGTATTCAAAGACTAATCTTTTACTGTTTTGTTTGAAAGTGCTTATGTTTTTAATGTTTCGAAAAGGAGGTGGTATATTGTTCCAAATCTTAGATGCTGCATACTTGATGCTGTCCTTATACCCTTTTGTTCTGTGTCTCGGTATCAGGTAAAATGCTTCCGATTTGCATTCTAGATGGACTCTACGTCATAGCTTAACGTAAGCTCAACATGTCTACCACGTTATAATAATAGATGAATGTATTAGGAATTCAAACTAAAGATTGAAAGTATGCAAATTCTTCGTTGTGTTATTTTGCATGAGTAACAATAGGATTTGTTCTTGTAACATGTGTAATGTATATTCACGGGCATTTTACGTTTGAGGTTAGCAGATTTCTAAGTTAGAATCAAAATAAGAGTTACAATTCAACTAATAGAGCCACAAGAACATTACCAATAATTAATGAATTTAATGAAATAAAACCCCGTTCAATTGCATGAACATGAATTAAGGAAAACACTCGTAAAGCAAATTCAACCTACATGATGCTCGGAATCAAGTTAACACGAACTAGCTGTTTAGCAGCAATAAAATACTGCTGCTTATTTACAGCATACTAAGCTTTCAATCTTATAGGATGCATTCCACTAGCGAATACTTACCTTAAACCAATTAGTTTACTAGTAACCATTATAAGGTTTTAAATAAAACGGGAACGCCTTTGCGCAATGTGTAAGGTTTGGTACTTGACAAGTACTTAAATTGTTTTACAGTGAATATGCTATGTCTATAATGTATATGTCTATATGCTATGTGCTTTAAGCACTATTTTATTAACAAAATTGATCATGTTGTCTGAAATATAAATAAATAATAATAAAATAAAAAAATATAAATGAAAAGAAAAGGTGTTTTTAATCTTTAAGCTAACTTGGACCTTAAACATAAATTGAATCACAAAAATAATTGTAAAAGCAGTCATAAAATTTTGAAACACCCAAATTTTGTCCATACAATCCTAATTATCATCATCATTTTTAGCCGAAAGACGTTCACTGCTGGACATATGTCTCCCCCAAGCAGCGCCACTTCGACCAATTCTGTGCTTCCCGCATCTAACGGATTACTGTGGCCTTCACAAGGTCATCGGTCCATCTTGTGGGAAGCCTTCCAACGCTACGTTTTCAACAAATGTCATCTTAAACAACAGCCGTAAAATAATATTCAATTAAAGGTTATCTTCGCACAGAAAGTTCAAAACATCCCCTTTCATTTATTCCACCCTTACAAACCATCCCTAACCCAACTTAGCCCCATTTAACTAAAAACTAAGCCGCACAATCTAGCCTCTCAATTGCCCCCGTAACATAGCGTATAAAATGCGCGCCGAAGCCCATCGCACCACAGTCATATTCCTTCTACCGTGCAACCAACATCAAACAAAATGTACCAAAAAGTGTTATTACTATCTCTTTTCCTAACTCTAAGCTTAGCCAGAGATGAACTTGGATTACGATACTTCAGCAGAGTATATGAAGACTGTCAAAATTCAAATGGATTCGTTCCCTGTTTGAAGAAAAAAGCAATTCTATTCTTCGACCGAGCAGCAAGGATGCAGGTTATACCATTAGTCGATGGAGTGGATGTGGTCAAGACACCAGGAAGTAATTTACCAGCTATCAATGAGAATGATATAGATACAGTATTGCCAAGGAATCTGGGCAAAGATGAGGCGTTGACAGAAATGCTGTGGGATCGGATCGCGGCGTTTGCGAATTCTAGGACGGTGCAGCTGTCACTGCCGAAGGTTTCTGGTGAAGATCTGAATAAAGGAGTTGAAGAAGGTAATTATGTTGTTTATTCGTTTTTAGCGAGGAAGTTCTGGGCTTGATGTTAAATTGAGGGTCAAAAGTTCACAGGTCTACAATTCGATTGTAAAGCTGATAATATAATATTGCCTAATCTCAATAATGTTTAGTTCATTTAAACTTAATTAAAAGTTTTCAATTTAATTAACAGATCATCAACTTTTGACTTAAAAAATCACAGTGACCTAGATTCCTAAATAATTTTAAGGTCCGAGGGGCTATAAACAGTGCTCTCAGTAAACCACACGGTTGTACTATGATTCTGTAGCTTTACAGAACCGTATCAAAAGCTCGCTCTATACGTGAAACAAGAACCAAAACCTGTTGATTTATGTTTACATGGAAGCCTTCAAACTACATTTCATAGTTATAATTTCTATGAGACTTGCACACTATAAATGTATACCTTCATTTTGTTTTGTTCACTATAACTTAACAATTGCAGAAGCTTCATGATGGCTTTTTAATGTTTGGAAATTGACCATTGACCGCATGAATTCTAAAACATCGAGTAGACGATACTTTTTGTAATAATCTACGATGACCTTGATGACCTAGCTGTGTCTTCCTAAGATACTACAATTATAACGAACTCACCAATAATTCAATGTTAAATGTAATTGTAACTTTCGCTCTAATCGTATAAAGTTGAAATCGTGAATGATCTATTTCTCGTAAAGAGTATTTCTTATTTCCTACAAATCCTATATCATATCTTCAATCATATTTATAGCAAACTTGTCACAAGCAATTGCGTGAATGATAGTCAGTCCCATTTACATTAGTAGATATTCAACATCTTCGATATCTACGAGTTGCATTTGCATTAGAAACGACCGTGAAATGCTTTACATTTCTGTCGCATCATTATTGAAGACGTTTGTTATGATAACTCTATACTACACTAGAAGTTGGTCGCGTTTTTCATCGTATGTTCACTTCTTAACGGTTTGATTTCTTCTTTCGTTTTGATTTTCTCGGTTTGATTTTCTCAAATCTGATTAGAGCCTGAGAGAGCCTTAGCTTGACGCAAAGTTTCTAAGACGAATGTGTTTGAGATTAACGAAGACTTTCTAGCACTGAACATCAAATTACATAAAATGGGTCACCTATCAAACATGAATCAAATAATACCAGCCCAGACAGACATTAGTTTGAAGACATCTTAGACAATAACGATGAGTCTGCTACTTATTAACAATTAATCTTGATCTATTGACCTGTTTAATATTTTAAATCGGCCATATTATGTATAGTCTTCCTGGAGTCCAAACAGTTATTCTATGCATAGTCCAGATGAGCTGGCTTTACTCTGCCATCTTTGTAAGTCAAAGCAAACCAAATAGTCTTAGAAGCGTGATAAACTTGTCCAGTTTTACATGAGAAACTAAATTCTAGAAGTTAATCTTGATAAGTTCTGGTTCAGAAAGCTTGAGGCAAATATTGTCGACGCTAATCCAACCTATCCGATCAAGTATCAACAGCTTCAAGATCAGCCAATCAGCAGTCCTGTTAGAATAATACTACTAGGTTAGATTAATACAATAGATCATAATGGATCATACAAGAAAACGACCATAGGACGCATACTAGATACATAGATTTGTTTAAAGGCGAACGAGAGATAATAAATAGCGTTGCTATCTAACCTTTTATAACTTTTCCTTTGACCCTTATACGTGTTTCTTGAACATAACAAGTTTAAGAAAATCTTTATACTTATCTTTAGAATAGTATCTGAATGAAGATAAAACATTATTAGTGATGATGTTAAGAATATGAAATATTTATTGTCTTATCAATCTTATGCTAGAATAACGTGTAAGCCTATAACTTATTCGTTTTCAAAAAGTTGTTTCTCAAGATGCATTTGATTGCTTCATGTAAAAAAGAGATATTAAAGCAGATGTGCTAATATTTAAATAATATTGATCTAATTAAAGCATTTGAAACTATTGCACTTCCAATAACTTGTGTTGAGTATTATTTTGTAAATGTAGTTGGCTAAATTGGACGAAACGATGATGTACCTCAGAAAGAGGAACCTTTTTAGGGATCCGTAGTAAACAAGGAACCCTTATAGTTTCGCCATGTCCGTCTGTCTGTCTGTCCGCGGCTTAGCTCTGAGATTGTTAGTACTAGAAAGCTGTAATTTGACATTTATACATATTAATCACGTTTTTTTAGGGTACCTCCCCTGTACGTAAAGTGAGGATGTAATTTTTTTTCTCGTCTATTCTATGGTGTGGGGTGTCATTGTAAAGGTTAAATATATTGCGGGTGTGTGAAAACCATTTTTCAATTCAGGGATCCGTTTGCGAAATATTAAGCTCTAAACTGCTAATTTTTGTTAGAGTTTACGTGTGCGGGACACGTAATTCTAACAAAAATTTGAGTTACGTGTCCCCCCCTGCCAGCTAAATGGTTATATTTGGATTTGTGAAAAAAATTACAACAGTAGTATATATAACGAAGTTAAAAGGAAAGCTATCACAGCTAAGTAGGCTTTACAGGTTAACGAGTAATAATCAACCAACATGTTCTCCCATACATTCCGTATGGGAGAACATGTTTTTAAACTACAATGTTAAGTATGTTCTTGGGATAAATTTACCCCAACTACAGAACCCTTCATTGTGCGTGGTACGACACGCACTTGGCCGGTTTTTTAAGCTATTTAATATAAAAGTAGCTGATGAAAATGGTGTTACCTATCAATATTAGAAAGGATCAGATGAACAGAAATGACGATTTGATATTATTCCGAGTCACCAATCGACGCTGGACAATATTGTGATGGATCATCTCATTATTTACTAGTCACTAGTCATTTTCATTAATGATTTCCTAGTCAAACTAAGCACAGTGAGCTTAGACAAAAAAAATCATATTAAAATACAATTGTACGGCAAAATCTTACAAATCAATCACGATAAAAGTTACGTCTGAATTAATTTTGATCTGATCTCACTTTTCATTGTTGTAATATTGTTTGATACACTAAAGCTGCATTTCAAAACGAAAAGTAATTCAAATCTTCCAAGCAAGAGCTTTCATAAGTTGTTAAAACAAAAATTACCTCTTTCAATTTTATTAAACGTTGCCATCGCATTATTTTAAATCACCATCGTTCGGTATACGATGGCCATTACATTGGCTCATACGGCAAATGTGTGGTGATTGTTGTAACTATATGGTTAGATGTCAACCGGTGTGCACTGATTTCTAATAACAGTTATGAGCTTTGATATTGTATGCATGGCTTTATATGGATCTTCGATAGGTAGCATATAAAGCAATGATTATGAATAGGGAACAATCCATCACCTAGAAAGAAAGAAAGAAAATACGTTTTTTTGCGGTATATATGACGCAAAGAAAAAAACACGAGAATAACAAATTGGGGGAAAATATGCGTCACATCCACGCAAAACGGCCATCGCTCAGCATAATGCTGCTACCCTATGCGAGACAGAGCCCCAGCGCTGGTTTTCAGCGACAGCCGGCGTTGACGTGATGACGTCAACCGGTGCAGCATATAGTGAAATAACAAAATCAAAAATAAAATAAATACCATACTTCCTAAATGATTATAATATTTAAAATGGCAACATTTCGTTCCGTCGGCGACTCAAGCGCCGCAGATGCAATCTGTGCGCGCAGCTGTTAAAACTATTTGTTTCATTGTTTGTTGTTTGTAACCTATCATACCTTTTATACATAGATGGCAATTTATTGAAACATCACTGGAGATCATCATTATTCGAAGATGATGTTCAGGAAACTGTGCAATAAGCTCGCAAGTGCTTAAAAATGAAAGATTTTAACCTCCTGACTAAACGTTGAACAGCAAGAATGATTTTTAATTATCATTTAATAAAATCATTAAAATATTGTACTCAAATGAATCCATTACAATTTTAATCTTAATAATTCCTTACATTTGATGGTTCATCGATACTCTGGCAAATTTCTGATAAATCTTCCTCAAAAACCACTCATCAAGAAATTGAAGTTAAATATTTAATTAAGTATTTATGATTCATTTTACTGCACTCTCTCGCGTCCACAAGCTATCTAGCAATTGTTTAATAATCTCTGTAGTCTAGACAATTACGATTATTATACGAGTAATGACCACGATTTTCTTTATTATCTTTATATGCTCGTTTACTTTCTTTTTCCGCGTGATGTCCATTTACTTTTCTTTATCGTGCAATTGCTGACCTTTTGTTGTTACATGTAAATGAAATAAAAATGAGAGCATCTCCTTTCATCTGCCATTGTGGGCTTTAGATTTGTATACAATTGTTAGATTGTCTATATTATGTTTTGTCAGTGTCGTTTTACGCAGCATCGTACAATTTTTCAACTAATGTTAATACAAAACTTTACAATTCGACAATTCTACAAAATTGTTAAATTATAGAACAAATTGCGTATCACAGAAACTATAAAGATGTATAGTTACAATTTACATATCTGTAAGACTTTTCCGTTACAATTATGTAGCTTAGAATTTTGTCGTACAGACACTTGTAAGATTTCCAAATTGGTAAATTGTAACCTGTAAATAGTAATTGTATAGTTTTGTGATGTAGAATCCTGGTGGTCTTATAAGTAATTTTACACTAAAAAATAAATTCACGAAAGGTGAACTGCATTACCGTTTTATTCAACTATAAATCAATAAAAAAAGAAGGAAGTATAATTAAACATAACAAGAAAGTGCGAGCTCAAATATAATTATCAGGAAATCCACTTCACTAATTAGTAGTTGATAAGTTAGAAATACAGCGCTTTCCTTGACGCTATGCTTGCGTGATTTACTTAAATTATTACCTATAGTTATGTTCATGCCATCCTTTTCAGGGTTGGGACTACGAAATGTTCGTTCAGAAGTCCAAATCATTTATTTATTTTATTATTTATGTACACACAGAAAAATAGATACAGATAAGACTGACAATTGAATCATGTTTCACGGACCGTCTATTGATTTGATTATGAAATATGATTTTATGTTTATGTTTAGCTACTTGGGCATCAATTAAATTGGTTTATGTTTGGTCTACGCTACATACCTACCACTTTAATTTAGATGACTAAATATTTAAGTCATATTTAAGTTCAAGGGTTAGATCTCTTTCAAATTGGGGGCTGGTCATTAGCATCTCAGTCATTGGTCGCAAAGCTCTTGGACCAAAGCTATACTCTCAATCAGCTATCTTTCGTACTATGTATTGAAAAATTAGTCAACTTGTATCGTTATTCTTCAAACTAACAATTATCAGTCAGAAATTGATGTAGTAGAAATAGAGTGTAGGTTTCATGAGCAGGTGACCTTGACATTTGCGTTATCGACCTTGAACTACAAAACATGAATTCATTGAGTCCAAATTCAAGCTTCAACTGCCTCAACCAAAAAACGAGGCAGTCAATGTAAAATGTTATATTAAATTCATTAAATACAAAATACTCATAGCCGACCAAACTGATTCCAGGGCGAGGAAAGATGAAGAAGATGATGGGCATGATGATGATGGGAGGAGCAATGAAGATGGCAGCCATGATCCCGCTGGCGATAGCAGGCCTGTTCGTGTTGGCAGGGAAGGCGCTTATAGTGGCAAAGGTACCAAAGATATGATTGTTATTGCAAGCTTTTTATGAACTTCATTTTAACAAATCTTGCAAGGTTGTTAAAGATGATTTTGTCTTGAACTTTCAAGTTGCAAGTTAAAATTCCAATGATGAGACGTTTCTTTTGATATACACTTTAATTAATTGTTTTTGACTGTCGCAATAAATCTTGATTCCTCAGGATTGCCAACTGTGTTACTTTCGTTCAAAGTTCGTATAATTTTATTTTTGTAAACATATATTGAGTTGAATATAGTAACTAGGTATGTATTCCAAAGGAGTTTGAACTTGCACGTATAGATCTGCATTAACGATAACGTTCTTAACTATTCTATTAGCACATCCATCTTGAACTCTCCTACTAATTAGCGATAAAGCTAATTCATTACGCCCATAAACTAACAGATGTATCACATAATTGTTGATCCTAGATACGCAAGCAGTATTTAAAAAGACATTGTCTTCTCTTAATGACAAGTAATTATTAACTATTACGTATGCATCACATGTAGGAGAAAGTTTGGTAATAATTAAGCGTATATAGACAATTAAATCAGTATAGACCATTATTTTGCAGTAGGCACGTATTTTGATATATTCATGTCTTTTATTAACATGAGAAATGGGCTTAATGTCTTCGACGGTAGTGATTTTTTTTTTAACTCTCTATCTTTCGTTACGCTTTCTTGTATCAAAATAATTGAAACAAATCTATTGATGGATTTTCACATGTTAAAAATAATATAAATTAATATCGTATCCATACGTTAAGGGCTATGGCTATGGTCTGTTTCTCTGAATAGGGAGTATTAAAATAAAATAATGTTTTTATGAATAAAAAGTTAAAGTTTTGACGGTCAATGAAACAGTTCCATTGTGTTAATGATGTTCCTACTTTATATATGCAAACCACAATCTGAATAGATTGTGTGGGTAATCACATTTACGCAGAATTTCATTATAATCTATAACTATAAGTTTCAATAATTCATTGGCAAAGGGTCTTAATAAAAAACCATAGGTTTAGTAGCAATAAGCAATTCATTCCCTTACCACTCATTTTCCATTTTATTAATCACTACCTGTGCCCCGCAGTTTCACCCGCACAAGTCTCGATCCTGTGGGAATATTGGGATAAAATGTCCTTACCCAGGTCATGGTCTAGCCATGTGCCAAATTTTATTCAAACCCGTTCAGCCATTTTAGAATGAACGCGTAACAAACAAACTCACTTTCGCATTTATGATATTATAGCAGGATTTCTAAGCAGAATGATTTAAATGTTAAGAAAATGAGAAATTGGTAGGTTCACTTTAAAATTTTTCCCATGTCTAAGTATAAAATTCACACATCTGTGATGAATGTTGTCTCCCATTTAAGTGACAAGCTCAAGAGTTAAGTTATTGCCATATACCATGCATTCCCCTATAAATCCAATACACGACAAAGCATCTCAACTTTCAATACTCTCAAACTCTCAAACCATTATTCACTTCTCTTCCTATTTTGCTTATCACCGTTTGTTTTTGTAATATCAAGTAGAGAAAATGGATAATTATAAGTAATCGTTTCTTTTTCCCACCCTATTGTCGCTTAGTGTCGTGGGAATGAAGTGACGTATTATCTCAATGTGAGAATAGGTAGTCGGTAATTGTGCTGTGGCCTACATTCTTCGGTGTATGAGGATTTAGTTTAGGCCCTTGAAAAGAGGGTCGTGAATAGAACGTCTGCTTTTTTGTTTCAATGGCTGATATTTTAGCCAACAAGTAGCAACTTGGACAGCTCTAGAACGTCAAACCTGTATTTGAAGATTCAATAAGAATGATTATGAACTAGCTGCGCACCGCGGTTCCACTCGCATAAGTCTCGATTATGTAGAAATATCAGGATAAAAGTAATAATAGCGTGAAAGCGTAACATACAAACAAACAAACTCACTTTTGCATTTATAGTATTAGTTAGGATAATATTGAGGTTTTTTGTAATTTTTTATTGCGATCGTGTCCCTGCAGTAGTTGAAATTACCATTGATATAAATGCTATGGCTATTGATGATGTGATGACTAAACTGTCTAACACCCAAACGTAGCAGACTATAATAATTTCAAAACTATGTAACACCCAAATTTAGAAGACTATAATGTAAGCATTGTAGCCCAGGTGGCGTTCTGTAGTTTTTGCCTACCCCCATTCAAGAAGGCGTGAATTTATGTATATTTTACGATAGGACAAGCATATTTCCATCATTATGGGTATCGTATAGTTCTTGAACGAAACTTGCTTGTTACCTCAGGATCAAACTTTATAACTATGTATATTGGAATAACGATTATTTGCAAAATCTTCAGTATTTAGCTCTTCATATAAATGTTCAGAGTTCTAATCATTCTACTGACAAAAGATTAAATCAGTTCAAAAGAAAGTATTTTAATCCCATGTTTAAGCTTCCATTGATAAATTCTTTTGAGTGAGTTAAACAGTCGCTTCAATGAAAAATATGTTCCCTCGCTCTACTTTTAATTTTCTTTGTATGTTTATCTTGACTTTGAAATTCTGGGCTAATTAATTTTAATTTCATGTTGTTTATTTCAGTGTTTGACAGATTATACACACTTTTAATAACAAGAAACATTTATAACTCTCTCGGTTATAAGCGGCTACAGACTTCTGAATCATTTAAAAATAATGTCCATGCCGGCTACTTCATCATGTAAGGAAGAATGTTTCCAAATATCACACAAATCTTCTTCAAGATTATTTTAAACGTTGCCGCCGCGTTTCCATCTTACTGCTGTGCTACGCTTACGGTTTGTGGTTTAGTTTAAATTTACAAATAATATTCAATATTATTGTCTAGGATTACGTACGACTGTTTTATGTTATTATTACTATCTTGTCCTGCTTCTTTCTTTTCAGTTCATCTGACTCATATTTTACTAAGAGTTTGTTCTAAGTTTCGAACCTAAGTTTATTTCTCATGGTCCACTTCACCCATTTTTTAGTAAATAATAATATTATAGATACATTTCTAAGTTACAACATTCAAGTTTATTATATGGAACTAAAGTCAGAACCCGCGGCAGAGACCTTGTGACACGAATAGAGAATGATACTTCATTGTAGCCACAGGCGCTTACTTACACTTATAGCTAACTAGTTATTTGTGGTTGGCAAGTTAGCGGTCCCGTAAAGTTCGCAAAAAAGGTACGGAATTTTGGGAATATCACTATTGATAACCAATTAATCCCAGAGTATTTGTGTCATGAATATAAAACAACAATACGTACCCCATTGCCGCAAGATTAGGAAGACTAATTGTTGCAATTGCCATTTTGGTAAAATATGTGCTGAATGTAATAAACTGCATAAGGCCCTTTGTACAAGGCACGGTTTCTTTACGGTACGGCGTATAAACCGCGCTGTTGAACGTGTTTGTCAACAAGCTTCCAGTAATCCATACAACACTGACGACCGTGCCAACACGTCGAATAAACAGTAGTTTTTCACGGCAAAAAAAATGAGTGTGATACCTTTTTTTTAAAATATGAAATAAACTGATTCAGACGAAATATTTAGAAAAATTATCTATATATTTATTCTATCTGAACGATATATATACTTTTTCTTATCTCTATTTATTAGAATAAATTACAAGTTAGCTCATAGAATTATGCATGCCAATTCTCTGTAATGCCCCGACAAAATGTTGTTTGTAGCTTCGCAGAAATTTATGCAACACATATTTATAGGCTGTTGTACAGCTTACAACATACAGCTCATATATCTATCAAGCTAAAAAACGAGCGTGAAAATCATTAATAAACAAGTCTTTACACACTTCATTGCTTTCAGCTCAAATAAATTACTTTCAAACACATGAATTCCTAACTTTGCTTCTATCGGTACTAAGAAAATTCCTCGATAGTTAGAAAGGAACTCCATTTTGAAATATTTCTGGTACATCGGAGTCACGATCTAGAGTTTATTTTCTTCATATATTTTGTACGCAATTAAGGGATATAGTCCTATCAACTGTTTATCAGTAGCTTACCGCATAGCAAAACTTCAATTACTTTCCGTAAATTACTAGGTATACTATTCCTGTATTTTGCATAAATGCATATTAATCGGTAGAATGTTTGACTAAACTGTTTTAATATTGATTCAGAAAATTTAATAATGTCCTCTTTAACGGTATTTTTTCTATATTCTTTTTTCCATTTCACTTCTCATCATCGTCATTGAATCTACAAAATCATTTACCTATCATTCATTAACATGCTTTCCAAGTTTTTATCTTTACTATCTTCATCAGCCTGTCATACAAATGAAATCCAATCAAATCTATCAGACAGACTACTAACTTAACCATCTACTCCACGAGAATGCATCACATCGATTAAGTTCACATTATTGTAGTTTCTTGTAGCATGTAAACTGTGTCGTGAATCAATGCCAGCGTCATTGAGGACGATCGATGTCGCTTTGATCATCGTAGTGAAGATCTCAATGATTACACGGAAGTATTATTTGACATGGATTTCTGATTCTAGTTGAGCTTTAGTTGTAATGGACGTAGTATCTTCCCAAGTTTGTTGTGGTCATTTCGTTTTGATTTGTACAGAATTTCTGTGGAAAAGAATATTGGTTTTATTTTGGCATAAAGTGCAACTGCAAGCACTTTAATAAAACCAATATTTTACTTTAGAGAAGTAATTGTCATCTCGGTAATCACCCCCTTTCTAGCCATATCATCTTTCACACAGTCCATCTATCGTTTCTTTAGTCTTCCCCTACTCTTATAGCCTGTATTATACCTGTGGTGTACATAAATTATTTAGATACCTCTAGATACTGCTTCATGTCTACCCGTGAGAACTTAAAATTGATGATCCGTTTTCAGCTATAGATTTCGCTACTAACACGTCCAAAACGTGCCACATCTAAGATCATCATTCGTAGAAAGTAATTACAGTACAAATGTCACGGCTAATGCCATCCTGTGTCATTATCATCATCATCATCATAGAGTCACTCAGTTGGCACTTTCATGCTTTGTTGATCTTTGGCTGTTGTTTCAAATATTTTAGATAAAATCTTACGTTCTAGGGAGACTATTGGATATAATTTTACCAAAGATTATCTAAAATTATGCTTAGTTTTTCCAACTGATGATGCTTTCACTTTTACCTACAGGATGTATTTTTTGGAGATCCTTATCGATCTATCTAATCACTAGTCAGCATTTTTATGTCTTTTCTCTTTACCTTTCTTCATCTATATCTACTTTTTTTAGTCAACAAACTCTTTGTTCTTATTTTGCTGCTATCTCATCAAATTAAGTTTGTTCATCATCAATAAACTTCTTTTGTTTCTACTCATATTCAGTAATTTCTTTCTCTGCTTAATGCCTGGCTTATGCAGTGGCAGTAACTGGACCCAGTGACTGGGAATTTCGGACCCAGTCAGTAGCTACTGGGCCTGAAAATGGGTCGGTAGGTTAGTCAACTGGACTGACTTGACGACGCGATGTCAGCACTGGACTGGGTTGAAACTAGTGTCTACACGAACCCAGTTGCAAGTCAGCGCTGAGCAGTGACTTACTGTACTGCCACATAACTGGGCTCGTATAAACCTGCCTTTTGGCCTATGGTTAAAAATATATGAACTACCCAAAAATAATCATCATTCTTAGCTAGTAGAATTCGCAAGTGTATATACAATTTTAATAACTCTATGCTTACGGTATCTAAATGCGTAACCACTGCCAATGTTTTTATTTTCTTGTAAAAATCCTTGTTTTATGGTAATAGAAGCATAATTTCATGCTCTTAATTCTTTGGCCTGGTTAATTAGAACCGTTAAAGACTGCATAAGCTACTTGTGTTAGATCTAAATGCATATTAAAAGATGGAAACTAGTGCAAGCAAACTTTTGTACTCAAATATCTGAGACCACATTCATAATCAAGATTGCCTGAGAGATATCATCTTCCTAGCTTTTCGATACAATGTTGGAGCCAGTTTTTACTCTAACTGGATGCAGCTTGGAGATATTTAAATCCAATTCGTCACTTAGTTTCCATCCTAACTATTTTCAGCGTTTTCTCAGATTTAGTTTTGTTTGCTCTTTATATCAATGTCTATTTCGCTATAGCAAGATTTTCCGCATAATAGTAGCAATATTGTCTTTAAATAATCACAATGAATACGGCATTAAGTTCCCTTCACTTCGGAAAATGGTCATAAAGAAAGGTTATAAATTAACTTTCTTTACTTGTTTATTAACTTCTACGTCAGTACTTTACCTGGAGTGTTGTTTTTCTCTTTGATGTTCTATTATTTTTGGGTTTTATCAAGCACTAGCTAACGCCCGGCAAGCGTTGCAATGCCTTTTTAATTTTAATTTTATTAATATGTATCTTCTCTGGCGCGCACACAACAACTTCATCACAGTCAGTCGAGCCACTGTCAAGTTTTTTTGAGATGAATGCATGGCAATCGATTTATATATACATATATAGATTAGCAACTTCTGCTTTTAATATTGTGTCCGTTGTTTTTTTAAATACTTTATCTGTTGGAAAACCATGTATCTATCTATTGTTGGTTGCTTGGTCATGATAATTTTCTATAGCATCGTTTACATGTATCATGTTTTATGATAAAGTTAAGGAAACACTGTGTTCTCATTACTTCTTCTTTATTTATTAACATGTCTGTACCAGGTGGCGCTCTGTAGTTTCTACCCCGTAGGAAGAAAGCGTAAGTCTATGTATATATGTATGTCTATATACATTGTTCAAAAACCAGAATACCCGCGAAATTTCGCATTGTTGCATAACTTTTTAATCAGTCGAGATTTTTAATTCATATTCTTTATAGCACCTCTTTAGGTCATGAGCTATTCGAATATAAAAAAATATTTGGCCTAGGTCTTAAGAGGGAAAATTCATTCGCTGTTACGATGTATAGTAGATTAGGATTCGGTGATTATTTAGTGGATTAAGGGCCTCTTTGGCCTCGCACAGGTCGTTATTAATTTGCTAGTTTTTAAATGCTCCTTTTTTAAATAGAGATATATTTTTTTAAATTATTATTACTGTTTGTATTTCCTGTGTGTGTCCTAAATAAAATATTTTTATTTCTTTTATTATGATTGTTGCTTTCTTGCAGTCTTATAGGAATTACGAGCAGTTAAAATTAAGTTTTACGTATAGATACTTACTTTTGTTTAGAAAACTTTACGATCATAGATATAAAAATAAAATACTCTTTATTGTACACCATAAAAATTACAGATATAAATTTAGAAATTTTACATAGGGTGACACAATCATAATAATTACCACTTTTACATAGTATTGTTGTAAAATTTTACTATCGTTGAAATGCGTATTCGACATACGCATTTCAACGATAGTAAAATTTTCGATATTACTAAATAAAATAAAATTATAAAAGCGATTTCTATATCACTATAATTTTGTAAAATACCGGATTTTGCACGTTTGCAACTGTTACATAATATTATGCTCTTAATATAATTACTCTTTTAGGCGTTGTATGATGTGTTGATTGAAAAACTATAGTTCTTTTAGCGATAGTTTTAAAGCCCATCGATTTTAAGCTGTCACGCCACCAGTTACTGTAATGATTTGGCATCTACATCTATTTCAATGATTTCCACATTCATCATATCGTTTTATACTCCTCTAATACATGCAATCTTTAACATATCAAGAATTCATCAAGTTCAAGATATTCCAGATCAAGCATTCTAAACCAGAACATTTTCAGTGTAGGTTACGATCACAGAGTATGTAAAGACTGGATTGTTAATACGTTGCTATTTCCACGTCGCGCGTCGCGTCGAATCATACAGATATTTTTTGTAGGCCTGAGGATTTGAGGGCCTGGCCAATTATTCATAGGTGGGTGCAGAACCCTAACTTAGCTTGTGATAGGATTAGTTACCCGCCAATGCGTCAATTAAAAACTCTTTAGCCCAAAAGGTAAACATGCGAGTCAAAAGTCGTCATCCATTCATTTTACTTGATGTGAAAACAAACCTAGTTTAGTATACTTGAAATATACACCCCTAAGTGGGGTGCATATTTCAAGTATACTAAAAAGTATAATAATTACAGTGCAACTAGACACGTCATAAAATTATTCCATGACCTTTCAAACACTTAGTTCGACATCTCATCTATTAAGTTCATGTTGATGACCGACATTCGTGACAACAATATTATACGTACTGCTCATATAAATGTCGGTCGCGTGATTTTCCCGACATAGCACTCCATTTTTTACTGCATCCTTGTACACTCTCATACCGGAATACCTAGGCAATCAAGCCATTAACTTTCTACACGATTAGGGCATTCTGAGTGCAATAACTTACATTTTAGTGCTCATTGAAAGTTATTAATGATGTTAGTAATTACTGTGGCCTTATTGCGATGTAAATTGTAGGAAGTGTGTAGGGTGATTTAAATTGGATTGGATCACAATAGAAATCTAATAGGTATGTATTAATTAACTGCCCCTTTAAGTAATTGTAACATTGTTGTCACTAAATGGGTATTCAAACAGCAATTTTTATGTCATGTTTTTAATGTCTTAAGCAAAAATGGTCCATCTTTATGGGATGAAAAATCCAAAAATATTTTTTACAATCTCAATACATTTTAAGATCCTATCATATGTTGCAAGACTGTAATTCATGAAATTGCGGAAATGGTAAGGCAACATATAGTTAATTACTTCATAAATGATAGAAGTTGATGGGAAATAATAATTAAAATAAATAGCAAAGAAATTCAAACGATCAAGTAAATCCCTTGCGTAGAAAGTCTATTTAAAGGCTAGAGTTTGAACTCACGAACCTTAGGTCGGGTCAGTGAAAGCAGATGTATGATAACAACTCATTACGTTGTTATGATGTACCTTTATAGGAAACATGGGGGAATGGGGGGATTGATTGATCGGGGAGGAATGTGTGTCATGATATCCCGTGGAACTAAAGTGGTCTCAAGGTTTGATTACTTGCATAAAGATCAATGAATCTAGGATGTTGGGAAATGGTTAGGGTGTATAAATTGGAGAGTCGATGTGAAAGGATCTGAGGAAGAAAAGCGGTAGCGTTGTCGCAAAGAATACTCCGTGGAATTTCGCAATTGAAATATATTTCAGATTTTAGGGTTTTCATTAGGGAACTCGCGTCTATATTTTTTAAGGGTAAACCAGTCAGATATATTTGGAAAATATGTCGACCATAGATAAATATACCTATTGCCTAACCACGATTTCCCAACATCCTAGATTCATTGATATCTCAGTTGTGTTGACTGCCTCGTTGGTCTAGTGGCCGCAAGCGCTACTGCTAAGCATGAGATCCTGTATTCGATTCCCAGGTCAGGCGAAGTGTTATTGGGCTTTTATATCTGTAATTTCCCAGTAGTAGTCCGGAGTCTGGATTTGTACCCGGTTGATGGCAATAGGGTCGAGCCTATAATATAGGACTTAAACATAACTGACGAAATGTGGGTTTACTATAATATAGGTACACCCTGCCTAACCCTACGGGGATTGTAAGCGCAGTGTTATGTTATGTAGAACATTTGAGGTTCGAAAGTACCCCATATTCAACAGACTTTTAATGAGGACATTTTAACGAATATTCTAAGTCCGAATGTTTCAGGCATAGTTCTTTATTTTGTCTTGTGTTGTTAAAGAGCTGGTAATAAAAACTCCATGTTCCAGCTGAAAATAGTAAGCAACGAAAAAAATAATAATTAAAGGTTGATGAAAATCTTAGAAAAGTTTTAAAAATGTTTTGTGAATAGAAATTTCCTGATTTCACGACATGATTCTATTGTAATTTCGGAAGTGGTAATGACGGAACTTCTACTATTTTCAGACAGAAATCTTACTAAAACTACACTTAGCCCAGGAATCAAACACATGTTCCCATGCTCACTATACAGCCACTTTTACTCGTCAAGATAACATCAACATAATCACAGTATAGCGTGGTTTGAACCTCACTCAAACATTACTATGCAAATACGGCATTCAACTAGAAACAAAAACAGTTCATATAATATAATTAATAGCATATTCGTTATCAATAGCGATAAGGAAGTGGAGCAAACTATTTTTAAAACTCGCGTGTGTAGTAAAATGGTTTATCTACAGTTCATTTAAGGAAAGTAAGACGTACTTATTGTAGAATCGGAAAGAATTTTTAGTTAAAGTATTTAATAATATTTTAGCATTGAACCTTGTAAGGAATGTAAAAAAGCTTGCTAAAACCTGGAATCCTGTGACTACAAATGGATGTTTTTTTTCGCCAGATGTCCAATATTGTTCACAAAATATTAAAAATAACATGAAGGTGAGTAATGTAGTCTAGAATATTCTGTATCTCATGAATAATGAATGTGTTGCAGATAGTTGGTAAGATCAGTTGTTTACAAACCTTTCGGAATCAGAGTTTTGTATACAATGATTCATTGTTCAAGATTTTTTTATTCTTCTGCGTTCTGAGTGTTTACTCATACACAAGAATAGGTAGGAATACCGACTTATATGGATTTTACTGGGAAACTGCATCACCGTCAGAGCTCTAAGATACTCCTACATAAATTTAACTAAATTTCCTACGCAATTACCCCACTGGCAGTACCAGTGGGGTAATTGCGTAGCAAATTTACAATAGCAATGGCTTTCATTTTGAAAGTTCAACAACATTCATTGCGTTATTTACGTTGTTAAGTAGACAAATTTTTCGAACACACGAAGCAATGAATTAGCAATATCCTTAAAAATAATTCAATTACGTTGTTGAGTTTACTCTGTTAGAGTCTTACTCACACAAGTTGTAATTGAAAACCCCTTAAAGGGTTATTGTAGGTTTTCATAATTATGATTAACTTTTACTATGGGATAAAACCTGAAATTTGGAAAAATAATGCCGTTACATACATTATGTTCACATAACTCGACAAAATGTAGGAATATTTTTTTTGGTATTGCTATAGCTATTTATAATGATGAGTAGGTACAATGACTACTAGGAAGTTTTCAGTTAAATATTTCAATTACACCTTGTATTTATGTTATAAATTTTATTTTATTTTATTTTAATTTTATTTTATTTTATTTTATTTTATTTTATTTTATTTTATTTTATTTTATTTTATTTTATTTTACTTTATTTTATTTTATTTAATAGGAACAACAAACAGCTACATTATGCAATATTACAACAGAAAAACAGAAATAACTTAAGTAATATTGTAGCCCACAGCGCTGTTCACAGATTACCAATAATAAATAAAACCTTAAAGTCACTAAGTGAACTGTTCATGCATGACAGTTACACTAATAATTACAAAAACAGAAAAAGTAGAAAAGTATTTAAAAACAACAACGAAACAATTAATCTGAGAGTTCAAGTGTCTCATACAAAAGGCTACGAAACCTTTTCAAAGAACATGTAAATATGTCTTATGTTCGAATGCTTCATTGTAGGTTGCTGCCATTCGCCGAACTGGTGAACGTAGACCAGTGTTAGATCGGCAGGTACCTACTGCAAAGAGTTTTCCTGCACGAACCTGCCGTCTATGGACAGTTCTGGGGACTGCATAGCACAATACATTATTTAAATCTATACAATCAAAATTGCCATTAACAATGTTACATGAATGTCTGTAAGGATTTATTTCTTTTTATAAGTAACTTGCCTCCGCCAGCGGCTTCGTCCATCGTGATATTTTCTATAAATTTTAAGTGATAATAAAACATTCGACTGGTGAAATTTTTTTTCAAATCGGTCCAGTAGTTTTTGAGTTCATTCATTACAGATACATACAACTCTATTATCATTTTATTATTTGTATAGAAAAGGGGTCATACATTACCTCCAACCTTCAATAGCACAGAAAAAAAAAAGAGCGTTATTATTTTTACATTTACAAAAACGCCAACCACAGCAAAAATGTTGCCAAACCACCATATTTTCAGTCTACATACAACTTACTACCGAGACGTGTAAAGGTGTTTGACCCCATGTTAAACATAACCACGTGGATATACGAGTACTAAAGAGGAGTTATGACATATATCATAACTTAGTATTCAGTCAATTGCGGTATCGGAGTGAGATGTCGCCGGTTCGTTGTCTGAGTATTTAAATTTTGGGAAAGATACCTATTAAAATTAAAGATCAGTTAAAAAAAAGTTTCTTGTTCTTGTTATCTATATCGGTTGAAACTAAACAATAAAATATTTGCCAGTCAGCAATATGGTAGCAGGGCCAATTTGCATGTTCAAAATAGAAAATACATTTATACCAATAAAACGTTTAAGTATGTGTTTATTAGTTTCCTTACCTGCATACCTATTAATAATTTGACAATATAAAACGATATAATTTCTACGTAGGTATAATTTTATTAACTTTATAAATTTGATCGTTAACTGATCTCAATTTATTTTAATTGTTACATTTCTGAAACGTTACTGAAACTACTTAATTAAAATACCCAATATTTATTAGTGTTATCGCCAGCCCTATCTAAAACGCTATTACATTTTCAACCTAAAATCTATCTTCCTTGAGTTTAAAATCCCGTGTTCCATTTACCACGTGAAGGGAATACACACTATTGAAATTGTGAATCTTATAGTTATCGTAGTAAGGTCTACAATGGCTTCTGTAGTGATGCATGAAAGAATTTAATAAGTTCTGAAGGCATACGTCACCGACCTTCGGTGTTCCATTCTAGTTCCATTTGCTTCGGTTGCGCGCATTTTAATATAAGTCAGTGTTGCTAGAATACGGAAGAATTGCTAGGAAACAGGGAAAAAAAATACTGGTTTTAACTTTTTTTCTTAATTTCTATTCGGGAGTGATCCTTTTATTAGAACATTAATTTAGTGTTTTGTAATTACTTGTTTGTATTTGCTTGTGCTCTGTGCCTATATTGTGCTTGTGTAATACCTATTCATAGTTAAGTGTAACTTACACAATTTGGCATTCTTATCAATGGAAATAATTATCAACCTCATGAGTAGGTGAATATAGTAAACGAGAAGTAATATGAAATAACATTTTGATTAACCCATCAAAATAAGATAAACATTAATTTAAAAGATTGAGTTCAAAGGAAATACTTTCATAAATAGGTGATAGAAAAAATATTCTAAAACACCCTCTTAACTAAAACAATAAAAAACACCCCATTCTGGGTAAAAATCAATTCCCTACTCTAGCAACACAAGCCAACGACTGGCAGTCATTTCACTGCAGCGGGGCACAACACCCGCTTACGCTTCAAAATCGAAGTCGCCGCCAAAAAACGAAGTCGCAAACTCAAAACTCGAAGTCACCAACATATTGTTACTACCGTCGTTTCAAGTAAATCTCGTGCGGCTTGTGTTGATTCAAGCCGTTCGAGATTTACTTATATCGATAGTAGATATATCTCTGTTTATTTTACCGGCTTCGGAAGTTCAGACCACGTGGTAAATGTATTTTTATTTATTTTCTTTTCGTTGCGTGTTTTTAATTGTTTTTTTTTATTGTTTTTGTGCTTTCTGAGTTTATCTTGGACATTACTATCGGTTCGGTCGGTATTGGTCTATCGGTAAAGGAAAATTTCGTGAGGAAACCTGGACTTATAGTTAATATAAGTTTGAAATCGCCAACCCGTCTTGAGCAAGCGTGGTGATCAATGCTCGCGCCTTCTCTGCATGAGAAGCGGCTCTTGCCCTCCAGAGATATAGTAATAGGCTGATATTATTATTGCTTTTGCTAGATTCGGTGTTCGTTTTTTTTGTTGATACTTGGCGTAGTCCATACCATTGAAAGGCATTTTTGTTTTAAATTCATTTCGGTTGTTTTCCTTGAACCCATTTTGTAATTTTATGTGCATCTTTTTAAAGGTCTGCATGATTGGTCTTTTTGTTGCGAATAATATACTCGTCGTTATCATTCTTATGGTAGGTAGGAAGATAATGTTCACGGCTACACATCAAGCTATTCATTTCCAGTTTATGCTGATCTCGCATTGTATAGGATTTCCGTACGCAACGGTAAAAAGTTGGTTGCAAAACCTTGAGGCTTTTTCTTCAATATCCGTGTCTTGCATGTGATATACGTGTTCATTTTGATATCCCATACCTCTAGGGTATTAATGAGACCATGTCAAAGAATTAACTAGCATATAAATATTTTTTCTATTTACCACCAGACTCTCGATGTCTAAGTTTCATTGGTAAGTACGAGTAAATCATTTTCATTCAAACCAATCATTCATATTTAAAGCTAAGAAAATGCAACGTTTTCATATTTTCTTTTTATGAACAAAAATAGTCTGAAATATTTTTTTTTTTAATATTTACGTGCCAGTTGATTGTTTAATATGGTCTCATATATCAAAAAAACACCTTGTAAGAAGTAGTAAAGTAAAAATATTTCAAATCCATTTTCTAGCCATTCAAATTCAAAATATTTTATTTCACATAAACCTACATGGGCACTTATGAAACGTCAGAAGCTAGGTGCACGGTTCCAATTGGTTGTTTCGTATGGAGAAGAGCCGGCAAGAAACTCCACGGTTACTCTTTTAAAAATAAGAGGCTTTTACAATATTTTCAAATAACAGTGTTATTAGGTATGGGAGGACAGTTTAGGTCTTTCAACAATTACCAGGTACTTAACAGAATAATGATGGTCAACAAATCTACAGTCCACTAGGCCTACAGCGTTCTCATATTCACATAATTGAAAATAATCTATATAAAGATAAATAAGTTAATAAAAACGTATTTTAAACGAAATGACGTGTTTGCTATTACAGCGGTATCAAATCTGAATAATTATCATGTCCACAAAAGCCACTAATAAAGATCAAAGTTCTCAATTTATCTATAATTATTTTCTAACTATTTGTGTTAGAAAAAATATCTGCAGGTTTTATAACAATTTGATAAATATCTGGCAACTGACAATGAAATGGTACATGTTGTTTTATCAATGAAAACTTGAAACCAGTTTCAGAAAATTCTTGACTCATAATACTTATATGCATACTACAGAAAATTCCGGTTTAATTTCCTTATAGTTTTGTTTTACAAAGCAATAATTACAAGTTTTTTTCATATCAGATGTAGGATGCATGTTTAAGGTAGTAACGTAATCGCAAGAAGTTGGCAGAATCAACTCAAAGTGGTTTTGTTGACAAATGTTTCTCCATCATTAAACCTTTGTTTATAAATGGACCCATTTTTTAAAACAAGAACCAACTTACAATTTAAGTGAAATTGAGTTTGGTACATAGATGGCTCGGCACTCACATCGCGCATTCTATCTTCTCAAAAAAAATGGTTCCTCTTTACCGAGTAACAACAGAGATACAACAGTGTCACCAACTTCGTCAGTCTTGCGGAACCAACCCACTGTGGCCACCTTTTAAAAAACTATACAGCATGGTCCCCAAAACACTTATTAAAACTACTCGTTAAACAGATCCATGACCCTTGGTACCTTTACAACTTAAGCATTTAAATTATGCAAACCAGAACCAATGTTGGTTGGTTCCATCTAGCATAAAAAGTTCGATTTTTCGAATTTTTATTTATTATTATTATTTTTTTTTATTTTTTTCGACTTTATAGAAAAAATATGGTTTGGTTCTTGTTTGCATAATGCAAATTAGGTTTGTCTTGAAGGAACCATGTAGCATAGTTCTTAATAGTGTTAAAATTCAGCATTATTTTAGTAAAAATAGTCCAACCCACAGCAGGTTGGTTCGAGAAAATGAGACTTTTGTAAACAGAGTGTGAAAAATGCATACATAGTAAATTAATCAATGAATATTTGTTAACCTTATGTGGGATACTATAGCCTATCTAGGAATATTAGATTTATAAATATAAAGTTATAGTTTAAAGTAAATCGTGAAAAACCCAGTTGGTTCTTTCTTGCAAAAATATATTTTGTTGCTTAGTTCCTTCTTGTAAAATGGACGTAAGATTTCATGGATGTGATATTTCAAAAAATAAAAGTAATTCTTTATAATTAAGATACTTTTTAATGCCATTTATTAGATATTGAATCATTTTGTTACATTTAACGCAAAAACATTGTACAATAGAAACAACAACCCTTAAAGCTAAACATCACTATTTAATTATTATCGCCTTCTATTATTATCGCCTTCCATCTCAAAATCGATAGGCCGTCGATATCGTCTTCAATGTTGCTACTTTTCAAGGTTTTATAGAAATCTTGTGCGTCTTTTGGTATAAGGTGCAGAATACTTTTTATATCTGTTAGTTTAGCCTCAGATGGGCTTTGCTTGTAGGCCAAAGTAAGTCCATATCACTTTTGGTTATCACGGTCCTACTTCAGATTTTTTTTTTATATTAACTTCCTTCAACTCATCGTCCAGATTGGTTCTCATAAAAATAGAGTACATTTTTTCTTTCTTTGGTATCCAGCCAATTTATTTTAGATTCATCTTCTGCCTTCTTTCTGTTTGTGATTTTTGTTTCTAAATTGCGTGACGACAAAAAGTCTTCTTTGATAAGAATGTGTACAATCATCGTGTCTTTTGATAAGGATTGTGGCCGGATAGAGTGCGATCTTAAGCACCAACAACGATTGTAAACCCCAGAAGATTACATGAAAAATTAAACCAATGATTCGTCATCAGATCATAAACATCATTACTATGTATCTATAGTAAGTTATTTATTTGAAACTAGCTTTTGCCTGCGACTTTGTCTGCGATCCAGGATAAAAAGTAGCCTATGTCCTTACTCAGGTCATGGTCTATCTGTGTTCCAAATTTCATCCACATTCGTTTAGCCGTTTTAGCGTGAAAGCGAAATAAACAAATAAACTCACTTTTGGATTTATAATATTAGTTAGGATAGCTTTCGTCCACTTGGATCTCATACTATAAAAACTTCAACACCTTATATTACCTCTTTAATACTACCTTAACAGGCCAGGCCCCGCAGTTCGAAATTCACTCGCGGTTTACGTCACTTTAAACATTAAAAAAAAAAACGGTATTTCCTGTCATTTTTTGATTATTTTTGGCCTAATTGACGAGAATATCCGTAAGGTAGGTTAAAACAGCGCACAGATGATAATAGCCATTATTTAGCAGTAAAAATAGTGATTTATCCGTCCGTCGCCAATTGGTTACGGTCGAATCACGCACGCACTGATTTAAAACCTAAATCACTATTTTTGGCTTGACCGGTTAAAATATATCAAAATTGGTTTAGTAGTTTAGCCGTGAAAACGTATCAAACAGGCAGATAGATTTCCGCATTCAGAAAATTACGATGACTATCAGATATCTTACCAAACGTGCTCCAGTGGGTCATGGTAACTTAGGTTGGTACTCGTGCCTAGTGTAGTACAGTAATCTAATTTCCTGTCAAAATTAGTGATATCAAATATACCACTATCTCAAAAGCACCAAACTTGTGATGCTCGAGAAACGAATAACTAAACTATTATTTCCGTACGATAAGATATAATTTCAAACATTACTCCTGTACTATAAAAACTTATCTGACTATTTCTAATCAAAGCCTGAACTAAATAAATAGCTTAGACGAGCATGCAATGTGTTAATGGTTTCTATTTATAATAATATTTTTTCCAGTAATGGCAGCCTCGTTGGTCTAGTGATCGCAAGCACTACTGCTGATCCTGGGTTCGGTTCCCGGGTCAAGCAAAGTATTATTGAGGTTTTCCATATGGAATTTCTCAGTAGCAGACCGAAGAGGCTCGCCTATTACATGGGACTTAAACATACATAACTGGCAAAATGTTGGTGTACTGTAAGATACACTTCTGCCTGACCCTTTGAAAATACAGGCGTAATAAATTATGTGTACCATCGCAGTCACTCATACTAATCACTTTGAAAACAAAATCCCGTGCACACGATGACCACATCTGTTTAGCGCCCCTTTTTTTGTAGGTACCTAAGTGTTACTATAGCGGCTGAGCGCTGCAACCAGAAATAGTCCTTACGGTGTTTGAACTTTGTATATGCGTGTCCGCGATAGTACGTATGTAAATGACCCAGCTTGCTACAATGTTACTATCGTTTTTTTTTATGTTATTTGTTTTCCTGTTAACCTCTCCATCTAACTGAAACTTAATCATTTATGTTTGTGCTAGAAATAGTTTTTTTTAATTATTATGTAACTCAATATTTTTACTAGGATATACAAAATTAAATATTATAACTAACTATATAAATATACAGAAATAATAGGTCACTTAGGCACATCACATCGCCACGCTGCCGCACTGCTAGAAATTATATATTTACATACATTAATACAACGTTTGGGCTACAAAATGCTACCATTTAAGGATTGATCTATCTGACTAATGTGTGCCTATTTTCATCGTTGCATGCACAACTGCAAACACGCAACGATGAGATTCTTTAGTGTTCATGATTTTTGAAGTGGTAATCGCTTTTCTGGTCCGCTGGAGGCGTTTGATCTCAAATCCATCGCAAAATCCCTATTGCATGTGGCTGTGAAAATAAAATACGGATTTTGGTCAGATCAGACGGATGTAAAGACTAAAGACAGAATTGACTATGCTTCTAAAATATGTACTCCCACTCGCTAGTTGCAACTTATTGCTTACTAGCGGCGGGTCGGCCCCAGTCCGCACGGTTTTACGATTTGACAAAAAGTCGAGATTTCTTTAAAGTGAGTTAAATACAGCTTCGTTGGTCTAGTGGTCGCAAGCGCTACCGCTGAGCATGAGGTCCTGGGTTCGATTCCCAGGTCAATAGTTATGTATGTAGTAGTGAAATATATTTTCTAAATGATGGTAATAACTGCATCAAAATCCATTGTGTAGTTTAGAATCACTAGAATGAAGTCACTTTTAGTGTGTCTGTGTCGGTCACACAGACACACAAAAAGTGACACACAAAAAAGTGACTTTATTTTAGATATTTATACTTATAAATAAACGTGTTACATAAGCAAAATAGTATCATAAAAATAACAAAATACCATTACACAACAGTTTTATATTAAAATTCATTAATACAACCCTCTCCGTAGCAAAATATTTCCTACAAAACACTGTGTGCATTGTGTATACAAAATGACGGCGGAACTAACCCATATAAGTGCCGCTGTAAGTCGGCCGTGGCTATAGATTATTGACTTATTTATGCACTGTGAAGGAGGGTGCATACCCTTTTAACACGATAAGTGTATTGTAGCTATTCTTAGTGTCAAACATAATATTTACATTGCTAGTAGAACACAGTCTTGTTTTAAAGGATAGTATTCAAGAGAACATTTGCATCAAACATAACTATGCAAAATTTGAATTATGCGTCAGCTCAACGTACTGTAGGAGAGAGCATTTATTGCCTCGCTTGTGTACTATAGTTTGACCGATACCGCTGTACCAAGCCTTAGGTATGTGCGCGGCGAGACATGGGGGTAGTGCAACCTGCTCATTCGTCAACGCTCACGGCGGCGTCCCGCTGCTCATTTGTCAACGCTGCCTCCGCTTTTCTTAGGCGCAGAACAGTGGTCTCGGTCAAACTATAGCAAACCATTAACAACATAACATCACTCCTGTTCCCTGAAGGGATAGGCAGAGCTGTACCTAAAGTACACCCACATTTCACCATGCTATAAATGTCATGTAGATGTACAACGGGGCTATTATATTATTACAAAATAATGTCCATTATCCGGATATAAATCTAGAATCCGGGTTGCTACTGCTAAATCCCGGGGTCCAGTGACCACGATCCTCAGTAGGATACACGTCATGAGGGACCGATTGAAGAAGAAAATCTACTGATCATGCAATATGAAGTCGATCTAGCAAGCTCGGTTGCTAAACATACGATTCAGCCGATCTATTCTGAAAAGTCTGTGGAAATTTATGTGAAGTGAACATTACATTACTGTTAATTCCTAGCATTAGATGGAATGACAATTTCACTTTATGGCGATATATTTGTAGAAAAGACTAGCTGGCTTGCGTCATTAAGAATTTCAGACAACCGAAGCAGTTGTTTTCTAACACAAACCTTTTCTCTAATTTCAGATCGCCCTGTTGCTCTCCGGCATCATGGTGCTAAAGAAGCTGATGTCAGCGAAGAGTGGCGGCGGCGGCGGCGGCGGTGGTGGTGGTGGTCACGAGAGCCATGGCTGGTCATCTGGTGGTAGCAGTGGAGGGTGGGACAGACGCGCGTATGATGAGCTGCCTTACTCTGCGTATAAAAGGGAATAGAGGATTGAAGGTGGGGTGGTGTAGTTGATGATGGGTTAAGAGGATAAGGGTTGATTTGTGAACTTGTTTATTGCGTTGCGCAGACGAAGATACCACTGGCTTTGTTACTGTCTATAGATAAATAGATCTGAAAACTATTCTATATGCGAATATCTAGATGATGATGCCTCTAAAACAAACCTAAAAATCTTCACATATTTTGAAGATAATATAAAATATATAATCTTCGAAATATCGCTCACCGTACAATTTAATGGACCACCACACTCAGTGAAGATAATAAACATTTTGCCTTAAAGTATCTTTAAGGCCTATAATACATATTATCTTTAATGTGTGTGAAGAGTTTAACGCTAATTGACAGTTCAACAACTTTCATCGCGTTATTTACTTTGTTGAGCAGATTTTTTTTTGAACTTATGAAGCAATGGATAAGCAATCTTTTTCAATTTCAAAACGATTCAGATTCTGATTGATCGTGTATAACGAGATTAGGGTACAGATCATAAAATTTTATTAACAATTCAGTTCTTACTGTAAGCTTGACTCATTTCGTATTCACAACCTTGAGTTCAAAATGTGATTGGCTCGAATCCGCAAAATGCAAGAAAGATACTAAAATATTGAAGCTTGATATCCATGAGTCACACAAGCTATCGTGTCACAAAGCTTTCAATAATTTGGGTTTATTGAAGTAGGTATTCTGCATTTTGATCGTAAACTAACAGGTTTGATAGGAATGTCAATGTTGAGGGTGCGGAATCGCTTCGCTATCAAACAGATTATGACTTTGTTCAATGATTTGTGTCTTTACTTATTACTCATCATCAATTAGTGCTATTATTAAACCCTACGTCCGATGTCCGATACTTAGACAGAATTTTGTAGGTTGATTTGTACTTAAAGAAAGAAAAATAACGATCGAATTTATTTTCGCGACACGTGTTCTGTTTTTAAATATTAATTTATTTTGTGCTAGTTACAAAAATGCTTATTTTTTTGTATGCCGCCCACCTTTATTGAACATGTGTCTCGTTTTTAAATATAATTATTTTAATAATTTATTATTTTATTTATTAAATAGACTTTATAGAGATGCTTTTGTATAAATAATAATCGTTTTAAAAACGATGTTTTGGTACTTTTTATTAAAAGATTTATTTATTTTTAGTCTGTAAGTTACGACTGTTTATTTTATTTATTTATTTTTAATTATTTGTGCCTGAATACTCAATAATATTATTTAATTTTACATTAGTTATCCTCATAATAAAAATACGTATATTATGGTGATGTGAATCGTGACAATAGTTTTGTAAAAGTTGATGTAAACTTTATAAACAGATAAATAAATAATAATATGTTTACGACAGAAATTGATTTATTTATTTCCCTCTGGCAGAAATCGGTATACCTACACCTTACCAAGTTCCAAGACGAGAAGAGAAGAAGAGAGAAGAGGAGGTACCTATGCAAGAAACTCCCAAGTGTGTGACTTTTTCAATCCATATGTACTTTCTGACTTAATCTTGAACATTACTGACATTGGTGTAGGTAAAAGATCGTGAGGAATCCTGGACTTATAGTTAATGTAAGTCTGAAATCACCGCGTGGTGATCAATTTTCGTGCCTTCTCTGTATAAAAAGAAGTCTTTGCCCTGCAGTGTGAAATTAATAGGCTGGTATTATTATCAGTGGTCACAAAATTCAAAATTAAAAAAAAAAACAAAATTCAAAATATTTTATTTCACATAAACCTACAAAGGCACTTATGAAACGTCAGAAGCTAGGTGCACGGTTCCAATTGGTCGTTTCCTATGGAGAAGAGCTGGCAAGAAACTCCATGGTTACTCTTTTAGAAGTAAATGGTATTTACAATGTTTTTAAATTACAGAGTTAATAGGTATGAGAGGACAGTGTAGGCCTATCAACAAGTACCAGGTACTTAGCAAGATAGAAAATGGTCGACAGATCTACAGTCTGTTAAGCCTACAACGTTCTCACATTCACAAAATCTAAAAGAAAATAATCTATATAAAAGCAAAATCAAATAATAAAAAGCTATTTAGACCAAATGACATGATTGCAAATCTAATTTATTACAAAAAAATATTTTAGGTATATAACAATATGCCCAAGAATGTACATCGGTAGCAACCTGTAAACCTTCAATTTAATGTCCCGATGCAAGGGTAATGAATGACGTGATTGTACGGAGTACTTACCTGGTAAGTAGGTACAATTGACCAGCAACTTTAAAGTAAAAAAAATAATGATATAGGTTTTACTGGTTTTACTAATGAGACTTTCATAAAAGACTGATAACAAACAATATATTTATCATTATTTTTAGCAAGCCAAAGCAATAGTAATGCTATACTGGGTTTTTAATTATGCATAAAAAATAAACGTTGTCAAATATAATATGAAAATAATTAGAATTGTGTGAAAAATTTGAGTGTTGTGACTAATAACTGTACTTAGTCAAAGTACAATATTATTAGACACAACACTCATATATTTTATATACTCGTACTACTTTTAAACAGCGCCATCTATCGAAGTAGGTAGGAACTCAACAGAACATTTTAGTATCTGCCTAACTTTGGAATGTACGTGAAAAGAGCCATTTGTAGAATAAATAGTAGCAATTCGACTGTAGATAAAACCGTAAGCCTTGCATTCCATTTTAATAAAGGGATTAATAAAATGCCTGTTTGTTTTGTCTTCCTGCAAATCACGAACCTTCAAGGTTATCGTCAGACTGGCGGATTCGTGATTACCTGTGTCAGCTGTCATAATGTTATTTGTATTTGGAACGGGGGCGAAGATTTAGTTATGTACAGAAGCCAGCACATCAACCTACTACAATCTGTCAAATTTCTTTAATAGATTTTCAACTTTATCACTAAAGCATAAGGTTCAAAGTTGATTGGGAAAATTTGACAGTTTCGGGTAGGTTGACCTACTGACGTCTGTACCTACTTTAGGAAGAATAAGTGCGGGTAAGAGGCAATTACTTTCAAAGCGTTTCGTATTTCTACAACGAATTTAAACAGGATTACCATAAGCTTTTCGGTAGCTTATGTCAATCTAATACATTTTTAGGGTTCCGTATGTCCGAATGAAAAAACGGAACCCTTATAGGATCACTCGTGACCCCACGGATGTGTTAGGTAAATAAATAAATTTTTAATATGGGGGCCCTTTTAGGAGAGACAAAGAAAAAAAAAAAAATGTTTTGCACACTGTACCGTGTGACATATCAAATGAAAGGGATTACTATGGGGGTCTCAAGTATATTTTTTTGTAATTTCAAAATAAATCGTTTTAGAGTAATTTAAGAAAATTTATCAATCCGCCCCCCTTATCACCGAAGCTACTGAGCCCAAAACTTTAAAAAAGTACAGAATATAGTTTTATACTTATAGATTACAGGAAAACCTTTAAGAAGTCTATGGTCTTAAAATAACATGGTAAATCTCACAATATTGTGCGTACAAACTTATATTTGCAGTTAGAATGTATGAGAGAAGATGTTTTTCAACTACAATGTTAAGTTTGTTATTGGGATTATTTCATCCCAACTACGGAACACTTCATTGTGTGTGGTCCGATACGCACTTGGCCGGTTTTTTACTTTTTCATCACCGTTATTGCTGATAGAATGTCACTTTGTCTACACTGCAACAAGGATCTTTTGGCACTTGAATGACGTTGGTAGGGGGCGCTGTTGGGAAACATTTGTGCAATCGTTTTGTGAAAGGTATTGAAAAAACAAGATGGCGGAGTTAGTTCCAATTTTGGCCACGCGCCCAAAAATCCTTGTAATGTATTCTCAAAATCAAGACATAAATGATTTTCTTTTCCTTAAACATATCGACCACCGACAGACAGTCGTCTAGTTTTATAAGTTGGGTAGCAAACATTCAATGTAAATTAAAGAAACGATTACCTACAAACTAATTAACACCGCTTTCTGAATTAGAACATAATCGCCCACAGCGCTGACATCGATAATTGGCGTTCCGATTAAGATATCGCGATTATGACAGCTGAGGGCTGTCAACAATTCGGAACGCTCGTGAAAGCGCTCACAGTACTCGCTCAACGTCAAAACTTGCATATCATTTATTTCTTTGTGTTTATACCACAATTTTCTTCTTCTTATTTTTTCGTTAGGTGGCGAACGGTAGCCAGAAGCGCAATTTCGAAAATGCCACGTTAGTTTAAAGAAAGGATGCGAGTCAAAACTCAACAGCACAACTGTCATTTTTGACAGCCCTCACGGTGATATTAGTAAAAGGCATGGTCGGCGTTATCGCAAGATGGCGTATGTCATGACGTCATCTATGACGATTGAAGATACACTGTTATCGCGCCCACGTTAATTCGGTACAGGAGTTAGCGCGCTCAAATCGATTACAGCGTAACTCGGAATGCACCCTAAGTGTCACCTCTGATGTCAAATGTGACAACCACGGTATATGCGTATTTCTTGAGATGTTTGTTGTCCCGGGCAACAAAATGTTGGACAAAAATTTTGGTCGCTGTATCTACTCTAGTTTACATTGAACCTCAATGGTAGTAAGTTATAATTATTCTAATAAAATACTACAGCTATCAAATAAACAAATCGCTAAATTTTATAACTGCGATGAAAATCAAAGAAACAAGAAATAATTTACAACGACAATGTGAATATCAAATCGATTTATTGTTCATTACTTTTTGACTAAAATATGGTAGTACCTAGCTAATAGTACAATTCATGATACACGATACTTTGGAAATATACGGAAGACTTTTGTGTGCCGACTCGATGATACATACAATTCTTTTTCGTAGTGAAGAGACTCGTCAAGCAGTCTGATATCAGAGCATTTTTTTTTTTGGGTGGGAAATTATCGAATAACTTCTCCCGCTCTGGGCGGAGCGGGAGGACGTGTCAGACTCTTACTGACTGAAACCCACCCATGTTCCTTCAGTTGCCTGTACGTTGCCAGGGGCCACGGTATCCCTTTCGAACTTTCCCGCAATCCCGGCAGGCATCGGTCCTATCAGACCCTTTCAGTTCTGCTGACATCTCTTTGAGGCGCGCGTGGAACACGACGCGCCGTCGACCCGGGCCTGGTCCTTATCGGACGGCGAGCTAGGTACCCATTGCTGACGTCAATACATACCGTCACAGAAAAAATAAAGAAACTACAATTTGACTTGTAAGTATTGGCTATAGTAAAACTTCTGAAGGCATCCCATAATCAATAAAAACACTGTTTTAACAGATAAAATTCTAAAAAAACCCCGGGAAAAAACATTAATCGTAATTGACATTTTTAAACTGATGGGGATTTGTGATTTTTTTCCACAAATCTCCAATAAGAGCTTTATGAGACGTCAATGACGATTTGTGGAAGAAAAGTTCACAAAACTCATTAGTGTATAAAAGGTGTATTATTCACCGTCAGATTTGTCATCTTTGTTATAGATTAGCATGGCATTAAAGTTGGTGGCTGGGTAGACTGTTCAAGAAAAGTCGTATCGTCTTTTCATGGTACGATTTATACCGTCATTCCATTGTCTGGCGCAAAACTTTTATATCTCACATTGGTGATGATTGTAAGATGCCGAAAAATACTAATGGATCTTGTTGCCCGTTACTTGTAAATAAAGAGTCAAAATAGCACGCACGTGAATTCTCCAATTTTCCACCCCTTCTTTTTTTTTTTTTTTTTTTTTTTTTTTTTTTTTTTGGGTGGGAAATTATCAAAATAACTTCTCCCGCTCTGGGTGGAGCGGGAGGGCGTGTCAGACTCTTACTGACTAAAACCCACCCGTGTTCCTTCCGTTGCCTTTACGTTGCCAGGGGCCACGGTATCCCTTTCGGACTTTCCCGCAACCCCGGCAGGCATCGGTCCTATCGGACCCCTTCCGTTGTGCTGACATCTCTTTGAGGCGCGCGTGGAACACAACGCGCCGTCGACCCGGGCCTGGTCCTTATCGGACGGCGAGCTACCCATTGCTCACCGTCCGCAAGCCCGCGCCTACGGTGGCCGGGAATCGGCCTGCGATTCCCGACGCCCAGGGCGTCTCCTGCGGCGGCTAGGGGCGTGAGGGCGCGAAATTTGCCTCTCCCTCACGCGTTCTGCCTCCCATGCCCTCTCGCTCCGTACCATGGCCTGGACTAGGGCCGGACGCGAGAGATCCCCGCCGCCGATCGCCTCCACGAGGACACGGCGATGCTCTGCCCAAGCCGGACAGACCTCCACCGTATGCTCAACCGTGTCCTCCGGGCGATCCACGCAGTGATGACACCCGGGCGTTTCCTCCCGCCTGATACGAAACAGGAACCTCCCGAAACAACCATGTCCGGTGAGGACCTGCGTCAGGCGGAAGGTGAGGACGCCGTGGCGCCTCTCTAGCCACTCCTCAAAGAGGGGACTTATCGCCGCAATAGTGGCGTGCCCAGCACTGGGTTGCGACAATCGCACTCTCCATGACGCCATGAGATCCCGCCGGAGCTCTGTCCGCTGTGCCGCGATTTCTCGCGGCAGCGGAGTTACGCCCCGGCGTTTCGCTTCCTCGCGCCACTCCCAAATGTGCGCGAGGACTTTAGCCTCCAGATCCCATGGCGGTAATCCGGCAAGGAGGCTCGCCGCCTCACCGGAGACCGTGCGGTATCCCCGGACCAGCCGGGTGGCCATGACCCTCTGGGACGCGTTCAACCGGCGGACTGGCCGCCGCCTCAATGAACGCGCCCAAACCGGTGCCCCGTAAAGGGCCATGGACCGCACGACCCCCGCGTATAGCCTCCGGCAGGAGGCGCTTGGACCCCCTAGATTGGGCAGGAGCCGCTTCAAAGCAGCCCCGGCCCGCTCCAGTCTGGGAGCCAAACGTCGGAAGTGCTCCACGAAGTTCCACCGGCTGTCGAGGACGAGTCCTAGGTACTTCATCGTCGACTCGACGCCGATGTGAACTCCTCCTACCGTTAAATTTTCCACCCCTATCTTCGTAATCAAATACTCACTCACTTTCCTAAATCCATACTAACACGTAGAGTAATTAGCAAATAACTATGGAAGTATAACGGCTTCCGTCCCCGCCATGCGTTTTGCACGAATAACTATGTTTTACGCACGATTGTTTGATGCTAACATAGTTTTGAGTGTACTTGCGTTGGAAAACGTTCGCGGAATGGGTTGGTGTTTCCGCATTTATATTATCATGAGTTTTTTCGTCTGGCTTAGGACATGTAAAAGAATAATTTTATTCCTTATTCATGGAAGTTATAAGATCCAGAAGACGTTGCTTAAAGCTATCGTCAAGTCAGACGATTGGCAAGGAGGACCTAGACAGATGGCAATAGCATTCAAAGCGTGTCGTATTTCTACAGCGCCTTTCAACAGAATTGACATAGGTTTTTCGGCAGTTTTTGTCAGTCCTATACGTTTTTGACTTTCTCATCATTATTAGGCTGTCACTTTGTCTATGTATGTCAAGTATCCTCATGTAATGAGAAGAAACGATACTCAAAATTTTAAAAATGACTTAGGAGGAGAACATGCACAACAGCTGTGTTGTTGAGATTTTTCTGTATAACAAGTCTTTTGAACTTATTTTGGCAGGAAAATGACAAAGACCAAAGTATGTAGTAGTTATAGCATTCAAACTTAAAGAGCCTTGCTCGCCGATGAGGCTCATCATCATAAGCCTACAGCAGTCCACCGCTGGACATCCCATCATCGCTAGCCTAATTGAATAAATTAATAGCTCTAATTGTACGCCATTCAGCTCAATTCTCGGCAACTCTCATTCAGCTGCTACCAGCTACCCTGCGAAGATTATCGCTACACCTGGCCTGACGGAGTATTTTTTTTTTTTTTTTGGTTCGGGAATTGTCAAATAACTTCTCCCGCTCTAAGCGAAGCATGAGGGCGATTACTGACTAAAACCCTCCCGTGTTCGTTCAGTTGCCTGTACGTTGCCAGGGGCCATGGTGCAGGCATCGGTTCTATCAGACCCCTTCAGTTGTGCTGACATCTCTTTGAGGCGCGCGTGGAACACAATGCGCCGTCAACCCGGACCTGGTCGTTATCGGACGGCGAGCTACCCATTGTTCACCGTCCGCAAGCCCGCGCCTACGGTGGCCGGGAATCGACCTGTGATTCCCAACGCCCAGGGCGTCTCCTGCGGCGGCTAGGGGCGTGAGGGCGCGAAGTATGCCTCTCCTTCACGCGTTCCGATGATTGCCTTTCAAAGCACCATCAATTGGCCCTACCAGCATTTGATTTATGAAATACTCAAACCTCAAACCAAATGAGCTAAAAGTAAAATATACAAGCACGTTTCTCATACTTAAATACCGTAACAACATGCAGTTGTAATGGCAAAACTGGCAATTATACAGATATACGAGTGTTACTGATTTTTAACTAAATAATATAGTTAAACATTTCTTTAATGTTAATCTTTTATACAGCATGGCTTATGAGACATGCATTGAGGGTTCTGCAGCAAAAGTTTTGTAAATAGTGTCAATTGATCGTTTATTCTACTTTTTTCGTATGACATTATGAATTGGTCTTGAATTGATGTCCTATAGATCAATGTCCTTAGATTTGCGCAGTAACATTTCAACTGATAAAACAAAATGTTAATTTTGCTGCCGTTTTTTCAAGGAACCCTACAAAGTAATCTTCATAGCTCTATAATTAGTAACCGCGTTATTATTTTTTATAGGTATTTATACGTTTATGAAGCGCTGTATAGTGATATACCTTTATACATTGTGATGTATCTGACACAATCTTAGCGTGGCTGGCTGCCCAGAGTGCGCTAAATGAACGCTTCAGAGGTCGCCCATCGGTACACCCCTAGCGCCATTCCGAAACAACAAAATTCGATCTAAAGAAAATCGGCCACATTCCTCTAGATCGTATTTTGTTGCTCTGTGTCTCATTATGAAACTTTATATAAGGTATTAGAAAATTCTAGACACACCGAAGGGCCTTAATAGCCGTTATTCATAATTCTTTCTCAGTCCCGAGATTTTTTTTTTTAAAGGAGTGGTTGGTTGGGCGCCCTCTTAAGTCACTCGTGAAGGTAATTATCTAGAATTAATAATTATACCTCCACCTCTCCTTCCTCCGCCTAACCTTTCGGGTGTCAAGCGTCGTGTTATGTATAGTAGGCTTGCAACACGGGCATTGACTTGTTGTCCATCAATGCCTGGTTGCGGTCAGGGCTTGCATAGTACTTTTCTCAAATAATGCGCGGAAATCCAAACTAAGTAAATTTATTATAAATTCCAGAATCAATGACGAACAACGATAATTTTTCACGCGCCAATGTGTTCATTTGTTTCTTCTGTACTTTACAATCAGCTCTATTTGCAATCCAAATCGAAAGGAGACGATTCATATTGGACCAAAATCCAAATTAAAAAAAAATGTGCTCTGGGACGACCTTCTAATAATTTTTTACGATGGCTCCGAATCTATACGACCACTAATTGAGCTGTTTTTTAAAGTTGAAAAATCTAGTTACCTTGAAGGCATTTTTTTTTTTTTTTGGATGGGAAGTTATCAAATAACTTCTCCCGCTCTGGGTGGAGCGGGAGGGCGCTTCAGACTCTTACTGACTAAAGCCCACCCGTGTTCCTTCCGTTGCCTGTACGTTGCTAGGGGCCACGGTATCCCTTTCGGACTTTCCCGCAACCCCGGCAGACCTTGAAGGCATCTATCGCGTCTGGGAGGAATGTTTTAGGCCAACGAAGAAAAGTATCTCACCTAAGTCGGGAAAGTCCACCCAAGCATTTTTCACTACGACACCAAATCTCTATGACCGCTCCTTCAGCTATTTTCTTAAGTCTATTTTATGTACCTACATTTTATTCAAATATAAAACTAACGGCTATGTAATGAAAAATTAAGGAAATAAACTTGTTGTAAAGGTAACCTCGAAAAGTATTACTATGACAGCAAAACACTGCAAATATATGGGATATTGGCAGTAGTTTGTTGTCATAAAACTAAAAAGATTAAACATATTTATGAAGGTTTAAAAACATTTAATGTCTTGAAAGACTAACTGGCGGGGCGGGGTGTTGGGATGGTGGCGGTATAAAGGGAACACAATCCTCTGGAATTTACTTCTGGACCCTCTGTTAAAGGGGCCGGAAGAACCAGGAGATGACTGCCCGGCTTTAGCCGACGATGTGGTCATGATCTTCAACGGTGACCCAGCATTGAGGTTCAAAGACATGTCAATGCCGCCCTCGAGCATCCGTAATATGCTGAAGTTTGCACCACATAAAACCTATGCAATGGTAGTTACCAGGACGGTAAGGTACGATGACCCACTCCTGAGCATGGGTCACCACTCGCCTCCGAATACAAGAAGCAGCCACTCTGTATGAGGCAAAGAGTACCCCCAGCCAAAACTCCACATCCGGTGAACCAAGATTCCCTGCATTTCCTAGCGGCGGTGGCGAGAGCTAACGTGGCCTTATCCCAGAACAAAGATGTTTCCTTGTTCTCGGTAAAAGCTCACGCAGGGCTAGAAGTCACGCAGACCACCTTGCGAAAGAGGCTACACTGAAGTTGAAAAAGAAGCCGGTCCGCTGCTTAATTTCATTCGTCAATTGGCAGATCCGTATGGAGTCGTTCGACGAATGGAACCGAAGATATAAGAACGGTGAAACAGGCTCCGGCACTAAAATATTCCTCCCAGACGCGATAGATGCCTTCAAGTTAACTAGATTTTTCAACTCTAAAAAACAGCTGACGGAATGGTTGTAGAGATTCGGCGCCATAGTAAAAAAATATTAGGAGGACTTCCCCGACCAAGGTAACAATTTTTTTTTCCGCTGGCCGGCCGGCACTTTGCGTTTTCGGCCCAACTTTTTATGAAACACGAAAATAAAATCTTTTATAAGTTACTATGCTGTGTTTGTAAAGTCCTTGGTTCCTATGTGTTGAAGTAAAAAGTTCGTTTCATTTTTAAATAACACAGTTAAGAGTTTTCATTTGTAATTTTTTTGGCCGCTATACACGACGGATATGCATTTTCATACAAACATTGCCGGCCGGGCGCTCACAAGTCGGCCAGTACCGAAATTTCGATTTATCTCGAAGAAGGTTGTCAACATAATGTTCGGATTTCCAAGCATGTCTGAGAAATAATTATTATATCTACAGCTGAAGTAGGTCATCACATCTATTGGAATCATTAGCAAGTAGCGTCATTTTGAGTCTCCAGCTAGTCATACCGTATCGAGTCATCTATTCCATGTTTTTGTTATGTCTGACTGGCCATCTTATTTCTGGGAATCGTTGGAAATACCATCAACTTTTCGCCCTTATCAAAAAGTTTGAGTATTTCTTCCACTTTTTCTTCCCAGCGCTGATGCTCAGCCTCAATAAAATAAACGATTTTTGTTATTTTGATTCAATAATTGGTATCTGAAGTAATCGGAGTGTTCATTTATCATGAGCGTTTATCGGCGCAAGTGACCAGCACATAAAGAAAGATTTTGATTGTTGGACTATTAGACTAATTAATGTACGATCGAGCATGTTCGCAGGGGACGTGGTATCTGACGACTTACGGAAACGTACATAATACTCAAATACCAGATACATAAACATAAGTATGCAATAATCATGTAGTGTAGTTACATTAATATTTTTTTTTGTTGCGTAGTGCCGTAGTAAGAAACATATTACACGAACATTCTAGGCTGTCTTTTAGTACAAGATGTAAATGAGATTAAGTGTTTGAAGATGTTTTTTTTGGTCATAAAACTTTACAATAATTAACACAACTAACTATTTACATAACTATACAAAAACAAACGGACACAGGCGTCGAAGTATTCTTCTGTATCGCTGTCATCCGGAATCGTGCCCAGAAGACTGGCAGCAGTGCCATGTTGAATAGCAACGCTAATTCTTTGACCAAAGAATGAGCCAGCCAGTCGAAGCTTCACGTGACTATAGGAATCACGTGAAGCGTCGACCAGTCGGCGAAAAAAGTGAAGATGTTAAAAAAACATTATTTTTTTGTCACTCAGGTAAATAAAAATAAAAAATCGACACGTATTTTTTTCATTATTTAGGTAATTAAAAGATTACGGCAATACATTGTGGCATGGTGGTGATTTTAATTTTGCTATTCTGCTCTCTGTTGGAAAGGCGAGGCCATGAACATGATAGTATCAAGAAAGATAGGTAATCTAGAATATTATAAACATGAAAAAAAAAACCTAATTAGTAAATTCATCACCTTTTAAGTTTTTTGCCCACGAGCCTGCCTCATATTAATTTAAATTGAGCTTGTCGACTTTATTTCCTGTACATAGGTAATTACTTGGTTCAATTTGATTGCAGCTGATAATTTTCAATGCTTCATTGAACAACGAGTAATACGGATGGTAACACTATTGACATAGAGAATTCCTGCCAATGACCTAGTTCGTTGTTTAGACCTGAATTTGAATAGGACACTAACCCGAGAGTAACGATCTTCGCAGGTTGGCTGTACCAGTGGGATGGGGGTAGCTGAGAATAGCGAGCGATTGGAGGAGCCTATGACTTGCAGTGATCTGCTGACTAAGCTACAAAGTTTTTTTTTAAGCGTTGCCCCATACTAGGAATTTTTCCTGTAGTGTGGGTGCGTCAACAAACATTTAAACTCCCATACACAAACTGCCACACCCGGAACAACTACTTGTAGGTAGTTTAAAAAGTGAACCCATTAAGTATCGATCTGTTTTGTCATTTTGTTAACTTAAAACTTAAAGCATTTATTTCAATTAAACCATTTACAAGCATTTTTGAACAGTCAAGGGGTCAGTCAGTCAGAAATATGAAGCTTAGGTTCCTATGGAGAAGAACGGGCAATAAACTCCACGGACACTCTTTTAAATCAAAATATTGGTTTCATCATTCATGTTTTCTGCTTGGTTTGGTTGGTGGTAGACCCTGGCTAGCTACTGCCATGTTATCTAAGTCTGTCGCAAGATAACAACAATTTTAACAGCATTATTGTGTTTCGGTAGTTAGAGGTAAGATAGTCAGTTCATCTGTGTTTGAGGATTCCGGGTGAAGTTCGCTTCCACCTTCAGCCTGATCATCACTTACCATTAGGTCAGATGAAGGCCAAGCTATCCCGTTTTGGTTAAAAAAAATAAAAAATACGTTAATTATTAATATTTATATTACGAGCCGGTTTTCTCATGGCGGTTTGAACACTCCTGTTTTATGAAATTTATTAGAATAGTTTATGTAAAGTACCTGCAACAGTCTATAACTATAATTTAAAACATAAAGGGCAAAAAAACTTATCTTCGATTAGTGCCTATCTACTTAATCGGCATCTTATAATAACATAATATACGAGTAGGTAGGTTTTTTAACTCGCATCACTGTTACTTTGCACTTGGCACCTACAGCCAATCTAACGCCTAGTTTATGCGATGCCAGTGATTGGACCTAGTGACTCCAAATCTCGGACCAGACACAGAGGGTTCATGTAGACGAGATAGGCAGTAAGTCAGGCAGGGGAAGCTACTGGCCCCAAAAATAGACGGGTAGATTAGTCAAGTAGATTGACTAGGTTGACACTAGTGTCTACACGAGCCCAGTTGCAAGTCAGCGCTGGACTAACTTACTGTACTGCCACATTACTGGGCTCGTATAACCTGCCTTTAAAGCCGTTATCAGCCAGCATTTTTTCCTTCAAACCACAGCTAAATACGAGCTACAGAAAGAAGCTATAGGCATAGTACTTTCCCAAACAAACTCTTCCACAATAAGCTTTCCTTTAATAAAATAACTTGCAACATATACGCCAATGATCCGACAAGTTTTGCATAAATTATATAAAGTGCTAACGCCCCATAATGATCGAAGACGCTTCCATCAATCATATTTAGAAAATCACATCAAACTCGATTCAGCAGTTTTCGATATTACCCCATCACTTTCATTACTAACGTTCAATGTTACTAGTGGCTTTGTGAGTCACAAGAAATGGTAATAGTTTTTAATTACTATCATAGTGGTAATAATACCATGAGATAAGCAGTAACAGTGGTTGTTCAAATAATTGTAGAGTGCATGCGTCATTATGTACACGATTTACTCGATTGTTTGAAAAAAGAGGGTAATGATTTTCAGATACTTGTTGTGCAGTATGGTCGGCATAAAAATGGTGAACACATGTTTAAAACACCTGAAAATAAACCCTTTCCATATTTGTTAGCTAAGATTGCTTGCTTTTGTTAGTACACTTTGTTTCTAGAACAATTTCGGAAATGATCACAGTCAAGCTAGGTGGACAAACCACCTATTGCAAGTTGCAGGTATCTTCTCGATGCGTGTAGCGCAGAATTGGTCACCTGCATAGAAATAGGATTATTGTATAACTTGTCTTGTTTACTAACAAATTACTAACACCTTTTATTGTATTTTTTGTGTACTACTAACAACCCTTACTAACGCTAGCTATGTAGAAAATATGGACTGTATTGTCTGAAATAAAGATATTATTATATTATTATTGTTATTGTGATGATGTTTGATAAAGGAGCAGATGTCTTTTACCTGAAAAAACAATGGTACAGTATTTTTATCTCACGAAGCGACGCCCGCTTTACTTGTGGTAACCAAGTGTACGCTGTGAATGTGTGCGTGACGAGTAGCGTCAGCACATACACGCACACTTCCAAATTCGCCATTGTCTCGGACGGTACCGAGAGCTCCTGCGCTTACACACAAATTCACAGCGTACACTTGGTTACCACAAGTAAAGCGCGCGTCTCTTCGTGAGATAAAAATACTATAATAAAGTGAGTTATCCATGAGTTCTATCAATCATCGACCAACCCGCACTAGACCAGCGGATTGGATTACGGCCCACTCCGTTTCACAAAGACGCTTGTGTCCCAATAGTGGGAACGGGCTGTTTATGCTTAGTGAGTTAATGTTGCCAACTGTACTAAACCACACATAATATTCAAAGTACATGCATGCTCACAATAAAGCAAGTATAGATTCTTGTGCCTTTGTTTACCTTAGAACCTAGGCAGATCTAAAAGAAAGAAAGAAAAATATGTTTATTTGTCACAGAAACACGTGCTGATCTGTTGTCGATTTAGTTCGTCAAGAGTACTGAAATCTGTGTTATATAGAAATTATGGAGCAAATTAATAAATTGATTATGATCTTGCACAGACATATTATTCATTAGATTCTATGAACTTAAAATAAAATCCAGGTTAGAGAAAAACAGAAGTACAACTTTTATACCTTTAAAACTAAAAAAAAGTTAAGTTTTTACAGACAAATGGGATCATTTGTTATCATTTAAATAGACGTGCAAACCCTCAACTGATTTTATTCATTTTCTCATGGAAAACTCCTTTGCTTAAACTTTTCTTCTTCCTAAATTTCCCTTAGTCTGGTGGTCGCGTTTATGAACTATCAATGAGGCGTTTAATTGAAAAATATATTTGCGCAGAATAATAACAGCTGTTCTTGAACCCTTTAACATGGTCTGGTGGGCTGGTGACCACAAAGCCTCTAGCATCTGTCAGTTGTTTGAACGATATCAACCAGTAGGTACTACGATTGTGTGATTGCATTTTTACCTTAAACTTTTACAATACTTTTTCGGAATTTGGTTTTCAAAAGTGCTTTGGTGCTAAATTATACTAATTTTGTAATAGTTTATTTTTGTAATTGAACATTAAATCAGAAAAAATGCTCTAGTCAGTAGGTTTCTAGACTTGTTTACTTGTACACTGAATAAATAAATAACAGAGCAAAAGCGACAAAAACAATCTAGGTACAAGGAAAAAAAAAACAATCTAGGTATAAGGAAATGTAATAAAAACCGAAAATAAAACAGTTATTCTTTGCCTAATAACTCAGAAGCGAATGAGCACAAACCATGATTACTAGTACAGATGTTCACTCAACATCTCAATCTCAGACAAGATGACAGCTTTTCACCATCCTAACATATCAGAGTATCTCCTGCCATCTAATAATACGATAACAAGTACAAATTGCACCACAATCAATTGGAGAAACTGTCCCCAACTATTAACGGAAGAAGCCACGCGAAAACAGACAAGTTTTTCATTTCGAACACATTTCGTTCATATCGGAATTGAAACCAAAGGAAGCCCGAAGGCCCGTCCGACCGTGAACTGACTGGAAAAACGCAACTTTATACTTACACATGTATAAATATACCGTCTTGCAGCGACAGTAATTCAGTTTTGCGCGACCGCTTGATGCAAAATGGTGGTACACAGGGTGTCGGTCTAAGGAAAGTGAAGTGTTCTGTGTTGTGTAATAGGTGACATTAATTAACTATCAATATGTACTACCAGACTTTAGTGCTCTGTTGCGTGGCCTTGGTTTCGGCCAACGAGTACCAGGATGCTTTGAAGAAGCTTTGGAATAAAGACAGTGATTCTGTGATTGATGTCACCAGTGCTTCAATAGTTATCAAACCTTCGAGATTTGAATCAAGGGAGTCTAAGCTCCCTTATACCTACCAACGTTATGCCTTCAAGCCTCGTTTTATCCCGCTAAGATCGGAAGAGCCCCAAGTAGAAAGAAACGTGCATTACGCAGATGTGAAGAATAACTCCAATGTTCTTTTCCCTGGTAATTATATCCCAATTGCCAAAGAGAAAAGTAATTTGACAGATGATGGCCATTTCCAAGTAAGAGCAATACCCTTGATCAGGAGAGAAGAGTACGAGAAGAGATCTTTGGATGTTGAGGAACCAATCATTGAGAAGCCGGAGGGGTTCTCGGAACCTTCTGTCTCACGGAGATCATTATCATGTGAGTATTTGATTAATGATAATACTAATATTTTGATCAAATTATTGCTTAAGATTAGGTGATCATTTGACTTAAAAGTCATCAAGGATCATCAGGATACAAGCCTGACTGTTTAGAGTTAATATAATATGATGAAAGTAGTTTATTATCCTGTTGATAATAAATTACTTTTCAGAACTTATTCAATGAAATATTCGGGGGGTTGAGTCTTCTTAATCATCGTAAATCATCATTAACATAATATATTTGATCCAATCCTTTGCTTCCAGTTTAACTTAATAAAGCTAATCAAAATAACTTACACATTCTCACTAATCTTCTTTCTTGTTCTTATTTGTGTTTGTGTTCTTTCTTTGCGTCATATTTACCGCAAATAAACGTATGTTCTTTCTTTATTTCTATTCTTAATCTATTAGAAGAATTATCAGGCTGTTTTGCCACTATATTCCAGCTTACCCCATCATGTTTTCTTCACCATAACCCATTTTATTTCATCACCAAATTGCTATTCATGTAATGCAGATGAACACATCATCACCATATTAATTATCAGCCCACAAATCAACACATTCTACATAATTTGCATCGATTATTTCGTCATTTGATTCATCTCACGAATTAACGATAAATCGAATGATAAAGAATCAATTGATTTATGTACGAAACTATCGAATGTTATCGTGTACGTTTAGCCATTGGAATCACGCAATCCTTCATAAATAAATTATGTATTTAGTATCATTGAACTTAGGTTGCATGTTGACAAACAAATGGACGAAGGAGTAATAGATGTTTCTTTATTGTTCTAGAAATTATTGAAATATGGACTTGATCACGATTTAGTTGACATGTAACATGAATCAACTGAATATTGATAGATGGATTTAGTAAACGGTACAGTAACTGAAGTAATTGAAGTCACAGATTACGATTTAGTAGGAGTTGCTACAGAAGTGCACTTTTTTGCAGGAAGAGTCAAGTCAATTAAAATTGAGGAACTTATTATAAAATGTATAAATTGGTAATTCGTTCCTACATCCATTAGGAAGTTCCTGGTGCGACTTTTTTCGACATTTGTAATTTTAAGTTAATTAATATGGTGCATAGATGTATATGTAATAGTGGTTTTAGTTTCATGTCTTTACTACACTCATGCCCTTCAATTATAGAATCTGGTTTTTGTTCAAATTGCATTTTAGTCATAAAGCATTTGTGTTATAATTACATTATTTCATAATCTTATTTATCTTCTTTCATCATTTGCAAACATTATTACAGGATCTTTAGTACCTTCATTAAAACCATTGATATTGAACCAAGTTCTTTTGGATGAACATCATGTCATCCCAAACTTAGACAGTCTATATATATATGTATTTGTTTGTTAACATCATCCTATAATATCTATTCCTTTTTATGGACATTTTCATCACTCTAGACCATTACATAATTTGAATATAAAATGAAAACACTTTTCTAATCCGATTATTTAAATCTATAAAAGAACTTTCTTAGCATGACTTGGAATTTTTATGAAAAATTTATTGGTTCCACGTAATTACACTTATTAATCATGTATTAATCTCAAAATACATCCAACTTTTATTTAGTACCGGTCCTTCATAATCATAATTTCTAAATAAAATCCCTTTTGTATCCTAGGACCAGTAATTTTCTCAACCCATTTGTAATTATTATCTTATTTACGCTCTATTTATTTACTAGAATCATCTTGTTAAAGTCAAAGTCAAATCATTTATTTCATATAGGCCCTTATGAGGCACTTTTAAAGGTCAAAATTTACAAAAAATAATTGAATTGATTCTAGTCGCCCTTTTCAAAAGGTCGTTTTCGCATGGAGATGAATGGGCAAAAAACTCCACCGTTATCTTTTTAAAATGTTTTACAATATTTTGTATAAGTACATTAGTTATATAATTATATGTGAAGACGATGCACCTAGAATAAAATTACTATACCACAATAGGTAGAAATAATTAAAAATGAAGCAACAACAGATAAATTAATTATGTGATATATACATGGTGCATATTTCCAAAATTGTAAAAGTAAACGATTTTCCTAAAATTGTACAATTAATAAGTAAATGTGTGAGGAAGTAATCGCAAAATGTAAAATCAATGTAACATTTATATATTTTTAAATATATAAATTATACAATTAAATTAGCAACCAGTTTGATTTTGTCTATCATGCTCGTTATCATCATCATTCATATTTTGTTTGAACCCCTTGCTATAATTAGTTTTGACTTTCTTCCTTTTGTTGCAATTGCCATTACCTAGAACTTTATAGATTTTCTTAATGTCATCAACCAACAGCCTAAGTGCGTAGTGCGTGCGTACAAAGCATTGTAATGTTACTATTCAACAATATTCATCGCGTTATTTACGTTGTCGAGCAGACGCGTTTTTCAAACATGAATTTCCTTGAAAATCCCTGGGATCCTGTTTATAGCCCATGTGTGGGTGCCTTGCTGTCACCATCCATATTTTCTTCAGTAAATTTTAATTTGGACCCGAAAACTTAAAAGACAGCAGTTCTAATTGGGCTAATGTCAAGTAAATCCTATGACAAATTCATTCACTGAAACCGTTAAAGTAACAATCATTCTATTTGCTCATGCATACAAGTTGGACTCGATAAAAAGTTCGGGAAAGCTTCGTATTTCTAACAAAAATACTGATGACCATCATTACTAACTCATTTTTTTTTTCTTGATGTGCTACCAACAGCCTGTAACGATATCCGTAACGTAACGTATCGGAGTATACAGTTATAATATACATTTACGCACATTGTAGTCAACAAGCGGAAACGATTTCCAGAACTACAATATTGATGAAATTCAGTTCATCGAGAGTTATTGCTAGTTAGTAGTGTCATGTGGTGGTTAAAGCAGAAGGACCATTTCACTTTTGCAATCAAGTTCAACACACGTTATAATCTGGTTTATTGTAGTGCCCGCATTATATTTTAGCTTCTCAACGTACGTAGCCCTGATGCTGATGCATTTTTCGCAATAGTTTCATTTGTTTTTATTACCTCTGATTGTTCTAAGTTTTCTAGTGGCTCCTATAGACAACAGACAGCTGCTTCAGACAGCTGTGCTACTGGGGAGCTTGTTGCGCTACTTCTTCTTCCCAGCTAAAGCACTAGGAAGTGGTGAAGGGCGGGCGTTTTTGGGGGACTGTCTTATGTAATTTTGACGTTCGAAAAGTGCTGATTTTCAGCCTAGTTTGAATAAATGACTTTTGAATTTGAATTTGAATTTGACGACTTAGATTTTATAATATGCCGTTTTACATAAGCCATTTCCACTTGTGGTGAAGGACTTCTTTTCAGAATAAGATAAGAGAAATCGGAATTGAAACTTAGAATTTTCTCTGTAAGCTCTAGCAACGTATTTGATTACTTTTCGGCATTGCCTATGGCCGTGTATTTAAAAAAAATGCCAGTATTATCCCTGAGCATTTAATTTAAGAGTATCATTCCAGTTTGTAACTACCAAATATGTTTATGTGAAGTAGATTTTCTGTTCCAAAGTTTTGAGTTAGTATTCAGTCGACGGTGAATTTGTAACGGTTGGTAATGATAGTGGTATGATTGCGACCGTTTCTCTATTATTGGGTGAGCAGGGCGGTAAGTGTAGTGGACTGATAGAAAGGGATCAATTCTGAGGGGTATTTTATGTGGGGACTAAGTTCTATTGATTTTGAATGAGTAACAGATTTTTATTCCTTAAATAATAGATTGATTCGTTTATTTAGAAATGGTAAGGGTCAGGAGTCGTGACAAATTTTAAGCTTAAATTAGGAAAATAAATTTTATAACAACGACATAAACATAACATAACGTCACGCTTGTATACCCAGAAGGGACAGGCAGAGGAGTACCTATTGTGCACCCACATTTTGTTTCGTTTAACTCCCATGTAATAGGGGGCGAGCCTATTGCCATCAACCGGACTCCGGGCTGCTACTGAGAAATTCCTGATGGAAAAATCGAATAACACTTTGGCCGACCTGGGAAACGAAACCAGGACCTCATGTTCAGCAGCGCTTGCGATAGTGGTTACCAACGAGGCAGTTATCCATAAATCGCTCCGTAAAATAGGCCTCTTAAACGTCGTGTTAGACATTCTAAACTATTAAAATGACTACACATGAACACACATTTAACTTATGAACAAAAAGACCAATATTTCATATTTTATTACCTGATCAATTTCAAACTAAGATCTTCAACGGATCATTACACGATGCCATTATCATTATTTAATTTTGATCGAGTATTAATATGTATCCATACATCTTCTATACTGTTAATAATTTATTCTTCTATTTCTGCTTCATCAGGTTTTTGATGGATAGAAATTGAAACCGACTGAAATGATCGACTATCTTAAAGAACAATTTCATCTTTCAAAACATTAATCTGAAAAGATGTATCTTTCCTGAGCAATCCTTGCTTGCAGTAATTACGCAATATTGCCTTTGGTCCGTGGCCTTGACATCAACCGATGAACAACATTTTTAAGCGTCATCATTTTTTATTTGTTGGTTGAATACGAGGCTTTTGGCTACTTTTGTATTTAAGTTTTTTCTTTAAATGTACGTATTGTTTGTGCAAAATAAACATATTTCTTTCTTTCTTTTCTATAGATTAGCCAATAAAATGAAATTAAAAAGTAATAACTAACAAAAAAGAAGAAAGTAGCAATTAAAAAAAAAAAACAAAAAATAATGAAAGTCAACATTGACAAAAAATCTGAATGTGAAAATCGCAAAAAAAGAGATTGAAAGCTGGTACATATAATTACAAAAAAAAGTGCCACATCATATTATGAAGACTTCATTATATGTACAGGTAATAAAAACATCAACCAATGATTTATAATAGAAACATTTTTTTACATACTTAAAACAACTATGGCTTTTAATTTCAAGCAAACTCAATTTTTGGAAGTCATATTTAAGTAAATCATCTTTTTCATCTTTGGGTCGTATACAATAACTAGTTAAACGTTTGTCTTTTTTTGTTATGTATAATGATGTACCTAAAGATAATTAAAAATACAAAATAAATGTAATATTACTAGCATCTTCTTAAATAAGATGTAACAATGTAACTTACGTAAGTCAATATAACCCTAATGTCAGTATAAAACACGTTAACGGAGCTAATGAGCATATTTTGGAAAATGACTAAAGCAAATGTGCACATATAAAATAGTCAACTTTCAATGCCAATAAACATCAAGTTCCTTCTTTGTATCCCAGAGAACTCCGTTTCGAGGATAACAAAGTCACAGTCAACAAAGCCCGTAAAACTTTCGTAACAAGAATGTGAATCCATTTAGTGTGATAACAATAATAACTTAAGTATGTTTAAGTACGTTTAAAGTGCCAACAATTACGCTGTTTATCATTAAGACACGCATGCTACACGTAATCGGATGTCATCTGGTATTTCACGGTAACGCCATCATAACAGGTTGTTAGTCTATCAGGCTATCGGATTATTGTTGTCGGCATAGTGTGATAATTATTTACTAACTAGTGAGACTGATAATAATCAAATCAAATCAAATGATAGAAATGTATTCACAAGTTTCTTTCGTAGAAAAGTAGAAACTGATAATTTGACCACAAATACTTGAACGTCTTGTTCAAACTGAGTCTAATGTCAGTGTAACGTCAAACTCTTTAAATTAATTAATATATATTATATAATCAGACATATACATACATAAATATGTTATACAAACAGACAAATATGATTATGTTTTAGTAAGGCGAAAGTATTTTACTTCAGAAAGGATCGTTATGTTTATTGGAGTTATTTTAAGTACCGTCTAGGATCACTTTTATGATCATTCTTATACATAAGTTACATTCAGTGATTCATTGTTTCCCAAACAGTTATTTTTTTTATCCAAACACACTTTCTTTTTTTTATTATCATTATAATTAACAAACCTTTTTTCTCTTATTTCAGACATAATGGGTGAAGACGACGACGATGAGGACGAGTTCGAAGATGATGACGGAGAATATGAAGAGGAAGACATCGGCAGCATCAAGGGACACGAAGAGGAAAGACACAAGAACAAGAGGAAGAAGAAAGTCAAGCAAAAGAAGCTCAAGAAATACATGTTACCACTACTCCTTGCTTACAAGATGAAATACTTCGCTCTAGTACCGGTCATGATTGCAGGGTTGGTCCTACTGATCGGAGCCACTGGTCTAGCAGGATTCTTCTTTGCATTGTTCGCAGCTGTCATGGGATTACAGAAAGGAGGATATTAGAAAAAGGACCAAGGACACCGGCTTCAAATTTTTGGAAGGAAAACCGACTGTATCAAGCAGACAGACGAACTAAATTCGAATGAGGTTCCGCAACAAAATGCTACTAACAGGGTTGTACTTTTTTTGGAACGGAATCTCAAATTTGACGAACTCGAAATTATAGGTTAGAGAATTAAAGTTGATGAAAAGTTTGAAGCAGAAGGACCAGTTTTTGAAGTCGGTAATAAAAAAGAAGTTTAAAATAAAGTCGACGACTCGCAGTTGCCATTCAGTCTAAGTAAGCGTCCATCCGGAATCCACCCTGCTAGTCTGATGTCGAAAACAAAGAAAATCCACCGATAGTTGATTGGCAGATTTTTCTGTTCCGTTTTTATTTTCTGTTTTTCGTACAAAACTTGGACTATGTTTTTCTGTATTTATTTTTGTAATACAATCAACGCTATTTTTAAGCTCGCGCAAATGTAAATATAATTAAGTGCTAGTAATAAGTTATTTATTTATTTATTGTTAGTTCGAATAGATAATGTAGTTACCAATTATAACGTAGACAAAATGTATTGCTAACAATGATAATATAATTATACGCAAGTGCTTTTTATTTCTTATGATTTTTATTCAATACATTAATTTTAAGAATAGGAGTTTTATCGTTACATTATGAATAAATTATCTACCTTGGGATAGAAAACCATTCTCGAAATCAGGACAAAATAATGTAGATTAGCCGTAAGGTAGATTGCTTTATCAGTCTAAAAGGTGCTAGATTAAATTTTGCTGAAGTACAGACCTCAATAACCAACAAAAGTTATTACATCTATGTTCTTAAATTGAAACCCATGAAGAATTCAGATTTTGTAGTATAATTTTACTACAGCACCCTGATTGCGTAACAATCCGAGAGTTTTGAAGAATATTGCTAATCCATAGCTTCATAGGTTTGAAAAATTCGTCTACTCAGCAACGTTAATAATGCAATGAACGTTGGTGAACTGTCAAAATTAAACCCATTGCGATCAATTGTGATTTTAGGTGCGTTACACAATTACCCCTCTGATATAAGCATAGTATCAGAATTTGTGATTAGAATCCGATGTAATGGTACTGAAGTTTCTCACTTTAAAAAAGAAAATCCCTTGAGACATAAATCAATGGCTGCAGAAACGACCACAGGCAAACCACGACTTTGGCGTTATGCTCCATTTACCGACCCATCATTTTCTAAACCCATCTGTTGTGGTTTCGCTTAAATCGAAGCAATTCAAGAAAAGGTTTTCAAATTCATTTTCTTCAAAATAATTTATGCTTCATAAAAATCAAGTTGGAAAAACCTCGATCGTCTAAAAATTTGAAGTACCTACTTAATATTTAATGAGGCATACTGGTCCTGGGTTCGATTCCCAGGTCGGGTTAATTTCTTTAAATAATTTCACAGTAGCAATAGGTAGGTACTTGACGATTTTGTAACGAAACCATTAGAGTATATGAATGACAGTGTACAACAATAATTTACCTACAGCAACTACATATTTTACAATCAGTTACCTATATATTCCTAAATTTTAATCTTTGAGTCATTATTAGATATACTTTCTTACTAAATATTAGTCGTGCATGTTCAGTTTGTAAGTCCATTCTATAATATTAAACGAGCAATATTTGTACATAATATATCTTACATAATTATAAATTAAAGTCACTTTTCGTGTTTGTCTGTATGTCCGCGTTGTTCTTCTAAACCACGCATCTGATTTTGATGTGGTTTTCACCATCGTTTAGTGAATTTATTCCGGAAGGTTTATGTGTATAACACGTTCGTTAATATTATATTAAAGCTACATAAATCTAAGAAATCTCGATGTTTTGTCAATTCGTAAAAACCGTGATATTTGTAATCACGTTTTCGAAAACGGCCCTAACGATTTCGATGAAAATTGCAATATAAGAATAAGAATAAGAATAAGAATAACGTTTATTGTGACCAAAAGTATTCACAAACAATTTTGGGTTTGGAGTCTTCATTTAAGCAAGTAATGCCTGTATTAGAAGACTCCGCTCCTTCACAGCAGTAGGTAATTACTTAAAACATAATAAAAACATTACATGGGTGTAGTAAAAACAAAATATAATTATCTGAACGTGTGTGTGCGTGTGTATGAGTGTGCGTGTGTCGTTGAGTGTATGTCGATGAGTGTTATGGATGTGTGGTTGTATGTGTGTGAGTGTGAGAATGTACATGTAGGTGTGAGAGTCTCAGTGTGTATGTGAGTGGGTCGTGTACTTGTATTAAGTTACGTTTTGTAGGAGAGCTTCAGTTTTTTCATATGTCAGTGGTTTTATCCAGTCGATCAACATTTCTTTACATATTATATGATACGAATTTGCATATACGAAAATTTCTTTATTTATTTTGTTATATAATTGAGCTGATCGTATACTAAATTGCATAGATCCGAATTTGGTCTTGGTTATAGGTATTTTAACTATATTGTGTTTTCTTCTCCTAGAGTGTATATTCGCATTATAAGGTAAGGTTTTGTGCATTTTTAAAATTATTTGAGTAATGTAGGGGCTTACGGGGGCGAAAAATCGATCTAGCTAGGTCTCATATCTGGGAAAATACGTTTTCTCCGTATTTTCACCCATATTGTCTCCGTATTGTCGCCCAAAGTTTAGAACAAGCTGGCTACCTTAGAATAATGACATGGCAGCATGGAATTGGTTTGTACTGTATAATTATATGGAATTTGTATGAACTATTCTAAAATATTAAATGAGCATTCTTTATTTTCACCCGAGCGGAGCTCGGTCGACCAGGTCGAAATAAAGCATAGGTATATCTTAAATTTGCTAGACTACAGGGACATTTGGTGTCTACATACATAAAAATAACCTAGTTACCGAGTGACTCTCACCAAGGACCATATCTGCTGGAGGACCTTCACTGTTATCATATTGTCTCTGTAATATAATATTAGGTTGGGGAAAAAGTTTCTTCGCATTTTTTAAGAAAATTCAAAACATTTTTTAACATAGTATGTTTACATTTAACTAAAGTATGTAGGTACCATTTTGTTCGATAACTTTTTGCCATCTTGTAGGTAGGGACATGATCCCATTGCTATAGAAATTTTGGGACTTCTGATCAAAATACCGCGACAAGTGGTTTTGGCAGTCCTCCCGTGATGTTAACCTGACACTGCCTAAAGAATTCTGAAGAGACCGAAACAGGTGGAAATCTGAAGGTGCAAGGTCAGGACTATACGGCGGATGCATTAACACCTCCCAGCCAAACTCTCTTAATTTTTGCTGAGTGGCTAAAGATGTGTGAGGTCTAGCGTTATCATGATGAAAAACCACACCCCTTCTGTTGATTAATTCCGGCCGCTTTCTCTCAACTTCTTGCTTTAATCTCATCAGTTGTTCGCAGTAGAGTTCAGAATCGATGGTCCTGCCTGGTGGTAACAGCTCATAATGAATAATGCCCTTCCAATCCCACCACACACACAGCATCACCTTGTTGCGAGTTAACCCGGGTTTTGCCACAGTCTGTGAAGCCTGACCGGCCTTTGACCACGACCTTTTTCGCACGTTCTTGTCGTACGTGATCCACTTTTCATCACCAGTTATCAGCTTCTTCAAAAATGGTTCGGTTTCATAACGTCGTAATAAAGAATCACAAATGAGTACACGGTTCATTAGGTTTCTTTCAGTGAGCTCGTGAGGTACCCAAATATCGAGCTTTTTTGTGTACCCAGTTTTTTTCAAATGCGCCAAAACTGTTTTGTGGTCAATTCCCAGTTCTTCAGCTACGTCGTAACTACTAATATGCCGATCTTGCTCCACTTTTTCAAAAATGGCATCCATTTTATCCGTAATAGGGCGACCAGAGCGACGTGCATCTTTGACATCAAAATTTCCGGATTGAAAACGCTTAAACCAAATTTGTGCTACTCTCACAGACACTGCACTAGGTCCATAAACATCGCAAATTTTTTTCGCGGCTTGCGTTGCATTTTTACCTTTTTTGTAGTAAAATTTTAAAATGTATCGAATTTCTTCATTAGATTCACTCATCTTGACAGTACGAAAAACAAATAAAAATCACACATTTTCCTAATTTGAATTTGGAATAATTATGTTCTTTAAAATTTAAACTTTCAATGATACCAAAACCAGCCAGATACACATAGTATAGCCAAAGAGATTTTATTACAAGTTCATACATACTATAATGCGAAAAGACTTTTTCCCCAACCTATTATTTTTATCATGTTATTTTTAAAAAAGGTCGATCGTAACTGTCATTTTGGTCTAAGACCCTGTGCACACAATGCATTCCGGCGCTGCACCGTAAAGATTTTGCCGCATTGGCGGCCACACGGCCGCTGCGGCCTCGTAGCGTTGTTACGTCGCAGCGGCGGCGCCGCGCCGCAAAGATTTTGCCGCACTGGCGGTCCTACAGTCGCCGGCACGTAACTTGGCAAGGGTTTAGCGTATTGGGAGTAAGTTTGCGCATGTTACACTTAGTGCAACAAAAAAAACATCACTTTTTTGCATGCCATTATTCTATGGTTATTGCCATAATTTATTTTTGAACATTTTTATTAAGAAAAACAAGCGAAAACGAATTCTGCGCACCTACGATTCTTGCCAAGTTACGTGCCGGCGACTATACAAACAACTGAACAGTGCCGCTCCGGCGCCGGCGTTGCAACGCGTACACCCCTCATCACCGCCTCATCTCGTGGGTTGCAAATCCGGTTTACGTGTGGTGCGACGCCGGAACGCACCGTGTGCCATACCATGGATATTTGTATGTAGAACGCTCTAATCGGCTCTAATCGTGTGCACAGCTCTCAAATAAAAAATCTGCGTTTATATAGATTTCCTCAAAGTAAGGCACAGCAATAATCAAACTTGCTTGAACATCGAGCAGCGCCACCTCTAACTTTGAGCATGAACTAGCTGCGTTTCAAAGGCACCATCAACGATAGCAGCTTTGTATTATTTGATAACAGTCTGATGTGACATGGAAATAATGATAAATGGGTACATTTTCTAAATCAAAGGATAGAAAATCAGGAATTCACGAACCTCCTTGTGGTATCTGATGTTTATGTTTGGCCGGACTCGTAGATAATCAGTTTTATATACCGAACTGCATGCCTCTGAGATTGTGAATACCCAATATTAAACATAGCCATTTCCAGTAGTTTTCAATAAACCTTTGTTTATTGATACTCTCCATGTATGGTTATATCTAAGAAACCCAGATCGACAAGATAAGTTACCGATGCAGTAACAACACAATCCACTTGTTGGTCAAGAGGTCGCAAGCGCTACTGTTAAGCAAGAGGTCCTGGGGTTGATTCCCAGGTCGGACAAGGTGATGTTAGGTTTTCCTACCTAGAATTTCTCAGTAGGAGCTCGGAGCCTGGATTTTTGCCTGATTGATGGAAATAGGGTCACCCCCTATTACATGGGACGTAAACATAACTGTCCAAATGTGGGTGTACTATACGGACACCTCTGCCTAACTCTTCGGGGAAACAAGGCTTGATGATATGTTGGTCATTCGCAATTCAATAATTACACAATTCAATACGATGTAATGTAAAGTCAGGAAAATTCATTGTTAAGCAACTTCACCGCATATTCAAATCACAACTCACTGTCATTCTTTTATGTCGTATGAAATGGCCATAGCACTGCAAATTGGCATGGTGTCAATTTGCTCGTGGGGGCGATCGGTAGCGGTGATATCTCGCGTCCGGCCCTGGTCCAGGCCATGGTACAGAGCGAGATGGCATGGGAGGCCATTACCTCCTTCTACGAAGCAGTAATGCTCGCGAAGGAGGAGGTGGAATGAGTGAGGGAGAGGCAAATTTCGTACCCTCACGCTCCTAGCCGCCGCAGGAGACGCCCTGAGCGTCGGGAATCGCAAGCTGATTCCCGGCCACCGTAGGCGCGGGCTTGCGGACGGTGAGCAATACGTAGCTCGCCGTCCGATAAGGACCAGGCCCAGGTCGACGGAGCGTTGTGTTCCACGCGCTCCTCAAAGAAATGTCAGCACAATTGGCGGGGTCCGCCAGGACCGATGCCTGCCGGAGTCGCGGGAAAGTTCGAAAGGGATATAAAAAACGCCTACTTCCAAATACGTGCCAAAATATTTAATTAAGATGCTTAATGTAGGTATTAAGCAGTTTTTATCTATAAGTTGTTTACCTAACCTTATGTTAAGTAACCATCACTGTAACAGGTTCCGACGAATTTAATGTTCTGAACTTTCTAGCTAGCTAGCAGCTATTGAACTTTTGGAACGAAGTTCCTTAACGCGGCTTACGGTAGGAGTTGACTGGTAAGAATCGTCACGTAAGGAAAAACCGTTATGCCCCTCCATGAGATCTCTTCGAGCTATGTCGGTTACCTTGGTTCTCCTGCGGATCTCTTCCTTTCTGATTCGATCACGGGGAGGGCAATAGAGAGGGCTATGCTTGAAGTTTCCCTAACTTCAAGCATAGCCCTCTCCATTGCCCTTTGGGTGGCTTTTAGCCTTCTAATAAGGCCCATTGTGAGTGACCACGTCTCAGTCTCAGTGCCATAGGTCATCACTGGCAACACGCACTAGTTAAAGACTTTCATCTTGAGACACTGTGGTATGTGGGACAAGAAGATATGGCATAGCTTCCCGAACGCTACCCAGCCGAGTCGTATACGATATACGTATAGTACCTATTACAAAAAGAAAACTAGACTCAATGTCAAAGCTTTCCCTAACACTAAAACTAACGTCTAATTACTAAGAAAAACTCATGGAGTCATTAAAACGTACCGCATGATAGGCCATAATGTTCCCATTTTGACGCTATAAAACTCAGTGACAGCTGATTGTAACACCACTTCGTTTGTGCATGTCAAACAGAACAAATAACCCAAAAAAATATGCTAAAATTAAACAAAATTGAACTTTAACACGTACGCAAAAGATTAGTGATCAGTTATCAGAATGCTTCCCTACTCCCGTGGTTTGATACTGGATAATACAAATAACTACGGTTTAGTGAAAACTGAGACGTTGTTTGGATTTGGACCGACCAGTCATGATAAGTATGTGGATAGAGGCTTCAATTCAACTGAACCACTGGAGTGGATTATAGCAAGCAGCAATTTCGCACCTCGGTCTTTACAAGGTAATGATTTGTTGTTCGTGTTAGATTGATAGTTTTCTAATCCTCAAAGATTCACACACAAAAGTAAGTGGTAAAGTGTCAGTGTCAAGTCCTAATCAGCCTATAACATTCCCTCTACTAGGTCACAGTTCCCATCATTCTGTGAGAGAGAGTGGGGCGTAATCCACCACCCCGATCCAGTGCGGGTTGGTGGATGTCACATGTCTTCAAATTTTTTGTTCTAGGACATGTCGGTTTTCTTACGATGTGTTTTCCTTCATCGTTTTGAGAGCAGTGGTGATGAAATTATTTACACAAAGTAAAGCGCCTGCCTGAGTTTGAACCTACGACACGTAATTTGAGGTCGTTACCACTGGGCCACCGCTGATCTCGCCGGCTCACCACTGTTTTGCATTATTAAGCAGTAAATTAAAAGTTTATTTTTTGCCTAAGTGAGGATTTTTCATTAGTCAGTTTTTTATTTTTTGTGGTATAACTATTGCGGGTTGGCAGCTGCTGTATAGAAAATATATCGAGCAGCTACAATTTTTCTACAGATAAAAATTATCAGACTTTTTTTAAAGTATGATAATTTTTATCTGTAGATTTTTTTTTAAATAATAAAACTAAATATTATAAATAAATAAATTAATTAATATATAAATATAAAATAAATATCTAAATATATAAATTAAATATTAAAACTTACCTCTAAAGATCAGGCAGTACCTATAGATTCAAGGACTGATGCCATTCCTTCCTGATATCTTATTCCAAGTGCATCGTCTTCACATATAATTATATGGTTAATGTATACAAAATATTGCAAAAAAAATATTAAAAGAGTAACGGTGGAGTTTCTTGTCCATTCTTCTCCATGCGAAAACTACCTTTTGGGGGGTTGGGGGGGATCAATTCAACTTTTTTCGTAAATTTTGACGTTCAAAAATGCCTTTTAGGTGCCGAACTGAAATAAATTATGTGACCTAGACTTTGAAAAAAAAAGATGATTAATTTCGCTTTTCCCCAAAAGTTTCAGACGCAGAATCACGAGACCTAAAACCCTTAATAAAAGCAGAAGCTAGAAAATCTTCTAAAAAGAATAAGAAGAAGCATTTTAATGTTGATAAGAAGCGTAAAGGTAAAGGCAAGAAGTGCGTCTTCAAGGTCTTTAAAAAGAACAAGAAGAACAGAGGTGGTAACAAGTATTCGAAGAAGTATATGATGCCACTGGTTCTTGGTCTACTAGCTGCTAAGAGTCTGCTGATCCCTATAGCTTTGAAAGCTTTGGCGTTCTTGTCTGCTAAAGGTAAGTCTGTTTTAACTGCGAGTTCAAAAAGGACCAATAGTATTAGCGTTATTTTGGTTTATGACCAGCAAAGGCCAATACGATGTCCAATTGCCACCTATGAAATCTATAATGGCAGAAAATTTTACATATATTATACAATACGGTCAACCGCGTCTGTGGTAACACTGGACCTACAAATCCGTTACTGTAACCACGTAAAGGCGCTGTCAATATAAAATTGTTACCACGGAAATTCTGTTGACTCTACGGGTAAATATCATTATGATTACAATTTAAAAGGGCTTAAAAAAATTGATTTCTACGATGCCAAAAGCCTTCAATCTCGATGTAACTTCGTCCAACCTAAACACTATTGCTAACATATAGCATAAAATGAGAACGTATTCTCGTTAGCAACAGCAAATTACTTTCAAATTTTCTTTCCAGGACTGATGATGGGATTTTTCTCGACCATCATGTCTTCCGTCCTTAGCCTCAAAGCGTCCTTCGACCATAACCACAGCTACCAGAACCGGAAGGATGACTCCAAGACCCAGGTGGAAATCATCCAGGTGCCTTCGAAGAGTGAGGATCATGTGTATTATGATGAGCATTACAAAAGAGGGGATTATATACCTGTACCGGTTATGGTTCATTGATGGGGATAAAGATTTTAGACAAAGCAAAGTAGTTTAGTAGGTATTTTTTTAAATTATTAGTAGTTCTAGATTTTAGTGTTGTTTTTGTTTGTTATTATCTACTTAGATAATGATAAAGATAAATGCATTTACCTTTGACTAATTATAGTGACGCCAATTTAATTCGTCATTCAGAACGATGCAGATAAACGGTTATATAAGTTTTGTGTTATAATTATTTAACCAAAGAATTATTTGTACGATAAAATAAACTTAAGTAGTGAATTCTTGTAATTTTTGTTTCATTTAATTTCTATACCAAGAATAATATTTGCAATCCATCCCTGTTAAACAATAAATTACTATTTTAAAGGGACCAAACTTTTTATTCTGCTTTGTTAAAGAGTTTACAGAATGAGTTTTTATAAAAATCAAAAACGCTGGCAGGAAACAAAAGCAGTTACAAATCTCAAACATGACAGTAGCGTATCTGACAACCAAAAAAATATCACAATGTGAAACTAAAAGAAAAAAAATTGTAACAAAATCCAACAAAAACCACACATATGGAAAATAATGTAATCAGGTAACCGCGGGTAAGCTGGTAAGATATTAAAATCATGGGGAAGAGGAGAAGACGTATTTTCCCAAAAAAGAAGCGATCTGTATTCAGCAGACCACACCCGATCAGACGAAAAATGGCGTTACGACACCGAAAAATGAAGGCGTTTTTCCACAAACACAACCCAAGGATGTTCATCTCAAAGAATATGAGGAAAATGGTTGGAAGAATATACACTGTGTCAGATAAAGTCAGGGATAAGATAGCTGAAAGTACTATGGCTTTGGATAACCCCTTCAGTGCGCAGTTTTACGAAGATCGTTGTTCTATCCAGTAGAGTCGCAAAAAGTGTTGCCGCAAAATAATGTGGGATCGGAATGAGCTGTTATTTGATGTTCTTGGCCCGTTTTTCTGGTGTTAGCACTGATACAAGTTATTTTAGTGTTTTTTTAAATACCTATACAAGCCTAATGTGGATTACTTGTTTTTGTTACTCGGAAACTGCTAAGTACTCGTAGTGTAATGACTGGCTGAAATCTACTGCACATCTGCTATTTTAATTCTGCCGCACTACGTTAAATCAACACCAGTGTCAAGCTAATTGATAACAATATTAAAATATTTTACAGGCAAATTTGAATTTAGTTTTAATTGATTTGTTTTTCAGGACCTCAAATTAAATACTTACTTATTAATTTGCATACACCATGTAATTCTGCGTTTCAATTTAGTTTTGCAGAATCTGAGTTAGTATCAGGAAACACTTGGCAGAATTTATTCATTTGCCAGCCTGTTAGCAAAAGTTTCCCAAAAAAGAAGCAAGGAGTATTGGAAACAGAAGATTGTAAGAAGTAGGAGTGTTACTTTAGTTTTGCGATTAGATTATTAATAGCCACATGAATCCAAAACACAGAACAGGACATACATAAAAATGTAACTTCGCAGGATAAGACAAAGCTTTCTCTCATACTGACGAAGCCAGGTATACATCACACACCATCTTAGAACCTATTTATTATTTGACTTTTACATAACACGGTCAATGGCTAATTAGGTACATAAGTTAAATACATTTTTTTAATAATCGTTCTCTAGATACTTCTAAATAATATTTATCCCTAACTAATTTCTACCGTAAAAATATCTTGGTAATAAATAATGATTTGTTCAGTTCATAACACTGACCGAAGCTCGGTATTAATACTTGTTGTATAACGTGAAGTATGCCAACGCACTCAGATCGTTGCGTAACGCTCACCCATTGCTTCTCACGTGGGATAGTATATGTGAGAATCATAGATAAAAGTTAGTAGGAACTGAAATAAAGTATGACCAATAGAGTCTCAATTTTTCTGTGGAAGCTGTAGGGTACTTGCAGAACTTAGTTTGGTGATGTTTCTCTATGATACTCATTTGAAGAATAATTATTGTATATGATCACAATAATTATTATTCTTCATATAAATCATTCATGATTCGAAGAACGTTATAGGATAACTATGCTTATCAGGAAGCTATTCCTGATATGCATAATCAGCCTATAACGTTCCCACTGTTTGGGCACAGGCCTCTCCTCTGTGAGAAGGAGTGGTCCATAATCCACCACGCGAGTCTTTGAATGAATTTTCGGTTCTAGAACATGCCGGTTTCCTCAGAATTTTTTGCTTCACCGTTTTGAGAGCAGTGGTGATTAAGTTGAATACACAAATTAAAGTGCCTGTCTGAGTTGAACTCATGACCTACAACTCGTAAGTTGGGGCCGATACCACTGGATCATCACTGCTCTGATAAAGTCAAACCCTACACTTGGGAGGTAGATATTACCCGTTGCATGACCTTCTGGTAAGTTCCGGATAACTTATTTTACAGCTAATTTCATACGACTGGTAGATGGTGCCTATTTGGATATTGTGATACAAGGCCAGAGTTAAGCCTTAACTGTAAGTAAAGAGTATTCTATAGTTCTCTGCTATATCTACACTTCTAAACTAATATTATAAAGACAAAAGATTTCTATTTTTGTTTGTAATGAATAAACTCAAAAAATACTGGATGGAGTTTTAAAAGTCTTTCACCAGTAGAATGCTATATTATCACTGAGTAACATAGGCTTTAATTGATAAAAAAATCAAGCGGGCAAAGCCACTGGCGGAAGCTAGTCACAAATATTTTGCTGTAATTAAAAAACTATAAGACAACTCTGAATAACTGTTTTTGGTTATTTGAAAATAGGTGCACTCTCTCGAGCGTTCCGTTGGTAATGGCTGATAACCAATGGAACGCTGGAGCGTTACCAACTTTCCAGACTGGCCAATATGATATTATTCTTGATTTTAATAATTTTGTAAGTATCTTACACAATTTTTAAAAGCAAAGCCGTTTTTATCTCACATCCGAGCATATACTAGAGGCAGTTCAAATAGAAAGTAAGCGACGATACAAGTTCATTGTCGCGACCTTGAGCGAGCGATGGAACTGACATCAATCTAACGCTCAACGCACATGTGGTCATCTTTATTTTATTTTTGTCATTTATTCAGTACTAATATAGCCTAGTCAATAACAATATCAAACGACGCAAAAGCGCATATAACTAAGATTTTTTTTATAGTGTCAGAATTTGACATACTCTTAGCCGCCAGAGCACATTCAAGTCAATGAAAGACATACCCAGTACCTAAATGGTAGCTTTATTGTCGGTACATAGTACACACATGTGTTATGCAAATACAATGCTAAGAGATTGAATTTATACAATGCAAAGATAGTTTTTAAAATCTTCAGCAGCTCCAACGGTATTTTCAAATGCTAATCAATTAGTTTATGCTTGTGGAGCAGGACCAGTGTTGAGCCAAGCATTTTTATCAGCGATGTAATCCCCCAACTTATAATATGCTTGGCTGCATAGTGTGCGTTTAATATAAGATTTAAATTTCGTTTCATTCAGTTGAAGTATGTGGGGAGGTATTTTATTGTAATATTTTAAACAGTACCCCATGAAAGAAGAGTCCACTTTAGCCAGCCTGAAACCCGGTTGAACTAATTGGTCCCTATTCCTAGTGATATAATTGTGTTTTGCACCTCTTTTACTAAAAAACAAACAAACTTGGGTATAAACTACTCTCAGGAGACCTAACAACATATAAAAGAAAATCATAGTTACATGCACGTTTACGACGTTTGCATTTTTGTGTGTCGATATTGACTGGGCTAAATATTGCTCTGACGCTGTCTTGTCCTTTCAATATTTTATACAAAAATCCTAGAGGAAATGGGACTTTCAGTTTTTCCCGAATTTGAAAATGCGCTTACCAACGAACAGTATTTTATTTTATTCTTCTTCTTAGCGTCTCGATGGCAATCTTATTTACATTCTCAGTTTTATATGAGTAGATAGATAGATGTGAGTATAAACCAAAAAGCCAATGCTGTTACCGTGCAAAAAGAAATGGGAGTAAATTTTATTCCACGATATTTTAGATGCAGTGGTTATTTAGTTGTGTTTAATGTTTAGTTTGTACTACATTTACCGATTTGTCCTACAATAGTATTCAAACAGAACTCTAAAGTAATGAGTTATATTGGTAGATATTATGTAGATAGATAAATAGATATATGTTTATCTCGAAAATTTTAAAATAATTCCCTTACAGCCAAGAACTGGCTCGGATGCCTTCAATATTTTTTTCAAAAGTGAAAATGTTTTGTTCATTCCTAAAAATAAACAATTTAGACACGCGGTCGCACGCGTAGTAGACTTGGTGTGCGGTCCACTTTAGGGGACTATCCTATGGGCTATTGGAGAAAGTCTCCAATATCATCCTTGACCTGTTTAGAAGATCCGAACGTTTGGGAGATAGCATTTCTAATTCAGAGATTTGAAATGATTTTGAAGATTTGGAAGTCACAGACGTATTTTAATAAATTTTGAAATGAGAATATTTTTTACCTTTTGAGAATAAGTTTATGATGACAATATTGTAGTCTACAGTGTATTTTTCACTTCAATGTAACCCCTTTTTCATAAGAATGATAAAACAGTTATTACTACGCTTGAAGAAACAAGAAAAAGAATAAGCCAGCTCTTCTAAAATGTTAAGTATTCTTAATCATCATCTATTTGGTGATAAGATGATTAAGTCGAGAGATTGAGAAATAGGGCAATACCTTTTTACTGCCGTCATCATCTTCTTCAGCTCAGCGTAAAACTTTTTATAGTTCCATTATTTCCTCTGTCCTGCCTTTTCTTTGGATTTTCCCTCGCAAATGTTGATAGATGGAGAGAGCTCCCCATCTATCAATATGTACATTAATTTATTTGTACTGTAATATCAACAAAATATTTACTATCAGCATTGCTCTCATTCAGGACACTCACCTTCTGCAGTAACCATTCAACAGCCATGTAATTTATGCCTAGTAGCTACCTCATTTACATTGAAAACTGACTCAGCTACTATTCTACTTAAAATTCGTCCAACAACAGAAGAAAATTATGCCTCAATTGTGTAAACCTATAACGTCATACACCATAGGATCCGGCTACAGAATATCCTTTAGAAAGTACAATTTTGACAGCAAATGGAAAAAGAATGCAACAATAACATGCGCTCTGCCAACTGATACAGGACATAAAATAATTTCTCTTGAAGTACGGTACCGGGTAGCAAGTTCTGTGACCGTTTTTGAGGGAGTCTTGGCTTTAGAACGTAATACTATTTCTTATCATGATGAGGAGCAACAAAGAGTTATTATGATGCCATCTCGGGTCAAACCTGGATGAGGCTGGCATAAGAGTGTGGAGATTGGCACAAGAAAACAGACACTATGCCCAGCAGAGTGTAAAGTAGCAGTTGTTTATGATAAAAGGTTCAGAAATGGACGTACAATTCACATAAAAAACAGACTATTAAAAAATAGAAGAAATTGAACGATTGATCGAGCAAGTCTTTTGATCACTGTTAAGTCATTAGTTTATTTTGTAATATAATTTTACAAATAGTTTTTCAATAGTACCGGCTTTTGTTTTTCACTTGTTGAAAACACGGCGTGTGCGCGGCTTAATGTATGAATGAGTGTCTACTCCCACGTGTAAGAGGTCTTGATACTTGAAGCACGTTGGATTTATTTCTGTTCCAGTCGTCAAAGCTTGGAATTTGTTGAATACAGTAGGCATGTTTCTTACAGAATAATCAGTTCAGTTATTTTTTTTCCAATTTCTCATTCAACTTATTTGGCTATGCTATATAATTATGACCGTCTTTTCCCACGAGTGACCTTGAAATTTTACTTAAAGATGATGTACTAACTAAACGTCCTACACGTGTAACCATAGTAATTTTTCAGAGTCAAAGCAATATTTTTGCAAACCATGATAAAGTACCTTCTTTACCATTGCCTACTGAACTTCATACCTACTTTATTGCAATACATAAACTATTTATTTGCATGGATCAATTTAGTTTTTATCCTTATGGTAGATATGAAGTCAACATTGAAACACAGCAAAAGGAATTTCCTTCAAGTTTTAATTTTTTTTAATTATTTCAGATAAGCTATGCACATTCATCATTATTCAAGCTAAAGCATTACCCAAGCTTCAAAACTCAACACTTTTTTCCTACGAATCCAAGCAACGATCAAAACTGCTCACCGCGCTCCACAATATTCCGTAACAGCCATCCTTACCGAACACATAACGTTGAATATAAAAGCGAGCGGCATCCCGGACCCATCTCACTTTACCCTAAACCTTCGCCCACTAAGGACTTAACAACCAAAGCCTTCTAAGCCTAAGTCATTTTTTTGGGTCAATTTAACCCTGAGTATAATTTTTTTTGGGTCATTTTGGCCTTATTCGTCGATTTTTTTTTTCTCCAAAATGCGAGTGCTGTGTTTATTTTTGGTGGTAGCTGTCGTGGCCTGCAGTGCCGCCCCAGGAGGTTCCAATGATGAAGATGGAAGAATTGAGCTGTTCTCTGGAGTTGCTATTGAGAAGTAAGAGATAAAATAGATCAACAATATTTCAGATTATCTAAAGTACATAGGTACATCTTTTATGGGGTACTGTGTTAACTGTTACAACAAAATACCTTGTGATATATTGCAATTAAATATAAGACAAATTAAAACTCATATTAAAAGTACACTTTGTAAACAAGCATATTACAAATTAGAGGATTATATCTAAGATAAGAATGCTTGAAAACATGCTGGTCCTGCTCCATAGGATAATTTAGAATCAAGACAAAATCAAACTGGTTGCAAATTTAATTGTATATATATTTTTTTTATTTTTTATTATATGACATTGATTTTACATTCTGTGACCAATTTCTTGCACACTGACTTATTAATTGTAAAATTTTAGGAAAATCGTCTACTTTTACAATATTTGCAAATATGTGAGCACCATGTATTTATCACATCATCAATTTATCTGTCTGTTGCTTCATTTTTTATTATTTTTACTTATTGTGGTATAGTAATTTTATTATAGGTGCATCGTCTTCACATATTATATAACTAATGTACCAATACAAAATATTGTAAAAAAAATTAAAAGAGTAACGGTGGAGTTTCTTGCCCTTTCTTCTCCATACAAAAACTACCTTTTCGAAGAGGCAACTAGAATCGACGTTCAAAAGTGCCTCACAAGGTCCTATTTGAATTAAATTATTTGACTTTGACTTTGCTTTTACGGGGCGAAATGGAGTTAGAATCGTGGTGAGGGGAAATAATATTTTTTTGCGAGAAAAAGCTAAATAAGAATTATGGATTTCCTACTTTGGACTACCTACTCGAAGGTTATCAATATTGTCGTGTCGAAGAGCAAATTATTATCAAATATTTGAAAAATCTTTCACAAAAGTACTATCAAGCTTTTGTTAATACAAAAACTACGATTTAGGAATAGTGATAGTGTAATTACAGAGACACCTTCAATGAGCTTCAGTGTTTCTAAATCAGAATACAGATCCCCTGATTATTCGACTAGATAATAACTTCCGACTTTTGAAGAGCGACCTACATTCAAAAGATTTACAGAATCATGGATCAAGCCCTACATTAAGTTCGGTATGTTGAGCCGTAAAGGTCACTAAGGGCATTTCTCTGTCCATAGAAAACCAAACAACCAACTTTCCAAACTCTGTTTTTAATGGGAAAATAATAAAACAATGGGCTTACCGCTAATTCCGTTACCTTAAACACGTGACATGCACCACACTTTGTCATGCGTAGTTGGGTAACTGAGTGATTTTAAAAAGAACTTTTCTTTGTTTACTTTATAACGTGTGGTCGTGACGAAGATTGACACTTGAAATTGTTATACATTTTGTAACAAAGAAGATTTTCTAACGCTTTTCAGACTGGAAAAAAGTAATAGGCTTCAAAGTATAGCAAGTCATAAACTCATGAGTATCTTGAAAAGCGGGACTTAACGAAAGGACTACTTGCTAAGGCATCTTAATTCTAAAGAAGACGATCTAGAATCTAGATATCAGCTGTTGCTCTAGGTCTCCAATCAATGAAGAAAATTAAACTAAAACCATGATTATTATACCTAAATGTTGATTTAAGTCCTTAGTCTACACTTAAATTCGTCATGATTATTGCTCGTATTGAGCAATAATCATGACGAATTTCTTCTATCTTACAACTTTCGATCCTGAGTACCTTTATTTTCGACATTCAAAACAATAGGATCACAAATTATAATCTTCTGACAACTAATTAAAATCAGAGATAACTCCGCCCCTTAATCCAAACAATACAGATTGTATGAGATTTACATACAAACTTTCACTGTATTGTTTATAAGTATTAAAATTTCACTTATAAGCTCGTACAAGATTTAAAACATGTTGCACAACTACCCTTGGCTCTTCCAAGTACGACGACAATATTTTGTTTTTAACTCATGCTAAGTAGTCAGAAAATATTTAAAAGAAAAGAGACAGACTAAACAAGAGATGAATTAGTTCCATGAAGATGATTAGACAATGAAGGATGTATTTGAATTTAGAATTTTTGAAGAAAGACACTGACATAAAGGCACAGAAATATTTGTTAGAAAATAGATAGGTACCTCCCCATTGAGTTGAACACATTGCTAGCAACGGATACGGGAAGGAAGATTGTCTGCACTAATATTTTAAAGAGAAAAGATTTTTATTTTTATTTGTAATGAATAAACTCAAAAGCTACTAGACCTATTAAAAAAAAAAACACTAGTAGAATACTATTTTATCACTGAGTAACATAGGTTATAATTTATAAAGATATCGCTGAAGTCGCTGGCGGCAGCTAGTTCGTAGTAAAAAGGATTTTAATTCCTAGCTGGAGTCTGTATTTCAAAAGTTACAATGAGAATTAAACCCTCAGAGTTGGTGGAGCGACACACTCAAAAGCAGATTTGTGTAAAGTCAACAGGGAATTAAATAGCATTCAATCTTTATCAGAGAGTTAAATGACATTCCATGATTACCTTATCATGTATTTATGTATATTCAACATATTTATTCTTCACGAGAGTACTGTACTCTCCTAGTACATTAACATTTTACTAACTTTGGTATTCATTGAAATGTAAATGAAGTGAAATTGCGTGTAAAATCGTATTGTTTCAGTTCACTTATGAAATAACTTAAATATGCTTTAAAGGAAAATGTTTTCTAATGTAATGTTCCGTTTACGTAATATTTATTTTGTTCTGCTGTAACATCCGTTGGATGTTTAGAATTTTTAGATATATTTCTTCATCTTTGAGTTTTAAAATATTTTAAGCTTCTGTGATTATAAGTATCAAGACTTACGTTAATTTGTGAGGCTGTTGGCCGCAAAAACTGGTGAGTGGTTTGGGAGCTAGAACCGATTCAAAATTGTATCAAATTGAATATTTTCGTTTTAAATAAGTGTAAAATTGAAACTAATTGGGAACAAATTCGTTTTGATCGAAACAGAGACTAGATAGTCTACCAATAGATGGGCAGACATTTATGTCACATAAATTAACATTATATAACATAACATCACGCTCGTATGCTCCGAAGGGTTAGGCAGAGGTGTACTATAGGTACAACCTTTTTTTTTGTTGGGAATTTATCAAATACCTTCTCCCGCTCTGGGCGGAGCAGGAGGGCGTGTCAGACTATTACTGACTAAAACCCACCCGTGTTCCTTCAGTTGCCTGTACGTTATCAGGCACCACGGTATCTCTATACTTTTTTCCTGCAATTCCTGACGCCCAGGGCGTCGCCTGCGGCGGCTGGGGGCGTGAGGGCGCGAAATTTGCATCTCCTTCACGCGTTCCGCCTCCTCCTTCGTGAGCATTACTGCTTCGCAGAAGGAGGTGAAAGCCTCTCATACCCTCTTGCTCCGGACCATGGCCTGGACCAGGGCCGGATGCGAGGGATCACCTCCATGAGGACGTGGCGATGATCTGCCCAAGCCAGGCAGACCTCCACCGTATGCTCCACCGTGTCCTCCGGGCGATCCATGCAATGATAACACCCGGGCATTTCCTCCCGCCTTATCTGGAACAGGAATTTCCTGAAACAGCCATGTCCGGTGAGGACCTGCGTCAGGCGGAAGGTGAAGATGCCGTGGCGCGCCTCTCTAGCCACTCCTCAAAGAGGAGACTTATCGCCGCAATTGTGGCGTGCCCAACTCTGCCTAACCCTTACACCCACATTTCGCCAGTGATGTTTAAGTCCCATGTAATAGGGGGTGCGCCTATTGCAACCAACCGGGCATTAATCCAGACTCCGGACCGCTACTGAGAAATTTCAGTTGTTTTGTCATAGTTTTTGATTTAGTAGTTTACTGGTTTTTCAAGGATCGATATTCTATGTGGGCTGTTACGGAGTTTGTCTTTGCTTCTGTGTTTAAAGTCAAAGTCAAATAATTTATTTACCGTTTAGGCAGAGGCCTAAACCTTTACCTTTCAGGGATTTTAGGTTATGTTATAAAATGTCAATCCTTGAACCGATTGAAAACATAAACAAATTCATACTGTCTGTTACTGAAAAATTGCAGCTGGAAAAACCTAATACCACTTTGCCCGATTCGAAAATCAAACCCTGGACCATAAGCTCAGCAGTAGCGCTTGCGACCTCTAGACCAACGATTCAATCAAATATAAACATGAATTTATTATTTTTCCTTTGTTTGCAGGGATGCGACTGGAGAAGAAAAGCTAAACGTCAAGTTTGAACCTGGTGAACTGAAGGAAGCTGCCAGAACCTTTGAAGAAGGTTCGTACATGTTAATGATAAACGTTATTTAATCAGAATACAATAACGAGGTCCATTGTGTTAGTAAAAAAAATAACCTATTCTAGGACTGGGTTGGGTTGGGTTGAGTTCATCATCACCACAGCCAATGTTCCGTCTACGAAGAAAATTTGGGTTTTTTGCCGAGTGATATTAAAATGCTGACATCATCAGTCTATAGAATCCATAAGTCTATGCTAGAATCAGACTCTATTTTCCATAGCTGGCTATTTATTAGCCTCTCTTATATCACGTCATTGAACTAGAGCTTCCGGCTACTGATTTTCATGGCTATAAAAAAAAAACTGACGAAAAACCTACCTATCTTTATTTTAACTATTCTGATACTACAACATAAATCGATTTTTACTACACTCGTAAGAAAACATCTCGATATACAGAGAAATGAAAGTTGTGGAGTGGGTCAGTGCACTGTTACGTGAGCGCATTGGCCGCGCGGTCAAGGTTACGTCAGCCGGGTTTGTAGCACAAGCGAGGATATACCTCTAGCTGCCACAGACTAAAAATCTACTACGCGATTAAGACTACACATAGACACCGCTACAAGGATTTTTTGGCACCTGTATGACATTGACACGGGGATGTTGTTGCTAAACATATGTGTATTGAAAAACAAGATGGCGGCGTTAGTTCCGATTTTGGCCACGCACCAAAAGATCCTTGTACGAGTACAGGCAGAAGCTCTACATTGATGTGTCAGTGAATTTGATGTATTGATAAATCATACTTGAAAGTGACTGATAAAATAGCAAGTTCTATGGTTAGATTATTAAGTCATTGAAAAATAATAATAGGATGTAGCTGTCAGTTTGTGAAATAATAATATGGGAACATTGATTGTATTTTAAAGGTGGAAAAAAACTACAATCTGTCACAGTTACAATTTGTCAAAAAATTGTAGTGAATAAAAATCCAGCCATAGCAAAGTCGTGTTTGTAACTTTATATTATTGCGGAAACAATAAATGATGGCGTGTGTAAAGCTAATGATATTTAATATAAAATATATCGTAATGAAAGTATAGTGTGTGGATGAACTGTTACGTGAGAGAGCGTTCGCGTGGTCAAGGCTACGTCGTGCGGGTACCGCGGGTGAATTAATTATGTTAGGTAAATAATATTATAGTGAGATAAAGGTGGGAAATGACGGCTTCACTGTACATTAACACCCGCGCGTCAATTTTTTTTTGGGTAGGTATAGATGTCTTCATGTTAAATGTTTTCGCAAAGTTCCACACTGTGCGAATGCAAAGTTTTTGAGAAAAAAAATCTTAAGTTTCAAAAATTCAACTTGTTACCTTTTAAATTTGACATTTTACTACAGGAATTGTACGAATTTCACTCCTACTTTGTTCCGTTTTACGTTCAGACAAAGTGACCGACGTCGGAAAATATCGCACGGGAACATACTAGCGGGATTAGAGATAAACCTCTAAGTTAATCCAGGTTATAAACGATCTGTGTCCGTTCAGCTGTTTTTACTCCAATCCGGAGCATACATCAAGACAAACAAACAAAAATTCTAAAAACTATATTTTCGGTATCAGACTCGTTACCTCACCTCGTAGCAATTAATTTAAAAAAAAATATGCATGTACTTTGACTTCGTTACTATTAATTTACCTACGTAATATTGTATAATTTTACGTAGGTATTCTACCAATTTTTTAACAAATGTAACGTAGATAACCTATATTTAAGAGTAGCACCTCCCTGGATTCGAGGGACAACCAAACATTTAAAAGATAAACGGTCATAAAGGCCCCGAAATAATTGCAATAAAAAAAATTATTGCAATTGCGTTATATTGTCAATCGCCTCAATTGCATTTGGTAGACGATCAATGTGTATCAATCACGTAAAAATTGACAATTGCAATTGATCGTTGCGGCTTAAGAGCGTTTATTCTGAAAGTGGGCAACATCGCAAATAGATGTCAAATATTTCGCTATTTTGATTAATTTGGCAATATTACTGTATGGAAATAAGATGTGGCTGACATGTGGCTAACTAGCGAACTAGAATATTGATTATAAAATGCAATAATTAATATCGTAACACCGAATATTTAGTTTAAGATGTAAAAAAAGCCTTTTTTACACCTAAAACGGGTACAACATCAAATTTAATGTTATAATTGCAATTCAGATTGAACAGGTACATTTTTGACAGCTATTTGCGACGTTGCCAACTTTTAGGATAAACGCTCTTAAGGATCGTATCAGGTGGCGTTCCGTAATTACTGCCTACCCTCATGGAAAAAAGGCGTATATATATATATACCTGTGTATGTAAAAGGCTGTACCATTGAAAACTATAAGAATCGTAGAGTATGTCAATGAACTGTTACATGAATGAGTGTAATAATACTGGCGGTCAAGATTACGCGATTAAGTTATCGGATGCGGTGATGTAGAATTTACGTAATACTAGTTAGTACTGCATTACGACGTCATATAATAATATGTCGGATGACTAATAATGGACGGACCAAAACAATTGTACAATGGATCCCAAGAGAAGGAACAAGGTCTAGGGGACGCCAAAGGAAAAGATGGGTAGACCTGTTTATACAAAAACTAGGACCGATCTGGATGACCAAAGCCCACACAGACACTACTGGAAAAAATGGGGGAGCCCTACGTCAAGGAGGCGACTACTACTAATTAAATGAATTAATATTTATTATAAATAAATTATTATATCATAGAATTAATTCAATTATACATTAACAATCATACAATAAAAATTTTAAAATCTCGAATACTTAAAAATGCACCAAATCAAAATTTATTTGCATGTTTAAAATTGTATTTAGATATTTTAAACGCATGCTACAAACATTTTGTATTGGGTAGTAAAATAAATGGGTTTTGTATTTTATTTTAACTAAGATGTGTGTAATGCTTGTACTTGAACCCGTGGTTAACTATAACCAGCCTATAAAGTTCTCACTGCTGGTATGCAACCCTTCACTCTGTGAGATGAACGGGCTGTAATTCACCTCCCGGGCCCAGTGGGTTCGAAGAGTACCCATGCACGTGATAAAAACGTTCTATATATTGACCGAAAGGGGTACACATAGGTACTGCAATAACATTACCAAAACTATTTTTTTTAATTATTATTATAAATAAAAAAGTAACTGCTTTTTAAAATTCACATTTTTTGTACTAAAATTACACCAAATCCAGAAACAAATTAAAAATTTTCAAAAAGGGGCCATAAGTAATGACCTGTAGACACCCGCTAAACGACGGCTGCCCGCACTCAATAACCCGGTAAAATTCCCCTTTAAAAAAAATGTGGCAATTTTTTTTTCTTTTTTCCTAAAAATTACCACATAGGTAGATAGTAGACTCTCAGTACGATACCTAACAACACCCTCACTGATCGGATACGGTTTTTTTTACGTGTTGTAATAGATTACACCACCACGAATGAAAAACAATGGTCTATATGCGATCAGAATACCACACCGATCCTAAGACAAATAAATGGTTTTAGTATTGGTTGCCGAATTGGAATACACGAAACATTCTGGGTACGATAAGCTACCGACGTCTGCACTGTTTTATTTCTATGTTCAAATGCTTGATTTTGATTTTGTTTTGTTTTAGCTCGAGGTAAAATCAAGAAATACTCGCCACTCCTAGCAGGCATTGGAGTCAAGGTCCTTGCAATAGCTGGTCTACTGTTCGGAGGTCTGACTCTCCTGGTTACCAAGGCTTTGGTGATAGCTAAGTTGGCTTTCGTGGTGGCTGCAGCCTTGGGCATCCAGAAGCTGCTGAGTGGTGGAGGACTCAACAATATTAGTGGAAAGGTGAGCGATTATGTAAGGAATTTTGAACTTCTTTCTTCTTGGTTTAGAGGCTGTCTGATTCTAAATATCTTGATTGCAAATAGCTGGGACTTTATTAAACTTGACTGTGTTGTTTCAAATATTACCTATTTTAGAATCAGAATATGTTCATGACAGAGTTCTTCTTCCCATCATGTAATTTCATTAAAAAAAAAAGCTAAGCAAAGTAAAGCTCAAAAACGCACGCTGAGCTTTGTGAATTTCACCACGATACCAACGTCTCTTATGGTCTTTGAATTGCAGTTAGATTTTATTACTATATAAATAGGATTTCCTACAATTGGTACATAATATTAGTCTGTGAGAGCAGTGGTGGCCCAGTGGTAACGGCCCCGACTTACGACTTGTAGGTCGTGGGCCCGAGCGAGTTTGTGCTTGTAAATAATTTCATCACCGCTGCTCTCAGAAACGGTAAAGGAAAACATCATAAGGGTTTCCTCACGATGTTTTTCTTCACGGTCGTGTCCTTCATGACCTGGAACCAAAAATTCGAAGACATGTGACATCTACCAACCCGCACTGGGCCCGCATGGTGGCTTAAAGCCCACTCCCTCTCACAGTAGGCCTGTGTTCTAGCAGTGGGAGCATTATAGGCTGATTATGTTTTAGTCTATAATTTTTAATATATATTTTAGCCTCTCTGTTTTCTCTTTGACCATACTGTGGCAGTCATCAAGAGGCCTAACTTCAGCAGTGAACATTTTTGATTCTATGATATTTAAAGGAATGTAGCATCAATAAAAAATAACCATATTTTCCTTAGCTCACCGGCTTCCAGTCATCTCCACAATGGACGTCTCCTACAGCATCAGCAGCAACCTACCCTTACGCCAGGTCTTCAAACATCGCGAATGACGCCAATGATCTAGCTTACAAGGCTCAGATTAGCTCATAAGTGTAGATTTAGCCTGTGAGAGTAGAAAATTATTCGTGCTAAAATGTATAATGGACTATGCGATGAAAATTTAAATAGGGTTGACATTAAGCTATTATTAGGACCCAGGAATATTTTTTTATTGTTAAAATGTGCTTAATTATGAATTTGGTCCAGCTCAGCCCTATTCTTATTTTAACCGTATAGTAATTGCAGTACTTTTCCTGCATATTTAGTTTCATTTTTTTTATAATAACAGATTTCCATTATTTAAAATTAAATTATGAAGAAATTATGATTTATTATCCGATATAAAATTATATTCATAGGTTAATTTTTTGTAAAATTTCATTATAAGTACAGATTTCCAATGATCTTGTTAAATTTAAGTGAATTTTCAAAAATAATTGATTAACTATTAATTTTAAGATAATTATTGAACTAATTTGATGGTGCGTTTTTAAGCTTTAAATTTTAAAGTATTTATTTAAAAAGCTGAATGAAATGGTGCATGTTTTGTTATGAATTTTAATGTATTTATATAATTTTATTACTTTTAACCATTATTTTAAATTTAATGGGAAAAATCTGTACAAATTTAAAACAAAAGTTTGGATGGTACAGGGTAAAAGAAACAAATGATACGTAATAATAATATTTCATTTTCAATGCTGAGTTATTGTATAAAGCGGCCTTTGGATCAGAAACAAAAATACTAGTTTTAATATGAACTATTACGGGTTTATGTGTCATAGCCAAACGTACTTAAATATAAGAATATTATTATTCAATAATAAGACTGTACAATTACCTTTAAGAGATAAAATAAACTGAATTCTTATTGACGTGTCATTGTTTTTCTTCTTTGCTGGCCAAGGGAATTTCTCAATACCAGGAAGGATATTAAGCTTTTGCCAGCGCCCGCGTGGATGTCAGAGAATATCCCACGGGAACATACCACCTATGTTAAATGTGTCCTATGTGTTAAACCAGGTTATAAACTATCTGTGTGCCAAATTTCATCTAAATCCGTTTAGCCGTTTTTGCGCCAATATGGAACATACAGATAAAACGGTCAATAATTCTTCGTTTCTATTTTATTATAATTATGTGTCAAAAACTTACAACATTGGCACATTTTCACATAGTTCATAGAAAGGATAAAAGTATGAGGTTCAGGTCGGCTTCACGAGACGCGGGACGCTCGGAAATAGGTAGGAGAAGCGGGATCAGCAGACAGGCAGGCAGGCATGTAGGCAGACAGGCAGGCAGGTACGAGGAGCAGGGGCATCAGGTGGTTGTGGAAGAGCAGACGCCACAGCGTCTTACGCCGAGCAGGCAGGTTTGTCAATCCTGTCCAAAGGACGAGAAGCTTTTAAGGGTTCGTCCATTAATCACACACACGTGATGTTTTTAAACCCCCCTGGGGAGTCAAAAGTTGCTAAAAAATATCACGTCACCAACATCCTCCCTGGTGATACATGGTGAAGTTTTAGACTAACCCTCCCGCCCTACCCAAAGTCACGTGTATTTTTTGGTACAAAGTATCTTAAAAAATTACAGAATATTTTATCTTTAAATAGAAAGAAAAAAAAATACACGTGATATGTCACTACATCCCCTCCCCTTTGTGATATTTTCCGATCCCACTACCCCCTTTTGAGTCTCATGTGATTTATGGACGACCCCTCATATGTCTTGAGATAGTGCCGCGCCGTGCCGCGCTTGTTGGCCGCGATGGCGTCGCACGCCACGTCGCGCCATACTCTGACGCCAGAGGCCTCTCTCGGGGGGTGGCGTCGTCTCACACCACGCCGTGGAGGAGGGCAGCTGAGACACTTTGCAGCGCCTCACGTCCAGTAAGGGAAGTATCCTGTCATCATATGGCGCGCAGGAAGAATGCCCCAGTACTAGAGGCCTCTCTGTCTAGGAATGGTCGGGGTTAGGGGGCTCCCACAGAGGTAGGTGAGAGTATCAGGCAACGGAGAAATATTACATACGTCTGACACTCAATGTTTATTTAAACAAGCCACTGTATTTTTGAGAATTCAGATTACACAGATATTATATATCACGCATATTATTATTATTTCCTTTATTTAATATAATATACATATACGAGTAGTTTACATTTTTATAAAATAAAAAAACAAAAACATTTAAAAATATAAGAATAGTAGCCCACCGTTATCGAGAAAAGGGTCCAAGCTACCGGCGGTCAGAGCTCCAGAGAGAGGAACCTCCTAACAATGCGAGCCGTGTCCAGGAGTAGTGTGCTTTCTGAATCAAGCCCTTAATCCATCTGCCCAACGAGAGCCTCCTTAGGTGTTGGTCGAGGCTCTTGACAACTAAGCCATTGGCTGATACGACTATCGGCACAGTGATCGCTGAGTCCACATCCCACATGCCGACAACCTAGCGAGCCAAGTCAAGATTCTTAATTTGTTTGTTTTTTGTAAAAAACAAGCATATTACAAATTAGAGGATTATATCCAAGATAAAAATGCTTGGAAACATGCTGGTCCTGCTCCATAGGACAATTTAGAATCTAGACAAAATCTAACTGGTTGCTAATTTAATTGTATAATATATTTATATATATATATATTTTTTTATATTGGTTTTACATTCTGTGATTACTCGAACTCACTTACTTGTAAAAATGCTAGGAATATCGTATAATTTTACAATGTTTGTAAATATGTGAGCACCATGCATCTATCACATGATTAATTTATCTGTCATTCCTTAATTTTTCATTATTTTTACCTAACGTGGTATAGTAATCTTATTCTAGGTGCATCGTCTTCACATATAATTATATAATTGATGTATACAAGATATTGTGAAAACATTTTAAAAGAGTAACGGTGGAGTTTCTTGCCCATTCTTCTCCATACGAAAACTACCTTTTGGAAGGGGCAACTAGAATCAATTATTATTTCAATGTTGACGTTCAAAAGTGCCTTTTTGTACCTAATTGAAATAAATTATTTGACTTTGATTATCTTTCTCGGTTTTCACAAGGTTCCCGTCATGCGGGACCGTTATTATTATTATATTATTGACACACTGAACTTAGGAAGGTATTAAAGCTAGTTACACGGATCTAAACGGGCTTAAAATTTAATTAAAAACTGTGTCAAAATTAGACCAAAAGGGCAATTCCCGTAGTTTTAGTTTTAAGAATGTTCATATTAGCATCTCAATCGCAATCTCAAAAATAGAATCAATTTACCAAAATGTTTGACAAGTTTGATAGATTGCAACTTAAATATAATATGAACATTTTTTTAAGTACGAGAATTGGCCTTCAGGGCTCCATCAGGACTCAATGAAAGCTGAATCTAAACTTCAAACTTTTCTTCATTTTGACAGCCGTTTTTATCGTCTTTTGTCAAATCATTCTATTCTGGAAGTATATGTTAAACATTTCAAACATTTAACAAGTTATTTATTGATTTAATGATGGTCAGAACTATTAACCCTGCACCTGCCCTTATTACGGAGGCTATAATGTATTCACCAGCGTTATAAAGCTACGGTTTCATAAAGCTGGAAAAGCGGTGACCGCTCATGTAGCGTCCGCAATTTATGGGCTAATGACGTCACTGAAACGTTGATTATGAAAGTAAGTTGGTGTGGTTTCCTAGTGTGTGTTGTTATTACCTTAAAACACCCAAAGATTTAAATCTAGATTTGCACTCACCGTACTCATCCACAAGAAAAAGTGTCCATACTGAGAAGAGTGAGCTCACATATTATTTGATAGCGTTACCATGACAAACAAGTGTAGTTACTGCGTCATTGTGTGAAACAGAAACGCGATTATCTTTTGACGCGGTAGGGTGAATCTAACGATTTAAATCTGTGCCGCTGTCATCATTTTCATGACAGCCGTCACTGCGGCCGTCAAGTGCGGCCACCACTTTTCTAAAAGGTCTGTGCGTTAGGTAGGTATAAAAAAGTAAATCAGACAGGTGATAATTTATTATGAAAATGTCAGAATATAAAAATATTCCTCGATTAAAAAGGAAAAAATATTGAATAAAGTAGTCTGAATGCTAAAACAAAGATAATTAAAGGTATGCTTTTCAAAAGTAACTGTTCAAAAATATATAAAAAGAGAATAATATGATTGTCACTCGATTTTATACTTGAGAACCTCAGACCAAATAATTTAGTCTGAGTTGAGAACATAGATAAATAGACTAAAAGATGTGGTTGTGTATGGAAAAACACCACACCTTACACATACATACAATCCAAATGCATATTGGTTTGTTTTAGCAGTTCTGTAGACCATTTATGTCTACTAGACACACTTTATTTTGGTCTCCTTTGTCTCTAAATGAGAATGTAATGCATACCCGCCATTTGAATGGTTACTGAAATGCTAATTTTATATGTTATTTAATTTGAATTGTAAGTGTCTATGCTGTCGGTGGCTTATGATAAATAAATAAATAGATAAATAATAAATATGTATAATTTCTTTGCCGTAGAAGTACACTTCACCTCGTCAATCTTCCTATAGAGATAAGAAATGGACAACACACACATATACCCTTACCACCTCACACCACACATACACCACACCTCTGGCTATCCCTTCAGGTAAGGCAGGCGTGATAATATGTTATGTTATGTTAAGAAATAGACAAATTATCGCAGTATGATTAATATTATTGCTGCTGTCTTTCTATAAAACCCTTTAGTTGCCTTTTTCGAAACTTCAAACAGAGATACCTCTGTTTTCTATTCAGATTCACTCAATCGCATTCAGTTGATTAATTACTAATTGATTATTATACATATTATTGCTGTAGGTATTCATATATTTACGTATTACTCAAACTATAGTTACAACGATCACCACACATTTGCCGTATGAGCCAATGTAATGGCCATCGTATACCGAACGATGGTGATTTAAAGAATGCGTTGGTAATATTTAATATAAGTGAAAGAGATCATTTTTGTTTCAACAACTTATGTCAGCTCTTGCTTGTAAAAATTGAATTACTTTTCGTTTTGAAATGCTGTTTTAGTGCATCAAACAATATTACAACAATGAAAAGTAAGATTAGATCAAAATAATATCAGACGTAACTTTTATCGTGAATGATTTATAAGATTTTGCCTTAGAATTGGATTTTAATTAGATAGTTTTTTGGTATAAGCTCACAATGTATAATTTGACGAGGAAATCATTAATGAAAATGAGTATTGACTAGTAAATAATGAGATGATCCATCACAATATTGTCCAGCGTCGATTGGTGACTCGAAATAATATCAAATCGTCATTTGTGTTCATCTGATCCTTTCTAATATTGATAGGTAACACCATTTTCATCAGTTACTTTTATAATGAATAGCTTAAAAAGGTTCTTCTTTCTAAGGCTCATCATCGTTCCGTCCAATTTAGTATTTTAAATTAAACGATTTAGGGCCTGCGCAGACTGGCGGACGGGACTGCAGTGGATTTAAAATGTATCAGTTGAATTGAATACTTATCCAATCTAAATGAGGTATATATTTCAATGCTTGGTGATCGAACTTGGAGTATACCGGCGCATGCCACGGCATACCGGCGGATGCTCCGGTAAGCTGCCGCACGCTCGCTGTATTGTAGAGGATTTTTCTTGTCAGTGTGCGCTGGCGGATAGAGGAATCCCCCTCGATGCTCTCCCCTGCCATCCGCCATTGTGCACAGGCCCTAAATCGTTTAATTTAAAATAATAAATACACTAACAGGCCTTTTTAAATTATCATTCCAAAAAGTTGATCTCTGTGGAGAAGAAAAAGAAAGAAGACCACTCTTTTAAATCAAAATATTAAAAAAATCCTGGGTACGTTATTCTTGTTGCTTCTTTATGTGAGAACAATGGAATAAAAAACATCATAAAACAATTCAAAATCCAGAGAAACCTGGATAACTGGAACATTAAGGAATCTGCAGGTTTGTCTCAACTTAAAGAGGTATCCCACTTACCCAGTTTCTCAGATATTCAGATATAAATAAATATATGTCTCATTTACAGAGGGTTCCATTAATAGAGGTGAGAATAGAGGTTATTTCAGTTATAGAGGTGCGATTATTAAATAAACTGACGTATTTTGTAAACATTATACATTGTTGTTGAGTTGTAATCTTTATTAATAATAAAAAGGTACTAAACAAAAATAATCAAGCACGTTTCTTATAAGCAGTACAAAAATGCATACAGAATGCGTCAATCAAAAAAATCAGTCATTTTATTTTGTTTTTTGGAAGTATCAGCTATAAAATCTTTTTCAATGCTATAAATTTTATAAATTATTTAATTTAATTTAATTATTTTAGTTTTGTTTTGCAATCATCCGGATGTTTATGCATCCGGATGATAGCAAAACCAAACTAAAACTTGAGGCCATATAGGCACAATTAGCCAATAAGTGGGGAATTTGCGGGAAGACTAAGAATTAGAAAACAAAATGTTTTTTTTTGCAATAAAGTCTGAGTTAGAGAGGTATTAAATTGTCGTTCACTCAGTTACAGAAGCTAATACGTATAAAATTTAAAAAAAAAACAATTTAGCAAAGTATTCTTTAAAATATATTCTCAGTAAAAAGAGACATTACACTCGCTGTCTCAACAATAAAGGTAATTATGACGATACAATCGAAATAACTAATCCCAGAAATAGAGGTTTGTTTTGTCCCACTAAAAGAGGTAATTTAGTGCTAAAGTATCCATAGACCATAGCATGAGTTCCAGCTATGGAGGTTTCCCAGTTATCCAGGTCCCAGTTAACCAAGTTTTACTGTATAAGATTAAAGATAAACACTGGTAGTCAAGAGCTGACCAGTCTCAATTTATGACGCTCGTTCATAAACATGACGCATGGATCAGCACCATACAGCTCAACCATTTTGACGGGAACCGAATGATTGAACACACCATCAGTGAGATGCATCATAATTGCAGTGGTAAGAATACACACAGTAACCTGTACAATACTTTTATAGGTCAATATGAAACGCTTTTTAGTCTCTCTACTCTTCGGTTCTAGAAACATCGATATGAAAACCTACTTTTCTTCTACGGGTAGTATGTACAGTCTTACGGTTTGTTTATACAACTAACATAACGGTTGAAAGTCGACGGAGCGTGGAACTTGATTATAGGGTTCGTGAAGAACTGGTAGCGCCATCTCTTGGCAACTCTAAGTAACTATACAAAAGTTTAGAAGAACGAAGATTCAATTAAAACGTTATGAAGAGTTCTATGTGATAAAAAAGCTTAATCAGATTATTCACATTAAATATAATATAATTTATTTATTAATCTACATTATTTATCGTCAATTAGAACGACCGAAATCAATGTTACATCAATTTAGTCAACATAACTATAATGATTTTTGCACCTAATCATTGCCATAAAGAATTCACAATAATTAGCAAGAAAATAATTATTAAATCATTATTTTATTAATTTGCATAAGTAATTATTTTCTCCAACCTGGTGTGTTTGTAATTTTTATATGACTACATAGCAAAAACCTTTTCTTAGATTTTATGATATCTGGTAATAAAGATAGTTTTTCTTCTGTATTAACTTCATAATATTAATTATTAGATGAATTAGCACGATTCGGGATCACAGCGATGGGGAGGAGTGCTTCGACGCCCAAGTGTGCTTTTGTTTTTTGTATTTATTTGTATAGTTAGGCATTTAATTTAGTTATTAGTAAAAAATAAATAAACGATAGATTATTAGAAGTTTTAAGATTCATAGGTAGATCTTTTCTTAATTAATAATTAAAAACAGGTTAATCATAGCCAGATAGTGAATTTAATTTGAGTTGAAAACTTTAATTATTTAGTTTTTTTCCTATCAAATTATAAAAAAGTTTTGTAAAAAGTTAAATAAAGTATTAACTTTTACGAATTAGTTTTCAATCCAAATATTGACTCGTATAAATCTAAAGATTATTGGACAGTTTCCAAAAAATCATTTTGTTTCATTGTATAACCATGAGTAATAACTAATTATTATTACATCAAGAAAACATCTGTACATAAATGACAGCCAAAAATACAATATCTGAAAAGCATAAACAAGACATTCTCCCATCTCAAGTCGATTAGAAACTAAGCTGTGTAAACGGACGGACCCACTTTTATACTAGTTTTCAATAAAGATAGAATGTGAAAAAAGAGCATGCCATCTTCACGCACACACAGACAGCGGTGCGTGGGTACGAGCGTGTGCGTACACGCCTTTCACTTACACACATCGCTAGGAAAATGATTGGATAGAGAGATGAGTGGAGTATACATTAAAAATTTTAATTTTTTGAAAACACTGTCAACTTATTTATCTATTTGCAGTGGACTGTGGACTGTAGATTTGTTGACCAACATTATTCTGTTAAGTAACTGGTAATAGTTGAAAGACCTACACTGTCCTCCCATACCTAATAACACTGTTATTTGAAAATATTGTAAAAGCCCATTATTTTTAAAAGAGTAACCGTGGAGTTTCTTGCCGGCTCTTCTCCGTAGGAAACAACCGATTGGAACCGTGCACCTAGCTTCTGACGTTTCATAAGTGCCCATGTAGGTTTATGTGAAATAAAATATTTTGAATTGAATTGAAGTGACTTATAGCCTGAAATTAAATTATATGTAGCTTGGTGATAAGAAGAGTGACAGTAATTTAAAATGCTTGAGACTGGAGTTATTTAAGAAATGAGTAACAATGTTTTTTGTACAAGGACTAAAATTAGTGGACTATTTGAAAGTCAGATCTAAATTATGGTGCCTCATATTATGTTATTTACTTACTGGAATAAAACAAACGTGTCGTTTTCCGGGCATGTTTTGTAGTATATGTTGGTATTTCTTTAGTAGTTTAAGACATTTAACAAAAATTGTAGTTTTGTTTTCCCAGTCCTCAATTAGTTAGAATAAAAGTTTTTCGCAACGTTCTTTAGAATAGAGAACAACTTAATTTTGGGGCTTTTGCCTGTTTGATTTAAAACTGAACAATTTGTATTACATCCAAAAAATTACACTTTTATTCGACTCCATTCCCTTCGCAATCTCTATTATGTAGACGGTAAACTTTCTCCACTACTACGTAGACATTCTGTCTTTGTGTGAGTGACAGACTTTCACTTGAACACATTTTTGTTGTATTTTTTGTTCCGTTTTCTCATATTTATAATTATTATTGCGAGGCACAATAAATTAAACACGTTGATTGTTTTTATTTTTCATATTTTATGAAACTGTGCACATTTTAAAGTAGGTAGTGTAAATTAAATCTGATTTGTCACACATATGAAAAAAGGATAAACTTGTGGTCAGTTTTATATAGGGTGGCAAGGACATCGACACGAACTGTTACCATAGATTTTGAATCCATGGTAACACGTTGGGCATCTATGTCCCTGCCGGGTTGTAATAGTGTATAAAACTTTTTCCAAGAATGTACTTGCTGACTTATTTATAACAGTGTTTTTTAATAAGTAGATAACACTCAAAATTATTTATTTAGATATAGGTACCTATCTAATAAAAATAAAGGTTTTCGTTTTACTCAAAGGCTGATAACGAGTTATTAAATTTCTCTATATTTATTAAGATCTTATTTCTGAAATCGTAAGTAGGTATTTCGATTCCATTCTTGCCACGGCGAGTCATATCTGTAGTATGATGCTATTCATGTTAAAACAGCAAAATCATAACAATGTGAATAACATTGTTATGATCTCTATAAGTCAGTATATAAAATAATCCCATGTATTTTAGTAACCATTCAACACCAATGAATTTCCACCTATTGTTTCCTCGGATTTTGTCGAATAAATAAGTTTATTTTCATTCGTTTCAATAATAGGTGGAAACTCAAACTTGCCTTGAAAATATAATAATCTGTTGTAGGTACTGATTGTTAATCATTATCCCCGAATAGTTAAGTTGTTTTAGAGGCATCGGTGATTTTATAAAACATTATTTCGGAAAATGTTTACTTTCCCAAGAATCTTAACTAAAACAATCAATCAACATCCGATGATTATGATGATCATCATTTCAGCTGAATGGTGACTACTGCTGGACATCAGTCATTCTTTTTCGATTGTTCTTAATTTTTTTTCTTACATTTAAGTATCTGAAAACATTTAAATAATTCCACATTTTGCGTCTCGAGGTTTGATAAGTTCATACTGTTTGACTCGTCCATTTCGTCCAGATGAATCTATCCATTTCTAGTCCATTCCATATCAGAAAAACATTTCTTCTCCATTCTTCAATAAAAAATCATCACTAGCATAACCTAATACAAGAAAAATCACCCCATTTCATAGGCTATAAGGCTAAATAACTTAAAAGAAAAAAATCTCTTTCACCGACGAAGGAATTTGGGGCCTCGCGACGTTCGCTATAACACCTTTCTCTTGCTTTCACACTGTGAGATCGGGTAAACACAGTGCCCTCAATGGTTTTATTTACGCCATGTAATAACACCTTAAGTTCTGAAAATCCCACTGAAAAACCAACCTTGACTAACGAACTATAAGGTTCAAAATTCATTGGGTGTGGGTTAACAGTTAGGTGAAAATTGTGGTGGTTCAGGAGTAAAACAGGTGGGTATGCCGTTTCCACTTTTTTTATTTTGTTGTGAGATTAGGCGCCCACCCGTGTGATAACTCCATAATTTGTATGGTGTTTTCTATGAGTTATATTAAGGTTATGTTTGATGGTAATGAGGTTGTGTACTTCGATAGCTTGAGCAATAGCGTCTTGGCTTCTTGAGCAAGAGACGACAATTCTGTAGAATTTTGAATTAAAAGCAAGATGTATAAAATATTCATATGTATAAAAATATTCATATGAATATTTTTATCGTAATTCCCTTCTCTTCTCTATCTTATTTTTCTCTATTCAACGTGTCTTCTTATTCCATACTTCTCTATTAATCGTCACCACCAACATCTCAATATAATTATATATTCAGATGTTGGTGGTCAAATCTTGTATCTAAATAAGTTGATTTGAAAGCTGAAATCAAGCTAGAACTCTTGTAGGAAATAGGATCATTTTCTTTATATTCCAACAAAGGAGAAAGATTTTTATGTTTACTTGTTGTAGATTTTCATATTACATTTAAATTCTGCAGATGATTTCATTGATCTAGCTTTAAAGGTGAGTCTAGAATATCGATGACAACTCCGAAGAACTTAAATACTATAAAACCATGCGATTTCAAAAGAATTGGGTAGTATTCAAGTGAATGCTGTACAACATTAAATGATTCTTATCAGTAAAATAATTAAAACAATGTGAGGAGTAAAACCACTGTTTTTTTGTATAAAAAAAGAAAAATTGTTTATCCTGCACCAACAAAACGTACATTTACAGAAAAAAAAACACGAAATACACAAAAACAAAAGTAGTTAAGAGCCTCGTATTCAACCAACAAATAAACAAAAGCTTGAAAATGTTGTTCATCGGTTGATGTCAAGGACACGGACCAAAGACACGCAATGACATTCAAAACAATAAAATATACGATACACAATTTTCTCTTTTAATTAAGTAGCTGGGCCCTGTGGTTTCACCCACACAAGTCTCATTCCCGTAAGAATATCGGGATAAAATGAATCATATGTCCTAATCCAGGTCTAGTCTACCTATGTGCCAAACTTTATCCAAATCCGTTCAGCCGTTTTAGCGTGAAAGCGTAATAAATAAACAGACAAACTCACTTTAGCATTTTTAATATTAAAAATAGAGTTAGGATATCACGCCTGTATCCTAAAGGGTTAGGAACTAGGTATAGGAACATGTCTATTAATTTTAAGTAATTAAAATATGTCTACTTGATGGTGTAAGCACGGATTAAAGGAATCAGCGCTGAATTTTAAGAGATAAAGAAAATCTTTGAAATGAAGATCTGAAATCAGTAAAATTATGTTAGCAGCCATTTTTTGCTGTTGAGGACACAGTTTTCAATGCTCACATACTATTTTATTCTATTAACAAAATTCCACTATTCTATAAGATATTCTGTTTCCTTTTTGAAACGAATTTAAAAAGAAATACTCTAAGAATCGATTTATCTCAGTTCTTCCTGACAAAAAATAATGAAGAAATCAAAAATGAAATGACAAGAAAATCAGTTCTATGATCTAACATTAAAACTTCCGATTACACAGTTCCAACCAAGCCCATCATACCACAGGTGTACCTGTACACTTACAACCAAAAAAAATCCACCACACCTCTACATCAGGTGGTACATTTCGCAACAAGCATTCGCGAGCCGGATGTGGCATTTTTCTCTAGAAGGTGAAAGTGTACGAAGTGGCACACACAGTCGAAAGTGCCGTGAAAGTAAAGTTGCGGATATGTTTTGGTAATTTACGAGACACGAAAGCGTGAGGAAGGATGTACTGGTCTGGGCGAATTTTTGGTAGAAACCGGATGAAGAGTTACCGGTAAAAGAAACTTCCTTTTACGAATTGTTACTCTTACCAGTCGTATTAGTTGACAAAGGTGAATATTCTAAAGACCGTGCTGGTAAACTTTTCTTTGGTGATAGATGGAAATGCTAGATCCGGCTGCCTCTGAATATAAAGATCTACTAGGCAACATTGTAGAGACTATAACGAACCTACATAAGAAATCTTCGTATCAAAGATCAGAAACGCGTTTTTTTAAACGACTTACATACAATGTAGGTCTACAATGTAGGTATTCACCTTATTGTGCTCGTTATTACAGAGACAATCATGATTAACATTACCTACCCAGATTTAGTGGATTCTCAATTATTATACAAGTCAGTCATACAAGTCATTCATCTATTAAAGACAGTATGAAAACAATAAATGAATCCTTCATCTAAATAAATATATTATTATTTTCTGCTGTTTAAAATATATTAAAGTTTTAGTGGAATAAAATTAACGAGACAATGGAACAAAAGTTCCAAAGGCATTATAGAAAATTATAATTGTTTTAGGTCCCTCTTTCACAACTTGAACAGCCATTAAAATCGAAATAGATGAAACTAGAAGCGTCTACATGAAATCCAAAATTATCTAAGATACCCTACTCATACCTTCGAAACAACAAAAATAATAATTTCCCAGCAATATTACCTACTTACACCACACAAAACATTACCTAACATTACCCAAACTTAAAACAAAAAAAAAGTTATTCAACTCAAACTTTCATTTCAGGTGACATCACTACAGCATCCTTGTTACGTCACTTTCCAAGATGGCCGCCGTAGAAAGTCGGACGTTGAACCCGACACACTTCCAACGTACTCGCGAGCATTGGAGAGTATTCGAGTACTAGCTATAGTATTGACTGGTTATGTAAGATTGGAAATTTGAATGGTCGTGCTTGTGGTGATTTTTTGATTATGTTTAGTTATGTTATGTTTAGTTTTGTCTGACAATCTTATGGGATTGTTTTTGTATGATGACGGAAATTATTTTGTGAAAACATTTTAGAAAACCTTATTTCAAGGTTTGCTTAGATGTAAACTCAAACTCAAAGCCTTTATTTTAATTAAATTACTTACAGGCACTTTTGAATTGTCAAAGAGTCGGTCAGTCAGAAATGTGAATCTAAGTTGCCCATTCCAAAGCATAGTAGGTAGTATGTAGAAGAACGGGCAAGATACTCCATGGACACTCTTTTAAATTATATTAGTTACATCATTATTGTTGAATTTATCCTAACTTATAATTATTATATAATATCATAAATGCGAAAGTGAGTTGGTTTGCTTGTTACGCTTTCACGTTAAAACGGCTGAACGGATTTGGATAAAACTTGGCACATGGGTAGACCATGACGTGTATTGGGACATAGGAGACTTTTTATCCCAATATTCTAACGGAATCCAGAGTTATGCGGGTGAAACCGCGGGATGCAGCTAGTTATAATATAATTTAATTATAAATTAATCCTTAATTAAACTCTTATCAACCTTAACCGACTTCAGAAAAAAGAAGAAGTTCTCAATTTATCATCAATCTATATTTTTATCACAGATATTTCTAATTTACAATAGCAACTGCTGTTTTTTCAGGCATAATTTTGCCTGGGTAAATCAGATCTACCTAGGAAATGTATTAAAAATATGTTATGTATGTTATGTTATGTATATTATGTAGTAAAATGTCAAATCATTTTAATACATTTCAATAGTAGATCCGGTTTTTTTGTAGATACAGTAATTATGTACATTTCCTGACCGCAGTTACATTGCTTTTAAAGGAAATAGTCGCTTACGCATCAGTGAGCTTACAAACAATTTTCTTTTTTGGCCAGTTCCTGGTTTTAATTACAACGAACTGCTTTAACTATTCTAAGTTCCTTGTTTTGGTGGCAGCTTGCTACAGGTATAGCACTTATAACGATATAGAACACTACCTTCCGCCAGCGCCCGCGTGATATCTGTACCTATAAATGATAACACAGGTTACTCGGTGATAATAAAGCAATCTACTGGTGAAAGAATTAATAATAAAAATCTTTTCTCTTTCTAATATTGGTGTAGACTTACGATTCCGAGATAGGAAAACCTAGATACATTATTACAACCCAAGAAGATAATACTACTACCCACTACTTTCTCTGTGGATGTTTTACTAATGGCCGAACCCAATAACCCATCCATCACCAGTTTCGGCATACTGGAGATAGAAAAACCTATATATCTATTGTTTTAACGTCCCAATAATCTGTCAGAGAATAAATACCTTACGAAATTGTGGTACGACATTCAATGACACATAGAATTATACTGTCTACCATCAAAAGCAATCTGTCTTTTACTACTACTATTAAAAGCAAAGGTAAGATTTATTATTAATTTTCTAGTTTACAAAAACGACTTACCTTACTAAAAATTACCTTGTGCTTAACCTATGTACCACCTTACTTACTGTATAAACGGAAAATGGTTTATTATTTTAACAAGAAAATACCTTAACAACTAGTGATGGAGCCTCCATTTAAGAAAATAAGCCTGTGTTAGGAGACTCCGCTCTTCATCTTTAAATAAAAAATCTTTATGGTAGACCACATGGTCCATAAAACAAACTCATAAATTTAAAATAACAAATTCAAAATAACAATTAAAATTAATATTAAAATCAACATTAAAAATCAAATTTAAAATTAATAGCCTGACTTAAAAATTAAAAACATTTACGCGGCTATTTGCAGCCACCGTTTGTAGGTCTCGGTAGCATACATCCTATCAGCAAGGTCCTTAACTATACTGTTTCTACACGTACCAACCCTGGACATGAATGATGCAATTCTGCTTCTCTGAATGGCATAGAACGCGTTCACCCTCGCCTCCGCGAACATTCCAGAGGCACTACAGTATCGCTTCAACCCCATTAGGTGTCTGTAGATGTTATTGTACTGAACACGTATGCCATTCCAAGACTTCCTTGTATATTCAGTCCAGAGCTGGCACGTATAGAAACTTTGACAGTACGTTCTGAATAGGTGCACTTTAGTTTGTACGTTATATCCAATATCTGATGTACCTATAAATTACTTGTACAATTAATAATTTTCTATTTCTTGTAGCTATGTCCCTATACATCATTAATACCCATTTCCACCCATTCCAGCAGGTGCTATGTAGGTATCTACTATGTACTCACACTTTCACACTGTGTATGTGTGTGTCATTGGCATTCACTCACACAGACACACACACATATCCGTGTACCTGACCCCCTTTTGTAACGTCGGGTAAGATTATGTATTTGGGGTATACACAGGAATGCAACGTTTGTGTGTTGTACGTGAAACATGGCGTTAAAATGTATGGGATGTTGTATGTGGTGGGATTTTAATGGGGATTTAGCACGTGATAATGGCGTTTTGCAATGAGAAAATGTATTCATAAAGTTTTCTATTTTGATTTATTGTCACGCATCGATAAAACAATGCAGTACAAGAAACAACAAAATAGTAATAATGATTTATATAAATGTTTTTAATAAAATGTTTTAAAAACTCTTATAAATTTTATAAAAGAACAGCGTTTTTAAAACATTTGTTTCGAATTCTCATAAAAATGTCTGAGTTCAAGCGCGTTGATGTCTTTTGTACTTCAAACTGCGATAGTTGACACAAAGATGAAACATTCGGATGGATATTAAATAATGAGGTCTGTATTATTTAGTTCATGCATTTATTTTGTAATCATTCTGACTATTAATCAACCAAAGAAACATTTTCCTAAAAAAATGCTGCAAAACTACGTTTCCATTGATTTCATACGAAGTTATCAATCCTACAATCCTACGCATCATACCACTCCGGCGCACCCCACGCCTTACAACCGTGACATTCACACATACATACATACTCACAAACACATACTCAGTTATATAACTCATGACACAGGTGCTAACTTTCACGAACTTTCATTTTTCCACCTACAGGTAACATTTGAAACTCCGTCTTATTTCATAGACAATACACTCCAATTTCCAATAAGAAACGTTTCATATTTCCATTCACAGAGTATTACAGAAAATTCAACCTTATGTCAAACATTATAATGTTTAATTTAGAATGGTGTAAAAGTTTATTAGTCAGGCAACGAACGATGAATGAGCCTTTCAGTGTTGCATAACGATTTTGTGTGTAAGGACATTGACCTTACACTGAAGAAAGCGAATGATTTTAAACGGAGTTTATGTGTTTTTAGAATTCAAACTTGAAACCTTTAGTATTTATTTTAATTTTAATTTTTCTCGAGAGCTAGTAGCCTGCTCTAAAGTAAAGAAAAAGTAGACCTAAAGATACTAATTATTGAAAACTTCTTAATGAGATGAAATCTCTTCCCCTTGACGCCTTCTGTTCTTCTCTTGTGGATGTAATTTTATTGCAAAGATTATTTATTGAGAGATACGGAACAGCATCCCCTGGCCTCCTGGGCACTTGTTCTTGAGTGGAGACCGCGAATCGGCAAACGTGAGGTAGGACGCCCTCAGGCTAGGTGGAGCGACGATCTTCGCAGGGTGGCTGGTAGCAGCTGGATGTGAGTAGCCGAGAATCAAGTCCTGTGTCCAGCAGTGGACTGCTGTAGGCTGATGATGGTGATACCCTACAAAACAACAGCATTGTAATAATTTTATTTGGTCGGATCAAATTATACTTCTTCTCAAAAAGTTAAAGGTGCCTAACCGGAATCAATCAATGTTTCTTCTATTCTTGGTCATGATTATCCATAGCCTGAAAGTAGGCTTACTCTAGAACATACTAGTATCGTAAAGAAAGCCAATACAAACCCCTGTTTCCGGAAATAATTGACACAGAACTGCATTCTTCTTGAGAAAGTTAGATCGGTAGCTGCATTTACTTACTAAGTAAGTTCTTACATAGCGATTAAATCGTATTTTAGGCCAAAATTGGTTTATCTCTTACTGTATCGGAAAAAGACTCGCTAGGTTTAAAATCTATACTTATATTAATTTTAGTTATAGTGATGACCACCTCTTTTAAATTCCAAAGAAAATATCACGAATCATTGAATATCTTAAAAAATATATTTACAAAACACATTTACAAATAAGTAAAAGCATAACAACTATTATCTCAATACACAGTCAAATGGAACAATATAAAAAAAAGACAAAACACTAAGAAAACCTTATTGTTCTTTTTCAACGCATACGCATACACCTAACGCCATCTATTGGCGAAGTAGCGACAACTCTACAACACACTACCAGCGCCATCTCTTAAGCACTTTTGCAAACTAAAATGGCAGGTGAGTAGCCTGCGGAACAAAAAGTACAAAAAGTTTGAAGCAATCGTCGTCCATCGCTAGAGAGAGTTGTTTTAAATGTTTTATTTTTTTTGTATTACGAAGTGTTTTCATAGAAACTAGAGAGACAGTAGAAATTGTTTCTTGAATACTTATAATATATTTTCAACATTAAGAGTAGGTTGCAAAAAAATTGTAGTGTACCTACTGATTGTAATAAAGTAGTTTAATTTTTATTTAAAATTGTTTGACAAGAGAATTCCGGAAGCAAGCCTAGCTTTGGTGGGTATAATGAATTATGTGTGAAATAAATACTTTTTTTATTTACAGATTCAGCTACAACGTGATATTTTTTCTGGTCCCAATATTTTGCAGTGGATGTATAACAAAAAAAAATCTAGTTTAGTAGAAATAGAAAATAGTTTATTATGAGGTAATAGAGAAGAAACACATATTGAAATGTCATATATGACTTAAAATATTACCTACAACTAGGTTAGGGCTCCCCTGCAGACAGGCGTGACGCGACGACGCGACGACGCGCCTCTAGCAGAACAATTTCTATGAAAACTTCATGGAAATTGTTCTACCAGAATCGCGTCGCACCGTTGCGTCTCGCCTGTTTGCAGGGGCCTTTACATTAGTGTTAGTTGCCAGCGAACCCAAAACTAGATAGTCTGTATCTTGAAGCTCCGGATTTGATTTGAAGAGTAGGGCCTAGAGGGGCGATTGAGAGTGTTGTTGTGCGGAATTGTATGTCTTAGCGCATTCAAGGACACTTCACGTGATGCAATAAAAAAAATATTGTTATAAAGCCTATGGGCGTTTAGTGTCGCTCAAAGCGTAACGCTAACCGTGAACTAGACATCAAATCTAGTACCTGACGATGAGTAACCGTATCTAAAACCACGTCGTGGATATTACAAGCAAAACTATACCGTAGCTTTACATATGTTCATACAGCTGAAAAAAACCAGCAACCACTGTACGGCCTGGCGTATCTTCTTAACGTGTTCATGAAAATTGAATTCTATTCTCTTTGTTTTATTGATGTTATTCTATGGTCGAATTATGTTGAAGTTCAAGTGATGAAAACTATGATTATTTACTAATTCTGTTTTTTTTTTTGTATCTTGACATTTTTCTCTCTACAAATAATGATGTAGGCTACATACTTATCTTAGGCGGTTATTATAGGCTTCATCATCATAATCATTTTAGCCGAAAGACGTCCACTGCTGGACATAGGCCTCCCCCAAGCACCACCACTTCGACCGATTCTGTGCCTCCCGCATCCAGCGGATTTCAGGCATTTTCGTAATTATAGGCATACTACTTAAGAAATATATGTCAAGTTTAAAGAAGTTATTATCTTCAATTTCTTTTTTAAATTCTCTGTACTTTACCTTATTTGTGAGGTTCCACTACAGTTCTGATTGATGGGTATCGTCAAATAATTGCCAAGAATGGTACGGTAGAAAAGAATTTTGTAGTAAACCGATTATTACCTTCATATTGTGGATCATGCGCACGAGTCTGTTCGCGTTACTGACGAGAGATTTGACCGATACATATACCAACTTGCAAAGTTTCTTCTATTGAAAATTTATAATGACTTCCAAAAGCAGAAAGCTAAGATGCTTAGGTATTTATTTTATAGTTTCTAAAATGTCTGGAAAAACTAATCATTTTTATACTTTTAGCTAACTCCGTTATCTTTGTGTTTATATGAGTTACCTAGCTTCCAAAACTTCAAATATGAATATCCGCTAACATAAGTACAATTATTTTAGAGGTATTTATTATTAGTATTTTATTACACCTTATCATTTAGGTGAAACCGATTTGGTCAGACAATCAAAGGACTTTTGATAGGACTACACCTTTATTCTAAAGTTAGACCATTTGTTAGACTTTTGGGTTCCTGACTACCTATAACGATTCGACTGTCACAGATATTTATATAATATAGGTATCTTTGGGGTATTATATTACTAGTAAGCTTGGGGCTTTCATTTCTCTTATTTTCGAATACGAGGCTTTTGGCTACTTAGATTATTTTATGTTTATTTTTAATGTGCGTCTTATTTTTGTGCAGAATAAACAATTTTTATTTCTGTTTTCTAGAGGAGTTTTCAGCTCGGTTAATATTAGCTTTTGAATGAAAAAACGAGTAAGTCCATCCAGTATCAAACGCGCCAGACATACCGAAAGTACCGCTGCCACTATTTCATTTATCAAAAGAGCCCCCCCCCCCCCCCGCTTCATGCAAGTGGCATTTGACAAGCGGTGATTAGACACACACTGGCGCACACTTTCTGGTGCCGAAACCATGACACTTTTTATGTAAACTGTAGTAATTGTATGGTTTGAAAGTGAGAGTTTATTCTTAGTGGTCTTTTGTTTTTGGATCTATTTACATTGAATATAATATGTACTTTATTGTATATAGTACACATCAATTGTGATAGCTCTTTGCTGATTGCTGATAGCTGATATATTTACCATACAATTTTTGAATGGACTGAAGAAAGCTTAAAATAATCATAATAAACATCTGTGGTTTGGATTTTTGGTTATACTACTGGTTAATGTTGATAGGTACTTAAAAGAAAGTAAGTATATTATGTATTCGTATCCTGAAGGGATTTGTTATTTAAAGGAAATTAAGGGCATGGCAGTTATATCGTCCTGTTTGTTATTAGATCATTCTCTTACCTCCTACTAAGCGGTAAGCGGTGTTGGACCCGCCAGGGTTCGTATTGGACTTAAACCTATTTCTTCAATAAGGAGTACGTTCACCTTTTAGTAAAAGCAAACGGAGAAAATAAATAGGTGTTGTAATGTAGCTTGGGAGATTAATTTGTGCAGCAGTGGACTGCTCTAGGCTTAGTGGATAAATTGAATGCAACAATTTTAAAGAATTGATTAATCGACAGACTTCAATCACTACACCATTTTCTAGACTTAGTCATAGTGGCAATTTTTATTTAACACAGAAAGTCATGACGTTCTATCAAACGTGTGCAAAGTTTATTAAATTCGAAATATTAACCCGTTATCACTAGGTGACCAGAAACAAAGCAGGCGCTTTTGTTTGTTATCTAACATCGCAAACTGTAAAAGGCAATTATGACTGAGCTATCGAATCTTTCATCATTGAAAGTAATGACAAAGCAATACATACACTCGCTGTTACTTTTACTGAAACTTTTCGAAGAAATTCTAATTCTAACTACAGACCAATTTCACGCTGCGTGTGTACACGGCTAACAGCTTTATGTAATTTGCACCTGTCCCACCGTCAGCGATTAACGACAAGCTAGTAGAGCTAGCAACTATAAACGAGTTGGCGAGCATCGAGCAGCGAGTCCGAGCGGCGACGAGCGATTACTCGCTGATATGCAATGCATACCAAGCGTGGGTCTCTCAGCGAGTGTTCTGCCCGCCAAGTGAGCGTCACTGAGCGAGTACTCTCTTTGAAAGCTCTTGTCACTGCAACAAAACAAGTAGTAGCTGGCGGTTTGAACCGTTAGCGTTGAACTATTAATATAATTATGTATCACCCGTTCTTGAGCTAGAAGATCTTTGATAGCTAGTCACTTCCTCGTCGGCGGCGTTGGTGGGACAGGTGCTATAGTTTAATTTAGCTTCACTGTCATTTATCGCCCGCGTTTTAATCCAATCCAGCCTGTTTCTTGCCGTCCTCCGATGCGATGCCCTAAGCCAAGGTCCGTACCCAATCTTAGTGTGTAGTCACTTAATTTATAAGTTTTATGCCCTGACTGGAGGCCTTAATTTGTTGAGAAAGTCTGGTTAAGCAGCCGACAACCTCCTAGGTTGACCAACGAAATGTCTTTGAAAAAAACATATTGCCCACGTAGATAGTACACATCTCCAACACCAAAGGGCCTGGATAAGTGACAATCGTATTTCATTCGCATTTCCGCAACAACTTTCAACATAAGATTGACATAAGATTTTCGGTAGCTTTTGTCAGTCCCATACATTATTGATTTCTCCATCATCATTATGTATCGGTAGAAGGTCACTTTTTCTAGGCCCTCTGGCATAGCAATGGATGAAAATAAAGATGAAATGTCTCATATATATGCCTGTTACTTCACCCGGGGCCCCACCCTTAATTTGGCATTGTATGTACTGTCATGAAAAGATGAAAAATTCCTTTGCAGAATAGAACACGCTCTTCCCAAACGTGATTACTGTTATATTATTACACTTTCTATTTATTTATAAAGGAGCTCGTGTTCGGTAGTTGAACATAGATATAGATAACATAACGTTTGTAATCCGTTAAGGTTCTGGCTGAGGTTTAGGTACCTATAGTAAGTATGTACCACCCACATTTTGCCAGCATTCTAATAATCGGGCGAATTTATTGCCATACACTAGGCACTAATCAATTTCCAGAAAAACCCATTAACACTGCATGAGAATTAAATAATGATATACCATCAACAAAATGCAAAACAAGTAGGCAATTCAGTATTAACGAGTTACATTCATCAAATTAGAACTCTAAAAACTTCGACATAAGGTTCAGTTTTCCCATGAAACGAAAGTGTCGTTATGAGCGTAGTAAAAAACTTTGACTGCCTACTTTAAAGTCTTCGTTAACATTATGGTGAATTAAATACGATGTATTTAGATAGTTAGTGGTCTAAAGTACACAGTTTTTACCGAATTTGACGTTTTCTTCTAGTTTATTTTTATGTATCTATGTATGTATGTATTAGTAGGTATTCATTTTCAAGTTATCTATCACTTATGTTGCACCTGCCGTGTTTTGTCTCTGCTCCACCCTAAGGTTGACTGATAGAAAATGCCTCGGGCATTAAGTCTGCCTTTGTACAGTATTTTTTTTTACTTGTGCATAAAGTTTTAATAAATAAAAAATTATAAATAAATACATAAATTGGCTATAAGAGCAGATTCTTGAATATCGTTTTGCATCCCACCATTGATTTCTTACTTTTTCTTTTAGGGCTGCAAACTTATACTACCAACCATAACTGTCTTAACCGATAATTTTATAAAAAAGTCGTTAAGAAAAAAATCAACCTATCGGAGTCCATTACTAGACACAGGCCCCTGCCAGGCTGCGCCACAATACCCTGTCATCCGCCTTCCGCATCCAGTCTGTCCCAGCCACCTTTTTAAGGTCTTCGCTCCTTCTAGCTGGGGGGCGTCCCAACAATACGCTTGCCGATAGGCGGTTTCCACTCCAGGACTCGTAGCCACAAACTGAACAATACACAAAATTATCGTCAATATTGGACGTAAGTCCAATGTTGGACGTAAGAGTCCCCTAATGCCCGGTCTTGTGGTGTCCACATATAAATATAGGTGGACTGACTAAAGACTGAATTATGTAATTGAAAAGAGATACTAGACTCACTACTGCGCATGTCCTAGGCTAAATCGGATAAAACCTACGGGAAGCAAAACAGAACTCGACACTACAGGAGTTGCTTTCGTGTTTATGGCATTAGAATAGGTTGAACAGCTTTTAGAATAATAATTAAAGCCAGGTGTTTACCATTGACTTGAAAAGAAGAATTATTAAAGCAAAACGTGGAATAACATAACTTATCTTTCACATGCACCATTGTATCTATTCTGCCGTCCGTTAACTTAAAGGGCGCAAAGCCACAAAATCAAATTTTGAGTTATGAGCGAAAAACGCGGGAAATATTTGAAAAATATGCCACTTAAAAACCATAGGTCGTACAACATAAAATTAAACGTTCAAAGATAGCTTGTTAAATTTACAAACTAATAGCGATAACGTTGTTTAAATACAATATATTTTAAGTAGAAAAAAAACACTTTTTTCCTTTTAGCAGTGCATAATTTGGTGATTTTAAAATAAACACTTACCTAAAAAGTCACTAAGTCCACCTTAGCGACTTTATAGCTTATGATTTCGACATAAATGAAGCGTTTTATTTTTGTGTACAAAAACTATTCCAAATTACTTAGCTAAAAAGGCATTTAGTTACTTAGCGGCTTTATACTTATGTATTGCCGATTTCCATTTAGCATTAATTCTTAGCTATAATAACACAATAGCGTTTTAGTGTCTTTATAGGTAAGTTTTTTGAATTTTGTGTCTTTTTAGGAATATTTTATTTCATTATTGTTATTTTATTTTACACTTAAAGGCCGTTAAATGTTAAAACTTTTATCTTAGCGACTTTTTAGTTATGGATTTAGGACTGAATTTTCGAAAAGAAAAACAAAATATATCAAATTCATTTATTAAAACTTCCGAGAACTTAATAATAAAAACAAACTACTTAAAAAATTAAAACCTAAAACAAAGACCCTTTCTTGAAAAATTAAAACATCTGAATAAAAAATTACAATATCTTTCAAAACAATTAAACAAAGTTTAAAAAGTTACGTATACTTAATTATGAAATGAATATTCGAAAAGAAAAATAAAATATATCAGATTCGTCTATTAAAACTCAAACTCAAACTCAAAGCATTTATTTCAATTAAACCATTTACAGGCACTTTTGTATTGTCAAAGAGTCGGTCAGTTAGTCAGAAAGTTGAAGCTAGTTGCCCATTCCAAAACGTAGATCTCTATGGAGAAGAACGGGCAAGAAACTCCAAGGACACTCTTTTAAATATAGAAATTACAAAATCCTGGGTACAATACTTTTGTTGCTTCTATATGTGAGAACAATGTAAAATAAAATAATAATCAAAAACGATTAAAAATATAAGATTAAAAATAAGCAATGGCAGATAAGAGATGACCAGTCTCAACCGACGGCGCCCGTTCACGAACATGACGCGTGGATCAGCACCATCCAGCTCAACCATTTTGTAGGGAACCGAATGATCCAACACACTCGCCACTTCAGAGAACTTAAAAATAAAAACAAACTACTTGAAAAATTAAAACCTAAAATAAGACCCTTTCTTGAAAAATTAAAACATCTGAATAAAAAATTACAAAATCTTTCAAAACAATTAAACAAAGTTTAAAAAGGTACGTATACTTACTTAATTATGAAAATTTGACATTTTTAATGTCTAACATTATAATATTCTTTATTAATTACTTAAAATTATAAAAATGGCACTTGAATCAGTCTTTTAGTTACTTAATATAATTTTGTTCTACCTCTAATATCATTTGTTTCAGTCTCATTTGTATTTTCTGCATCATTTGTTGGTAAATTGTTCCAAAATGTTAGTTTGTGTGGAGGAATTATGGCAGCTAACTTATCTATGATGGTAGATTTTCTCGCAGCGTCAATACCTTTTGGTGATGAACGATAAGTAATACTCATGATACGTGGACTTTTCAGGTATTTATCGTTCATAAAACGCAATGCAGTAAATTCATTGTCGAAGTTATTTTTATAATAAAGGTCAAAATCGTTTCGTTTAAATGTTACCTGTACCATGTTTTTTAAATATGCTCTAGGGTTGGATTTTTGAATGCGCCTATCTGATATCAAATTTGGAATGTTTATAAAGTTTTCTGGTAAGAGTGATTGTACGATTACTTTGCTGTTATTTATAGACGAAACAGCATCTACAAAATCTTGAAAGTCGTACAATTTCCCCTTTTTTTTCATAGCTAGTTCAACTTGATGGTGCACTTGATCTAAGCTCATAAATGTAATGTCCAGGTTCAAAGTAATACAACGTGATATTGTTTGTAGAAATTAAATCACTGTTCACCATATGAACCGAGAGGCGAGAGCAGATAGCGTCTTTTTAGCCAATTATTGTGGCTTAGTGTCTTTTAAGCGATGGATTTATACCATAAAATGAGTAACTAAAGGCGTTTAGAGATTTGAGAAAAGTATTTCTTGATTATTATTGTATGAGTCCTACGCTAAAAAGTCGTCAGCAGATTTTAACGTCTTTCTAGTGTAGTATTTTTATTAGACGCCTTTTTAGCCTAGGTTATTGATGCAAACTACGACAATGCTTCTTGGCTTGAAAGTAATTAAAGTATCTTTACGACTTTTTAGTGTAGTAGTGTCAAAAAAACGTCTTTTTTGCCAAGCAAAACTTACGAAAAATATAAAAAATTATGGCGTTAAGGGTTGCATGTAACCTTTTAGTTAAGTATGGATGGTTAACGTACTTTAAGTAGCGTAAACTATTACTTTTTTAGTGTTTAACGACCTTTTCGTTAAAAATATTTTAAAAAGTATAAACATTAGAAATATGATACTTAGACAGATCGATAGAGATTTTTTTTCTACATACGATGGCGCTGAAACCTCAAAATCGACCCTCTGAGGGTTAACGTCTTTCTTGTTAATGGACGGCAGTATTACTAACTATTTTTCTTCAAATACACATTACTCAGACACATGTGAAATCAAACGCTGACAAAGCAAAATGCAGTGGTTACTCTTAATTTCGGACTTCAAAAAGCATTATGCATAACTAGAAATTACAATTTATAATCTAGACTGATTCATATGAAAATAAAACAAAATTAACGTTGCGCACACTGAGCCACTCGCTAGTGTATTTTTTTGCATTCACTCGTACGTTGGGTCAAATGAAATAATGCGTCTGCAAAAAACAGTTAAGCAAAAACCGACCATCGTACTAATGCATAAAGAACCAATCCTCATCAAAGATATTTAGCTAACGAGCAAACTTTTGCTAACTGCCCTACCAAAAACTGATAAAGGCCAACTTACTTTTACGACCAGTTAAGCCAAAATTGACAGCAGTGCAATTGGAAATGACGCTTCTGTCTGTAGTAATAAGGTTGATATAGATTTCAGAGCCAATTTTTGAACTGCAAATAAAAACTTCAAGATACAGATTCAGAACCACACGCAAACTGGGAGCAATCAGCTGACCACAAACATCAAATATAAAAGGGTGACAATATACAAGATGAACACAGTTTCAGTGTGAACTGACCAAAGTGGACGTGTTATCCAGTAAAATGTTCAAATACATCATTTTAATCACCATCGGCAGTGCAGTGGCTCTACCAAACCCTGACGATGGCAAATCAGTGGATAGTTTACGTGGTATTAAAAAGGACTGTGCTAATGGACTATTAAATCCAGGGTGTTTAAAAATGGGAGCGATCACGTTATTGGAGAAGCTAAACAATAAGGATGAAGTGTCTTTGATTCCTGGTGTTAGTCTAGTGAAAGACAGTGGTAAATCAAATTATGAAGCAGTTGCTGCTGACCTAGCGAGGTCATTCTCCAGTGAGTCCGATGAAAGACTCGACAAGTCACTCCTGTATCATGTCGGGAGCTTCCTGGATAGTCATTCAGTGAAGCTAAGGCTCCTTGATGACAATGCTGTGGAAGAAGCGAAGACTGCGATGGCAGAAGGCAGAGCAAAGAGCGGGATGGGTCTTGGCGGCAAGAAGGGTGGAATGGGCGGTCTTCTCGCTATGGGGATGATGATGAAAGGTATGTTATTTGAAGTATATATTTAAAAAAACTGTTACAGTACAGCTACATTTGAGTTAAGCTGGCTTGAATTGATCCTAACTTTAGGGTGGATCTGAAGTTTAAAGACTAAAATTGGCTTATATGTATTCAATTTTGCTGTACTTATTACAGCCCAATTGGGTCTACTGGTAAACAGAAGCCTACCAATTACTGCAATTTATTTGTTGAGGAGAATTGATTAGTGATCGCATTATAATACAAGTCTACATCAGGATCCATCGGCTGTTCAAAGTCTTAATAATTGACTCTGAGAATAAAACTTTGTAATTATTTAGATCATAATGATCCAATTTACAAATACATTATGAGCATCGTTGTCTGCTATAAGTAACTGTACTTACATAATCGTAACTATGAGATGACGTCAAGATACTTCCATTCACTGAAATAATATCTTAGACTCCTTTAAGTTTTTATTACAAATGATTTGCTATCTTTATGAGCATCATCTCGCATAACGAGTATCGTTATATTTAACGCTAACATTTCCACTCTAACACTTCCATAATATATAGACGTTAATTTAAATAATCTCTGTATTTAACCGAAGAAGGTTTTCCCAAGATAATCTTAATAAAACTTCCCTTTATGATATTTGTATTTATTTTGCAAATTATTGAAGGTTATAAAATGATCTAGTTATCTTATGGTTTTACGATCGACAGATGTAGCCCGGACCAGAGATCTGCATAACAACATAACGACACGCTTGTATTGGCCGTAGGGGTAGGCACAGGTGGATAGAATACTCACAATCAGTTATTAAGTCTCAGGTTATGGGGGTGAACCCAGCACCATAAACCGGGTAAAGCCAGATAGTCACTGAAAAATAGCCAATTACTTTGTATTTACTTTGCTAGACTCGAGAATCGAACCGAGAACCATGATGCTCTGCAGTTGCGATTGCGACCACTAAACCAACGAAGCAGTCTTAACAGCTCAACGGTAGCTGTTTCATTTCTGGTAATGCCGAAAATTTAAATAGTAATTAATTTACAGCTCATGAGACTTTTGACATTATCTCAAGGAAGAAAAGGGAAGATCACATTTAGATACACAGATTTATGAGATAGACCTAATAGTAGTAACGCACAATATAGTACACCTCTAATAATCCGTAGGTTATCTGCTTTACACCAATCAATGAAATTGAAAATAATTTTGTTTTTCCTGCTCTTTTGTCCTATCATTATTGACCTTGATAACCAAAATATTATTAAAAAACAATCTTTATAATTTTCCATTGTCTTCGTATTTCATCAAAATTTTATTGAGATAGTCCAATTTTTGTGAATTAAATGTTTGTAACTAGTGCGATTTCACTGTGTTTTGTCTGACTTATATTCACGACAGTTATTTTGAAAAGACATAATTATGGTTACAATGGTGTAGGTTCCTCATTGTTTAAATTTTGTTAATTGACCGCACAAGTAATTTAATCACCTGAAAGCAAATCTACAATTGAATGTAATTCTTCAGTAAGTTTTGCTTTTAATACAATTGATACTAAATAGATCAGGCTAATACTGAATCTAAAGTTATCTGATAACTAAAGTTTTTTACAAACATACAGAATTACAAATGGTGCGTTTTTTCCTAAAGATAAGCCAACAGTTGGGCACACGACCGTAAGGAAACTATTTAGTTTTTGATGTTATCTTGCCAAATCACTTTATTCGGTCTGTTTGTTTGGCCCTTAATCTAAAGGTCTCCAGTTCAAAAATATATTGTGAATCGTCATTAGAAAGAACAAAGAAAGTAACGAATTTTTATGCTTTACCGGATAATGTAAATTGTTTTTTGTGTAAATACATAAGATTTCAGACCACCTTCAAAAGAAAAATGCAGACTATTGCCACGATTTGATTGTGTCAAAGAAAACTATTATAAGATAAATAAAAGAAATATCGACATGATGTGCTATGTAAACTATGTACTTTAAGATGTCTTATATTGAATTATAAGAAAGGAACCAAACCATAACGGAAAGAATAATTGAAGATAAGAACGAAGAACCAGTACCTTCGTGTTGGAGAAGGGTGATGCAATGGATTGAAAAAGCTGCAGTTGACGGTGATGATCGAAGCATATTCATAGTGAATCCATTCATGAAACAACCGCATTTGGTTTAGTTGGCCAAATTATAATCGTTGCTAATTTTCACGCAATGGCTATGTAGTCTAAAAATAAAAAACGTCTAGACTAGACTAACTTTCAGTACAGTTTTAGATACTTTTTACATGCATTCGTGAAATTAATTGTTATAGGATATGTTATATTGTTTCGCAATTTTGACTGTTTAACTACAATTTTTCTACAATTCTCTGATAGCTAATCAAACAAGATTATCATCCAAAATGATACGTAGTAATGAAAAAACTTAACTTTAAATGCAGTTTTTTAAGAAATATCAGATGTACTGGGATCTGAAACCCAATAAAAATACGAAAATAACAAAGTTTATTATATTTTTGAAGACTGAAACTAAAACTACTTAATTTCACCTTTTTCGTCCAATTTGTCCAAATAAAAGGAAAATATACGATGTAATATAGTGGTTAGTATATTAAAAACCCATAAAATTACTATATATTTACATCGGTCACCTACTCCAATGACTGCATGCGATAATAAACGGAAACCTTACGCTAGCAAAAACTGCGCACCAGAACCAACCTTAGCTAAAGATTCTAAGGCTTATTTCACGTTGGCAAAGTAGAAGTTTTTGCAGTCAGCCTTCTATGAAAATATAATGGATATAAGAGTACTCCGTGCTAATCATACATCTATGTGAGACATATAAAAGGTGGACGAAACAATTGCTTATCAAAGTGTACTAGCATTCGTTTCGATACAGACGTCCAACATGTATCTTATATCGATATTATTTTTTATAACAGCAGTGTATGCACTGCCAAACCCAGAAATAGGAGGATCTTCTAAAAATTTTGTGGAAAATAATGTTGAAAGTGCGGCTAGAGCAATGAAAAAGGATTGTACGAACGGGATTTTTAGTCCAACCTGCCTGAAAATAGAAGCTATATCGATGTTAGAAAAGCTTAGTGCAAAAGAAGAATTACAACTTCTGCCAGGAGTGAGTGTTGTCAAGGAAGCAACTAAAGAAAATGGAAGCAAAGTTGAAGAATTTGCTGCTGAACTGGCAAGGTCATTCCCATCAAAACCTGATGAGAGACTAGACAAATATCTCCTGTACAGACTTGGAAACTACTTGGACACTCACACTGTGAAGCTCAAATTGTTGGACGAGAATGCTGCCGAAGAAGCCAGGGCTTTGGTTGGGGAGGCGAGGGCTAAAGGGGGACTTGGGGGTGGAAAGAAGGGAGGCATGGGAGGTTTGCTAGCAGCTGGACTTTTGATGAAAGGTATGTTTGTAGTGAAGTGATTAACATTGGAGACATGACGTGTTAAGATTTGAGTGACAAGGGATGAAAATTAACCAAATGTTCTATACATTCATTCAATGGGAGGTTTAATAACTTTTTCGTTAAAATGTTAAGTAGATCAAAACTAAGACAATAAATGCGATGGACGAGCTTAGATTCAGTAGAATATTAAAGGAAGAATTTATACGCCCGAATATAATTTCATGTAATTACCAAGAAAAGTTTTTGGTGTCAAAATTATTGATCGAAGATATTATTGGCAATGTTTCTCATAACTAGGCCTACGGTTCATTTAGATAAAATCTAGATTAGAACATCAATTGTAGGAAATCGATATCCATTACCACTTTACGTGCGATCTAGAAGAAGGCAGATGCGATCTCACATATTTAAGTGAAAGCCAAAAGGAAGTAGAAACTAGATCTGAAGATAATTGTCTTTGTTACAATCGTATCGATGTCTTAGTTTATCGTGTAATTCAGTACGTTTGTAGAAAAAAGGAAACCAACGATCGATAAAGCGTACGGTAAGTGTAGTAAGCGAAATAATAATAGATTAGGCTATGTTATGATATAGTCTTAAGATAGTTGTATTTCTATTTTATGATGCTAACTGTCATCATGGGAAGTTTATTATGAAAAACAATTTGTATTAGTGATTATTAATTTCAAATTATGTAAAGGAGTTTTTTGATCGACTAGTGTAGTTTTCCGCCATCTATAACTATTAAACTTTTTCTATGAATTTTGTTCATTTACTTTGACGACATACAACTTACTCAACTGTGTACAGAATCCCAAAGTTGTATCCGATAAAAAGTCAACTCATTTGGATTGAAATCGTATCTATTTTATCATAAAAATGAATACATTCCTCCCCATTGATAGTTTGGGACATCATACTACGAATTGTATTTTACGTGACAATAAACTCTACTATACGATTTAAACGTGACTACTATAACGTTTAAGTTACGTCTTTCTCACAACAAAAAAATGAGACTACCAACTTTTTGTGCAAAATAATTAACCAAAAACATTCGACTGTCGCAAAAACTTCAAGTTTATTTGTATCCAATTGATCTACTAAATAAGCTTGACTATATAAAAGCTTTTTTGTTACACCGTCAAAATCTTGAACAGATTTACAAACATATATACATAACTACCCGTAGACTTGATATCTCCTCATAAAATGCTACAGTCTGATCTTGGAAGGATAGTGGAGTCATAATCACTACTTTGTTGAAGATGTTCTTGATCATAGTATGTCATCTGTGTGCAGACGGAACAGAACACATTATTACTAGTATCGGTTGGATGACCAGTAAATATCGTTTCTGTTTTGTTTTTGGGGAGCGTCATCAAATATTATTTTCACTTATGAGCAATTTTAGGGATGAAAGTATTTTCCTAACTCATCTGCTGGAAGATTTGGATACGGATCACAGATTGGAACGCCGCAACATTGAATAAAATGGGGACTGTCCTACAATTAATATAAATTCGTTTTGAGTTTAATTACCCAGGCTATTGTCATTCACTGGCGGACAATGGCCAAAAGTTCTTTACACTATGCGAATGCAACCGTGACCACCATTTTAAGAAACTAAGTGTTGAAGCTGGCCTACTAGGCTGCCATGAACACTTAAGAGGTTACAGTTTTGGTCATCGAGGGTGATTTGAAAGGGTTGCAGGACTTTTAAATAACCCTAGTTGAAATGCTATAATTCATAAGGCAACAAAGAAAGGCATTTTTTAAGTAACATAATTAAATATTTTTCATTTTTATCTAGAATCAATTCATACATAATTACTTGAAAGCATCGTCGAGAATTTAGTTCTTCAATTTTAAAATTGTTCTGCTGTTTGACAATCAGAGCATGCCGTACTAAGAAAATTGTTGGTTGTCATTTGAGATATACTGTTTTTTTACTTGTAATCTAAGTAAAAAGTTGTGAATAATTTGTGTAATGAGCAAGCGGAGTAATGGAATTTACGTCTTTTCCTCAAGAAGGCATATTTATGGGTGAAAATAAATGATTTGATTCTTTTGGATCAAGTTAAGTTGATGGTCTGCAAAGCTCAAGATTATGTGTGATTTTTTTGACAACATGCGATGTTTTATTTTTAGGTACTATTCTTCTGCAATGCACACAGGCCCACAAGCACAACATTATCGTACCATCACGATCCAAGCATAAAAAAATACTGACAGTATTTGGAGATCTCTACCAAAATATTTTTTTATTATGACTATGTCTTTATCAGAATAATAACGTTCTTATTCTCCCACAGGAACCCTCATGTCCGTTGGATTAGGAGCCCTAGCCCTTCTCGCCGGCAAAGCCCTGATGACTGCTATGATGTCACTCCTTCTCTCCGCCATCATCGGCATCAAATCTCTCTCCGGAGGCCAGAAGTCTACCACATATGAGATCGTTTCCAAACCCGTGTATTCTCACTCTCACTCTCATTCTACCGCTCACGAAGATGTGGGTGGCGGTTATGGGCATTCGGGATACGGGAGGAACTTGAATGTTAGGAGACGCTAGGGGTTTAAAGGGTGTAACTTATTTTTTTGAGTATGGTTTGATTGAGTAGTATTGTTGTGTCATTGGTTCTTTTTTTGGTAATTTAATATTATTACTTTTTAATTTATTGCTATCTGTAGTTTTTTTTAAAGTTTTCTTATTCTATTGTTCTAACAACTAATAGTATTTTTTTTTATTTTTAGCATTTTATTTATTCTTTTTTCGTTTTATTTTATATTTGATTTTCAATTCATCACTTCGTATTTATTACTGCAAAGAACAATGAAACAATAATATTTATTTAGAAAACTGTAAACTAGGATCATTTACATTTACAAAGACTGTAAATTATTGGAATGTATCGAAAATGCTCACTATTTATTGAAACTATTTATTGTTAGGTTAAGTTCACAATTTTCTTAGCTGAATAATTTCTCATTATATACTTTCTTTCATAGAAGCATTATCACATTTTATTTGTTTTTATTATTTATCGTTGGTTTATTTATTTTGCTTAGTATTCATTATTAATTTTCTTTTATTTATTATTAATCATAGTTTATATTTTATTTCGTACTGTTTATGTATTGTTATAATATTATTTATTATTGTTGTTTATTGTTTATATTTTTTTTAATTTATGGCAATAATATCTTGTACGTCTACCCGCCTATTTTTATAACATATTGTGTTATTAGAATTATATTGTTATAATATTTAATATTTATTTCATAATAATACTATCTACTGTTTATGTTTTTCTATTTTATGTACTGCTAATTATGATTTATTTTATAATATTATGTAAATACGTATGTACCTAAATATTATTTTATTATATTGTGTTAAAATTCATTTATATCTATGATAATGTATTATTTTTGTCTATCTATTGTTATACTGTTTGCGTATACTTCTGCACTAAAAGAAAATAAAAATGTTTGTTATAAAATATGTTTTATTAATTACGTACCTGATGACATTACCGAAACAAGATGGAAACACTAATATAACACGCCTGTTTCCCCAAAGGGTTAGGCAGAGATGTACATAGAACACACACATATACAGACATATATAAAAAAAAAACAAGAAACATGTTGCGCCGACTCCAATTTATATTTATAGGTCAAGGGTAGGAAGATGATGAAATCATTCCTTTTCTTTTAAAGATACAAGCCATCATGAACACAACATGCAATATAACTTTTTTTTATTTTTTTATTACACATTACATTATTAACAATTCTTAGTAGTTTTTACTATCTACAATCCTACTAATATTTTAAATGCGAACGTTTGTATGTTTGTGTGTTTGAATGTTGAAAACGGCTGAACGGATTTGGATGAATAGATTACAACCTGGATTAACACATAGGATAATTTTTATCCCGGTAGTACGATGCCATGGGATAATTTCCGACCTCTACGCGGGCGAAACTGCAGGCGAAAGCTCGTGAAAAAATAAATGTTACCATAACCAAGCTACCTCTCTCCCTTTCATGTATTAATATCGAAGAATATGATTTGGATGACCATAGACTAGTTAAGAAATACTTCCTGAATTTCCCTACTGTTGAAATAATGAATTAATCATGTTTAGACTAAGGTTTCCAAACAAAAACAGCTATCAAATGAAAGTTAGAAAGACGTCACGATCGAAGACCGAAATCTTTTTTAGTTAGGGAGCAGGCTGTCATGTTTCGTATATTAGAATTTAAAATTTAATAGTCACTGCTCTGTAAAGTCAGGGAAATTAATTATTAAGCAAATTGACTACAACTTAAATTGTTCGTATGTTCAAATCAAAACTGTCAATATTTGATAGTTGCTTTTGCGTTGTAGTTGCGATTTCCCTGACAGTACATACATTAGTCATCAACTACAGAAAGGCACTACACAGAAACTCACCTCTAATTCCCTTCATTATAGGAAAAGAAAGAAAATAAAGAAATAAAAAACAAATTGCAACTTTCATTCACTGATGAACTTCACCGCATTTTGTCTTTTTGTAACAAAACTACTGCAGAGAAAGCTGAGGTCTTTTATTTTCAATATTATGGATCTACTAGGTAAACACTGGAACGTTCATTATATATAAAAGGTTCATTCATCTCCATGGTCTTAGAAGTAAACGTATGATTGTCATTGATAATTCAAAATCTGATATTATAAAGTCAGCTTTCGGATCCTTACAATTACAATCAATGGGGTCAAATTTTAACCATAAAGCAGGAACACCTTGTGTATGACACATCAATAAGTAATACCCATTTTTATTGAACAATTTAGCTATTGAGCTTGAATCAAATACAGAAATAGTGGAGCTCAATGTTAATAAATTCACCCAAGAAAGTACTACTACCGTAAATGTATATTTATTGATAAGATAAGATAATCATTGCCCAAATAAGAGTACAATAAATACAACAGAAATTGTCAGCATGCAAGAGATGTTAAAAGTAGAGATAAAAGCAGATCATCACGTTTGCCTTAGACACTGGCATGCAAATAATACTGTTACTCCGACTCAAATTATTTTAAAATGTCATGAAAGGTCTTTAAAAATAATAAATTTGTAAAACATGGTCAAAATTTCTTATCTAGAAACTCATTTAAATTATATTAAGCTTCATCTGCTAGAAAATGATTTTTTTTTTTTTTTTTAACGCTGCGCCACATAGCTGCTTCCAACTTTTAGGCAGTAACATTTTTGGAGCCGTGCAAAAGACACTTTTCCGCATTAGTGCCGTTCTATACGAATGTAGGTAAATTTGACTATTGTCACGTCTATTACGAGGAAATCGATAAGAGAAAAGAGGTGCGGGTAAGATCATAAGAACAGTGCATTTTCTCATTCATCTATTTCATAAACATGCGTTCGACCACTATCTCACCTGATGTTACATAGTAAGCTAGCTTGCCTTGAAATTACATAGTGACTAAAGGTTTGGTTCAAGCTGGATAATAATACTGTGCCATGACTGATATGGGAAGTGCATTATAAGGTTCCAGCACATGAGATGCTTTAAAGTTAGCGTCTTAGATAAGTTAAGCATTGTTAAACCATGGTGGTAGTCCAAAGTACAAAAGCGGCGGAAGGAAAACATTTTCCATCTACACCTGCCACCTGGTTCTTTTCAAACTTATAGTGGAATAATAAATAAAATAAATGAGTTTGACGAAACCATTACCGTTAATCAGAGTTTGCTGACTGTGGAAGGAACGTTCATCAAATTGAACCGTGTATGTACTTGGAAACTTGACCAGCAATGACCAGCATCGGCTATTGGGAACGCCGCAAAAAATAACACTAGTAAGATTATGTTCAAAGGGTTAAACGATGCAAATGGCGACATAAGTGATAAAGCACTGAAGAGTGTCTTATGGACTTGTATAGAAAATAAACGCGATTCCCCTAATGTCAGAAAATTTGTGAATTGTAAAATGGCTGTGTTTAATTCACAAAACCGGTCGCAACTCGGTTGTTTTCTGTGTTCCCGGGACAGCACCCTATTTTCGTGCCTGCACTATTTGCGGGAGCCTTAACACACTATCAATCACAAAATCTGAATGGTTGTGAAGGATATTATTGCTATTCCATTGCTCCATATGTTCCATTTTTTTTTTTTTTGTAAATTGTTAGTTTGAAATTGTCAATTCGTCTGCTCAACAACGTAAATAACGCAACGAATATTGTTGAACTGTCAAATGAAAGCCATTGCAACAGCAAGTCTGTTACGCAATTACCCAGCAGATCTCATTTCAAGTCTATGTGATGAATTCCAGAACATCAATAATGACTATTCTATTAACGACTTTAATGTGATAAATAAAACTGACAAAGTCTAAAAGTGATTAAATTTTTCATAAGCTAACTAATACCTACTTTCATTATACATGTCATATTTCTGTGGGTCGATTAAAAAAGTTCATTACAGATCAATTGTAATGGGAGACCGATAAGTATAAAAAATCTATTGTGTCTGTAAATGTATCTGTATTAGTAGTTGATGAAAGAATAGTATCTAAAAGTTTAAAATCTTAGGTGCGAGACATACACAAGTGGCGAGAGGCGCGAGTGAGGCGCGGGCTTGGCAACGGTGTGGCGCGGGCGTTGCACCGCCCGTGGCACGGAACATACACAAAAGGCGTGGCGCGGGCGAGGCAACGGTGCGACGCGGACGCGGGCGTTGTGTGTTCTGCGCCACGTTGTTCCTATACATTTTGTATGAAATACGAAATGGGCGGCGCAACGCCCGCGCCACACCACCACCGTCGCCATGCCCGCGCCACTTGGCATTTGTGTATGTCTCGCGCCTTAGAGCTGTTTTTGTTTCGCATTTTTTCTTCCCGTGTATGTTTTTTAGAGTACTCATACGTATACAATAATTTAAATTAAACATACATACAAACTCACCAATGGGGGTAGGCAGAAGCTATAGAACGTCACTTGCTAGGATCCTTACTTACTCCTTTTGCGTAATTTTAGATTATTTTAATCAATTTGTTCTGAGAGTAGTAAAACGCTGATTTTATGTGTATGGCTTGAATCTGTTTAGTAGAGTCTTAACTATGAAAATCTAAGTAAGATAATTCATCTACAATATGTAAAAAAAAAACCTGGCCAATCCGAAAAGGGTAGATAGGTACTGCAATGACATTACCAAAAAGTAATATTTTAAAAAAAATATTATTTAATATAAATAAAGAGATATTGCTATTTAATCACATTTTTTGTACCAAAATTACCCAAACTCAATAAAAAATAGCGAATTTTCAACAGGGGTTATGACTTGTAGACACCCGCTAAATGACGGCCCTGCGCGCTTCATGAAATAACCCGGTAAAATTCCCCACTGAAAAAAACGCGGCAATTTTTTTCTTACTTTTTCCTCAGAATTACCACAAATATGTAAATAGACTCAGTACAGACGCCAGCACATCAACCTACTACAATCTGTCAAATTTCTTTAATAGACTTTCAACTTTATCACTAAAGCATAAGGTTCAAGGTTTATTGGGAAAATTTGACAGTTTTGGGTAGGTTGACCTGCTGGCGTCTGTACGATACTTCACAACACCGTCACGGATTGGATAGGGTTTTTTTACATGTTGTATAGGAGACCTTTTCAAATGATAATCACAGTACGCTACTTACTAATTATCATCAGTTTTTCAAACAAATTAATTCTTCAGATATCTATTTTTAGTCGCATACCATAATATTAGGTCTTTACCTATGAAATTGCCGTTCTGCAGTACTGACCATTTCAAATCAAAATAATTTTTGTTTGGCTAAGAATTCTAATTTCAAATTAATTTTATTTTAAAAACGGTTTTTTTTTTCCAAAAGTAGTCATTTGTTTATTGATTAGTGTTACATTTTCATCGCATTTCAATCTTTTTCGTCATCATGGATACGTTAAAAATTCGATTAATTATGAAATATGAGTACCGTCGTGGCAGCAACGCGGCACAAGCGGCACGCAACATCAACGACGTTTACGGAGCTAACACTATAAACCAACGCACCACCTGTTATTGGTTTGCTCGCTTCCGTTCTGGAAATTTCGACCTGAAAAATGAACCTCGCGGTCGTCCAAAGACTTTGGTCGACAATGACGAATTAAAGGCAATTGTGGAAGCTGATGATACACAATCTACGGCTGAATTAGCAGCAGCTTTCGACGTTAGCGTCAATACAATATTGGTCCATTTGCGTCAAATTGGCAAGGTAAAAAAGCTTGACGAATGGGTGCCCCACGTACTCAATGATCGCCAGCGCGAAGTACGCGTCGAGACGTGCCTTGCACTGCTCAACAGACACACAAATGAAGGAATTTTGAACTGCATTGTTACCTGCGATGAAAAATGAATTCTGTTTGATAACCGCAAGCGCTCAGCAAGTTGGTTGGATCCTGGTTCAGCACCTAAACAATGCCCTAAACGAAAATTTACCCCTAGAAAAGTGATGGTCACTGTTTGGTGGTCTAGCGCCGGTGTGATTCATCATAGCTTCTTACCAAACGGGGTGAGCATTACTGCAGATGTGTACTGTGAAGAACTGAACACAATGATGGAGAAGCTGGCACATCTCCAACCAGCATTGGTCAATCGCTCGTCTCCGCTGCTCCTGCATGACAACGCGCGACCTCATACTGCACAGCAGACGGTCTCCAAGTTGCAAGAACTGGGGTTGGAAGCTCTCCGTTCCGCCCTACTCACCAGACCTTGCGCTTACAGACTACTACTTTTTCCAGAATTTGGATAACTTCTTGGCGGTAAAAACATTCAATACCCGAGAGGCAGTACAAAATGCCTTTGAAGAATTTGTTGCCTCCCGTCCAGCTGATTTATTTAAGAAGGGCATCAATAAACTGCCACTGCGTTGGCAAAGATGCATTGATTGCATGGGTGATTACTTCGATTAATACAAATAAAAAATACATGAAAAAAATTCGTTTAAATTTTTTCATACAAAACGGCAATTTCATAGGTACCTATTATAATATCCAAACCAAATTCAATATAACACCTACTGTTTATTTACTTATACTTGACGGATTAGCTAACAACAATAATTGCACATGCAATATTATGGTCAAGTCATGCATAACCGAATGAATTTTATGGGTATGAAGTTTGAAGTCTTTTATTTCAATGCATAACGTAGACGTACTTAACCATGACCAGACCATGTCACTATGCCAAGCTAGTGATATCGAACATCTTGTGATCCATACATAGACCGTATTTACTTGAATGGAATCAAAATCATCGAATCGTAAACAGTTGATGCATAATAGGTTATCAGCATAGCCACTATTCAAATAAGTTTCATATAATCAATTATAAAATTTCAGCCATTATCCAATTTAGTTAACAGCAGCCGATTATCGATTGGAAACCGAAAATCGGCGAACTACTTTCGACTTTTCCATTATAATAACAACCTTTTATTTACAGCACGAAAGTGCTGCTCACAATAACGTTCAAAAAGCAACGACATTGCTCTTTTTAACGCTTTTCTTGTACTTTTTGTTATCATGGTCGGTATAAAATACATGGCAATTGGATCACATCTATCAGTCCACAGCGGTCCTCCATAGAAATGTGTCAGTAATTGACAGGTGCAGTGTAGTGAAAACGTGAATAAAAATGCATCTCAAAAGTGTATCCATTGCTGTTATAGTGACTCTAAGTTTAGTGATTGGTTCTCAAGGAGCGATCGATGGATCAGTACCGAATGCAATCATCGATGCTGTTAAAACTGTGCCAAATAATACGGAGCGAGTTGGAAGGACTCTCCATAAGGAGTGCAACAGTTTGCTGAATTCAAAATGTTTGAAGATCCATGCTCTGTCCTTCTTGGAAGACTTGGGCTCTCGCGATGAGCTAAACCTTCTGCCGGGATTGAGTATAGTGAAGGAGAATCAGACTGGGAATACTCCAAGTCCTGAGGAGATGGCTGCCGAATTATCTCGGCAATTCCCTGGGAAGTCGGAGGAGAAGCTAAACCGGTTTCTCCTATACCGTATTCAGGATTATTTAGATGGACATTCGCTGAGGTACCGGCTGCTGGATCCTCAGACTACAAAGGAGGCTTTGGAAATGGCAAAGGGAGATAAGGAATCTGTTGGAAGGAAGTCTGGCGGTGGCGGAGGCGGTGGATTCGGTGGTGGCAAGGGAGGCGGCGGTGGTGCTCTTCTGGCCGCGGCTCTGATGATGAAGGGTAATTGATTATGGAAATATAAAATTACTTTCGTGGTAGTATTTTAATCGTTTTCAATGCGCATTGATATTGAATGAAATTATTACGTTCACAAATATATGTCAACCTTTATATTGATTAATTCAGTTTAAATTGTTTTTGCATGTATAATAATTAATTGTGTTCTCAAACATTTACAGAGAACTGGTATTTTGCTCATACTCAAGTTATACTTGGTATTACCATAATAATTTTAGTATCAAGAAGCAAACAGAAATGGTTTACCTGTTACATTGATCAGTTTAGGATTTTTTTAACTATGTGTAACAACAATCTATGTTGTAATACCTAGTTTTATCACTTTAGAGTGATATATTTGGTCACAATATGTGTAAAACACACCTTACCATGGAGACAATTTTAACCCATTGTGCGGCATAACTGTTATTTAAATTCTCTTTCGTGCAATCATAGAAGTTTATTTATAATATACTCTTGAGTGATGAAAGAGTATATCAAAAAAACGTTCTAATTGAATCAATGTTTACTACGATCTCCTTCATTCATTTCTTCTGCTCATTTACCAACTCTTTCTCTAATTCCAGGAACCTTAGCAGCAGCAGCCCTCGGAGCTTTAGCCTTACTAGCTGGCAAAGCATTGATGACAGCTCTCATGTCTCTCCTCCTCTCAGCCTTAGTAGGACTCAAGGGCCATGGCGAACACAAGTCTACTACGTATGAAATCATCACCAAGCCAGAGATTTCCCATCATCATTCCCATTCTCATGAAGAACAACACGAGCATGACCATGGTCATCATGGTGGATACAGAAGGGCGTATGACCCAAACAGTTATAATAGCTATATGCCTTATGATACTACTAGTAGTTAAGTTGAGAATTGTTCGTAGATTAGTATTTGGTGTTTGATTTTGGAGTGATTCTTTGTTTGTTGGTATATGCGAAATGCAGAAGTAAATCACCAGATAACATTCATCGTGCAAATACAGTGATATCTGAGCTGCATAGTTGAGGGTCATAACAAATGTTTATATTTGATTGTAATCGAGTTTGGGCTAGAAAATTATTTCAAGCTGGACTTAGGTTATCGTGGGGGACTGTCTTGGCATTTATTTTATTGTGATTCCTCAAGTAGATCAACCTTCATACATTGTTGTTACTATTATAAAATGAAAATACTAGATATTATTGACAAACTGTTGTACCTATAACAATAACTTATTTGATAATTTATTTATTCGAAAGATTTCATAGTGAAATAGCTGTAAGTTTATTTATTTTCTTTGTTTTAAATTCATCGTTGTTTTCAAATTGTTTATTTATTGCAGTTTCTAGTAGGCGTGTTAAAGATTCTCATAACCTCTTTATTTTTATTTATTTTATTTCAGTATTTATATATTTATTATTCTTGTTATTTTCTCCCACCGTTTAAAAAACAAACATTTCTATGTATACATAGAAATGTTTGTTTTTTATTATTTTATTCTATGTAGGTTTATTATTTTATGTATCCTTTATTGTTTATTTATTGATTTACTGTATCATTTATTTTATATTTTATTCCTTTATTATAATTTTTAATGTTTATTTAAATGTATTTTATACGGTTTATTTAAGCAGTATATTTAACTGTGATATTTATTCTAATTTATTCTTCTAATCTACGCTTTCATTATGCCAAATATTATATGAATCATTATTAATTTGTTTCTTCGTATTATATATATATATTTTTTTACTTTAATCATGTTGTCATATCTCATTAATCATTCTATTTATTATCATTCTAACTATTTAAAATTATGTACCAAAACGATGCATTTTCTCAAAATAAAAGATTTTAATTAAATCGATGTTTTTATTACACCTTCTTTGGGCATCTTCTTGCAGTTATCTTAGTGACAATAGCATCGTCATCTGCTTTTGTTTTCAGTCATCATTTTAATCACGTCACCTTAATACTGCTATCATAAACAAATACTTACAAATAACCGTACGGGCACTTCGGAAAAATCAGGATTTTGATGTACCTCTACCATACCAATTTATCGTTTCATATCAAAAAGAATCGGCTTCTTGGTGATTCGCCGGAATTTATTCGCCCGAACTAGGCGAATCGACACTTTTAAATAATAAATTCATGATAATTATAATTTCCATGAATACATACTTTTTTTTGTTTAATATAATCTCTAGCCTTATACCATGAAAAGTGTTGTATCTATACTGTTGTATTACTACTTATTTCTTTGCTTACATCACTAGATACACAGGCTTGATATATGGAACATAGGTAGATATGTGTGTAGGTAACTAAGTTTCACTATTACTAGCAACATTGTAATAATAATGAATGTGATACAAGTGTTTTCTAATGGACTTCACTTGGAAAAACTGCTGTTTTATCTATTTCATGCACAATTTAAACTTTTGAAGATTATGTTTATCTATATATCTTTGTGCTCGTTTTCTTATGCGCAGTGAGTAAGTATTTTAATGGAAAGCATTTTTATTAAGAGTTTCAGTATTTCAACTGCAGCTTTACTTTCGTCAAATACCTACTTTTTTACAATTATTATGTCAGACTTCGTGTGGAAACCGGCATGTCCTAGAACCAAAAATTCGAAGACATGTGACATCTACCAATATGCACTAGGCCCGCGTGGTAGATTACAGGAGCTTAAACAGAGGAGGCCTGTCAAGCAGAGGAGGCCTGTGTCCCAGGCGTGGGAACATTATGGGCTGATTAAGCTATTATGCAATATCAGACTTGATCCCTATCAAGTATTCACATTTATATCTTCATCGATAGTACAAAATCAACTATTGTAATTTGGGAATTGATAATTTGATTTGTAATAACAAATCAAATTATCAAAATCATTTGTATAATCGAACGAAACCTATATGCGCTTCTTGTACTGTAGTTTCGTTTTAACTGTCAGTAATCCGCACAAACACCATTGCAACACTCATATATCGCCATAGTGAACCTTAACACTTACAAATTAAGATATCTACGAACCAAAATCAACAGCACAAACCATTATTGACACAGCCTTTTCTAATCCCTTAACCACAACATTATTTAAATAAATAGTAAGTTAACAACAAAATTACATGTTTTCACGCTAACACTATGGCACTTGACCCTATATCCTATAAACAAAGAAAATAAATAATATGAGCCCGTTACCGCGTTTTCCATTTGTGAACCAACAATGGAACTTAGAACAGTCATCCTAGAACTTATTTGTATTGTAGTAGTTAATACTAAAGTTGTCAAAGTTGAACACGGTGTTAAAGATGTTATAGATGAAGAAATAAAGGATCCAGATGAAAATTTCAATGGTGTATACGCTGATTGCTTCCTTCACATGTCGTTTCCATGTGTGCAAAGAAAAACGTTGATGTATTTGAAACAGTTGAATAAGTTGAGTGAAGTATCCGTGATCGGGGACTATGTTAAGTTTGGTGAGTGTTTCATTAGTTTTGATAAAGGAAATGTGTTAGTTGGAATCAAAGAAAAAGATTGACAAGATAAACTAGAAAAAAAAAACGGTTAAATATTAATCGACATTTGGAAACAGGGATAAAGTTAGAGAATGCTGTTTTAATATAAGTAAATTATATATAAGACGCAGTCTGATTATACAGCGTTGACATACTTTCATAGATATTTATGCCTGAACATTTTGTGACAGCAATGTGTTCACTACCAACAAAGAAAAAACTCTCATTAGGCTGCAAAATAAGTTACTACTAGAATTACCTATGTTTTCAGTAAAATTAAATACCAGTAAAGTTGAAGAAAATAAGGATACAGAAGACCATTTTTCTGAGAAGAACTCGGACGAGCTTACACACATGATTGACAGAGCTATTGACCATTTTTTTGACAACCATATCATCAGATTCAATGCTTTAGGAAGAGAAACATTGCTACCGATTCCAAATAACGGTAAGATATACCTAGTTTTGTTTTTAAAGAATGAAATTGTCAGTTCACATGTTTGTTGTAGTAATACTTAGCTAACAGTGTTAAAAAGAGATATATTTTCTACATCCACAAAGACCAACTAAGCAAAGTAACTCGGCAATCAGTTTTGGTTCGACGTGTCATTGCTAATTTTAAGATGGCAAAGCTACTTATAGATTTAAAAAGGTTTCGTCTATCTGAAGAAGGTGACGAGAGTAGACTGGATGTGGAAGACAGAGAACCAAATATTATTGCGTTGCAAATTAGGAGAGGCCTACATCTAGCAGAGGTCTGCAATATGTTGAAATTCAGTAAATTGAATGGGAGGAATTAGAAGAACTGGGTACGAAGTGTATTCCTTTTTTTTGTATTAGATGTATTTGAAATTAATAAATGAATACCTTAACTATTACACACAATTATTATTACAATGTTACAGTAGAAGAGTTTGTCGGTAGAAAAAAGCGTAAAGGAGGGGGTGGGGGGGGCGGTGGCGGCGGTGGAGGTGGCCACGATGGAGGAGACGGGTTCGGAAAGAAGAAGATGATGATGATGGCTATGATGTGTATGAAGATGAAGCTTATGATGGTAAGTCTACATTATGAGATCGAATCCATGTCAAAGACATTGAGGAAGACAACATAAGAGAGACAATACGACAATATACGGATAATAGACAAAGAAACAAAACTAGACGGGTTTTTTTTTAATATTTCTTTTATAATAATACGGTCATAGACGTATAAAAAGGTCGAAAGGATTCTCGCTAACAAAAAACTGTATCACTCAGAGTCGGCCAGCTCGCTGTACGTACAGCACACATTCACACAGCAGTCGCCGCAATAAAAATACGCCCGTGCGAAAACATTAGGTTAAAAAGCAAAATTTTAAACATTTAAAATATTTTCATTTTACTGTGTTTTATTATCTTTTTTTTTTCTTTTATATTTTCATAATAATTGGTTCTTACCTTTTGAAATGGCACGGTATAATTCTGCCTACAAACGACTTGTATTTGTCTTTATAAAATAAAGCAATAATAAATGGGTAAATTTGGCTTACATGGCATCCCTAAATTCACTCACACATAAATTAGTCGCCATTACGGGACACAGTTTTATCTTAGCGGGAGTTCCGTCCGAACTTTTTTATACGTCTATGAATACGGTGTATCTTCTCAGATGTAAGCGGATACGTTTATACTGAACTTCTACTGTTTATCTTACAGATGGTTCCCGCAATGATGGGCATGATGGGGATGATGTCTTTCAAAGGGATGATGTTCAGTATGATGTCGTTCATGTTGGCTAAGGTAATATTTATTAACTCTTCTCTTAGATTCATACTTTTATGAATGCCTGTGAGACAGGCAGTTTTGAAAACAAAAGAACGCAGCTTTGCTCGTTATCTTAACAAGGCACTCTAATATGATTATTAGTGTCTCTGTCCAATCCTTTAATGCTCATAATCTCTTAAAAGTGTCTGGAGTAGCTAACATTGCGGTTAATTTTACCAAGTATTTTTTTTTTTCTCATGAGGTTTTAATTGTACATAACATAGCATCACGCTTTGTTTTCCCAAAGGGTTGGGCAAAGGTTTTAAGGGACCTCACGCTCAGCCGTAGCGCTTGCAACCACTAGATCAACGAGGCAGGCATTAAAATAATACCTGGACGAATTTGAGGGTAACCATTACCCAGCAGCGACAGTTTTTTATCAGACACCGATCATTAAATAGCTATTGATACATTTAGATGATGCTGCTAATGAAGATCTTAGAGAAGAAAGGAGGAGGTGGGGGTGGCAGTGGCGGAGGTGGCGGAGGTGGGGGAGATGGAGTAAGTATTATTACAATAGGAAAAAAATATCCGATTATTATGTCAGTAATCTTATATTCTGTACTGTAAAATAGTGTTTAGAGCGCCTTCTAAAAAGCTGTTAGCAATGTACTGTAAGAAAGCTACAATGAAATGCATAGCTCGGAATCACGTTCTTTCGTAATTCCAAGCTTTGTGTTAAAGGTTACCTATAGACTCCACCATTCATTGATGGTGGTAGTCTACTAACCATAAAAATCGAATAACATGATGTTATTACAGTTTCAAAAAACGAATTGTGAATTCCACAGGGATGGGCAGCCGGTGGTGGTGGAGGCGGCGCCTGGATGCCAGCAGGTATAATCCCAGTATAACCAAAACTATTACATCAAACCCAACATAGAATGAAAAAATCACCTTTTAACATCCAGGTGGACCAGATTATGGAGGAGGTGGTGGCGGCGGCGGCGGCGGGGGTGGTGGTTACGACGCAAACGGACAATGGCAAAGCAGATCTATACTAGATCTTGGAGACAAAGAAGAAATTATAGAGAATAGACCCATAATTTCCTATGTAGCACCTATTGTAAGGTACAACAGCAATAATATCGATAAAAAGACAGCACTGTATGTGAATGAAGACGTTATCAAGGTAAACAAAAATGGGACTACAGCCAAATCACGACGAAAAAGAAGCATTATCGATGTACTCCAAAACTCTTACCTATACTGGATGAACAAGCTTTTAGGCATCAATAACAACAGAAGAACATCAACCAATTACCCCAAATACAAGATAGTGAACGGAGTGAAATATGTTTTCTATCCATATCGACAGCAAAAGGTGAAGTTGCCTAAAGAAATACAGAATAACAGAATCAAGAATGTTGATGAAGGTTTTAAGCCTATTATAACAGCAGAAGATTTTAACAAAGGGGAGATAGTTGAAGGTGCAGTTGAAAGTAGAATGAATAGGAAGAAGATGAACAAAATGAAAGAGACAGTGAATGATACCATAGATGAAAATCCGTGGGAATGACTATATTATTTGATGAAGTTCTACGTATTAGATAATTTAGTGGAACCTGAGTTTAAATCGTTTATATTTTTGTAGACAAATGTATGATTGTATCAATGAATTTGTATTAGATTAATGTTGTTTTAGTAAGATTTTATTAGAAGATAAGTATTTATTTGTGCCTGATATGATTATAAACGTTTTTAGTCAAACATTGGAAGATTCGATTTTTACCCGACTGCAAAGAATGCTTATTCCATTAAATGCTTTACATAAAACACATAATTACTACGTAACATACACAATCTTTAAAATATCGAAATAAAAATTGTGATCAGATCTTATTACATTTTTATACACACGACTTCACCGGAAATCCCTCCTGATACGAAAATTCAGTCTATAAACATATTAACATGATTATATGTAATTAGACTTCTTGTGTTTTTAAAGCACATTATTGCTCTACAAGATTTTGAAGATGAAGAACCGAAACCAACTGAATCAATCAAGAATGAAATCTTCACAAAAGAGAGTATAAATAGCATTTTTTTTTATAACAGCGCCATCTGTGAATTTAGTAGAGTAGCAAAACAAATGAAGAGCGACAACAGATTTTTCCTGTAAGCGTTAATAGTAGCGACGTCGTAACCAATGTCACTGGTGCCCACTAGATAGCGCGCATCAAGAAATTGATGGAATAATGAACACCCTTGTAAACAATACAAAGTCTCTAATAAACCCTTATCTTTTATCTATGTTGCATTGTCATAAATGCATTGTCATAAATTCAACTTATTATCAGTTTTCGATATTATTATATGAACGTAAATTTCAATGCCCCTTTCAATATCCGATATGGTCTAGTGGCTAGGATACCTGGCTCTCACCCAGGAGGCTCGGGTTCGATTCCCGGTATCGGAAAAATCTTTTTTCTAACTTTTTGTACAGTATTTCTTCATGAAAGTTGCGATTTCCATTCGTAATTTTTAACATTCTACGTGCATGATTCTTAGTGAAACATGAAAGTACAGCCACAATTCGCACAATAGTTATTATAATAAGTTTCAGAGATTCTAGTAACTATAAGTATAAATACCGAATAAAAAAATAATATTGCTGTCCCACTGCAAGACGAAGGCCTCTTCTCGTAAATAGCGAGCACGAGCATTGATGACTACGATTGCTCAAGACGGGTTAGCGACTAAAAATAATCTAAATCTATCAATTATTATACCGACTTCCTAAGAACGCACGGCGCGGCGGCACCCCATACAATGCCAGGGGCCAGCTCATTTTGGAAATGAGTAGCTTACTATATCACTGTCGTGTGTATGTAGATATACAGCGTGTAACAAAAACACTGACCGATCTGTGATCTTCTTGGGAGTCTATTTATGTTGTAATTTTATAGAAAAAAGAAAAAAAATCGGCGCATTTTTTTTTTAATGGGGCATTTTACCGAATTATTACATGGGGTGTGGGCGGCCGTCGTTTAACGGGTGTCTACAAGTCATAACTTATGACAAGATAAGATAACTTTTATGGTAAGTTTATTATAAATACTCGTAATGCATTATATTTTTTTTTTCATTTATAAATATAATTGGGGTAATATAGATGCTAAAAACGTGAATTTTAAATAGCAATAACTTTTATATTTTGAGAAAAAAAAAAAAAACTTTTTGTCAATTTTATTTCGGATTGGACAGAGTTTTTGTTACATTCATGTTCTATCAAAATATCTTTATCCAACTCCAAGTAAGATATAACCAACAAACAGGTAATAACACCTTCGCTTGTCACCACATAAACGTGTAATGATATACCATTACGACCACCATAATGACTATCCACTGCAACCTTTTGTTTAATACTGAGATCAACAGTTGACATGCTCTGGTTTTTAGTTCTAGATCTGTGTGAATTTCTTTCTGTTTTATGGTCTCGGTTATGCATTCATTATTTCTTGCTAGGTATTTATTTAATTTTATTTTTTTGATTTACGTTTGCTATAACTCTAGGGTATTAATGAGACTATGTCAAAGAATCAACTGGCTTATTAATTATTTTGAAATTTTATTTTGTGTTTTCATTTTTTCATTCAAAATAATTCAACAAAGACACGATTATTTATGTTAATAGGGATCAAGTACATTTTTAAGTATAAAAAGTTATCCAATTAATATTTACCAAATCTAGTCTTCCAGACTAGCTTCTTACTTTAATTCATAAATGTTTAAGTTAACATCTTATCCCTAAATTTCGTAAAAATTAAGAAAAATTGCAATTTTTGCAAATGGTGGGAAATTAACATAAGTTATTATCGTCAATTAAATGGCAAAAAAGGCAAACATCAGGATTTTTATTTTTTTTATTGATATATAAAAAAATAAAATAATTTGTGTTCGGTGACGTTGATGAGAGCATCGGAAAGAGTTTTTTTTAAAATAACCGACGAATAATTTTAACACCCCTGGGGTTCAGATTCATGTACTGAGTCCATGGTAACAGTTATCAAGTCGATGTCCCTGCCAACCTGTATAGCATATAACCTTAGAGTTATGGGACATCAAAAGTAACACGTTGTAAATTATTTAATTATACTTGGCATTTAATTGCCAAACTTAAGTGGCAATGGGCAGGGCACATTGCTCGCAGAACAGATTGCCGATGGGGCCGAAAGGTTCTGGAGTGGTGATCGCGTACTGGATAACGTAGCGTTGGAAGGCTTCCCACAAGATGGACCGATGACGTTCAAAGGCCGCAGGAATCCGCTGGATGCGGGAGGCACAGAATCGGTCGAAGTGGCACTGCTTGGGGGAGGCCTATGTCCAGCAGTGGACGTCTTTCAGCTGAAATAATGATAATACTTGGCATTATTGTGTAAGTTGTGGTTGCTTTTAATTAAATCCTTAAATAAATAAACGCTGTATGCTGCTGTAAGAAGCCTAATTTCGACTACAGCATAATAATATGTCGGCACTGCGGCTGTGTGTGACTTTTGTTCCATTCAAGATATATGTCGAAACTTTGGTTTTTAAAGGACCAACACAACTAAGTTTGATGTGCGATTAACACAGGCATTGACGTTTATTTTTTGTTCATCAGAAACGTCATAGTAAGATAATCACTGACCTACTTCAGTTTTTAATTTTATTGTCTCTTAAAGTCATAAAAAATAATAGCTTCACATTCACGAGATTCGTCTACATAAATAGTGTGAATTTAAAAAAATCTCACAATCCGATCGACCGCAATGAATCATTAGGTTATCTATAGACAATAACAAAAGTTCCCTTAAAACAAATGGAACTCATGCTCTGGTATGGAATCTCGATCGACCCGCTGCTAAAGTCATAATTTACTTAGTTATTGGTTTTACTATATCAGCAAAAATACTTTACCTACTTCATTCCATTTTCCCAGGGATGCTATCCCACTCACGCTTCACTTGTTTAAAAAACGGTGAAGGAAAACATCGTGAGTATATATTTCTCGGGCCTGCCGGTTTGGCAGGCCCGAGAAATATTTCTCGACGGCAGCGTGTGAAGCCAAGTTAGAGGCCCATGGGCGGCATAAATACACTGACACCAGCACGTGTAGCATGACCACCATAGAAACGGCTTTTGTCGACGGAAGAATAGACAAAATGACAGATTGTGATTACGAATCTGTAACGCACACATGCTACGCGTCCTACACGAAAAAAAAAGAATACAAAACATGATGCTTTTACGAACTGAGCTTCCACTAAGACACCTTTTTTTGGGTAGGAAATCATCAAATAACTTTTCCCGCTCTGGGTGGAGCGGGAGAGCGTGTCAGACTCTTACTGACTAAAACCCACCCATGTTCCTTCAGTTGCCAGTACATTGCCAGGGGCCACGGTATCCCTTTCGGACTTTCCCACAACCCCATCAGGAATCGGTCCTATCAATTACGCTGACATCTCTTTGAGGCGCGCGTGGGACACAACGCGCAGTCGTCGACCCGGGCCTGGTCCTTATCGGACGGCGAGCTACCTATTGCTCACCGTCCGCAAGCCCGCGCTCCACTAAGACACCTTAGGTTAAGACTCAAGCATTACTTAATACTAGCTTATAGTAATACTTGAATCTTGAGTGAGGTTTTGTGATATGGGCCTAAATCACCTGAAAGTGTTCTCCTCCTGGCATGTGAATATAGCAAGATTAACGATGCTTTCGCTATGAAACCATAGCGACATTCTAATTACTTACAGACATATTGTAAGCCTAATATAATTTGTACTATACGTTAATAGTCATTTGTATTCAATGAGCGATTAAGACGCGCGGGCACCCAACGCTTTCGAAAGCAAAAGGGAAGGTTATACCATGTAAAACTATGGTTAGTGACTTTGGAATATCGAAGGTTCACAAAATACATACAACTAGGAACAATGGATAGGTATTATAAAAATCATTTTAGTATTTAATTTAATCATTGATGACTACGATTGCTCAAGACGGGTTGGCGATTTCAGACTAAAAATAATCTAAATCTATCAATTATTAAGAACGCACGGCGCGACGGCACCCCATATAACGCCAGGGGCCAGCTCATTTTGGAAATGAGTAGCTTACTATATCACTGTCGTGTGTATGTAGATATACAGCGTGTAACAAAAACACTGACCGATCTGTGATCTTCTTGGGAGTCTATTTATGTGGTAATTTTCTAGAAAAAAGAAAAAAAATATCGGCGCATTTTTTTTCAATGGGGCATTTTACCGGACGTGGGGCGCGGGCGGCCGTCGTTTAACGGATGTCTACAAGTCATAACTTATGACAAGATAATGTAACTTATGATAAGTTTATTATAAATAATTCATTATGAATGTTTTTTTTTTTTCATTTATAAATGAAATTGGGGTAATGTAGGTAATAAAAACGTGAATTTTAAATAGCAATAACTTTTATATTTTGACAAAAATTAATTAATTAAAATTAGTTAATAGTCATTTGTATTCAATGAGCGATTAAGACGCGCGGGCACCCAACGCTTTCGAAAGCAAAAGGGAAGGTTATACCATGTAAAACTATGGTTAGTGACTTTGGAATATCGAAGGTTCACAAAATACATACAACTAGGAACAATGGATAGGTATTATAAAAATCATTTTAGTATTTAATTTAATCAATCAAAAATTATAGCTGGAGTTCCTAAAGGACTTTAGGTTTTTTTTTCATATCAATGCTCTTTAAATGGTTTCAGGGTATGAAAAATAAAGGGAAGTTTTGTCGGTTATCAGTATTGTTGGAACTGTTGAAGATTGTACAAATTATCTTTGCATTCCATAAATTCAATCTCTTAGTATTGTTTTTACATTGTATAATTGCATAGCACATGTCTTGTGTGTGTGAGCACTATGTACCTACTATAAAGCTACCATTTACCGGGTAAGTCTTTGATTGATTTGAATGTGCCCTGGCGGCTGAGAGTATGTCACGCTCACTCAAATATCTCGCTGGTAGTGCCATTTGTGTTGGATCATTAAGTCCCTTAAAAATGCTTGAGCTGAATGGAGCTGATCCATGCGTCATGTCCACGAACGGGCGCCGTCAGTAGGGACTGGTCATCTCTTAGCTGCCACGGTTTATTTCAATTTTTCAAGTGTTTTTCATTTTATATTTTTATTACGGACGTTTTTAAAGTGCACGTCTTTCTATACTGTTGGCACATGTATAAATTCAACATGAATTATGAAACCATTATGTTGTGACAATATTTTGATTTAAAAGAGTGTCTCTCTCCACTCCGTAGGTAGTAGTTACTACGCTTTGGAATGGAGAACTAGCTTCATCTTTCTGATTGACCAACCCCTTGAAAAAAGTGCCTGTAATTGGATTATTTGCAATGATTGCTTTGAGTTTGACTTTGAGTTAATTATACAAAAGTAAACTCTAAAATAACTTACAAAACTGAAACTTTAATAAATGAAGAACGCGATTGATTTTCTGATCCAAGATATTGTAGATCCTCATAATGTATAAGCCTTACCTCTGATTGTCTTTTAAATTTCTAACTTTGAAAGTGTAAACGGATGCTTAAAATTTACATAAACTAAAGTTAGCTGTTAGTTAACAGTTGGTAGAGTCGGCCGTTTGCAATCGGCCACTGCATACGGTCAAAGACCCAGATCTTCACCTTGCTCTTGGGACTTGGTTTGACGTTTGTAGTGATGTGCCTATTGCGGATATCGATATAGACTTAATTATATTATAATTGTGTCGCAATTACTACCAATTGGGTTATTTTTTAAAGATGATGATGTACTTATTTTGTAAATCCTTTTTAAATATTTGTCTTTTATTTTGCATTCTTTTTCATCTAATTTATCTTTCTCTGTTACTTGATTATCTTCTTAACGGTTATTAGTTACAATATAAGCTGTGTACCCGATGGGTTTTCCCATCGGAAAAAATATAAATTTTCATCCTCTATTTAACCCTTTTAGGGAATGAATTTTCTATAATCCTCCGTGCTCATTTTTCGCTATATAAGGAATTCTCGCGCAAAATCTCATGATCCCGGACCTAGCAGCTTAGGCTGTACGTTGTTTGTCTGTGCATTTAAGATTTTTATTAAGTAGATATTTGATAAAATAGGCTCTAAATGAACAGCTTCACCTGCATCTTACTGTAAGTACTTATTATTGTTAAGAAGCTTATTATGTGTGGTGCTGATGAGGGATGTGTTTTTATGAGATTGCGTTTAATATTTTCTTTTCAATATATTTAATGAATTCGGAATCTTCAGGTTGGGACACATCTTACACATTGAGATCCCTCAAGGTGCATTCTTTTTTATCCCAATTTGGAGGAAGAAAAAGAACGCAGCATGACTTTTTGACACTTTGCACTATCGAACGTATTTGCACATCGACAACCACCCACCACTATACACCAGTGCGAAAGAGACTCACCAATTTCTCCCACTCGCCGTTCAGCCGAGATGAATTTAGTAAGCCAAGCGATAGCCGTTGGTTCGCGCGCTTTTCTAGTACACATGACCTGTTTACGAACGTAAACATTAACGTTAACGTGATTGTTTTGTGTTACGGATTTATAATTATGGGATTCAGGTAAATTTTCTTTGTTTTTATTATTCGTTTTTTCTACAACTGCCGGTTTTTCCGGTTTGTTTTTATTCGAAAGTTTCACAAAAACGTTGCGCTTGCAAAATGGTTTTTTTGTGTTTTATGTTCGGATTTTGATGACTGTATGTGAAATTTAATGATTTAAAATCAATATCTGACATTGATATATGATTTTAATTAATTCTTTGACCTACCTTAATTTATAATCAACTTAACATATTCATAGCATTTATCTAATATTCAATTTGAACCACAGTGTCTTCAGTATATTAATAGTTAAATTGGTCTATTTGCAAACGCGTGTTTGTTAGCTAAGTGACGTCAAGCATGAGTCAAGTTGTTAAGCAAACACTATGATTATCGTATTAAAGCGCTGACTCATCTTCACTTTCTACTTGCTTAACACCCGGAAGTTGAACAGGTGTAACCTTGGGCAAGATCAAGATCAACGATTATTATCTACGAAAAGCTGCAGAGACACCATCATCACTACAGCCTTTTACTACAGCATTTTATTTTATTTAAAAGAGTGTCCGTGGAGTTTCTTGCCCGTTCTTCTCCATAGGTACCTACTACGCTTTGGAATGGGCGACTAGCTTCATATTTCTGACTGACCGACCCCTTGACAATTCAAAAGTGCCTGTAATTGGTTTATTTGAAATAAATGCTTTGAGTTTGAGTTTGAGTTTGAGCCGTCAGACATCCACTACTTGACATAGGCTTCTCCGAAGGCCACACTAATACAAAGGAAATGACTTTAATTTGTCTTTATAGAGGTACATAGGACCTAAGACTTGCCTCTTCCAAGGCTTACGTTTTTAGTTCGATGCTTTTAAAGAATCATTGTGCCCGAGCAGATAATTCAATATGGTTTGATTTGAATGATGAACACCATTATGAGAACTAGAGACATCGACAATAAGAGTACAGTATTTTACAGCCACAGCTCTTCAAAGATCACAGAAATTATAACTAAGACATTACTAAGACATTAATCATAATATTAATGGCTTACATATATCTATCACAAGCTTCTGCCCGCGAATTCGTTTGCGTAAAATTTTGGCCCCCGACCTACGTTGCATCCCATCGCCCGTCCGCGCTATTACTTCGTTTTCGCTTAGTATTCTTTCTGACTTTTATCTTTTTACTCGGTTGCTAAAGGTCGCAGCGTCATGTTACATAGCCTATAATCTTCCCAAAGAATTGGGCTAACCAATGCAAAAAAAATATTTTCATATCCGACTGGTAGTTCTGGAGATAACATACAAACTTACAAACAAGCACGGTACAATATTTGTATAGATTTCTGTAGGTATCATTTCTGTCTGAGTTGGTCGCCGGGTAAATAGATTTAGTAATAATATCACTACTAAATCTATTTAACCGACTGCTACTTCCAGTTTCAATAAAAACTGGACACAATAACAAGGATTCGTTCATCTGGAAATGCAGCATATCTTCACGCCATACCTCATTGGGTAAATTCAATTATGATTTAGTTTCTCTGTCGAAGCAACTTTCTTTCGCATGTCCACTTGCATTCCCAGTCATCTTACGTTTGACTTTTCAGTATTTTTCTCATTCAGGTGTGAAGGAGACAATTACATTTTTTGATCAGAAGTGTTGCCAAGTTTCAATCTCTTTCTATTAGTTTTAAAAACAGATGAAAGAGGAACTTTCAGGATTCTTGATGCAGTAGACAAAATTTAGAACTCTAGTAAGCCCTTCAGTAAGCGTAAGGCTCATAGTCCAGGGGAATCACAGGCCGATTTCCGGCCACCGTAGGCGCGGGCTTGCGGACGGTGAGCAATGGGTAGCTTGCCATCCGATAAGGACCAGGCCCGGGTCGACGGCGCGTTGTGTTCCACGCGTGCCTCAAAGAGATGTCAGCAAATGAAAGGGTCCGATAGGGCCGATGCCTGCCGGGGTTGCGGGAAAGTCCGAAAGGGATACCGTGGCCCCTGGCAACGTACAGGTAACTGAAAAGACACGGGTGGGTTTTAGTCAGTAAGAGTCTGACACGCCCTCCCACTCCGCCCTGAGCGGGAGAAGTTATTTGATAATTTCCCATTCAAAAAAAAAAAAGGCTCATAGTCCACGATGCTACTCAAAAGTAACATCTTAAAACTCAAATCACTAATGAGTACCAAGAATGTAGTATTTAAATTGCGGTCCACCTTTGGAATACAGTTTCTGAAGATTCCTCCCACTCTATAATGTCTCTAGTTCATCAATGATCACTGAGTCTCAAAGGAACAAGATTACAAGAGAATCAGATTCTTCAGCTTTGTTTTAAGGCTTGAGTTTTCTTTGAATCTGAATCTATTGGTCTTAAAATAACCAGCACATTTCATATCAAATCGAATAACGCTGTATGGGCTGGGAATAGAAATCAGGATGTCGATTGCAAACTTACCACCACGACAAAATTCTTAAGGAAGTGATCATAATACACACATCAACACGGTCTAGGGATATTTTTAAAAAAGCGAATTACTATCAATGTGTTAATTATTTATATGACATGTATATATTTAAAAGATACGTTATTTAATATTCTACCATTTTTTAATAATGGTTAAGGTACTTCGATTAAAATTTCAGGATTTTATGGAAAAAAAATGAAGCATAGACGGAAACCGTATATGAATTAACTTTTAATTTATGAGTAAAAACTGAAAAAAATAGAAAAATCATTTAATTTGTGTTTATAAACTTGAAGTTAGTAGTCTGAGAAAGCGCCCATGATGTTCATTACACATCGGCAACGATTCGGCATGCTCAGAACAAGGTTGTCAATGTCTTGCTGCGGAATATTGTCCCATGTCCTTCTGAGGTGCGCAAAAAGTTGATCTTCTGTAGCCAGATTTTCAGGAACTTCCTTCAGAGCTCTTCTTTGCAGCATATCCCACGCATGCTCAATGGGATTTAGATCTGGCGATTGAGCAGGCCAGTCTAAGGCCCTAACATTGTGTGTATGTAACCAAGCTGCTACCGTTCTCGCCGTGTGTGCCCGGGCATTGTCGTGCATGAGCAGGAAATCTTGCCCCATTTGTGTTCTGTGGGGCAAGATTACGGGCCCCAGCACCTGTTGGACGTATCGTTCTGCCGTCATATTGCCCCGCACCCAAACGAGATCCGTCCGTCCTCCAAGACGAATTCCTGCCCAAACCATAATTGTTCCTCCTTGGTATGGGTGAACTTCCTGAGGGTTCTGAAGACGGCTCCATCGTCCAGGAACTCGCCAAACACGCGTCCTTCGTGAATCTGGATGGAAGCCGAACCTGGATTCATCCGTGAACAGCACATTGGACCATTGCTCACGGCCCCAGTCCACGTGGTTCCGAACCCATTCTAATCGTCGTCCACGATTGCCTCTCCGTAAAGGTGGGACCCGGAGTGGTCTACGAGAGCGTAGATTGCTTTCATGCAGTCGCCTTCTTACAGTTTGGCACTTGGTGTTCCACTCGCAGCCTTTGGACCAATTGAGTCGCCGTTGCATTTGGTTGAGCTCTTGCAGTAATTTGCAAAAATCGATCTTGTCTGGGGGTAGTGATGCGATTTGGCCCCCGGTGCCTCTCCGCTACTTCACCTGTGGCACGATAGCGTGTCCACAATCTTGAAATTACATTTTGGTGGGTCCCTATGGCCTCAGCAACATTACGCTGAACAGACCCAGCTTCCAGCATTCCCACAGATCGTAACATCTCCGCCCTCGTCAAATGTTGGCGTTGCATGGCTACAATACCTCAATTTTAACTTTATCTTTCGTTTAAAAATGAAAAAAAACTGTAACTAAACGTAATTCGTATTGTTTTCTACATTTCGCACAAATGAAAATTCCCTCTCCTACACATCAAGACATTTTTATGCCACCGAAACAAAAGAATTTTCAAAAATTTGAATTTGGAATTAGTCTAAGATAAATTACAAACAAATCGGTGTATGAAAGATTACAATGCGGCCAGTACTTTTCGAGTTATTTAATTGAGTATGAAATATCCCTAGACCGTGTTGATGTGTGTACCTATCATAGTCGAACCAATTTATGTCAACTTGTAATACGCAATTTAGAAACTATTAGTTTTCACCGAATCTCTTTTGCTTCAATAGTCAAGCTGCTAAACATTGTGTCATAGAAAGTCTCACGTCATTTGTTTAAACCAAGAACATACACGTTTCGATGTGCTAAATGCATTCAAGTTAAAAGCTTGCCTTACCTCTACAATCGGTATAGTAGGCCGCGCGCCAGTGATGCATAATCAGCCTATAATGTTCCCACTTCTGGATCACAGACCTCCTCTCTGTGAGAGGGAGTGGGCCGTAATCCACCAAGCGGGACAGTGCGGGTTGGTGGTGTCTTTGAATTTTTAAATTCTAAGATATGCCGGTTTCCTTACGAGATGTTTTCCTTCACCTTTTTGAGAGCAGTGGCAATGAAAATAATTTACACAAAGTAAAGCGCTTGTCTGCGTTCGAACCTACGACCTACTCATAAGTCGCGGCCTACCACGCACTACACGGCCTATACGCTGGCCTCTTATTCTTTTGAAATTCCGTCCTACGCTGGGCCGGTTCAAAGTCAAAGTGTTACACCGACGTACGGTTGATTGTACAACAAAATCAATTAGCCAAACAAAGACAACAATGATGACAAAGATGATGGGCTAATACCCGTAGATGTCCACTCTCGTGTTCACTTATCTAGGCCTCAAGAGGGCTAGGCTGTAAAAAATGTCAACGAGGTCCATTACTCACGTAATCACTAAAATAATCCAGTAGGTACTTCTATGTATCACAACATATTATAAAACAAAGTCCCCCCTGTTTGTCTGTCTGTCTGAACGCGATTCACTCAAACACTACCGAACGGATTTTCATACTGTTTCCACCAATGGACCGAGGAAGGTTTAAGTGTATAATTAATTTAGGTTTTGTGTAAATTGGCTAAAATATGACGATGATTGTTGAAGATGTCGGAAAAATCATGCCGACTGGAAGCTTTACTGGCGTGCGCGTTACGATAGTTCGTTTCCGTGGGATAAATTCAGCCCGACGACGCGGGCAAAAGTATTAAATAAAATTAGTTCAAAATCAGTTTATCCACTTTTTTATAACCCAATTGTAATATAATCAATATGCCTAGCCTTTTCCCAACTATGTTGCTATGTAACCCAATTCTAATACAAACGATCAATTATGTATCCATAATATTGCTGTCTTATTAAGTTCAATTATCTTCTGTAATTATCTCATTGTTATTTTAATCTTACGGATTTTAATCCCTACAAAGTTCAATTATTTCCCACAGAAAAGTCTTCAACACAGCATTTTCTTCTGTGGCACTTTACACCTTACTCGTATGTATTACAATTCATTTTCTAATCACATGAGAAAACAATGTGTCGGTCAATCACATATAAGATAGGGTTGTGGACATGAATATTTATTGATTTTCTAACAATTTAAATATTGTGTTAATTTTCACCCATTGTTTAAATAAGGAAAGTGTACAAACACATTTCTATTCTTATGATTCGTTTATCATATTGACATGGGTTACCTACTTACTCTGTTTCTAAGAGGTCATTGTTACTACGTCTCTACCATCTTTAGTATTAACATAACTCATTATCAGACTAGCTTATCCCGAAATGTCTTCTGCAAATGCGGCTGATATCAGTAGACAGATGGTAACCACATATATCAGAAATCTGTTTATGTTCGCAAATGTAAGCACCGGGTATTTTGTGCGACAGCTGCCAGTAATCGCCCCAACCATCCCCTAGTCCCCAGCCAAGTATACTATCTTCCACGACATACAAGCCATAGCTGATATAAATAACCGTAACATCATCCCGTCTGTAATCTCCAACGAGTTAGGTTACCAGACTTTAGGTGGTGAGGCAGAAGTGTACCTATAGTACACCCTCATTTCACCAGTTATGTTTAAGTCTCATGTAATAGGGGCGAGCCTTTTGCCATCAACTGGACACAAATCCAAACTCCGAACTGCTACTAAAAAATTCCTGGTGGGAAATCACCATAATACTTTTCCTGACCTGGGAATCGAACCCAACCTCATGCTCAGCAGGACTAGACCAACGAGACCGTTAATCACTAAAATATGAACACATCACAGCTAAGCACCACATTCTTCATTCTGTCACACCTGACCAGTCGAACCATACGTCGAAGCGTCTGAGTTGGTAAAAGTGTGTTAATGCGTGTGACATTGTTCAAGCAAGCGTCCGGATGATACCGGTGTAACTTTGGGTATTTATAGCCATATTTTGTTGATAACTGGTTTTTTTTACGAGAAAGGTTCGATCAAAATCTAGGCTAGAATGTTAGTATTAATCAAAGCTATTCTTAGATTATTTCTTTCTATATAATTAAAATAGGTTTTTAATGGTGTCAAAATAAATTACTGGCTTGCATCACCAACGAGCTTAAAATCCAAAAGATTTTGTCACCAAAAATTAGCAAACGGATCCCGCTCTTCATATTATACTCGAAACAAGTCGTTTTCCTATCTTATCTTCTATATAAAAATCTATGTTTGTTCGTATTTTATGCGCTGCCATACCGGTAATTTGATTGCAATAAAACTTTGTGAACAAATGAAACGATATTTCCACAATTATTTTTTTGCGGTAGCAACGCACTAGGTACCGGGTAGTTACCTATAAGCTCTTGCGACATCCATCACCAAGATTAATTCATTGGTTTCGTTCCAAATCTGAGCTCAAAGAACATTCATTACCCTACTCTCGATCTAAGTTCAAAGTTCCACTCATTCAAATGACAGTTTGAGCACCCAAACCGTGGAAACAATTGTTCAAATGTTTGCATGTAATTTAAGTGCGTGCCATAACTCTACGGAAACTTTGTAGTTGGTGGTATATAATTAACCTACTCGCAAAGTTTTTTTCGAAGCCTATGAATATTTATTATATTCTTTTCCCATAGATGTAGGTACCTACCTCATCTGCATTTGTAAAAAATCGAGTCGATGGGTTAAACGGAAGTTCTTTAGGATAAAAATCAATTTAATAGACCACAGATTAACAGTTTTCCCTCAGCTCGTAATTAAAGCACTGATGATGTGTCTTACGAAGACTCGAGACTTATCTTACTTACTTGGCTTTAGGGTGTTCCTGCCATGCAAAGCGATGAATCTATACAAAACTCCGGAATAAGTCAATCACATCTAAATATTTAATACTTTCAAACAAAATCCAACATCTCCTGCTATTCACTCATTACACACCTCAAAAAAAAGTGTCCCTAAGGCATTCAAACATCTGAAGCCTCATGCACTATGTAACGATCAAATTCCAGTCAGGTGTTCATTTGTCAATACAATAACCAGCTGGTCATCACTAATAAAATATAATCGAAAGTTCAACCTTGTTCCATTTTGACATCGAACCACACGTTTTGCGTCATAATTTACCGGTTCTAGAGAAAGTGGTTCGAAATGCGCCTTTACGCACGAAATTAGTGAAAATTTTGCTTATGGGAGAATTCTTCTGAAATTGGTGTGCGAAGGTTGGTTTTGCATGCTTGTCTTAGGTCCAGTTGGTTAATCCCACGCCCTTGAGAAGAATTTTATATTGTATTCACCCACAGAACACACAACTGCGTTGGCAGTGACTAGGGACGCCTAGGTACTAATAATATTCGTGCCCACGCAATTAGCTCTGAGTGCGAGTTTCGGCCGTCAGAGGCAGTGTTAGAATTGTCACGGGCCGTCAGTTTCTATGTGTAAATGGTGACGATCGCTGACATACTTTTTTTTTTTTGTGTGTGGAACTATCTAATAACTTCTCCCGCTCTGGGCGGAGCGGGGAACTCTTAGTGATTAAAACCTACCCGTGTTCCTTCAGTTGCCTGTACGTTGCCAGGAGCCACGGTATCCCTTTCGCACTTTCCCGCAACCCTGGCAGGCATCGGTCCTATCGGATCCCTTCCGTTGTGCTGACATCTCTTTATCTCTTTGATGCGCGCGTGGAACACAACGCGCCGTCGACCCAGGCCTGGTCCTTATTGGACGGCGAGCTATCCATTGCTCACCGTCCGCAAGCCCGCGCCTACGGTGGCCAGGAATCGGCCTGCGATTCCAGACGCCCAGGACGTCTCCTGCGGAATACTCTCTAGCAGCGGCCGCTGAGGCATCTCCGTGCTCTGTGTATTCACCATTTTGGTTCATCTGCTTGGGATATCTATGTGACTCTTCTCGGTGATATTAGTAATTATAGGTTCTGTACTTCAAAGATCACCTCTATCTTCCTTATTAGAAGCATGACAACTATTCTTCAACGTTAAGATCAATTTCTTTCAATGTTTTAAATTCAGGATTCTGTTCATTATATATTTCAACCTTACTTATATCATCTACAAAAGTTTCAATTTCTCCTAGAGTTACATTCTTAGAACCGTATTCCTCGTGTGCGCTTAGAACACTAGCCAGACCTTCATTATATTCTCTAACTCTATTACTCTGTCATAGAGATGGCTTCAGTCATGTCAGACAGTGTTTCAATTAGTCAAAACCATGGTTTCTTTTATTTCCAAATCTACGACTTTTCTTCGTAATAGTACCTATACCATCAATGGACGGTGAAGTAATCTATTGTCCTATAGACCATTATGAAAGAGAAAGCTTAAAACTACTAATTGTTGTTGTTGTTTTTTTTTTTTGGCGAGGTTAGTAGTAAAGAAAGGTTATTTACAAACGCGGGCGAAGTTTTCATAGTGTGTATTTTTTACAAACGTTCAGAACTTTTTCTCTTTGCGAATGTAAACTTTTGATAAAATATCGAATATGAACCACCTCTTGGTATCAGTCTATTTAACCAGCCTTTTTGAGCACTTTTCCTATTGACAGCGATGCGGATGATTTTTTTTTGCCCTATGATACTTTCCTATCGTTTTTTATAAACCTGTACATAATTATTATTATTTTAAGACTGTTAGGTTATAAATAATTATGTAAATATTATCTTATACTGTGATTAATAAAAGAAGACCTCATTTGAAATCTATTTACTTATTACAACTTATTTTTTGGTACCGACAAACGCATAAAAATAGTAAAAATCATCATTAAACAAAATTGAAAAGTGATACATTAATATTCAGTGCCAAAACTTATTTATATCTTGATGCGGTATCTTAAGGTGTACCTTAAACAAACATTTGTTGGCAAAACGAACTGGAAAAGAAAACAACGGGTTGCACTCCGGGAGTGTCGGCAGAAGTGAAAACTTGAATATTAACGTTGCGGTCTACTCTTCCTCCGTCTTACGAATTTTCGATCAGGTCACGTGTCCTGACGCGAGTTTAACATTTTTTATACATCACAAAAAAGTGCACAACGCCACTAAAGAAGTTTTCACTTCAATTAAAAGTAAATTCGGTGATGGAAAAGTTCAATCCAAAAATTCTGTCATCTGTTAAGCCCTTTACAACTTTCAGAACTGGATATTTAAGAAGCGCACGCAGATAAATGTCAATTCCAATATGTCAGAATAATCTTAACCTTTAATTAGTTTAATGTTATTTTCACTAAGGTATTTGAAAGTATAACAAGTTTTTACTGTGTCGAATGCTTTCATCTAATCAATATTTTCTTAGTAGGCCGTTGTACCGTTAATTAAATAGCACTTTTTCCAAAAACAAGTACCTATGTACTACATCAACATCCTGATGACCAAAAAAATTTGTGTCTGTTTGACAGTTACAGGGGCCGTATTATGACGTATTAATGCCACCATTATTCCAGTGTGAGAGAGAGACGGAGCTATACAAGGCTGCTAGCTGCACCATCCTTTTTTCGCAGTGGAATAATGATGGCATTAATACTTCATAATAAGACCCCAGGTCTTTAGAATAATTATGACAAAATATGGCAAATTCGTTCCTCTGACTTATGTTTCCACAAAAAAAAAAAAAAAACTTAATTCTTGACAACCTGTCTACCGTTTTTAGTTTAGCATAGCACGAAAAGAAAGAGACTTGAAAGTAAAGTCTCCAGTAGGACTCACCTTGGAAGTACTTTTACTAAAAGGACCGCATTTATCTTTAACATTTAAAATAATGCCCATGGAGTTTCTTGTCCGTTCTTCTCCATAGGAACCTACTACGCTTTGGAATGGGCAGTTGCCCATTCCAACTTGACAATTTAAAAGTACCTACCTGTACTGAATGCTTTGAGTTCCAGTTTAATGAAAGAAATGTTAGAAAAGGTATTTATTGAGATCGAAGGTTTATCTCACAGTCTGGCCGTGAGCTCAAGTCAAAAGACAGAAAGATTTGCAAAAAGTTCTCGATTGATAAAATCGTGTTCCGTCCGTGTTTGTTTAACAACTGCGGCTTTTCGAAATAAAATAGGGTTGTTGAAAAAGCATAGCAAAAAATGTTAAACAGGCATCAGAAAAAGTAACAAAAAATCGTACTTAAACTAACTTTAGTTTTTTTCATAAATACTTTTCTAAGTATACTTCGACATACAAAATCATAAACTGTGAAACTTATACTCATATAAACAAGCTTATAAAAGCATCATTACAAGATCGTTATAATAATACAGGTTTGGATAATTTTGGTGGTCAAGGTTGGTGTAGAGTATTTCCATGAAAGTTTCTTGGAATGCTGAAGTAAGATTTGATTATTTTGGATAACTTATTCTATTTATTGATTAGGTTAAATCAGGAAAATCAATATTTTTTCAAGAAAATTGACAACTATCTTGTATTTTGCATATACGAGGGGCGGCTGAAAAGTTTTGAGCCTAATGTATTAAAAATGCTGATAGATATGTATAAAAAAAATATTTTTCAATATAATCTCCCTCTATTTCAATGCACTTCTTACATTTATTAAAAAGAGCTTTTAACCCTGTGAAAAAATATTCGCCGTTTTAGTCTTCAAAATGTTCGTTCACGGCCGTCTTCATTTCTTCATCACTGGAAAATCTTCGTCCTCGGAGGTCTTTTTTCAAATTTGAAAAGAGAAAATAATCGCTAGAGGCCAGGTCTGGACTGTAAGATGGGTGGTTGATTTCTTCAAATCCAGTCTCAGCGAGGGCACGCCTTGCAACTCGCACAGTGTGGACGGGCGCATTGTCTTGCAAAAACAGGACTCCTTTTGCCAGTTTGCCCCTCCTTTTCTCGACAATCACTTGACGCAGTTTGGTCAACAATGCGGCGTAATAATCTCCGTTCACTGTAGTATTTTTGGGAAGGTAGTCGATGAACAAAATTCCTTCACAATCCCAAAAAACAGTGGCCATGAGCTTGGATGCTGATTTTTCCACTTTGAACTTCCGTGGAGGCTTTTCTCCCTTTTCTATCCACTGCATTGACTCCTGTTTTGACTCCGGATCGTACTGTCTAATCCGTGTTTCATCAACAGTGACAAGACGAGAAAAAACATCGGCAGGATTATCGCCACAGATGTCCAAAAACTCCTGCGAAGTTGTGACTCGAAGCTGCTTGTCCAGGGGCGTGAGCATTTTCGGCACCCAACGCGCGCACACCTTTTTCATATGCAAATGAGTATGCAAAATGTCGCTGATTCGTTCCTTGCTAATGCCAATGGCTTCAGCTATCTGCCACAACTTGATTCGTCGATCTTCTAGAACAAGTTTTTTCACTTTTGCAATATTTTCTTCGGTAACAGCGGTGTTTGGGCGTCCCGACCTGGGATCATCTTCGAGCGACTCCCTGCCATGTTTGAACTCTCGGCTCCAACGTTTTATGGTCGCAAATGAAGGCACAGACTCCCCATAAACTGCTGACATTTCTTCAAAAATGTCAGTCGGCGTTTTGTTCTTCTTTGTAAGGAATTTTATGACAGCTCTATACTCCAATTTCGTACAAAGTGCGGATGACTCGGACATGGTGACGTTTATGGTTCAATTACTTAAAGTGTAATGAAGTTAATGACATGAAACTTGACATTTATATTTCGTAGGATACCCGCAATTTGTGATATGCTGCGCGAGTCATTAGTGACACTTAAAGGTACTTAGGCTCAGAACTTTTCAGCCGCCCTAGTATTCAAATCAAAACATGTCATTTGTAATGTCAATTAATTTCCTGACTCTAATTATATTAATCAAACAGCCAATAACACGAAGTCACTCAACAAATTTTCGTTTATACCTATATAAAAATAAAGTCGTTTTTGTCCGCTTCGGTTCTAGATTATTTGTATCTGTATGTTGTGTCTGATCTAAATCTAGGCTGCACTTTCACCTCAATACACTATTTCACAATCTACTACAAATGTATCTAAACCAGCTCCTAAATTCATACGGATACCTCTTTAATTAACGTTCATTTCTCTCTGCAATTTGGGAACGTTAAAGCTTTCTATAACAGCTGATACTTTAGGCTTAAGCTTCTTATCGGCTATTTTGACGATAATCTATTGGATGAGTATTTTTAATTAAATATTCAGTTCTTGATTTGATCCAACTGATTTTTTGAAGACTCATCATCTTCTTATCCCAAGTTATAAGGGACAAGCCTGGTAACTGCGGATCGGTGCAAAACATTTTTTCTTCAATTCTCCCCTGTCAGGCGTTACTCTGTTATTCACTACTTTTTTTTCACACAATCCATCATTTTTTTCTTTGGATTCCTCTCCTTATCCATCCATTTATTGTCTTTCGCTCCACTTTGTACAGGTAGTAAGTACTAGAATGCATAGGTATAATCAAAGACTATTACTGTTAGTGTCAATGTCTGTGTCTGTATTTCCAAGCTATGCTATTCGTGTATAGTAATAGAAAGCTCACATGATCATCCTCCAGACTAAGACCAGCGCGGCATGTTTTCTTCTTCTAACAGCTCTTTTAGCAGTAATCTCTAAAGTTTTTCTATGCCTTTCTTGCATTTATTTATTGTTTTTTCTTTCCCTACTGATACATAGGTAAATTCATCAAAAGACATTCAAAGCTTATGATTATCATATTATTTATCATCCATCACCTGTATCCGTACCTAAAAGCTTTGCAATTCGTGTATTTTTATCATCGACACCTCACGTATTTCACTCTTATTTTCTTTCGTCCGTTCCGATTTGGATACTTTCACTAACTGATGTTGTAACCGTTATCTGACATTAGTTTATTGTTAACTGTTTTCCTAGTAACCACTACGACTACGCTCAGGTGTTTTTATTTACTTATAAAGAATTTTTCACTTTTTTATCTTTTATTCCATGTGAATTCTATTATATATTCAATTCATGATTGTTTGGATTCTTTATGGAGGGTCAAGGCGATGTCAATTTTGAATATCTGCTGTTCATGATTTATTTTGCAATTTTAGCAATTCAAATCATAATTATTAGTATACGTCTTGTTTTATTAATAACCTTCATCAAAGTAAATGTATTTACTATTGAAATGATAAAATGTTTTTTTCGATATCTTGCATTCATTTTCAGTAAGTGTTTGAAAGTCACTTTCTTTTCCAAGATTTATTTCTTAATTAAAATGTATTTCATTTGATTGGTTTTCAAAATATCCTTAAATTATTTAAATTGCTTTTTGGCTTGAAAATTACGAGATCTAAACAATGTTGTTAATTATGTTATTAATTCAAAACTTATTAATTTTAACTTTCTCGAATGCAACATAACAAGATAATACTACATTCTTCAATTGGCTGATGATATTTTTTTCATCCTCAATCTTTTATTACTTTCGTATGTGGGTTTAATCTGAATAACCCCTTAATTTATCATTATAATTTGAATCATTTCTTATACAAATCACAATTAAATTTTCTTCACAGAATTTAGAGCTTTTTTGTGAGTAATAGTTGAATCAAATTCAATATGTCAGTGTCATATTGCGTTACCCAACCAGTTGGGACTAAGGTTGATCTAACATGCTATGCAGTTTTTTTTATATTTCGTTGTACCTAAGAATCTAGGTACAGAACAGCCAGAATTCCTTGATATTTTTAGAACCATCATAGTTAAATAAATCCTCAAGATTCTAAGGAAAGCATATAAATCAGTGATATAAAAATACCGATAATAAAGCAGATCCCCTTGCAATTTCGATTTCACATATAAATTGCCTTTTCGTAAAAAGGTAATGTTAAACGAAGATGCGACGTACAAATTTATTACCGATGGTCGAAACAGTTTGACCGCTATTTCCATTCCTTATGGCACTTACTGAGTATACAGCTTTCTTTTGACTTTCACAGGGAGCATGGGTGTTGTTTTTTTTCGAGCGGTGTGTGTGAGAGCAAAAGGAATTTCATTCAACAAGTGGTCAGTAATTAATATGTCTGACTCTTGTTTTTCCTTTAAAATGACTCTTTTTACCAGTCATAATTCTCTGAAAGCTGTAAGGCAATTAGTTAAACCGGGTTTCAGACTGGCTAAAGTAGACTCATTTTTCATGGGGTACTGTTTAAAATGTTACAATGAAATACCTCCCCACATACTACAACTAAATGAAACTAAATTTAAATCTTGTATAACGCACACTATGCTGCCAAACATAATTATTATAAGCTGAGGGATTATATCGGTGACAAAAATGCTTGGCCCAACGCTGGTCCAGCTCCACAAGGGCGCATAAACTAATTTAATTTTATCATTCGAAAATATTGTTGGAGCTGCTGAAGATTGCATAAATTATCTTTGAATTGCATAACTTCAATCTCGTAGTATTGTATAATTACATAGCACATGTGTGAGGACTGGGATCATGTACCTTCTATAAAGCTACCATTTACTGGGTACGTCTTTCATTGACTAGAATATGCCCTGGCGGCTGAGAGTATGTCATGCTCACTCAAATGTCTCGCTGGCGGTGGCGTGTGTGTTGGATCGTTAAGTTCCCTTCAAAATGGTTGAGCTGAACGGTGCTGATCCATGCGTCATATTCGTGAATGGGCGCCGTCAGTAGGGACTGGTCATCTCTTATCTGCCACGGCTTATTTTAATATTTGAATTGTTTTTATATTTTTATTACGGACGCTATTTACGTGCACGTCTTTCTACATTGTTCTCACAATATGTATAATTTCAACATGAATGATGTAACCAATATTTTGTAACGATATTATGATTTAAAAGAGTGTCCGTGGAGTTTCTTACCCGTTCTTTTCCATAGGAACCTACGCTTTGGAATGGGCAACTAGCTTCATATTTCTGACTGACCCCTTGACAATTCAAAAGTGCCTGTAAATGGTTTAATTGAAATAAATGCTTTGAGATTGAGTTTAAGGCTGATTTCTTGTGGGTTAATTTCTGCTGGTCATATATATACATCTGTACAGAGCAAAAATTCGGATCGCGTGGTTTTATTCAAGTTCTACAATAGCAAAACTAATTTCATTCAAGTCCTATTACCTAGAATTCCACAAGATAAATAAAACTGTTCATCTTTATACATGACATACTACATTATGATCATTGTTTTATAATACCTAATGATGACATACGCCATCAGTAGCTCATCATTCCCATAAAGCCTTCATTAAGTTCAATGAAAGCTTAGGCTTTGAATAATCACAAACTTTTGCTTTCAACATCAAATCAATGGAGAAAAGTGAAGTCAAGGTTTATTGCAAAAGTTTCTTTATTAACATCAGCATAAGGATTGCGTTTGACATTACTCAAGAAAGTGGTTACCAGTATCACACATTATATACACTTTTAGATTGAAAGTGTTGTTTGCTATCTCTAGTGTTGGGTACCTACATTGCCCTGCATTTTTAGACTCACATAATATCGTTTAAACTTTCAAAGAGACCATGGCGTCTAAGTTTGCTTCAGCATTTCTTGTTAGGGATCAGTCAACCAGAAAATACCCGCCGGCGCCGTCTTGTTTTATAATAATTGGCTTGATAATAAATTGACCAATATATTGGCGTGTAAAAGTGTCTTTAAAAATTTATTCCGCAAATGAAATATAATTTTTCTTTTCTTCTTCCCCAAGCATCTTCATACCGGCTTGTTCTGTGCTCCCCACATCCAATAGAGTCCCACAACCTTCACCGGGGTCGTTGGTAACATTAATTGACTTCCTATGTACAGCAATCATTTTCAAAAAATCGGTGGTCATCTTCGAGTCTGCATCAATATAAATAAGATGGTTTACCGTCCAAAAAAAATATGTATGTCCTTCAAAAAAATGTCTTACTAACACATTTACTTACTTTTGTATAGTCATTGATAATATCTAAACTTAATGATTAATTCGGTGCATCTTGACTTGGAGTTTCAAAGGATGACTCAACCGTTTGATCGGCAGGTTTTTGAAAAAGTGTAACCACTGGTTTTTGCTTATTAGCAAGTTCAAGCTTTTTTGGATTACTTTTTGTATTGTACGGCCAAAATTGTGAAGCAATTACCTTTTACTTTTGACTTCATGACATACTTTAATTTGCAAACCATGTCTTTTTTTGGGATTCGAGCATAATGCATGTAACGACCAAACATCTTTAAATTGGAAATTCTCAAAAGATTGTTTGTCAAAAGAACATGCGTTAGAAAGGTTTCAATCCGTAATTTTTTCTTTCAACAAAATCCTTTAAAGTATGCTATTAAGTAAATAAATACAATAGCATTAGCAACAGGGTCAAAATGATCATCACTTTTACTTTTCGTAACTACTTAAGCACACATAAGTTAGACAGTTACAATATGACTTGAGAAAATAAGCTTATTTTAATTTCTGAAACTGATAATTTATCTGTTCCTTAATAACATTGACTTTTGTGGTCACGGTCAATCTGGCATTGTCAAAATTGACCAAACGAATTGCATTAGACTATGCATAAAATTGTTTTACGCATAATTTCATCAAGTTTTTATTAAGACGTTCGAATCGAAATGATTGAAGTGATTAATGGGAAATCTAAGTCAAGTAGAAAAAGGGCTGATGTTATAAATACACAAGAAGTTTGATTAAAATAATAGTTCCAGCTGAAGGAAATATTTTACATGACCATGCAACAGAAATTAACGATGAAAAAAACATGAGCAGTTTAAAAGTAAAACCAATGCTTTATTAATAGAAAAAATCTTTTAACGAAGAACATATTACAGTCTGGCCGACGAGAGAATGCGTTCTTGACACCTGTCAGTTTCACTCTAACGAATATGTGTTTTGCCAATTTGATCCTTATTACTACTAGAAATTGTCCAAGCGACAGTTGTCAGGAACGCATTCTCTAGACGGCCGGACTGTAAGTGACCATCCAACACCAAAAGATGAATTCCAGAAAACGCTGAAAGGCTAGCTGTTAAGAATATCCAGCTTACTAATGGAATAACCTATTTGAATACAAAGAAAGGCTTCTAAACTGAACATAACCACCTCAAAACCAGGATCTGACGACTTACTAAGACTTCAACAGTTGAGGCTGGTGATAATAACTAAACACACAGCTCTAATGAATATTTGTCCACTAACTTTCCGAGTGAAAGTTAAAGTGCACATGTCGAAGCTTGGACCTTACTGAGTTTTGTGAATGGTTGCTCTTTACAATATTGTCTTTCATGTATGAATAATGTGCTAAGTAATTTAGTTGTAGTACCATGGTAATGGAGCACAACCTTTTCACTTACAACTTTCAAAATCAATGTGTAAAAATGTTCAATCTTTATTTAAATAACATAACAGCACGCCTATTTTCGCGGAAAGGTTAGGCAGTGACCTATTAGTAAACCCACATTTCGCCAGTTATGTTTAAGTCCCATGTAATAGGGGGCGAGCCTATTGCCATCAAGCGGACACAAATCCAGACTCCAGCTGCTGCTATTGAGAAACTCCTTAAGATGCGACCACTATACTAACGAGTTAGACTCTTTATTTTAATGTTGACGATAATTAAATAACTTTAATTTCGACAGGTACTTAATTACTTCATGATAGGAGAACGAGCAAACATCTTGTTGTAATGAATCCGCTATTTAATGTGAGATCCAGTTCCTATCTTACCAACCATTAGAATGTATACCTTTATCTTTGTCTGTTGCTTATTCTCCTCTAAACACATCTCATCATCCTCTAATCCTTCAAGATCTACATTATGCTCTTTATCAATGATCATAGAATATTCAGTATCATCTCTTACATTTCTTGTTTGATTGGTTATCTGTATAGTAGCTAACCAACGACCACTATTTAATCTGACCCTTTTCAAAGACGACGATAATGCAAGGTCGAGAGAAAATATTTCCATAGTTGTAACTATGGAAATATTTTCTCTACACTACTACATCGTGTTTCTTCATTCTTACTCGTTTCTGCCAAAGTTGTTTAAGAAGCTACTCGTAATTTATTTATTTCAAGTAAGTTTCACTTTCAATCCATCGACTGATTTGTATCGGAGTCATTATAATAAATTCGATCAGCATTTTTGAACGTGAATTTGATGATCTTGAATTCGACTCACAGGATATGACTAAATAATTATAATACTTTGGTTATTATTTCGATAAACGTGGTGAGAGATATTTTGTGTAAGGCAACTTTTTCCATGAAGAGAAAATTCTATGAAAGCAACCAAATTACAATAAATTACCTTCTACAACACTCTAAAAGCAATAAAAAACCCTCTCATATATATGTAGTTATGTACATAATAGCAATTAAACAACAATCAGAGCAAAACAATATCAATATATACCTCGACAAGCATCCAGAATTAAGTAAATCTTCGCAGTTGTGTACGCGTTGAAAGCGTAACGGATGGCAGACGTGAATTGCGCCGGATTCTGTGGCCGTTCTAGCATTATATTGGTCTGAGAATGAATTGATCTGTAGTGCAAATCGCATTCTGCTTTGGTATTCTAGTATTTTGGCTGTCAGCGATGATGGCAAGTTGTTAACCTATAGCAAATATTCGAATTTCTAGGTTATTTTTAGGGCATCTCACACTGTTTGTATAGACAGACACTATCTCCCCAATCAATTTTATTTAAAAAAACCGGCCAAGTGCATGTCGGACCATGCACAATGAAGGGTTCCTTACAAACCCAACATTGCAGTTAAAAAACATGTTCTCCCATACATCGATATACGTCGAATAAAATATGTGATAAAACTACAAATTAACGATTTTCGGACTTTTTCCTTTACATGTGCTGCTTGCCCTTGACCTTGCTTCCTGCCAAATTTCATGATTCTAGGTCAACGAGAATCACCCTGTAGGTTTTGATTTATTTGCGAAATCAAAATATGTCACTTAAATGGCCGTATTTTTTTATTGCGTTGACATAGAAGCTTGATTTTTTTTAGAGCTCCATGGGCACCTCCACTTACGTATTTAATCATTTCAATTAGATACCTCCTCGTGTTCCTGAGAAAAAGGATTTTGACAGCCCGATGGACGGACAACGAGGTGATCCTATAAGGGTTCCGTTTCTTCCTTTTGAGGTACGGAACCCTAAAAATAGACAGAATTAGTATGCAATCGCAACTCGATAGCATAGTAGAAAGGTATAATTATTTAATATCCGGTGAACATTTCTACTAACTTAAACCCCAAGGCATGTGTGAATAAGACCGCGCGTAGTGAATTCTATGAACATAATGAACAGGAAAATCATTAAAAAAATACCTACCTATTTTACGCTGCCAAAACTACTCGGTAATTTTATTATGTTTGTACATCATCAGTTATAATTTTAATGACATTAATTGTGACTATAATTATTATTTTTATAACGCGAACCTATTTTCAACCGCTGCAATCCTCTCTCGCTGCAATGCGCGCGCTTCCGACGGAAATGCCTCTCGTTGAGCTCGGTTAGGGGGCGGGCGAGTCGAAAATACAGACGACGCTCTCCCTTTTTCTGTCATCGGCCGTCTAACTGGACCGCGCACCAAAAAAGTGATTCCTTGCTATACGGTTTTGTGGTGTAAGTACACATCAACTTTAAGACAACGTCAAGACGGCACCGGGGATAGAGCAGAACCCTGCGGGACGCTCTTGAGGCGCTACCGTTGAGTTATGTTCTACATTTAATTGTATCTGTATTTACCTCGAGCTTTAATGTTTTTATATTATATAATATATGTTACTGTTAAAGCTTTTAACAGTACACGTGTGTGTCAACAACTTTAATAAAAATAAGAACAAATAGATAGTACCTAAAGGTAAACGAAGGAAGACGTTTTATGGGCTGAGAAAACCGGTGTAATTCTTTTAAAAGTGTGTCTGTTGGCCATATAGGTAACCAGTTCGAAGATAATTTTCTTACTCGCATGTATGAAGACGCATGTTATGGATCTATCATCGTAAATCATGGTGAAAATCGTTGTTACGTTTGATTTATGACTTGGATTTAGTAATTGTGGCTTTAAGTAGGCATAATTTTACAATCTGACAACTTTTATGGCCAGTCCCAACACTGATGTCTTCTAATAATTCGGTTAATTTCTTTACCACATTATTTTAAGCCATTTATTTATTTGAACCTCTTATAATGAACTTTTAATTCCTATTTCGGAGTCCTAAAATTACCAAATAGCCAAGTAACTCCGACCAACTTGGATGTAGCGCTCGCCGGGTCGCTGCCACGGCACCGCTCGCTTCGCTCGCTCGGTTTACGCGCTGTTGGTCGCAGTTCTAACCTAACCAAACCCATTTAGTCGCGGTGCCCAAGCTTAATTACTGCGACCAATTCGGCTAGCGCATGGTTGGTCACAGTTCTAACCTAACCTAAACCGTTTGGCCGGTGTATCCTAGCTTAGTTACTGGGACCAACGACAAGGGTCAGAAATCAAAAAGAGCCTCATTTATTTAAAAATGTTTGCATCATTAGAAGCCCAAAACGTTTTTAGAAGTTTATGAATTAATTTAAAAAATAATCTTCATTCATTCACATTCATCAAACTTTTAGTTTTTAAATACCTTCCGTTTTTTTAGTTTAAATAATTCCCTTATTCCATATTGTGTGCCATTTTATCTAATGGGTAACTCTTTTTCAGACACTGCTCAACAGATCGTCGGTCTTGTTTTTAAGTTTATCATTACATTTTTAAATGCATTATTTAACTTGGATGAGTACAGTGACGAGCACTAATATGTAGATACTTAGCAACTTTTAGAAGTGATTTGCTCCTACTGTATTGATTGTTATTTTCCAGTTTTTTTTTACTCGAATAATAAACGTATTATGACGTCCTAACTCACCAGACTATAAAATTATGAATTAAGACAACTTTTGCTCTTAAATTGTAATTTTATTTAAGTATCAAAATTCTGACATTTTGACCGACATTCTGATGAAAAATTTACCTACAGCATTCATAGTTTCACTTTTTGAAAAGTTAGTTCTTTCAAAATGCTAAGTAGGTATTTTTTTCAATTTTTTGTATGTAACTACTTTGAAAACTAAACACACTTACTTAATTAAATTCAGTTTCATAAAGTCCTGATTTTATAGTCTGCTGATTTCATATTAATCAAGAAATTAATATGCTTGATTTTTTTTCTTTTTAATTACATTACTTTTATAAAGTAACATGTTATGGCTTCTAATTATAAATCGTGATTTTACATCATTATCTTCAGGCACGTACACTACTTAACTAAGGTGTATATTAAAATGGTTTTCTAAAGCATTGCGCTGGTCAGTTACGACTGGCCTGAACAACGTTTTATTTTATTTTTTTATAAGACAATAGTAAATAGTAAAAAAAAAAATGATAAGCCGATTGACACCCTACGTCAATTTGCCATTTCATACATCTGTCAAAGAATGAAAGTAGTTGTTGTCATTTGAAAATACAGACAATAATTTAAGTTTGCAGTCAATATTTTTTTATTTTTTACTAGCTGTTGCCTTCGACTTTGTCTGTGATCCAAGATGAAAGGTAGCCTATGTCCTTCTTCAGGTCTACCAATGTGCCAAAATTCATCCAAATCTGATCAAAGTTTTAGCGTGAAAACATAACAAACAAACAATCAAAGAACCAAACAAACTCACTTACGCATTTATAATATTAGTTAGGATAAGATAACTTTCATAACTATTAATTTACCTAACTTTATCTTCTGGCAAATGAAACCAAGATCTACAACCACGTTTCACGCCTATTACTTAGTACTGCCCAAACATTCCCTCATGTCGAACCAACTATGGCATTCAATCCCAAAGCTAATTTATCTACCACAAATCAAACCCGCGAAAATTATATTATTAAAATAAAATAAAACGTTATTTCAGATTAAGGTCCATATTTTTTTCAGTATTTGGTGTTAGCAACAACGGCGCTAAAATGAGTAGGTTAGTACAATATTCTACCTCAATATTCTAAAAATAAATAAAATTTACTTTCTCCACCTACAAAGAACCATAAACAGATGGAGACAATGATGATGTCGAACTAATGGGTGGTTCAAAATCATTTGATTATAATTAGAATGCAAGACGCTCGTAGTTAAAAGAGGTTACACGTGATGAGATTTAAGGAGTGGTGTAAAGTTCCGGGCCTACCTGAGTTGCCAGGCAAGAATAATTATGATGTACTTATAGATGATGTAGATCGATTATTTTACTTGAGAAAGTTAACGAGGTATCTGTATTTGGTTTTCCGTGTGTAAATAACACCTGTCTTACTTATTTATTTGCATACGTTTTCTAGATTTCTATAGACTGGGGAAATCGAAAACCATTAAACAAAAATTCAGTACTACATCAAACGATAACAGAGGAAGTACAGCAGCAGACTCAAAAAAATATAGTAGGTATAAGAGAACCCATTGTCAGACTTACTAATAAAAAATAATGCTGACTAATTTTAATCATTTGTTTCTTTAATAAGATGACCTACTATCACAGAATAGAGGACAACCACAAAAGATCTAACAAATCAGAAACAATGACAACTGAAATTTTGTATGATATCGCTAGTGAATTGGCTAAAAAAATCAAAAATAAAATTGTGATTAATAAAAAAATAAAAATTACTTTTTTTTAAATATTCCAAGATATACACCAATGGAAACAGCTTTTCAAAGAGAACCTTTGCAACTAACTCGCCTTTTGCCAAATTTTAGTAAATTTGTAGTCAATAACATAAATAGGTGACTACTTGGTTACCACCTAAGTTTAGAAATGTTCTTGGCGCCCAATATCCATAAATGATATACCAATGGATAGTACTTTTACGATTAATCGTTAAAAACAGTGCAATTTTGGAAAAAAAGTCGTTTTTGAATGTTTAATTATTCATAGTCTGGTCAGGATTTTTTTTGCCAACCCACTCGCTATAATTATATTTTTAACATACTAAATTTGATATAAAATACTTTTAATCCATTAAACAGATGAACGAAGGTCGTCTCTAGGTCGGATCTTAGGCTATAATAACCTCTTCACGCCTCAACTGGCTTACTGAGTAACACATAACAAACAGTTTACCCCACTTTATATCATAAATAAACATGCCTGTAATTAACAACAGTTATGGCACAATTAATGAAAATTCAAAACTTTTTCCTATCGTTGCATGAAGAAATCATGCAATCTGAAGAAGAATTTACAGTAAAATTGATAACAGTATGTATTGCTCGGTTCTGATCTATTAATTACTATTGCTGAAGCATGTAGCACCTTCAAGTAAAACACTTGTATGGATGATTTTTGTCTCACGCAAGTGTTAAAATTGAACAGAAATGGAGCTGGATATTGTGGTCAGTAACAGTTATTAAAACAGTCAGTAAAGTTTTAATATGCAAATTACTTTATTAGGTAAGTAAATTTTAATATGCAACTTACTTAGGTAAGTAAGTTTTAATAACTGTTACTGACCACAATATCCAGCTCCATTTCTGTTCAATTTTAACACACTTGCGTGAGACAAAAATCTGAATTTGAAATACATTTTTACTTATTTCGAAGAATCTAATAAAATCATTACGATAATGCTATGCAATTTGTGAGAATAGACAATTACTTAATAAGCTTGTTGAATTTGTTTGTAACTACGAGAGCACAATTTTGCTGTATCAATGTCTATATTTCTAAGCCGTCTTCTGGTTTTAAATAATAATATAATTTTTAACTCATCGCTGGTTTCTGTGCCGTTTACTGTTCATGAGTTGAGTTCCCTGAGTTTGATTCTGTATTTCTTCTCGGGGGTAGTCAGATATGAAATATTGACTCAATCTAGCTTATTTTTTATTATGACATTTAAAAGTGATTCCGATATCCTTTTTACAGAATAAACAATTTCTTTTAAATTAATTTCATGCTTTTTCTGGCATAGCGAAAGATCTCACTCTTTTTGTACGTTGGCCAGATTATTTTGATTTTTATTTGGTAATTTTATTCGTTTTTATAATAACTTCTATTAAAAAAAGAAGTGAGCCACATCCAAACATCACGGCTCCTGTTCATTACGTTTATGGACAGAATTCTCATTTATACTGACTTGTTTCAATACCTTGTAAGAACTAGTATTTCTCGTTTAAAGCAAAAGGGTTATAAAATTATGTCCCGGACTTCGTTTTATCAATGTTCCAGTGACCCTTCGGAATACTTTGCTTTCTTACATCATGTTTATGTTAACTCTCCCTCGTATTTAAATACCTGTTTTTTGGCAGCCTGTCCAAAGTTAAGCATGCTTACAAAACAGAATGATCTTCACCACTTCTCCAATAGTCATCCGCTTATCATCAATATCAATCATCATTATCATACTGCTCTTTTTCTTTTTTTTTAGGAGCACGTTTTTTTTTCTATTCATCTCTTCTAGCTGTTACTTCAGAATAGACTGTATCTATACATTTTGTTCTTGTAATGAGAGGCTTCAACTATTTTCACTATTACCAGATCCTTTATCATCCATACTCCATTTTATAGGACTTGCTGCTCCAACGAATCTATAACTATAATCTTATAGAAACCAGGAAGTCATAAGAACATCGTTAGTGTCATAAACAATACATCTTTTGACTAACAAGCCATGACCAATTTACGGGGATGTAAAAATCATAATATATATTTCCGATGATGACATCGTCTCACTTTCACCTTTAGTACTTCTACAAACCGACTGCTTTCGAAAATGTGGTGTGAATTTAAAGTACCCACAGTTAAGTTAAATGTACTCGAAATTCGAATCTTGATCAACACTATTAGAATTATAAACATGGCTAAAAATCTAAACATCAAACCTTTCAATTTTCAAAATCAAGGAAGTTCAATCAATTTGAACTTTTTATTGCATAGTGTGTACCTATTAGCTTTTTGCTATGTGGTTACTTATCTGCCATTTCGAAAAAGGAAACTGAAAAAAATTAGGTCACTACGTCGATATAAATCTATAGCAATATTCTTCTAACACAGTTTTGAAAGAAAGTTGCAAGAAGCCAGACAGTTTGAAATATATTTTTGTAATTAACGAAATGGTTTTGAATTGTTTAATTTCGTGATCTTTTTATTTCGGGTTAGATGTTATAGACACTGCTGAATTCATACGTATCAATCTTACTAAGAATCACTCATTAAACTAGCAAAGAACAGTACTTAAAAAAAATAAACTTCAACCCCTGTTTTTATTTTTCGACAAGTTAACATATCAGTTACACACTGTCAACTGATATAAATTCCTTGTTACAGATGAAACATCAAGATATATCCGGATCAACACAGCAGATAATACTCTAACCTGTCAACAAGAGACTGATGAGCGTACTTTCCAAAATTACAATACACAAAACTTCATGAGGATGGAATCATTTCGCGCAGATGCATGCGAATATACCACGAGACCAAACGCGTGTGCAAAATAAAACTATTTGTGTCAAATAGATAGAAACCAGTAATGATCTGACAATGGCTGAACGCTATGAAGAGAGAAAAAAAAACAAAATGGGAATTGATACTATTGCCAAGTTTCTAGTTATAATATTAGTTAGTGCCAAACAGATTCAGTGCAGTGACAATGACGATATAGCGAAACGAATGAAGATTATCGAAAGTGTGTCCGGTAAATATTTTAGTGACGTTTATCAAAATGGTACATTTAGGACTGGTAATGTGTTGTGGGACAATATTTTGAATAAGTGTACGACGACCCCGTCAGTGAGTTGTTTACAGAAGAATGTTTATTCTTACCTAGATGATAGGTTGGGGATGAATGGTGATGTAGAAGTGTCTAGTGGTGTGTGTTTCAAGAAGAATAGTGTGGATATCAACAAGTATAGTAAGGAAGCTAATACTATCTACCTCACTGGAAGTGAGAACGATGAAGAGAAGGAGAGGTACATGGATGAAGAAAACGAAATTGAGGATAGTGAACCGGGTAAGCACATTTTTTGTTTGTTAAACTCTGCTCAATGTTTTGAGTTTTTGTACTGATAACTTTTTGCGCATGTTTTTATTTGACAGCAATGTATTTGCTGTCAAATAAAACTAAAAAGCAATATAAAAAGCCACTAACTTATATGAAATATTTCCGAAACCACGCAAATCTAGATAGCTTCTTGAAGTGAAAAGCAACATTCAAGTGTATTTAATAGCGCGTACAAAACACTTAAAAACTGTTTTCAAGATTTTTTTACTCCATGTAGGTAACTTGGTTTAGGAGCTATTTAATTTTTTTTTGAACTTTTAAAGTGACTTTTAAACGACTCATAATGCGAAGCATTAGAGAGAACTTTGTGATCGAAAAAATTGTTTTGCCTACTTTCGGCAACTGTTTTTATTGTTACACTCCTGCTAGTACACAGAACCTACTTAATTTATACACCATTGTATAGATAATTTAATTGAGATTAATTTGTACTTTTTTGAATTTATTTAATGCAGTAGAAACGAAAAGTACATCAAAATTGTTTTTTTTCCCGTCAATGAAACCAAACATTGTAACTTGCGTTAATTGAGTAAATTTTTTTATTAATAGATTTTTTTAGCCATGGAACCCTATTGATAATGGCTATTTTATTCAATGTAGTTTAATTATAATTAATAAAAAACTAACTAATATGATATTTATGTATATTTCCAACATCGACCCGTCTTCCGTTGCCTAGCAACCAACAAAGCAAACCTAAATAGTCTTTGACAGTACGTAAAGATTGTGTGGTGAGAAATTTGACCCATATTGATGGGTAATATTTTTGAATGAGCGCTATGACTGTTATGACTTTATGAGGCATGCACTTTTAGATTTTCCAAATATGTTATATTGTTCGTTAGTGTAATTAGGAAGTGGATTAGCAACTCCTCTTGCAGTGATATTTCATGTTTGGTTAATTACTTGGCATGTACCTACTTTGAGAGTCTGTCGTACGACCTCAATCTCATTGTTAATGCCAGTAACTTACATTTTAATGGTCAAATAACTATTTGATATGATTGTTATTCATTCTTTCTCACGATCCGTCGATTCAGACAACAAATATAGTGTAGCCTTTATTCGGAAACATTTACTTCATAAGAACTTCTTGGGAATCAATAGTATACAACAATTAACTTGAACACAGCTTAAAACTAGATAGTACTCGCTACTTACCTATCAAAACCAGTTCATTAAAAGATAGTCTACTCGTAACGAAGCAAAACTGACGTAGATACATTCTCAATGTAAGCAAACATTGGCTACAACAAGATTACTTTTAAACGCTACTAATTTGAAGATTTCCGATTTGTCATAATAAATGAATGAATATGATAATTTGAAATCTTTGAAAGTAAATATTGTCTAGACAAACACGCCACTTACTTTTTATTTATGGTTGGTTTTCGTTTTATAGTTGATTACATCGTGCATCGTTCATTAACCAAGTCATTTTGGACTATAGAATTGAGGGCATTCTTACTGTATATTATTAGATAGTTATGATATGACGTCACTTAGTAACTTAATAGCATTAGGTCTGTATTACAGAATCTCATTCAAGACTCAAGCATTACTTATAACTAATTTAAAACCATTTCATTGGTTGAAACTGGTTTTAAGAGTCTACAATTCCTCAAATTGCATGATCCTCCATTATATCGAAAATACTGTAGCATTCATTTTGAAATAAATACCTAATATGGTAAACTTGAGGATTAATGTTAAGTACTGTTTGACGAATACGATTCCATAAAATTTTCTCGATGGAAAAAAATACCAAAGTTACCTCCAAACCGAACAATAAACCAAAGGCATTAAAAAAAAAAACTTCAAATTAGATCATGAAACTTTGCATAATAACGGAACTAACTGTGGCGGCATCTACATCGCCACATACGAAATACGCATCATACTGACGTCACGCGAAATCCTGCATCGCGCAAGCAGCATAATATAACTTCCAGACATCATAAACGACAAAGGATAGATAATTTATTAAAAAGTTCAAATAATTTTATTTTAAATACATTCAGTAGATTTTCCATAATATCTATACGCACAAAGATCTGTTCATGAAATTTTACGCGCTCGTTTTCATTATAAATCATCATAAATTAATAAATAAAAACTAGATAAATAAATAAAACCAAATAAATAAATAATTATAGTCTAATTATTTATTAATTTGGTTTTATTTATTTACCTACCAACGAGTACCTAGGCAACGGAGCTTTGTTCTGGTGAAAATAGAGAATGCTCATTTAAGAGTATTGGAAAGTTCATACTAATTCCATGCTGCCATTTATTTATTTAGATAGAACGGCTGAAGCCAATACCACTATTTAAACATAAATAATTTATTTATGCATTGCATTCTTCTCACAAAAATTCAAACACGGCATGATAGTAGGTACTTACTAATTCATGCTGCTATGTCATTATTCTAAGGCAGTCATCTTGTTCTAAACTTTGGGCAACCGAGCTCTGCTCAGGTAAGCTAGGTACGGAGAAAACAAAATAAAAACGATCAATAAAAACGAGCAATATTTATATATATATATATTGCTCGTTTAATAGTATAGGATATAGGTATCACAGATAGTTTGACGAGTCAAATGGGCTAGATTAATAAACTCCCACTAAGTTTGCACAGAGCAATAATAGATAAGTGAAATGGTATCTTATTCGCGATCTCCTGACTTTCGATTATTATAATATGTAAGTTAAAACTTGTTCCCACAAAAACAACTTAATTAATTATCTCGTAAAACAGGACTTCCTCTCTCCTACACTTTTGCTGTGCCCCACGGGGTCCATAATGATCTAAATTATATAGTGACCACCTAAGTACACATTATGGTAAAGCAATAAAGATAATGAGTATTGAGTAGGTATTGAGAGCGTCTTCCAGCAAGACCGAGAAAACCTTTAACACAACAGTCACTCCCAACAGTACATGCAAATGAACACAACACATCAGATACATAGTACGTACATAAATAAAGATTTCTCTAAGTAACCTACAGACTTTGCAGACATCATTGAGACTTGAGGAAATCCACGTTGTCGGTGAAAACGCATTTGTTTATTCAAACAATGAGCAATTCATGTCACTTCTAGTAGTCAGTGTCATTGTTGACCAATTTATCTTGAACTCTGGTTACGAACAAAATGTTTTAGAGTGTAACCTGGTTGGTCATACTTTCGTTCCGGTTTTGGACAACATTTTATTTATTTTGATTGGTTAAACGTTGTTTAGATTGTGTATTATAGTGTGAATTGTTGGCCTTGAAGTAACTTGTGATTTGAGAAAATCGGTAAAATCGATACTGTATAATATTGTGACGTGAAGTGTGAAGAACCATTGAAGCCTAAATCCTGTACGAAAAATAAATAAGCAAGTAGACCTTTTGATATTTACCATGTATGTATGCAGTAAGGTTCTATATTTTTCTTTTGCCCTCTTTTTCTTCAGTATTTTACACGAAGCATTGCAAACTGTCGCGTACTGTACCAGTAGTGGCGGCACGTTTTCTGTGTTACACTTGGACCATTGGTGCTACGTGTTGTGGGTTTGATTTTCCCACAAAATAAGATATTTGTATGCGCTACAGATATTTCCGTGACTGAGTGTACATTAAATGTATTCGTTAAAGTACTCACGATCCAAGAGAAATCCCTGGAGGAGAACAACGTTTTATAAAAAAAAATATGCTTCATGGTGCGGTACTTCATAAAAGTGCTAAGACCAAAATGATGATAATGATGAATAAAAAGAGGTTAAAAATGGTTTTACGACATTGATGGTGAGAAGATGACGACAGAAATAAACCTATCGAAGAAAACGACATGCTGCGTCAACCACAAATAAATAGGGAAGATGATGATATTAATCCGATCCAGCCAGTCCCTTGATGTCTTCCTCCAGCGACGCCCTAAGCCGAGATCCGTACCCCACAGTGGGTGCCCTTAGCGTGTAGTCGCTCAGTTTCTAAGTTGTATGCCCTGGATGGAGGCCTTAATCTATTGAGGCAGGTCAACCTACGAAGTTGACCTGCGACAGGCAATAAAAAATATTAAGAATATGATTATAATTAAGACAGACATACCAACGCATCTTGGTAGACTGTATGCTGACGTATTTAAAATCAGGCTCTTAATCTATATAGACACATCAACATAAAAATATGAATATTTTCTTAATAAACTGGCCAATCGTCTGAGAACCGTGAACTTTCTGTATCAGTCTCAAACATTGCGATAGTGTCAATGACTTCGTTACATAAAGCCTTGATCTTGACAACGTGAATTAGTATGATCAGACGATTTACTGTAGAGATAATCTATTATGCAGATTTTATTAAATGTGAGAGTGTCAGACTAAAATAATTATAGCTTTAGAAAAGAAAGATGGCAATGAATAACACTCTCTTCTTGTATTTCTAATAATGGTCAAAGATATAAGATATGGAGAGATTTTAGTCGCCGTTGAAATGGTAATAATTCAAATAAATCTTGGATCACAAAATCTGCAGACTAATCAATTATTTTCCAGAAAAATATCTACTGTATATTTGACAATAGCCAACAATGCCGTTAAATGAAAATAAAAGAAGAAATAAGAATAAAATATATAAGCGATAAGACCGCCTATTGTGTGCCCAACCCGAAGCAAAATTTCTAGATTTATATCTGTAATTTGTATAGTGTACATAATATAGAGTATTCTATTCTATTCTACATAAATTTTCATAAAACTGTGATAATGACTAAATAGACATCGTAGGTTTTATCAATCTTTATGAAAGAAGTAAATCTCATAGGTAATTTAACCATAAAATTTAAAAAACTGGACCAAATCTTGAATAACAATATTGTTTACTTTTCTGCGGTAAGATTATCTAGAACCAAAAGGTAGTGTTACGGCCAACACTACTATTACGAATAATAATAACCATCCAACTTGTTTAACCCATTTCTTTGATAACACTAGCAATTCAAACCAGCAATTAGGTACCCATTGTGGTGCAAATCTGACAACAATTTGAGTGGTTATGTGTGCCATACTACCGACTCAGAAACAAGTGCCATGCATGTGCCACCAAGCGTGGCAATGTGGCTAGATGCCAACGACAGTGGTGGCACGTGGACACTTAAGTTGCCTTAAGGTCAAGGCAATCAAATGAGGTGAAGATTACCAAAAGTACAAGCTACGTAGCCTTGATTTAGAAGATAAATGGAGATTCAGGAAGCTGTAGAACTGAATGTGTATAGAAAAGAGATGCATATGATACAGAAGCATCGGGAACTCTTAAAGTGTTTGCAAGTAACAAGATATGCATAGAACTAAGCCGTCAAGTTTGGTAACGACTATCAGGCTTTTAATGTCGTTTAATCCCGATTTTTTTCGAGGTGAAACTCAAATTCACAAGTGTCAATATATTATTTGATAATAAATATAATTGTAATTTGTAGTCACTTGTCTATACTGACAATTTTTTGTGTTACCTATTTGTTTCACATTCACCTTCTTTTATTGTCTATGTGCATCACAAGACAGATTAGGATGATCATACTGAGCATGCTGTAAACCACGAATCTCCAAATAAATATGATTGATAGTTGTATCACACGAATTTTCTTTGTAGTTCCGCCTTCTTCACACAACGGTGAATCTTTGTCATTCTCAGTAGAATGTGATGTATCATCCATCACAATGGCATTACATAATATTAATTAAGTATATATGAACGTCCCAATTACCACCCACACTCTTATTAAATTACCACAATTTTCTTTTTGACCACTTTCATTTTTTTGCCATCGAATCTGTGAATGAATTCATCGCAAACGTGATTTCGAAAGCATTTTGCATTCCTTAGTGAAAGCAAAATAGACTAATAAATACAGTAAACAATATTAGTCTTATTCCATAGAAATTATGGTTCGAAATTGAATGGAGACTCCTCGAATCGTTTCTTCGTGTCCGGCGGCAAAGTATCTGCGGTTGTTGTAATTCTTATCGCGTGTGAAATAAGGGTTACATTTGATTGTGTAACTGTTGTTATAACATTGTTACAACGGTGGCATGAGTCGCGTTTGCAGAAAAAGTTTGCTATGTTCTAATGGTCTTTTTAGGTGCTACAATTTCTATGAGCTAAGAATGGAGGAAAATCGATGTCCATTATTTTGTTGATATTATCTAGAAATAGGCATTTTTGCAACGAAAACAGTGATTATAGTAGTGTACTGATGGCAGGTGAGTGGCGATGAGTGAAAGGTATGATAGGTTGTAGTTATTAAAAGGTCATGAATTCACGCATTGGTCAAAGTCGGTATTTCTTTCAATTAATCCAAATCCTAGGTCAGGGTGCTTATTTTTTGGAAATAAGTTCTTTAACGCGGCTTGTAAACTTTCAGAAATCATCACGCTAAAAAGTGTTATTACTTGCGACTGTCTTCTTCTATTTTATTTTCTGCACTCCTATGTTCTTAGTTGCCGGCGCCCAGGCGCTTGCCGCATGCATCATCACCGCTGCTGTGTAAATGCTCCGTATGAACCTCCCTCCGGGTGGAGTCCCCAGGGGCGGCATTCTCGACATAGATAGCGATCGCTATACGAACGAATACGGTCGCAAAGTCGTATTGGCGGCCCAATACGCGCGCGACGTGCTTGAAAAGCACGAAAAAATCCCGTACCTATGAAGCACGTCGCGCGCGTCTAAGGACGCCATTACGGCGACAGAATTCGGAAATATAGCGATCGCTATCTATGTCGAGAATGCCGGGCCAGTTCACTTTGGCCGCACTAGATAACTGTTTGTATATTCTACACACGTTAGCGGCGTGGATGTTGAAAGTGAGCTGGTGGTGGTATTTTCATTTTCTTAGTCATGCCAATGTCGACCCCACCCATGCTCAGGAGCGGGACATTAGCTTCCTGGTGACTACCATAGGGGTCGTCGTCGAAGATCATGACCACATCGACGGCGAAAGCTTGGCAGTGATCTCTCCGTTCTTCCGGCCCCTTTAGCAGAGGGTCCAGAAGTAAATTCCAGAGGATTGGATTCCCTTTATACCTCCACCATCCCATCACCCCGCCCCGCCCGCCACGCCAGTTAGTCTTTCAGGACATTTTTTTTTTTTTAACTTTATAAACATGTTTTTTTTTAATGGGATATTTGCAGTGGTTTGTTGTCATAGTAATACTTTTCAAGTTCACCTTTACAACAAGTTTATTTCAGTTATTTTTCATTACATAGCCGTTAATTTTATATTTTAATAAAATAGACTTAAGTAAACAGCTGAAGGAACGTTCATAGAGATTTGGTGCCGTGGTAAAAGATCCTTGGGACTTTCCCGACTTAGGTGACATACTATTCTTCGTTGGCCTAAAATGTTCCTAGAAGGTAACTAGATTTTTTAACTTTAAAAAACAGCTGAAGGAATGGTCGTAGAGATTCGGAGCCATAGTAAAAAATAATGAGAAGGACATCCCCAACCAGGGCAATACATTTTTTTTCGCTGGCCGGCCCTCACTTTGGGTTTTGGGCCCCATATAAATGGTCTCTTTTTTCGTTATAAGTGTCATTTTCATAGTTTTCGAGGGTGCTAAAGTCGATAGTGAGGTCAAAATGTAAATCAAAGATGGCGATGGCAAAAAAAATGTTTTTGTTTTAAATCATACGTGAGAAAGAACTTCGTTCCTGACGGCGGCGGCGGCCCCCGACCGCACATGTTTTTTTTAGCATCTTTTCAAGTTTCAGATTGAAACATTTATTGCAGTAAATGTTTTACTGATTTAATTTTGTGTTACTGTCTGCAACTTAATTAAACTTCCCAATACTTTCTCTATTTATCGCAGTATTCGACGTAATGAAAAGCCATTTTTTAATTTAAAACTTTGTGTTTACATGTCACGGTACGATATCAGAAATCATAAAATAAATATACATAGGTATCAACAAAAGCCCATTCCTCACTAGGTCAGTAGCCCATGGAGCGTAGCACTTGTTCTGTGGTCAACCACAAAGCGTCCGCAACTTATCATGGTGACTGACAAATACGACAAGCACCTGTAAACTACATAGTTGTTGCGGCTACAGAAGAATATGATGTATTTGAGCTGAACAGGTTGCTGTAATATGATACGGTGATTCTAGTGTCGTTGTGCAAAATGGGTAATCCATCTTTTTTTATTACTTTCAAGAGTCGGTTTACGATTCCATGCTATAGCTTTAGTGATATGTTTTTGTTAGATATTACTTTACACGTTATAGAGGTTCCAAACACCATAAAAAAAAAACAATATTTATTTGATCTATTGTTGTCTTATTTCCATGACGGATGTTTAAATTCCATCACGTCTTTATGCCAGAAACTACAGAAGCTCCATTATTTTTTTTCACATTTACGCATTTTTCTATATATAAACCGTTAATCTTAATGGTTGTTTTCCCGCAGCAGAACAACTTGCCAGAAGGAGTAATTTCGAAGCATAGAGTAACAGTAGAAAATAAAGATTTTTTTTGTTTTAAAATAATTAAAAAAATATTTATCAACTCGAAAACGTGAGAATCAATAGTAACAGGTAACTTGTAGGTAGGTACTACTGGAATCGCACGCGCTGCCGACAGAGGGAACAGCGATGCATAAATGTTCAAAGCAAAATAAACTCTCGCAAGTGGTGATACAGCATAAACCAGTGTGCTCGCAACAACACAAAATTTGTTTTTAAAATTGTTTCTAATATTTTATTTGTTTATATAACGATTATAAATTACCGAGACAAAACCATTTCGCTGCGGGAAAACACCTTTAAGATTTCACGGTGTATAATATATGGTCTTTTTTCTTTTTTTTTTCTATTTTTGTTCTTCAGTAAGTACAGGTGCGAAGTACTCGCGACCGGCGTGCGTGTATGACCAGATGTATGAATGTAAACGAGGCAAAAGGAGTTTGTAAGTATCGTAGCAGGTGGCGTTCTGTAGTTTCTGCCTACCCCATGGGAAGAAGGCGTGAGTTTTATATCTTTCATTTTTGTCAACGTCCACTACACTAGTTTTTTCCTTTTGGAAGGCTTACTAAACCACACATCATGAACACAAATACATTAAACTCATACCATAACGAAACGAATAAAAAGCCAAAAATTTGGCGACAAACAAATGACAGGCTATTAAAGTCTATTAACACTCTATCGTGTTCAATTTACTATGTGGAACCACACAATTACATACACACTACCAGCGATAGTATTTTGTAATGGAAAACTGACGTGAGAACGAAAGAATCTTAGGGATTGTTCACATTTAATTGTTTAATGATTTCTGAGATTGGCAAATGTTTAAAAAGAAATATTATTTTTTTCTTTTTATGGAAATAATAAAGTGTAAAATACTCATCACTCCCTCACACCCCCAACAAAACCACACACAACACACATGCCACAAACACCACTAACACCCCCCGCACACCTCATTAACACTCACCCACACACCCATTCACCCTACACTCACGACATTAATTCAACGTCAAAATACATCCCAAATCATTATGTCCTGTTAATAGGTTGGGGAAAAAGTTTCTTCGTATTTTTTAAGAAAATTCAAAACATTTTTTAACATAGTATGTTTACATTTAACTAAAGTATGTAGGTACCATTTTGTTCGATAACTTTTTGCCATCTTGTAGGTAGGGACATGATCCCATTGCTATAGAAATTTTGGGACTTCTGATCAAAATACCGCGACAAGTGGTTTTGGCAGTCCTCCCGTGATGTTAACCTGACACTGCCTAAAGAATTCTGAAGAGACCGAAACAGGTGGAAATCTGAAGGTGCAAGGTCAGGACTATACGGCGGATGCATTAACACCTCCCAGCCAAACTCTCTTAATTTTTGCTGAGTGGCTAAAGATGTGTGAGGTCTAGCGTTATCATGATGAAAAACCACACCCCTTCTGTTGATTAATTCCGGCCGCTTTCTCTCAACTTCTTGCTTTAATCTCATCAGTTGTTCGCAGTAGAGTTCAGAATCGATGGTCCTGCCTGGTGGTAACAGCTCATAATGAATAATGCCCTTCCAATCCCACCACACACACAGCATCACCTTGTTGCGAGTTAACCCGGGTTTTGCCACAGTCTGTGAAGCCTGACCGGCCTTTGACCACGACCTTTTTCGCACGTTCTTGTCGTACGTGATCCACTTTTCATCACCAGTTATCAGCTTCTTCAAAAATGGTTCGGTTTCATTACGTCGTAATAAAGAATCACAAATGAGTACACGGTTCATTAGGTTTCTTTCAGTGAGCTCGTGAGGTACCCAAATATCGAGCTTTTTTGTGTACCCAGTTTTTTTCAAATGCGCCAAAACTGTTTTGTGGTCAATTCCCAGTTCTTCAGCTACGTCGTAACTACTAATATGCCGATCTTGCTCCACTTTTTCAAAAATGGCATCCATTTTATCCGTAATAGGGCGACCAGAGCGACGTGCATCTTTGACATCAAAATTTCCGGATTGAAAACGCTTAAACCAAATTTGTGCTACTCTCACAGACACTGCACTAGGTCCATAAACATCGCAAATTTTTTTCGCGGCTTGCGTTGCATTTTTACCTTTTTTGTAGTAAAATTTTAAAATGTATCGAATTTCTTCATTAGATTCACTCATCTTGACAGTACGAAAAACAAATAAAAATCACACATTTTCCTAATTTGAATTTGGAATTATGTTCTTTAAAATTTAAACTTTCAATGATACCAAAACCAGCCAGATACACATAGTATAGCCAAAGAGATTTTATTACAAGTTCATACATACTATAATGCGAAAAGACTTTTTCCCCAACCTAATATGTACTTTTTATCCTTATCTTATTTTCTGTTTTTATTATTAATTTACTAAATCTAAATTAACAAAATTAATGTAAATTTTACCTTTTAAGTACTTTTGCATGGAGCATCATTCCACCCTGAATCTGGAGAACGGCGCTGGTAGCTGCTCTACAGTTTATACTTTGCAGTTATCATCGTTTTACTTGTACTTAGTCCTGTATTATTTATCCGAAATATTTTTTTTTTACTATTTATTTTAAATTCCTCGATATAATTATTAAGATTGATCCAATATTTATAGAATTATAAACCCTATGCACAATTTATACTATATTTATATAACTCACGAAATGTAAATTGAGGTGATCGATTTTATGCTAAAAACGACGTGACTCTTAAGTATTGACGTTGCATTTAACCCACCATTAAACATAATAATAAGCACAGCTTTACGGCTATCTCATAAATAACTAAGTAAGCATAAAAATTGCGTAGATTTAATAAATTGATGTCAATTGCATTAAATTTCATGCTTACCGTTAAAAATCGAAGATTAAGCATTTTCCGGTTCTTGTTAACCAAGGTGAACGCACCTTTGACTAAAGTCGAATGAAAGAAACAAAGTACCTATGTGAGCATGTTATGGATCATACAATGAGAAAATTAAGGTAGTATTGGAGCTCAATGTAACATTATATTAGGCAACTGCATCTGCAGGAGGAATAATTAATTCTGATGAACTATCTAAGTGGAGAATACAAAAAACAATGAAACAAAAAAAGAAGGGCTAGCCTAGGTCACAGTATAAAAAAGTAACAGTATTATATCTCGGCAATGGCCTTGAAATATATTACCTACGTACGCTCGGTAGGCAAACCTTCCTCGTCCGTGCGTAACTGCCGCGCACTCGATACTTGCGTGCATACACTGAAATTTCGAAGCGCCTCGCGTCGGCAGTTTTCTATGAAGATATAATACTGTTACTTATTTGGACTATTCCTAGGTGGACGTGACTCATAAACTATTACAGTTGTAATAAATTTCTGTTACTAACGCAAATGACAAAACAAACGTTAAGGAAATAAGCACAAAGGTTTGCTTTCTACTACCGACTTCATTATGCAAATTGAGGTTATGAGTTAATAAGTCGAGTAACTAAAAGCAGAACAGATCCTGTCCCATTCTAATCTCAGTTTTAATCTGACAAAATTAGCTCTAGTTTACCCACCGTTTCGACACGTTTCTGACATTGATTGTCGCCGAGATTAAATTGAGACTAAAGTTTGAACATTTTTAATTACAAGAATTTGGCCTTGTGATTTTTAATCAAAATTCATCAACAAGTCCAAAGCTGATGAATGACCGTCTGACGCAATGTTTCTCAGTCACGCATTAATGTATCTAGTCCTTAATCGACTGCAAAACTAGACCGTGTTGCATACCGGAAGAAAGTATTGAAGCTAACAATAGAAGAGAAATTAAAACTCTCGAGGAAATTGATATTGAATCATAATGTTGAGAAACAAATGTACACTATTGTCGTAAATTCTAGGAAAAGTTAGATCGAGTAATGAGAAATGAGTGGGAAGATATTCTGTCATTATGTTATGAAACTTGGTTTTCTATACATTGTAGGTGTCGTGTAACCTATTACAATTTGAATTAATGATTTTTTGTATAAGCGTTGGTAATGTATGAATAGCTTAGTTCGCAAAAACAACTGTATTAAAGTTACTGTTCTCACGGCAATGAACTACACTTTGGGTGTGAATTTATGACATAGTTAAAATAAATCGAGTACGTTCAGCGCATGAATTTGGTGTTTATAATTATATTTCTTGAATTATTTTTTATTAAGCGACTGGCTTTATTTAGTATTTTATTAAGGATTGACAATTGACGACGATTTCACAATTTGTATTCTTACTATTTTCTAGTGTATAAGGGTTTTTAATTTGTTATCCCTACTTAGATAATACAAGAATTATTTTCACATTAATTATTTTAAAACCCAACGTGATTTATCGTTTTTAATCTATAACTATTTTGCCACAAGCAGTAATAAAACCAATCATTTTGTTCCAGAATCACCACTAGAAGAAATAACAGATTCTCTCTACGAAAAGAGCGTCAAATTCCTAGTAACACACGACATGAAACTGACGCTACCAGAGACGTTCTTCCAAGGAGCGACGCTGAGGGTGTCCCCCAGGGCACTGACGAAGACTGGCGCGTTGGTGCACATAGACCTGGAACCACAGGAAAATAATGGCGTGGGGAGGTTGTTTTTTAAGAAAATAAGTAAGTTATTGCAACAACACATAGGTATTCTTTTATTAAATGAGATTTTAATGGAGGAATTCATATAAAGATGCTGATGTAGCCATTGCTGAAGTTTAAAAAATGCGAATTGTACAAAATAAATAGTCTACAGAGTGCGCTTATTTAGTTCTAAATAGTCTCTTACATTATAGCTTCGAGATCAAGGAATGCCATTTATTTGAATTACATAAAGTCCCTGCTTCATATGAGCCTATTTACTACAGAACAAGCCTTATAAGTTTTCCACTAAAACATTTCGTTTTTTACAGAAAAATACATTAAGAAAAAACTAATAACAGCGGCCATAGCAATTATCTTAGTCATCAAACTCATAGCCCTCAAATTAGTCTTCGTGCTACCTCTGATCATGGGAGTGACGACTGCCAAGAAGATGTTCTTGAAACTCCTGTTGTTCGTGTTCCCTGCCCTGAGCCATATCTTCAAGCTATGCTCTTGGTATCACCAGAACTATCACACGACGAAGTATCATCATCATCATCATTTGATAACTCATCATCATAAGGTTGGTTTTTGTTTTTATTAGCTTTGTCCGCGCCTTCGCCCTCATGGATGTCGGATATCATCCCACGGGAACGTGTTACCGGGATAAAAGTATGGCCTAAATCAAATCATGGCCTATCTTCCAAATCCGTTCAGCCGATAAGGAATGAAAAGGTAACAGATAGACAGATAATAAATTGTAATTAATGTTGACCCAGTGGACTGATTTTAATTAAATAAAGACTAAATCTTAGGTTAATTTACGGATTATGACCAATACCTTCTTATCTTAAGATACGGACTATGACTATATTTCCAATCCCTAAATCTCTTAAAAAGAGGTACGACATTTTACACTAAAAAATCTGTGATACATGTGAATTTTAAAATCATCTCCCTTTTTACTCCTTTGGGGGATGATTTTACAAAAATGCTGTAAGACATAATTCCTTATTTCTTACCAAAAGCAAATATTTCCATTTTCATCATCATCGACCTTCATCCACTATAGGATTATTTTAAGACAAAAAGTAGCATAAGTCCTTTCCCAGGATCCCATCTATCTCATTGCCAATTTTGTTTTTAAATCCGTTCAGTGTGTTAGGCGTTAAAAGGTAACATACAGACAGACCGACAGAGACAGTTCCTTTCAAATTTATAATGCTATTAATACTAATATTAAAATGTATTTATTACTAATATTAAATCCATACGGATTTCTTATCTGTATTAATATTCACGGTTTTATAATCCGTATTGGGTTATTCCTTACTTTTTGTTATGATACCTTCAAACCTCAAACCCATAATCTCTTTTAGTTTATACGATTGTCTAGATAAGTATCTTGTTAGTCACGTTTTCCTTTTCTCCAAACACACTTGACTTTACCTTCAACTTCTACATATCTAACACTTAATATAATTTATTACCGTCAAATAAACTTAATTATAATGCTTTAACTGCAGTAAAATACTTCACTGCTGAACCTGAATCATAAACCAATGAATGTGCACCAAATGCTTCTACCGCGTTTTTTACGTAAGTTCGTGCACCATAATAATTTTTATCGTGACAATCATAAATTGCGTGCACATTGTCTTTCGTTTTCACGATAACGCCAATTATGACTGTATTGCACTTCATACGATTGAAAGTATTCGGTAGTGTCTTTAAATTCTCCAAAAAGTCAATGTACGCGTAAACCTTGTTTTCAATCATCGTCTGCGAAACATTTATACAATAATTTATCGGTTCACATTCTTATACAGGGTGTTAGGCAGACAGTTCAACATAAGAAAATAGCGGATCCGTGGGGCCGTCTGCTGCGTGTAGGCCTATTATCAAGACCCAGGCCACACAAATAATTTTAAAAGATTTTATTTTATTACAAATTTGTCATTGCTCAAACTTCAAACGTCAATAATTTCATTTAAAAATAACATGCATGTAATTCGTACAATTAATGCAAAACCAACACTTTTTTTTTTATTAATATTGAATGTCTTATAACTAGAAGACAATGTCTTGTTATCATGAGGATTAAAATAAATGTAGTCATCATTTTGATTTACAAGCTTGTTTAAATCATTAGTTACAATTACGAAGTAATTCTTACCAATTCAAACATAAACTAGACAGTTGGCACGCAACAGTTTAGCGGTCAAAGCACTGCGATTAGAAATGAATTTGAACTCGAGCAACATGTATTTTTAGAAAGACATTTTGCACTTTCTTTTCCTAAAATATTCACCTAGCTTCAAAAGTCATGAGAAGCGACAAATTTTACAACAAAGCATTTGACTTTGAAATATTATGCACTTATTATTATAGTCTACCTAAAATCTTAAAGGTATCTCTTTTTAGTGTAATTTGAATTGATACTCGTACATAGGCACTATAATCAATTTAATGTTGAAACCCATAATAAGGTGATAATATTGAATATCCTTAGCAGAACATGTTATCACTTACGGAGAAATGGCCTAATCAGCCATAAACTAAATTCTAGCGCTTCTTTCTCTCATTATCGATTCCTTAGGGTCAGTTCACACCGGGGCGCATTTTTTTAAGAGCCAATAATATTTAATTTATTTACTACACAATAAGGTACACGCGCTGCGCAGCACCCCGCATCTCAGTGTACTTCGACACACGTTCACGCTCGCATACAATCATACCTTTTTTTGAAGAAAATAATGTCGATATTTGGTTAACGTGTGCGCAGCGTCGCGTCGCGTCTTGGTGTGAACTGATCCTTAATTTCATTTTTTTTTTCACTTTACTGTTTCTAATTTTCCCTTAAAATTAAATTAAAACTACTTTGTATTTAAGAGCCCACATGGTCACCAATCTGCATACGCAGGCCATGCCTCGCATCCATCATCAGTGGTGGTACGACCTCACAGTCAGGGCCCACCACCATCCTCGGAACATTATGACAATGACAACTGGCCTCTTTCTGGCGCTCCACTTGGCACTGAGTAAGTACTTATGAGATTATTTCTACGCTATTTTTAGTATGTCAAAAAGTTTAGCCGACTTCCACCTAAGAACTAATTCAAGAGAGTTTTAGATTGCAGATTTTATAGATTTGAATTTTTGACCAGTCCAAATGCAACGGCGTCAAAAAAATGATATTATTTTTTTTCCAAATTCGAAAGTTGTTTTTCATATTTTGCATATAAATGTAATTGATTAACATTTCACCCATAAAGATTAAAATACCTATCTCAGAAATACCGTAAAAAAATAAAATTCGCCAAGGTTGACTGTCAGAAAATGTACTCTGTACATTTGTGTACTTAAAGTATAAATTATTAGGCTACAATATAAGAGCAAGAGGGTCATGTTGACCTGGCCAAAGAAAAATAATAATTTAATTTGAACGTTTTCTACAGCTTCATCATAGGAGACATTCATCGTAATGCGATATCAAACTTCAAGCCGACTGTAGGTGACGCTAATGATATTAACGCATGGGGACTCGGCATGGCTCCAGGTAAGGAAACTGCATTTTTATCTATGGATTGTCTATTATTAGCTTCCATAATATTTATTGTTACTCAAGTCAGAAAGTCTTTTAATGTAGTTTTACTTACTAAACTAGTCCTAGTCCTGAGGATGGTACGAGAATTCGATAATGTGAATACTACTTTTATAGATCATTCCGTCACGTCACTACAAATAAATGGCTTGGGGTTGTAATTAAATTGAAAAGCAACACATACTATCAAATTAAGAATCATTGTAACCTGTGGAAACTTCTAAAGATAGAGATAAGATTTTTAATAAGTAATTTATATTTCAGGACCGTCAATGAACGTAGGAGAATACCCAGCAAGTAACAACATACCCCAAAGTGTGGCAGCATCATCTAATGTACCACAGAGAGTAGCGGTGAACAATGCTGGAAGGTGAGCCTTTGTTTGATCTGTGACCACGACATAAATATGGCCCATTTCAGCTGTGCACTAATTAAGAAATGACTTTATGACCCATGGAAAGTAAACACCCCATTTTACTTCTTGACCAAAATCGTTAAAAATCTTAGAATGGAATATAAGATCCAGTTAAAACTGTGGGGGATCTCTCGCGTCCAGCCCTGGTCCAGGCCATGGTACGGAGCGAGAGGGCATGGGAGGCCGTCACCTCCTTCTGCGAAGCAGTAATGCTCGCGAAGCAGGAGGCGGAACGCGTGAGGGAGAGGCAAACTTCACGCCCTCACGCCCCTAGCCGCCGCAAGAGACGCCCGGGGCGTCGGGAATCGCAGGCCGATTCCCGGCCACCATAGGCGCGGGCTTGCGGACGGCGCGTTGTGTTCCACGCGCGCCTCAAAGAGATGTCAGCACAACTGAAGGGGTCCGATAGGATCGTTGCCTGCCGGGGTTGCGGGAAAGTCCGAAAGGGATACCGTGGCCCCTGGCAACGTACAGGCAACTGAAGGAATACGGGCGGGTTTGAGTCAGTAAGAGTCTGACATGCCCTCCCGCTCCGCCCAGAGCGGGAGAAGTTATTTGATAATTTCCCACCCAAAAAAAAAAGGTCCAGTTAAAACTGTTTAAAACAATGACTCATTGAGCATAATAAAAGCTTTATGGTCTGGGAACCTACTTAACTCGTAAAGGGAAAAACAATAAAACGCTTTTAGCGGTTAAGCCAAAACCCTCCCACGTCAATTTTGATCTAGGTTGACGATGAATATGGTAAAGATGAAAGTTATGATAGTTCTTATGTTTTGTTCTGTGGAAGCTTTGTCATATTTGGACATGGAAAAAAATTATGGACTGAGCTGAATAATAATAATTTCGTATTTACTTTTCAGACCCCTAGGACCTCCGAATCCGTACTATCGAAATAACAAAAAGACAACGCCGAAAGATCCACTTTCAGCTGAAAAGGAAGCATTGGTAAGTTAATAACAATTTAAACGCAAGACGCGGTTGATAAATTACATCTACGATCACAACTTCTCAACTTCTCAAGCATAGGCAATATTGTTTCCCAGGCATTAAATATTGGCGGGATAAGCGAAGAGAAAGATTTTGATAGGGATATTTTTGATGATGTTTAGTTTCTTCACATTAGTAAGTTAGCTTATAGAAAAATAAAAAAAATCCGAGTCCAGTGAGACAACATCAAATGAGAAAATTCAAAAATATTCATGAAAAGCTCTTTAAATATTTCTCATAGACATGCACTGTGTGTATGTACGCAATACAACAGGTTCATTCATTTACCATTCTGGGCCATCCACGATCATACCAGTTTCAACTTATACCACTGATAAATCTGTACCTTTACGCACATTAGTGATAATCGGGAGAGACGTTTCATTAAAACATCATTTCACCAATTTATAGCGGAGCTTTATTTAATTTAAACGATTTTGCATAATTTATGCTTAGAAAGTGAATGTTTTGATCAATGTGGTGAACATATTGATTGAATTCCATTTACTACTGGTAGAGTTATGTAACAGAAACATGCAGTGAATGCAGATACAGAAGAAAAGGCTTGCTTTCTATTCCTTTAAGTGGCAATAATCATACATGATGATTTTTTATTGCTGAAAAATTAAAACTGAATAAATAAAAAAAGAAAGAAAAAAATTCGCAGCACCTTCTTCACATAACCTATCCATTAAGTAATTATTAGATACTTTAACGCTAGCAGCCACTTCATTAAGCCACAGTCTATATGAACTCATAATTTCAGTTTTTATAAATATTTGTGTCACTATTCACACGACCTTGTTGGAAAGTCAGCACGTTTGTTTGTGGAACTAGCTTAAGATAATTTCTATGTTATTGTAAATATTGACTTTTAAAAATGTCGTTTAATGGTCCACTTGAAATGAAATGATTTGATTTTGGCTTAAGGGCTCTGATTAACCCGACATATTAAAGTATTGTCATTCATATTCATGAAGGCCTTATTTTTATACGTTTCAATAATAAAGGACACAGCACACATATCAACTCGGAAAGGGATGGTCACTGTATCAACTCGAGTCGTTCAGTTATTACAATAAAAGATGTTGGCGGCATACAGCATTTCAAAAAGGGTCTTCTAAATTTATTAGTCGCAAAAACATACTATACAGTCAATGAGTTCTTAGAAGATGTATTTTAATTTGTTGACATTTCATTATTTTATTGTTATTTTAATCCATTTATTTGTAATTAATTGACATTGACATAATATTATAATTGAAAATTGACATATTAAGAAATTGACATAGTATGTAATAATTAGTAATTGAAAATTGACATATTAATATAATTAGAAATTGACATGGTAATAATTAGTAATTGAAAATTTACATAGTAATAATTAGTAATTGAAAATTGATATATTAATTAATTAGAGATTGACATAGTAATAATTCGTAATTGTAATTAGAATATTTTAGAATTAAAATTAGAATATTTGTACGCCGCTGACGGCAAGACATAGCGATAATTTTAAGAGCACTAACATCTGCATATATGTATTTTTTCACCTATGATCTACAAATAAAGTGATTTGATTTGATTTGATTTGATCAGTATTGTTTGTATGAAACTAGTTTTTTTTTTTTTTTTTTCGCTGAGAAATGCTTTATGCATTGCCGCTCGTGGGGGACGAGACGGGGTATGTGGGACTCCTGTCGGAATGACAGTATACCCACTAAAACTCAGCGGTGTTCCCACATCGCCGTGATGGGAGGGCCATGGGAAACCGGCTCAGCCTTTACATCCACAACCCTCCCGGCGCATGCCCACCTAGCTGGCGGGCCCCGCATGCCCCCCAGGTTGGGGGGCTACGTTAATGGCCGAGAACACCTGGCCATTCTCGTCCGACACTGGTGGAGGCCTGTGCAATACAGGCAAGGGTGCCCCCGCATCCGTTGCCTGCTGGCCTCCACCTGGGAGGAGTCGGAGATGACTATCAAATTGACGTCTTCTTCTTTCTTGCACCGCGTGAGGATCGTCCTCCCGCGCGCGCTCTGCCGACTCCTTCTGGGACATGACATGTTCGCAGAAGGAGGCGACTGCCGCCCAGGACCTTTCATTCCCCAGCATGGCGTTGACCAAGGCGGAGAGTGAAAGGTCTGGTCCTATCACCGCGATGAGACCTTTTCGCGTCTCGGTCCACGACGGGCACACCTCGAGAGTGTGCTGCGCCGTGTCCTCCACCGCACCAAAGTCGTGGCACGACGGTGTCTCTTCCCGTCCGATTCAGTGCAAGTACGATCCGAAGCAACCGTGTCCTGACAGCACCTGCATCAGACGGAAGGAGAGGAACCCATGCGACCGCTCGAGCCAGTCTCGCAGGACAGGCCCAATCGCGTCGAGGGTTCGGCGGCCGAAGGCTGCGGTGGCGAGTTCCCCCGTGCAATGGACGACGATGGTGTATGAAACTCCCTAGTGCAACGCACACTAATCGGAATCGTAACGTAATCGCCTCGCCTCGGGACAAACTCACAAATCGCGGTGGGTGCGTGGTCAACTTGCAGTTCCCGCGCTTACGGCTCGTCGTTCCCGCGCTTTCGTCTCTCCGCACCCGAGCTTACATCTCTTCATCCACCCTTGCCTCTCTAACCTCTCCCGCGGCCTGCTTGCAGCACACTACTGCCGCGCGCACTTACCCCGAGCCGTCGCGCCGTCGTCGGTCGCCTAGCCGTAGCCGAGTCGACGTATCGGTGTAATTGTGCTTACGTTAGGTTGACGCCTGTTTGACGGCGAGGCGAAAGGCGGTTACGATCCCTTTCCGAGTTGATATGTGTGCTTAAATACCTTAAAGAAGATCTCTTACCCCATCTATTTCAATATTTTCAGATTCGGGCAGCATCGATAGCAGCTCGAGCGCCTCCTTCTCCGGTCAGGGACGAGATACTGAGGGTATCTGCAGTCAAGCTGAAGGAGACAAACCGAATCAAGACAGAAACGGAATTGGTTAAACAGCAGCAACAGATTTTGTCTGCGTTGGATCCAGTAAGATATAAATTTATAATATAGACGAATTTTTGGCACCTGCCTTTCTGGTATTGAAAGATGATAACAAAATTAATAGTAGCAAACTTTCTTTTAAGTTATTATTCAAATATATTAGTGATATATATACAAAGGGAGACCAAATATACACCACTGTCGTGTTTTACGCAATTAAATCTTAAATCGTTGCAATTATTTAAGTACAAAGCTTAAGTTTATTTACTTCTGTATCTTGATGGTTGGTGGTTCTACTTTCCATAAAACCAGTTGTTTCTTTCACACAGTTTGTTTGAAATTAAAAAATCTCGACATATTCATAAATCGATGTGTTAATTCAAAATTCAAAAGTCATTTATTAAAACTAGGCTGAGAATCAGCACTTTTCGAACGTTAAAATTACATAAGATAGTCCTCCAAAACGCCCACCCTTCACTAATTCCTAGTGCTTTAGCTGGGAAGAAGAAATTGCGCAACAAACTCCCCAGCAGCACAGCCGTATATTTATATTCAGTTAGAAAAAAAATATTCCATATAATAGTATGCAAAATGATATTTACATTACGCAACACAAAACATAATTTAAATTATAAAATTAATAGCCATATGACAGCTAGCACACGCCAATATACCAACCAAAAACATCGAGAACTATACTTAAGCAGAAATAAAAATAACTAAACTAAAACAATATCTAAATAAAAGCCTCCAGGCATAAAGGGCGTGCCCGCTTACATATAGCTGTAACTAGAAGTTATAATTGATAAACTAGGACCATCGAGGTAAAATAAAAAAATATCGAGGTCGCTAGCTAACCACATATTGCAATACAACTCATAAAATAAAACATTGTAATGAGTAGATTATGGCAACAATAAATTAAAATAAAATAAATTGACTTATAAAGTAAAGTTATAAACAATTGTATAAACTCATAACAATTATAATATTATATATTGTTGTTATCTTGCACATCACTGACATTGGTTAAGGAAAACATTGTGAGTAAACCTGGACTTATATAAGTCTGTAATTGCCAATTCGCCTTGAGTAAGCGTGGTGATCAATGCTCATGCCTTCTTGGTATGAGAAGAGGCTTTTGCTCTGCAGTGGGGCAATATAGGCTTTTATTATAATTAGTACCTTGTGGGTTGCAGCTGAAAATCAGCCTCAGGTGGTACACTTTGTGTTGTCATCTGACATTATGTTGAGCTGAGGCCCTTTTAGCATAATAACAATTGTTTTCTGTTTTTATAGTTTTAAGATGTATTTTTCTGTTGTAATGCCAATAAACTCATTTTTCTTTATTCTTTCTTACCTAGTCAACCGAGCTCTGCTCGTGTGAAAATAGAGAAAACTAATTTTCCCAGTTATAAGACTTAGCTAGATTGATTTTTCGCCCCGCAAACCCCTGTATTGCAACTTTGATCGAAATCGTTAGAAACATTTTCGAGAACGTGATTACAAATATATATACAAATATTAATCATTGAATAGTATAGGATATACTTGAAACATACATAGTAGTCAATTTAAAAATTAACTTTCCAGGAAACGATAGCAGCAGAGAAGTTCTACGGGACGCTGGTTGAGGCAGTGGATGGGTTGCTGAGTCAGATGGGAGCTAACGACCTCGGTTGTCGAGAGAGGGCCGTTTGCGCAATGTACGGGGACCCCTTCAAGCATACGCCATACAGTAACTTAGTCTCAGGTCATCTTAGCAAGTAAGTACAGCGCTGAATATTTAGATAATCACAAGAATATTATTATGAAACTTATGCATGGTGTACGGGACATCGATGTGCAATCTGTATCATGAATTCTGTATTAATGATTCTACACCCACCCACCAGCGTTGACATTTTTCTTCAGTTCCATACATTTTGCCGGTGTAGGTAATGCACTTTTGTATGAATCATGTACTGAGTTGATAACAGTTTGCAAGTCGATGTTCCTTCGTCTATAATATAAAGCGATGCATACTATCTTGTAAGGTCAGCTTTACGTTGACTGAATAATTATACCAGTAACTAAGCAAAACACGCCTTTTCTGCATAATCATTTCTGGTCAAGACGCAAAATCTTGGTTTTACTCTCTTTCCATTTCCAACTTTTGACATGCATCTGATTATATTTTAAAACCAGACACGCACTTAAAAACTTCGTAGCGTACCGTAGTCATATTTGACTTGAATGATTGCGCTACATACTCACATCAAACGTCATCATCATTAATTTAAGTAACTCAAGTCACCAATGTTCCTCCCTATTTGCTCACGACTGCTCCTACTGCTGGAATTACGGTATATAATTTTGTCGGCACGTGTCATTACCATTCGTCATTCGTCACGGGTTGTAGTCATTACAAGGTTTAGTGGCTTACTGATGGTTAAGAACGCTTTGGTAATGATACGATTTCGTTTAGCTGAATCACTTTGACGTTTTATGTTCATGAACTTGAATTTAAAGCCAATACCCACCGGTAAATTTAAATGGCTAAGTGGCTGGTGGACGAAAAAAAAATTTTTTTTCTAAAACAACTGGAAAGTACTATTTAAAACAAAATGTTTTGCAGTTTGTCAAATACTGATTACTGATGTATTGTAATTTTTTTGGGAACAATAACATACCAAACAAAATGACACTAACAGCATTGTAAGAAATTCTATTAACCAATAAAACATGGATACAAAATTATGTTGTTAAAGTGACGATTCAGCTATTCTTCTGGCTCGATGTTTACACTCCCTTAACCAAAGCTATCCTCCAAAATATATTCTGCTAGTAATGATTCAGAAATAAGAATATAGTTATTAGCATGACACTAATCAGCGTGTGTATTATAAAAGCATTATTTTAATGTTTAATATCTGCCTTGACATAAATTCCCACTGATCTACAAATCGATGTGGTGTACCAAATGTGCGTTCTTCCATGAGTCAAGTTCACGAAGCTCTATTGGAATACCTAGAAGATTATTACAAGTCTGAGTATTTACAAGGTCTAAATATTTCCCACATCTAGTTATTCTGTTACTTCCTTGTAATTGTTATTAACCATACGGTTATATTATAACATTCCAATTTTGTTTTTGTTTATCTATATACTTCACTTGCGTTACTATCAAATATACTTAGGTATTCGATAGCTACCTTGAGTCTGACATTAAGGTACGATGTTGATACTTCCATAACCGGTTATTTATTATTTCTTCATTAATAATCGAATTATGCATATTTCTTTTAGATACCGCCTATTAGCCCAATTTTTATACAAATAGATTTTTAAGAATTTTTATGACCCTGCGAGTGCTTTCATTCTTATTTATGCTTTGGGCTTTCTATGCATATAACTTGTTTATCTAGTTTGATTCTGGAACTGTATCATATGTAAATATTTAGAACAATAAGGGCATCGATAGATTTTATTTAAATAGACAACTTGGTTAATAATATGGCCGCCGATTGTCTCGCTGCTTTTGGATGTATTATTTATTTCTTTCTATGAAAAAAATCTAACCTTTTGATACTTAAATTATACGTTAGGCACACCATCTATTTTAACTGACTTCTTATTATATCTACAGTTACAGTAGTTCATGCCAAAACCAGGATTAAATTACAGAATATAATGTTATCATAATTACAATTTTTGTAAAAGACTCTTGAAATAATATTGTGAATTTTCTTTTTTCAGAGATTCCAATGAACTAGTTCCAGCAGCAGACAGCACAATGGCGATACACTACTATAGATACGTGCAAGCTGCTCGCGAAGGTCAAGAGCAGAAAGACTGTCTAACAGCATACCCGAACTGCAATATAGATTTCAATAGAAATAAAAAATGAAACCCATTACATTGATTTCATTTTTTGCAAATCATTTGAGCATATGAGTTTTGCAAATAAATTATGTATTTCAAGTTTTTGAAATAAATTATGCATTTAAATTTTTGCAAATTATAATGCATTTCAGTTCTTGCAAATACTGAACTAAGTGAAATATATAAATTAAAAAATTGTTTCAATGATATTCAACATTTTTAGCACGCCTAATATTTCATGAAATTGGAAGGTTCATCTCTAACAATTTTATCACAATTAAAATAGTCGACATTTCAATTGATACTATTAATTTATTACGAAGGAAGTTTATTTAAATAATATTTTATTTATTATGGAACCTTAAAAATAATGTAAAATTGTTTGGCTAGATTATTATTTAAAAACAAATACCTACAAAGGAGTATGTAAGGATTGTAGCAGATGGTCTTCTGTAGTTTCTGCCTCCCCCCATGGAAAGAAGGCATGAGTTTATGTATGTATGTTTGTTTGTATGTACCATAACGGACACTGGCGCCTGACCACTTTTCGACTCTATTGCCTAAGCAATAAGGTCGAAAACTGGTCAGGCACGTGTAAAATATAAGTAATGAATAGTATTTTTCAGACCACTTCCAATGCCCTGCAAAACTTGATCTGCAGTGGTATAATCCGAACTGTGTTATCGATCAAACAATTTTGAAATTAATTCATATTAAGCATTCAATCTAAATTATTTTAATTAAGTATGTGTAAATGAGCCATGTTTTTCCATTGTACCTTAGTTATACTATTTGTATAATACCTACTTTTATGGTCAATAAATTGAGCCTACGAAGGACAAGGAAAGTGTTTTACCATTTTCCGAATGGCATTAGCTGTCCTTCTCTTACTATTCTTTAAAGCAAAGGACTAAAAATATAAATAATAAATATACTATTTAGCAAAGGACAGCGAATACCGAACTTTGACGAAACCTGTTCAGGGACTATCGGTAGAATTATTTTGTATAGTCAACCCCGTAATTTCTTTACCACTCTAAAATTACATGTCACTTAGCATAATCAGCCTATAATGTTCCTACTTCTAGGACACATGCCTGCCCTCTTCGAGAGGGAGAATGTCACTTGAAAAAAAAAAAAAGTAAAATGACAAGGTATACTTGTATATGTGACAGTTCGACAGTTCCAACCTTAGTGAAGTTTTAATTTTCAGGGCATTGTTGACAAATGTGGTAAGGAATTACGAGATCAACTATACGTACTGTTAAGAGTTACTACAGAAGTTTTTATTGTTAGTAATTTACTACATTTTGCATTTACTAAGAGGTTTAATTATGACAGCTACGTCCAAAACATAGTTTTAGTAGCAAGATGTTATTTATTCTTAATTTTTAAGTATTTATTAAATGATGACTGGCTTTGATTCGATTCATACGGGAATATCGATTTTATTTCTAATCATTTTTTATGATACTTTTTTGCGCATTGAGGTCGATGTCATAAAACCTTAAAAACTAGAAAAATGGCTGAAAGAAATAATGATTTATTAGAGAAAAAAAACGTCCCTAATTTAATAGCAAAAGAAAATAGAGAGGTTGCTAAATAAAAACTATTTTAAATTCTCCACCGCTGAATTAAAGGACAAAATAAAATATTTTCATCAAAAATATTTGAACTTTCTCTCTATGAATCACTCGAAGGCAGTCGGTTTAAATCAATTAATTTATTTATTTAGTTGTAGTACCACCAAGTCACTAGGACATTAGTATTTATTTATTTTACTTAAAGAAAAATTGCTCAATGAATTTCAATTAAGTAATTGACTAAAAAAAAATAACACAACTATTTCTGTAATAATTATTGTAGATAATTGTATTTATATTTTTTGTTGAATATATTATAACAATTTTAAATTGTTTTATTTAATTTGTGAAACAATAACTTAACCTTATCGCTTTTTAGGGTTTTGTAGTAAACAAGGAACCCTTATAGTTTCGTCCGTCTGTCTGTCTGTATGTCCGTCTGTCCGCAGCTTAGCTCAGAGACTGTTAGTACTAGAAAGCTGTAATTTGGCATCGCGAAGTGGTAAAATAAAATAAAGAAAAATGATTTTTTTTGGGTACCTCCCCTGCACGTAAAGTGGGTATGTTTTGTTTTTTTCTCGTCTATCCCATAGTGTGGGGTGTCGTTGAAAAGATCGTTCAAAAATATTGTGGGTGTGTCAAAACTATTTTTCAATTCAGGGATCCGTTTGCGAAATATTAAGCGTTAAAGTGCTAATTTCTATTAGAGTCATGTGTCCCCCCCTGCCAGCTAAATGGTTATTTTCATATTTCTGAAAAAAATTACAGCAGTAGTATATATAACGAAGTTAAAAGGAAAGCTATCACAACTAAGTAGGCTTTACAGGTTAATGAGTTATAATCGACCAACTTAATTTTGGAGTTTGAAAAACATGTTCTCCCACACGGAATGTATGGGAGAACATGTTTTTCAAACTACAAAGTTAAGTTTGTTCTTGGGATAAAATATTAATTCATACCAACTACTGAACCCCTTATTGTACGTGGTCTGACACGCACTTGGCCGGTCTTTTCTTACTTTTCGGTATCGGTCGTTAGTTCACCTTGTAGGACTATCCATTTATTTTTACTTTGGTATAGCCGACGTCGCTTTACCAGTTTTGATAAATTCCCAGTAACTTGAAACTACACTAAACGTTGATGCCCATTTTGGTACACCCCTCCAAAAGTCATTGTGTAATACATGGTTACTCTTCTTAATTTCTCCCGAAAACGCAGGTCCTCGAGAGAATATAATAAATGAAGATATAAGTGGAGTAATAAAAGATTCGAGATCCACCAGTGTACAAGAATGGTACCTTCGATAATTACGTGGGAGAATTATAAGAAATATATAATAAGTTAATTATATTTGTGATTAAAACTGATTGTTAAAGTATAATGATGTCAACAATCGCAGGCCGATTCCCGGCCACCGTAGGCGCGGGCTTGCGGACGGTGAGCAATAGGTAGCTCGCCGTCCGATAAGGACCAGGCCCGGGTCGACGGCGCATTGTGTTCCACGCGCGCCTCAAAGAGATGTCAGCAAGTGAAGGGGTCCAGTAGGACCGATGCCTGCCGGGGTTGCGGGAAAGTCTGAAAGGGATACCGTGGCTTCTGGCAACGTACAGGCAACGGAAGGAACACGGGTGGGTTTTAGTCAGTAAGAGTCTGACACGCCCTCCCGCTCCACCCAGAGCGGGAGCAATTTTTTGATAATTTCCCACCCAAAAAAAAAAAAGAAAAGTATAATGATGTTCTATTATTAAAGGCTGATTAGGAAATACATAATTAAATTCTTTTTAGGGTTCCGTACCTCAAAAGGAAAAATAACGGAACCCTTATAGGATCACTCGTGTGTCTGTCTGTCTGTCCGTCTGTCACAGCCAATTTGCTCCGAATCTAATGGACCGATTAAGTTAAAATTTGGTACACATTTATGTATTTCTGTGACTCAAACACGGACGTGTAGTGTAAATAAATTAATTTTGAATATGGGGTCACTTTTGGGGGGCATTGAGAAAAAAAAATGGTTTTGTGAACTGTACCGAGTGACATATCAAATGAAAGGGCTTATTGCGAGGATCTCGAATAGATACACGCCCGCACAAACTGCAAATATTAATAATTATATCACTCTCTGTATTTCATATTTTTCTGTGTACTTCGTAATTGGCGTAATGTTTAGAATAATAATAATGTTATACTTACCGTCAGCTGTCAAGTTACCTTATAATAAATAAATAAATACATGTTGTTTTATAATGTTAAAATAAATACTTTTTAAGATATTTAAGAAAATCGATGAAAATTTACCATTCCCCTTATTTCCTAAACTACTGAGCCTACATTTTTGAACAAATACAGAGAATAGTTCTATGCTTAAAGATTACAGAAAAACCTATAAGAAGTCTATGGTCTTCAAATAACAGGGTAAATCACTCTATATTGTGCGTACAAACTTTTATTTGCAGTTGGAATGTATGAGGTACAAGTTTTACAACTACAATGTTAAGTTTGGTCTTGGGATAAATTCATCCCAACTACGGAACCCTTCATTCTGCGTGGTCCGACTCGCACTTGGCCGGTTTTTTTATAATCCTTTCACAAAAATAAAATCGATTTCGTTAGTGTCCATTTTACTGGCCAGTGATTTTGCAGTGATGGTTAACAAGTTTTCCGGGATTTTCTCGAAAAACAATGATGCAACAAAATATAAAGAATTCATAAAAAAGTTAGGGTGTGCGTTAAAGGGTAACCCTTTATAAGACGGCTCATATAAAGTGGCCAATAAACCAGACAGGTGACTTTAAGGTTGTTATCTCATAGATGTTTATTTGTACATTGCACCTTATGAACATTTCCCAAGTAGCAAAATGTGGTCCTGTAAGTATCCTAGGAGCATGTATTTTTTAGTCCTAAAGAAATTAAAGCATTTTTTTAAATAAACCAATTACAGGCACTTTTGAATTGTCAAGGGGTCGGTCAGTCAGAAAGATGAAGCTAGTTGCCCATTCCAAAGCGTAGTGGGTACCTATGGAGAAGAACGGGCAAGAAACTCCACGGACACTATTTTAAATCAAAATATTGTTACAAAGTATTCAATTGGTTACATCATTCATCTTGAAGTTATAAATGTGAAAATGATGCAAAACATTAAAAACGTCCGACACAATTCAAAAATAAAATTGTATTAAAATATGCCGTGGCAGCTAATATATGACCAGTCCCTACTGACGGCGCCCGTTCACGAATATGACGCATGGATTAGCACTATTCAGCAACCATTTTGAAGGGAACTAAAATACCCAACACACGCTCCACCATCAGCGAGACATTAGATTGAGCATGATATACTCTCAGCAGCCATTCAAGACAATGAAAGACATACCCAGTGCCTAAATGGTAGCTTTGTAGTCGGTACATAGTACTCACACATGTGCTATGCAATTATACAATGCCAGGAGATTGAATTTATACAGTGAAAAAATTGTTTTTAAACTCTTCAGCAGCTCCAACGGTGTTTTCAAAGACTAATCAATTAGTTTATGCGCCCTTGTGGAGCAGGACCAACGTTGAGCCAAGCATTTTTACAGCGATGTAATCCCCCAACTTATAATTTTCTTGGCTGCATAGTGTGCGTTTAATATAAGATTTTAATTTCGTTTCATTCAGTTGAAGTATGTGGGGAGGTATTTTATTGTAACATTTTAAGCAGTACCCTATGAAAGATGAGTCCACTTTTCATATTCATATTCATATCTTTATTTGCATTTTGCAATCTTTATTTGCATTTTTCACTTTAGCCAGCCTGAAACCCGGTTGAACTAATTGGTCCCTATTCCTAGTGATATAATTGTGTCTTGCACCTCTTTTACCAAAAAGGTGTACATTTTTCCTTACGTACATAATGTTTTCATAGATATATTGACAAGGTACCGTCATTATGTTAATATCTTTAAACAGTTCCCTTAGAGAGTTGCGCCTGCGGAGGCCATATAATGCTCTGATGCCTCTCTTCTGCAAAATAAAAATAGAAACTGCAGCCCTTCTCCATAGTAGAATACCGTACGAGTCGTACGGTACAATACGCACATGAAATCGTACAGTACAACATAATACTATGAAAGTAACTAAAATAGACTAGCCTCGCGGTATCTACATCAGTAAATTGACGGATTTTTCTCACAGCATAATATGCTGCTGAACTTAGCCGCCCTACAAGAGATGTTAAATGAGGACCCCATTGAAGCCTTGAGTCGAGCGTGATCCCTAGGAAAACAGTTTTATCGACGAATTTTAGTTTCTCTTGATTCAATACTATCTCACAGTTATTACTTTTGAAATTTTAGGACTGTTACGCCTTATAGTTGTTATGTTACAGTCCAGTAAAGCGCATTTCGATTTTATAATTATTTTATTAGGTGCTTTTATTTGTGTAATTGATCCAACAGTTAACAGCGTGATGCCATTACTAGAGCATTCGTTCTTCATTCTCGTTGTAACGGTGACGTTGGTGTCTTATGAAATATATTATTTTCAAAGAGAATGTAATCCACATTATAATATATATTAGATACAAAAGTTACCTATATTAAGGTAACTTTTGTTTCTTAACTGTTGTGTAAGGTATGACTACTGGACTTGCAAAATTAATTTAATTGATAAAGTCTTCGAGGATAATAAACATATCTTCATGCTTCAAAACTAAACATATTATTATTGGTTTATTCGATAATACTTAACAAAATCTTAAGTCGCTATAAGATCTGGATCACATGCCCTGATGTTGCATTATCAAAACTTTTATAATTTAATTTAGTCAAAGTTAAGACTATTATAGGACATACCTACTTTGCCTTATTTAAGTTTTAGGGTTTTAGGCCAATTACTCTAGTTAAAACAAATGTAGGACACGTACAAGCAGAATCTTACCCATAAAAATCGGAAGGCATGCAAATTTGGTTCTTAAAATCCATTACAAGTCACGACTAAGACAAATCAATCCTATAATATTCTTGACCTATACCAGCTATATCTAAGATGTTTATAGAAGTGAATGTTTTATAGAAGAATGAAACAAGACGTTAACAAGAGTAAAAAATCTTATTAAATGCATTTATAGTATCAAAAGCGCATATCGTCTTATACGATGCTGTTATAAGATTAATGATCTTAGTCAAAGCGTTTATTAGATTCCTATAAGACGTTTAGTCTTATAAGTCGATTACCTACTGTAGCAAAATTTTGCTACTTGGGTTACGACCCGGGTTAGAGCACACTGGCACGTCAACTGGCCAGCGTTCAAGTTCGTCATGTGGTATAACAAATTCGTGCTTTTTTTCAAGATGGTCTGTGAACAGGCCACCGTGAACCCGCGCAAGAATATTTGCTATCATCGCGTATAACCGTTACGTGTTTACAAATTTTATGGTAATAAAAAATCATGTCTTCTTGGAAAAGGTAAGTGAAACTATTATTTTATAGTATATACTTTGCGTTATGTGCAAATGTATTCGAGGATGATACGAAAAACATGTATTTTTTGCGATTGAATACAAACCGGTCTGTGGAAAAAAAAGAACTAAAAATTGTCTACCTAACCTTGAGATACTGTATCGAATATTTATTTTTCGACCTGTTTTTTGACCTATGAACCATATCGTTTTACAACAAGTATACATAATGTATAAGTATTTCTTATGTTATAATAATAAATGTACAATAAACACTCTTGCTCGGTACTTACTATTGTGAATGAATTTTTGGCGTTTTTTTGCGGCGTCCTATGAAAATAATAATGTAAGTTTTGCATTGTAATTTACACATTGTTATAGACGTCTGTCTAATACAATGTGGAAATTACAATGCAAAACTTATCGAGAATACATTTATCGGCAGTTGGAGTCACTAGATGAGGACCAATGGAATGATCTCGTGGATATTACAGATGGCCAGGCCTCACAATTAGACGTCAGTGATGAGTCTGATGCCTGTTTTGATGAAAGCGTTACTTTTAGTACCAGCATCCTGAGTACACGTAGTCGAAGTCAAGGATCAGATTCTAGAACATCGTCTTCATTACAACCCAGAGAGTTTTTGTTTCTGCCACGAACACTTATCCCACCATCGCCACCTCCACAGCCGCCGCCATCTCCACCGCCAACATCACCGAACCCGACCAGGTATCACGAGTAAAACTGAATAGAAGGTACTATGGCGAATAATTCCAAATCCTTGTCCGTTCAGAGTTATACTGTACCAAACATGTCAGTATTAGCAATACCCAAATATTTTTTTTAGTTCTATACTAATCCTAAAATACTTTTTTTTAAACCTATATTGTGTCCCACTGCTGGGAAAAGGCCTCCCCTTTTTCAAAGTTTGCTATTTAGAGACTTCGTTTTATTTTTCCTGTAATCTTTACATAAACTTCTATCACAGAATAATTTCAGATTTTTCTCTATGCAAACTTTGTAGATAAGGGGGTATAGGGGGGATAAGGGGACGGTATTTTTTTTTACACTTTTCGTCAAAAGTCGAATAAATGTGGCCTAAAAAAAAGAAAAATGTTTGAGAATGTGCAAATAGCGCTCCCCGCATGCCCTAGTCATTAAATTTTTGCCATTTCAATTTTTTAAGAAACCCGTACAATTTGTTGCAAAAAAAAACTTTCTTATTTGTAAAATAATTGGGCAAACGTCATCAAAATTATTCCATGTTGATAACATTAGTAGTTCTTGAAATATCCAGCGGTGACAGACAGACGGACAGATAGACTGAGTCGCATCATAAGGATTCGCAAACAGCTACCTAACGTTTAAAATACTATTTCAGAAAATACAAAGTCTTAACAATAAACAGGACATACTCGAAGCTTTCATTGCTCAAACTTTATTATATAAAGCTATAGGTATCTCGGAGACATGGCTATCATAAGAAAAGCTAGATATGATTAATTTTAGTGGATACGAATTCGCAGCATCTTACTGTCGCAACAGTTGGACAGGCGGAGGAGTCCTTATAATAGTTCAAGAACACATTGACTGCATACAAAGAAATGACATTACAAACATGTCTATAGAGTATGTATCAGAAATATGCGCAACTGAACTGCCAAACGAAAAATTACTAATCATAACTATGTATTGGAATAGAAGAGAGGAAGACATTTTCTATAAACAACTAAAGCAAATTCTAAAATATGTAAACATAAAGTACCCAAAATTAAATATTATCATAGATGGCGATTTTAATATTCATGTTCTATCTGATAACTTAAAAACAAACCAGCTTTTAAATTTAATGCAGGAACATAAATTAACACAACACATTAAAATACCAACACGCATCCCACCAACAACAAAAACATGTTTAGATCTAATATTTACAAACTTCGAATATAATGATATGTACACAACAGTAGAAGAACTAGGTTTTTCGGATATACCTCAACAAACAAAGAAAACTAACTGGTACAAAAAAAAAAAACGTTTCAACGATAAAAATATACTATTGTTCAAAACGAAATTACAGGAAATAAATTGGAACGGAATTATAACGACTGAAAATAACACTAACGAAAATTATGCAGCTTTTAATGACACACTAATCAATCTTCTGAATCAATACATACCATCACAAAACATGAAATTAAAATTGAATTATAATAAATACTGGCTTTCCAAAGGAATAAAAAACTCTTGTAATAATAAAAGATTACTAAAAATATTAGAAAAGACTGTAGTGACAGCAAAAAACAACACTTCAAGAATAAAATAAGAAAATCGAATAATAAAATAAAAACAATGTGGGGAATTATTAATGAACGAACAAATAAAAAAATTAAGCGTGAAAAAAATTATATAACCCTACAAATAAACAACGGCGTAACTTCACAGACCAGGGAGATAGCCAATATCTTTAATACATTCTTCGCTTCTATTGGGGAAGCTGTTGCAAGCCCAACTGACAGCAAGCAAAAAGGTTCTCCTGCTGTTATCTCTTCTTCAGAGAACACTATCTTCTTAAGCCCAGTGGATCCATATGAAGTAAACGCATTAATAAAAAACCTAAAAAATAAATCTAGCTATGGTATAGATGAGTTTCTACCAACCCTACTCAAACAATGTGCAGATGAACTTACTCTACCTTTTTACAAACTAATAAACCAATCGTTTGAATTTGAAGAAGGCGCGTTTCCTAACCTGTTAAAAAAAGCCCTTATCAAACCAATTCACAAAAAAAATACAAAAACCGACCCAAATAATTATCGACCCATTGCCCTCTTACTAACAGCTTCAAAAATATTTGAGAAAGCCATGTGCAATAGAGTTTACGCGTTTTGTGAAAAGCATAATATATTTAATGATTGTCAAAACGGCTTCCGAAAAAACCGATCCACTATCTTAGCAGTCTATAAGTACATACAAAAAGCTCTCAATATTATTAACGATAAAAAATACGCCATAGGTTCACTGCTGGACATGACAAAAGCGTACGATAAAGTACAATTTCCAATATATATGTCATGATTGGTTTGCATCTTACTTACAAAACAGAACAACTGGTAGAAGTACAATATTACAACCAAAAACCAAACGAAATAGAATTATTCCGGTCGAATAACATACCAATCAAAGCCTCAATCCCGCAAGGAAGCGTTATTGGCTGTTTTTTATTTCTTGTGTATGTAAATGTCCTTCCTAAACATATTAAAGAACCCTGCGTTTTGTTTGCGGACGATATATCGATAATAGCCTCATGTGACTCCGATATCAATCTTAATAATAAATTAAACTCCATACTCAACGATACTACAAATTGGATGACAGAAAATAACCTGGAAATAAACTTTAATAAAACAAAAATAATGACGTTCTACCCCCGCCAAAAAACACCGATACACTGAGAAAAATGTCATTTTGGCATAATCTTAAAATATCGTGACGTTGGTTTAAAATAGATGCGTTGTCTTATAATATGTTGATAATAAGTAAATATTACGCTAGAACTGAAATGTGTTAAGATGGAATCGAATTTTTTGGGTAAATAATGCAATATTATGATACTTGTCATCGTAAAAATTTGTAATTATGAAATAACATTGTCTTCTTCAAATAATAACACAATGTAATAGAAAATGGTCCACTGTCCCATAAATTAGTATGATAATTATAAATAAGATTCTAATTAAAAAACACAATGACAGTCACCGTAATATAAATAGATTTCATAGTTTAATATGAAGAAGTATCTCTAAAAATACGATGACCTCCCCCTAATGTACTATATTAAATTATAATGCTTTAAACTTATATTTTTAAAGTAAGCATCATTTTTTAATATTACAGTCATATTATTTTATGTGAATCCTATGATAATACGATTAAATAATCTCATATTTTTAGAGTAAGCATCAAAGTTCAATAATATAGTCATATTATTTTATGTGTATCCTACTAAATTATTATTACAGAGACCCATTTATGAGTAGCATTTGAATGATGTCCTACAAATTTAAGGTGACGGCATTATATAATGAGGTCTCCCTCTCTCACTTCATTCCGCCGCCGCGCCATTTCGGTCGGCCATTTGTATTTCACCGCTACAGCCGGCAAGTCACGACTCACGACTCGTTTAATTAATAGCAATAACAATTCCATTAGTGCCAGTGAACGTGTTTGATCAGTGCAAAAATGGATATGGCTACGCGTGATCTTTTAAAGAAGTGGAATTTGGAACGCTACATCGATCGTTTTGAAAGTAAGTTGACAAACCTACCTAGTAAGTTGCTAGCATGAGCTCACACATTACATTCACACATTCTAATTTCTAGCAAGAATAGGGTCAGAGTGTCGTCTTATAGGCACTATGAAAATATACTTAAAAAAATTTCGCGACCAATTTCAAGGTCACAGTTCTAACATAACCTTACCTATGGATCCCTTCGACATCGTTTTTACGACAAACGGTTGGTCGGAGACAAAAAACACCCAGACACTTTTAGCCTTTCTAGGTGTTACATACTATAGAATCGAGAAAATAAACGATTTGCGAAAATAACACTTTTTTGGCCGCTGTACACTCCAACCAAGAATAGTCTTGTCGTATGGTACCTACCCACCTACCTAGATATACGTTCATATTTATATTATACACTAGATTCGATGTGCAACTGCAACCCAAAAAAAAACAAATAGGTAGAGTGCGTCTAAACTAAAATGACGCGCCCCACTACCGCATTTACCGTAGTGTACGTATACAAATTTAAGTAGTGGGGCGCGTCATTTCAGCTTAGACGAGCTCTACCAACCTACATTTTATAAAGTCGATGCGACGACGTAGTGCATTTCACAGCTGCAATCAGGGCGCTGTTAAATTTACCTTTTTTTTCAGCTGAAAGAATTGATATCGCAACAATGCAGATGCTTAGTAAACAAGACATACATAGTATGTTCCCTCAAATAGGGGACAGACTCCGGTTTGAAGCAGCTCTGGCCATGTTAAAAAGCGACCAACCAAAAGATATGGTTTGTTTTCATGTTAAATTGTATTTCAAAAAAGTAAATTTTGTTTTAAACTTTTTGCTTACACATGCCCTGCGTCGCTTAAATGCACATTCTCCTACTTGCATGTAGGTAGGTAGGTACCTACTTATTAACTTTTATTATTTTAAAGTCTTCTTAAGATACCTAACAATTTAACCGGTGCAGTATTTATTTAAAAAGTGGAATAAAATCATAACTTTTCATCAGTCTTGTTAGTTTACCAACTAAGTACATTATTATTACCTTTTTAAATTTCTTGTTAAATTTCAGGATAACTCCTACAATTCATCACTCTTTGAAGAGGTCCTGAGGAATGACTTGTTAACTAGTCTACCTTGTAACTTAGAGCCTCTGCCACCGTGTGAAGGACTGCAAAGCTCAATCCTCAACCAAGACTGCGAAGCAGGACTTAACCAGGAAAATTTGGTAAGTTCTGCAAAATTGTAGAAAAGTACTCGTACTTACTGTTTTTTGGTTCAAGAGCAATATGTATTAATTTGTAATTACATCCATACTAATATTATAAATGCGAAAGTAAGTTTGTCTGTCTATCTGTCGGCTGGGGCAGGACCTTTTCACATTTTCATACCTAAGACACTGAACCGATGCAAAATTTGGTATAGACATTCTTTGAGACCAGGATCAGTCCTGATCTTGATCGATTAGTTTTTATCAGGGCCGGATCAAGGGACGAGGGCAGGACCGTTCACACCTGCAATGCTGAACCGATTACTAGTAAAAAAATATAACACTTCCCTTGAGTTATCTCCGGCTAGGGCTAGCTATAGCCTGTTAGTTAACGGTCGCACTCGGACACATTTAGTGATTATTTCAACGATTATTGAGGTTAATTGACCGTACATACTCATATTATCACACCTTTTTGTTACATGTACTATTATAACATTGTCTCAAAGTAAATATTATTTTAGGATGGTGACATACTGGTGATACCACTGGACTCGTCGTCGTCAGTGGGTGAAGCAGTTAGACAAGAGTCCACCGGGAGCAATTTAGTAAGTTATTGCCTATTATCCTGTACTTTTGATAAGGAATTTAAATTGACATTCAATATTGTTAACCCCCGGCGTAAACAGATAAGTTTAACGTCTGTACCTGTCCTGTCCTGTATGTGTGTACGGACGGCCGTTTAGGAGGTATACTATATGTCACAAAGATCAGTAATATATTTGGAGTTGGTGACAGCTATAACTAACTAAATGCATGATGCCTAGACTGGCACCGACTCCAACTGATCATTATACTGAATGGAAGGTAGGTATTGAACCTGTATTTTCAACATTTTAGTGACATTTTTTTTTAACTTTTACCTTGCATATTTAGTTTGTAACTTATACTATTTGTGTTTCAGGTGAATACCATACTGAATTCATCAGTCGAGGGAAAACAAATAATAGCAATTGGGCAGAAAACGGGCACCTTACCCTCAAACGTGCGTGGGCGTTTATGCAAGCTGCTTATGGAGAAGCTCATTACGGCCGAAAACCCGGTACTTCTGACAGATTCGCAGCTGCTTGCTCTATCCTACGACATTGGCAGATTATTTAAAGAGGAGTCACCACCCCTATACTACGCGCCGTACCTGCCGGCTGATGCTTACCAGGCTAAGCGCAATATCTCTGGCTGGTTAGTCACCGCCAGAAGGGCTCGACGGCAGCATTTAGTTTCGTTGGGCCTTATTGAAAAGCCCAAGTCACGTTCTCGCTCCAAGTCCAGTCCTAGGCTAGACACCCCTCCACTCGCTGGAATCGACCTGACCGGACTTAAAGAAGGTAACTCCTTTTCAAGAAATTTTATGTTTTCAGATTGAATTAAATTATCAAGAACAAAATTATTGAGAAAAATATCTGAATTAGTATAAATTTTCGTTACAAATTACAAAATATCTGAATCTAAGAACCGTTATTGTCATTGTACTAATTATTAATCGTTTTAATTTTTGTGTGCAGGTGAAGTGGAGGACGTAGCGTCAGCATTAGAGCAGCTGTCAAGTCCTTCAGCTGGTCCGTGGCAGGAGGTCAGTGCCCTGTGGCGGGAGACGGTGCGAGCTCGCCTCCGGTACTTGTACTACGAGGAAGGGACATTACAGGAGTACTTCAATAAGTATCCTATCCTGAAGTCAAGTGATGGATGGCGACTCCTGACTCATGACTACGAAGCACTGTTCCCTGATAAATCCGGGGGCCTCGACGCCTTGGATGCTTCATCGGAAAACATACTAAAAGCTGCTCAGCAGAAGCTTAACACCACAAAGGACTCGTTTCTTCGTCGAAAAATAGCTGATACATTGGCAATTTGTGACGGTAAGGAAATGATTCTGTTATATAGTTCTAGGTGCTCGACCTCCCTGGGTCGGTGAACCCGTTATAAAATATATAGACAAAAAAGAATTTAAAAATTATCTAACATGGTGCAGTCGTTCAGAAGTAACGGGCGGGCGGACACACATTTCGGCAATTCATTTTTACTTATATAGATAGATTTTATTTTGTTCTGATACTTTTCCCTATTTGCTCAGTTAATGATGATGTGTTGTGTCAAATATACTATTATTATTTTCTTTCCAGATGAACAACCGGAGACAAAATTAATAGCAGCGATATTGCTACTCGGCTGTCTCTTTATAGTTTTAACGGAATGCTGGCTGTCTTGTGTCACTAATCTCCCTGCTTTGGATGGCTATGATACATACAGCAGCACTAAACATCATAATCAAAATGATGGAATTGTCTTACTCATTAATAAATCTGTTTGCCATAAAATTGAAGAACCATCTTGTTTGGACGCCAATTGTTTAATTGTTAAGCAAGGAAAGGATACAGTTATTGTCTCGGTATATAGACCACACTGTTTTAAGAGTATTGATAATTTTTTAAACTCGCTGAATACCATTCTGACAGAACTATCATCTTTTAGGAATATTTTCATAGTTGGTGACATTAATATTAATATTTTAGATAGGAACACTAACACTTCTTGCTACCTTGAACTACTTTCTTTTCATGGATTGATCCCTGCCTATGATAATGCAACAAGAGGCAGAAGTTGTATTGATCACATTATTTTGAAAACAACCTTACCTTCTTTGTCAATAATAGTCACCGCGGCTGTCACAGATCATGAGCCGGTTTTATTTTGTTACAAAAATAAAATAAATAAATTACCAAATACCAGGTCAGCTAGCAAAATTAATTTTGATAATGTTATACTAGAATGTAAAAGCACAAACTTTGATGAACTGTTGCCATACCAAGATCCAAACCTGGCAACTACTATCCTCGTGGAACTCTTGCAAAAAATTATTATTGCTAATACAATTAATATAAAAATACCACGTATGAAGGCTACTATTAAACCTTGGATTTCTTCTGGCTTACTAAGATGCATTAGAAACAGGGATAGGATGCATATGAGACTTAAAAGCGAACCTAATAATCAAATACTTGCCACTACTTACAAAAGATACAGAAACTTCTGTAATTCAATACTTAAAAAATGTAAAATTACCTACAACAAACATGAAATTGAACTAGCAAAAAACAATAGTAAAAAGCTCTGGAATAGTATAAAAAGTATCACAAACTCGCATAAAGTTAAGCAAACAAATCAGGAACTGTTGACACTAAAAAACTCTGCAGTCGAATCTGTCAATACTGTTAACGAATTTTTTGCAAATATAGGCGAAAATTTGGCAAAGAATATTAGACCGATGCCAATTACATCAAACTTTATGTCGGAAAGTGTCCCAAATATGTCTTTTGCCCTATTGGATACAGACTGTGATGAGGTAGACAAGATTATAAGCAATCTGAAATCGGGAGCCAGTACCGGTTGGGACAATATCTCGAGCGAAATATTAAAAAAGATTAAAAAGTTTATTGTCCCACCTCTAACAAAGATTTTCAACAGCTGCCTGGCTCTCGGAGTTTTCCCAGATGCTTTCAAGCGATCCATACTGATACCCATTTACAAGAATGGGAGGAGAGATTGTGTCAATAATTATCGTCCGATATCTATCCTGCCATCTTTGTCTAAGGTTTTAGAGAAAATTATTAATATGAGGCTGACAAATTATTTGGAAAAGAACAACCTCTTATCTGATGCCCAATACGGCTTTAGACCAAATAGATCAACTGATGTTGCTGTGCACTATTTCGTTGATTTTATCGCGACTAACCTGGACGAAAAAAGCAAGTGCTTGTCAATCTTTTTAGACCTGGCAAAAGCTTTTGACACAGTCTCTCTTCCCAACCTATTGCTTAAACTCGAATCATTGGGTATCAGAGGGAATCAACTTCGTTTATTTAAAAGTTACCTCTCTGATCGGATACAGCGGGTAAGGATAGGTAATAATCTTAGCAATGAACAACCTGTTAAGCTCGGAGTACCACAGGGAAGTATTTTGGGTCCCTCGTTATTTCTGTGCTACATTAATGAACTTTGTCAACTAAAGCTCAATTGTTGTAAAATAATTTCTTATGCTGACGATACAACCCTCACTTTTTACGGGAAATCGTGGCACAACGTCTTCGCAAATGCCCAACAAGGTTTTGATAAGGTCTGTCAATGGTTAGCATCTAACTCGCTAACCTTAAACGCGGATAAAACCAAATATATAACATTTACTTTAAGAAATTATAATATGAATAATTCTGTCCTTCTGCAGCACCAAATAATAGCTCATTGCTGTAACCAAGTACCAGATTCGATCTGCGATTGTCCACACATTAACTTCACAAACTCTATAAAATATCTGGGAATAACAGTTGATCGAAATTTAAGTTTTGCGGAACACATAAGTAACGTAGCTGCAAGAGTCAGAAAGCTTACTTATATTTTCAAACAGTTAAGACATGTGGCGGATCCCGAGATAATGAAAACTGTTTACCTAGCTCTCTGTCAATCTGTCCTTGCTTACTGTATCTCTTCTTGGGGTGGAGCAGCTAAAAGTCACTTAATAGAACTGGAGCGGGCTCAAAGACTCGTATTAAAAATAAGCCTTTTCAAACCGAGACTTTTTCCGACAGTGGCACTTTATAGCTTAGCTGAAGTTCTATCAGTCAGACAGCTTTATATACTTGCTGTTATCTTAAAACAACATAAATTTACACAGTTTGACCCAAACAACGTAGTTCTTACCCGACGTCGGAACTACCAAGTTTGCCAAATAAACCCAACCAAAACAGCTGCTAGCGCAAATTATTTCTTCTTTCAAGGACCGAGACTTTATAACCTTGCCAACAAAATCCTGCAAATTTACCACAAAACCAAAATGGAATGCAAATTAAATATCACAAAATGGCTTCTCACTCTTGACTACCATGAAACAGAAACACTCTTAAACAGACACAGAAACATTTAGACTCACCACAAAACCATAGTTTAGAGGATGGCATACTCAAATATACAGTAACTCTCCCACTCTCTCATAAACACACACTCACTCTCACCCTCACCATCCAATACTCACCCTCACACCTGCCCATACGCACACACCCTCACACAACAATACACCTATACACACCCTCACACCCACGGTACTCGTCCAGTTTTACTCCCATATACATCTCTGATGTATTAAATAAGTAGCGTTAAGATCTTCGGTTGGGGCCAGGAGACCCAAGACACAAGCTTTGCTTAGTTTGGGCTCCTGTCTCTCTTCTAATTCTGTATAGACTCAAATTGTAAATATGTTTTAAGGGAGAAAATAAACGAATTTATTATTATTATTATTATTATTTAATATTCCTCCTGCCCGTCGATCTAGAAAAGACTGGCAAGCTTCACGAGCGGAGATATTGGATGGATTTGTGACCATCGTGGATGATGACGCAGACGTGCAAGTGGTAATTGAGGAGCGTCGCCAAAAGCTTCAAAACCTAGGTATTAGCCTCCAACCATTTATAATTTGGTGCCGCCAGTCAGGTGTCTCCTTCACAGTATGTGACAATACGTTTTACAAGTTCACAACACTAACTGAGGCTGTTGATGTGACTTTTAAAATATTTCATGCTACTGCGGCTAAATATCCTACTGAAAGCTATAACATTTGGCTTATTATCCAAATTGGTTTTTACAAAGTCAAAACATCGTACGATCGTATGTCACAATCTGTGAAGGAGATATTAGTTACTCTCGGAGTCACAATTTAAATTAAGATGAAGTGTCACAGTTGTAAAAGGACTTTTCCCACGTTTTCTTCACTTATTACCCACATAAGGAAAGAATGTGAAAAAATTGATATTACTGGAGTTTATAAATGTGGTGAAGACGCATGCTACCGGTATTTCACGGACGTTAGACAATTTAGAAAACATGTTAACTTAAAACATTTGAATAAAGTAAACACTCGTTATTTGCCATCCACCTCAAACGAGGCTTGCGTAGTTCCTATGTGTGAAACAGAGACTACCAAAGTAGCAACTGAGCACATATACATTGAAGCTGATAGTGAACCGGAAGTCCTTGATAATGCTGATAGTATTATTCATAAAGAAGTTTTGAAATTTATTTCAACGCTCTATGTAAATCCCTCTGTATCTCGATCGTCTGTACAAGCTATGGTTAGTCATTTGCAAACCCTTCTTGACAATATCGCACCGTCTTTAATGTCCGTATTCGGCCCTGTGCTAGCTGATGAGGAAAGCATGTCTGGAAGCGAAATTAATAAACGACTTCATAAGTTCAACACAGCTTTGAAGGGCATCTTTTTTCCGTTTCGTTCAGAATATTTGAGATTCCGAGAATTGAATTTATTAGGTTCTTTTATATATATTATATTTTATATATATTTTCACCACATGAAGTAATCGTTGGTTATTGTCCTGACATTTCACAAAGGAGTAACACTTTAACATTACACACCAAGCCACGTACAATGCAAGTAATTCAACTTCGCCAGGTTTTGAAGAATTTTTTTTCCATTGACACTATTTGGAAAGATGTAACGGATTATTTGAACCACCTAAGGGGTAATTTAATAATCTGTGAAGAAAATCCGATGAGGCCAATGTGTCTAGAAAATGTAATGCAGGGATCTGTATGGCTGGCAATGTGTACACCGCAGGCGTCGGACATTATTCTTCCTTTAGTAGTATACTATGAGTAGGGTATAATTGGGGGTTCTGCATCACTTGCTCTCGCTGCGCTCGAGCTGAGTGATGCAAAAACCCCCAATTATACCCTACTGATTCTGATCTGATGATACCTTCGTAACAATGAAGCTCAAATATCTTTTCTACTTGGGCCGATATAATATAAACAACAAATGTCTCAAGTTCGACAGCGCGGCGTGCTCGGAGCGACTCGAGCGCATCGATGGGGTATCGATTTATTAAATCGTAAGGAATTGAATAGGTAGCGAATGTTGATGACGATGAGAACAGTGCAACATGCCTCTGTTAGCACAGTAGTTTTTGTAAGGTAATAACACGGTGTGAAGTCCTTTCCTTTTACAAGTAAACATTAAATACTTATAAGTTTAACTGGGTCCGCGTTAAACATTCATGTAGACTTCATTCATGAAGATCTTGTGGGTCTAATGATTGGAGACGCAACTGCTGAGCAGAGTGAGATGAGGGTTCAGTTTTTTTTTTTAGGTTTTAGGCATTTGGTATATATACAAAACACACACACACACACATACATATATATATATATGTTACTGTTATAATCAACGTAGTCGAGTAGATTCCAACTCGCATCCGCTTGCATAGAAGGTGAGCGTTCAAACTGCTAGGCTATCGGCGTACAAAAGTATGTACAACTTCCTTTTTAAAATTTCATCTCAGGTATCCGCAACGCTGTGTTATTCCTAAATAAGGTAAGAAAGATGGTTGTGCTGCACATTATCAAATTAATCTCTATGTATTGAGCACATAGAGTTTATTTTATAACAATCTACTTTTGCTCATTACATGTAGCAACATGTCATTAGAGTTTTGGAACGAAGTTCCTTATTTTCCTGTTTTAAGAGTGCATTAATTGAAAAGTATTCGTTCGAGATATACGCATATTTATAAAATGTCGGTGAGTATTTTTCTACGTATTTTTGTTAATAATAATTATAATAATATTATAATAATACGTGTTTACTTAGTTTTTGTTTTTATTTATGTTTCAGGACTCTGAAGGCCTTTTTAATTTCATTCCATATGATCCACCAGTTGCAAGTAAATCACCCAAACTCAATTTGAAGAGAAAGGGGGAAACCTCATCAACTCCACAAAAGCGCAAACGAGTTCAAGTATACTCATATGTTAAAACGAGAGCTCCAAACACGACTGCATTAACGAGGACGATCAAAATTGAAATTTATGAGGGTGATAACCAGCCTGAAAAGCCTTGCGAGTGCCGCGCGGACAAATGTGTGCAATATGTAATAGAAAATATATGTGATGATACTACTTACTTAGCTTTAGAAAATATAATTGGTAAAATACATGAAAACATGCAATCTTAGTTTATGTCTGTAATTTCTTTATTAGTAATAATATTAGAATGTAAGCTCTTGAAATAAAGGTAAAATTGTATAATAAAAAATATAAATAGGTAAAATTGTGTAATTACAACATAACATAAATATATATTTACGAACTCTAAAACAAATTAGAAATATTGAGTTACTGTAATAAGCTGTAATAAACTTATTTGATTTTTGTATGTATCACAAAATATTTGGTTTCATTTTTATTAAACTATACCTAGGCCTGGCCCTAAAAAAAAAAAAAAAAAAAAAAAATAATAAAAATACTTACAGACATGATGGGAAGATAAAATAAATAAACAAAAATCTTGCAAGTTTTTTTTTTTTTTTTTTTTTAGTTTTCTAGTTGAATTTACAAACATATTAGAAATAATGTGTTATGATATTTTTAATATTTATTATTATTTTACAGTATATTAGAAGATTTATTATTAATATATTAAAAAAATAAAATTGTTTGTTTCATTTACCAAAGTTCAATATTCACGCAACCTAATTCTGTAATATCAAATAAGAGTAGCATAAGGGAATATCACTTTGAAATCCATTGACATCTCTTTCTATTAACATTAAAATGAAAAGGATAGCTATATCTATCACAACCTTTACGACTTGAGACTTTACAGAATACGCCAGCATTTCTGTATACACAGCAAATAACTAGCGGAGATCTCATTTTATTGGTTTTCGTATATGTTTGTTTCTATTCCACCAAAGCTATTTGACATATCATTCCTTTTAAGATTTTCGTCTCCAGTTGCGTTAAAAAACTCGAATAAGGATAAAATGCTGTGAGAGCACTTTCCTAAACGAGAGTATTCGGAAGCATTCACAGCGCGATTTCATTACGAGAAATGATTTAAATAAAATCTACTTTAAGTGCTCCGGTAATAGAGATGAAATTCTATTAACAAATAAAGTTTGAATTATATTTTTCAAGTAATTATTTTTGGAAAGTAACATTATGGCTATGGCTTTAGAATTTAGGTCTATAAAAATAAGCATCTGAGATTATTCCTCACATTTTGTCATCGTTGTGCTGAAAAGCATTTCACTGAGGTATCGCGAGTGTATTTTTGTTGGGTGTGTTGTACTACAAGTGATTTTTTGTTGGGTGTGTTGTACTACAAGTGTTGCAGAAAAAGTATGTGAGTATTATATTTTATTTAAATCATGTACTGGCGCTGTATTTTTAATTTCATATTATTAATTATTCCTACTAATATTATAAATGCGAAAGTTTGTTCGTCTGTTACTCTTTCACGCAAAAACTGCCGAACTGATTTTCACGAAATTTGGCACACACACGCACATAGAGGTTGACTCGGATTAACACATAGGTACGGGAAGTAGTTCCTTCGGGATGCAGGTGAAACCGCAGGAAACAGCTAGTATTAATATAACTCTATCATTTTGAACGCTTATTTTCATTTGATTGGTATAACAAGCAATAAATACAAGACCTTAGATCGATTTCTTATTCCCTATTCGATATTCGAAACATGTTTATTGTTTCATGTTGTTAGGAATGTATAACAAAAATATTTATTGCATTTTAATTCTGTCTTCAGGGCTCAGTCAACGAATAATCCTTTTTGGGTTGAAGAAGGCGACTCCACCCCTCCAATATCTCGAGCAACTAAAGAAAAAATAAGCGGCAGCTCGAAAAAAAAAGCTGTGAAGAGAGACAAAAAAGTGTCTCAAAAGAAGAAGGCGTTGCTTTCCAAAAACCCATTCGCTTCAGAAACAGAGTCTGATAGCGACGGACAGCAAATTGTTGCAACATCAGCTCCAAAAAGAAAGCGGAATATCACCGCTTCAGATTCTGAGGTAAGGTATTTTTTCAAACGTATTAAATCATTTCATTGATTACAAACACACACCCGCTAAATATGCTCATGAAGTTTTTCATGAGTATATTTAGTGTTTTAGTGAGTGATTTTATCCATTAAAATTATACTTGTTTGTGGGCATAAGAGTTTTATAAGCTTTCTAATAGATTATCTATAATTAAAGTAGTAATAGATTAAACGACGTAGAAGTCTAAAAAATGTTGCTCTTTATTGTTTTAATTAAAACTAGTTATTTTTTGTATTTCAGGATGAATCGTCTCGACCGTTGATTCGTGCTGCTACCCTGAAGAGCTGCTTCAGTCAGCGAGTAGCTACTGGCCACACCTTCCAGTCGGATCCAGGAAGAGTTGGAAAGTATTATTTTGAATTGAGAGTTTATAATACTGACGAAGTGGAAAAACTTGCTGCAAATGAGCGTTGGAAACATTCTTTTGTAACTTTAAAATTATCAACTGATAAAGATAATGCTGTGTGGAAGGCTTTAACACACCTTGTAAATACTGGAAGGGCTGAATTTAAAGATATCCAGCCTGTTATATACAGCAAACCTTCTTAGATTTAATATTAAAAAGAAAAACAACTTTCATACCCTGTCTATAGGTACTACTTATGCGCTCTTTTAGCGCAAGTTTTTTTTTTTAATTTGGAAATAACTATAATATAAATCTGTTTAATCTTTTTAATTATAAGTTTGTTTAATCACATTTATGGAAACATATAGTCTTTATAAAAAAATGTGAGAATATTATTTAAACAAAGTTTTCTATATTACAGCAACATACATTACAACAACATCAATAAGTATTTTTATATTTATTTATATATGTATATTTATATACATTCCCGTGCAAATATATACATTTATATAAATGTTTATATCTGCTTATAATTATTTTAAGTTTATATTATTATAAAATACCCAATAATTACCTAATTCATATTAGTTATTGTTTTGCCTGTATTTTTAACTCTGATTTTGTGCATTTTGTATTGCAAATTTTAAATGAAAAATTATTTTATATTACACATGTACTTTTTCAGAGGTTCAAACTAAGAATTTTTTTTTTCAGAGGTTCAATCTAAGAAATTTAAAAACCTGAAATAAGAAATTAAAACTGAGAAATTTAAAAACCTGAAATAAGAAATTAAAACTGAGAAATTTAAAAACCTGAAATAAGAAATTAAAACTGAGAAATTTAAAATCTCGAAATACGAAATTAAAACTGAGAAATTAAAAAACCTGAAATAAGAAATTAAAACAAAGAAATATAAAAACCCGAATGAACATGTTTTTTTGTAAAGACTGTAATATTTATGTTTCAAAATTAGCAGCACATAGTAGAACAAATATTCATAAATCTAATGTATTGCTATGCTCCGAATTCGATAATATTCAAGTTATTGCTACTGCCTTTAAGAATAGAATCATAAGTTACAAAGTGAATCCAATTAAATCCAGTGACATAACAATTACTCCAGAAATATTTTTAAATCAAGTTTCAAAATCTGTATGTAAAATTATCAATCTTATGATTCAAAAACATAAAGCAATTAAAGTCAATTTTGAATTATTTGTTTCATACATTTTGCCAAAAAATAATGAAAGCTCTATAAAATCTTTCAACACCAAATATATGATAGCAGTTCCGAATACAAATATTTCTGATATCTATTTTCAATGCTCTGAAAAATTAATATCTAAATGTTTAGAATTTGAACTTGGCGAATCTGGGTGGACTATTAATTTTATAAGCCATTTGGAAATAAACATAAACAAATACAATCCTTTGAGAGCTGGTACTTATTTAGAATTGCCTACTGTTATAAAAAACACAAAGTCATGTTTGAATATACGTAACAATGACAATCATTGTTTTTTGTGGTGTATTATTGCTCAAATGTTTCCTAAAAAATTGAATGCTAATAGAATGCAATCGTACCCACACTATACGTTTCTATTAAACATAAATGATATGTCTTTTCCACCAAGTTTTGATGATATTAAAATCTTTGAGAAAAATAATCCTTCTATAAGTGTAAATGTATATGGTCTTGAAGCTAGTAATCATGTAACAGGCCCATTATATTTGACACGTGAACGAAAGCTTATACATGTCAATTTGTTGTACATAACTAAAGGTGATAAAGCCCATTTTTGTTTAATAAAAAATTTTGGTCGCCTTGTGCATCGACAATTAACCAAACATAAATCTAAACTATTTTTGTGTGATGAGTGTTTTTTGTATCATGATGATGAAGATAAATTATTAAATCACAACTGTAGCAAAATAAAAACAGTTTTGCCTGATGAACATAGCAAATTACAATTTTCAAACTTTGAGAGAACGCAAAGAATTCCAATTGTAATATACGGAGATTTTGAAAGTTTGCTTTGCAATTACTCAGACAAAAATAAATCGCTTTTTACTGAATCTGTGCAGGCACATGAAGCATCATCGTATGCTTATTATATTTGTTGCAACTCTAAACCTGAATTAAATAATTTTGTTAGTTATAGAGGCCCAAACTGCGCACAAAAATTTGTTGAAACCATTACAAATGATGTAAAAAGGTTGTATAAAGTTTTGCAAAATAAACAGTCAATGATGCCTCTTTCTTCTGATGAGTTAAATTCATTTAAAATAGCTGAGTTATGTCACATATGTAAAACCAAGTTTACACAAACTGATAAAAAAGTTAAAGATCATGATCATTTCACCGGTAAATATAGAGGTGCTGCACACAACGCTTGTAATTTGAAATTGAAACAGTGTCAATACATACCTATAATTTTTCACAATTTGTCTGGATATGATTGCCATTTATTTATAAAAGAGCTATCGGATGTAATTGGCAAAATTACTTTAATTCCTAAATCAAAAGAAAAGTACATATCGTTCACAAAAATCATACCTATTGATAATAAAACTACAGTGCAATTAAAATTTATTGATTCTTTTAACTTTTTAAGCACCAGTTTAGATAAATTGGTAAAAACGTTACACACAGACGATTTTCAACACATGCGATTGTTTTTTGATCATGATCGTTTATTTAATTTAGCATGTAGAAAAGGTGTATATTGTTATGACTATTTAAACAGATGGGAAAAATATGATGAAACCCAGCTGCCTGAAAAGTCAAAATTTTTCAATAAACTAACGGGAGAAAATATTTCAACTGAAGATTATCAGCATGCTTTAAACATATGGCGAACATTTGAAATAAAAAATTTAGGAGAGTACACAGACCTTTATTTAAAATGTGATGTATTGTTATTATGTGATATTTTTGAGAAGTTTCGAGAAATGAGTTTATTTTATTACAATTTAGACCCATGTTATTATGTTTCATCACCATCGTTAAGTTGGGATGCTATGCTGTGGTACACTAAAGTTCAGCTTGATTTAATATCTGACGTAGAAATGTACCAAATGATAGAAAATGGAATTCGCGGAGGTCTTGCCCAATGCTCATTAAGATATGCTAAAGCTAATAACAAATATCAATCATCGTATAATAAGAACGAGGCAAGCTCATACCTTATTTATCTTGACTGTGTGAATTTATATGGCTTTGCAATGATGCAAAAACTTCCAATGCGTAACTTCCGATTTCTTAATGATAATGAAATAAATAAATTTGATATAAATGGTGTAAACAAAAACGGTGATGAGGGATACATTTTGGAGGTAGATTTATATTACCCACCTAACATTCATAATGCTCATTCGGATCTTCCCTTTGCTGCCGAAAAATATTCACCTATGCAAAACAAGTGTAAAAAGTTAATTGCAAATTTGTATAACAAACATCGTTTTGTTATCCATTATATGCATTTACAAGAGTGTTTAGCAAATGGTTTAATATTGTTAAAAATATACAGAATATTATCATTTTATCAAGATAACTTTTTAAAACCATATATTTTATTGAATACTTCTCTCAGGCAAAAAGCTAAATCTGATTTTGAAAAAGATTTTTTTAAGAAACAAAACAATTCTATTTTTGGAAAAACAATTGAAAATAAGCGGAAACAAGTTGATGTTAGGCTCGTAAAATTATGGAAAGATAAGTTAAATACAACCAACAAATTGCATGGTGCTGAAAGGTATATTAGCGCACCGCATTTCAAAGACTTGTCAATTTTATCGGAAAGTTTAGTAGCTATTCAATTGAATAAAACAAAAGTTACATTGGACCGCCCTATTTATATTGGATTTTCTATTCTTGAAATTTCTAAAACGCATTTATATAATTTTCATTATTCTGTAATTAAAAAAATATATGGAAATAATGTTATTTTATGTTACACTGATACTGACAGCTTACTTTATTTGGTAAAAACTGAAAATTTTTATGAAGATATGAAAAACAATATTTGTTATTTTGACACGAGCAATTTTGAGGATAACAATATATATGGATTACCTAAAGCTAATATGAAAATACCAGGTTATTTCAAGGATGAATTGGGTGGAGAGATTATTTCAGAATTTGTAGGTTTACGAGCTAAGTTGTATTGTATACGCGCGGAAAATAAAACTATAAAGAAAGCAAAGGGAATAACAAAGCCGGTAACAAAAAAATTGGATATTGAAAAATATAAAAGAGCATTAATGTTAAATGATAACCTTCGAGATGATATGTATGTTATAAGATCAAAAAATCATCAAGTTTTTACACAAAAGTTAAATAAGCTCATTCTTAACAGTGATGATGATAAAAGGCAAAGGATAGAAGGTTGTTTCAACACTTTACCTTGGGGGCATTATAGTTCAATACTTTAGTACATGTGTCTATTTATTCTACTAAGTTGATTACAATGTAATTAAATGTGTTATGTAATAAGAATATAATAAAGAGAAATGTAATTAGGACATAATCTTATAAAATGTATTTAATCAATAAATGTGTACGCTGTATTTATTTGTTTATTTTTCCCTTTCCGAAAGATTTTCCCTCTTTTATAAACAATGTGTATAGATTATTATCATGAATAACGTTAGTATATATACTTTTACATAATTATATACACTGTTTGCACATTGTTTATTAATAAGAGGTATTATCTAGTAACAAATTTATCAGGTAATTCAAAACACAGTTTGCAGAATCTATTTTGTTTATTGGGTCACGCTAAATAATAAGATTCACAACCTCAGAAATAAGATTCACAATCAATTTCACAAATTAATTTTTTTCACTATTTTTTCAATCAAATGTTCAGTTTCATCCATTATTTCATCATAATTGTTTCTGACTAGGTACTGAACACTTACACGAGTGCTGTCATGTTCATTGCAGCTCCTTCCGGAAGCATTGTCACTCATGTCATGAATACTTATATTTATCAAATGATGAGCTTTTCCTGGCTCTTTCCGAATAATATAAGATGAATTATCTAATGTAATAGTTTTTGAATAAAATTGAGATTTGCAATTTTTCTTCATATTTGCAGACCTCCTTTTTTTCTCTTTTATTTTTTCTGTTGGTTGTTTTTGTGACACAGTTTTGATAACTGGAATATTGGAGGTATTCAGATCTTGAGTAAAATAGAATGATTTAACAGCAGCATCGTTATCCGCAATATAAGGATCACTCAGTTTCTGTAAAGAGAATGATGATTAAACTATAGGTAAATATGACAGCGATACAATAATATTATTTTTGACACATTCCTCACAACAAAAATAATAGTTGTTATTGTTGAATGTCAAAAATCATTTTATCTAAAAAGATGTAAATATTTGTACATTTATAATTAGATACATACCTCGCGTAATCGCGACTGTTCGTGTCCTGCAGAAATCTCATTATCCCAAAAACTAGGACTGTATGATGGTGAAAGAGACATTATTCTGAAAAGAAAATAAATTTGTCTAAAGTTGTTTGGATATGAACTTTCAATAATAATTATATCAAAACTTACCTTTAGTAAAAAAAAAAAAGCTATTTAATTTGAAAATTATTGATAAGTGACTGTCTTGCACTGGCTGCAGCTATTAAATGATTCATTGTAACAAAAAAAAATTCTTAAATATTTAAGAAAAGAATTCTAGTTTAGCAAAACTATAGCTGTTATTATAATTATCATGTATATATTGAAGGATCGAGAAAAGTGCAATTAGTAGGCAAGATGAAGTTGATCAAACAACCCATATCTCTAAATGTAAATAATATTAATTTTAATGACTCCAGTTGTCAGATCCGACACAGCGCTTTATTGCCTAATACGATTCGTTGTATTATATGTGGGCCCTCAAATTGTGGTAAAACAAACGTTATGATCAGTTTATTATTACATGAAAATGGTCTTAAATTTCAAAATCTGTATCTTTACTCAAAAACGAATTTCCAACCAAAATATCGTTTTTTAAGTGAAGTGTTAAGAAGAGTACCTCAAATTAAATTCTATGAGTTTAGCGACAATAAAGATGTTATATCTCCCAGTGAAGCATTACCAAATTCTATATTTATTTTTGACGATGTTGCAACAGAAAATCAGACTAATATTCGCAATTATTTTTGTATGGGGAGACATAAGCAAATCGATTGTTTTTATTTATCTCAGACCTATTCAAAGATACCAAAACAATTGTTACGTGACAATGCTAATTTTCTTATAGTATTTAGACAAGATGATGTGAACTTAAAACATATTTATGAGGAACATGTCAGTCCTGATTTAAACTGGAACCAGTTCAAAGAAATCTGTAAAACAGTTTGGAGTGATCCTTTCAATTTTTTACTTATTAACAAAGAGTCTATATTAAATAATGGGAGGTACAGAAAGAATTTCGATACATTTTTTAAATTCTAATGAATGCAGATGTCTGTATGTGGTACATCCATATAAATGAATTGTATACAGAAACATTGTTAGTCTTATTTCTCTCTTAGTTGAACACAGTTGTGATTACATAAAATGGAAAAAAATATTAAAATGGAATTAATCAAGTCGGTCGACTCCATAAAAAAGAAAATAAACGAAATGAAAAATCATGAACATGAAGTTAATTTATCCTTAGATAAAATGTTCAAACCAGTTTCAGACCCTCTAAAAACTTTTATAAATTCTCAAAGATTAATCGAAAATATTAAGCATGATAAAAACGTGTCCGATAATTCTATACCTATGGAATCAGATGCAAATTGTGAAAACACTCCTACTGAATGTGAAGATTTTCATGATGCTGATATATTTTTTTCAAGCTCTCCTAAAAAAGAAGTAAAAGATAATTTAGAACTTTCGTTGGAAAGTGAGGATATCTACGGTATTTATGATGGTGTAAATGTACCATTTGGAATAAGAACCGACAATAAAACTTTAATGATGGGTAACTCCATAGTATCTTTTTCTAAAATTCAAAATATTGGCGGAGATAACTTAGTTTTGGTTAAAATTGGAGATAGAAGTTACGATTTCACCCCTGGACTAAAAGAACTTTTACTTCGAAAGAAACCTGACTTAAAGATTGTAACTGATGCCGATAGACTTGTCTACAAAGATATACTACATTATACCAACGCCCATAAGAGGGATTTTAATCCTAGAGGTCAAATAAGAGGTGACAAAGGGCTCAAATATCGAGATATAATCAGACCATTATTTTCTGAGACAGTGTTGGAAAACAATAAAAAAAAAATAGGAGGCAGTTTGCCGACACTTAAAACATATAAAAAGAATGCTGACTTAGTATATTGGGACGATCCGAATGAATTGGTTCAAAGATTAAAATTATTAATAGCTTCAAGAGATGCAGGTAATACAAATCATGACAATGAAATTTTATCAATAATTGAAGAATTAAAAGAAGCTAACATAATTAAAGAATAAATACTGATGCTCAGAAAACTTTTCATTCAGTATTACAACGTCATTCATTATGAATATATAAATATACAATATATAGGTATATACATATGAATATCTAAATAAAATATATTTAAGATATTATTTTAAAATGAGCAAAGCGGATGTGGTAAATGAAATTCATAAAAGTGCGAGGGTGAACTTTCCGCGAAGGCATGTTATTATGAAGGATATAGATGATCTATGGCAAGCAGATTTAATAGATATGCAAACAGTGTCGAAGGAAAATAATAATTATAAATATATTCTTGCCATAATTGACACATTTTCAAAATATGCTTGGGCGCTTCCTTTGAAAAGTAAAAACAAAGATGAGGTGTATAATGCTTTTGTAATTCTATTGAAAGATAATCGCATACCTAAAAATTTACAAACAGATAACGGTACAGAATTTTATAATAACAAATTTAAATATCTTATGCAGTCGTATAATATTAATCATTATTCAACATTTTCATCTAAAAAGGCTTCAATTGTGGAGAGATTTATAAGAACATTAAAATCTAAACTGTATAAAGAGTTTAGTTTAAAAGGTAATTATATTTGGATAAAAAATACGCTGGACAATGTAGTTCATAAATACAATCATACCTATCATCGAACAATTAATGAAATACCAGCAAATGTCAACAATGGAAATAAGAAAGAAATATTAAAAAGATTTAATAGTTTAGTGAAAAATAAAGAAAGTATAAAATGCAAGTTTAAAGTGGGTGATTACGTTCGTATCAGTAAGTACAAAGGAACATTCGAAAAAGGTTATACTCCCAATTGGTCAACAGAAATATTTAAAATTAGATACAAGCAGAATACTACTCCTATCACTTACTTAATTGAAGATACGATAAGAGGACAACCTATACTAGGAGCATTTTATGAGCAAGAACTTCAGAAGACAAAACACCCAAATGTATATTTAGTCGAGAAAGTTCTTAGAAGAAAAGGTAGCAGGGTTTTAGTAAAATGGTTAGGTTTGTCTTCAGCTGAAAGCAGTTGGATCGATAAATCGAATGTTATATTGTAAATGAAATAATAATAACAACAAACTCGAATCGCATAACTATTTATTAAAGTATTCAAACCGGAATCATCAGTTTTATAATGTGTTTTGGAGAGAGCAGTCTTCTCAATTGGCTTATTAATAATTTACCATTTGAATTACATTTACCAGGATATAATTACTGTGGTCCTGGTACTAAATTAATAAAAAGACTTGCACAAGAAGATAACGGTATAAATAAGTTGGACGAATATTGCAGAGATCACGATATTGCATATCACAAGTCATCAAACTTGAAAGAGCGACATAAGGCTGATTTAATTTTGTTAAAAATGGCGAAACAGCGAGCGGTTGCTTCCGACGCCAGTATAGGCGAAAAACTCGCGGCACGCTTAGTAAGTAAGGCTATGTCGGCAAAAATTAAAACTGGTTCTGGTTTGAGGAAAAAGCGGTCTCCAAAAGTTACATCTGGAAAAGGATTAAAAAGTAAATTAAAAACTGTTATTACAAAAGCAAAAAGACATATAAAAAAATTTAAACCTAAGAGCAAGAAAATGGCTATAGAATTAGCTATTGCCGTTACCAGAGAATTAGCTGATGATTCATCGATTAAGCTCCCCCGGGTTATTCCTATTCCAAAAACTGGGGGAGTACTACCTCTGATTCCTATTTTTGCGGGATTATCAGCGGCGGGAGCTTTAGCAGGCGGTGCAGCTGGTATTGCCAAAACCATAAATGAATACAAAATGGCTAAAAAACTGTATGTGGAATCGAGAAGACATAATGAAAAAATGGAAGCTCTATGTATTGGCAAAGGGCTACACCTTAAACCACATAAAGGAGGTCTTGGAATTTTCGTATCAAAAGAAAAAAACTAAGATATCGGCTACCCAAACGAGCCTTAACTAACTTTGACATTTTAAAGTATGGAAATAAAATTCCTCATTTTAGAGGTGTCTTTATGAGAGATGAGCTCCCTAAATATCCATATAAAAAAGAATGTGGAGTTATTAATTTAGATAGTTCTAAAAATTCTGGCTCTCATTGGGTAGCCTATGCAAAATATAATGATTATGTTGAGTATTTCGACAGTTATGGAAATCTTAAACCTCCTAAGGAATTTATAAAATATGTAGGTTCTAATATACAATATAATTATGAAAATTTACAACGTGATCACCCCTTCAACTGTGGACATCTATGTTTGAATTTCTTAAACAATTTTTGGTATAATCAAGAAATAAAATAAACAGGATCATTTTAAAGAGCTCAGTATGCAAGTATGTCTACTACGGTTACCATCTCTGGAAATAAATCAGAATTGGTTTCGTATTTTCAACCACCTCTTCATTTATCTGATCAATACGAGTGCGGTTTACTATACTTTTCAGTATTAAAAAAAAGACCGAATGTGCCCGCTAATAACAGCAGTTCAACAGCTGTAATCAGAATCGAATGTGATCTTGTTCACGGTTCATATTACAACGGATTACCGACTCATTTTATTCACGAATTCATATCTGATACTGCTTCAAGTCACGGCTACACAGAAATACCCCAGAACGTTATTTACTTCCCGGTGAACAAAAATATAATTTCATCCATATCTGTCAGGATTGTAGATCAGTTTGGTTACTGTATTGACTTTGGTGAAGAACATATTCAATTACGTCTTCATTTAAAAAAGGCAAAATGATAGTATATGATAAAAACCCTCCAGCTAAAATAAAACGTCCTATTCCATCAACAACCGTTAAGGTACACAGACGTAAGAAAAACGTGAAGAAATTGACTAAATCAAATAAAGATTTTCTTAAAGCTCTAGGGTTTAAAGTATGAGTATGCTGCAGATTACTGATTTACCACACTTTGATAGTTCAATCGAAAGTTATGAAGTCCATTCATACAATCCCTACAATAACAGCTTTAGAGAAAACGATGAAATCAGAATCCCCATACATCAGCAAGATATATACGTGCTACCATCAGCCAGTTCAATCTACATCGAAGGTCAGGCAAAGCTGTTCGGTAAAGATGGGAATCCGATCAAGAAAACTGTTACGTTCACTAATAACCCTATTATGTATTTGTTTCAAGACATCAGATACGAAATGAATGGAATTGAAATAGATCGTATAAAAAATTCCGGAATAACGTCAACAATAAAGTCTTACATCTCATTAAATGAAGCAGAAAGTAAAGTTGCCGCATTATGGGGTTGGAATTTAAACGGGTTTCAAAGTGATGGACATTTTAGTGTTGTAGTGCCATTAAATAAGATTTTAGGGTTTGCAGAGGATTACAATAAAATTGTGATAAATTGTAAACACGAACTTATATTGAATAGAAGTAATTCTAACTTAAATAGCATTATTCTTACTGATGAACTCGCTCAGGTTCAAATAGATATACAAAGGGTGCAATGGAGAGTACCGCACATAAAAGTTTCAGATCGAGAACGTTTAACACTTTTAAAGCATTTAGAAAGAGATAAACCTATTCAGTTGGCTTTTAGAAATTGGGATTTATATGAGTATCCTTTACTACCTAAAACCACAAAGCATTCTTGGTCAGTAAAGACTGCTTCTCAATTAGAAAAGCCTCGGTATGTCATTTTTTGCTTGCAGACTAATAGAAAAAATAATAGAACTAAAGACAGTTCAGTGTTTGATCATTGTGAGGTGACAAACGTGATGCTCTTTTTAAATTCGCAATATTATCCTTATGAGCCTTTATCTTTAAAGTTTTGTGAGAACAAATATAGTATATTATATGAAATGTATGTGAAATTTCGTCAGTCGTATTACAACTCTCCGGTAGACCCGTTGCTTGATCTACAGGACTTCAAAGAAAAAGCTCCAGTCTTTGTCTTAGACTGCTCGAGGCAAAACGATAGTTTAAAAACTGGTCCAGTGGATGTACGATTGGAATTTGAATGTTCAACACAAATACCAGATAAGACAACTGCATATTGTTTGATTATAAATGATCGACTTGTGGAATACAAACCTCTCAGCAACATTGTGCGCAGATTATCATGATCGCTATTGTGGATATTCAAGGCTTTAAAACAGAAACAAATGAATTTATAATAAAAGAAATCGCTATATTGTGTAATCAAAAATTGCAAGTATTTTTAATTAAGCCCCCATTTCCATTTAAAAAATTAACAAAACGAGAAAAAAAACAAGTTAGTTGGATTGAAAGTAACAGAAAGATACGCTGGCACGAAGGATTTGTACCCTATTATAATTATCAGAATTTGGTTAGTATGTTAAGAGACAAATGTATTTATGTCAAAGGTTCGGAAAAAATGTTGTGGTTAAAGCAAATTTTATAAAATAGTAATTTTAGTATATTCAATTTAGAAGATGAAGGTTGTCCTAGTTTGATAAGTTTATACGACCAATATAAATATTCTCAAGATTTATATAACTGTATTTATCATGACTCTGTATGTGCTTTAAAAAATGTATTGTGTTTAAATAAATGGTGTATAAATAATAAAATTTTTAAATAATTATTTTTCTTGTTTAATTTTCAAATCTTCTATCCCTACCAATCAAATGAGCCTACCTACCTACCTATATACCTTCATAAGTTGCTGGCTACAGTAGTACGATATCATTTCATTTTTATAATTGGCTGTATGAAGAACTACATAGTGAGTGTACAGAACATGTCTCAAAATAAATGCAACCCTCGTTATGACATCTATAATACGTATAAAATGCGTGAAAATTCGTTTAGACATTATTGGGCAACGGCTAATTCAAGGAGAAGGTTGGTGATGGAAATGGCTGAAGCCGGATTTTTTTATTATGGAAATGGTGTAAATGATAAAGCAGCGTGTTTCTCATGTGGAGGTGTTATAGAAGATTGGGAGATTTACGATGATCCTTGGATGCAGCATGCTACAAATTTTCCTCAATGTTTTTATTTGAATGCTGTGAAAGGAATATATTATATTAATAACTGTCTGAAACAATTACTCTATTAGAATATGCGCTATTGCACTGTGCTCTGAGTCGGATTAAAATGAGTCAAAGTAAAAAAAAAAAAAAAAAAAAAAAAAAAAAAAAAAAAAAAACAAAAACAGCAAACGCATTCTATTAAAACAGCCGTTAAATATTAAGCTCACGAAACAGATCACATCTAAAAGTCTCGATCAGATCGAAAATTTAAAATATTCATCCAGAAAACAGATCAGATCAGATCAGAATCAGTAGGGTATAATTGGGGGTTTTTGCATCACGCAGCTCGAGCGCAGCGAGAGCAAGTGATGCAGAACCCCCAATTATACCCTACTACTATGATGATTTTGAAATTGGAAATCCTTTGGGGAGCCACGCTGGGGTGCATAAGCTTGGTGGTGTATACGTTTCCTTGCCAGCACTCCCACCACATTTATTTTCATTGTTGAATAACATTTTGCTGTTAGCTATTTGCCATTCTGCTGACAAAACTAAATATGGAAACAAAGCTATTTTTGACCCTGTTATTGAGGAATTGAATTACTTGCAAAACAAAGGAATTTTTATAGAAAATAAGTTTTTTAAAGGAACCGTAAAATTGAAGGTTGTTGCTATAACTGGCGATAATTTAGGCCTGAATTCAATTCTCGGGTTTACTGAAAGTTTTTCAGCTAACAAGTGTTGCAGAATCTGTAACATTGACAAGAAAGGTTTGCAAACTGCTCTATATGAAAACAGTAACTTGCTTAGAAATATGACTTCATACCACGCTCAATTGCAAGAAAACGATACACCTAACACGGGCATTAAAGAATCATGCTGTTGGCTTAAGGTGACAGGATTTGATTTATTTCAAAATGTAGCAGTAGACCCAATGCATGATATATTAGAAGGTGTAGCTCGTTATGTAATGACCTTTGTCATAAACCACTTCCTTGCCGAAGGTCTTTTAAAGATCTCAGTATTGCAACAAAGAATAATTTCATTTGATTATGGACCAGATAGGAATTCAAAACCAAGTAATTGTTTAGTTGTCCAAGGTTCGAAAGTAAAATTGAAAACTTCAGCATCAGAAATGCTTACCCTTATTAGATACTTCAGCCTAATAGCCGGGTTTTACATTCCTTTAGAAAATAAAGTATGGAAATTATACATTATGTTGCGGCAAATCACCGACAGGTTATTAAGTCATAGGGTCTTCAGTGACACCAATATTCAACTCCGGGTTATAATAGCAGAATTTAATCAATTGTACACGGAGCTAACAAAATCACCCCTGCAGCCAAAGTTTCATTTTCTGACTCATTATCCTACCATGCTAATGAAGTTCGGCCCCGTACGTAACATGTGGGCTATGCGTTTTGAAGCCAAGCACAGGGTATCTAAGTTAGTGGCTAGATCATCTTTTAATCGAGTCAATGTTTGCAAGACTCTAGCAATAAAATGTCAACTTATGCTCAATGACTTGTTTGTGAAAAATACAATACCTACAACAAAAATACTAGGAAAAAAATCTGCATTAAATTCAGGAGACACTGTCAAGTTTTCTCTCGGCACTGGCGTTGTCCTCAAATATTCGGTTACTTCCGCTACAATAGCTGGTGTTATATGGCAGCGGAACTCTATTGTTACTGTAGATATAGATGATGAACAATTCTTACCCACTTTTGGCCAAATTGATGCAATTTTGGTGACAGATACTGAAGAGGTTTTTTTCCGTTGCTGTATGTTTGAAACTATTGAATTTAATTCTCATTACAATTCTTATGAAGTTAAACGTGGTAATGATTATCTGTGCTTTCCTTGCCAAAATGCCGTTTCTCCGTGTCCTAACACGCTCACTCTAATGCGAGGTAACACGTCATATATTACAAGTAGATGGTACCTAGAGTAAAAATTTCAAAATTCTGTAGGTATTCTAACGGCTTACGGTCGCTGCTATAATACCTTGAAAATGCGCAAACGAGTTAACTCGTTTGCTCATTTTTAAGGTGTTTTTATTTTGAATCCAGTAATATCAATTTTTTTTGGAAACGTTTACATAATTATTAATTATGTACTTATACCGTACGCGGCGTTGCTAGTTTGAGGCACTGCAGAGTCCAAGGGCAGTTATTTTTTTATAGCAGAGTGCGCTCAACTAGTAATCTACCCTTAGTTACGGTATTTATCGGATATCCCTTTAGGATATCCTATAAAGACGGCCCGATAACGGTGTCCGCATAAAGTAATGGTATGTTCCAGCACCAATAGCTGGTTTAAGGTGAACGCACACTTATCAGAGCCGAAGGAGGCGAAGGAATCAAATTTTAGAATTACTTAAATGAAGTCCAATGTAACTTCGCACACTTATCCGCACCGAATCGTACGACCTTATTCGTCCGATTCGGTAAGTGTGCGAGGTTCCATAGGATTTCATACAAGTAATTCTAAAATTCGATTCTTTCGCCTCCTTCGGCTCTGAAAAGTGTGCGTTCACCTTTAGTAATAGATTTTAAAGTAAAGTATTTGTATGAGGGATAGATTAGTCTCATCGGAGTGTTTATAGTAGCACTTTACTTGAAAATAGATATTTACTATAATAATATAACCAATTTATTGTATGCAGCTTTAAGGTGAAAGCGTCAGGGTAGCCCGCGAAATTCAAATTTTCTTACGTTTTTTGCAATTTGCAGGCCAGTGCTAGGTTTTGATTGAAATGTTAGACGCGGGTGTAAGACGTATGTAGTACAACTTATGTACTTACACCCGCGTGCAACATTTAATTAACATACAACCTAGCACTGGCCTGCAAATTGCAAAAAACGGCTACCCTGAAGCAATCACCTTAAGGGCAAAAATGTTTTAGTTATAGGTACATTAATGTAAAGTTTGTTATTTTTTGTAAATTAAATTTCTACTCGTCTCAACCTTTATTTTAATTTGTAAAAACTAGAATTATTGAACATAATGTATATAATGATTCTTTATAATGACCGACAAATAGATACTGTAATCATTAAGGCGAGGATGTTTCTAAACAAAACAGTCTTCTTTTATACTGAATATAAATGTTTAGAGTATATAATAATTATTCATTCATACTATGGAAATAAAAATACCATTCAATTTTCTGTTTAATTTATACATACATCCCTTTTCACCTTCTTACCATTCTTGCCAAGGTACTTTTTTCTATTTTTTTTACTTACTCTCCATTTTTTTAAGGTTCAAGTTTAGGGTTCTTCAGTTTTTTTTAATGTTGAGCTCACACCTAATAATATTTAAAAGGAAAGAACCAATATTGGATACTTAAAAATAAGGGGATCATGTAAGTCCAGTGGCGCCCTCAATTATAGGAGGATTGTGATTTCTAATAATCCAAACAATTTCTGTGTAATCCACCAGTATTTAGTTGTAGTCCTACTGATGGAGAATGAGTAGAACTACAACTAATCACTGGTGTATTATAGAGATATTAATTGGTTTATTAAAAAACACAATCCTCCTATTGAGGGCGACCTCCGTAAGATAATAGGCTATAACCAGAGATATGAGGAAATAGTAGGAAAAGTAAGAGGACCTAACCTAAAATACGAGGAGGTTACCGAAAAATAGTAGGAAAAATAATAGGATATAACTGGATATATGAGGAAGGCACCGAAAAATAGTAGGAAAAATTGTATGACATAACTGAATATGTGAGGAAGTCACCGAAAAATAGTAGGAAAAATAATAGGATATAACTGGATATATGAGGAAGGCACCGAAAAATAGTAGGAAAAATTGTATGATATAACTGAATATGTGAGGAAGTCACCGAAAAATAGTAGGAAAAATAATAGGATATAACTGGATATATAAGGAAGGCACCGAAAAATAGTTGGAAAAATTGTATGACATAACTGAATATGTGAGGAAGTCACCGAAAAATTGTAGGAAAACTAATAGGATATAACTGGATATATGAGGAAGGCATCGAAAAATAGTAGGTAACTAAAACTAAATCCATGGTGACACATCATCTTAAATACTGTTATCATCAACATCAGTATTATCATCGTTCTTTTTGGTGAATCACTATGCTCCGTCCTTTGAGTGAATTCATCATACTTTAAGCTGAATTCACCTCTTTTATGATTGTCAGTTTTCTCAGTGTAGACATAAATTTTAGTTTTAAAGACTCGAAACTAGAAGCTGTTGGTAAGTTCACTTTATTAGGCATAGACATAGACTCACATGTTGATTGAAAGTCCCATATCCAAAAATTAAGGGCAAAGTTATCTAAATTCTCATATGCACTCCGCGAGATCAAAAAGACTACAGATCTTAAAACTGTCATGTATTATGCGTACGCCTATGCACGGCTCAAATATGGCGTTATCTTATGGGGTAATAGTACTGACGCGCCCACATTATTTACCATACAAAAAAGCTTATGAGAACTCTGGTTAACATAGATGAAACTGACAGTTGTAAGCCTCACTTTGGGGAACTGAAGATTTTGACCTTGCCTTGCCTTTATATGTTTGAAATTTGTAAATTTGTACGTAAATATCCCGAATTATACACTAAAAGAATAACATAACATAACATACAGAATAGTTTTACTCTAAGACATAAAAACAGACTAAACATTCCAACATCACGACTTAAAATGCATTCATCAAGTACATATGTAATGTCGATAAAAATATATAATAAGTATAATTATTATAATCAAAATACATTTAAATTAATTAAGAATTATTCATTTTCTAAATGCTATTACTTATTTTATTTTATTTTAATATTAAATTTTCCATACTTATGTTGCTGTGCCCTTACAGGGTCCATAACTGTATCCTGGCTTTAAGCCTATTTGTAACAACTTAATTCACATTATGGTATGCAAATAAATGAAATAATATGAAATGAATTCCTTTTTACCATTTTGGTACGAAAACCTAAAAATAAAATCCGCAATATTAACAAAAAAAAAGTGAAACTGTGATCGAGAAAAATTCCAATACACGCAGCCACGCGCTGTGGTCACAATACAATTTATTGATAGTTCCGGAGAAATGCGTGGACAAACTTAAATACTTACACCTATACAATTTTTTTTATATTTGTTTGGAATCCCTAACAGATTATCATATGGGAATATATTGCAGTTCCAATAATATTCCGTCCCTTAGCTTACAACACCGCCTAAGTCATTTTTACCAACTTTACAGGAGACGTAAAAAACTGTCTATTTTAAAAAATCTGGGGTTTATTCCTGTCATAACTTAATACATACTCTAGTTAGTGGTTAAGAAATAATTATTTATACTTATTTTGACAATTTACTTTATTTTAACTTGTTTTTTATGACTTGAGCTGTGTTGACTAATATTTTATTAGATTTAGGCGGTGTTGTTTGCGGAAATGTTAGGGATTAAGATATTAAATAAAAGATGATTTCCAAAGAAAAGCTTTTATTAGGAAATATTTCAAGAAAATTAACAAATCTTTATAACATTAGGTATCTATAACTTAAATCTTAAGAATCACATTGTTGATATAAATTACTTAAAGTTGTTTGGTAACATAGGAACTTCTAGTTAGTGCGAAAATGCAATTATATTTTTTTATTATTATAGGTAAATATTTTGAATTATTAGTTTTAGTCTTTAATAAACTCCAAAGAAACAAGATATAAATAGTATTAATAAAATTATAAAAATAATAAAGAATAACTCGAAATCTCTAGTCTAATCTAAGTTTCAGTCTTTAGCGATTGCTGTGCGGAAGGTCATCATAAAAAGAATGGCAACTAGGTGGTAATACACTTTTTAGGTCTTGCAAATCTTGATACTTCCGCTTTGTAATTGGTATTCTAGCTGCGTACAATTTCTGCAGGCCATTTATTTGTTTAATGTTGTTAATTGGCGTGGGACGATGTGGTAACGGCTGTAGCTCGTTATCAAAATCAACTTTGTACCAAATTGTGCCATTTGGTCTGTATTGTAGCATACGTATATTTTAATGATCTTCGCTGCTCCCAGTTCATATTCTGCCAGAAATTTTCAAACAAATGTTTCCGCTGTTCTTCATTTATGTTGTCACATGACCTGAGTTTAGATTTCTTGCAAAACTCAGAAGTGCACGGTGGTTTCATGGATCTTGCAGGCTTAAATACGTCTTGTTTCACTTTAAATGTTTCATTAATCTTTGCTTTTCTGTCTCTTCTGTATCCCAAATAATTTTCACCTTTCATCCGTAATTCTTTATTAATATTGCGTTTATATTTCTTTGGGTCTTTTGACGCCTTGTTCTGTCGTTTTTTATGACTTAACAAATCACCGTGATAGGGAACATCACTGAGTATGACCACTTTTGAAGAACACGATGGAGTAGCAGAGACATTGGATTGCTGCATATTGTTTTGGGTTGTATTATTTTTATCTGTACATTGAGTATTGTTTGTGACTATATCAGAAACTGGGTCTTGAGTATTCGTAGATACGAGAATATCTTGGTTTGAAGTAGGGAAAGATTTAACAGAATTTATATTAAGGACAGCATTTCCTAGTTCTTGTACAACGTTCTCATTTTCTACCGTGATATTGGCTACATCCAATACAGAAGACTCAAGATACTCGATGGCCACCGTAGCAAATTCGGGTGGTTCCTGTTGCAGATCAATGAAATCATTACCAACTTTTTCTATAACTTGTAGATTGTTAATGTCAATGTTTTCAATATCCAAGTCCATGTTTTGATCTAATATTGAGATTACATTGTCCTGGCTACTTAAAATACTTTTTATGGACTCCCCGAAGTTTTGATCATTTATAGGTGTTGCAATAATTTCGTATTTAGTAGGAGAATTGCATGCTTTGGTATCAGAAGAACTAGTGTTATCTTTTTGCTTCAAATCTAAAACAAATAATAGGAATTATTGCACTAAAAATGTAAATAACAAGAAATAAATGCGGACCTCAAAACAAACCTTCAATACTAACCTAGTTTAATTCTTTTTTTATCTTCTTTGCAACTTAGTTTACGCCGTTTATGTTTTGACATCAGTCCTGATTCTTGTAATTGTAAATGTAATTGGGCACATAACAATTCATCACCTGAACTCAGATTACTCCAGGAATCAATTTCTTCTTCATCCATAGTGTATTTTTAATTATTGAGTATCCTAAAAGAAATAAAATACATTTTGAAACACCGCCTAAGTGAAGAAAAAATTGTTAGTAAACACCGCGTAAGTAGTGAACATATTCTATTATCATTTTGTTTCTATATTAATAAGCGTAAATCAATAAACATTACTTTATTCTATAGCTTACCTCTTAATCTTCCATTAAAACTTCTTGCATGGACCTTTCAGCGATAAAATTCACATAAAAATTGAATAATCACGGAGCGTCAAGAACTTACGCGCGCAAAGTTTGACAGACTAACGACTTGTGCGGTGTTGCGAGGCCAACAGACTTGAGCGCTGTCACTATTTTTTAAATTACGGCTTCTGATTGGCTGAAATCTCTATCAAGTGACCAATGGTTCGACGCGTATTACGCAGCTACATCCAATGGCATTCAAATGTAAAAACCGCCATTTTCGACTTGAGCGGTGTTGTAAGCTAAGATTACATAATATCGAATTGATAACCTTCCTTTTTTTGAAGTCGGTAAAAACTTGTATTGCACACCTTTTATTAAAACTCTATTAGAATATTAAACCGGAATTGTCTGTAGAGTATATAAGTATAATGAGTAAAGAATTGGCTGAAACTGTTAATTGATATAACAACATACTCGTACAATTGGCCGCAAAATAACGGCTGTCCCGTAAATCCTTAATTTACGACAATGTTATGATACCAGTATTAAGGCTCCCGCAGACAGGTGCGACGCGACAGCGCGACGCCCGCGCCACTCAATTAGAACAATTTTCATGGAGTTTTCATAGAAATTGTTCTACTAGAGTCGCGTCGAGTTGTCGCGTCGCGCCTGTCTGCGAGCCTTTATGGTTCCAAAAAATATTAAATATCATAAAAATGTTAATAGTAAAAGAGCTTTTAGGTTTGAGGCAAGCGATTTGGATTTTCCGAGCTATCATACTGAATAAAATTATTTGGGAATATACTAAATGAATCTGACAAGGTCTTTCTGCAGCGAACATTAACACAACGATAATAGTAATCTACTTACATATATTATAAATTAAAGTCGCCTTTCGTGTGTGTCCGTATGTCCGCGCTGTTCTTTTAAACCACGCAACAGATTTTGATGAAGTTTTCACCATCGTTTGGAGAATTTATTCCGGAAGGTTTATGTGTATAATATGTTAATATTAAAGTTACGTTTACCTGAGAAATCTTGATGTTTTGTCAAGTATTCAAAACCGTGCGAAGTAGGAGCGGGTCGCTAGTTATCCTATAAAAGTTTAAAGGACAAATGCACTGGAAGATGTAGCTGATTACGGGATAGGTGAAGATGCTTGGTTTACGTGGTCGTTCAGATCCAGTTACGTACGACATTTGTATAAGCTAGAAAGTACTATTGTTATAAGTTCATCGATCATTTCGAAATGTAGGTACGAGTATTTTTTTGCGATTTGTGACTTTTCTAGTACTCCAACCTTAGTTGATCCAAAAGAATTTGTGAATATCTATACGAAACTGCATCAATTAGCAGCTTGAAAAATTAAATAAAAAAAAAAAATTGAACAGACACTAAGCGCCTGAAAAAAGTTTTATAGCAACAATTATTCAGTCCTCCTCTTACATGCAGTAAATACAACAAGGCGCCGCCGTATAAAAACAACAATTCAATTTCTTTCAAAATAATTGAATGGCATCTTCCTTCTACCCATCTCTGAAAGAAAACTGTATATTTATCAAAATTCGAACAAAACGGAAACATATCTTCAAATTCCAATTCATCCAAAAATGTCCGTCCGCGATGCCAGCAACCAAGGCAACGGTTGAAAAGGCGGCGCCCTGTATGTGCAGCGCCCCAGGCCCCGAGTGCGATTGCGCCGTTGTCGTAAAGAAATGACAGTTCCGTGATATTTTGTAAATTGTTATTTTTAGTTTATTTATCTTTTGAGTTTTTGTATCTAGCGAGTGCGTCTGTATATAGTTTATTTCAATTTTTTTAGGTAAGTTGAAGTGTTTTGTTTTATATGATTAATGCCGGCCGTAGCGACGCCGAAAATTGTGCCAGTCAACCGGCCATATCACTTGATGTCCAGCTGGTGAGATGTCCCCATTGCTCACAGTTTTTTTAAAGGCGAACGGGGCTTGAGGATACACTATGGCAAGATCCACAAATCTCATAGTGTAACTTTGTGCTCCCCAGCCGCATCCCCAACACCAACTCATCCAGATCAAAGCTTGTGGAAAACGTTGGCAAAATTCAAAAATCCAACCCCAGTTCTAAGGAGTTCCTCGGGGCGCGAGACGGTCCGTTGCACTGAGTTTGGCGCAATATCTCCGTCTTGCGACTTAGGAGAACTCACAAATAGGGATTGCAATTGCTGGATCCAGCATACAGAAATCCAGCTGGATCCAGCGCCTTTTTAAACACGCTGGATCCAGCATACAGTGCTGAATCCAGTGATGCGGATCCGCAAACATATCAATTTCTATTGTTTAGTTTTGAGTTGCCACCATTTTCAAAACGGCGCGGCAACGTTGCCGTTCTGTCACTATAGCACGTGCCACATGTGCGAATGAATGGCAACGCCGCCCGCCCCCTAACCCCCTTACCACCTGTACCGCTTATGTTTGTTTATTTTATAAATCAAAGACAGTTATTTAACTGCTCTCGTCTCGATAGAAAGTGTTTTTGTGTCACTAAAGTCATCATCATCATATCAGCCGAAAGACGTCCACTGCTGGACATAGGCCTCCCCCAAGTGCCGCCACAATGACCGGTCCTGTGCGTCTCGCATCCATCGGCTACCCGCGACCCTCACTAGGTCATCGGTCCACCTTGTGGGAGGCCTTCCAACGCTACGTCTTCCGGTACGCGGTCGCCACTCCAGAACTTTTCGGCCCCATCGACCATCTGTTCTGCGCGCAATGTGTCCTGCCCACTGCCACTTCAGTTTGGCGATCCTTCGGGCTATGTCGGTAACTTTGGTTCTCTTGCGGATTTCATCATTCCTGATTCGGTCACGCAAGGAAACTCCGAGCATTACCCTCTCCATTGCCCTTTGGGTGACTTTAAGCCTTCTGATGAGGTCCATTGTAAGCGACCACGTTTCTGTTCCATATGTCATCACTGCCAACACACACTGGTCATAGACTTTCGTCTTGAGACACTGTGGTATGTGGGACGAGAAGATACCACTCAACTTCCCGAACGCCGCCCAGTCGAGTCGGATTCGACGATTGACCTCTTTCTCGAAGTTAGCCCTACCTAACTGGACCGTTTGTCCCAGGTAGACGTACTCGTCTACAACTTCGAGCGTGGAGTCTCCAATCTTGATAGGAGTGGGTGCTACATGGGTATTTACCATGATCTTGGTTTTGTCCATGTTCATTTTTAGACCCACTCTTTCGGAGGCTCCACTGAGGTCATCGAGCACTATGCTGAGGTCCTCCATAGTCTCAGCCATGATGACTATATCATCGGCAAATCGAAGGTGAGTGATGTACTTGCCATTAACATTAATGCCCAGCCTCCTCCAGTCCAAAACCTTGAAGACATCCTCCATTGCAGCCGTGAAGAGTTTCGGAGAAATGACGTCTCCCTGTCTCACACCTCGCTGCAGGAGGATAGGTTTCGAGGTCTGGTCCTGAAGTCGAACTGACATGGTGGCGTTTTCGTAGAGACACTTCAACACCTCGATGTAACGATAGTCGATCTGGCACCGTTGGAGAGACTGCAGCACAGCCCAAGTCTCGATCGAATCGAAGGCTTTTTCATAGTCCACAAACGCTAAGCAGAGGGGCAGATTATACTCCTCTGTCTTCTGTATAACCTGTCGCAGCGTATGCATGTGGTCCACGGTGCTGAAGCCTTTTCGGAATCCAGCTTGTTCGGGAGGTTGGAAGTCGTCAAACCTACGTGCGAGACGGTTCGTGATGACTGCCTAATTATTAACGAATAATGAGAGGAGAGAAGATTATTTCGGAGCTTCTTTTGATACAAAAAATGTATTCTCCTCCTCCTCCTCCGGTCCTTTTTTGTAGTTAATTTTAAAAGAATTTGTAAGACTGATTGCTACTGATTAGTCGTCCTATCCTATCCTATCATTAAACATAATAAGATATTGCTTACAGTTTGGCAAGAAAGTCCTGAAACGGAACTAAAATATTTAATCATTGGCAACACTCGCTCTGCCTCGTCGAGTAAGGTACATATTCTGTCATTTCTTATAATCGGTGACGGTTTATCGTATTTATTTTTATTTATATTCGTTATTGTGGTTATACTGGTGATCCATTGTGTTCATAATGAACAGATCTGTTATTCGCAGCTCCGCGAGAGCAATAATTTATAAAGTGTACGTGAGATGTTTGGCGGAACTCGAGGCCGGACAAATTTTATCCGATCTCAACGATGTTTATAAAAGAACCGCTGAAATGACAGGTGAAATAATATTTTATACATGTAATCAGATGTAATGTGTGTATTTCAAGGTGCAATATCTAGTATAAACCTTTCATACAATTATTGAAATGTACATACACGAATTTGAAGTTATGTTTACAAAACATATTCGGAATGCAGCGCGTTCGTATAATTTTGATACTTTTTGTTAATATTGCATAAATCACTGAACAAAAATAACTATATTATTTTTTAGGTAAATCCATCAGTAGTATAAGGCGAATTGCAATAGAAGGACAAAGAAACAAAGGTGTTTTCTCCACACCAGGGAAACATAGAGCAGGGCGACCTAAAAAAGAATTGGACAATTTTGACTTGTGTGCAATCAGACAAAAAGTTCAATTCTTTTACACTGTAAAAAAGATTGTAAGTAGAACTTTAAACTTCTCTTTTATATCAATCTTTTTTTTTAGTTTTTATCAAGTTCACTAAAAGACATTTACTGTCATTTTTATTTTTAGGCACCAACTTTACGAAACCTTTTGCCTGTGGTTAGAGAAGAACTTGAGTTTGACGGAAGTCGTGAACACTTACGAAAGGTTCTAATAGCCCTGGGCTTTAGATACAAAAAGTGCCAATCAGACAGGCAAGCTTTGATGGAAAAGCCGAATATTGCTGCAAAACGTGAAGTCTACTTGGACAAGATTATTAAAAATAGGAATTTACCGGATGATCTGAGAAAAGACATTATTTATCTAGACGAAAGCTATATTCATACTTCCTATAAATTAAAAAAATGCTGGCAGTCTCTTAACGTCAGTGGAATAAAAGAAAGTGTATCAAAAGGCAAAAGGTAAGTTGTTGCTGAAGCATGCTTTATTTTAATGCGTTGTGTGTGTTGCATGTGTTACACGTTAGGCTTGTTTTTATTTCTCAGGTACATTATCATACATGCAGGGAATGAAAATGGTTTTGTACCAAATGCGTTGTTAATATTTTCTGGGAAAAATAAAAATGAAGACTACCACTCGGAGATGAATAAGTCAAATTTAACTAAATGGGTTAAGGAGAAACTAATACCGAATTTGTCTAAACCTTCAATTATAGTAATGGATAACGCCCCCTATCATTCAGTGATTCGCAATAAGGCACCTACCTCTGCATCAAAAGTTGGCGAAATAAAGCTGTGGTTGTCTGAGAACAATGTGCCGTTTGCCGAACCTGCTCATGCTTGTTAAACGACACAAACCCATGCCCATCTATGAAATAGATGAACTCCTAAGTAAGCATGGTCACACGGTGGTAAGACTCCCTCCTTATCACTGCGATCTAAACCCCATTGAATTGATCTGGGGTCTAGTAAAACATAAAATTGCCTCACATAATGTAGGATCAATTGACATCAAGGTATTTTGATATAATAATTTCATTTTTAATTCATTATAATAAGTAATTGCAAATGTCCAGTTGTTTTTATTTTATTGTTCTAGGCAGTGGCTGAACAAGCGTTTCAGAGCATTTCAGTTGACGACTGGAAACATTCATGTCAACATGTCATGAAAATAGAAAAAGGTTATTTTCGAAGGGGGCAAACTCTGTATAGTGACATTGAAAAAATTATCATAAACCTACAAGACGAAAGCAGCAGCAGTGACACATCTGAAGATAGCCAGCAGAGTTTTGGTGAAAGCTCACACCAAGACATGGATGAAGACTTTTCGGGCGTGGAATACTTAGAGGAAAACATTTTTGATTCTGATTAAAATGTTTGATTCTGATATTTTTTTTAGTTTTTGTTTAGAACTCCAACTATGGAACATTTTGCCTGTGGTTAGAGGAGAACTTGGATTTGTGGGACACAGTCACACAGTAGTAAAGCTTCCAACTTTTCACTGTAATCTAAACCCTATTGAATTGATCTGGAGTCTTGTAAAACATAAAATTGTCTCACATAATGTAGGATTAGTTGGCATCAAGGTATTTTGAAATACCTAATAATTTTATTTTTAATTCATTAAAATAAATAACTGCAAATGTTATCGTTCTAGGCAGTGGCTGAATAAGCGTTTCAGAGATTTTCTTTTTTTCATAAAACCCGCCAATATACACATTAATTGTCAAAAAAACTAAGTATCAAAAGCGATTGCGTCGTACTATATAGGGTTACAACATGCACGATAGTGGCGCCACCATTATTTTCACGACTTTTTGGCCAAGCTGTACTTAGAAACATTATCTAAAATGTTATATGAGGTTATATGTTTGTTATTTAATTTTAAGTTGATTCTTTTGATCTCAAATGATTAAGAAACCAAACCAAATTGATATCAGATATCACGAAATGAGTGAAAGATTTCATAGATTATCGTAAGAAGTACAAATTAATAAAAAAAGTCTAAAAAATGTCGTCTTTTTATTTTCGTTCCACATTTTGCTGGATCCGCGCTGGACCCAGTTGGATTCAGATCAATCCAGCAAGAATCCAGCTGGATTGAAAACGCCGCTGGATTGCAATCCCTACTCACAAAGCGCCTGGGAGCAATTACTCAAATTCCCTTATAGGATTCTGCAGGTGCAAAAAAATTCGGCGACCAAAAAACCTTAACGAACCAAATTAAAGATAATTGCAACAATTCGACCCTTATTTTAGATCCAAAATTACCTGTTTCCATAACCCTTCACGAAGAGGCTTATGTCCATGTGTGAAGGTGATATCAGGGGAGCAGCCAGGCTACTATTTAGTAGCGATGTGGTGGCGCCTTATTCTCCAAACATTATTTTAGCTCTGGAAAGTAAACATTCAGCGCCTGCTGATGGTTTCACCTCCCCCCCCCCCCGATCCGGATTCAGCACCTCTTACCGTTACTGCCCCCCAGCTGATTGCTGCCTTGAGCTCCGCGCGCGGCCTGACTCCTCAACATTTAAAATACTTATTGAGTTCAGGCGCCGGAGAAGTCTGTGAGTCGCTTTTGAAGGAGCTTGCAGCTCTAATTAACCTGATGCTCAACGGCAGTGTTAATGATGCCGTCGTCGATGTCTTGTACGGGGCAAATCTATGTGCCCTGCGCAAGAAGGACGGCGGCATCCGTCCCTCTACAGGCGTACGGCAGCCAAAATATGCTGCAGATTATACAGCGAAACTTTAGAAAACAAGTTCCAGCCCCTACAGCTTGGCTTTGGATCCAAAGGGGGCTGCGAGGCTGCCGTACATGCCCTTCCTTACTAAGATCATACCTGAAAGATAGAAAGGTTAAAGTTCAAGTCAAGTCAAGTCAAGTCAAATAATTTATTTCAATTAGGCACAAAAAAGGCACTTTTGAACGTCAACATTTAAATAATAATTGATTCTAGTTGCCCTTCCAAAAGGTAGTTTTCGTATGGAGAAGAATGGGCAAGAAACTCCACCGTTACTCTTTTAAAATGTTTTCACAATATCTTGTATACATCAATTATATAATTATATGTGAAGACGATGCACCTAGAATAAGATTACTATACCACGTTAGGTAAAAATAATGAAAAATTAAGGAATTACAGATAAATTAATCATGTGATAGATGCATGGTGCTCACATATTTACAAACATTGCAAAATTATACGATATTCCTAGCATTTTTACAACGAATATAACTCAGTGTGTGAGTTCGAGTAATCACAGAATGTAAAATCAATATAAAAAAAAAATATATATATATACATATATATTATATTATACAATTAAATTAGCAACCAGTTAGATTTTGTCTAGATTCTAAATTGTCCTATGGAGCAGGACCAGCATGTTTCCAAGCATTTTTATCTTGGATATAATCCTCTAATTTGTAATATGCTTGTTTTGTGCAAGTAAACGGCGTAAACTCATTGGGGTCTGAAATGGCAACGTTCCTCAAGGTTCGATATTGGGTCCATTCCTCTTTTTATCCGACTTCCCAAAAAGGAGGAGGTTATCAATTCGGTTGTATTTTTTTATTTTTTATTTTTTTTATGTATGCTACCTCATATCTCCGTCATTTATGAACCGATTTTGAAAATTATTTTTTTATTTGAAAGGATACACTTTCTGATTGGTCCCGTTTTTATCAAAATTTAGTTCTAATGATGGAATCCATGAGGAATTGAGGGAACTCCTCAAATATTATAGGCACACACATAGCGATTTAGATATTTTCAGCAACAAGTTAAGCATTTGCATTCAGAAACTATCATTTAGTGAAGTGGAACTGATGAAGAAGACCACAGATTGCCACCGGAATTCCTCAATGATAGGTATTTCACGGGTGGCGCCATTTATGAACCGATTTGGAAAATTTGAAAATTGTATTTGAAAGGATATAGGGCCAGATTGGTCCCATTAAAAAAAAAACAGTTCTGATGATGGGATCCATGACGAATTGAGGGAACTCCTCAAATATTATAGGCACACACATAGCGGCTTAGGTATTTTCAGCAACAAATTAAGCATTTGCATTCAGAAAGTATCATTTAGTGAAGTGGAACTGATGAAGAAGACCACAGATTGCCACCGTAATTCCTCAATAATAGGTATTTCACGGGTGGCGCCATTTATGAACCGATTTGGAAAATTATTTTCTGATTTGAAAGGATATACGCCCAGATTGGTCCCATTAAAAAAAAACATCAGTTCTGATGATGGAATCCATGACGAATTGAGGGAACTCCCCAAATATTATAGGCACATACATAGCGATTTAGGTATTTTCAGCAACAAATTAAGCATTTGCATTCAGAAAGTATCATTTGGTGAAATGGAGCTGATGAAGAAGACAGATGGCCAACGGAACTACTCAATGATAAGTATTTCACGGGTACGGCGATAAGATATCTCGATTAAGATAGTTAAGCAACAATGAAGCACGTTTAAATAAATAATTCTGATGACCATCGAACTGATCTGAAGATGAAGCCGGAAGGACGGCACCGGAACTCCGTCATAAAACAATGTATCCTAGCCGTGTTTGGGCTTATTCAAATTGCCATGAGATGTACTCTGGCTATAAATTATTTTAATGGTAATATCCCGGCATCAAATTGCGCTACTTGAGTCGTATGTTATGTGTGGCCTTGATTGTCAGAAGACAGATTTTGTAGCCTCGTTATTTCCGTCAATGATCTGTGGCCGTGTGGTCGCTTTAATAAATTGTTGGCGTCCAACTCTGATAAAACTATGCCTTCCAAACTTCTCACACGACTAAGCGCGACGAATATTTGCTCTTTTGCAAAGTTTTTTTTACCAAAGTCGATCACAGCTCTTTTGAGGGTGGTAGCCTGTAATTTATGGACTGTGACCGCCCAGATTAATATTAGAGGTAGCATACGCTCCACATCTCCGTTACCCCTTGCCGCCTGGAACGTAGTGCTTGTTGGTGGTAAGGGTCTCACTTTGAAAACTTTAAATTAGCATATCTTTTTATTATATGAGACGATTGCAATGAAACAAAAACTAAATGTTACATCGTGATTATATTATATTTACAATTTTAATAGGACTGTAATTAAATTTCAAAAATGTTATTTCTGTTACATTGAATGTAGAATGTATTCTAAAATGTGTACCATTTTGGGCCAATAGATGTCATTGAGATGCAAAAAAAATTGTAACCCCCTTTCTATACTTTCAAGCCAGTTTTGAAAAATGTATGATTCTATCTTTATTATTACTTAGATAAGTTACCACGTTTTCTAAACCAAATGAATAAAATCTTTCATACAAACCGTATCCCCCCTTTTCACCAACAAAGGGGTTAATTTAAATCATTCCACTTGGCCCCACCAAGTCGCCCCACTGGTGGGGCAAATACATTTTGCCCCATGGCATGGATTCTCCCCCACTGGGGTTGGCACCTTAGAATTTGTGTAGGTAGGTATGCTCGTATTTTATATTTGATTGGAAAAGAAAGAAATTTATATAAAATATTAAAAAAATATATAAAATCTTTATTTATCCAAAAAACATACAGAGTTTTAAATACAGTGATATGTGGTTTCAAAATATTTTTATTGTTTATGTTGCAAATTCTGTACAAGAATACTACTCTACCTCTTAAACTAGGGTATACCTGTATTTTAAGAGGCAGTGTTAGTTTACGGTCAAGGTTTACAATGATAAACAAAAACTTATCGCAAGTGGACTGTGTCATTCTACTGTACACAAAAAAAATAAAATAAAAATTGAAACACAGGGTAAAATTGTATGTATAAGTGTGCGTGTGTGTGAGTGTATTATACAAGATAGATAAGTAAAGACTCCGTGTAAGAGTAATCCTTAAGAAGCAGCCACTCTGTTACTTTAGATTTTAGTGCCTGTGAGTTTAGATTTATAATATTGAGGTGTTTGTTAATGTTTTTGTAAATATGAGTACTTAGTATAAAATATTGATGTTTAGCGAAGGAAGTCCTGTGTCGAATACTTGGTGGAAGGTACGTGCGTTTATTGGGAATATGAGGTGGAAGGCCTGCATGTTTTCTAAGGGTGGATTTAAGCACATAAAGCTGACGAACCGTAAGTACTTTACAGTCAGAGAACAGTTCAATTGTTGGATACCTATAGGGCTTTTTCGTCATGACTTTAAGTATAGCTCTCTGTGCTCTTTCCACCCTCAGAAAGCTAGTTTTTGTGGCACCGCCCCACGCAACTATGCAATAACCAATCACTGATTGGCATAGTGCGTGGTACACCATCTTAAGAATTTTTAGATTGGCGGATACTCTGAGAGACTTAAATATATGTATAAGTCGTAATGTTCTGGTGGTGACGGCGTCAATGTGCTGGTCCCATCTCAGTCCGTCGTCTATCTGTATTCCAAGGTATTTAACACTCCCGGATCTTGCAAGCAGAGGACAAGTGCAGGTGGTGGACGAGTTTGTGCAGGAATGAGCAGTTATAATAAAACAGGGAGATGGTTTAGCGTTACGTCGTATAGCAAAAGGAATATAAGTCGTTTTTTGTAGGTTTAATGTTAGAAGGTTTGAGTTTAACCACATCATAACTTTAGCCATGGCCACCTCCGCATTTGTTTTCACAATGTCCCAAGTGTTTCCGTCTACAAGAATTGCGGTGTCGTCTGCGTAAGCATAAATACTACCGTTTGGGAGACTCAGCCTGCAGAGATCATTTACATAGATCTGAAATAGTGTCGGGGAGAGGATCCCTCCCTGGGGAACACCATAAGACACGAGAAACTCATCACTTATGTAAGTATCAATCTTAATACATTGCTTACGATTCTTTAGGTAATCTTTAAAAATGTCTAGAGGCATTCCACGCACTCCGACATTCTCCAGCTTCGTGATGAGTTTGGGAACAGAGACCGTGTCAAATGCTTTCGAAAGGTCCAGGAATATACCTAGACATTTCAATTTTTTATCTAGGTTTGAGGCAACTTGTCGCGTGAAAACCAGCACTGCATCTTCTGTCGATAGACTTGTCCGAAATCCGTATTGGTTATTAGCAATGAGTTGGTGTTTGTCAAGAAACTTTCGTAGAGAATATTATTGAGAATTTTTTCAAGAACTTTAGAGAGTGCTGGTAGGACCGATATCGGTCTGTAGTTATTAACACAGTCTCTGTTCCCTCCCTTGTATATTGGATGGACTACCGCTTTTTTAAAAACCTCCGGAAAGACACCCTCCCGTAGGCAACGATCAAAAAGGTAAGTAATTGGTGGAACCAGTACATGTCGACAATTTTTTAATACTACCGATGATATTCCGTCCCATCCGACTGCACAGTCAGACCGTAGTTGTAGGATTAGGGACTGAACATCAGCTTCGTCCACTTCCAGGATGGTTAGAGAGTTTACAGGTGAGTTTCGGGTGTCCGCAGGTGAAGGTGAGCGACGGCTACCGGCCGTTGATGATGCAGTGTCATTTGTTATTTTCGTAGCCAAATTTCTGCCAATGCTGGCAAAAAATTGGCCTACCTCATTAATTGCAGATTTTGGGCTGTCCCGTATTGTGAGTAGTTCCACTGGGCAAATTTTAGTTTTATGGGTATTAGTTATTTGTTTAATTGTTTTCCATAATGCTTTGGGATTATTTTTAGCATTTTCAAGTTGACCTGTTTCATAAGAGATTTTTAGTTTTCTTAGTAAGTTATTGCAGAAATTACGATAACGAGAATAAGTAGTTTTTAGAATAATATTATCAGGTGCTTTTTTTGATTTTATGTGCATTTTATCTCTATTTTTAATACATTTTAAAAGTCCAGGGGTTATCTAGGGTTTAATGATTCTCTTTTGTCTAGGGATTTTAACTTGTTTTGAATGATTTGATATTACTGATTTTATTATACGTATAAATTTATTTACTGCCGCATTTATGTTTTCGACCTCATATATTACTGTGAAATCCACATTTTCTAACTCCTCCACAATGGCTTTGTGGTTAAGGGTGGTTGTTGCATATAATTTATGTGAAGGACTTGCATTTTTTATACTTAACAGTAGTGGTTTGTGGTCCGTTACGTGTGCCTCTAAAACTAGTGTAGTAGTAGTTAGGTTAGATTTTAAAAATATATGATCCAGACAGTTCTTATCTCGAGTGGGGAATAAATGTGTTGGCATAAGACCATGAGATGCATTTAGCGTGAGATAGTCCAAGGTTCGTTCGTTCATATTATTTGGTTTTATGTCAATGTTTAGGTCACCTACAAGAGCGATATTAGGGCATACAGATTTAATATTGTCGTAAACATTTATGAGACTTTTTGAGAAATTGTCAAAATTTTCCCTCGAATTTAATGAGGGAGAGCGATAGATCGCTACCACAGATAGTCTTTTGTCTAATTGACACACTAGACAATTCCCATCCGTAAATTCTGGCTCCCATACTGTAGTTTGCAAGCTTGACTTTGTATAAATAATTATTCCGTCATTTTGGTTAGAATTTGTTTTCGTGTAGTGTGACTCAAAACCGTCCAATAATGGTATATTGTTGATTTTACTGAGCCAGCACTCAGTTAGGACAACAATGTCAATATCCACATTTAACAAATTCAGCAGTACTTGCAGGTGCGGAAAGTTTTTGTTTACACTACGGATATTTATATGCAATAGATTCATATTATTTCCAGATATATCTATATAATTTAGACATTCTTCTGGATTGCAGACAAAGGATTTTCCCTGGGTTATTTGGTCAAGATCATTATTGACGTTTATTAAGTTCGCCATTAAGAGATGAAAAATAAGCAATCAAAACAATTCCCAAAAACCCGTAAGAGTACAGGGGGTACAAGAGTCACGTGTAATTTAAATATAAATAGTGGGATTGGAGCCTCTAACTGGTTGCATGTGTATGTGTGAGTAATTATGGGAGTATATCTAAGTAAATTTACTTAGATTTTATTTTATTTGTAACAAATCGTGTAATTAACGTATGATTTACAACCCGCTTCCTTCCAGAAACAACTAATAAATAAAAAAATAATAATTAAATAATAATACCAGCCTATTACTGTCCCACTGCAGGGTAAAGGCCTCTTCTCATACAGAGAAGGCACGAGCACTGATCATCACACTTGCTCAAAACGGGTTGGTGATTTCAGACTAATATTAACTATAAGTCCATGTTTCCTCACGATGTTTTCCTTCACTGATATCAATAATGTCCAAGATAAACTCAGAAAGTACATGAATTGAAAAAGTCACATTAGTACTTGCTCAGATTTGAAACCACCACCTCATGCATGAGAGGCGAGGCCTTAACCTCTGGGCCATCATAACATATTAAATTACCAAAAAATATATATTTTACTTAACTATACATTTCTTTCTTTTCCAAACAAATATAAAATACGAGCATACCTACCTACACATTTCTAAGGAGCCAACCCTAGTGGGGCAGAATCCGTAAAGATTATAAACTAGTGGAATCTGCCCCACCAAGTCGGCATATTCCACTGAAAAATTTTAGGCATTCCTCTTTGCCCCACCAGCAGAATGATTCGTTAATTTTTGAAAAATCTTTTGTTATGTTTCCATTATTCGACTGGTATACGAATGTGTGCGGGGTAGGTATAAAGGTTAGTTTATTATACACAACTAAAAAGTGAAAAATAAAAACTTTTTTACAAAAAAAAAGGACCAGCATGTTTCCAAGCATTCTTATTAGGATATAATCCTCTAATTTGTAATATGCTTGTTTGCAAAGTGTATTTTTTATATGAGTTTTAAATTTACTTTCATTTCATTCTAATATATCACAAGGTATTCTGTTGTAACATTTAACACAGTACGGCCCATAAAAGATGTATGTACTTTAGATAGTCTGAAAAATGGTTGATTTATTTTATCTTTATTTCTAGTATTAAAATTATGTCTATCACTTATTTTGTTAAAAAGATGTAGATTTTTTCTCACATACATAATATTTTCATAAATGAATTGGCAAGGTACCGTCATAATATTAATCTTTTTAAATAGTTCCCTGAGAGATTCGCGACGATGTAGATTATAAATGGCTCTGACAGCTCTCTTTTGTAAAATAAAGATAGATTCAATGTCAGCAGCCCGACCCCACAGTAAAATGCCATACGACATAATACTGTGAAAGTAACTAAAATAGACCAAACGCGCGGTTTCTACATCTGTTAACTGTCTTATCTTTCTAACAGCATAAGCGGCTGAACTTAGCCGCCCCGCGAGAGATGTTATATGGGGTCCCCATTGTAACTTCTCGTCTAGCGTGATTCCTAGGAAAACTGTTTGATTAATAGATTCCAGTTTTTCTCCATTTAATATGATGTCACATTCGCTACTTCTAACATTTGGTAATTTAAATCTAATGCATTTCTATTTTGAAGAGCTTTAGCCATTTTGCACACAATTTTAAAAGTTTCAGAATATTTTGCAACATACTGATGAAATCTTGTATTATTCATATTATGTTGCTTTAGGATAATCTAGAATCTAGACAAAATCAAACTGGTTGCTAATTCAATAGTATTCCATTTTTATTTTTTTTTAAATATGTTGACATTGATTTTACATTCTGTGATTACTTCCTCATACACTGACTTATTAACTTTAAAATTTTAGGAAAATCGTCTACTTTTACAATGATTGTAAATATGTGAGCACCATTTGTATCTATCACATAATTAATTTATCTGTTGTTGCTTCATTTTTAATTCTTAATTCTTTTCACCTATTGTGGTATAGTAATTTTATTCTAGGTGCCTCGTCCTCACATATAATTATATAACTAATATACTTATACAAAATATTGTAAAACATTTTAAAAGAGTAACTGTGGAGTTTCTTCCTCATTCTTCTCCATGCGAAAACTATTTTTTGGAAGGGGTGACTAGAATCAATTCAATTTTTTTGTAAATTTTGTCGTTCAAAAGTGCCTCATAAGGGCCTATTTGAAATAAATGATTTGACTTTGACTTTGAATACTCAAAATGTGAAATTTACCCTTGTGACAATACCGACAAACAATCGTCTATACATAATTTCAATTCAATTGCCCCAGAAGTTTTGGAAAAAAGTTCAGTGCACCTCCTAGGCACCCCAATTTTAGAAGAAACGAAAGTTGAAAAACTGTTTCACCTTTCGTTGATGATTTAAACATTTCAACGATATTTTGGATAGACTTTCTAAAATTAACTTACATTCGGCATTCACTATTGGCTGTGGGAGAATAGGAATCGGGCCTCTGGCTTCAGGCGCTACCTTCACCCAACATAGGCACTATGCTGGGTGACACCACTTTCCGACTGGCTACAAGTCTGCGTTTGGGTGGTCCCTGTGGGGCTCCGCATCGCTGTCAGTGCGGTGAAGCAATCGACTGCATCGGACGCCATTGCCTTTCCTGCAGTAAGAGCGCTGGTTGTTTGGCACGGCTCGCAAGCATTAATGACATCATCCGTCGGGCTCTTGTCACCGCCGGGGTGCCAGCTGTCTTAGAACCCAACGGCTTGGCACGCGACGATGGGAAGAGGCTAGACGGAATGACCATAATAACTTGGAAGTTGGGTAGGCCCTCGGTGTGGGATGCAACCTATGTAGATACCCTCGCGCCATCCCATCTTCCTAGCACGGCGGGCCGTGCTGGGGCGGCTGCTGGAGGTGCAGAAAACCTCAAACAGCGCAAATATGTATAACAACCTTATTGGTAGGTAGCTATATTTTTGAGCCGTTTGGGGTTGAAACACTAGGGCCGTGGGGTCCGAGTGCTCATCGAGTATTTCGGGACATCGCCAAGCGGTTGGTCGAATCTTCACGTGACCAGAGGGCTGGCCAATTTTTAGGTCACAGAATCAGCATTGCCATCCAACGTGGCAATGCTGCCAGCCTTTTGGGCACTTTTCCCACTGACAGCGATGCGGACGAATTTTTGGATGCCCGATGTGTTTATGTTTTTTTTTGCCTCTGTTTACTTGTACATCATTTATATAATATTAGTGTTAGATGTATATTATATTTAAGATGATAAATGAAATTTAAAAAAAACCATTATAAACACTTTTTTACAAAAAAAAAACAACCAACTTCCAAAAAAAGCACTAAAATTACTTTTTTACAAAACAAAAACCACCGAATTCCACAAAACTACACTTAAAAGGGAAAAATAATTTGAATTTCGGAAGTCGGTGGCGGGTGGAGATATGAGGTAACATACATAAAAAAAAAAAAAAAATACAACTGAATTGATAACCTCCTCTTTTTTGGGAAGTCGGTTAAAAATATTAGCATCCCAAAAACAAAATGTAAGAATTAACGTTTTTATATGACTAGCATTTTCCCAAATCCTGTTAATGCAGTTAGCAATTACTAAAGAAGTTAAGGACAGTCTCCTAACAACGTTTTTATGTAGCTACTATTACAGTTAAAACGCGTTTTCAATTAAAACGCACGTACACGACTCTTCATAAGATCAGGAAGAGTTCTTAAATCAACACATTTATTGAAAGTAACAGCTAGATATAGCTATACGATTTCTATTATATTACTTAAAAGTTTAATGAACATGCCCCAGTAATCACCAGTGTTTTTAGACTTTAAAAACGTGTATTAAAAACATTGACTACGTCACGAGGCGTTACATGTTCGAAGCTACATAAATAAGCGACATTTAGGCACAATACTATGTAAAAGGTTTTCAGTTTTAGATGGGGACGAATTTAAGGAGCGAGCCGCAGCTATAGGTATGTTGGCAAAAAACTCATTAAGTGCCTCAGCTACGTCAGCTGCTATAAAAACTAATTTGATGTCGACCATAATTTCAAGTTGTTAAAGTAGATATAAAAAAAACAACATCTAGGTTTACTGATACAGGTCACAAGACCACAAAAAAGCGACGGATTCATACTTGTTGATGACCATCTTATCTTTCCCCACAATCAGGTTTGTACAGGTTTTTTTTGTACAAAACTGTTAAGGAAAGTTACTAAATTGCCTTTTATTTTAAGTTTATATAAAATTAAGTAAGTTGGTACCTGTCTTCTTATGAATGTAAATGAACACATTAAATTATTACGGCGCACATGTACGCATAAATATAAGCTATCCGCCCATGAACTTTATTTCTCTCTCCGGTCATTCGTTTAAAATCTTCCTGCTGAAATAACGTTACTCCAGCTGGATTGTTTTTCTGTTTTTTTTTTCATGATGCACATTTAAAGAAGATTTCACTCTAATTGTTCTAGATTCTTGAACTCAATAATTCTAGAAGAGGTTTTCTTGCTGGGGTAACGCACACATTGGTTTTGGTCTTTAAGATTGGTACTCTTTTCGCACAACAACAAAAAGGGCTTCATAGATTTCATTGATCTACTGTGTAGATGGTGTAATTCTAGACCTATATTATTTCCAAAGTTATTGCATCGACTAGCTGTATAAGGTCTGTATTCTATTTTATGCGGCTTTTTATGTAATGGCATGGGAAGCTAGCTAATAAACCAACTGTGGTGGCAGTCACGTCTGACCACTGGGTCAGACGTGACTCACTCACAGAATCATAAGATCTAGGTCACTTCCCGAAGTCCTAGAAAGCTGAAAGAAGAATGGCCGGACTCGATGTAATTTGGGTGTCGCACTTAGATTTCGCGTCAATCAACTCAGCCTGTTGAAGTGCACTGCTGGACATAGGTCTCTCTTAGACTGCGCCACAACAGCCAGTCTTCCACTTTCTGCACTAAGAAAGGATTTTTCGAAAATCCACCCGTAAAAGCTCAAAAGCTTGAAACTTCGTACACATACATAAACCTACTCGTAAGTGAATTATAAAGTTTGTCATTTTTTAATGAAAATTAAAAAAAAAAAACTAAACTGTCTCTTAACGTGCGGTCCGATTAACTTGAAACTCGGTATTTATACTTAAGACTAAAAATAAAGATTAACCTAAGTCAGGGTTTTTGGAAAAAAAAAAGGAGCCAGTTGCAGTTATATCCTAGTTTCCGAGGTGCATTTATAACAGGTACCGAACGCCTAGAGCTGTTGGGCATGGTGTTGACGTCTGATCTCAACTTCGCCTCATCTCGATCAAAAGCACAGACTGTAGCCAAGAAACTGGGCATCCTAAATAAGGTGAGGTGATACGTCACATATGGACAGCTTTTAAGTTTGTACAAACCACACATCCGTTCCTGTATGGAGTATTTATTTAGATTTTGCAACATTCGTATACACTACAGAAATTACACGAAGCAACAGAAAATAAAGAACTAAAAGTAAATTTGTTAAGTATTTGCAGTATAAAACAAAACAAAGATCTCAAACAAAGAACAGCTGTCTCATATCTTATTAAAATAACAAAAAAAAAATGAGAGAAGAAAATAATAATGAGCGTACTGATATCATTATTATAACCCGTGAGACAAATAATCAAGAAGAGATCGGAACCGACCAAGTGAGCCCATATGTATGTACATCTACTAGATTACTGCACTCGTTCATGAGCCTACACGTTCTTGGCAGTGGGGAATTTTCTCCATACACGATATTTCGGCACGGGGGATAAAAAGGGGTGATACTAATGCGGAGATATCTAACAGGGACCCTGTAATTAATCCTACTCAGGAACTGAGGGCAGTGTATCATATTAATCAAAATTTTGTACATGAATAGACAATCCGACAATTATCTTCGACTAGACAAGGAAGTCATGCCAAATTTCATGAATTTGGCCGTGTAAGATGTCTTTACTCTGTTAGAACAATATACCAAGTGCCACATGAAACGTTTCTGAATCTTTTCCAGTCGAAGTGAATGTGTCGCATAATGGTGCCTCCATATCACGCTGCAATAGTCTAAACAGTTCTAACAGTTTGGTTAGGAGTACCCTAACCAAACTGTTAAACAGCACTATTTTGGGCATGCTACTACGAAAGATTCTTCCGTTCCCATTGACTAAGCCCAACATTTTGGAAGCCTTTTTTATGGTACTCTCAAGGTGCGGAAGGAAGGTGAGCTTACTGTCAAATATTACTCCTAGATCCTTTATTTGGTCTACTGTTTCAATCATTTTCATTGCCACTATGGCTTACACCTTCAATTAGGTGAACTCTTTTTGAGAATTTGATGTGAAAGCATTTTTTACCATTTAAGTGCATGCCGTTACGCTCACACCACTCAATCAAACTGTTGAGATCACTTTGCAGACACATGGTATCATTAATTGAGCCTATCGCTCTTCCAAGCTTCAAGTCGTCTGCTTACATGAAACTTACAGAGAATCGAAAATAAGTTGGCAAATCGTTATTAAAAACATTAAAAAGCACCGGACAGACATGGGAGCCCTTTATCCCCTAAGTCCAACACATACTGGCGATAACACACATTAGCCATGTTTGAACAGCGCTTACTTAGGATTTTAAAATTTTCTGCAACTTACCCTGAGCTTATATTTCTCCTTTTTTTATATAAGACTACATACGATCAAATCAAGTTGGTAAATGACTTCGTCTCTTGGCACTTTTAAGTACGAAGCTTTCAATGGCTGATCTAATATAAATATATAAAATATTGAGCATTTCGTTAAAATGACTTAAGCCATAAAAATGTTGGTCCTGTCCAGGTCTGAGAGATACTTGTGATCTGCTTTATAACAGTTATATTTTACGTTATTAGTGTTTCTCATTTTGAGTGTTGCAGCCACATATGGGATGGCTCAGCGAAAATATTAACTTGTTGCACTTGACTTGGTGGAACGCAGAGCAAAAAGGTTAATAGGCGACGAAACGTGGCTAGGCTTCACAGCCTGACTCATCGGCGTAATGTTGCTTGCCTGTCGGTCTTCTACAGACTGTACTTCGGAGAGTGTGGAGGAGGAGCCAGGAGCTCCACGACCTTTTATTACCATTAAAAACAAATAATTGAATAAAAATAATGCATTAGAATTATGAAACATCCTGTTAATAATGTTTATGTATCAAACAGTAGAACATACCTACGCAGCGCACATCGAGTAGATCATTCCATTTCCATTTTCTATGAGACAAAATATCGTAAGCCATTCTAACATACCTACTCCACGTGGACTTTCATTTGAGTAGTACGGCGCAAGCCTAGCCCCGCCCCAGGTGAAAGAACTCTGATAAAGATGTCGCCGCTCCATCATTCCTCGAATCCGCGCTGCCCTTGAACGCAAAGATCGGACCGGATATAAACTACATATTTAAATTAACTATTTTCATTTTGAAAATATATATATAATATGAATAAATAATATTGTATATATTCGTCATTGGATACATGAAAAAAAGATGGTCACCCATCCACAGACCAACCATATTGATCGATCGACCCGTAGGGCTGTTATTTCTTAGCCACGAACCCCTCCTCATTTCTACCTTACCTGCATTTAGCAAAATATATTATGAAAAGTTAATACTCAAGCAGTTGTTAAGATATTTAAAAAGCCTCCTTCATAATGAACAATTTGGCTTTACAAAAGCTCGTTCGACTACAGATGCGGATGCTGCTCTGCTGACAAATATTTAACGCATGGGAGAACACGCAATATACTATTGGAGTTTTCTGTGATCTCTCCAAAGCCTTTGCTTGCGTGCACCATGACACGCTTTTGCGGAAACTACGTCTTTACGGTGTCCAAAACGAAGCTCTCAACTTAATCAATTGTAATTTACATAATAGGTTCCAATGATGACGAATCCGACGTTTTTAAGACAATTAGGAAGATTGATCCAGCAAAAAGTGCGGAACCTGACCTTGTTTCACCAAAATCCGCTGAAAAGATGCGGTTCTGCTCTTGCACTGCATACATACATTAATGCTGATATTTAGCCGTTTCTTAATGGAAGGCAAATTCCCTAAAAAGTGGAAGAAAGCTCAAATTCAGCCCATATTCAAAAAGAGTGATCCAGCCAGGCGTAGTTAATTACCGTCCGGTATCGATACTTTCATGTTTTTCGAAACTGTTTGAGTCAAAATTGTGTCCCATTATCTCACAAATGGTGGCTATAAATATTTCAGACTATCAGCATGGCTTCAGACGTGGGCGTTCAACTGTAACCAGCTTGACACTCTTTGTTTCTGAAATATCATGTGAGTTTAATAAGGGAATGCAGATAGACGCAATATATACCGACTTCAGCAGCGCCTATGACAAAGTAAATCATTTCTTACTAGTTGAAAAACTGATATGGTATGGTATCGATGGCGTACTGGCAGAATGGTTAAAATCATATCTTTCAAAGATACCACAATTTGTAGAAGTAGGTGGCTTCAGATCTGAGGTATAATATATTATGCGGACTCAGGTGTTCCGCAGGGAACTCATTTAGGGCTGCTTCTCTTCCTTATCTTCATCAATGACATAACTGATCACAAACAACGTAGAATTTCCCTGTTTGCTGATGATCTAAAAATATATAAAATGGTAAACTCCCTTACTGATGTTGTCTTGATTCAGACAGATTTAACAATATTTTAAAATGGTTTAACGTAAATAGTAGGAGTCTAAATGTTGAAAAATGTTATCGTATTCACAAGGAAAAAGACAACAGTTCAAACAAGGTATGATATTGGTGGGGTAATACTGAAACAAGTGAATGAAATTCGAGATCTGGGTGTGATCGTGGACAGCAAACTGAAATTTACATCACACATTGCTATAGCAGTGACAAAGACCGTCAAAATGCTAGGATTTTTGAAGCACAATTCCAGAGGGTTTAAACAGCAGAGAACCAAGGTGTTGCTCTACAATGCGCAGTCATCTTTAGTATTCAAGCAGTGTATGGATCCCTTTTTATGCAGAGCTCGTAACGTGTGAAAGCTCGTCATGGTAGGCTCGACATGGAAAATTAAAAAAAAAAAATGGTAACCCTTCGCGATCACAACCGTCTACTAGATTTATGCTTCCTTCATATATAATGGAAAAATACAGTGCAGTTGCTTTTTGCAGTATTTCTTTAGCAGTTCAAAGAATTTATCCAAGGGAAAAACAAAATAAAAAGGTATTTGTTACACCTTTTGTAAAAACTAATCTAGGTTTACAGTCCCCAGTTATACGAATGAGCAACGAATACAATAATACTATATTAAACACGCCTGACTTAGATATCCCCCATAATTTTGACGTTCAAAAAGTGCTAATTCTCAGCCTAGTTTGAATAAATGAAGTTGGATTTTATTTAAAAAAATGTCACATTGGTACTTGCTCGGTTTTAAACACAGAACCTCGTGTATGAGAGAACCTCCTTCTCCTCCTTGTGATTTTTTTATTTGTATATTTTATGGATCTATTTATGAGTTAAAATAATGAAATAGTTATAAATAAGGAGGTCAGGTTAGAGAAATAAAATAAACAGAATCAATATGGAGGTGTTTATACATTATTTTTTTTCACATTACATAGATAACTTGCTTATTTACATGATGTAAAACAATCATATATATCACGTAGTTTCCATACAATTTGATCAGCATACATTTTCTATCACGTTACAATAAAATTCTGTAGAGTGAGAAATCTAATAAAATACTAGTTAGATAAATTCTTCGCGATGACAACCGAGTTGACGATAGAGAAGAATGGAAGAAAAAGACAATTGTTGCGCTGACCATATTAGGATAAGGATACTGAACAAATTGGGATAAGGGCAGGACAATGATGAAGATGATGATAAGATACATTCTTCGAGAACTTATTGAGCTCAAGTATAGAATTAGTGTTCTTAGATTACAGTTTTGTATCTTCTACGTTCTAAGGTAATGTCGTGTCCGGACACTGCATTTAGCGTGAAGTTGAAATGCATCTGCATCTTGGTGTAATCTGCAGTGATGAAGTATCTGCGTACCATGTGCGCTACCACGATTTTCATTGATGTCATGGCGTATATTTTACCTGTGATAATAAAATTGGAACTGTTATAAATATGATTATGCTTATATCTGTTAATATATCTAGGCCTTTTGTAACGAGCCCAGATGATCTTGACCTCATGGTAACAATTACAGTTCCTGCAACCATTATACCACTACGAGGTTATTTCGCAGCAGTGGTGATTTGGAGCAGTGGTTAGTTTTTTAGTTTAAGTTTAGAAAAAATATTTTTTAACATAAAATTAATATACATAGCCGTAGTATGTACTTAATTAAAATTAATAACATCACTTTTACAGGCTAGGAGTTTACCTTTCCTAGGGCATATATAAGTATATAATAATGATGGTTACACACTTATTACAATATGAGGCATTTAGGTATTAATTAAATCTTTAATATTAACATTATGAATTATAATTATTTAATTTATAAAATATGGGGTAGCACTCAGTGTAAGACCGGTGCAAGCGGTAACCCTGCAGCCCTTATCATGATCACAATAGAAACTGGTTTTGTCGACGGAAGAATAGACAAAATGACGGATGAACTATAACAATCTGTCATTTTGTCTATTCTTCCGTCGACAAAACCCGTAGAAAACCTGTTTCTAAGGTTGTCATGCTACGCGTGCAGGTGATCGCGTGTGGCCACCAGCGGCACACGGGTTACCGCGCCTCCCGCACGCTCACCTGTATTTGGTGAGAGCGGGGAAGCGCTGGCTCAACGTACGGGCCGCGCTACGACGCGTTATCAGTCAACAACTCGTAGTGACGGGGAAGCTTGTATGTACCGTATCTATCGATATGTTGCAGGTCTTTCGACCTATGTTAGCAATCAATGAATATTGATGACATTTATTTTTGTTGTATTTACGAGTAAGTTTTATGATGAATTTTGCAATGCTAAGTAACTTTGTTTGTGTGTAGTGTTTTAAGGTTAGTTTTAAACGGAGTTACTATAGGCGATTTGAACTGCTTTATTTTGAATTATTTGTAACAAGGTATAATTAGATTGACAAGTGCTACTCCATAACGGACACGAATAGGTGATGCAAGGTCTGATTAGGTGTATAACCTGAGTAAGAGAACCGAGTGCTTGAGCTACTTTAACGCGTGATTTATAAACATGCTTTGTCAAGATAGTGAACTTCTGTAGTTCATGGAATCAATTATACATTGGAAATGACCGCGACTTACGAGTTAGGCATTGTTTCGAACCCAGGCAGGCACTGGTACTTTGTGTAAATTATTTCATCACCACTGCTCTCAAAATGGTGAAGGAAAACGTCATCGTGATAAAACCGGCATCTCCTTGATCGAAATTCGAAGACATGTGACATCCACCAACCCGCACTGGGCCTTCGAGTTGCATTACAGCTCACACCTTCTCACAGAGAGGAGGCCTGTGTCTTAATAGTGGGAACATTATACGCTGGTTATGCTAAAGTTATTTTTGCGCGTGAACAAAATCGGAACTAACGCCGCCATCTTGTTTTTTTAATAGAATTTCGAGGCTTTTTGAGTACCACATAGTTAACACGGGTCTTACGAAGCTGCAAACTTGATTTTACCCTACGGGTATCTATCCTAACACAATGGCAAAAAATCAGTGCAGTGTATTTTTTGCGAACTAACTCAATTTTTGTCTATGGTGATTGGCCTATGTAGCAGTGTAGGTACATTGTACGAAGTCGTTTGACACTTTACGTGACACAGACACTTGACTTTTGTCCAATAATAGTCTCATTGGCCTGCTGAGATAATGCATGTTCCCAAATTTAATCTGTTGAAGCTCTATTCTATTCTATTTTTATAGGTCTGGCTCCATCGATAACGTTCGATGATTTTGCCAATGTCAAGGTATGAGAAATTAATGATCGTAAACTGTTGCACAACTATTGATCAATGTTTGTAGTGGTGATATCCATGGATCTCCATGCTAAAAAAGGACAAAAAGATTTAAAAGTTTTACTAGCAAATAAACAGTCCGCGTTTCTGTCAAAACTCAACACTCAAAGCATTTATTTCAATTAAACCATTTACAGGCACTTTTGTCAAAGATTCGGTCAGTTAGTCAGAAAGTTGAAGCTAGTTGCCCATGCCAAAACGTAGATCTCTATGGAGAAGAACGGGCAAGAAACTCCAAAGACACTCTTTTAAATATAGAAATTGCAAAATCCTGGGTACATTACTCTTGTTGCTTCTATATGTGAGAACAATGTAAAATAGAAATAATAATCAAAAACGATTAAAAATAAGCAATGGCAGATAAGAGATGACCAGTCTCAACCGACGGCGCCCGTTCACGAACAAGACGCATGGATCAGCACCATCCAGCTCAACCATTTTGTAGGGAACCGAATGATCCAACACACTCGCCACCATGGCGAGTGTGTTGGATCGAGACATTTAAGTGAGCATGACATACTCTCAACTGCCATGCTCTTTCAAGTCAACATACAACACAGTAAACGGCTCCATGGTACTCACATTTACAAAAATTAAAAAAAAAAAACCTTATAAAATTATACAAAACTATAGTTTGCAATGTATTTGTGAGATTAAAAGAATTGTACTACTAAAAAGAAAAAAAAACATTATTATCTATTGAAGATGATGATGGTCATGATGTTAATTTTCTTAATGATAATATGATAATAATATATTTATTTGCTCAAAACATGGTATAATAGGTCTTACAGTTTAAAATAGTACAAACATGTTTTGCCGGGTTTAGACTCAGCATGCAAAATCGAGAATAAAAAGTAAGTACTTAACTAACATTTTGTGTCAAAAAACTGTTTCAGACTATAAAAGTTATTTTGGCTAAGCCATGCACTCAATTTCCGCTTAAATCGATATCTCGTATTTAACAATTTAAAATCACCAGGTAATTTATTATAAATCCGTACACACATAGCTAAGCAGCTTTTGCTATATTTTGCAAGCCTAGGAACATTGCTTACTACGAGCCTGTATGGGTCTCGTCTGTTTCGAGGACATAAATATATCGTTCGCTGTTTTAAACAGTTCCCTTAGAGATTCACGTCTGCGGAGGTTGTAGATGGCTCTGATAGCCCTCTTTTTCAGAATAAAGATAGAATCAATATCTGCGGCCCGTCCCCACAGCAAAATACCGTAAGACATGATGCTATGAAAGTAACTAAAATAGACCAGTCTCGCGGTATCCACATGTCCAGTGAGGGTTCTCACTTAACATCACTTGCAGGGTGGCTGAGTTCAGCCGCTTACGCTGTTTGGAAAATTCGACAACTAATAGACGTGGATACCGCGAGACTGGTCTATTTCTGTAGTTTTGAGTCAAGCGTGATTCCCAAGAAAACTGTTATTTCGATGAATTCTATTGTCTCCTTATTAAATAGAACGTGACATTCACTACTTCTAACATTCGGTAACGCGAATCTTTGCATTTCGTTTTCTTCTCATTCTTCTGTATAATTGACCGAGCGAGGGTAGTGTTTCTGCTTCAAGTCTGACAAAATTTGCTTTCGTGTATCAGTTTGTTGGTACAGGTTGTATTTTACAACCGATGTGGACGAAACTTGGTATACAGGTTTTACGATTTTATAGATTTTTTTTTAATGTCCAATAGTGAAATTATTAAACATATAAATTTTCAATTGCATAGCTACTTACTTACGACTTACTTTACGTACGTACGTACTTTAGATTTGATTGATATCTAAAAAAAACCCTGATTTCGTCACTGACTCACTCACTGATGATCATCAAAATTCTTAGGGTACTTCCTGAAGTTCTAGAAAGCTGAAATTTGGTATGTAAGCTAGTATTAGTACACAAACAACAAAACAATTCTAAAACTTGATACTTTTACCCCCCAACCCCTTAAACTAGGGGATGGAAATTTGTATGAGAATTCCGCAATTTTTTATGCAAGAGGATCGTGCGATATCCTCAAATGACTCTGACAGCCTTCGCTCTCTGCGGTTTACGGAGTATTGCAATGTGGCGGGCCGTCAGATCAACTGCCCACACCGGGGCTCCATAAAGGGCCATCGATCGCACGATCCCTATGTATAACCGCCTACAGGTGGTGCTCGGGCCCTCCAAATTGAGAAACAGCGTTTACAACGCACCCACCACGCCCATCGGCTTAGCAACAGCCGCTAAAAATGGGGGCCGAAATTCCAACGGCTGTCGAGCACCAATTCTATGTACTTCATGGTTTACTTGACAACGATTCGAGCCCCTCCGACCACAATAACTGATTCAGGCAGCGGCGCCCGTCAAGGGCCTTGAAAAGCTATGGCCTCCGACTTGTTGAGGGCCACCTCCAGGCCCAGGCGTCGTATGCTACTCACGATCTGTGAGACAGTAACCGTAGCCAGCAACGCTGCCTCCCTATGTGAACTCCTCCGAGCCGTGCCCAGCGTGACGTCCGTATAACACGTCAGCTTTACCCCCGGAAGAAGCTCGCCTCTCAGCACCCGATGTTCCACAGAAAAGGGCCCACAACAGAAACCTGTGAAACATCGCACGACATCTCACGCTGGCCTCTGCCATCCCGTCCCGTGTAGGTGACACACCTCCCCACTAGATAAGCCCCCACAACGTGGCAGAGGTAAAGAGGCATCCGGTGGTAACGTAGAGCCTCCCTAATGCAACTCTGAGGCAGGGTTTTGAATGCGTTAGAGAGCGTCAATGGTAGAGCGCCCGTGACGACACCTAAACTGGTAGTCGTACAGGTTCGGCCCCTATTTGCACAAGTGGTTGGCGTTGCGGTCTGCGATTATTCGCTCAAACAGCTTGCTCATCTCGTCTAGCAACACTATGGGCCGATAAGCGGATGGTGAGTTCACAGGGCGCCCCGCCTTACTGAGCAGGACCAGTCGACCTGCTTTCCACTGAGTAGGAAACTGGCCCCGCTCAAGGCACGCTGTGAAGATACCTCTCAGTGGGAGCTCCAGGTTCCCTGAGTCAACTACTCGTCAAACTAAATTGAACCCTAACCTACACAACGAAATCAATAATTGGTTGTGTAACAGTGATTCTTGAAGCCGGAATTCTTTGGTTATGAACTATTGCAATTTTTTTAACAGGAGATATATTTTTTTGGATAGATTTAGTTCTCGTACGATATTAAACGTTTGAATAAAAAACCTAAGAAATTTCACACCTTAAAAGATGTCTTAAGATATTAAAGTCAAACTGTCTTTCCTCATCGTGTAATAGACCCTTCGGACTCCATAACGGTGTGACTTCGTAAAGAACAATGGCGAAACCTTAGCTGACTTTAATTTGAGCGTCTAAAAGTGACTTAAATATGAAGGCACTTCTATAATTTTTTTACGTTTTTTCAAAGTATCACATTACCTAGTTAACTCCGGATAAAAAAAATATTTTAAATGAAAAGTTATTTGATTTTTTCATTGACAATTAGTGTTGCCATTTTGTATTTATTCTGCCAAGTGACAGTAAACTGTATTATTGTAATAAAATCAGTTTTAGTTTGTTATTGTAACAAAAAGGAGTAAATGAATTAACAATAATGTTTATTTATAAGTGGAAGTGCTCTTTGTAGGGAGGTAAAAATAAATGATTAATGATAAATAATGAATTAATGACTGGCAAAAAGACTATTATTCCAAGTCGAAAAAAAATATAACTTGGTTTGACAACTGTTGATTGTTCATGTCACAGACGCTTGCGCATTGTGCCTTGTGTTGCTCTCGATTATTTTCCGTTTTCTTTAATTTTTACTTGACCTGGACTGCTTAGCTTATGGCTTATTCCCCTGTGTGACGCTGTGCGTGTTTAATACTAATGCAATATTACCTTTTTATTTCCTCGAATTGCAGCTAAGTACCATAATTCATAAACATAACCTACAAAAGTTCATGACTGAATTTCTATTATTCTCGGACTTCTAGAACAAAAATTCTTGCACATACTAATTCAGAAGTTGACGCCGAGTTAAACAAGATATTTTTCATTTAGAGACGCAAGAATTTAATCTCAGCTAAATTAATGTATGGGTGGCTGCCATTGTTCTTTGCGCACCGTCTAATAGAAATAAATAAGAAGCAAAATACTACGAGTACGTTACTTCTAAAACTAAAAATATAACATGTTAACCTAACTAAAACAATTAATACAAAACTAAAATATAGCGTCGTGTTAATTTGGAGCAATCTTTCCGAAACGTCATTGAATTTTTTTATTATTTCCTCAATAAAAACGGGAAAGAACTCTTTTCAATGATTTTGATATCTCGGGCTATTGCTTTAAATTTAGAAAGTGTGATGTCTGTCAACACTGTCCGCTAAGTATAGTTCACATTTCGAAAGGTTGAGTTCAAGGCCAATGGAATGAAGTTATTATTTTAGGAATTGAAGGTAATTTAAAACAGTTTCTACGTCGCTTCCAAAGGTGCCATCGTCGAGGTACCAAACGTTAAATTTGGAATTTTGCTGTCGAATAATTGGGTGAATGGCTAAACCAAAAATCACTGGCCCGAGGGGGTCACTTTGGGGATTTTTGACAACCAACAGCAGATTCCAGAAGGTTGTCCCGAAACAGTAACTGAGAGGGGTTTCTGTAACATTGCCAAAGAAAACTATAGATTTGGGGTAGGTATTTCTTTTTTAGTTTCTGCCAGCAAGGTGTCGTTGTAACAGAATTGAAGGCATTCTGTACGTCAACCTTCAGGATGACCTCTCCTTTGTCAGAATTTAGGTAGGAAAACAGTCTCAATAGTAATAGTCAAATAACGGTATTATGTTTTTTTTTACTGGATCACAGATCGGGGTCTGATTTAATGCATGCCTACTAAGTAGTGTTTTACATGTTAGCAAATAAATAAATACCTGAGAACCTTCTATATATGGAGAACATTGAAAGTAAAAGATTCAACCTTTTTTAAAATGTTTCTTGAGGAAAACAAGTTTAAAATGTTATAACTTATCTTTAAATGCTCTCACGGTCCCTGTACCTGCACCCATAAGCATAATATTTTGCGAGGGTTACCTTGCTATCGTACACAAAGAATTTTCACACCAAAAATAAAAGTCGTGTAAATGACAGCTTCGTGAAGAGTCTTATTATACCTACCGAGACAAGATCGCTTGCCAAAACTAAAAGTTGCATCGGTAGTATTGTTGGTCGGCAACGTGGTGGTATCCAGCCATCTTTCTGGTCTAAACTGGTCGGCGTCAGGCCCCCAAGATGGATGACGATGCAAGCCATGTAGTAGTAAGACGCACTGACTACCAGCACGCAAGGTGTAATTCTCTAAAAAAAAAAAATTACGCTGACAGCAAATCTAATATACTTAGATAATAATAAACAGTGGTGGACAGCTAATTAGGGTCAGTACTAAACATGTAAGATTTTTCTTCAAAGTCTCAAATCTTCTAAATTCATTGAAATTATTTTGATTCTTATGGTAATATAGTAAGCATTATTGGTGTAAGCATTATCTTTTTTTTAGTTTATCGCGTCTAGACAGACGCGGGCGGCAGAGGGACTTTTTTTAATAATAATGTAAGGATAAAGAAACTTTAGACTTGAACTTCCCCGCGCGTAACTACATACTAATATTGAATGACGAACAACTTTATTATCTCCGTGCCTCGAAAAGCACGTTAGGCCGTTGGTCCCGGCTGTTATTCATGGATATTTCACGGGAAAACGTGGGAACATGTACACTGTCTAGCACAAGAGGGACTGACACTCATCGCAAGGAACCTGGACAGAAACCTCCTCACGTTAAATGGCAGTAAAACAAAGTATATTGTTTTCACCAAGACCACCGCTTCAAAACCTCCGGAACACCTAAAACTCAAACTGCACCACTGCTCTTCTCGCATTTCTACTTCCTCTTGTGACTGTTCTCCTCTTGAACGGACCACTTCCATTAAATACCTCGGCATTATTATCGACGACCACCTAACATTTAAGCAACATATATCCAACCTCTCTGGCAGAATAAGAAAACTCATCCACACCATGCGCAGACTACGAGACTGTCTACCCACAAACACACTACAACAAGTTTACCTAGCTCTATGTCAATCCATAATTCAGTATTGCATCAGCGTGTGGGGTAGTGCTGGAAAGACCTACTTGATTGAAGTAGAACGAGCACAGAGAGCGCTTCTTAAAGTAACTTTTAAGAAGCCCTATCGGTTCTCTACTGACTTACTCTATCGTGAAACAAGAGTTCTCAGAGTCCGCCAGCTTTTCATTCTTTCTGCCTGCACCAAAACTCATAGAACTATTAAAAACAGACCAGATTACGCATCAATCATAAGCAAAAGAAACTATAGAATCCCAACACCTGACTACACCTCACTGCTAGCTAGACGCTCCCCAGCTTACTCTCTCATTAATACATATAATAAAGTCTGCAAACTCTGTGAAATCAAAAATACTACCTCATTCAGTTGTAAAAAAATAATAAAGGAAATGTTGCAAAACTCTAGTTATGACGACTCGGAACAATTCATCTAGATACCCTGACCTGACACTAAATCAAACGATACACAATGGGAAAAAATACGCGCGCACACACACACACACACACAAACACACACACCACACTCACATCAAATGTACACAAACACACCAGATATACAATATAACACCTGAAATCACCTCTCAAGCCTCCACTCTGGAACTCGTACGTACCCCGAGCCCCAAGATACAGACTAACTGTCTAGTTTGGGGTTCACTGGCAAATTATATTTTGTAACATAGCTATAGGTAATATTTTAAGCTATTCATGTCGTCTCAATTTGGTGTTAACTTGTAAACCTGCTTACTGTATTACCTGGACAATAAACTATTTTCTATTTTTCTATTTTTTCTATCTTTGACAGTCTTGACGAGCCCGAAAATCTGACAGCCAGTCTTACCATGCGGTATCGTGTTAGCGACTGTGTGTTGTGTTGGTCAGATAGGCAGTCCTTCCATGTAAAATACTGGTATTCAGCAGCAACTGATTAGACCTGAAGCTGACCCCAACATAGTTGGGAAAAGGTTAGACAGAGCAACTTTATTAGTTCTACTTGCCCCGTGCGTACTATTTCATAGCTGGACGAGTGAAATTAACTGAAATGAAATCCTGTAAATTCTGTGAAGAAGCATTAGGTAGGATAACAAAAAATAATTTAAATGGAGTCGACATTTCATATCTGACTACCCCTGAGAACAAATTGTGAAACAAAGTCAGGGGTCAAAAGACCGGGGATGAAGGGGTTTGTCCAGTAGTCAAAATAATCAATATTTACAATGTTCAAAATAATAACCGTACGTATATTTTAAATAAATAGATTACTACTAATTTATAACATTAACATACGAATCATGAAAACATAAGACAGATGCGACCTAAAACGTCCATCTTACATATTATTATATTGTGCGGATCTGGGACACTTGCGTGAAAGACATTTAGAGGCATGAAGAACAGGTCGTAAACTTCCCTCTATAGAAAAGGAAGAATCCTCCGATGAGATGGGTGTCGTGTCTGGCAGGCAGCTACCACCAGCAACCCAACGATTGATTTCGGGGAAGTTATATATGGCGTTCGCGCGGTATACTCTGATTCGCGGGATTTGTGTGACGTCAATTTTTTTTATGTAAAGTTCGCATGTGGCTATGTAGATGCCACCACAGACATTTCCGCTAGAGACGCTTGTGCAAACCCACTTGCGTGAAACGACATTTCCGCGAATGGACTTTTGCGCGAAGGGACTCTTGCACGAAAAGACATTTTCGCAATTGGACATTTGCGCGAAAGACACCTATGCGAAAGACAGTTGCGCAAAGGACACTTGTGCGAATCCGCTTGCGCGAAAGGACAGTTAAGCGAAAAAGTTGCGGAAATGAGATTTCATCATAACAACACGCCTGTATTCTTTCAAAGGGTCGGGCAAGGGTGCTTAATTATTTAAGAATTTTTCTTTTTCTTAGTTTTCGAGGTCGCTGATAAAAAAATTGGGGTCAAATAAAAATTAAAGACGGCGCTACAAACATTTTGCTAGTTTTTCATCATGGGTGTCGTTTTCATGGTTTTTGAGGGCGCTGTCAAAGATAATGCGGTGAAAATCGATATTCAAGATGCGCTACCAAGAAATTTACGCAAGTGGGTTCGCGCAAGTTCTTTTGCGCAAATATCTTTCGCGCAAGTGTCCTGCTACCAGTTTGTGCTAGTCGCCATAATCAGCTGTATATTATTTGCCACAAATGTTACATCTTTACAAATCACAATATTATTCTGATAATATAATATGAGCGATGATCTGGAATGGACAAACAACAGCATAAAGACAAAGTAGTTAATTTGAGCATGTCGAATCCTTGTGATTGTGACCATCACAGTTCTCATTACTTTCGGGTCTTGTTCTTTTCAAAAACTGACCTAAAACTTTTTAAGAATATTGTTGCTGCAACTCAACGTAAAATTAAAAACCACTAACTTACTTAGTTTTACATCTCTGTCTATAAATCTTATTACAGCTGGTGCCGTCGTAAACAATCGAAGGCTCTCCTTAATCACTGCTTCTGTATATACTAACTTCCTTAAATCTTCCTTGGCCACGTCTCTATCTGTCTCTAAAACTTGCATTATTCTGAAAACGTCAAAAATATATATTCACATACGTAATATTATAAAATATGCGAATGTAACACTGGCTGTCTGTCTGTCTTTTACCTTTTCACGCCTAGACCACTGAACCGATCAATATGAAATTTGACAGATAGGTAGCCCAGGACAAAGACTGTAACTTTACATCCTGGATATTTTTATAACAAAATATGAAATACAAAATTCACACAGACCCAGTGACGAACAAAAGCAAGTATTCAATAAAATGGAATTGTATCGTATCATCATTAGCATTGACCAGTCCACTATAGAACATAGGCCGCTACAATCGCACGCCATTTGAAATTGCTCTCATTCAGCTGCTTCCAGCCACCAGGTGACGATCCTACCCTACGTTTTCCGATTTGGGATTCTCAATCAAAAACAAGCCTACCCCATCGGTTATCAGCTCTATTGGCGGGTATATTGCCACTCTAGCTTGCTTAATTTGTAGGCTATGTCCACCACTCTTTCTCTCTCAGGTCTACTCATTCTTGATTCAATATCTCAGAGAAACTCCAAACACAAAATCATTTATAGAAAATATTTGAACTTGCCCATTCTATAGCTCGCTAAACGACTTTGAATTTGGGAACAAGTCGACAGTGTCGATGTCTGGGCTCCTTATGTCATACCAGATCAGATGATAAAATATCTGTCCTACTTTTTAAGTTTTATCATTATTTGCAGTCTTGTTCCACCCACTGCTGAGTATAGGCCTCTTCACTTGTGTGACATGCTTTCCTGGTCTGCGAGTCTCAACTAGGTCTTACATGTAACCTTCCTTTTCATAAAAAATGCTACCTACTCTTCAAACATCCTCTCTTGAACTTTTGGGAATGATCCAATCATTACCAAAATAGTATTCAACGAATTTGATGTAGTATCGAACGCAGCCCCAATAGCAGTGTATAGTTCTTCTGTGATCTCCTGGTCAGTGAAGTGATTTCTAGTGTGCTGTTCAAGCATCAGGTCTAAGAACGGCTGGTATGACACATCTGTAAACATAAAATCACGCCTGTTTTCCCAGAAGGGCAACGATGTGCATACACTTATGGTACACCCACATTTCACCAGTTATGTTTAAGTCCCATGTAATGTGGGGTTAGCCTATTGCCAGGCACAAATCAAAACTCCAGATTGCTACTGAGAAGTTCTAGACTAACGGGGCAGTCAAAATAATTAGATTAGTCAAAAATTTCAAAAGTTCAATAATATTGGCTGTAAACTACAATATTGAGCAGAGATGAAGTTCAATAAGAAAATAATTAAATAATACTTACATGTAGATACGGGACGTGTATTTTTTTCGTTTAAAAATGATCTCTTTGTACGTATTATCTGAAGAAAAAAACACAGTTTTATTCTAAAATGTTCTGGGGTTTTCGCTGGCTGAAGAATAAGAACATTACATAAAATAAGGTTATCCAGCAAGTAGTCCTGAAAAACCGTATTTTATGTAATGTGTATCTTGAGACACCTAGATTACTACACAATATTTTGGGCGAACTCGTAGTCACACCAGATTGTATCACCGGTGTGACTTCCAGGATGTTTTTCCTGTTTGATTTATGAGTTTTCAATTTCCATAACATTTATCTGACGATTGAAAAATCGGCCCTTACGGTTCACGTATGTCCTAATCCTTCATCAGCCGAATATCTTAGAAAGTATTTTGTATGTTCGCAAAAACTTGGGACTTTTCAAAATAAGAAGCGATTTCCATAATATAAATACACGTAGTAAACATGAAATTGTGATACCCAAATTTAGATTAACTAAAACTAGTAAGTCATTTGTAATAAACAGTATTCGATTTTATAACAAGTTGCCAAAGACGGTTACAGAATTTAGCGATGGAAAGTTCAAAACCCACATCAAACGTGTCCTTATCAAAAAAGCATATTATAAGATTAAAGACTACGTTGAAGACAAGGAAGTTTGGCAATAATTCCTTCTGCACATGTGGCTTCCCTGGTACCTCATTAACGGCATAACTATGTAAATTTCTATTAACGCCTCCCAAATTAAGATGATTATTTTATTTTATTTTACCTTTTTTCTTTTTTCTTTTACATACTACCTTGACATAATCTCTTCGTTATTTGACATTATATACCTAAAATATTATATATTTTTTTTATTTTTTATAATAAATATGTATTGTTACATACAGCTGTAGTGGCAACTATGTCATTTGGTCTAAATAGCTTTTTATTTTTATTATTTGATTTTGATTTTATATAGATTCTTTTCTTTTAGAATTTGTGAATGTGAGAATGTTGTAGGCTTAACAGACTGTAGATCTATCGACCATTTTCTATCTTGCTAAGTACCTGGTACTTGTTGATAGGCCTACACTGTCCTCTCATACCTATTAACTCTGTAATTTGAAAGCATTGTAAATACCATTTATTTTTAAAAGAGTAACCATGGAGTTTCTTGCCGGCTCTTCTCCATAGGAAACGACCAATTGGAACCGTGCATCTAGCTTCTGACGTTTCATAAGTGCCCTTATAGGTTTATGTGAAATAAAATATTTTGAATTTTGAATTTTGAATTTTCGAACAACGGTCGTATGTCGTCGCAAAAGAGAGTGAGTGCGTAAAATACCTATCTTTTGGCGCTCGAATGATGTTGTCAGAGGGGCGCTATTGGTAAAAATATTTTTTTGCAATTGTTTTGTGGAATGTCTTGAAAAAACAAATTATGGTGGGGTCAGTTCCGATTGTTGGCCACGCGCTAAAAGATACTATTGCAGGTATACTAATTGCATGACCTACACTATTATATTATGTTAAGATGGATTCTGAACATGTTAAGAGAAAGAAAAATTTAACATGTTCTGGTCTTTTTAGTCGTCACTTTTTGATCTTGCATACAAATTAAGATCGGAACGCAAAATGTTGATCTGCTGTATTTATTAAAAGCTTTTAATTAAGTCGTTGTTAATATAGAAGAGAATGGGCACCGAACTATGGGTTTCTTCCCTGAAGTTATTAAAATGGAACTAATAACGACTACAATAGATTAAAATCTGTCATCTAGGTACTCATTAACAGACTTCTTATACAATAGTTTTAATATAGCTTTTTTGAAATCAAGTATTTCATTAAATTCTTTGATTTCAATAGGAAGCTTATTATAGATTTTAGGGGCCATTCCAAGAAGACTTTTCGAAAATAATGCAGTTTTGTGTGGAATGGTACATATCTCTCTGTTGCGACGTTTAGATTTTAGTGTATTAAATATATGAAAGTTAGATTTGACAAATACTGCTGTTTCAAAAATGTACATACAAGGAAATATAAGGAGTTTTTTAAGTATTTTTAATTGGGATACAACTGTCAGTATGCTTAAGTTTAAATTCAGAACGCACACATCTCTTTTGAGCTTTTAACAGTTAACCTCTCTGTAGAATTTCCCCAAAACGTAATGTAGATGTCACATGTTTTGTACGATATGAGAACTATAGACTCGTTTGCCACTTTTAAAAGATTATAGAGTATAATATGAGTATTGGTGTAATTTTTTACAGACGATATCTACATGACATTTCCAGGTCAAGTGACTATCCAACTGAAGGCCTAAAAATCTGGCATTGTTCGTTTCAGCTTGAGACTGTACCTAAATTACCCTAGGCTGATAAAATTTACGTTTTTCCTAATTACGTTAATATTAGTGTTTGAGTCGGTTCATCCTTAGGGGGAAGGGCCGCACTCCACCCCGTAAGGCCCTGTAGAGCTCGTCTCCGGACTGGTCACTCTCTCACCGATATAAGAAATAAATTCCCAAATATGTAAGAAGACCGATACCTGGTCCCATTAATAAGGCAAGGAAAGGATTGAATGAGGTTGTAAATAAGACAGGAATTCATAGTTATGAAAGTACATTGGATTTGGTTTCAGAAAGCTAATAAATAATAGGGGGAAGTAAAGTATATTACCATATAAACCTGTGAGTAACACTTACGTTAGCGTAACAGGTATTTGGTCAGTCATTACTCACACGATACCTCCACATCTGCACTTAGAGTACTCAGAGCAACACTTCCATAAAGTGACGCAAGCGGCTTCTCAGCGGCATTGCGTCAGTATCACGCTCTTTTGGAGACGTGGTCCCTAGCAGTTCTTTCAAACTGATAAACGTGATGAAGCGGCTTTCCCTGCGGCAATTGTGCGACAGTCCTTGTACAAGCAACAGAGCGGCTAGTTCCAGCGGCATTGCGTCGGCATCATGCTCTTTAGGAGACATGGTCCCTATCAGTCCTTGGACTGGATATAAGATAGATGTGGTCACCCAAACCCCTGAAAGTTCACCCTTCGCACAACAAGCATATCTGCAAGACACGTGTTCATGTCAGTCTGACCGAATTATTGGTCTGAGATAAAGAATACAACATTCAAGAATTACTAGCTAATAGGGTTGAGAATCGAAACTCAAGAATAATTATTTATTTAATGGAGCTTTGGATAATCTCTCTTAAAGCCCTATTATTGGCCTGAGGCAAAGAAAACAAAATTCAAGATTTAGGTTCTAGATAATAGAGTAGAGAATCATAATTCGAGAATCATTCATTAATAGAGTTGTGGATCAACTCTCTTGAAGGCTTGAAACCCTAAAGCGCCCACCCTTCACCGCAACCGCATGTTAACGAACTGTGCATCGGTTTTTACTTACAATCTGCAAGCCATAGAATATAAATGGAATGGAATTCTAAGAGATTCAATATTGCTTTACAATTTTAAAGAAATAGGATCTATTGTAATTCATTACGGTAGTGGGCCGAGCTGTCAATGTGTTTTTGAGTGGCCCAAATCATGTGCCGACTTTAAAGTAAATATTATATTTCGTTATTTATTTAGAGTAAATGACACACAGTCACAAGCTATTCTTTGACTAGCATATGTTATATTTAAATTGGGGGTAATGGTTTTTTGGTTAAATGTCATAAGCTTTGTTTTTTCATGTTGATCTTTAATTCATTCATTGCTAACCAGTCTATTATGAAATGGATGGAGTTGTTTATATCATTTTGGTAAGTTTCAATATGTTTTCATGGTATAATGAGTGTGCTATCATCAGCAAATGAAACTGTTTGAAATGTTGTGCATCTTGGCAGATCATTGATATAAATGAGAAACAACAAAGGGCTGAGGACACTTCCTTGCGGTACCCCACATGATGTATATCTAGGTGATGACATATAACTTACCTCTACTTTAGACTTGGAGCATATTCTTTTTAAAACAGTAATTTGCTTACGATCACTGAGATACGTTTTAAGTAGATTTAAAATATTCCCTCTAATGCCATATCGATCTGATTTACATAATGATATTTCATGATTGACGTAGTCAAACGCTTTGGACATATCCATGAGTACTGTTGCAATAGAATTTTTTTAATGTAAATTACTAACAATTACAGTAAATAGTTCATATATTGCCTTATTAATATTTATATTTTCCCGAAAATCATATTGTTGCTTTGCAAATACACACATCAACACGGTCTAGGGATATTTTTAAAAAAGCGAATTACTATCAATGTGTTAATTATTTATATGACATGTATATATTTAAAAGATACGTTATTTAATATTCTACCATTTTTTAATAATGGTTAAGGTACTTCGATTAAAATTTCAGGATTTTATGGAAAAAAATGAAGCATAGACGGAAACCGTATATGAATTAACTTTTAATTTATGAGTAAAAACTGAAAAAAATTGAAAAATCATTTAATTTGTGTTTATAAACTTGAAGTTAGTAGTCTGAGAAAGCGCCCATGATGTTCATAACACATCGGTAACAATTCGGCATGCTCAGAACAAGGTTGTCAATGTCTTGCTGCGGAATATTGTCCCATGTCCTTCTGAGGTGCGCAAAAAGTTGATCTTCTGTAGCCAGATTTTCAGGAACTTCCTTCAGAGCTCTTCTTTGCAGCATATCCCACGCATGCTCAATGGGATTTAGATCTGGCGATTGAGCAGGCCAGTCTAAGGCCCTAACATTGTATGTATGTAACCAAGCTGCTACCGTTCTCGCCGTGTGTGCCCGGGCATTGTCGTGCATGAGCAGGAAATCTTGCCCCATTTGTGATCTGTGGGGCAAGATTACGGGCCCCAGCACCTGTTGGACGTATCGTTCTGCCGTTATATTGCCCCGCACCCAAACGAGATCCGTCCGTCCTCCAAGACGAATTCCTGCCCAAACCATAATTGTTCCTCCTTGGTATGGGTGAACTTCCTGAGGGTTCTGAAGACGGCTCCATCGTCCAGGAACTCGCCAAACACGCGTCTTTCGTGAATCTGGTTGGAAGCCAAACCTGGATTCATCCGTGAACAGCACATTGGACCATTGCTCACGGCCCCAGTCCACGTGGTTCCGAACCCATTCTAATCGTCGTCCACGATTGCCTCTCCGTAAAGGTGGGACCCGGAGTGGTCTACGAGAGCGTAGATTGCTTTCATGCAGTCGCCTTCTTACAGTTTGGTCACTCACAAGCACTTGGTGTTCCACTCGCAGCCTTTGGACCAATTGAGTCGCCGTTGCATTTGGTTGAGCTCGCGCAGTAATTTGTAAAAATCGATCTTGTCTGGGGGTAGTGATGCGACTTGGCCCCCGGTGCCTCTCCGCTACTTCACCTGTGGCACGATAGCGTGTCCACAATCTTGAAATTACATTTTGGTGGGTCCCTATGGCCTCAGCAACATTACGCTGAACAGACCCAGCTTCCAGCATTCCCACAGCTCGTAACATCTCCGCCCTCGTCAAATGTTGGCGTTGCATGGCTACAATACCTCAATTTTAACTTTATCTTTCGTTTAAAAATGAAAAAAAACTGTAACTAAACGTAATTCGTATTGTTTTCTAAATTTCGCACAAATGAAAATTCCCTCTCCTACACATCAAGACATTTTTATGCCACCGAAACAAAAGAATTTTCAAAAATTTGAATTTGGAATTAGTCTGAGATAAATTACAAACAAATCGGTGTATGAAAGATTACAATGCGGCCAGTACTTTTCGAGTTATTTAATTGAGTATGAAATATCCCTAGACCGTGTTGATGTGTGTAGAATATTTAATTCAATAAATGGGTATAGTGATTTGTAAATAACTTTCTCAAAAACTTTAGATATTACTGGTATGAGAGCAATTGGCCGGTAGTTTGAAACTGTAACTTTTTCACCTTTTTTGTGCAAAGGCTTAATTAATGTAGTTTTTAACGCATTTGGAAAATGGCCATGTTCTGTGCATAAATTTACTATAAAACTTAATACGGGTACAATTATATGTGGTACAGATTTTAAAATATTAGAAGTTATTCTATCATAAGTAGAAGAGAGAAGTCGTAGTGACACGAAACATTCCCCTTGAAGAGATCTTTCCATTGACATAAATATCGCTTCAGGGCATAAAAGACCATTCTCCTTTTACTTATTGCCAATTTTACTCTGTAATATACTCCTACCTCATCTGATATTTCATTGACAGTAGTCATCAGTTCAGATTCTTTCTTTGTGTGTCCTAACAACTTGTATATGAAATCATTATGCAGCCAAAATTTCTGGAATCTTTGCACTATACCGCATAAAACTTCTTCGGCTGCTTTAATAAATTTTGGACAGAAATTCTCATTGGCGAACTTTCCAAAAGTAGTCACTGAAATTACAATCACAAAATATTAAATCGTCTTGCGAAGTTAAGTTAGAGATAATCGGCCCCGTTGACGCCCTTGGGCTATGCGACTTACGACAAGCGACACGCGTGCACGACTTCATGCCTTGCCGCGAACTGACAGTAGCGACGGTGACTTTTCAGACCGCGCTCGCTGGTCGTACAAGCCGCGCTATTATATAGTACATAATTATTCTGAGCGCCAAATTGCTTGTCACCAGTTTCCATTGCTACGCAAGTCGCATCGCGTAACTCATGGCATCTCTAAACAACTTCTATCATTTGTTTTGTCCGCAATCGCAGTCGCAAGACGCGTATCGCTTGAGCGTGTGAGTCGTTGCCAAGGGGTGACTAATAAAAAGCACAGTCGAACTAGCTATTTGATATACAGGCAGCTGACTGCAACTAAACATTTTCAAACAATGTTGTGCACACCCTCTTACTCCGCACACTCCGAACACCCTCTTACCCCGCGTCTTATTTAAAAGCGATAGCCGTGCAAATACAGGATCATTCGAACTTTTTGTTCGGTGAACCTGAACGTGGGGTCGCGTCGACAGAGGTCACTTTCCGGTTTTCCGAACAAAAAGTGACATATGCACGCGACCGATCGCGTATTTGCTCGAAGATCGCTTTTAAATAGGACGCGGTTTTAATGTATGCCATAGGCTTAAATATTTAAAACGCACACAATCAAAATTTATATTGACAGTGTACTTAGTAATGAGCAAAAAAAGATGAATATTGTTGGCTCTATAACAAATAGTTTGCTCGACTGTACAACTAACACACTCACAGTAAGATGTTCCCAGGGCAAATTGTTTCAGGTATGGTGAAGGATAAAATTTTCCTTTTCCTTCGTTATGGTCTATATCGCTGAGCAATGCCCTTGATTGGCTGTTAAACACTTCGATGTACCCATTTATGATTGGCAGGCTGAAACTTGATTTTAGCATTTGACGGTGACGGTACCAATGGCCTCCTGGATTTAAAGAAAATATCGTATTTATAATACAGATTTGAGATAGGACAACAAGGGTAGCTACATTATGACATACATACTCGTATCTATTCTGTCCCAAAAGTATTGGATGAAAATGTAAGCAAATAGGTCAGAAAACGTATGTCGAATAGTACGAACGTGAATCATGTCTGTAGATGCCAATTTTAGGTGCCATTTGAAAAATTATTGCTTTGATTTGATTATTGGAATATTGAATTATTATACTTTTTTTAACTTCTCCAGCTCTGGGCGGAGCGGGAGGGCGTGTGTGTCACCTTTTACTTACTAAAACCCACTCGTGTTCCTTCAGTTGGCTGTACTTGCCAGGGGCCACGGTATCCCTTTCGGACTTTCCCGCGACCCCGGTCCTAGCGGACCCCGCTAGTTCTGATGACATCTCTTTGAGGCGCGTGTGGAACACAACGCGCCTCACGGCCCGGGCCTGGTCTTTATCGGACGAAGAGCTAGCCATTGCTCACCGTCCGCAAGCTCGCACCTACGGTGGCCGGGAATCGCAGGCCGATTCCCGACGCCCAGAGCAGTGAAATGTTTAAATCTACACGAAGTGGTTTAAAGTTGTTTAGAAACGGATTTATGTATGAAAAAAATAATATAGTGAATGATAACTATTATTGGTACTATGAGTACAGGAAAAATAAATTGTTTAAATGCACTGCATCCCAACATACTACACAAAAAGATGGGATTCATATAGTATTAAAGAGCAATAAAAATCACAAGCATGAACCAAATCCTGGGAGAAAAATAACCAGTGACATTATAGAAAAGATCAAAACTGAGGTTTTACCTGGAACAAAAATGTGCAAAATAATACAAAATAACAAAGCAAATGCTTGGACGTCGTAGATAATTTGCCTTTAACTTTGGCTCTAAAGCAGAATATGTATCGACTACGAAAAAAACAAGAAATAACAATAGAACCAACTGATATACATTTCCAGCAAAATTTATCACAAACATTTTATCAATGGTGTAAATTTCATAATAAAAGATAAAACTTTTGATGAAAATAAAAGAATATTGGTAATGCCACTAAGTTTAATGACCACTTTAAGTCACAGTTCATACTGGATTTTAGACGGAACCTTTAAAGTGGCACCAAATATCTTTAAACAATTATACACTATACATGGCGATGTATTATCTGATAACAATAAAACATTTCCCCTTGGTTTTTGTATGTGTACCAAGGATGCTAGGATAAACGTACGTATGACGTAATGTTCGAACCAATAATGCAATACGGAAATGAAAATAATATTGACATAACGCCAAAAGTCTGTATATTAGATTTCGAAAAGGCAGCCATTTCAAGCATAAGATCTAACTTTGACTACGTTTTATTACAAGGGTGTTTTTTCCACTTGGGACAAATTCTAAACAGGTAATAATAATATTCATATTGGATTTTTATTGGAATTTTATTTTTATTTTTATATTAATATAAAAATCCAATAAAAACACCATAATTAACCAAAGTGCAATAGAACCTTAATAAAAACTGCCGAATCGGAGGTGACATGACAGATGTCACCTCCGATAAAACATGAATGAACAGAAAATAGGAAAATGAAGATGTTGACAAAATCAGCTGCACGCCTAGCATGCCCACCACCTGCGGACTCTTCGCTCAGCTCCGCCTCGCCACCGCCGGTACCCAGCCCCACTGTGAGCGCTGTGACGACACCGGCCGCGGTAGTTGTGTCGAGCTCGAGCGACGAGTATTTCTCCCCGCCCACGACGCCACCACCTGCTCGTCGACGGGGAGGACGCCGGCCGCCGGATGGTTTAGGACGTCGAGGCCCACCAGCCTTTGATAGGGTCCCAGCTCCCGCGGAAGTGTGCAGCGTATGAGATGGACACGATCCATTAACGAAAACGTCATGCGCTCATACTATGGGGCTACAGAGGGAGGAAACAACCTGACCGCGTACCGTGTCCGGATGCTCTCTCTTTTTCAGGTGCTTGAGCCAGCTGTCAACGTTTCGGCACAACGACTATCGGATCAGGTGCGGGTCATCTAGCGTAATCATATGTTGGATAACACTGTACTTGATTTCCTGCGAAGTGAAAGGCAGAGTAGTCATGTCATCGCTCCTCCGACGCAGAGTGTTATAGTGCCACCATAGGTCTCTATATGTCAAGCTGACGAGAGGATTGATGACAGGGCTACAAACGTAAGTACCCAGTGCGATGAGTAATTCAGGAGTGCTTTGGAACGCCCGAACTTAGACCACGCTTACCTCGTTTGCCCATGCATAACAAAAATGGGGCGCTGTTGGCGGTTCTGAATTCGCAGTTGTCAAACTATTTTGATGACTGCGAAGACCTCACTGATACTCATTCAATTCTGTACTGTGTGGCTGTAGCAGCATGTCGTGTAGCTCACGTCAAATTTGCTAATGACTCTAGAGCTATACGACCGAAACCACCTGTACCAGCTTGGCAGTGCAGGATTGAGCGCCGTATTGGTGTGGCCAGAGCGCTCATCGGCAAACTAATCTGCTACAGGGAAGGCAATACTCGCCCTAGAGTAATGCGCTTTGTGAGGCGGGCGTTAGGAATTTAGGGACTGATATCAGTCCTCAGGACTATATGGCCCGTGTCACAGAGCGCATTGACTTCCTGAAGCAGAAAGTGTATGCATGGGCGAAGCGTATTCGTAGGTAAAAGCGGCGAGTAGAGCAATACACTCAGAATCACACCTTCCAGAGCGATGAAAGGTGGGTCTATGGGGCTTGGGAGCGACCGGACCAAAGTGTAGCTGACACGCATCTGCCGGATGATTTTGCCATGTGCTCTTTCTGGCGCAGCATCTGGTCGGTGCCTGTCAGTCATACTGAAGGTGATTGGACTCGGGAAGTCGAACGAGTCTGCGATCTTATACCAGAAAGGGGGGCTATTACCATCTGCTAAGATGTAGCTCGTGCAGTCCGTCCGTTGCCTAATTGGAAGTCACCAGGGCCGGACTGGCTGCACAACTTTTGGATCAAATGGTTTATAAGGTCGCACGCTCGCTTAGCGGCTCAGTACCAGACTGCATTGGAGTCTGGTTTGCTACCCCAGTTCATAACGACAGGAGTTACCCACCTGCTCCACAAATCTGTAAGCACTGCGGAACCCAAAAATTATAGACCGATCACATGTTTACCGACGGTCTATAAAGTTCTTACATCTATTTTGAGAGCTAAAATTAACAAACATATAGACAACAACTACATCATGTCTGCCTCGCAAAATGGATGTAGGAACGGATCTCGCGGTACTAAGGAGCTACTCCTCATTGATATGGCCATTAGCCAACAGGTTCATCGTTCCCGAAAGGATCTGTCGACATGTTGTATAGATTATAAGAAGGCATATGACTCGGTGCCACATACATGGCTCATGAGGGTGCTGGAGTTGTATAAAGTAGATGCAACTATGCGCACCTTCTTGATGTCGTGTATGGGGCAATGGAGGACGGTCCTTCGCTATCGAAATATCCAGAGGAATAGCGAAACGATAAGGCTCGATCGAGGTATATTTCAGGGCGATAGTTTAAGTCCACTTTGGTTCTGCTTAGCCCTGAATCCTCTTAGCACACTGCTGGAGTATTCAGGCCTAGGCTATCGGCTGAGGAGACGTCAGGTTATATCTCACCTCCTCTACATGGATGACTTAAAACTCTTTCCCCCCAACAACTTGCAACTGATGGAGCTACTGAATGTAACTGAAACTTTCAGTAGAGCCATCAGGATGGAATTTGGTGTGGACAAATGTGCGGTCATGCATGTAAAGCGAGGGGAGATTGTGGAATCCGCGATAACCCAACTCACGGATTCCATAAACCTTAGAGCCCTCTTCGTATCCGAAACCTATAAGTATTTGGGTATGACGGAAGCGTTGGGCATCAATGTTACTGACATGAAGCAATCGTTGAAGGAGCGCTTCTTTGGCTGCCAGAAGAAAGTATTTAATTGTCTTCTATCAGGCGGAAACAAGGTGCGCGCCTTCAACGGTTGGAACATGCCGGTTTTGATGTACTCTTTCGGCGTACTCAAATGGACTCAGACCGAACTCGACGCCCTGGATGGAGGGTCTGTACGCTGCTGACTGCATATCGAATGCATCACCCACGGTCATCCGTAATGAGACTGTGGAGGTCGAGGCTTTTTAAAAGCGAAGACACTCCACACTCGCGAGATATACAGTCTCAGGGAATATTTCCTAGAAGCCAACATGAGGATGCATCGAGATGTGTTCGCGGTGGACAAGGGTCTCACCCCGCTCTCTTTGGCTAAAGAGAACTGGCGCAAGCCTGTAGTGCTAGACACTAATGATCGCAGCGAGGTATGGCAGAGTAAGGAGCTTCACGGATGCTACTTCCGGGCCCTACATGGACCCGATGTAAATTTACTAGCGTCCTTAGCCTGGCTGCGTTTTGGTGACCTCTTTGAGGAAACCAAAGGTTTTTTCTGTGCAATTATGGACGAAGTTATTAATGACGAACAATTACCGGAGATACATTGTAAAAGACAGGACGGTTGACATATGTTGGGCATGCCACCGTCCGGAAGAATCAATCCGACACATTATCTCCGGGTGTTCTCGTCTAGCTAACGAAGAGTACTTGCATAGACACAACCTTGTAGCCAGGATTATCCATCAGCAACTTGCTCTGAAATACAGTCTTGTGGAATCGGAAGAGCAGTACAGGTATGTGCCCGACCCAGTTCTCGGAAATGGAAATATCACATTGTACTGGGATCGATTCATCATCACTGACAGGACTATTATTGCCAATAAGCCTGATATAGTGGTGGTGGATCCAGGAGAGCGGCGCGCAATGATTATTGGTATAACGGTCCCGCATGACAGGAACCTCGTGAAAGCCAAGAAAGATAAACAAATCAAGTATCTTGACTTGGCTCGCGGGTTGTCGACATGTGGGATGTGAACTCGGCGATAATTATTGTGCTGATAGTCGTATCAGCCAATGGCTTAATTGCCAAGAGCCTCAACCTACGCCTAAAGAGGCTCTCATTGGGCAGCTGGATTAAGGGCTTGATTCAGAAAGCGGTACTTCTGGACACGGCTCGCATTGTTAGGAGGTTCCTCTTTCTGGAGCCCTGATCGCCGGTAGTTTGGACACTGTTCCCGATACCAGTGGGCTACTAGGTATTTTTTATATTTTTAAATGTTTTTATAAGTTTTTATTCTAATATTTAAATATTGAAATGTAAATATTGAAATAAATGAGAATATTAATATTATAATTATATTAATATTAACTATTCTGGTAGTATTATTTATTTTTAGATAATAGCATTTTTTTAAATAATTAATCTAGTTCAGTTACTAGTTTAGTTTTGTGTAGCCTGTTTTTTCCATTTTTTTGTCTATATAATCTAGTCGTTTCTGGCACTCGCCGACCTAACCGCGGCACCGCTCGAATACAATAATTGTAAGGACCACAAAAATCTTTCCATTTATGAATAAACTGAGTAACTAAAAGTTTTGTTTCATTGTAATAGTTAGGTGTCTACCACACACAACTGTAGGCAAGTTTTATTCAAAAACGATGGCTTGCCGGATATAACGAAATCAAAATTTTGGCCCATCTTCAAAATTGGTTCAGCAGCTTTAATGTAGACTCAACAATTGGTTTGCCACCCAAATTATGGAAAGAAGAAGTTCCAGTCACAAAATAGATAAGTGCAGAAGACTGGCTTCATACAACGAGCAAAACCCGGCTCAATCTTTGTCAAACGGATGCCGGTCGCGAGTGCCCTTGCACTCGCTGTACGTAGACGCGTGTCCTTATGGAACCGACCTTTAGCACCTATTTATTTTGTGGATCAGTACTGTATGGATGGGAATGCTGGGCCTTGAAGAAGACGGAGAATAAAAGATTGCATGCAGCGGAGATGAGAATGTTGAGATGGATGTAAGGAGTGACGAGAATGGATACAGTAAGAAATATATATAAGTATACTCTTATAGTATATAAGAGGAAGTTTGAAAGTGGCACTAGTGATAGAAAAGTTGAAAGAAAATCGTAGCGTTTCGTCGCTCCTCATCAAATATGACGAAACGCATGTGACTAAACGATTAATAAAAATAAACTGTAAATAATCTTCATTTAATCAGACTGAAACGCAAAATCGCAGTGCAATGCTGAAATAATGATGGAGGGAGGGGAGAGGAAGGCCAAAGAAAAGATAAATGGTTTGTATGAGGAATGACATTAAATAATTGTAAGTGAGTGATAGCGTGACGGTTGACGGCAAGAATGGAAGAAGGAAACGTGTTGCACCGACCCAAAGTAAGACCGAACAAGAGCCGGAAGATGAGTCATCTCTTACCAGATCCTGTAATTAGTCCTTCACCCAGACAATATTTTGGAAATCTATACAAAAAATGTTTCTTCAAACAGGTATTGGCCACCAAAAGTGCATCGTCAGGGTCTGATATGCCTGTAATAAAAAGAAAAAAAAGAAAATGCTCATTAGCGTTCCGTACATTCAATGGAAACAACGGAACCCTTATAGGATCATTCGTGTCGGATGGACATCATGACAGACGGACAGACAGACGTCTGTCTGCCTATCCGTCTGTCACAGCCAATTTGTTCTGAATCGAATGGGCCGATTAAGTTGAAATTTGGTACACATAATGTATTTCTGTGACCCAAACATGGACATGTAAAAATGAAAAAAATAAAAATGAATATATAAATGAATTTTAAATAATATGTGGGTCACTTTTGGAAGGCATTTTTGAATGAAATTGATTTACGTTCTTTTAGTTTTTTTTTTTTTGTTTTAGTGTAATCTTATATTCAAAACTATGTATTTTTGGAACAATTGTTCTAGGACGTTCTGTATTATTTTACTAAAATGAGGCATCAAAAGAGATACGTTGTATTTTACTGCCATGGTTTTTTTCACATATCCAAAAACAACTATTTAGCTGGCATGGTGCCCTCTCTCCCCTGGCACCACTCCCATGAAAATTTCGCACCGTTCTTGAGAAAAACAAATTATTGTAACCTATCGTTTTTTATCTAATTTGAGATTAGAAACAATTTTTATTAATTTCTTGAAAAATACGCATTACCTTTTAATAAGAGTGGTAGCGTTATAATCGAGGACTTAACTCCTGCCAGATTTAATGCCTTTTACCCCATACAACTGCCAAACGATACTAGATCCAACCCCGAATTGCAACGATATTTCACGCAGTAAGTTCATCAAAACACAATTTCTGAACTATCATAGTCCGAAGGATTTTGACAGAAATTGTGTTCCGTAATTAGAGTGCAAGTATTAGAGTTGTAAAAAGACACTTACAGTAGTAAATTTGTGATCCAAATTGTGCGTAAATAACGCCACCTTGTTGTAGTGAGCATTCCGTAACTTTTTTCAGCAGCAGCCATAAATCTGAAAATATAATATAACATAATATCACGCTTACATTCGCAGGTATAGGCAGAGATGTCTAATTGCCAATTATCTTTGTTCCATGTAATATGTATTAGAAAGCAAAATCTAGAAATTCCTTCTGAAATAAATAATAGCAGCCGCACGCGTCTACCGAAGCCAAGCGTGCCGAGGACGATTGATGGTTGACCATCCAATATATATCGAGATCCCTCTGTGCCTCGGAAACTACGTTAAGCCGTTGATCGCGGCTGTCATTTATAGATCTTTGACAGTCGTTATGGGTCACAAGTCCAAAATTCCGGCAACCAGTCAGTCTTACCAAGTCTTGTATTACCCAGTAACTGGATTGTAGAGGTCAGATAGACAGTCGCTCATGTAAAATTCAGCTGCATCAGGTTAGACTGGAAGTCGACCCGAACATATTTGGGAAAAGGCTAGGTAAATCGAGATATCAATAATCGATAACCAACGCAAACAATCGACGAATGTCAACTACACGGACATTGCAAAATATTGTGAACATTTTAAAGAGTGGTTCGGTTGTTCACGAGTATCTCTGAATATTTTTGAGTATTAATTGTTTGTTAGATAACTGGTTAGATGAGGATATTTCTAGAATAATCTTTAAGGTTTGTGTCTTTATTATAAACATAATGAGATAAATCGCGTATTAAAACCGAACCTCGATGCTATTCGATTCTTGCGAATCAAGTTTTACTAAATTAGTACGCGTTCGCGGACATGTGGTAACCTAGAAAGCCTTGAAAAAAATTTGCTACTATTTGGAATAGCCTAGATTAAGTAACTATCTATATACATGTATACATTAAAGGCGCTTTTTGTGTCTGTCTGTGTTACTACGTTGTTCTTCTAATCTACGGAATGGCTTCTGATGACAACTTAAGAGCGTTTATACAGAAAGTGTGCAACGTCGCAAATAGCTGTCACATATTTCACTGTTTGATTAATTTGGCGATATTGCTGTATGGAAATAAAAAATATGGCTAACTAGTGAACTAAAATATTGATTATTAAATGCAATAATTAATTTCGTAATACCGAATATTTAGTTTTAGAGGTAAAAAAAGAATTTGGAAACCTTCCAAATTCCTTTTTTACATCAAAAACGGTTAACACCCTGGGGAAGGACATAGGCTACTTTTTGACTAAAAAAAATCATTAAAGGGGGTAATATAAGGAATGAAAGTTTGTACGGGAAACCCAGCATTTGTTAAGTTAGTTAATTTTAAAATCAACCCCATTTTTTTTTTAGATTGCCTGTACGTTGCCCGGCTGGCATTGGTCCTGTCGGACCCCTTCAGTTGTGCCGCTATCTGTTTGAGGCGCGCGTGGAACACAACGCGCCGTCGACCCGGGCCTGGTCCTTATCGGACGGCGAGCTACCCACCCCCTTAGGCAATCGGTACAGTCAGTCAAAAGTTTGTACAATAATTTGGCTAGTACGTTCTGGGTAGTACGTTCCCGTGGGATAATTGCAGACTTCCACGCGGGCGAAGCCGCAGGCAACAGCTAGTGTTCTAAACATTAATTATAATTAGATTCAAGTAAGTTTTTATCGTGTGTGATCGCGTTGTTCTACTAAACTACGCAACAGATTTTGGTCCGATTTTCACCAACATTTAAGGAATTTATTTTGGAAGGTTTATGCGTGGATAGCTATAAAACATTCATATTATTAAACTTACATTTAATAATTCGATGCAGGGATCCGTTTGCAAAATATTAAGCTTTAAATTGCAAATTTTGGTTAGGGTGAAATGTCACCCCTGCCAGCCAATGGTTGCTTTTGGAGTGAAAAAATTGTGTATAAACAGTGTATAAAGGGTGGCTTTTTGAGATGGGGTACTAAGAACTAGTACCTTAACCATTGTCGCTACAAGAAAATGGTCTTAGGAGACTGACCTTAACTTTTAGAGACATTTTAATCTGAATTCACAGATTTTGATAAAAATATTTGATCATCAAGAAAATAGGCAGTTTATCAACTACAATTTTAAGTTTATTCTTAGGATATATTCATCTACTACGGAACCCTTCATTGTGCATGGTCCGACACGTGCTTGGCCGGTTTTTAACGATTTTACGGTGATATTACATTTAAACTATCAATTAAAAATCTAATAAAACGAAAAGTAACTTACTTGATGTGTCAACGACCAAATGTGTGTGTCCAATAATGGGTAGAAGTCCTGGTAAAGCCGGTGGAAGCGGATGAGCCCGAGACTCCACAAGTCGCGCGCGCCAATATATAATTGCGTAGATCAATACCAACAGACACACTGTTAGTAGTACTTCCAACATGGTTACTACAGTTCTATTATAACACTTTGAGGGACATTAAGCGGTCATAGGCGTTATAACAAAAAAACTTCTATTGCGACTGCTTCTGCGTCGTCGAATTCGTTAAATGATCACTTTAAGCAAACTATAGAAAGGCTATCACAAAAACTGTGACGTCATATCTCCGTGAGGCCATCTAGCGTAATATTAAATAATTGTTCAGTTTGACATGTTACACTTTTACCGACTTCCAACCTTTGACATCCAACCGTCAGATAGTTTATTATAACTAAGAAAATGATTCGAAATAAATACTTGGTAAATGATAAAATAAATACTAACAAAATTAAATCGCAGTTAAGTCGTTTCATCACTACCAGATTTACAGTACCATGATGTGCAATACAGCATATTATTATTTTCTACGAAAATAATTTTCTTTTAGTACCTACGCGAAGCGACCTGTGGCCGTGTGACCTCATGTGGGGCGTATGAGTTGACAAAGATCTAGATTGCGCGATATCTGACTAGTTGGTAAATAGAAGTAGATTAAGGTTTTGTTCGCTTTATCCCGTGTATCGTAAGCATATTTAAATTCCACCAAAACCATTTCATATAAAGTAGGTTACCAAGACTTAAAAACTTTTACTTTTAAAAATTTATCAGATCTGAGAGCAAAGCCCCTAATTCTATAAAAGCTTTTTTTTTTTAAAACAGACAGTTTTTGGAAGTCGGTTGTTTTTTTTTGTAGAAAAGTTTTTATTTTTCATCTTTTAGTTGTGGTACCCGAAAAAATTCCTATACCAGACGAATAATGGAAACAACAAAAGATTTTTCACAAATCAACGAATCATTCTACTTTGCCCCATCAGGCCGCCTCGCTGGTAGGGCAAAGAGGAATGCCTAAAATGACAACCTGAACAGACAACTGTACTGCTGGGGAGTTTGTTGCGCCACTTCTTCTTCCCAGCTAAAGCAATAGGAAGTGGTGAAGGGCGGGCGTTTTGGGGACTGTCTTATGTAATTTTGACATTCGAAATGTGCTGATTCTTAGCCTAGTTAGAATAATTGACTTTTGTTCATTTTGGATTTTTTTTAAACTCGTATAGGTGCTGGCTCGGATTTGAACACACAACCTCGGGCATGAGAGGTGAGGCCTTAACCATTGGGCTACGACGACATAGTCAACATTTCCTATACGTACAATTTCTTATTTATATATTTTGTGGATCAATTTATGACTTAAAGTAATGAAGTAAGTACCTAGTTATAAATAAGGAGGACAGGTTAAAGAAATAAAATAAACATAATCCACCAAAATGGAGGTGTTTATATGTACAAAAAAAGTTTTTTAACGTTACATAGATAACTTACTTATTAACGTGATGAGAAACAATAATGTGAACCACCTAGTTTGATCAGCATACATTTTCTTTCAGTTTACAACAAAATTCTGTAGAATGAGTAATCTAATAAAATACTTGACTTAGATAAATTCTTCGACATGATACGGTTAGAAAGAGGATGACTTCTGAGATGACGACTAATAGAGAAGAATGGAAGAAAAAGACAATTGTTGCGCCAACTACTAATACATTGGGATAAGGACTGGAGAATGATGCGGATGATGATGATGTAAATTCTTCGAGAACTTATTGAGCTCAAGTATAGAATTAGTGTTCTTAGATAACAGTTTTTTAACTTCTTCGTTCTAAGGTAATCTCGTGTCCGGACACTGCATTCAATGTGATGTTGAATTGGGATTGCATCTTGGTGTGATCTGTAATGATGAAGTATCTGCGTGCCATGTGCGCTACCATGTCATCGCGTATATTTTACCTGTGACAATAAAATTGGAACTGTTATAAAAATGATTAACCTGCACTCAGCTTACATCTGTAGTTGTATCTAGGCCTTTTGTAATGGGCCCAGATAACCTTGGCGTTGAGGTCAAGGTAATTGTTACCTTGAGGTAACAGTTACAGTTCGTGCAACTATTATAAAGCTACAAGGTTATTTTGCAGCAGTAGTGGTTTGGAGCAGTGGTACCCCATTGGAAACGTGTCCTTATCATAAAAGCATATTATAAGATTAAAGACTATGTTGAAGACAAGGAAGTTTGGCAATAATTTCTTCTGCACAAGTGGCTTCCCTGGTACCACATTAACGGTATAACTATGTAAATGTCTATTAACTGCTCCCAAATTAAGATGAAATTATTTTATTTTTTCTTTTTTCTTTTACATACTTCCATTCATTGTATACCTAAAATATTCTATATTTTATAATAAATTAGATTTGCTACAGCTGTAGTGGCAATCATGTCATAAATAGGTTTTTATTTTTATTATTTTTTTTTGCTTTTATATAGATTCTTTCCTTTTAGATTCTGTAAATGTGAGAACGGCTTAACAGACTGTAGATCTGTCGACCATTTTCTATCTTGCTAAGTACCTGGTACTTATTGATAGGCCTACACTGTCCTCTCATACCTATTAACACTGCAATTTGAAAACATTGTAAATACCATTTACTTTTAAAAGAGTAACCGTGGAGTTTCTTGCCGGCTCTTCTCCATAGGAAACGACCAATTGGAACCGTGCACCTAGCTTCTGACGTTTCATAAGTGCTCTTGTAGGTTTATGTGAAATAAAATATTTTGAATTGAATTGTATTGAGTCATCGTAAGGAAACCGGCATGTCCTTGAACCAAAAATTCGAAGACTTGTGACATCCATCAACCCGCAATGGGCCCTCGTGTTGGAATACGGCTCACAACCTCTTACAGAGAAGACGCCTGTGTCCCAACAGTGGGACATTTTTAACGCATGGGAGAACACGCAAAATGCTATTGGATTTTTTTTGTGATCTCTCCTCCAAAGCCTTTGCTTGCGTACACCATGATACGCTTTTGCCTAAACTACGTCTTTACGGTGTCCAAAACGAAGCTCTTAACTGAATAAATTGTAATTTACATAATAGGTTCCAATGTTGACGAATCCGACGTTTTTAACGCAATTATGAAGATTGATCTAGCAAAGGGTGCGGCATCTTACCTTGTTCCACCAAAATTCGTTAAAAGATGCGGTTCTGCTCTTGCGGAGTGCAAGAGCAGAACTGCATGAATGCTGATATTTAACCATTTCTTAATGGAAGGCAAATTCCCTGAAAAATGAAAGAAAGCTCGTATATTCCCATATTCAAAAATAGTGATTCAGCCAGCGTAGTTAATTACCGTCCGATATCGATATTTTCATGTTTTTCGAAACTGTTTGAGTCAATGTTGTGTCCCATTATCTCACAAATGGTGGATGTAAATATTTCAGATTATCAGCATGGCTTTCAGACGTGGGCGTTCAACTGTAACAAATTTGGCACCCTTTGTTTCTGAAATATCATGTGAGGTTGATAAGGGAATGCAATATATACCGACTTCAGCAGTGCCTTTGACAAAGTAAATCATCGCTTACTAGTTGAAAAACTGATATGATTTGGTATTGGTGGCATACTGATGGAATGGTTCAAATCATATCTTTCAAACATACTACAATCTGTAGCAGTAGGTGGCTTCAGATCTGAGGTATACTGTGCGGACTCAGGTATTCCGCAGGTATCTCATTTAGGTTTCAGGCTTGGGTAATATTCTTGAAGCACGGGACTGTGGTGAGGGATCGACTATTCGCGGGCTTTCGATTCAATTAATATTTATTTATTGTTGTCCAACCTGGCGTACTACGGTTTTGATAGCTGAACGCAGCGGGTGGAGATACGCATGAAAGACGGTTCCACGGCATCTTCCTCTTTTAACGCCAGCAATACAGCATCCGCCGTACGTAACCTAAATGAGGAACTTGATAGGCAACTCACTAGTACCAAACCCTCAAAAGTCTAAGTTTATGGTCATGGGGAGCACGCGTCGTCATCTTCCCTCGTGGTGCTTTGACGAAGTAGTATCACTAAGCATCTCACGTTAGATCAAGTGTCAATTAAGACGCAAGCGCAAGCCGGTTGCTCACTGACGGTGTTTTGCACCGCGGCTGGGCGGCGCTGCGCGTGCCGCCGCTCGATGGCTCACAGACAGCACAGTACGTCATCACGCTTATTGACGCAACAGTGAAATGCTACTGGTGTACTTTTTAGATAGCAAGCGCGTGCGCAGGTGACGCGACGGTGAGGGTGGGAGCGAGACAGAACACTGGATTTACTCAATATTTACACAATGTATTTGTAAACATTTTTACACCGGATTTATTAATATTTATTTACTGACTTGATTTCCGTACTTATTTTTCGGGTGACCACTGAAAATCAGCGCTGTGCTGTGTGTGGGTCCCTCATAGCACAGCATTATGCTGATTGGAAGCCTTCCTGTCACAGTCATGACGTGCAGCTGCCGAATATTTCTGTTATGTTTATATTGTTGTTTTTGTGTATGCACGTGTTTCTGTGACAAATAAACCAATTTTTCTTTCATTCTTTCATTTAGGGCTGCTTCTCTTCCTTATCTTCATCAATAACATAACTAATCGCATACGACATTGTAGAATTTCCCTATTTCAGACTGATTTAAACAAACTCAAACTCAACTCAAACTCAAAGCATTTATTTCAATTAAACCATTTACAGGCACTTTTGAATTGTCAAGGGGTCAGTCAGTCAGAAATATGAAGCTAGTTGCCCATTCCAAAGCGTAGGTTCCTATGGAGAAGAACGGGCAAGAAACTCCACGGACACTCTTTTAAATCATGATGTTGTTACAAAATATTGGTTACATCTTTCATGTTGAAATTATACATGTGAGACCAATGTAGAAAGACGTGCACGTAAAAAGCGTCCGTTATAAAAAGATAAAAACAATTCAAAAATTAAAATAAGCCGTGGCAGAAAAGAGATGACCAGTCCCTACTGACGGCGCCCGTTCACGAACATGACGCATGGATCAGCACCGTTTAGCTCAACCATTTTGAAGGGAACTTAACAATAAATATAAAACAATATTTTACACTGGTATAAAGTAAATAGTATGTGTCTAAACGCTACTAGCTAAAACGCTAAACAGTTCAAACAAGGTATGATATTGGTAGCGTAATTTCATTTATTTATTCATCAAACAATTTACATTGTGTTCGAATTTTACAAAATAATTACATTTTAAATCATAACAGCTAAACAATAAGACGGCACGGTTGGCGCAGTGGTTAAGCGATTGACTGCTGCACTGCGTGTCGCGGGTTCGATTCCCGTACGGAACAAATATTTGTATGACCTGCAAGTAGTTGTTCCGGGTCTGGCTGTTTGTGTATGTGAGTATATATGTTTGTAAACGCACCCACGATACAGGAGAAATTCCTAGTGTGGGGCAACGTTTTTTAAAAAAAAAAAAAAAAAAAATAATAATCAAACATATAGCAAACAAAAATAAAAATATTTCTATGTCATCAATCAAAAACCGTTACATGTCAAACCATAAAAGCACAAAAACCACCTTAATTATTAAATTTTACTTAAATCAACTGAGATTAAATGTCATTAAAATTACTGTTTGTATGTCCAACCATAAAAAGCTCAATCACAACCGTGTCCAACCATTAAATGGCAAATAGATGTAGATTAAATGTCAATTAAATTACCATTTACATAATTATCCAACCACATAAGCTCAAAAGCAACCATGTCTATTCCACATTGCGTAATTTAAAAAAGAATTAAATGTAAATTAAATGTCAGTCAAAATTAAATAAATGTCAATTAAAGGGAGACCAAAAATGTCAATTAAATGAAAATAAAAGGTCCATCAAATTAAATGTCAAGTAAATCATTTGTCAATCAAAATAAATGCCAATTAAATTAAATGTCAATACCATATAAAATAATTCATACACAAATTATCTGGAATCATTCAACATCAAATCGGATACAGAATATAAACATTTTTCTAATAGGAAGGCTTTCAGCTTTGCCTTAAATAAGTTGGTGTTATAGACCAAAGTTTTTAAATCAGTTGGTAATTTGTTAAATAACTCTACTGCTTGGTAACGTGAACAATGCTTTGCAATGGTAAATTTAGGCACCATTATATTTTTAATAACTTTCCTTCGTGTGCTTTCTCTCAGCTCTCTTTCTTTTTGTGATTCATATTGATGTATATATTTTGCGAACTTGCATAACAGAACTAGTATATACAAACTTGGAACTGTAAGAATTCCTAATTTCTTAAAATCTTCTTTGCATGAATCACGCTGTGAAATTCTGACAATGGTTCTAATGGCACGCTTCTGAAGGATAAATGGTCTTTGGCAGTTGTAGTTATAGCTATTTCCCCAAACCATGATGCTGTACCTCAACCTAGATTCAACCAAAGCATAATAGCATGCTTTAAGTTGCTTCAAATCTATTTCATCCCTGAGGCTCCTAAGTGCATAACATGCAGAAGATATAGAGGAATCAATAGCAGCCAGCTCCTGTTTCCAGTTTAGATTTGAATCAATGTGTATACCTAAGAATTTTGTCTCATTTACCAATGCTATCTTGTCTCCTTTAAATGTCACCTCTATAGTGTCGGTGTTACGAGATGTAGTCTTAAATAATATTATATTTGTTTTATTTGTATTAATTACTAAATTATTAGCTGTAAACCATTCAGAAAGATTATCTAGGCTTTTATTTACTTTTGTGGACAATTCTTTTAAATCATGCGCTCCAATTATTACGTTTGTGTCATCAGCAAAAACAACACACGAGGCGTCTGGCTGAACTGTGTTCATGAAATGCAATAAATCGTTTGTGAAAATAAGATACAATATTGGACCTAAAATTGAGCCTTGAGGTACCCCGCGTTTTATGTATATCATCTTAGATCTATATGCAATTTCATGGTTGTTTTCATCAATGTTTTTTATTTCGACATACATTCTTCTGTTTTGTAAATAGGACGTCATAAGTTTTAAAGCATCACCTCTTATACCGTAATGATCTATTTTATCAAGCAGTAATTGATGATCTATAGTGTCGAATGCAGAACTCAGGTCAATAAATAGTCCAGCCACTTTCATTTTGTCGTTTAATTTACTAACTACGTCATCAATGAGAGTGTCTATGGCATCTGAAGTGCCAATGCCTCTTTGATACCCAAATTGTCTTAAATGGATTACTTTATGTAGATTTAAATGTACCATCAGTCTAAATTTAATTAACTTTTCAAAAAGTTTCGACAGAGTTGGTAGCAAGGATATTGGTCGGTAATTTTTTGGGTCAGTCTTTGCGCCCTTTTTGTAAATCGGAATTACCTTAGCTAGTTTGAGTTGATCAGGAAAAATCGACTCTTTAATACATTTATTAAAAAAATCAGAAAGAGGATGTGCTAAAAATTCTATGTTCTCCTTAATAATTATTATTGGTAAGTCGTCATATCCGCAAGACTTTTTGTTAGCCATGTGACACACAATCTTTTTTATCTCAATTGGTGTAGTCGGCTTGAAAGACAAGTTACTCTCAACTCTCACCGTTGTTTCTTTCAAAAAGGACATTGCTTTATCTTTGCTAAGTGTCGGTGATGGCTTATAAACAAAGCCGTCAACGAATTTATATATGATCAAACGAACTTCAAAGTGAAGTTCGATCATTATTATATGAGTCGCTTCATTCGAAGATATTTTTAACCATGTAGTCCCCTTCCCATTGCGCTAGCAACTACGCACGTCTTTTTAGATTTAATTAAAACTTTTTTTTTTTTTTTTTTTTTTTTTTTTTTTTATATACTGACAACACTGTACCCTGCCTCCTTGTGTCGGTCAGTTCTAACCGTCATTATTTTAGAGATAATTAAGTAGTGATTTTTGCAAATCTCTGGGTTCTTTAGGGTGGGTTGGGAAATTATATCTTCGAATGAAGCGACTCATATAATAATGATCGAACTTCACTTTGAAGTTCGTTTGATCATATATTATATTTCGTCGCTTCATTCTTCAGATATTTTTAACCATGTAGATGTTAAGAGATAATGAGATTTGCAAGTTGATTTAAATAAATTGCAAGGATTTTTGAAATGATTATTTATTTACTTTTTAATTACATATTGAAAAAATAAATAATGTTGGTACTTCTACGATATGATTTGTGTTTGATTTACAATCAATTCCTTACAACTAGTTACAACTACAGGCATACTGATTCTGCAAATTCGGCTTCATTAATTATATTAAGTTTATAAAACTTGGCAAACGTTTGGGATCGACTGGTCCATCCCGCGGCTCTACGTATTGTGTCGATGCACACACCTGCCGAGCTTGCAGAAGAAGTCGAGGCGTGTCGTGTACTGTGTGCACTGAATGTTGATGTATCGACACCGCTTTCTGATAATACCGATTTTATCCATCGACTTATTGTTTGAGCTGTGGCCGCCTTATTAGGTTTTTTAATCGTTAGTATTAAGATTGGTACGTTTTTGGCTCTTAGATTTTTTGTAATAAATATGTAATCTGTGAGTACGGTAGCTGGGCAAATATTTTTATTTTCTACAAAGTAGGGAAGAAAAAGTACTGGTTGTTCTCTTCCTGGAGCAGAAGTCTTGACAACGTCTGTTATCACTGCTTTTACTCCATTTGACGAGATATTTATATTGTCTAGTTTTATAAGGGAAAGAGTTTGGACTCGCTGTGCCGTACATAAAGCCAGTAAACTAACTAATTTTTTTGTCAATTTATCTAGGTCTAAATTTCGGTTCGGGTACCATTTAGAAACAAGATTAAGTACTAATTGCGGGTCCCACGTGTGTGTATATTTTGGCCTGCTAGGTTTAAGTTTATAGGCTCCTTTTAACAAACGTTTGATGCATTCATCGGAACCAATGTTGTTGCCCAATAGTAACGAGAGTGCGGATATGTGGGAATTCAAAGATCCATACGAGGCACCTTTATTAAACTCTGTTGTCAGAAAAGAGATGACCTTTGCGACTGTGCTCTTAAAAGTATCAATTTTGTTAATTTTGCAGAACTGCCACCAGAGTTTGTATGAGACGCTATATTGTTTTTTGGTATTATCAGAAAGGGATGCTAACATGAGATCTATTGCTTCTACGGGGATGTTACGTCGGAAGAAGGCTTCCCAGAGAGTATCGCTGCAGCCATTGTAAGATGACTGTGCAGCGGGTGGTGGTGATCCCTGGAAGAGGATAGGAGCAAGTTTTTACTGGGTTCAAAAAATATTATTTCTGAGGAAATTAATTCTGCAGCGATAGGAAACCATGGCTGTGATGGCCACCATGGGAATACGAGTATACCACACGCCTCATCGTTTAATATCTTATAAACACTTTTAAGTATTAATGAGAATGGGGGGAAGGCGTAGAAAAAATTACGTTTCCAATTAATTGTAAATGCATCGACAAAAGATGCGTCTGGGTCGGGAAACCAGGATGCGTACAAGTGACATTTGGCATTAGTGCGAGAAGCGAACAGATCAATTACAGGTTGACCTAGTTTACGAATGATAGTTTTGAATGCTTGGTCTGATAAGCCCCATTCTATATCGGGATTAATTTTTCTTGATTCAATGTCGGCTTCGATATTTTGTTTGGTATTAATATAGGATGCAAATATCCATATATTCCGCATCTCGCACCATTGCCAAATTTGATAAGCAAGATCATTTAAGTGAGGATATTGTATTCCTCCCATTCTATTAACGTAACTCAACGCTGTGTTATTGTCAACTCGTAACAATATGGAACAATTTGATCGTTCCTTCGCGAATATTTTTAGTGCTAAAAAACTAGCTAATAACTCTAGGTAATTTATATGACATTCCCTTTCAGTTTCCTTCCATGATCCATGAGCGCGAGTACCATCACAAAATGCTCCCCACCCTGTTTTCGACGCATCGGAAAATATTTCCAATTCGAAATCAGGGGTGTCGACGAAGTTAGTACAAGTAAATATGTTTTGAGACCACCAATTTAAATCATTAAGAATGTATCGTTCTAGATTTATTTTTGAATTATAATTATTATGAAATCGATTCAATAAGAGGTATTTTTGACGCTCTAGAGTTTTGGTATATAACCACCCGTATTTAACGGCAGGACACGCTGCTGTGAGAACGCCGATTAACTGAGCGAATTCTCTTATGGTACAGAGAGGCAAACCGATGAACTTTTTAACAAGCTGCGCGATGTAACGACGTTTGTCGATAGGTAATGAAACCGAAAGGTTTGTCGTATTATAGATGAAACCTAAAAATTTGCACTCCTGTTGGGGTAATAATGAGCTCTTTTTATAATTTATCACAAAACCGAGACAAGTTAACACTCGTAAAGTTTCGTTAACGTTACTGAGGCACTCCATGTAGGTTTTACCAATACATAAGGTGTCATCTAAGTATATGACTGATTTATGTCCTTTGTATCTAAGATAGGTCATGACCTCCTTCATAATTTTTGTAAACACTCTAGGAGCAATGGAAAGACCGTAGGGCATTGCGTTAAATTCGTATGTTATCGTATCAGATTTATCATTTTCGAATTGAAAACGTAAGTATTTTCGAAATGATTTTTTAAATGGAACCAAAAAATAGGCTTCTTTAAGATCTATTGTTGCAAGGAAACCATTTTTTGGAATGACTTTAGAGGCGGTCCTATGATCTTCCATTTTGAAGTGAGATTTTTTGACGAACTGATTAAATGATTTTAAATTTAAGATGAATCTTTTTTCGCCGTTTGGCTTAGGTGATAAAAATATGCGAGATATAAACTGGTCCTTTAATGGTTCACAAACGCTAACTGCACCTAAGTCTATGAGCTTGTTAATAGCGATCGCCATATCATATTTCTCTTGTTTAGACCAAACTGTTTTGGTTATATTATAGGGCAGTAGTAGCCCATCTGATAAAGGGATATCTACACCTTGACTAATCCATTTGAGAACCGTCATATTATCAGTGATTTTTGCCCAGCAATCATAATGAAACTTAATTCTGCCTGCATGTACCTGAGTTAATGACGTCGTGTTGGGGCACGTTGCTTGTAGTTCGCCTTCGACTGGCTGGATGCAGGGTGAGCTCGGTAGTTGGTCCGTTTCTGACCCCCTCGCCCCCCCCTGTTCTACTGGAAGCGAGAAGGTCCCGACCAGTTTCCCTGGAAGCTGGACCGGTTAGCTGCTGGTTGTGCTTTCGAGCTGGAACTAGAAGGCTTTAATGCGGGCAAAGTCTTCTTGATTTGTTCCCCTTGTTTTACAATAGCCGTTGAGGATTTAATTTTTTCCGAAAGGTCGTTACCAAACAGTGTGTTGTCACGTTCGGAACGATCGAGAAATTCTAAAAATGACTTGTCCAAACCGGGAAGTATAAATCGGACTCTAGCTTCTGTATTTTGGTGATGCAAATCGGATAAGATTCGACATCCGTCGCTTATAAATTTAATTGCTTCTACTCTGCTTTCATTATTGATAAGCAAGTGTAAACCCCTATTGACAGCGGTAATGCCCACACCCAGTTGTTGTTGGCTAGCGGTAATTTTTTTGTCCCGAAATCTACCAGATTCCGGTATGGCCGCAGAAACCTCGAGGTTAAGCGTTGGTGCTTGAAGTAAAGGACAGTTTACGGGTATGAGGTAATTTTTAAAAATTATATCCCTATTTTCCTTTGTCATGCCCTTTCTTAACAAAGGTAACCATATTTTTGCGAGATTTTCGTGAATTTTTTCGCCAAATTCCGGTGTGTCGTCTGTGATTTCGCCCAACGCCGCCAAAATATTTGGATCCAAATCTGGATCAGTGGGGTTCGTGGTTTCGATGTCAACGCATGGTGAATCGGTCGCAACTTCTGAGGCAATAATTACGTTGCTCGGTGGTGGTTCTGGTGGTGATGTGTCTGGCTCGGAGTCCGCCACGGCGTCCACAGTCTCGGGGTCACCCGTTTCTCTTGGACCTGGTAACATTTTTCATAAGTTATGAGGGTAGTTATAACTTTACACGGCAAATAATTCGTACATAAGTACGTAAGAACAGTATTACACGTGATTCTAGTTCATAGAAACCATGTTTGTTCTATTTACAACCATCGTGTTATCATCTCGGATAACCTCCCGGTATAATTAAACCTTCGTGTTGCCATCGCGGACAACCTCCCGGTATTATTGGGTTACTTAGTAAAGTAACTGGTAGGTATTTAGCCATCGTGTTACCATCTCGGGCAACCTCCAGGCGAATAGTCATATTTTAACTTTTAATATCACTTTTATAACACCAACGATTCAAAATTGTACTTACTTGGATTTGGTTCCGAATCTGATGACGAAAAATATTTTATTCGACGGCGATGAGCCTCCTTTTCCAAACTCCGTATTTTTTTCTTGTAATGCTCGATCTTCTCTTCTGCGTTTCGCTTCGGCATAGTAGGTACCTAAATACACTTTTAACCTAATACTTATTGAGGGTTGAAGACGTCCGTTCGTTGCTGCGCACGAAAAAGGAATGACGGTTAGAACTGACCGACACAAGGAGGCAGGGTACAGTGTTGTCAGTATATTAAAAAAATATATATAAAAAAAAAAAAAAAAAAAAAAAAAAAAAAAAGTTTTAATTAAATCTAAAAAGACGTGCGTAGTTGCTAGCGCAATGGGAAGGGGACTACATGGTTAAAAATATCTGAAGAATAAAGCGACGAAATAATTATAATTAGCAATATCCTGGGAATCATGAATAACTTTATTCTCTATATTTAGGACAAGTTTTTTAATAAGTCTATTTTTTGTTTTCTTTGTGTGTTCATTTACTACTTTCCATGTCTCTTTGGATATATTTTTAGCTTTACTAAGATAAACTGATATGGCTAACTTTTTGGCTTTAAAACCCTTCTGTAAATTCGAATATAGTTGATTTTGTAATTCGAGATACTATCATTATTTGGGGTGCCATAGCATAAAACTCTTTTCATTGCACTTGATACTTTGATTCCCTTGGTTACCCACTTTACTATTTTATTTTTCATAGGCTTTATTTTAATAGCCTTCTTTGGGTAACAAGTACGAAATATATTACTCAAATTTATATTTGAAATACTCTCTTTGACCGCAGCATTATTTTTTGTGTTAAATAATCTTTTTTGAATGGTTATGGTATATTCTGCGCGAATTCTGTAATTCTGTTTGTGTAGAATTTACCAACACTTTCGGTATCACAGTATTGTTCCTATTATTGTCAGAATTAACATTTGTTTGTGTGTACACATTCCTACATTGCACGTTTGACGAATAGTGTTGACTTATATTCCTATTTTGCACATAATTTAAATATTTAGTCCTATACTTTATACCTAGTATTTCCCTGTGTATTAACTGGCATGCAATCAACCTGTTGAAATAACCATCTTTGTTAGTATAATAATTGTTGTCAAGTGATATAAAATTAGAATTTTCACAATTTTTACAAACATGTTTTAACGTGCAATTTAACTTGGATACATTTAAATATTTATTGTAATAGATCTTACTTACTAAAATGTTCGTTGTTTGAATGTTGTGCAAGGTGTAATGAAAAGCGCTTATTATACTTAACGGATTATTGTCATTAGAACCCGCCATTATCAAAATAAAGTCTGATTTGGTGAAATCTTTACACATAGTTATACATGAATTTAATATTTGATTCAGCGGTGCGTTTGGTTTTAGTACTGACATTACACTAAAAGATTCTCCCAGTAAGTTTTGTAGTATTTCACGCATACCGTAGCCGGCTTGATCGGCGAATATCACAAGTCGTTGCTTTCGCGCGGGGACTGAATCCTTTCGAAGCTCACAGTATTTATTCTCCACAAGCACTTCTGCGCTTTCATTACTACCTAATAGTTGAAATGACGTTGACGAAACATTAGTTTGGTTTCTTTTCGGATCCACCTCTACGAATGTACTTAACGGTTCTTCATTGTTAGGCTCCTCCACGTAAGATAAATTTGTTAAGTCTTGTATGAAGCAACTATTTAAATCCCCATATTTTCTGGTGGGTGACGAACATACTGTCCCTTTGACCGAAGACTCCTGTGTTATGGAAACGTCCAACATCTTATTGGGGCTTATTGTTGATAGTGCATGCAAAGTAAAATCTCTTGATGAAGTTCTTGGAAACCCTGTTTTCATCGTTATAGCTCTATAGCGCCGTTGATACTGAGGTGAATAGAATTTCCTAGGTGTTACTGTGGGTTTGTTTGAAGATAATTCCTCAATTCCGACTGATTTAAAGAACTTAATTTTATTCTCGTAGCATTTATTTTTTTCTTTTAGTGTGACATTTTCGATGTTCAACATAATTATCTATTTCATTGTTTGCCGATTGCAATTCTAGTTTTAGTTTGTTTATATCTTCTTTCATCGAGGCCATAATATCATCACTAAATTCGTTGTTGTGGGTAGGTGGTAAACTCTCGCAGGGAGATTACGTGTGGGGTTCCGCAGGGGTCAGTTTTAGGTCCTTTCTTGTGGAATCTCGCTTACGATGTGGTCCTGCGTGTCGAACTCCCCGTTGGTGTCAATGTTATTTGTTACGCGGATGACACCCTAGTGTTGGCCGACGGGGACAACTTCGAAGAGACCATCCAGCTTGCCGAGCTTGGAGTGGCAAAAGTCGTGGCGACAATCCGCGGGCTGGGCTTAGAGATTGCGCCTCATAAAACTGAGGCGCTTTGGTTCCACAAACTACCGAGGAGCAGAGAACCACCCAGCTCGTTGGTTAGAGTTGGAAATGCGCAAGTCCAGGTGGGTCGATACATTAAGTATCTTGGCCTTACCCTAGATGGTCGGTGGGGCTTCGAAGAGCACTTCGAGCGCCTGGTTCCCCGCGTCGGGAAGGCAGTGGGTGCTTTGCACAGACTGTTGCCCAATCTCGGTGGACCTCGAGAAGAAGTTCGTCGCCTCTACGCGGGAGTCGTGCGATCGATGGTCCTTTATGGGGCACCTGTTTGGTCAAATAGGCTGTCAGGTATCCGACGCTGCAGGACTAAAATCAACAGCCTGCAGCGGAAAATGGCTATTCGTATCACACGAGGATACCGAACTGTATCATTTGAGGCGGCAACTCTCTTTGCACGCTTTCCGCCACTGGACATCTTGGCGGATATGGACGCGAGGGTCTATAACCGAATTCGTGTCATTCGCCAAAGTGGCAATGGCGTGCCAGGAATCGCTGTTGCACGGTTGAGGCGGCAGGAACGGCGACACGCGCTCGAGCAGTGGCGTGAGCGGCTGCAACAGCCGCAATATTCGCGTAAGCGTGTTGTCGAAGCCGTTCTACCGCACTTCGAAGCCTGGCTGAAAAGAGGGGAGCGCATCTCTTACAGGCTTACTCAGGTACTGACCGGGCATGGTTGCTTCGGTGAGTATCTGAACAAGATTGGGCGAGAGGCCACGGCAAATTGCCATCATTGTGGAGGCGACTTGGATTCTGCACAGCACACACTCGAGGAATGCACTGCGTGGGTTGCTGAAAGACGGGTCCTGGTCGCTAGGATCGGGCGAGATTTGTCTCTTCCAGCAGTAGTTGGGTCTATGCTGGCGGTGTCAGAGAACTGGAGAGAAGTGGCCTCCTTCTGTGAGACCGTGATGGTTCAGAAGGAAGCTGCCGAGCGGGATCGTGAGAGGGCTGATCCCGCTCGTAGGAGAAGGCGTCGGGGAGGCAACCGCCTCGACGTCTAACACGCCGAAACCCCGCCTGCAACCTTTAAGGCAGGCGGGAATTGGAGATCACGGGCACTCAGAGTGGGGACTCTGTCCGCCCACTGAGTGATCTCAGTAAAGACGGCGCACAGTGGTCACGTGCTGCCTTGCACATTTGCACAGTTGGGTTTCGGGGAGATCCTTTAACACTCTCCCCAGAGATGTGTCCTGACAGGCGCTGCACAGAGGGGGTTCCGGATTGGTCTTTTAAGAGGTAACGGTACCCCTTCCATGTGCAGATGGTGACCACCGGGGTGGTTTTAGTGAGGTAAGAATCCCACACTCTCCGGTTTTATCCCCAAAGACCGGGCGCCTTTTGAAGGTTTCCCCCCGAAAACAAAACAAAAAAAAAGGTGATAAGAGACATCGAGGTCCAAGTTCACCCTCGCTTACATGTAAACAATGTTTTATTCTTTTTCGTTGAGTAACATTTGTAAGATCTTCCATACTGTTATATTTATTAAGCCGAAAGTTTGAAATAATATGAAAAGTGTCAACGACGCGGTGGGATTTGATCCGTCGACTCTAAGGCCTCATTTACGGAGACGCGGGGCGTCGCGCGTCGCGTGTGGCGTGGCGTCTCGCGGCGCGTCGGACGTTTTTTCTGTTTACGGTGGGGCGGCGCGTGGAGCGGCACGCATCATCGCACGCGTAAACACAAGCTTATAGCAATATACGACCATGTTCATAGAGAAGCGAGACGGGAAGCGTGGCGGTGCCCGCCGCGGCGCCCGCGGCGAATCCTCAAGCGTGTAGCGTAGCACGCGGCGGGCATCGCGGCGGCGCACGCTCGCCTCGATCAAATCGACTAGTTTTATGTTGGCGAGAGATGGGAGCGCTCATTAGTCGATCATATCATACTCCATTGTGACGGTGACTACGTCTGTGTTGCGCGATTTCTAAATAAGACTGACAGAAGATTCCGCCTCGGACATAGCTTCATCGAGAATTGCCGCTGCGTGCGCCGCCGCGATAAACGCCGCGTGGGACGCGTCGGTGCCATCCGCGGGCTCGGCCGCAAAAAACGCCCTAATTCAAACAAACGCGTCTAAAATCGCTTCTCCGTAAACGCACTCATGCAACGCCATATATTTGAATTCAGTGCGGGCCGCGCCGCTCAACGCAACGCACGACGCCCCGCGTCTCCGTAAATGAGGCCTTAGTTCGTCAGTCTCGACTTTCTTGCGTGAGCCAGCCGTGTGATTAATGAATGGATCGAAATTATAAACCACCTCCAAGCATTCAACGCCATACACTGTTTTATCGACTCATTAGTAGTTTGAGTTTTGATCTAGATGTCGCTAATAGTAGTATTGATAGCAGTTTATCATTTGAATTTTTCTTTTGTAACGTTCCTTCAAATGTCAAGATTCTTAAATGCACTGTTTTTACGAAGTAGGCACTGTTTTATGAGCTCTAGCAGTTTAATTTGTCACAATCATAGATAATGCACAGTGGAGGTATTATATATTGTTTTGTTTATTTGAGATATTAACGAATACGATCACTACTTTTTCAACACCGTTTTCTTCATTATTTCACAAACCGTTTTATGGATAACACTGTCACAGATTGTTTATGTTGTTAGTCTTTAGATTAACACAATATTTTGCTTTAAGCACTTGTTTCACTATTTTTAAACATTAATTATGTACAGAGCCGATGTTTATGTTGACGACAGCGCCATCTGATCTGACGTAACACTAAAACAAGTAAATGACATTCGAGATCTGGGTGTGATTGTGGACAGCAAACTGAAATTTACATCACACATCGCTATAGCAGTGACAAAGTCCGCTCAAATGTTAGGATTTTCGAAGCGCAATTCTAGAGGGTTTAAACAGCAGAGGACCAAGGTGTTGCTCTACAATGCTTTAGTGCGCAGTCATCTTTAGTATTCAAGCAGTGTATGGATCCCTTTTTATGCAGAGCTCGCAACGTGTGGAAAGCATACAACGAGCTTTCTCGAGACATGTTGCCTTCTCTACAAGAGGCTTTTCCCACAGAAAGCCATACATGGAGGGTTTCGCGATCACAGCCGTCTACTAGATTTATGCTTCCTCCATATTTAATGGAAAAATACAGTGCAGTTGCCTTTTGCAGTGTTTCTTCAGCTGTTCAAAGAATTTACCCAAAGGCCAAAACATTTTTTTTTTTTTTTAAACGTTGCCCCACACTAGGAATTTCTCCTGTATCGTGGGTGCGTTTACAAACTTTATACTTGCAGGTCATACAAATATTTGTTCCGTGCGGGAATCGAACCCGTGACACGAAGTGCAGCAGTCAATCGCTTAACCACTGCACCAACCGTGCCGTAAAATTAAAAAGGTATTTGATACACTTTTTGTAAAAACTAAACTCGGTTTACACTCTCCATTTATACGAATGAGCAACGAATACCATAAAACTATATTAAACACGCCTGACTTAGATATCCCCCATAATTTTGACGTTCAAAAAGTGCAAATCCCAGCCTAGTTTGAATAAATGAAGTTTGATTTTATTTAAAAAAATGTCAGATTGGTACTTGCTCGGTTTTAAACACAGAACCTCGTGCATGAGAGAACCTCCTTCTCCTCCTCGTGATTTTTTTATTTATATATTTTATGGATCTATTTATGAGTTAAAATAATGGAATAGTTATAAATAAGGAGGTCTGGTTAGAGAAATAAAATAAACAGAATCAAAATGGAGGTGTTTATATATATTTTTTTTTTTTTACATTACTTAGATAACTTGCTTACTTACATGATGAAAAACAATTATGTGAATCACCTAGTTTCCATACAATTTGATCAGCATACATTTTCTACCACCCACGTTACAATAAAAATCCGTAGTGTGAGAAATCTAATAAAATACTAGAGTTAGATAAATTTTTCGAGAAAGTGGATGACTACCGAGTTGACGATAGACAAGAATGGAAGAAAAAGACAATTGTTGCGCTGACCATATTAGGATATGGATACTGAACAAATTGGGATAAAGGCTGGAGAATGATGAAGATGATGATGAGATACATTCTTCGAGAACTTATTGAGCTCAAGTATAGAATTAGTGTTCTTAGATTACAGTTTTGTATCTTCTACGTTCTAAGGTAATGTCATGTCCGGACACTGCATTTAGCGTGAAGTTGAAATGCATCTGCATCTTGGTGTAATCTGCAGTGATGAAGTATCTGCGTACCATGTGCGCTACCATGATTTTCATTGATGTCATCGCGTATATTTTACCTGTGATAATAAAATTGGAACTGTTATAAAAATGATTATGCTTATATCTGCTGATATATCTAGGCCTTTTGTAACAGGCCCAGATGACCTTGACCTCATGGTAACAATTACAGTTCCTGCAACCATTATACCACTACAAGGTTATTCGCAGCAGTGGTGGTTTGGAGCAGTGGTTCGTTTTTTTAGTTTAAGTTTAGAAAAAATATTTTTTAACATAAAAATATACATAGCCGTAGTATGTACTTAATAAAAATTAATAACATCACTTTTACAGGCTAGGAGCTTACCTTTCCTAGGGCATATATAAGTATATAATAATGATGGTTACACAACATGAGGCATTTAAGTATAAATTAAATCTTTAACATTAACATAGTGAATTATAATTAAATAATTTATAAAATATGGGGTAGCACTCAGTGTAAGTGCGACCGGTGCAAGCGGTAACCCTGCAGCCCTTATCATGATCACAATAGAAACTGGTTTTGTCGACGGAAGAATAGACGAAATGACAGATTGTTATAGTTTATCTGTCATTTCGTCTATTCTTCCGTCGACAAAACCCATATAAAACCTGTTTCTAAGGTTGTCACGCTACGCGTGCAGGTGATCGCGTTTGGCCACCAGCGGCGCATGCTCACCTGTATTTGGTGAGAGCGGGGAAGCGCTGGCTCATCGTACGGGACGAGCTACGACGCGTTATCAGTCAACAACTCGTAGTGATGGGGAAGCTTGTATGTACCGTATCTATCGATATGTTGCAGGTCTTTCGACTTAATTTGACCTATGTTAGCAATCAATGAATATTGATGACATTTATTTTTGTTGTTAAGTTTACGAGTAAGTTTTAAGATGGATTTTGTAATGCTAAGTAACTTTGTTTGTGTGTAGTGCTTTAAGGTTAGTTTTAAACGGAGTACTATAGGCGATTTGAACTGCTTTATTTTGAATTATTTGTAACAGGTTATAATTAGATTGACAAGTGCTATACCATACCGGACACGAATACGTGATGCATGGTCTGATTAGAGTGGTGTATAACCTAAGTGAGAGAACCGAGTTCTTGAGCTACTTTAGGCCGTAATGTATTAACTCGCTTTGTCCAGTTGAGGTTTATATCTGACGTAACGCCAAGAAGTGAACTTCTGTAGTTCATGATCAATTTCCCAGCGAATTTTTATTTTCTTTTTGGGTACGTTCGCGTGTGAAAAGTATTGCCTCATTCTTGGATTCGTTCAACTTCGCCAACTGGAGCAGTGGTGGCCCATTGAAAATGGCCGCGACTTACGAGTTAGGTATAGGTTCGAACCCAGGCAGGTACTGGTACTTTGTGTAAATTATTTCATCACCACTGCTCTCAAAATGGTGAAGGAAAACGTCGTCGTGAGGAAAACGGCATATCCTTGATCGAAATTCGATGATATGTGACATCTTGATTATCTTGAGAAAGAAAGACAGTCACACTGGAGGACAAACTGGAAACATTAGAACGGAAAGCTCGTGGGGTTGGGATAGTAATTCGAAACATACCAAAACAAAAAGGAGAAACTAAGGATACTCTTGTTAGTGAGATTTCTAAATTGGGAGAAATATTAAATATTAACACCAGTAATATAAAAGATATATTCAGGTTAAAATGAAAAAATTCATCAGACCCCATCGTAGTCGATTTCACCACTGTGCTCTCGAAAGAAAAGGTCCTGAAATCTGTAGAACCTTCAACAAAATTACACAAAAAGCAACAAATTAAACACGACCCACTTAAACTCAAGCTATATTCAAAAACCGATATACATATCAGAGGCCCTCATTCATAAAACCCAGAGACTGTATTACTTAGCCCGCCAATTCCGGAAAAGTCATGTACAGCTTCTGCTGGACAGCAAATGGTATTGTTTACCTAACAAATAACGAAGACTCCTCACATATCTGGATAAACAACGATGCTGATTAAGAAAAATTACGCAATTATGTTAAACCGCTGTGACTAACTGTCGCTCTAGTATACAAATTTTGTCTCATTATTACATTAACTTTAAGATTGCATGCTAATTTTAAGTTTATGGTTAAATCTATGGATTATTTCTGCACCTACAAAATACAACTCACCGTCCACACTAACCTCTCACATTTATTCAGGGAAACCCAAAATCAAATAAAACACTTATAACCATAGCCCAACTGAACACTGTCTCAGAAATACATACAACCTATTTTTCAAGCATACTTCGATTACACAACTCGCTTACTCATCAAATTACAATTTCAAACACTCTTCACCTAAAACATACTCACAAACACTGTTTAACTATTTACATCGAACTCTTTCCATAATCGGTGTACCTACCTCGACCACAAATCCTGTCTATACCTGCTTTCTTGTTAATCATTCGATCACATAACTAATTTAGACTTAGAGGCAATCCTCTAAATCCGCGGATTGTGAGTAAGATACGGATAACTGGTCCATATTTTCAGATAAATTAGTTATGTGATCGAATAATAGTTTGACAATTCAAAATACATATTATTACTTCTACTACGGACAACCTAATTATATTGACACAAAATATACGAAGCATAAACCGAAATCTGCCCGGCTTAGAGGTTTTACTACAAATACTTAAACTTAAATGCGATATACAAATTTTAACAGAGTGTTGGCTTAAAAATGTACCGTTGCACTCTGTTAAAATTCCTCACTTAACTGGTTACTCTCATGTAGCAACAAATACAAATCCCATACAAAATGACGAAGTAGTTATCTACTACAAAGAAAACATTAACCTAACTATAATAGAACCTGAATTCCATAAAAGTAATTGCCTACAAGCCACCGTTGAAAAACAAGTTGCCATAATGGCCCTTTACAGATTGCCTGCCTACACTAAATTGAAGCCGTTTCTCTTGTCGTTGGATAACATGTTACAATCAGTGTCTTCTTTCGAGCACATCGTTGTTATAGGTGACATAAATTCAGCAATAAACTCTAATAAAATTAAATGTGAAGGGGAAAGCTATCTAACCTTAGCTGTTTCGTACGGCATACACAATAAACATGCATAGATCATGTCCTTATAAAAACTAAAGCTTCCTCCAACATTAACCCCAAATGCAACATTAACAGATCACCATCCCATTTTATTTTGTTTAAATTTAAAAAAAAACCACGGCAACATGCAACTACAACAAAGGCCATCATTAACGATAAAACATTAGCACAACACATTTCACATATTAATTTTGATCCCATTTATCAAACAGAAAATCCTAACACTAGTCTAAATTACCTTTTTTTTTTTTTGATTACGGGGGGAAATCCTCATGGATGTCCTCCGCCCTGGGGAGGACGGAGGGGTCTGTCAGACTCTTACTGACTAAAACCACCCCGGTGTCTAAATTACCTAACACAACGCTTACGAAACGTCATACTTAGAAAAGAATACAAAAATCATAAAACTTTCAAGACGTTGCATGCCAAACAGAGACCAACTACACTAAAAGGCAAGCATTGATCCGGATAACGAAGTTTTGAAAATTACCTACAAACAATACAGAAATTTCTTTAATTCTCTATTACGTCGGTTAAAAAGAGCATACGAAAAAAACCAAATCCTGGAAGCACAGAACGACAATAAAAAAATATGGAATGTCATCAAAAACATTACACACACAACAAAACAAAATAACACAATAAAGATTTTCTAAAAGACTCAAAAAAAGGAACAGAGCTCCCACCTCTTTTTTGCCTTTATTGGCCGGCTTGAGTGGAGATTCGCAAGAGCAAACGAGCTCGGAGGAAGGAAGTTCTCCAGTAAAATGCTGGTAAGGATCTTGACCGTACTTCCGGGATTGTCCTGATAGCCGATAGAATACCGCTCCACTTCTTATAAGCACCTCAGGACATGTTGCCTCCTTGTCGCTACGATCGGGGGCCCATGCCCCGCCATTTTACCTGTATATTTTATATAAAATATTGGTCAGGCAGGGGCCATAGTCTTTCCATAGTCTAGATAACCCGTTCACTTAGCCACCCAAACCCATAATCTAATATCTTTGTTTCCATATCTTGCAATAGTCCTGCACCAACCGGGGGTTGTCCTTGGGTGCACTAGCATAGTGCGTACAGGGTTAATCGTCGATTGGTGCCTCGTTTCATTAAACACGTCTAACGGGCCTCTGCGAGTTGGCTCGGCCAAAAAAAAAAATGTACATGTATATAAAAAAGGGGGGGGGGAGATAATTATAGGGCATTAAAAAATTCTTCCGCATCGCTGTCAACAGGAAAAGTGCCCAAAAGGCTGGCAGCATTGTCACGTTGAATGGCAATGCTGATTATTGCTGATTCTTTGGCCAAAGAATAGGCCAGCCCTCTAGTCACGTGAAGAGTCGACCAGCCGCTTAGCGATGTCTTGAAAAACTAAGTGGGCACTCGGACCCGGACCCCATGGCCCTAGTGTTTCAACCCCAAACGGCTCAAACATATAAGTCCCAATTAGATTGGATTATTTGCGCCGTTTGAGGTTTTCCGCACCTGCAGCAGCAGCCCCAGCACAGCCCGCCGTGCTAGGAAGATGGGATGGCGCAAGGGTGTCGACACACGTTGCATCCTACACCAAAGGCCTACCTACCTTCAAAGGCATTATGGTCATTCCGGTTGGTCTCTTCCCATCGTCACGTGCCAAGCCATTGGGTTCTAAAACAGCTGGCACTCCGGCGGTGACAAGGGCACGACGGATGATGTCATTTATGCTGGCGTGCGTTGATATTCGGCCTGCACTCTTACTGCAGGATAGGCCATGTCCGAGACAGTCCTGTCAGTACTGTCCGCTAAGTATAGTTCACATTTCGAAAGGTTGAGTTCAAGGCCAATGGAATGAAGTTATTATTTTAGGAATTGAAGGTAATTTAAAACAGTTTCTACGTCGCCTCCCAAGGTGCCATCGTCGAGGTATCAAACGTTAAATTTGGAATTTTTCCGTCGAATAATTGGGTGAATGACTAAACAAAAAATCACTGGGCCGAGGGGGTCAGCATGTTGACAACCAACAGCAGATTCCAGAAAGTTGTCTCGAAACAGTAATTTAGAGGGGTGTCTGTAACATTTCCAAAGGAAACTATAGATTTAGGGTATTTCTTTTTTATTTTCTGCCAGCAAGGTGTCCCTATTAACAGAATTGAAGGCATTCTTTAGAATTTAGGTAAGAAAACTATCTTAATTAAAATAAATTATAAATAATGGCTGTAAAAATACCCTTAACGAAGCCGAGAGTCCCTTGTTCTTCCCAGTATTGTTTTTGTTTTTTTCTGGATCATACTCTCACGTTCCTTGTACCTGCACCCATAAGCATAATATTTTGCGAGGGTTACCTTGCTATCGTACTCAGCAGATTTTCACACCAAAAATAAAAATCGTTTACCGGCAATTCTTTTTGCACAAAGTTACTTAGTTTGATGTACAGAATATGTAGATATCGGCTTCGTGAAGGGTCTTTACACCCTGTAGGTACCTACCAATACAAGATCGCTTGCCAAAACTAAAAGTTGCATCGGTAGTATTGTTGGTCGGCAACGTGGTGGTATCCAGCCATCTTTCTGGTCTAAACTGGTCGGCGTCAGGCCCCCAAGATGGATGACGATGCAAGCCATGTAGTAGTAAAACGCACTGACTGCCAGCACGCAACGAGTAATTCTCTAAAAAAAAAAGATAACGTTGACAGCAAATCTTATATAGATAATAATAAACAGTGGTAGACAGCTAATTAGGGTCGGACAGCTAATTAGGGTCAGTACTAAATATGTAAGATTTTTCTTCAAAGTCGATTCTTATGGTAATATTTTAGTAGGCCAATATCTTAAATACAAGTCGGTACAGTATGGGAACTCTAGCAAATGGTTGCTTTTACATATTTAGCAATAGCTTTTGCCCACGGTTTCGTCCGCGTGGATTTCGAAAAATATCCCACGGGAACGTACTACCGGGATTAAAAAGAAGCGAAGCGATGATCACATATCTAATAGGTGAGGAAAAGGTCTTTGACTCCTGTCCTAACGTTGCCCCGCCGTCAACCATAATTATATTGTTACACATAATTTTGAATGTGTGATATATTTAAAAGTATTAATTTATATTATAGCATAATTTATGATGTCAAGGCATATTTTAATCTAAATTGTAATGCCCATTTTACATAACACATGTTATTGGATAAGGATTAATATAATACCGGACAAAATAGCTTCAGAAATAACAATGAAATTTTTATAAAATTCTGAAAGTTACAAATGGTTATTGTGGGTCATCCTTAGAAGATAGAATACTGCGGCGATAGATTATTGCGGACTTTTTTGTTAAGATTTTTAAGATGTACAATCCTGTAGAACATTAATTTTATGTATCTTTTACAGTATACGCGGCGCACGCCAGTAAAACTCCCAGTCGTCATTATTTTTTCCGACATTTTCAACAATCATCGTCATATTTTAGTCAATTTACACAAAACCTTGATGAATTATAACTCTGTCCATTGGTGAAAACCGTTTGAAAATCCGTTCGGTAGTTTTTGAGTTTATCGCGTCCAGACAGATAGACGCGGGCGGCAACTTTGTTTTATAATAATGTAAGGATAAAGAAACTTTAGACTTGACGTCCCCCGCGCGTAACTACATGCTATTATTGAATGACGAACAACTTTATTATCTCCGTGCCTCAAAAAGCACATTAGGCCGTTGGTCCCGGCTGTTATTCATGGATCTTTGACAGTCTTGACGGCTTGTCAGGAGCCCGAAAATCAGACAGCCAGTCTTACCATGCGGTATCGTGTTAGTGATTTTTTTTTTTTTTTTTTTAAAACGTTGCCCACACTAGGAATTTCTCCTGTATCGTGGGTGCGTTTACAAACATTTATACTCACATACACAAACAGCCAGACCCGGAACAACTACTTGCAGGTCATACAAATATTTATTCCGTGCGGGAATCGAACCCGCGACACGCAGTGCAGCAGTCAATCGCTTAACCACTGCGCCAACTGTGCCGTGTGTGATTGTGTGTTGTGTTGGTCAGATAGGCAGTCGTTCCATGTAAAATACTGGTATTCAGCAGCAACTGATTAGACTTGAAGCCGACCCCAACATAGTTAGGAAAAGGTTAGACAGAAACAACTTTATTAGTACTACTTGCCCCGTGCGTACTATTTCATAGCTGGACGAGTGAAATTAACTGAAACGAAATTCTGTAAATTTTGTGAATAAGCATTAGGTAGGATAACAAAAAATAAGCTAAATGGAGTCGACATTTCATATCTGACTACTCCTGAGAACAAATTGTAAAACAAAGTCAGGGGTCAAAAGACTGGGGACGAAGAGGTCTGTCCAGTAGTCAAAATAATCAATATTTACAAAAGGCACCGTAGGTACGTATATTTTAGATAATTATGGGATTACCAATGTATAACATTAACATAAGAATCAAATCCCCATGAAGACACACATGCGACCTAAAACGTCTATCTTACCATATTATTATATTGTGCGGATCTGGGACACTTGCGCGAAAGACATTTAGAGGCATGAAGAACAGGTTGTAAACTTCACTCATCCTCTATAGAAAAGAGAGGATCCTCCGACTTTCACGACTCTTTCGTGAAGGGACTCTTGCACGAAAAGACATTTTCGCGAATGGACATAAGCACATATGACAGTTGCGCAAAGGACACTTTGCGAATCCGCTTGCGCGAAAGTTCAGTTAAGCGAAAAACTTGCAGAAATGAGATTTCATCATAACTACGCCTGTATTCTTTCAAAGGGTCGGGCAAGGGTGCTTAATTATTTAATTATTTTTCTTTTTATTAGTTTTCGATATGGGTGTCATTTTCATAGTTTTCGAGGTCGTTGATAAAAAAAATGTGGTCAAATAAAAATTAAAGACGGCGCTCCAAAAAATTTGCTAGTTTTTCATCATCGGTGTCGTTTTCATGGCTTTTGAGGGCGCTGTCAAAGATAATGGGGTTAAAATCGATATTCAAGATGCGCTACCGAGAAATTCACGCAAGTGGGTTCGCGCAAGTGTCTTTTGCGCAAATATCTTTCGCGCAAGTGTCCTGCTACAATTTTGAGCTAGTCTCCATAATTAGCTGTATATTATTTGCTGCGGTTATGCAAGGGAAAAACGTTACATCTTGATAAATCAAAATATTCTGATAATATACGAGCGATGATCTGGAATGGACAAACAAAAGCATAGACAATGTGACAATTTGAGCATGTTGAATCCTTGTGATTGTGACCATCACAGTTCACATTACGTTTGGGCCTTGTTCTTTGCGAAAACTGACCCAAAACCTTTTAAGAATATTGTTGTTACAGCTCAACGTTAAATTAAAAACCACTAACTTACTTAGTTTTACATCTCTGTCTATAAATCTGATTACAATGGGTGCCGTCGTAAACAGTCGAAGGCTCTCCTTAATCACTGCTTCTGTATATACTAACTTCCTTAAATCTTCCTTGGACACGTCTCTATCTGTACCTAAAACTTGCATTATTCTGAAAATGACAAAAATATATATTTACATACGTAATATTATAAAATTTGCGAAAATAACTCTGGCTGTCTGTCTGTCTTTAACCTTTTCACGCCTAAACCATTGAACCAATCGGTATGAAATTTGACAGATAGGTAACCCAGGACAAAGACATAAGTAACTTTACATCCTGGATATTTTTATAAAAATGCATGAAATACAAAATTCACACAGACCAAGTGACGAACAAAAGCTAGTATTCAATAAAATGGAATTGTATCATATTATCATTAGCATAGAACAGTCCACTGCAGCCGCTACAATCACACGCCATTTGAAATCGCTCTCATTCAGCTGCTTTCAGCTACCAGGTGACGATCCTACCCTACGTTTGCCGGTTCGGCATTCTCATTCAAAAACAAGTCTACATTATACTGAGCGATGGCCGTTTTGCGTGGATGTGACGCATATTTTCCCCAAATTTGTTAATCTCGTGTTTTTTCTCGTGTTTTTTTCTTTGCGTCATAATATACCGCAAATAAACGTATTTTCTTTCTTTCTTTTCTTTTTCTTTTCTACCCCATCGGTTATCAGCTCTACTGGTGGGTATATTGCCACTTTAGCTTGCTTAATTTTTAGGCTATGTCCACCACTCTGTCTCTGTCAGGTCACCTCATTCTTGATTCGATATCTCAGAGAGACTCCAAATATAGCGTTAATTTTATAGATAATAGCATCTGTATTTTTCGTTTAGTACAAAATATTTGAACTTGCCCTTTCTATAGCTCGCTAAATGACTTTTAATTTGGGGACAAGCCGACAGTGTCGATGTCTGTCTCCTTATGTCATACCAGATCAGATGATAAAACTTCTGTCCTACTTTTTAAGCTTTATCATTATTAGCAGCCTTGTTCCACCCACTGCTGAGTATAGGCCTCTTCACTTGTGTGTCATGCTTCCCTGGTCTGTGTGAGTCTCAACCAGGTCTTACATGTAATATTTCTTTTAAAAAAATGCAACCTACTCTTCAAACATCCTCTCTTGAACTTTTGGGAATGATCCAATCATTACCAAAATAGTATCCAACGAATGTGATGTAGTATCGAACGCAGCCCCAATAGCAGTGTATAGTTCTTCTGTGATTTCCTGGTCAGTGAAGCGATTTCTAGTGTGCTGTTCCAGCATCAGGTCTAAGAGCGGCTGGTATGACACATCTGTAAACACAAACACACACATAAAATCACGCCTGTTTTCCCAGGAGGGTTAGGGCAATGGTATATACACACCCACATTTCGCCAGTTATGTTCAAGTTCCATGTAATGTGGGGCTAGCCTATTGCCAGGCACAAATTAAAACTCCTGGCTGAAACTGAGAAATCCCTTACGGAAAAAGTACTAGACCAACGAGGCAGTCAGAATCTTTACAAAATTTTGAACCAAACAGAGTTTATTTTTACTTGTTCAATAATTTTGGCTCTAAACTGCAATATTGAGCACAAATGAAGTTCAATAAGAAAATAATTAAATAATACTTACATGTAGATACGGGACGTGTATTTGTTTCATTTAAAAATGATCTCTTTGTACGTATTATCTGAAGAAAAAACACAGTTTCATTCTAAAATGTTCTGGGGTTTTCGCGGGCTGAAGAATAAGAACATTACTTAAAAATAAACATAGAATAACAAACATCATTGAAAAAACGCTAGAAAATAAGAAAGTCTGCGCCACCGTGTTTCTAGATGTCGCGCAAGCTTTTGATAAGGTTTGGCATAAGGGTCTAATATTCAAGCTCAGACGCATGCTACCAGAATTTGCAGATATAATAGAGTCGTATATAACTAATAGAATGTTCAGAATACGGCAAGAGGACGCATATTCCGAACTAAAAGCTATAAAAGCTGGGGTACCTCAAGGAAGTGTACTAGGCCCAATTTTGTACTTGTTATACACATGTGACATCCCAGAACTGGAAAATAACACCATTGCGACCTTTGCAGATGATACTGCAATTATGGCTACTGGTTCAAGCCACAGAGAAGCAGTAGAAAAAGTTCAACTTGCTGTGAACAAAGTTTATGACTGGACACAAAAATGGAAGATCAAACTGAATGAGTCAAAATCAATTCACATTGACTTCACAAACAAACACTTGGACTATCACCCAGTCTACATAAATGGCATGCAAGTGCCGTATGCTAATACAGCCAAATATCTTGGCATAACCCTCGACGCCAAGTTGCGTTGGAAAGCTCATGTCAAAAAGAAAAGACAGGAACTCGACATACGTTATAAAAGTATGTATTGGTTACTTGGAAGGAAATCCTGTCTATCAATACATAATAAAATAACCATTTACAAGCACATACTGATGCCAATTTGGACGTATGGTATCCAACTTTGGGGCTGTACTAAACAAAGCAACGTCAAAATAATCCAACAATTCCAAAATAAAGTACTCAGGGATGCTGTAAATGCACCCTGGTACATAAGAAATGACGACCTTCACCGTGACCTTAAAATGGAGTTCGTCACCACTTTTATCCAAAGATTTGCTGAAGCCCACGAACACAGACTCCACCGACACGTGAATGTTGAGGCTATCCAGCTGCTAGACAACACAGACTTAGTGCGTAGGCTAAAAAGAACTAAACCATTTGAATTAGTGTAGTGTACAAAGTGAATAAATAATAGTAACAATGTTGTGCTATTGAAATAACACATGAACATAGTGTTTATATAAATTATATCAGACTCTAAGAAAGTGCTACGGACTTGTGTAAAAGTGCAAATGGACACTATTCTTAGTTTAACATTATCACGTAACATATTAAGTTAGAGTTAAATTGCTTATTAGTCTTTTAATTATGTAGGCTAGATCGTAATTAATTATTAAGAATTCTGTTCTTACTAACAGGAAAAAAAAAAAAAAAAAAAAAAAAACTTAAAAATAAATAAGGTTACTGAGGAAGTAGTCCTGAAAAACCTTATTTTATGTAATGTGTATCTTCAGACACCTACATTACTGCACAATATTTTTAGGGTTCGGACTCATAGTCACACCAGATTGTATCACCAGTGTGGCTACTAGGATTTTTTTCCTGTTTGATTTATGAGTTTTTAATTTCCATATAACATTTATCTGACGATTGAAAAATCGACCCTTACGGCTCACGTATACCAAACCCTTCATCGGCCGAACAATGCTCGTATGTCGTCGTAAAAGAGAGTGACTGCGAGTGTTAAGCGGGGGCTTAACATGTTCTGTACCCTTATTACGTAATACACGATCAATCGGAGTTTGAATCGTTTTGAAACAAATTGCTTATCCATTGCTTCAAAAGTTCGAAAAAAAAATCTGCTCAACAACGTAAATAACGCAATGAATTTTGTTGAACTGTCAAAATTAAACAAATTGGTCGTAATCGTTTACGAAAATGTGTTGCGTAATTAGATAGCTGGTCTTTTTTGCCGTCACTTTTTGATCTTGCATACAAATAGAGATCGGAACGCAAAATATAATAATATTGATCTGCTGTATTTATTAAAATCTTTTAATTAAGTCGTTGTTAATATAAAGGAGAATGGGCATCAAACTAAGGGTTTCTGCCCTGAAGTCTAATAGCCATTAGATATGTACCAATAGACATAGCTTTTTGAGAACTTCTACTACTAACATGACTGTTGCCAATTGTTAGTCAGTTCGGGAGTTAATGACCTAAATAGGATTTTTTTGGCGCCTAATAACTATAAGATATACACTACTGGAAAGAGCTTTTCAAGGAAAACCTTTGCCACTAACCCGACTTCTGCCAATTGTTAGTCAGTTCAGAGTTAATGAACTAAATATGTAGGTGACCACTCGGGCCGAACATTATTGGGAGGTTCGGTAGGTTTTAACATTCTGTCCGACCGACTTTTGGACATTTGGACTATTGGACTTTTGGACTTAAAGTGGAGGAAGTTATGTTTAAAAGATGATGTTTGCAAGGCACAGAATTAATGAAAGTTAATAAATTGACGAAATACCAGAACTTCACTATTACTTAACACGTTCAGTGGCGGGAACCCTCACGGCGGGCTCATTTTAAATATAGGTTTTTCTTAGAGAATTCGACATTATAAACTGTGAAAATAAAATCAGTTGTATATTTTAACAAGATTTCAATCCTCATGCCGGTGACACTCCTCGAGGATAAACTTTAGCGCAAACGTAATGCAGGTGATCCTGCTGGAGTGTCAATTTGCAATATGTATGTTGGCATGGCGTGTGAGCTCTATGAAAAATGGGTGGTGGAGTCGAAAGTGTTAATTACTTACATTTAGAGCTCTGTAGTTCTTCACTGACTAACGATCGAGAGAAATCGTAGTGACACGAAACATTCCCCTTGAAGAGATCTTTCCACTGACATAAATATCGCTTCAGGGCAGAATAGACCATTTTCCTTTTACCCATTGACAATTTTACTCTGTAATATACTCCTACCTCATCTGTTATTTCATTGACAGTAGTCATCAGTTCAGATTCTTTCTTTGTGTGTCCTAACAACTTGTATATGTAATCATTATGCAGCCAAAATTTCTGGAATCTTCGCACTATACCGCACAAAACTTCTTCGGTTGCTTTCATAAATTTTGGACAGAAATTCTCATTTGCGACCTTTCCAAAAGTAGTCACTGAAATTACAATCACATATTAAATCGTCTTGCGAAGTTAAGTTAGAGATAATTGGCCCCGTCCTCGGGCTATACGACTTACGACAAGCGACACGCGTGCGCGACTTCATGCCTTGCTACGAACCGACAGTAGAAACGGCGACTTTTCAGACTACGCTCGCTGGTCGTACAAGCCGCGCTATTGTATAGTACATAATGATTCACAGCGCCAAATCGCTTGTCACTTGTTTCTGTTGCTACGCAAGTCGCATCGCGCTACTCACGGCATCTCTAACCAAACTTCTATAATTTGTTTTGTCCGCAATCGCTGTCGCAAGGCGTGTGTCGCTTGAGCGTGTGAGTCTTTGCCAAGGTGACTAATAAGAAGTACAGTCGAACTAGCTATTTGATATACAGGCAGCTGACTGCAACTAAACATTTTCAAACAATGTTGTGATTATGCTGAGTAGTCAATTCTTTTACATCACCCTCTTACCCCGCGTCTTATTTAAAAGCGATAGCCGTGCAAATACACGATCGTTCGAACTTTTTGTTCGGTGAATCTGAACATGGTGTCGCGTCGAAAGAGGTCGCCTTCCGGTTTTCCGAACAAAAAGTGCCATATGCATGCGACCGATCGCGTATTTGCTCGACGATCGCTTTTAAATAGGACGCGGCTTTAATGTATGCTATAGGCTTAAAAAGTTATAACGCACACAATCAAAATTTATATTGACAGTGTACTTAGTAATGAGTAAAAAAATATGAATATTGTTGGCTCTATAACAAATAGTTTGCTCGACTGTACAACTAACACACTCACAGTAAGATGTTCCCAGAGCAAATTGTTTCAGGTATGGTGAAGGATAAAATTTTCCTTTTCCTTCGTTATGATCTATATCGCTCAGCAATGCCCTTGATTGGCTGTTAAACACTTCGATGTACCCATTTATTATTGGCAGGCTGAAACTTGATTTTAGCATTTGACGGTGATGGTACCAATGGCCTCCTGGAAAAAAACAAAGTGATTGCTTTGATTTGATTATTGGAATACTAAATTATTATAACTTTTTTTGTTTTTGGATGGGAATTATTAAATAACTTCTCCCGCTCTGGGAGGGCGTAACAGACTCTTACTGAATAAAACCCACCCGTGTTCTTTCAGTTGCCTATACGTTGTCAGGGGCCACGGTATCCCTTTCGGACTTTCCCGCAACCCCAGCAGGTATCGGTCCTGTCAGACCGCTGATCGCTTGCGCTAATCAGTTGCTGACAACTATTTGAGGCGCGCGTGGAATACAACGCGCCGTCAACGAGGGCCTGGTCCTTATCGGACGGCGAGCTACCCACCCGTACCCCCTTAGGAAATCGGTCCACTCAGTCAAAAGTTTGTAAAATAACTTGACTAGTACGTTCTGGGAAGTACGTTCCCGTGGGATAATTTCCGACACTCCACTAAATATTAATTTTAATTAGATTAAAGTCAGGTTCGTATGTGCTGTGTGATCGCGTTGTATTACGAAACTACGCAACAGATTTTGGTCGACCCGGGCCTGGTCCTTATCGAACGGCGTGCTACCCATTGCTCACCGTCCGCAAGCCCACGCCTACGGTGGCCGGGAATCGACCTGTGATTCCCGGCGCCCAGGGCGTCTGCTGCGGCGGCTACAGGCGTGAGCGTGCGAAATTTGCTTCCTCCTTCGTAAGCATTACTGCTTCGCAGAAGGAGGTGACGGCCTCCGCGGTCCGCTGGTCAGCGATTGTCTTTTTATAACAGATATCAGAATTTCAAACCAGATCTAAAAAAATATTTAGGTCATTATGAACCCATTCCCAATTCAATATCCAGCAAAAAAAAATTAGAAATCCAAAACCACTCTTCTTTAAAAATTGTCATAATATTTTGGAAAATGGTACGAAAAGAAAACTTTCCTGCATCTTGATTTGCAGATTATAAGCAGATACATTATTTATTCTGTAAAAAAATGTTTTCAACTTTCAGATTTGTGAAAAACATACGAGTATACCCACCGTACTTCAATGCAATACATTATTTCTGGTTTGATTTTACCATCGACCTGAGATTTTTCGCTTAATATTTATAAACTGTAAGGACCACAAAAATCTATTCATTTATGAATAAACTGAGTAACTAAAAGTTTTGTTTCATTGTAATAGTTAGGTGTCTACCACACACAACTGTAGGCAAGTTTTATTCACAAAAGATGGCTCGCCGGATTTTGGCCCATCATCAAAATTGTTTTAGCAGCCTTGATGTAGACTCAAAAAAGGTTTTGCCACCCAAATCATGGAAAGAAAAAGGTCCAGTCACAAAATAGATAAATGCAGAAGGCTGGTTTCATACAACGAGCAAAGACAGCACCTATTTATTTTGTGGATCAGTACTGTATGGATAGGAATGCTGGGCCTTGAAGAAGACTGATAATTAAAGATTGCATGCAGCGGAGATGAGAATGTTGAGATGGATGTAATGAGTGACGAGAATGGATACAGTAATAAATCAGTATATAAGAGGAAGTTTGAAAGTGGCGCTAGTGACAGAAGAGTTGAAAGGAAATCGTTTGTCTTGGTAAAATGCGTTTTGTCTCTCCTCATCAAATATGACTAAACGATTGATAAAAATAAACTGTAAATAATCTTAATTTAATCAGACTGAAATGGATGAGTCATCTCTTACCAGATCCTGTAACTAGCCCTTCACCCAGACAATATTTTGCAAATCTATACAAAAAATGTTTCTCCAAACAGGTATTGGCAACCAATAGAGCATCTTCAGGGTCTGATATGCCTGTAAAAAAAAAGATATATAAATAAATGCTCATTGGGGTTCCGTACGTCTAATTGAAAATCATGATAGACAGACAGTATCAGTCTGTCTGTCCATCTGTCACAAACAATTTGTTTTGAATCTAATAGAGCGATTAAGTTGAAATTTGGTACACATAATAATGTATTTCTGTGAGCCAAACACGGATATTTTATGTACATAAATGAATTTTGAATATGTGGGTCATTTTGGAAGGCAAATAAGATTAATTTTTAAATGTTTTTAAAACTGTACCGTATGAAATATCAATTGAAAAGAGTTACTATGAAAATCATATTTTTTTTAATAATTTAAAAGAAAAGGTTTTATAGTTATTTACGAAAATTAATCAAAAATGACCATTCCCTTATCTCCGAAACCACAAAACCTAAAATTAAAAACAAATATACAGATAGTAGCCCTACTTATGCTTATAGATTACCTACAGGAAAACCTATAAGAAGTCTATGGTTTTAAAATAACATGGCAAATCACTCAATGTTGTGCGTGGGAACTTACTTTTGCGGTTGCAATGTATGGGAGGATATGTTTTTCAACTACAATGTTAAGTTTGATCTTGCGATAAATTCATCCCAACCCTTCATTACGCGTGGCCTGACACGTACTTGTCCGGTTTTTTTGGAGAACACTCCCTTACGCGTAAACAGTAAGGACCACAAAAGTCTATTCATTTATGAATAAACTGAGTAACTAAAAGCTTTGTTTCATTGTAATAGTTAAGGGTCTACCAAACACATCTGTAGGCAAGTTTTATTCACAAAAGATGGCTCGCCGGATATAACGAAATCAAAATTTTGGCCCATCATCAAAATTGAGATGTCTTTTTCCTCGTCTATTGTGGGAAGTCGTTGGAAAGGCCGTACAAAAATTGCGGGAGTGTAAAAACCATTTTTGTGATTCAGAAATCCGTTTACAAAATATAAAGCTTCCAAGTGCAATTTTTTGTAAGGTTTAGGTGTCGTCCCTCTGCCAGCTAAATGGTTGTTTTTGGATTTGTGAAAAAAATCACGTGTAAACAACGTGATCCTTTAGATGTCCAATAACTCTAAGGTTATATTATGCTATAAGTAAAAATAACAAAAAATCCAAGAACAAGTGTTCCAAAAATAAATAGTTTCGAAGACAGCACAACACTAGACTCTCAATGTGTGTTTGTAAGTTTCATTGATAAGTATGAGTAACCTTAGAGTTATGACATATCAAAAGAATTACGATGTATCCGTACTGCTGTGAATTATTTCACATGACCAAAAAAGAGTGGTACCGTTATAATCGGGGACCCAACCCTTACCAGTTTTAACGCCTTTTACCCCCATAAAACTGCCAAACGATACCTACTAGATCCAACCCCAAATTGCAGCGATATTTTAAGCAGTAAGTTCATCAAAACACACTTTCTGAACTATCATAGTCCGAAGGATTGTGACAGAAATTGTGTTACGTAATTAGAGTGCAAGTATTAGAGTTGTAAAAAGAGACTTACAGTAGTAAATTTGTGATCCAAATTGTACGTAAATAACGCCACCTTGTTGTAGTGAGCACTCCGTAACTTGTTTCAGCAGTGGCCATAAATCTAAAAATATAATATAAACTCAAACTCAAACTCAAAGCATTTATTTCAATTAAACCATTTACAGGCACTTTTGAATTGTCAAGAAGTCGGTCAGTCAGAAATATGAAGCTAGTTGCCCATTCCAAAGCGTAGTAGGTACCTATGGAGAAGAACGGGCAAGAAACTCCACGGACACTCTTTTAAATAAAAAAAATTGTTACAAAATATTGGTTACATCATTGTTGAAATTATACATTTGTGAGGACAATGTAGAAAGACGTGCACGTTAAAAGCATCCGTAATAAAAATATAAAAACAAAGAACAATTCAAAAATTAAAATATTAAAATAAGCCATGGCAGCTAAGAGATGACCAGTCTCTACTGACGGCGCCCGTTCACGAACATGACGCATGGATTAGCACCATTCAGCTCAACCATTTTGAAGGGAGCTAAATGATCCAACACACGCGCCACCGCCAGCGAGACATTAGAGTGAGCATGACATAATCTCAGCCGCCAGGGCACATTCAAGTCAATGAAAGACATACCCAGTACCTAAATGGTAGCTTTATAGTCAGTACATAGTACTCACACATGTGCTATGCAATTATACAATGCTAAGACATTGAATTTATACAATGCAAAGATAAATCTTCAGCAGCTCCAACGGTATTTTCAAATGCTAATTAATTAGTTTATGCTTGTGGAGCAGGACCAGCAATGAGCCAAGCATTTTTATCAATTATGTAATCCCCCAACTTATAATATGCCTGCCTACATAGTGTGCGTTTTATACAAGATTTGAATTTCGTCTCATTCAGTTGAAGTATGTGGGGAGGAATTTTATTGTAACATTTTAAACAGTACCCCATGAAAGATGAGTCTACTTTAGCCAGTCTGAAACCTGGTTGAACTAATAGATCCCTATTTCTTGTACTATAATTATGTCTATCACCTCTTTTACTAAAAAGATGTAAATTTTTTCTTACGTACATGATGTTTTCATAGATATACTGACAAGGTACCGTCATGATGTTAATGTCCTTAAACAGTTCCCTTGGAGAATCGCGCCTACGGAGATAATATATGGCTCTGATAGCTCTTTTCTGCAGAATAAAAATAGACTCGATGTCTGCAGCCCGTCCCCACAGCAGAATACCATAAGACATGATACTATGAAAATAACTGAAATAGACTAGCCTGGCGGTATCTACATCAGTTAATTGACGGATTTTTCTGACAGCATATGCTGCTGAACTTAGCCGTCCTGCAAGAGATTTTAAATGAGGACCCCATTGTAGCCTTGAGTCGAGCGTGATTCCTAGGAAAACAGTTTTATCGACAAATTCTAGTTTCTCTTGATTCAATACTATCTCACAATTACTATTTTTAACATTTGGTAAAGAAAATTTTATGCACTTAGTTTTTTTTCCATTTAATACTAAATTATTAGCAGTGAACCAATTTTGGACCTGCAGTAGGGCGTTATTTACGTCGTCAAAATTTGTAGCACGTCTATCTACCTTAAAAATTAAGGAAATATCGTCAGCAAATAACACCATTTGTGGTTTATTTTTTAATAAATGGAGTAGATCGTTAATATACACTAAAAAGAGGAATGGACCCAAAATCGAGCCTTGTGGCACACCCATTTTTACTTTTAAACCTAGTGAATTGATACCGTTTATTTGAACTTGCTGTTGTCTATCATTTAAATAAGATTTTACTAAATTGAGTGCAAGTTTTCCAATCAATCAATCAATCAATCAATCAATCAATCAATCATTTATTTTGTTAAACATAGGTATGGTTACAGATAGTATGTTGTCGAAAATATGTGCACTATGTTTTGCCAATATATGGCGTACAAAATTAACATAAACAAGCAATTACAATAAAAAAATACAATTTAAAATATGTCAGGTAAACAGGTCATTTCAATTTTAGATAAATAAACACATACTTAACCAATAAATAAATCACAAGTGTTTAATTAGCAAGTCGGAATCGTCATACCTCTGTTTGTCAGTAGTAAACTCAGTGATGGAGTAGTAACATCTATCTAAAAGGAATCTAAACAAGGACCTCTTAAAGGATCCCATACACTCTTTGTTTCTAATAGCTGCTGGTATACTGTTATATATTTTTGGGGCCATACCTAGCACACTTTTGCCGAAAAATGCGGTTCTATGAGAGGTAACATGAATGGTATTCTGATAACGGCGAGAGCGCAGTTTTTCAAATAAATGCAGGTTACAGCGGACAAACACTCCCATTTCATATATGTACATAGACGGTAGAGTGAGCAAACTAAGTTCCTTAAATAATGGTTTACAACTATCAATCAATTGTAATTGTGTAAACGATCGCAAGCATTTTTTCTGAGCTTTGAAAGCAATGTCTCTGTCAGTGGAGTTGCCCCAGAAAATTATTCCGTACCTAATGCCAGAAGCCACATAAGCATTGTAAGCTATTTGTACTGTAATGCGGTTAACCCTTTTTGATAATTTGTACAGAGCATACGCAAATTGACTAAGCTTCTTTGACAAAGCGTTGATATGATGTTTCCAAGTCAGACGACTATCTATGTAAAGGCCCAGAAATTTTGTGTTGTCACTTTCAGAGATTGCTACGTTACCATATTTTATATTCAGTTTTGGTTTATTTGTTCTTTGATTAAATGTCATTATTTTAGTTTTATTAAGATTTATTTTTAGATTATTATTAACTAACCAATTTATAATATTTTTAAGATCGTCATTTATGTCATTTTCAAGAATATTAATGTCATAAGTCCGTAATGTTCAAGTTTCGAGAGTAAGGTTTCAACATAACATGGTTTGGTATAACATAATATCACGCTTACATTCGCAGGTATAGGCAGAGATGTCTAATCAACTATGACTAGAATCAATTAATTTTTTTTGTAAATTGTTGACGTTCAAAAGTGCCTTATAAAGGGCTATTTGAAATAAATCATTTGACTCTGACTTTGACTTTAATTGCCAATTATCTTTGTTCCATGTAATATTAGAAAGCCGAATCTAGAAATTCCTTCTTATCTAAATAATAACAGCCGAGGTCGATCGATGGGTGACCATCCACTACATATCGAGACCCCTCCATGCCTCGGAAAGCACTTGAAGCCGTTGGTCGCGGCTGTCATTTATACTCGTAGATCTTTGACAGTCTTTATGGGTAGTTACAAGTCCAAAATTCTGGCAACCAGTCTTACCAAGTCTTGTATTACCCAGTAACTGGATTGTAGAGGTCAGATAGACAGTCGCTCACGTAAAATACTAGTATTCAGCTGCATCCAGTTAGACTGGAAGCTGAACCCAATAAAGTAGTTGGAAAAAGGCTAGGCAGATTGAGATATAAATAAATATCGATAACCAACGCAAACGATCGATGATTGTTAACCGCACGGCTTTAAAAAGTGTCTTAAACATTTTAAAGAGTGGTTTGGAACATTTTAAAGAGTCACCGCATTAAAAAGTGTCTTAAACATTTTAAAGAGTGGTTCGTCAATTAACGAATAACTCTGAATATGTTTGAGTAATAATTGCATATTAGATAATTAATTAAATGAAGATGTTTCTAGAATAATATTATAATTTAGTTTGTGTTTAACAAATTGAGATAAATGGCGTTTTAAAACCCTAATTTTGATGCTTTCAATATTGTAAATCAAGTTTTACTAATTTCACAAAATTAGTTGGCGTTCTTGGACATGCGGTAGCCTAGATAACCTTGCACAGCTACCATTTACAATAGACACCAAAGCCATTTGATAAGGTACATACATAGATAATCTAATCTAATCGAATGGCCAAGTAGCAAAATATCCTTATAACGTAGAGGTTATATCGCCAGAACTCTTGTGATAGTTGTATAATAGCCATAATTCTTCCTTTTTGGTATGTAAAAGCATTTTGAACGCAGTATTTACTAATATTGCTATTATTCTTCTAACTCCGTCATACACACCTTTTTTTTTTTTTTTTTCGACTAGGGCATCTCGCAGTTGGTTGGGAGGGTCGTAGCTGCTTAACCGGACTTTTCTGTGGCTGCCTTAAGCTTCTACACTCAAAGCCTCCAGCCGGGGGCGAAAACTATTCTAATTATAAACTAGGCGAGCGCTCGCTAAGGGCACCCCCTGTGGGGTACGAACCTTGGCTTAGAGCGTCGCTGGGGTGAGGACAGCAAGATGGGGCAGGCTGGATCAAAGATATATTAGAGCTGCTCGCTCTGCTAAGCTTTGTGATAAAACTATAAAATTTGACATTTTAATTATTATGTAAATCATTAAAAATACCAGTTTTTTATATACATATTGACATTGTTGAAAATTATATACAAAATAACACGATTACTTTGTAAAGTATTATATTGTTTTAATTATTGTGAATGTGAGGACTATGTGGATATTTTATTTTTATTGTTTTTCCTCTTTCTTTAATTTTTTCTTTCTCAGTTAGTTTAAATGATGGTCTGGCAGTTTGAGTACTTTATGCGACCTACCCAAATGTCCTTTCTTTGGTATTGTTCGTCGAGTTGAGCTCCTTAAGTTCTGAGTTGAGCTCTACGATTACTGACAAATGCTTGCACTGACTGGACAGGTCTACTCAAATCTGTGTGGTTCTTTCCTCAAAAGACCATTTCAGACACTAATCTACATGGTCCTCATATGGCCTGACCAAGATTATGTCTGGACTTTAAAAGAGACTGTGACCTCTGAGTTTGTTTCGGTCTTTCTTCTCAGAGTAGTCAGATAGGAAACGCCGAACTCATCTAGCATTTTCTTCTTATTTTTTTTTTAATATGACGTGTAAAAGTGATTGCAATATCCTATTTACAGAATAAACAATTTCATTTCATTTCATTATTATTATTAGTCGGGGAGTTTAAAGCTACTGGCTCAGCATGGACGCGGGCTGGCGCATCGTCGAGCAAGGGTCGGGAGGGAGTATTATTTACTCGGGAGGGTCGCGATCGCGGAGGACCTCGGCGGCGAGGTCGGAATGCGGGTCGTCGTTTGTGCTTGTATACTGTACTGGTGGCCCTACTGCTCTCCTGGAGGAGGGTTATGGGGTCATCAGGGTCGGTCAGAACATGCCTCGGGCGACGGATCTTACTAATTCTAGAGGGGACATATCTGGCTGCCTCGACAACCAGATGGTTGCGATGTTTGTTGAAGAAACGCTTTGAATTGCGTTTAAGAAATTGGGCTATAGTGGGGATTTTGAGGTCGAGATGGAGGATCTCGTTCCTGACGCACCAGGGGGAACCCGTTGCCATTCGAAGGAAACGGTTTTGGAGGGTCTGCATCTTGTGAAGATAATAGGGTTTGGCTTGTGCCCAGGCGGCGCACGCATAGGTCATTATTGGTCGAATGCACGCCAAGTAGGTACGCAATTTGCACCTGAGTGACAATTTGCTACGTGCATTCAGAACGGAGTGGAGTCTACCGAGAGCGAAACGGCTCGCAAGCGGGCCTGCTTTATGTGCTCTGAAAATGACAGTTTCTCGTCTAGGACCACACCTATATATTTGGCTCGCTTCTCCCAAGGGATCGGCTTGTCAAACATGGTGATTGGTCGTGGGATATGGGTTTTGAGTTTGAGTCTCGGTTTCTCGGGACTCGAGAGATCGGGATTGGGTCATATACACCTAAATAATATGACAATTATAAGGCAAACTTGAAAGTGTAGACTTATACAGGGACGTTTTATAGCTTAATAGCTATTTATTTATTTATTTTATTTTAGGAAAGCTTACAGTCTAATAACTATAATTATAACAATAATTTATATCTAATTTGCTAATAACAAGCTTCCACAGATAACTACAAATATAACTTCCTCATCGTTACTTCCAAAATTATAATATAAAACTACCAACTTTTAACAAAACAAAACAAAACAAACTTGTATCTATACTGTAATACAATAAAACTTATTTAATTACAATAAAACTACTTAAACTATAATAAGGATTTAAGTGCTAGCTAAAAGTGTGTTTTAGTGCTATATAAAAATAAAGGCTGTGTTGAAGTTTTGGTCAAGAATTTTAATCCTGTAAAGGATTTAAAAAATGTTTTTAAAAAGATTTTAACCTTATGCAAGTATTTTATTTATAAAGCGTCTGCATAGAAAATACGTATTTGCAATTAATATGGCCTTTATAAGAACTTAGGACATCAGTTATCTAAATATACATATTATAAATTAAATTCGCTTTTTGTGTTTGTCTATATGTCCACGTTGTTCTTCTAAACCACGCAACAACATTTTGATATGGTTTTCACCATCGTTTAAAGTATTTGTTCTGGAAGGTTTATGTGTATAATACGTTAACATTAAAGTTACATAAAACCGTACCTTTAAAAATTTAAGTTAAAGAAATGTAGATGTTTTTTCAAGTCGTAAAAACCGTGCGAACATTAGCGACCCGTTCTAGCTAGTCAAATTCAAATTCAAAAGTCATTTATTCAAACTAGGCTGAGAATCAGCACTTTTTGAACGTCAAAATTACATAAGACAGTCCCCCAAAACGCCCACCCTTCATGCGTTCTTAGTTCGTCACTTATATAGTTACTATAAGTACATTACTGTTAAAGTGCTCCTAATACAATGCTCTGAAGGTGATTTAAGCCATTTTGAGCAATCAAATAATATAAAAAAAGGGTTTTTATTCAAATATGTTTAAAAATGAATACGGAAAATTGGAAAAGAACAAAGCAAAGTGGTGGTTTTAGAAGAAAAGTAGAGAGGAGGTTCAAGGCTATGATAAAAGCCGGGGTTGCGGGAAAGTCCGAAAGGGATACCGTGGCCCCTGGCGACGTACAGGCAACTGAAGGAACACGGGTGGGTTTTAGTCAGTAAGACACGCCCTCCCGCTCTGCCCAGAGCGGGAGAAGTTATTTGACAATTTTCCATCCAAAAAAAAAGGCTATGATAAAAGAGTCTGCACCTATTGTAATTTTTTCGGCAAGTGTGAGTACTAACGAAAGTACTAGTGGTTCCGTAGAATATAAACGGATGTTGCAACCATCTGCGGATGCACGGAATACTTAGAAATAATATTTTAGCGGTAACGAGACAGGACAGTGATGAAGACGACCGTTTTGATACTGTTATAAAAAAGGAAGAAATTTGGCTGTTAAGTTTAATATTACACATGTAGCCTTAAATGAGCTTTCAAATATTATTAATGTTATGTCACACACTTTGCCAATGGATGCGCGTACACTTCTTAAAACGAATGAAAAAGAAATACCAATTACTAAAATGGGATCTGGATATCGGCATAATGGATTAATAGAACCGTTAAGCAAACATTTGGAGAATCTTGCTGACGTCTCAGATAAATGATTATAATAATTAAATATAATAAATAGTAAGTATTATAAATAAAGGATTTGCATGAGTTAAGGGCATTCCCAAAACTGGCCAAGATGGAGATGGTAAAGCTGTTTATATAACCTCTATAAAGGTAAACGTTTTATAGGCTCTTTGTATCTACTGTCAAGAAGTTCATCCTTATAGCAGCATAATAAGGAAATGTGAAAAAGGTTTATTTCGTTTCAAAATACTTAAATACACATATTAACGGGGACATTGGAACTAATTCACATAAAATACCACATATTATCTAAAATTTCAACAGTTAAAGAAATTTTAGACTTACTAAAATAAAACACGCCTTTAATGACAATTTTTCAAATTGTGGTGTCTGTTTAAGATATTTTCTCAAGACTATTGTTCCTAAATTACGCTTTACCTACTAACAAAATATCTCAGATAAAACATTGCTTACAATAGTTTGATAATGTTTATTTTTAATCCAATTGGAAAACTTTTTAGTATTCATGTAACATTTACAACCTAGAAAGTTTTACACAAATTCATTTAGAATTAAAAAAAAAAAAAAAAATTTGAATCATCTAATTCTGAGATTATTACCCCCAGGGCCTACACTGTTCTTCGTACTTATAGACCAGGTTGAATAAAGTAATGAACACACCATAAAAAAAACTACAGTAGATACTTACTATAATAATTATTGTCTTTATATTTTGGTTTTTTGTACTTCTTTACGCAAGAATCTTAACAAGTTTGAGACAAGACTAAAAAATAAAAACTTGGAGGAAAGATTTACCACTTCTTGCAAGCAATATCTATTCTATCAAGAATCTTGCAAGCAAATCTAACGTGGTCAAGCACTCAGTAATCGTAAAACATAATAACAATACCAGCCTATTATTGTCTCATTGCAGGGCAACAGTATCTTCTTATACAGAGAAGACTTGCTCAATGCAGTTTGGCGATTTCAGAAGCAAGATAAATAAAGAAAAAATGCAGTCTGTCAATCTCTTTCACTAGATTTAAAGGATATCAATGATTTCATCACAGTCAACCTAAAACTTTTCGGGACATGCCGACGTCATAACAATCAAACTTCTATTGTGGCTCGTTCATTATCCCGGAAAGTGTTAAAGAAGGTCCATGTTCTATGAACCAAAAACCCAATCAATTCACTTTATTTTTCTTTTAAAGTATTAAGTAATAAATTTATTATTAAAAACATGACACCTTCTATACATTCATTGTAATTAGATTCAAGTCAGTTTTCGTGTATGCTGTGTGACCGCGTTGTTCTACTAAATTACGCAACAGATTTTGTTCCGATTTCCACCATCATTTAGGGAATTTATTTTGGAAGTGTTGTGTAGGTATAAAACATTCACATTATTAAACTTATATTGATTATAAAGAAATCTCGACGTTTTGTCAAGTCGTAAAAACCTTGCGGAGTAGGGGGCCCTGGTAATAAATATTCATAGTCCTTTTTACGAATTTACTCAAATAATTTCAATTAAAAATGTTAAAAAGAAAAATAACTTACTTGTTGTGTCAACCAGCAAATGTGTGTGTCCGATAATGGGTAGAAGTCCTGGGTAAGCCGGTGGAAGCGGATGAGTCCGAGACTCCACAAGTCGCGCGCGCCAATATATGATTGCGTAGATCAATACCAACAGATACACTGTTAGTAGTACTTCCAACATGGTTACTACAGAGTTCTATTTGAACACTGTCAGGAACAGTAAACGCCCCTAGGCATTAAAACACACAACGCAACGCACCGCACGCACCTTAAATATAAACTTAACCCTCATCACAAAAAATGTGATGTCATATCTCAGTGAGGCCATCTAGCGTAATATGGCAACAAATGGTTTGAGTATTTTTTTATGGACAAGTGGCGTCATTTTTTTTTCAGCGGCCACCATTCATTATAATGTAACATCAAAGTGCTGTAATAGTTACAAATAAATGTGTATTTTTTTTACATTAAGTGATATTGGAGCTGAGATATTTCTATTTAAAGATTCCAAAAATGTCACCAATGTAAACACATCAATTATTTTTCTATGTTTAAAAAACATTATTTTTATGTTTGTTTAGAGTGATAATAAGTAAAAAAAAATTGCATATTAAACACACTTCTTCCTGTCATATTCGCCACTGTTCGGGGTGGACGTAATTTATTCATAAACCACTATCAGGATAATAATGGATTCATTTTAGTCAATGCATTAAGGACGCGTTTACAAATTTGATAGGTATAGAATCGAACTACTACATTGACAAAGGTCACACACACAAGTGTACGCACGGTTAATTGCGGGAATAGTAGTCAAGTGAACTAATTTTGGTACTTTGAATTTTTTTTTTCTCTATATTCTTTATAATACATAGGCATCTACAAAAAATATTTCGTATTGTAGTTTGTATTTTTACTAAATAATACTTAGATACAAATGCTTACTTCAGTGACTGCTAGGAGGCACTGGAAGCCCTCTTCTAGTAGAAAGATGTGGGCTGTGGATTTTGGGCTAGTTTTACTAGTTATGATGAGTCTTTACCTCCGGACTTGATGGAGTGACCTGAAGGTGTAATTCGGTGACTGCTACTGGTACTCCTCGACTAGTAGAATTAGATGTGCCGAGTTTGGGCTTGTTTTGTAAGTTATGACGAGACCTTACCTCCGGACTAGATGGAATGACCTGAAGGTGTACTTCAGTGACTGCTACTTGTACTCCTCGACTATTAGAATTAGATGTGCCGAGTTTGGGCTTGTTTTGTAAGTTATGACGAGACCTTACCACCAGACTTGATGGAGTGACCTGAAGGTGTACTTTGGTGACTGCTACTGGTACTCCTCGACGAGTACAACTAGGTCTGCCGAGTGTGGGCTGGTTTTGTTAGTTATGATGAGACCTCACCACCGGACTTGATGGAGTGACCTGAAGGTGTACTTTGGTGACTGCTACTGGTACTCCTCGACGAGTACAACTAGGTCTGCCGAGTTTGGGCTCGTTTTGTTTGTTATGATGAGACCTCACCACCGAACTTGATGGAGTGACCTGAAGGTGTACTTTGGTGACTGCTACTGGTACTCCTCGACGAGTACAACTAGGTCTGCCGAGTTTGGGCTCGTTTTGTTAGTTATGATAGACCTCACCACCGGACTTGATGGAGTGACCTGAAGGTGTACTTTGGTGACTGCTACTGGTACTCCTCGACGAGTACAACTAGGTCTGCCGAGTTTGGGCTCGTTTTGTTAGTTATGATGAGACCTCACCACCGGACTTGATGGAGTGACCTGAAGGTGTACTTTGGTGACTGCTACTGGTACTCCTCGACGAGTACAACTAGGTCTGCCGAGTTTGGGCTCGTTTTGTTAGTTATGATGAGACCTCACCACCGGACTTGATGGAGTGACCTGAAGGTGTACTTTGGTGACTGCTACTGGTACTCCTCGACGAGTACAACTAGGTCTGCCGAGTTTGGGCTCGTTTTGTTAGTTATGATGAGACCTCACCACCGGACTTGATGGAGTGACCTGAAGGTGTACTTTGGTGACTGCTACTGGTACTCCTCGACGAGTACAACTAGGTCTGCCGAGTTTGGGCTCGTTTTGTTAGTTATGATGAGACCTTACCTCCGGACTTGATGGAGTGACCTGAAGGTGTACTTTGGTGACTGCTACTGGTACTCCTCGACGAGTAGAACTAGATCTGCCGAGTTTGGGCTCGTTTTGTTAGTTATGATGAGACCTTACCTCCGGACTTGATGGAGTGACCTGAAGGTGTACTTTGGTGACTGCTACTGGTACTCCTCGACGAGTACAACTAGGTCTGCCGAGTTTCGGTTCGTTTTGTAAGGTATGACGAGACCGTACCTCCGGACTTGATGGAGTGACCTGAAGGTGTACTTCAGACACTGCTACTGGTAATCCTCGACGAGTAGAACTAAGTGTGCCGAGTTTGGGCTCGTTTTTTTAGTTATAATGAGACCTCACCACCGAACTCAATGGAGTAACCTGAAGGTATACTTTGGTGACTGCTACTGGTACTCCTCGACGAGTAGAACTAGGTCTGCCGAGTTTGGGCTCGTTTTGTTAGTTATGATGAGACCTCACCACCGAACTCAATGGAGTGACCACCTAGGTCTACTCGTCAAGGAGAACCAGTAGCAGTCACCGAAGTACACCTTCAGGTCACTCCTTCAAGTCCGGAGGTAAGGTCTCATCATAACTAACAAAACGAGCTCAAACTCGGCAGACCTAGTTGTACTCGTCGAGGAGTACCAGTAGCAGTCACCAAAGTACACCTTCAGGTCACTCCATCAAGTCCAGTGGTGAGGTCTCATCATAACTAACAAAACGAGCCCAAACTCGGCAGACCTAGTTGTACTCGTCGAGGAGTACCAGTAGCAGTCACCAAAGTACACCTTCAGGTCACTCCATCAAGTCCGGTGGTGAGGTCTCATCATAACTAACAAAACGAGCCCAAACTCGACAGATTTAATTCTACTAGTCGAGGAGTACCAGTAGCAGTCACCAAAGTACACCTTCAGGTCACTCCATCAAGTCCGGTGGTAAGGTCTCATCATAACTAACAAAACGAGCCCAAACTCGGCAGATTTAATTCTACTAGTCGAGGAGTACCAGTAGCAGTCACCAAAGTACACCTTCAGGTCACTCCATCAAGTCCGGTGGTAAGGTCTCATCATAACTAACAAAACGAGCTCAAACTCGGCAGACCTAGTTGTACTAGTCGAGGAGTACCAGTAGCAGTCACCGAAGTACACCTTCAGGTCACTCCATCAAGTCCCAGACGAATAGGCATTTATAAACTACTTACTTTTACCGAAATAAAAATGTGTAATTATAAAATTATCTTACCACAATATCAAGTATCAAATTTGGTTTACAGAATATTTTGTATTTGTACAGCGATCTTTTCCACACGAACCGCTGCAAACAGGCAACACAGAGTCCACTCACGACAGCGGTCTAGCGCGGACTGAGGTTTCTTTCGAAATGTTTGTGCAATAATCAAAACAGGAACCAAAAATAAAATAACCCTTAACGCAATCTATTAAGATTCATCCGTAATAGCAAAATATGTGAAAAAAATAGTTTTGGTTTTTATTTTTTTTGCGACTATTTGTGACATTTTGAAACATTTTTTTTTCTAGATTTTAGAAATAAGTATGTTTGCCTACTTAAAGTATTTTTTAAATCTCAAAATATGTTGATAATAGAATAAAAACTGTACTGAAACTCGACCCAGTATCATTAATTTTGTGGAAAATGGCATCGGAAGATCGTTTTTACAATATAAAAAACTATAATTTTTAACACAAAAGTTACTTGCATTTGAAGATGAAGAACCAATCTATATGTGGTAGTTATTAGTTATATAAAATTCGGTTTAGTTTTGTCACAAAATGAACCGAAAAACAGCAGAATTTTGTCCGATTTGAAAACGCGCCCTTAAATGCATATTAGGAAATTTTAAAAAATACGTTCACACTGTATTACATTGTAATTCGTAGCGGCCGTTGAATTCAAAGAGTTAGCACCGTATTTGTTTTGTCTCCGTAAAATTTGTAAAATAAGTGGTTAAAAGTTACTTAATTAATTAGTGCTGTATATCATTGTAAAGCTTGTGAAACGGACTAAAGAGATATAAATAATACATCTGCCGGTCTATTCTGTAATAATCTCACGGTGAAAACTTAGGTGAAGTGAACGTGAAGTGAGCTGTCATTCCGCCTACTGCTAGGGACTGACAGCTCACTCCGAGCTCACTTCACCTAAGTTCTCACGGTGAGATGGTTACAGAATAGCACTGCAGCAGTGCTGGACTCCATCGGTACCGTGAGTAATTAGTGAAAAACTTTTAGAAAAATTTGCAACGACGCATCCATGACCTAGGTCAACCCGCAGATCGGCTGGCTATTGCCGATTTATCTGCCGAGTTTAAAAAAAACTATAGGCGACCTGCGCGGTTACCCCAGTACCCAGTTCTCGAACATAAATGTGAATATTGGTAATCTAAGAGATGAATTTAATCGGCCTGTCAACAACCTCTTTGCAAATACAAACCGAGCTGAAGGAATTACGAACAGAATATTATTCGTTAAAATTAGAAATATCGAGTCTAAGTGCAAAACATGATGATCTGTCTCAGGTTGTGACAGAGCTAAAGTCAACAGTAAATTTTAACTCTGCAAACTGCGTCGACAGTGAGAAGCGTATTACTGATCTGGAGATGAGTGTCAGGAACTCTGCGGCGACGTCGGTTGCTCTGCTGGAAAGTAAAATAGATGTGCTGGAACAGCAAGCGAGGCAGTGTAATATTGAGCTGGGGAACATTCCTGAAAAACATTTCAGATAAATTTGGATCGGAAATGCGACCGTCTTGGTCAAGGAAGCGGATGATTCGGCTACTTTTGCTATTCGTACGGAAGCCGACATATGTATCAAAATCACACCAAAAAACCATTCCGAGAATATCGCTGATATTAAACCTCCCTTAAATAGTACACTAAGTGCTATTATTACGGAAGCACTTTCTGTTGTTATTATCATTCATCAAAATTATGCTGTCTTCTGCAGGTTCACCTTTTCCTTGTTTTATTTGTCTCCTACGTAATTACGTAAAAGTATCACTATTATCAAACAATGTGTCCTATGTTAAAAAAAAAATTGTCCGCTAATTGTTTTATCGTACTGTCGATCCATAAATTGTTGATGTATTACTGGAATTGTATTCATGCCTTTATTGCCTTTACAGACGCTCTATCGAATGTAATGCTTTTGATTGCTCTGTTTATAATGTGTCATTGTTTTATAATCTTACCAATATCGCTTTTATTTAATACTATTGATTTGACTCATTTAATTAACGGCTAATAATCATATATCTATATATTACCAGAATCGCCGAGCGATCAGGACAAAGCTAAACACATTGTATTTGAATATTTTGGTGAATGCATACGACATTATTGTTTTCACCGAGACTTGGCTAACACCTGATATTTCAGATAACGAATTTACTGACCAAAGTTACCTCGTATTTAGATGCGATTGTGTTCGTATTGTTACCCAAAAACAAAACCTGTCTCCAGTGTCCAGTGTCCTTATAGATTTCTCTCGAGAATTAAAACTGTCTTGCGTCGCATTATTCGCCCTTTAACTTTAAATCCCTTCCAGTCGTGATAACTATAATTTAATATGTGCTACTTACATACCACCGAACACGATGGAAGAAATATACATAAATTTTCTTGAGTCTCTCTCGGCTCTGTTTGATAATCCTCGTGTGGACAATGTTATTTTAATGGGTGACTTCAACATGCTACAACTTAACTGGGTTAAAAGAACTTCATTCATGGAATGTGCTACAAATACTCCCTCTAACGTAACTCGTCAACTTTTAAACATTTGCTCACAACTAAATATAAAAAACGATAATCATTTAACCAATTGTAATGGTCGTATATTGAATTTGTTTTTCAGTAATGCTCATTCTGTAACGTTTACTTCTGATGTTCCTCTCTTGCCCATCGACACTTATCATCCAGCCTTTTACGTCCACGTACTGTTTATACATACACCAAGTATCTCGAAATGCAAAATTCCGAATCCGCTCAATTATTACAATGCTGACTACTGCGAGATAAATAAGGATATTATTAAAGTAGACTGGAGTGGTTTACTTGAAGAGTTGATACCAGAGGAAGCTGTGTCTGTTTTCTACGAAAAAATGTTCGGAATAATTAGATCACATACAAGCAGAGGAATTTTAATTTTCCCATCTGGTTCACACGTTCACTCATACGTACTTTCAAAAATAAAACTTGTGCTTGGGTAAAGTGGAAGAAGCGTGGCAATATAACTGACTATGAAAAGTTTTCTACTAACAGAACAAGGTTCAAGTGGGATAGATGCTATAAAAGATACATGACGTCAGTTGAAGATAATATTGCCACCAATATTAAGGCTTTCTGGTCATACATCTGCAACCGTAAAACTACAAATACAATTCCCGGCACGATACACTCTATTGCGGCGATAAGCCCCCTCTTTGAGGAGTGGCTAGAGAGGCGCCACGGCGGCGGCGTCCTCACCTTCCGCCTGACGCAGGTCCTCACCGGACATGGTTGTTTCGGGAGGTTCCTGTTTCGTATCAGGCGGGAGGAAACGCCCGGGTGTCATCACTGCGTGGATCGCCCGGAGGACACGGTTGAGCATACGGTGGAGGTCTGTCCGGCTTGGGCAGAGCATCGCCGTGTCCTCGTGGAGGCGATCGGTGGCGGGGATCTCTCGCGTCCGTCCCTAGTCCAGGCCATGGTACGGAGCGAGAGGGCATGGGAGGCCGTCACCTCCTTCTGCGAAGCAGTAATGCTCGCGAAGGAGGAGGCAGAACGCGTGAGGGAGAGGCAAATTTCGCGCCCTCACACCCCTAGCCGCCGCAGGAGACGCCCCGGGCGTCGGGAATCGCAGGCCGATTCCCGGCCACCGTAGGCGCGGGCTTGTGGACGGTGAGCAATGGGTAGCTCACCGTCCGATAAGGACCAGGCCCGGGTCGACGGCGCGTTGTGTTCCACGCGCGCCTCAAAGAGATGTCAGCAGAAGTGAAGGGGTCCGTTAGGACCGATGCCTGCCGGGGTTGCGGGAAAGTCCGAAAGGGATACCGTGGCCCCTGGCAACGTACAGGCAACGGAAGGAACACGGGTGGGTTTTAGTCAATAAGAGTCTGACACGCCCTCCCGCTCCACCCAGAGTGGGAGAAGTTATTTGATAATTTCCCACCCAAAAAAAAAAAAAAGACACGATACACTACAAACAACATTTTGCCAGTGATCTTATGACAACGTGTAATTTGTTCTCTTCCTTTTTCCATTCTGTATACGAACCCTCCACATTTAACTTTGACTCACGGGTACCTTCACCTACAAGTGCTTATCATGATGTTAACTTATCTAAATTGAACTTCCCCTTAGAAAATATTCGTAGAGAACTAAAAATGTTAGATTCGACTAAAGGAACTGGTCCAGATGGTATACCTGCGTTATTTTAAAAGCTGGACTCGAAACTTCATTTTGATATTCATGTAGAAAACATTGTCAATAAGGCATATCAGATGTTTGGCTTTGTAATGAGAGCATCTAGAAATTTCCATCGTCCCTTCACCTTCTTGCACTTGTATAATAAGTCCATAATTAGGCCGCAAATAGAATACGCAGTTCCGATCTGGAATCCTTACTATGCGAAATATATGGAAATTATAGAATTCATCCAGTAACTTCATACCTTCAAGGCAAGTACCTTCGTGCTATGCAGTTTAGATGTTTTCGAAAGAAAACGTCATACCAATCGCTTCTTAAAGAATACGACCTGCTTACATTACAGTCAATACTTCTCGAGACAATGACGTTATTCAGTGTATACTGAAACAAGTTTGATTGCCCTGACTTGGTGACTAGTTTGTGTTATCTGGTTCCTCGAACAATGCCTCTTTTCTGTGCATAGCTTTTGACTACAAGTCTAGCTTTGTATCTGTTTACAGCTCCTGTTTCATCAGTTTTCGTCTTAAAAATCTATTTACAAGGAAGAACTTTCTTTCCCGGAGGTAAGTCAGTAAGCGTCCAGGTCATATTTCTTTTCAGAGATTGAAATTCTTCATCCATGGCATTTCTCCATTTATCAGAATTTTCTGAGGATAAAGTTTCTTTTACAGTTTCTGGGTCTCTTGGATTTTTAATTGAACAATAATAACTAGATTTTGAAATTTTTCCAGAATCTTCAGGTTTGGTTCTTGGACGTAAGGTGATGGTACTTTCTGGTAAGTTCTTATATATTTTATCTGACTTTCTACTGAGAACATAAACATCATCTTCATCTGAGTTTGTTGCGTATTCATCGGAGCTTTCACTAGCATATATGTCTGAAGATTCTAATGGTCGTTTTTCTATTTCAAGTTCAGGTGCTGATGAATCAAGAGGTAACTGTACGACGATAGAGCTGTCAACATCACAAGGTAAGTATATATTATTGTTTTTATTTAAATTCTCCAAGAATTCAACATCTCCACTTTTGATAATTCTGTTTGTTTCAGGATGAACGAGGTGGTATCCTTTGGTGTTATCACAATAGCCTATAAAAATCATTTTCCGTGACTTCGGGTCCCATTTCTTACGTTTCTCTTTAGAAACTTGTATCATGACTTCAGAACCAAAGAGAGACATGCATACGTATGATCGACAAATTAGACACCTTAACGTACCATAATTGATATGAGATCTTTTTGTTTATAGCTGTAGTAGGTGAGCGGTTAACTACATAAGCTACAGTAGCTGTCGCCTCGGCCCAATAAGGTTTTGGTAAGTTTGCATCCAACAGCATGCATTTAGCTCTCTCTACAAGCATGCGGCTCATCCGTTCTGCAAGACCATTTTGTTGCGGTGAATATGGCGTAGTAGTTTGATGCTGTCTGCCATAGTGATTCAAATAATAATCAAAAATTTTCACTCCCTCTGTGCATTCCGGTAGTCTATTTACACCTGGAAAGTTCAAATGTCCCATTCGTCGATGCCACAGGACGACATCATTTGAGATATCAGAAATACACAGATTGGCATTTATTTCTCTGTTAACATTAAGTAAATATAAGTTGTTTTCTAATTTAGCTGAACAGTTAAAATCTCCCTTACTGTTGAATATTTCACAACAATTTCCATGAAAATTAACTTTGCAACCATTCTTTAACATTGCGCTGTGATTTGCCATATGCATTGACGCGCCTGAGTCCACATACCATTTATCATGCTCTGTTGTTACGGAAGAAGCTGAGAATGCTACTACAAAACTTGTATCTTCACTTTTATTCGGTGTTATCTTCTGTACACGACAATTTTTACCCAAGTGACCATATGTATTGAAACACCTTTGGCCTCTGTATTTTCCGCTATTGTGTTTTTTAGAACTTTTCTCCTTGACTGAGTAAAAAGCAGTAGTTTCTGAACATCATGATTTTATTTGCACAGTCTTCGACACATTTTGAGGATTCCAATGTTGTTGTAATCAGATCCTTCAACAATGCTACTTTTCCTGTTAAGCCGTTATCATCAAACGCTCGTTCAAAGTTCGACCAGACTTCCTTCGAAGTTTTCGCATCTTGAATGTGAACATAATTGAAAGCATCCACTAATAATATCAGTTTCGACTTCACTTTTATGTCTTTGGTGGAATCAAATTTTGCGGGATCTTTATTTTCTATGCACTGCCAAAGATATTCAAGTTCGAGATACGCCTTTACAACTTCCAAGTGGCATAGTTATCACGGCTAACGAGTTTTTCAACGTTAAATAATGAATTTGTAGATATTTCTTCTGAATTTATATGTATCACGACAAACTGTATGACGCCACGCGGTGGTAATTTTTTTTACGACACTGGTTATTGTTCCGGTTTTTCAATATTATTCCGAGTAATCACTATTAGGTTACCAACCACGCTCTGCTACCATGAAGATTTATCATGGGTTTGGGTTACTTGTGATAACTTTAATAATAAAACAGCGGAGTGACAAATAGTTTCAACTATAATACGTGGCATAGGCAGAGAAGAGTTTTTGACACACACGTCATTTTGACATTGACATAATGTTGCCATTACAGACAAAGACAATGTTGCATTAATTACTTAACAAATTAGGTAAATAAAGGCACTTTTGAACGTCAAAAAAGTATTTGATTCAAATTAATTGAATGTTTAATGGTATAATTTGTAATGACGTAATCACAATTTGATGTTTTTTATTTAAATTGATTTGATTTTTAATGATAACTGAATATATTTTTTTTTTTATAATGATGAGTACGTGCAATTAATTTCTATTTAGCTATATAGCTAACTAGCTTCATATTTCTGACTGACTGACCCCTTGACAATTCAAAAGTACCTGTAAATGGTTTAATTGAAATAAATGCTTTGAGTTTGAGAGAATTTCGTTAATTATGTTAATGCATACTACTTTTCATATTGTATCAGATTGTTGTGCCCAACCATGTGAACTTTGTTACTATTATTTTAAGATCTTGTACAATGTAATTCAAATCTTTATTGCCTAACTCATGTGTATGAGATACGCAATAAAGATTTGACAAACCTGTATTTTTAGGGTTCCGTACCTCAAAAGGAAAAAACGGATCCCTTATCACTTCGTTCTCCGTCAGTCTGTCAAGACCCTTTTTCTCAGAAACTCGCGAAGGTATCAAGTTGAAATTAATATCAAATACTTAAGTCTACGTTTCGTCATAGGTTCCGTGTGATGCCAAACGTAAAGAATAAGACCATCCCATTTCTTTCCATGGCTGTCGTAAATGGCGACTAAGGGACTTACTAGAGTATGGGCAGCAGCGTTCTCTATGCATTTTAACGGCTTACTGCGATCGCCAACCCGCCTGCCAAGCGTGGCGATTATGGCAAACCCCCCCATTTGGGGCAGGCCTACGTCCAGCAGTGGACGTCATTTGGCTGAAATAATGATGATGATGATGATGACTTAGATCTACGGTCCCTTGGGGCTCTAAAAATAACATTTCTAAGTCAACGCAATAAAAAAGTACGACCATTTCGACGGGTCCTACGTAAATTGGTGCAAAAAAAACTGTTTTATGCAGCAAACGCCTTAAAATAACCTATATTTTGTATCCTGTAAAATTTGACTTAGAATCATGGTTGGCAAGAGGCAAGGTCTCACAGCACAAGCCAAACTCTCAAACTCAAAGCATTTATTTCAAATAAACCAATTACAGGCACTTTTGAATTGTCAAGGGGTCGGTCAGTCAGAAATATGAAGCTAATCGCCCATTCCAAAGCGTAGTAGGTACCTATGGAGAAGAACGGGTAAGAAATTTCACGGACACTCTTTTAAATAAAATAAAATGGTTAAATAATATTGGTTACATCATTCAAGTTGAAGTTATACATGTGAGAACGATGCAAAACATTAAAAGCGTCCGTTAGAAATAAACCTATAAATTAAATTAAAATCGCCGTGGCAGCTAAGAGATGACCATTCCCTACTGACGGCGCCCGTTCACGAATATGACGCATGGATTAGCACCATTCAGCTCAACCATTTTGAAGGGAGCTAAATGATCCAACATAGGCGCCACCAGCTAGACATTAGAGTGAGCGTGACATACTCTCAGCCGCCAGGGCACATTCAAGTCAATGAAAGACATACCCAATACCTAAATGGTAGCTTTATAGTCGGTACATAGTAGCCACACATGTGCCATGCAATTATACAATGCTAAGACATTGAATTTATACAATGCAAAGATAGTTTTTAAAATCTTCAGCAGCTCCAACGGTATTTTCAAATGCTAATCAATTAGTTTATGCTTGTGGAGCAGGACCAGCGTTGAGCCAAGCATTTTTATCAGCGATGTGATCCCTTAACCCGAACTTATAATATGCTTGGCTGCATAGTGTGCGTTTAATATAAGATTTAAATTTCGTTTCATTCAGTTGAAGTAAAGGAAAACGTCCGAAATTCGATAATGTGTAGTTTTATCTCATACAAAAATATTTGTTTGCGATTACAAACTTTCATTTGCAGTTAGAAAATGGACCGTGATTTCGATGTATCGGAAAACATGTTTTTCAACTACAATCCTAATTTTGGTTTTGGGATAAATTCATCCTAACTACGGAACCCTTCATTGTGCGTGGTCCGACACGCACTTGGCCGGTTGTTTCAAACCATGTAACTCGTATAGTCTCGCTCAAAAATACCAGAATAGAAATATCAAAATATACCAGTTTTATATAAACATTGATATTGTTGAATATAACATGCAAAATGACATGATTACTTTTATTTACTTTGTAAAGTATTATATTATTTTAGTTTTTGTGATTGTGAGGACTATGTGGATATTTTTATTATTATTTTTATTTACTTTTTTCTTTCTCATTTAGTTTTAATGATGGTCTGAGTAGTTTATACAGCCTAACCAAATGTCCTTTCTTTGGTATTGTTCGTCGAGTTGAGTTCCTTAAGTTCTGAGTTGAGCTTCAAGATTACTGACAAATGCTTGCACTGACTGGACAGGTCCACTGAAATCTTTGTTTCTTTCCTCAAAAGACCATTTCAGACATGGTCCTCATAATTATGGCCTGACCTAGATTATGTCTGGACCTTAAAAGAGACTGTGACCTCTGAGTTTGTTTCGGCCTTTCTCCTCTGAGTCTCAGAGAATAAGTCGGCAAAAGTGTAAAATGTCAAACTTAACAATTATTTAATTTTGCTATATTACGCTAGATGGCCTCACGGAGATATGACGTCACAGTTTTTATGATAGCCTTTCTATTGCTTGCTTAAAGTGGTCATTTAGCGCATTCGACGACACTGAACGAGTCACAATAGAAGTTTTTTTTTTATAACGACTATGACCGTTTAGTGTCCCTCAAAGTGTTATAATAGAACTCTGTAGTAACCATGTTGGAAGTACTACTAACAGTGTGTTTGTTGGTATTGATCTACGCAATTATATATTGGCGCGCGCGACTTGTGGAGTCTCGGGCTCATCCGCTTCCACCGGCTTACCCAGGACTTCTACCCATTATCGGACACACAAATTTGCTGGTTGACACATCAAGTAAGTTACTTTTCTTTTTATTAGATTTTTAATTGATGGTTTAAGTTTAATATCACCGTAAATTTGTAAAAAACCGGCCAAGTACGTGTCGGACCACGGATAATGAAGGGTTCTGTAGTTGGGATCAATATATCCCAAGAACAAACTTACATTTTAGTTGAAAAACATGTTATAAGCTGCCTATTTTCTTGATGACTATACATTTTTATCAAAATCTGTGAATTCAGATGAAAATTTCTCAAAAAGTTAAGGTCGGTCTCCTAAGACCATTTTCTTGTAGCGACAACGGTTAAGGTACCTATACTTAGTACCCCATCTCAAAAAGCCACCCTATATACACTGCTGCCGTGAATTTTTTCACTCCAAAAGCAACCATTGGCTGGCAGGGGGGACATTTCACCCTAACAAAAATTTGCATTTTAAAGCTTAATATTTCGCAAACAGATCCCTGCATCGAATTTAATATGAAATGTAAGTTTAATAATATGAATGTTTTATACCTATCTACGCATAAACCTTCCAAAATAAATTCCTTAAATGTTGGTGAAAATCGGACCATAATCTGTTGCGTCGTTTAGTAGAACAACGCGCTCACACAGCACACACGAAAACTGACTTGAATTTAATTAAAATTAATGAACACTAGCTGTTGCGTGCGGCTTTGCTCGCGTGGAGGTCGGAAATGATCCCACGGGAACGTACTACCCAGACGTACTAGCCAAGTTATTTTCCAAACTTTTGACTGAGTGGACCGATTGTGCCATGTTTTTTGATTTTGTGATGTTACCTCAAGATACGGACTATGACTAATATTTCCAATCATCCTCTAAGGGGGTATAATAGGTCCGGCCCTAGTCCAGGCCATGGTACGGAGCGAGAGGGCATGGGAGGCCGTCACCTCCTTCTACGAAGCAGTAATGCTCGCGAAGGAGGAGGCAGAACGCGTGAGGGAGAGGCAAATTTCGCGCCCTCACGCCCCTAGCCGCCGCAGGAGACGCCCTGGGCGTCGGGAATCGCAGGCCGATTCCCGGCCACCGTAGGCGCGGGCTTGCGGACGGTGAGCAATGGGTAGCTCGCCGTCCGATAAGGACCACGCCCGAGTCGACAGCGCGTTGTGTTCCACGCGCGCCTCAAAGAGATGTCAGCACAACGGAAGGGGTCCGATAGGACCGATGCCTGCCGGGGTTGCGGGAAAGTCCGAAAGGGATACCGTGGCCCCTGGCAACGTAAAGGCAACGGAAGGAACACGGGTGGGTTTTAGGCAGTAAGAGTCTGACACGCCCTCCCGCTCCACCCAGAGCGGGAGAAGTTATTTGATAATTTCCCACCCAAAAAAAAAAAAAAAAAAGAAGGGGGTATAATAGGGGTGATTTAGAAAATTCACATATTTTTTTTATTTACCATTTAAGAGCTTAAATCTCTTAAAAAAAGTTTTTTTTTTACATAATTGTGATAATGTAATATAACATATATATGATAATTTTAAAATCATGCCCTTGTAGGATATCTTACCAAAAAAAAAAAAAATTTTCATTTTCACATACCTAACGTAAGAAATGCTGGGTTACCCGTACAAAATTGTATCCCCTATCCCACCCCCTGTAGGATAATGTTTTAGACATAAAGTAGCTATGTCCTTTCCCAAGGTGACAACCGTTTTAGGTGTAAAAAAGGCATTTGGAAAGTTTCCAAATACTTTTTTACATCTAAAACTAAATATTCGGTGTTACGATAGGTTAAGGCAACCGTACCACATCTTTCACGACAAACTTTAATTATTGCATTTAATAATCAATATTTTAGTTCACTAGTTAGCCATATTTCTTATTTCCATACAGCAATATCGAAATTAATCAAAACAGCAAAATATTTGACAGCTATTTGCGACGTTGCACACTTTCTGTATAAACGCTCTTAAATTGTCATCAAAATCCATTCCGATTCAGACACGAAAAGCACCTTTAATTTATCAATGTATATAGATAGTTACCTAATCTAGGCTTTGCTTTCTATTCCAATTAGTAGTTAAACTTTTTCAAGGCTATCTAGGTTATCACATGTCCAAGAACGCTTACTAATTTAGTAAAACTTGATTCGCAAGAATCGAATAGCATCGACGTTCGGTTTTAAAACGGGATTAATTAAATCATTATGTTAATAATAAAGACACTAACCGTAGATATTATTCTAGAAATATCCTTATCTAACCAGTTGTCAAAAGTGTATATGTTACGGCTAATACCCGAAGTGCGGCTACACCTAGTTTTAGCCGGTTAGAATTAGGTGTAGCCACTTACTCTTGGTTAAACCTAGTACGAGCCGATTGTTTTCGGGTAAAACTAGGTCTAGCCTTCATCATGCCGGCTACAACTAGGTCCAGCCATTCCCTGTTGGATAAAACTAGATGCAAACAAGTTGAAACAAGTAACAGGCATTATAATATGCAACTACTTATTGTCTGTTGTTAAAAAAATGTTCCTGATTGTTCCTATTATATTAAAAATTGTACTCCTAATAATTTGTGTTAATTATTACAATGTGATTTATAGGTAAGAATAAAAAAACTCTCTACGTTTCTTTTTATTGGATGTTTTTTTAATATCTAAAAAAGCTCTGCTGATAGCATGCCGGCTACAACTATGTACAGCCAATCCCTGTTAGATAAAACTAAGACACGCGCTGCTGCTGCAGGCGCTGTGAGTCACACTCGCTAGTAGACCTGCAGTAGATCAGCAGCACCTGGCGCTCACAACCTGCAGAGGCGCGTGCCTAGCTATGCCCTCCACCCCGCGCCGCTGCTGCAGATGCTGTGAGTCATGAGTGTGACGCGGGGCGGAAGGCTTGGCGGGACACGCATCTAAGTTTTATCCAACAGGGATTGTCTGGACCTAGTTCTAGCCGGAATGATATCGGATAGACCTAGTTTTATCCAACAGGGAATGGCTGGACCTAGTTGTAGCCGGCATGATGAAGGCTAGACCTAGTTTTACCCGAAAACAATCGGCTCGTACTAGGTTTAACCAAGAGTAAGTGGCTACACCTAGTTCTAACCGGCTAAAACTAGGTGTAGCCGCACTTCAGGTATTAGCCGTAACATATACACTCTTAACAAATAACAACCAGCAATTTAAGTAGTTTTAATAATAACTTAATCAGTAAGTTAAGTATACCGGGTCATATTATAAACAATGTAAATTAATTATATGAAGAATTATTTTCGGTAGTGCGCACCGAGTTCAATAATACTTTAAAAAAGAAAACTAAAACGATTTGTCCATTTTTTTTTTGTTCAGTGACTGGTCAACTGAGGGTATTAGGAAAGAGGTGCTTGGACAGGAAACCTCCCCGTGTGCCTGTAGGTTGGAGTTCCCTTATGGATGCGTCCGGGGGGAAGGCTCCGGGACGGTGCACCCCTGGGGTGGGGCAATGTCTTCCCATTAGGTACTGTGTGCCTAAAGGGGCTCGTTGTTCGTATGTCAATATCCTGTCGGAGGAACGCTCTAACGTGTACTCGGAGAGCACACGTTGAGCAGCGTTGGAGTGGGGGGCTCGGCGTGCACTAACACTGCAGGCAGGCAGAAGGGAGCCTTTTATTTTGCCACCATTGGTCTCGTAGCCCCGAAGACTGTTAAGGTCATGTCTCTGGCATTTGACGGGGATCAAGGGTCTCGGCTTAACCGCCTGGGCCGCGAGGAAGAAAACCTCTATAAAAAATCACCCCAAACCTCCAAGCGGCGGCGCACCGTGAGGGAGGTTGATAGCTTAACTAATGGGTAGCATTAGTATGGGTAGTATTAGTATGGGTAGTATTAGTCACTAGTGCGAACCACAACTTTTTGAGATATTAAATGTTTTTACTCGTGAGAACAAAATATGGAAAATAACAAAATAAAATACAACCAACGGGAAGGGAGTAACGCGGGGTCGGAGTCCGACGCTGCATCTGGCGCAATGAGCTCGGGTCAGAGCTCGGAGCGCGAAGTGGTGGGGGCTGTTGGGAGGAACTGGAAGTTCCTCCGGAAGTGCTCCAGACCGAGAGATGGCCAGGGGTCGTCCGCCGACGAGTGGGTCTCGGGCCCAGGTCATAGGCCGAATCCATTCGGCGGAGTGCGGCCCGGTGAAAAGGTGTGGGTAGAGGGCTCACCACCGGCGAGTCGAACCTGGCCAGCCCAGCTGAGCTGGAGAGGCTCGCCACGGAGGAGCACCACCCTATAGAGACCAGCATCGGGACGGCCCTTACAGAACCTGCAGGTGGTGAGCCGGATGCCGCTGGCGGCTCCAATTCGGAGCAAGCGGCCAGGTTTGCGGAGGTAGTGGCAGCTGCGGTCAAGGGCGTGGCCTTGAAGAGGATCTAGTCCTCTAAAGACAAGAGCATGCCCACGGCCATGGCCTCTATTTTGGCGGCAGCGTGACAGGCCTCCGTCGGACGGAATGTCCGAGATGCGGGTGAGGTCGCCCGCTTGACAGCCGCCATGGAGCTTCTCCGAAAGGAGAACGAGGATCTCCGAGCGGACCTGGCCGGTCTCCAAGGAGCTGTCCCCCGTGAGGTGCCGCAGGGGAGGGAACAGCATGGGCAGGGATGGCCCGTGCCTGCTGAGGACCGGGTCCTGACCCTGGTGCGGCAGGAGATTGCTTCCCTGCGGTCTCGTTTTTTCGCCCTTGAAGCCATCATCCTGCGCTCTCCGTTAGCGGCGAGCGCCTCTGGCCAGCGGAAGGCGACATCGTATGCCACCACCGCAGCTGCCGCAGCCAAACCAGGTTCATCGGGGCAGACCAAGACCAAGGGTGACGAAACGGCCGCCCCCGCTTCCTCCTAAATCTACTTCGGCTGAGGAAGGCGGGTAAGGCAAAAAGAGCGGCCAAAAGGAAAGAGAGGCGGCAGTGGCGCTACGCCTCGAAGTCCGCAGCTGTAGTGATTACACTACAGCCAGAGGCGGAGTAGAAGGGCGTATCCTACCGCAACGTGCTCGCCAAGGTGGGGGCGGCGGTGGACCTCAAATAGATCAGCGCCGCTGAAGGCATCCGGGTGAGGGTCACTGCGACTGGGGCCCGGATGTTGGAGGTCCTCGGTGTGGCAAACGGCCCGGCTGCTGACGCTCTGGCCGAAAGGCTTAGGGCGTCCCTAAATACGGACGAGACCCGAGTGTCCAGGCACACCAAATGCGCTGGCATGCGTATTCTGGGCTTGGACGACTCAGTGACGGAGGGACAGGTGGTGGCCGCTGTCGTTAGGACTGGGGGGTGCTTTGCCGGCAGGTGAGGGCTGGCACCAAACGTCCTGACTTCACAGGAATGGGAGCCGTTACGGTGAGATGCCCGGTGTCAGCGGCCAAGAAAATAGCCAGGGAGGGCCAAAGGCTATTGATGGGCTGGGTTTCCGCGCAGGTCAAACTGCAGGAACCCTGACCTCTGAGGTGCCGCTGCCACGTGGGCAACCATGTGGGAGCTAATTGCACCTCGAAGGTGGACCGCAGCGTTCACTGCTACCGCTATGGTCACCCCGGTCACAAGGTCGGCTCGTGTGACGCCACGCCGCACTGCGTCGTATGTGCGGCAGCTGGCAAGCCGGCTGGTCAACGGATTGGGAGCAGGGCCTGCGCCCCACGCGCCAAAGCCAGAGGTTAGCTGTCCACCACCGCCGTCACGTCTGTAGCCGCCGCCACCACCGCCGTTGCCGCCTCCACCTCTGTCGTTGTGGTAGGGGTATACTTCTCCCCGAGCTGAACTCTTGCCGAGTTCCACAACTCCCTTACGGAGTTGAGAGTCGTCATTGTCGGGTTCTGTTCCCACCCCATGCTCGTCCTCGGGGACTTCAACGCCAAGAATGGCCTGCTGACATCAACGACGAGGCAGAATGGTTCCGGGAGGCCATGTCCGAAATATGTGACGTGGCAATGCCCCGGGTCCAGCCCGGACGTGCCTCGCGCTAGGTGTACTGGTGGTCGCAAAAACTGACGACACTGCGCAATGCGTGCCATGCTGCGAGACTCGCCGTATTTGCCCTATGGATACGGAAGCCATTCAGGTGGAGCTGTACGAGGGGTACAGAGCGGTGAAGACCGCCCTCCGCCAGAATCCGGCAATTGGGACTCAAGATGGCCCTGTACAAGTCCGAAGCCATGTGTTTTCATGGTCCTCGGAACGCGCCACCGTCGGGTTCCCAAATAACGGGAGGAGGAGTTAACATTAGCGTCGAGTCGACGATGAAGTGCCTAGGACTCATCCTCAGTGTGGTCGCCGGAGGAACTTCGTAGAGCATTTCCGACGTTTGGCTCCCAGACTGGAGCGGGCCGGGGCTGCCTTGAAGTGGCTCCTGCCCAATCTAGGGGGTCCAACCACCTCCTGCCAGAAACTCTACGCGGGGGTCGTGCGGTCCATGGCCCTTTACGGGGCACCGGTGTGGACGCTTTCATTAAGGCGGTGGCCAGCCCGCCGGTTGCGTATAAGGCGGGGGGAAACGACTGGGTCTCATCACTGCGTGGATCGCCCGGAGGACACGTTGGAGCGTATTACGTTGGAGGTCTGCCCCGCTTGGGCAGAGCAACGTCGTGTCCTTGTTGAGGCGATTGGTGGCGGTAATCTCTCGCGTCCGGACCAGGTCCAGGCAATGGTATGGAGCGAGAGGGCTGGGAGGCCGTCACCTCCTTCTGCGAAGCAGTAATGCGTAAAACCGATACTTATAATTAAGTCTACTTCCCGCTGCACCAGACCTGCAGCTGTGCATACGGGTCCAGTGGTCCAGGAGGGCAAGGGCAATCAGCCTTGTCCGCTATCACCTTTAAAATGGTGTTGGTGCTCCCCCGCATCCTTTTCATCAGGGATGCTATTTTCTTTCGGATAATTGCTTGAAAGCTGTCCGTATGTGTTTCGGCAAACATGCCCGATGCGCTAGAGAACCGCGGGAGCCCCAACAGCACCCTAAAAGCCTTATTATACTGCACGCGCAGAACGTTGTAGGCCCTCTGCCTATGTCTAAACCACAGGCTGCACGTGTATGGATCGCCCGGAGGACACGGTTGAGCATACGGTGGAGGTCTGTCCGGCTTGGGCAGAGCATCGCCGTGTCCTCGTGGAGGCGATCGGCGGCGGGGATCTCTCGCGTCCGGCCCTAGTCCAGGCCATGGTACGGAGCGAGAGGGCATGGGAGGCCGTCACCTCCTTCTGCGAAGCAGTAATGCTCGCGAAGGAGGAGGCAGAACGCGTGAGGGAGAGGCAAATTTCGCGCCCTCACGCCCCTAACCGCCGCAGGAGACGCCCTGGGCGTCGGGAATCGCAGGCCGATTCCCGGCCACCGTAGGCGCGGGCTTGCGGACGGTGAGCAATGGGTAGCTCGCCGTCCAATAAGGACCAGGCCCGGGTCGACGGCGCGTTGTATTCCACGCGCGCCTCAAAGAGATGTCAGCACAACGGAAGGGGTCCGATAGGACCGATGCCTGCCGGGGTTGCGGGAAAGTCCGAAAGGGATACCGTGGCCCCTGGCAACGTAAAGGCAACGGAAGGAACACGGGTGGGTTTTAGTCAGTAAGAGTCTGACACGCCCTCCCGCTCCACCCAGAGCGGGAGAAGTTATTTGATAATTTCCCACCCAAAAAAAAAAAAAAAAAAGGCTGCACGTGTAGAATGACTGGCAAAATGCCTTGAAAAGAGTGAGTTTCACTTCTTTAGTACATCGTGCAAACCTACGGGCCAACATATTACATCGGATCAAACTCAAACTCAAAAAAGCCGCCGCAGGAGACGCCCTGGGCGTCGGGAATCGCAGGCCGATTCCCGGCTACCGTAGGCACGGGCTTGCGGACGGTGAGCAATGGGTAGCTCGCCGTTCGATAAGGACCAAGCCCGTGTCATCGGCGCGTTGTGTTCCACGCGCGCCTCAAAGAGACGTCATCAGAACTGAAGGGGTCCTGATGAAACACCAAAACATCACACACTACTTTATAACCCAAGAAGCCTCCTAACCACAGATAACCTTGTTACAGTACAACATAATATTGTTAGTAACACATGTCTAATGTCTGGACCCTTCTCAGTCCGTTAACGTCCTTATGTGAGCACTGGCACTGGAGGATAAGGGGCTTGGTTTTATCAAAGATTTAAGAGATAATCATGATGCCTGCCGGGGTTGCGGGAAAGTCCTAAAGGGATACCGTGGCTTCTGGCCACAGGCAACTGAAGGAACACGGGTGAGTTTTAGTCAGTAAGAGTCAGACACGCCTTCCCGCTCCGCCCAGAGCGGCAAAAGTTATTTGATAATGTCCCACCCAAAAAAAATAAAAAAGGGTTTTAAGAAAAGCAGGGAAAAACTGTTTAACCTGTATGGCCTTAAGCCTTTAACTTTTAACTCTGAATCTTTTAATAAATACGTTGCTACTTTCTCCAAAACTTATAAAAATACCTGCTAGGTAGCTAATGCCTTGTACATTAGCAACAAGATCAAATCAGCCGATATTAAAATAAAGACGGTTTGGAAAATTATCAATGACGAAACAAACAGGAATAAAAGACATAATAATGATTTCACACTAGAAACTTCACGTGTCCACTTTAAAAAAGTAGTTGCTAAAGTTGCTCAACAAGTTCATCGCTGATAAAAATGCTTGGCTCAACGCTGGTCCTGCTCCACAAGGGCGCATAAACTAATTGATTAGCATTTGAAAATACCTTTGGAGCTGCTGAAGATTTTAAAAAATATATTTGCTTTGTATAAATTCAATCTCTTAGGATTGTATAATTGCATTGCACATGTGTGAGTACTAATGTACCGACTTTAAATCTACCATTTAGGTACTGGGTATGTCTTCCATTGACTTGAATGTGCCCTGGCAGCTGAGAATATGTCATGCTCACTCTAATGTCTCGCTGACGGTGGCACGTGTGTTGGATTATTTAGCTCCCTTCAAAATGGTTGATCTGAATGGTGCTAAACCATGCATCATGTTCGTGAACGAGCGCCGTCAGTAGGACTCAATAAAGATCAACCTTTTTTCAGATTATCTAAAGTACATTACATCTTTTATGGGGTACTGTGTTAAATGTTACAACAAAATACCTTGTGATATATTGCAATTAATGAAAGAAAATTTAAAACTCATATTAAAAGTACACTTTGTAAACAAGCATATTACAAATTAGAGGATTATATCCAAGATAAGAATGCTTGGAAACATGCTGGTCCTGCTCCATAGGATAATTTAGAATCAAGACAAAATCAAACTGGTTGCAAATTTAATTGTATATTTTATTATAATTTTTTTATTATATGACACTGATTTTACATTCTGTGACCAATTCCTCGCACACTGACTTATTAACTGTAAAATTGTAAAATGTTTTTAAATATGTGAGCACCATGTATCTATCACATAATTAGTCTATCTGTTGTTGCTTTATTTTTAATTATTAATTCTTTTTACCTATTGTGGTATAATAATTTTATTCTAGGTGCATCGTGAGACATTTTAAAAGAGTAATGGTGGAGTTTCTTGCCCATTCTTCTCCATGCGAAAACTACCTTTTATAAGGGGCGACTAGAATCAATTAATTTTTTTTGTAAATTTTTGACGTTCAAAAGTGCCTTATACGGGGCCTATTTGAAATAAATGATTTGACTTTTACTCAAAAATATTCAGAGATACTCGTGAACAAACGAACCACTCTTTAAAATGTTTACAAGATTGTGTAATGCCCGTGCGGTTAACAATCGCCGATCGTTTGCGTTGGTTATCGCTTATTATACATATATCTCGATCTACCTAGCCTTTTCCCAACTATGTTGGGGTCGACTTCCAGTCTTACCGTATGCAGCTCAATACCAGTTATTTACACGGATTTTCAGTTTTCGACTGCCTATTTGACCTAGTTACCGGGTAACATGATACCCGCTGATAGGACAGGATTTTGGGCTTATAAAAAAACGACTGTCAAAGATGTATTAGTGACAGGCATGGAGGAGTTTCCATATTGTTATGTAATGGACGGTCACCCATACACGAACTGACCGCAGACAGTTTAGCTTAACCTTTGATCAACCCGAGTGGCTGTTATCATTTAGATATCTCTAAAGTATAAAATAAGTTAAGAATGATCGTACAAGTTTCATACGTGTACAACCCAGTTATTAGGTAATACAACCCATTGGTAACGACTGTCAAATATCTATAAATGACAGCCGGCACCAACGGCTTAACGTGCTTTCCGAGGCACGGAGGGGTCTTGATTGACCCGTGCGGCTGTTATTATTTATAACGATATTCGCAAGGAATTTCTGGATTTCGTCCTCTATTATTACATGGAACAAAGATAATTGGAAATTACACATCTCTAACTATACCTTCGAATGTAAGCGCGCTATTATGTTATGTTATATTTTCAGATTTATGGCCGCTTGTGAAAAAAATTACGGAGTTCTCACTACAACAAGGTGGCGTTATTTACGCACAATTTGGATCACAAATTTACTACGGTAAGTCATTTTCTACAACTCTTACACCTGCATCATAATTGCGTTACACACTTCCTATCAAAATCCTTCGAATTGTGATAGTTCCGAAAATGTGTTTTGATAAACATACAGCGTTAAATATTGTTGGGGTTGGATCAAGTATCATTTGGCAGTTGTATGAGGGTAAAAGGGCGCTACCACTCTTATTAAACGGTAACGCGTATTTTTCGAAAAATAAATAAAAAATGTTTTTATATCAGATAAAAACCTATAGGTTACAATAACTTGTTTTTCTCAAACACGGTGCGTTATCTTTTCGTGGGAGTGGTACCAGGGGAGAGGGGCGCACCCCCCTACCCACAGGCTCCTCTTCCTGCCTAACGACACAATTTTTTTACCAATATCTTTTAAAAACAAACTTCTAAGAAAATTTTAGAGTACCCCGCCCATTTGTAACGTTTTAATGTCAAGCCCCGCGGTTTGACATTGACGCGCAACCCACTTCACTTTCGACATTTTTTTTTTTTGTAATGTTGCATATTATGTTTTGAATGATTTAGTTGATTATTGTATTTTTATATTATTTAATTTCTAGCTATAAATACCTTATAGTTAGATAGGTACTTACAAAATCTTCTCAAGTGTCATCACAAAGTAACCTTTATAGGTCAGAAACATTTCTAAGTATAAATGCATAATATTGTTTCACATTTTTGATTTTTGGCCACCTAAATTGGTAATTTTGCCGTATGTGTGACGGGGTGCTGTGGTGAGGGTGAGTTTATAGACTACCAGACCCGGCCAAATGCCTCTTCCATGTCGAGGAATACTGCTGCGGCATATTCCCTACTATTCATGGCCGCCATGAGGATGTGTAGTAACCCTTGACAACAGCAGCGTCGTGAGTTGTGCTCGGGCCGAAACCCAAACTGTTCCGGGCGCGTGATGTGGTGTCAGATGGCGCAACAGGAACGTTTCCAACACCTTGAAGGTGTTGGACAGGTATATGATCGGCTGGTTACTCCCCGGCTTCAAGATGTTCTTCCCGGGCGTGGGCAACATGATGGCCTGTCCTAGCTTCCAGCGGAGTATGTCGTTGTACAGGTGAGCTAGTGCCGCGACCGTTCTAGGTGGCAGGTGTTGTAGTGCGGCGTTCGTGATTCCGTCTGCACCGGGTACCTTCTTTGTCTTGGCCTAATTGCTCTAAGTACTTGGCCCGGGGAGACGAAGAGCTTCTTGAAGTTAGTTTTCTTTTTAACTTCATTATTATAATACTACTGCCGTGAATATTTTCACGTATCCAAAATCAACCATTTAGCTAGCAGAGAGGGGGGGGCGGCGTTTTTGAATAGTAAGCTTAATATTTCGCAAGCGGATCTCTGAATCGAAAAATGTTTTTTACACTCCCGCATTATTTTTGAACGGCCTATGTAACGGCACCTCACAATATGGGATAGACGAGAAAAAAAACATCCCCACTTAACGCCCGCCCTCCGCGTTAAGTGGGGATGTTTTTTTTTCTCGTCTAACTACACGGAAAAAAAACTCATGCAAAATAACAGCTTTGTAATGCTAAGAGTATCTGAGCTAAGTCAGGGGCAGACAGACAGACGGATGGACTTGGGGAAACTATAAGGTTTCCTTGTTGTCTACGGCACCCTAACAATGAGCAAGTACCTATTTACATTTCAATCATTTTTTACAGGCATATCAGACCCTGAAGATGCTCTTTTGGTAGCCAATACCTGTTTGGGGAAACATTTTTTGTATGGATTTCTAAAATATTGGCTGGGTGAAGGACTAATTACAGGATCTGGTAAGAGATAACTCATCTTCCTGCTCTTGTTCGATCTTACTTTGGATCGGTGCAACACGTTAGCTTCTTCCTTTAATTATGGATTTTTTGTTTATGAAGATTATTAATAGTTTATTGATCAATCACTAGGTCACATGCATTTCGTCATATTTGACGAGGGTAGACGAAACGCATGTTATCAAGACACATGATTTTTTTCAACTTTTCTGTCACTGGCGACACTTTCAAACTTCCTGTTATAAAAGGCCTCATTTCTCACTTTATCGATTCTCGTCACTTCATACATCTCAACATTCTCATCTCCGCTGCATGCAATCTATTTTAATCGTCTTCTTCAAGGCCCAGCATTCCGATCCATACAGTACTGGGCCACAAAATAAATAGGTATTAAAGGTTGGCTCCATAAAGACTCGCGTCTCGGTACAGCGAGTGCAAGCGCACTCGCGACCGACATCCGTTTGATATAGATTGAGACTTCAGTACATAGTTACACGTCTGCGCTGTTTTTGCTCGTTGTTTGAAGCCAGTCTTCTGCACTTATCTATTTTGTAACTGGACTTCTTTTCATAAGTTGGGTGGTGTTTTTTACTATTCTTATGTATGGAGCTTTTAATTTTCCAGAGAATTGATTGCCCCTTTTTTGCATTTTTTTAAGACTACATAATTATCCGTATACTGTATATATAATCTGTTCCAAAAGTATTTGAATAAACTAGGTGATGAAAGGTGAAATAAAAATGCTTATATACAATTGACGGGTTTCTCTACGACGTGTACAAGTCGACTATTATTAACATGATTGAAGTGAATACTTATTTAGGTGTACTTTGTGTTCTTTCTGAACAGTGAAAGAAACTGAATCAACAGGTCGGTGACGGTAAATCGGGTATAATCGACTCCAGTCGTAGGTTCCCACTTCTATCCTGTGGTCATAGCAAACACCCTCCGTTTATTTTTTTTGAGATTTCATTTTTACTCTTGACATTTTGTAACGGTGGAATGTTAGTTTTGGCATACCTACGCAGTAGTAAAATTATTTGCAAACTATTTGAAATAATTAACTAGATAATAATAATATGTACCACTTGCATAGACACAACCTTATATCCAAGATTATCCATCAGCAACTTGCTCTGAAATACAGCCTTGTAGAATTGAAAGTGCCGTACTACAGGTATGTGCCCGACCCAGTTCTCGAAAATGGAAATATCACATTGAATTGGGATCGATCCATCATACCTGACAGAACTATTGTTGCCAACAAACCTGATAAAGTTAGTGGTGGTGGATCGAGTAGTGCGACGCACAATGATAATTAACTTAACGGTCCAGCATGATGGAAACCTCGTGAAAGCCGAGAAAGATAAACAAATCAAGTATCTTGACTTGGCTCGCGAGGTTGTCTACATGTGAGATGTGGACTCAGCGATCATTGTGCCAATAGTCATATCAGCCATTGCCAAGAGCCTCGACCAACACCTAAAGAGGCTCTCGTTGGGGAGCTGGATTCCGATCCAGAAAGGGCTTGATTCAGAAAGTGGTACTCCTGGACACGGCTCGCATTGTGAGGAGATTCCTCTCTCCTGAGCCCTGACCACCGGCCGGTAGCTTGGACCCTGTTCCAGATACCGGGGGGCTACTAATTTTATATTTTTAAATGTTTTTATATTCTAATATTTAAAAATGTAATTAATAAGTATTTAAATGAAATACAGGATATGTACCTTAAATGCTGGTTATTTTGAAACCTATCACTCATATATTCATAATTTTGTATTCTATAAATAACACCGCATGTGATGCTGAGGAGTGAGAAATTTTCGTCAGAAAAGTTTTGAGTACTTATGAATGTGGATGGCTATACGAGTGATGGAATACCAAAAAGCGATGGTTGGATTGTGTAAAAGATGATATGGCGAGAAAGGGCGTGAATACCAAGATGATGACTAATAGAGAAGTATGGAAGAAAAAGACATGTTGCAGCGACCCCAAATAAAATTTAATGTATAATAATTAAATATTCCAATAATCAAATTCAAATTCAAAAGTCATTTATTGAAAATAGGCTAAAAATCAGCACTTTTCGAACGTGAAAATTACATAAGACAGTCCCCGAAAAACGCCCGCACTTCACCACTTCCTAGTGCTTTAGCTGGGAAGAAGACGTGGCGCAACAAACTAATTACAACAACAAAATAATTAATAGAATCAATATAACTTAGTATCGATCAAATCAAGTTGCATTTCAATTAGATATAGCAGCCTACCTCATTTCTCTATAAAGCACCATTAACTTCTCCTATTTTTCCTTTCATTTATAGCTTTCTTTTTTGTGTTTGTCTGTCTAAGTAGTTCTCACTGTTCCTTTCATTCTACTTTCAGTACAAATTCCTGAAACCATGCCTGTGATGACCCGTAAGGTTTTTGCTCAGGAGATGGAGCTCAAATTGAGAACGGCCGTTCAAGATCTTGAGGCTTCAAACAGTATTAATGTCAACAGCTGTTACAGGAGATAGATGAAAGTGAGAAGGAAGTCGAGAAGGTCGTTTTCAAAAACACAGGCTTAAAACGGGAGCTTGTGAACCTTCATCAGCAATACCTGGATGTTGTTGATGAACGGGACAAACTGCGGGTGGTCACAAATGGTTTCAACAACTGCAGTAACATATATGAGGAGGCTTTATGTAAGGTTAGGGACCTAGAAGAAGAACTAATTTATGCAAATGTACGAATTACAAAGCTACAGAAACTAAAAGAATGTACTCAGGCTAAGAAAAATAATAACTTATATAATGAATTATTAAATACTTCTTGCAACCCGCATTCCTTAATAACAATAGACCTTACAGAAGATTCTATAATGAAACATAATAATAGTAGTTATAAAGTAAGTCAAAACAAAATTAAAAAATATGCAAAGCTAAATAAAATCATAAATAAAAGCAATAAATTTAAGAAACAACAAAAACACAGTTCTGATAATATTAAACTAAGGAAAGAACGTAGTTTTAAAAAACTTTCAAATTAAATTAGAAGACAGTAAGAACATTTATGAGTTTGACACTCAACACTTACAGTCTGAAATTAAGGTTCTAGAAGCGTCACTACATTCACTCTATACTAAGTATGTGAGGTCTGAAAAACAAATTCAGGAGCATATCCTTGCTGCAAATGAGTTATTGGAAATGTGCAACTCCAATATAGATAAAGTGGACCCGCTGACTTCCAGCAGCCCTCAATCTTCATTGCAAAAGAAATCCAATCTTGGCACTCTCCAAACTGAGGTAACGGAGGACCCGCACCAGGTGGGAAGTGCTCAGGTATCTATTCCCAATAAAGACACACCGGATATTGAACTAGGTCCATTGCAAGTAGTTAAATCAGAAGCTAGTTCTGTCCCTTGTAGTAGTAAAGTTTGTTACTGCTCCATTATGTTTTCTGATAGTTTTGGAAAAGGGTTAGGAAAATTACTTAGCAACAACCTGAGTCATTCTTCTCAAAACTATTGTATGCCACAGAATTCCTACAAACAAATAATGTCTTCATTAACTAGGAAAGAATATGATCCTAATGCCATTGTTACTGTTCTTATAGGTAATAGTTTTAATGTTAAAAAAGATGATATTACTGATATTGTCACCAATCTGTTGAAGTTAAATTGTAAGAGAGTAATTTTGTGTGCTTTTCCATATTTTGAGCACTTGTCAAACAGGCAAAACAACTACATTCACATGTTAAATAATTACATGCATTTCTTAGTTAGTCACCATAGTGACAAGTTTATATTTTTTGATGGTCAACATTTTTGTTGATAAGCTAAGGTCGACTAGGGATACTGTGTATCTGCCCATTAGTTTTAGACGTCAAATAGCTAGGCTATTAGCTTTTAATATTAACCCAGACATAATTAGTATGTCGAAGTCAACTATAATTAGCACCACAATTAGTAATACTACTAATGTTAAGGTGGTTAACTCAAATAGTTTAAACTAGTTTGTAAGACAACAAAAAGTACCAATAACAGTATAGTTACATTTAATAACAAAAAGGTATTTTCTAGCACTGTAGTTAACTGTACAAAAGGGGCTAAGCAGAAATCCTTGAAATTATTTCATCAAAACATTCAAGGTTTTTCTTCCAAACAATTGGAAATTGAATTGTTTTTAGAAAAAATAATGTTTGACATTATTTGTTTAACTGAGCATTGGTTAAAAGATTATCAAATGTTAATTAACTATGAGAATTATAGTGTGGTTAGTTGCTATAACCGAAAATCGATGCTGCATGGTGGTTCACTAATCTTAATTAAAAGTTGTATTAAATCAAAAACCCGTAATGACATAGTTGAACTATCGGTTGAACATAGCATTGAACTGTCTTGTGTTGAGCTAGATAAGCATGTCATAGTGTGCGTTTACAGACCCCCTAATTATCAAAACTACTCTATATTTGAGTCAGTAATGGAAGATGTTTTGGCAAAACTTGCAACTGGTAATAAATCAGTAATTATCTGTGGTGACTTTAACATTAATATTTTAGAAAATAATTCAAATACCAGTAGATTTCTAAATCTGTTCAAATCATTCAATTTGTCAAATGTGTTTGAAGAACCAACCCGAATAACTACGACTACTGCTACATGTATTGATAATGTGTTTTGTTGCTGCGACTATTTAGATAAAGCAATAGTTAATTATCTCCCATCTGATCACAGTGGTCAAACCATAACTTTTGAGTCCAACATTCCAATACAAAAAGTGCAGATACAATACGACCAATAACATCTGTTAATTTAAATAAATATAATAGCACTTTAGTTTGTAAGTTAAGTAATCAGGACTTTACAATGAACAATGTTAATATTTTGTATAAAGAATTCTTTTCGTTAGTCCAAACCGAGTTCGATAATTCTTTTAAGAAGAACACTAAGACTATCAGCCCTAAGTTTTTATTTAGTGACTGGGCAACTAAAGGACTCAGGAAAAGTAGGGATAGACTTTTCGAGCTGTATGGCCTTAAGCCTTATATTAACACGGAAACTTTTAATAAATATGTTGCTTTTACTCTAGAACTTTTAAGAACACTTGTATGACAGCTAAAGCCTTATACATTAGCAACAAGGTTAAATCAAAAGAAGCAAAATCTCTGTTTACATTCAAAAAGCTATTAAAAAACCACTTTTTAAAGGATTCTTCATTAATAAGTACTTAATTTTCTGTTAAACACATATCTTATAAAACAATAAATTATATTATATGTTTAAATATAATACACATTGTATAAACAATAATATACATACATCCATCCATACAAGCATATATACTTACACTATATTACAATCTACGTTAAATAAATAACTACATAATATATTAAATGTACACTTGGGAGCAAATAAATCGAGCCACTACCTTTTTTCACGTAAAATGGTAAATATTTTTGGTAATATGGAACGTATCAATTCGAACTATATATCGCCTAAAAGTTTAGTTAATAACCTTTACAATGAGGGTAAATTATTGAATAATAACCTTATTGAATGATAAATTATTGGCTCTGCAAGAAAAATGGTAATTTTGATAGAAAATTTAGTAGGGCTAAAACAGTCCATAAAAACAATAAAAAACAAAATTATTGCAAAAAAAATATTCTTAATAACTGGTATTACCCCCCCGGGCCCTGATACATTCTTGTAGCCTATTAGTCATCGATCTGATCAGCGTTACGATGACATATTGTGGTATGTTCTCCCACTCTTCAAGCACAGCGACTTTAAGCTCGGGAATGGATGAAACAGCGGGAACCCTGGCTCGGACTCTCCGTTTTAGCTCGTCCCATAGGTGTTCGATCGGGTTCAAATCGGGACTTCGTGCTGGCCATACCATTTGTTGAATCCCGATCGCAGACAAGTATTCCGTAACGATCTGCGCGGTATGAGGTCTCGCATTGTCATGCATAAACAAGAAATTTTCTCCGACAAAACCAGCATACGGCATTACGTGGTTTTCAAGAATGTCAGTTATGTATCGGTCAGCTGTTAATCCACGTCTACCACTGCCATCGTTGGCGGGGTCGACGAAGACAAGTTCCGTTTTTCCGTCTAGAGAAATTCCTCCCCACACCATACAAGAACCACCACCAAAACTCACCGTTTCTCGAATGCAACATTGGGCAAATCTTTCACCAGGACGTCTATACACTCGGTTTCTCCCGTCATTGCTAAAAAGACAGATTCTTGACTCGTCAGAAAACAAAACTGACCTCCAGTCTTCTAACGTCCAATTAATGTGTTCTCGAGCAAACTCCAAGCGAGATCGGCGATGAGCTACAGTTAATTTTGGGCCAGTTGCTGGTTTGTGTGATGTTAAATTTCGTTCTTTTAGTCTTCGTCTCACTGTCCACCTACTGATTGCGACTCCTCGAACGTCACGTAACGCTTGCTGTAGCTGAACAGCATTAAGTCCACGGTCGCGCAACGAATTGGTTGCAATAAAGCGGTCGTCACGTTCTGTTGTTGCCCGTGGTCGGCCAGTTCCAGGTCGCCGAACAAAAGCACCAGTCTCCAGATACCTGCGGTATACCCGCTGTACCTTTGAACGACTCAAATGAAGTCTGCGTGCCACTTCACGTTGTCCGTGTCCAACCTCAAGTAAAGCTACAACTTGGGCAGCTTCCGTCGGTGTAGTATCCATTTTATCAGGTTATTTTGATTACACAGACACAGATAAAGACAACAATAACAAGTAATATGGGTATGATTAACAAAAACCTCAAATTTAATCTTTTCTTAACAGAGTACAATAAAAATGTCATAAGCAAATTAAATGCGATAATTTTATTCTACCCTTTAAACTTTAATAAAAATGAAATTTTGACAACTAACTACCCTCATTGTAAAGGTTATTAAATACCCTTTTAGGCGATATATGTTTCGAATCGATGCGTTCCTTAATACCAAAAATAATTACCATAATGCGTGAAAAAGGAAGTGGCTCGATTTATTTGCTCCCAAGTGTATATTCATAATAACGATAATATAATATTCTAACACTATACTAACTTTATATAACCTAATAAATATCTTATACATACACAAATAAACAAATAAATACCAAGAAGTTAGATAACTCTCATAACAATAATATAACTAAAAAAAAAAAAAAACACAACAAACATAACATCTAAAACGCAACGCTATCGCTGTGATGCGGGCCTTAGCAAAAAGGACACTATCACTCACGCACACTAACCTGCAGCGGCGACGTGAACTCGACATCGCGCACTTTGTTCCTATTACTACACTTATTTTCTACAACTACCCACTATACCTACTAATAATACTGCTACTATTATTGTAACACGGTTTATTTGCCATAATGTGAACAATAACCCACTACGCCATTCGGCTTAATGTATTCTTACCTAATTATAAATATTGTATTTTCTCTGTAAGTGATTTTGTAAAATCTTTTGAGAAAATAAATGTCTAAAACCGTAACAAGGTTAAATCAGCAGACAACAAAATACAGACGGTTTGGAAAATTATCAATAATGAAACGAACAGGAACAAAAAGCATAATTCGGAGTACACCCTGAAGACGTCATGTGGTGGTCTCATTTGCGATAGCAAAGAAGTTGCTCAAGAATTTGTAAATTTCTTTACCAGTGTCCCACTTAAAACTACTGAAACCTTAAATTCCTCGCCCTCGCTCTCTTTTGATTTAGTAAGGGCGAATGTTTCAGCATGCCCGATTGAATTTAACTTTAAGCATATTAACCCCATAATAGTAATAAAAGCTTTTAAGCAAATCAAGAGCAAATTGACCGAAGATCTTTGGAGAATGTCCATTAAAATCTGTACCTCCATAATTGAGACCATAGCGCCTTACTTAGCCTTAATATTTAATTTGTGTGTGGATCAAGGAGTCTTCCCGGATTTAATGAAATACAGCAAGGTAATACCACCTTTCAAATCCGGGGACAGTAAAGACCCCAATAATTATAGACCCGTATCCGTGTTGCCGGTTTTCAGCAAGGTGTTTGAAAAGGTAATGCTTAGTCAAATGCTCAATCATTTCAACACAAATAAAATCCTCCACGATCAACAATATGGTTTCACCAAAGGACGTTGTACGACCGACGCCGGTGTAACCTTAGTAAGACACATTTTAACGCGTGGGAAGAGGCCCAAGACGCAATAGGATTTTTTTGTGACCTCTCCAAGGCATTTGATTGCGTCGATCACGAAACCTTACTCTTGAAACTTGAACATTACGAACTTGGAAAACTTGCGCTCAATTTAGTAAAATCTTATTTAAATGATAGACAACAGCAAGTTAAAATAAACGGTATCAATTCACCAGGTTTAAAAGTAAAAATGGGTGTGCCACAAGGCTCGATTTTGAGTCCAATCCTCTTTTTAGTGTATATTAACGATCTACTCCATTTATTAAAAAATCAACCACAAATGGTGTTATTTGCTGACACCTCCTTAATTTTTAAGGTAGATAGACGTGCTACAAATTTTGACGACGTAAATAACGCCCTACTGCAGGTCCAAAATTGGTTCACTGCTAATAATTTAGTATTAAATGGAAAAAAAAACGAAGTGCATAAAATTTTCTTTACCAAATGTTAAAAGTAGTAATTGTGAGATAGTATTGAATCAAGAGAAACTAGAATTTGTCGATAAAACTGTTTTCCTAGGGATCACGCTCGACTCAAGGCTACAATGGGGTCCTCATTTAACATCTCTTGCAGGACGGCTAAGTTCAGCAGCATAATATATGCTGTCAGAAAAATCCGTCAATTAACTGATGTAGATATCGCGAGGCTAGTCTATTTCAGTTATTTTCATAGTATCATGTCTTATGGTATTCTGCTGTGGGGACGGGCTGCAGACATCGAGTCTATTTTTATTCTGCAGAAAAGAGCTATCAGAGCCATAATTATATTATCTCCGTAGGCGCGATTCTCTAAGGGAACTGTTTAAGGACATTAACATCATGACGGTACTTTGTCAATATATCTATGAAAACATCATGTATGTAAGAAAAAATTTACATATTTTTAGTAAAAGAGGTGATAGACAAAATTATTGTACAAGAAATAGGGATTTATTAGTTCAACCAGGTTTCAGACTGGCTAAAGTAGACTCATCTTTCATGGGGTACTGTTTAAAATGTTACAATAAAATTCCTCCACACATACTTCAACTGAATGAGACGAAATTCAAATCTTGTATAAAACGCACACTATGTAGGCAGGCATATTATAAATTGGGGGATTACATAATTGATAAAAATGCTTGGCTCATTGCTGGTCCTGCTCCACAAGCATAAACTAATTGATTAGCATTTGAAAATACCGTTGGAGCTGCTGAAGATTTTAAAAACTATCTTTGCATTGTATAAATTCAATGTCTTAGCATTGTATAATTGCATAGCACATGTGTGAGTACTATGTACCGACTGTAAAGCTACCATTTAGGTACTGGGTATGTCTTTCATTTTATTTTATTTTATTTTATTTATTTATTGACACAAATTCATTGACTTGAATGTGCCCTGGCGGCTGAGATTATGTCATGCTCACTCTAATGTGTCGCTGGCGGTTGCGCGTGTGTTGGATCATTTAGCTCCCTTCAAAATGGTTGAGCTGAATGGTGCTAATCCATGCGTCATGTTCGTGAACGGGCGCCGTCAGTAGAGACTGGTCATCTCTTAGCTGCCATGGCTTATTTAAATTTTTGAATTGTTCTTTGTTTTTTATATTTTTATTACGCACGCTTTTAACGTGCACGTCTTTCTACATTGTTCTCACATGTATAATTTCAACGTTAATGATGTAACCAATATTCTGTAAAAAAAAATTGATTTAAAAGAGTGTCCGTTTAGTTTCTTGCCCGTTCTTCTCCATAGGTACCTACTACGCTTTGGAATGGGCAACTAGCTTCATATTTCTGACTGACCGACTTCTTGACAATTCAAAAGTGCCTGTAAATGGTTTAATTGAAATAAATGCTTTGAGTTGAGTTTGAGTTTGAGTTTGAAACTCCCCAGCAGCACAGCTGTCTGAATAGTTAGATAAACTTGATTACAATACATACAATAGTACTTCTGCAAAATAATTTACTTTACGCAACACAAAACATTAAATTAAATTATTTTCTATAATGTCACCTAGCCAATATACCAACAAAAAAAGTAAAAAGAACTTAATACCCGAATGAAAGCCTCCAGGCATAAAGCTAACTCGGAAATCACAAATGATAAACTAGCGAACTAGCTAACCATCGAAGTAAAAATAAATAAACAGTTAATTAATAATAACAACAACAAAAACCATGGTCAGCAAGACGACCAGTCACCACAAGCAGCACCCGTTCACGAGCATAACGCAAAGATCAGCCATTACCCACTTCGCCATATTTGAGGGAAGGAGGCAACCCGACCCCCGACGCTACCGCAAGCAGTGACATCAAAGGGACCATGACGATATAGCTGCCGGTTGCTCAAAGAAGAATAATATGATCAATTTTCGAAGTCGCTAGCTGACCATATATTACAATACAACTCATAAAAATAAAAACTGTGTAAAGAGTAGATTATGTCAATAATAAATGAAAACAAAGTTAAAATAAATTGACTAATACATTCAAATAAAATGAATTAATCAATTAAATTAGTATGGAGCTAGTCCCAAGCCTTTTTGTCGTCTAAGTAATCTTTAACTTTATAGAAACCTTTTTGACAGTTTGTGTTTAATAAATGATTTTAATTTATTGAAGTTCAGTTCTTTAACATGACTTGGGAGTTTGTTGTAAAAACGTTTACTTTGGCACTTAATTGAATTACTAATTTTTTGGAGCCTAGTCTTGGGCACAATAAGTAAATCTTTGTTTCTAGTATTTATGCTATAAATGTCGCTGTGTTTAGAATATAAATTAATATTCTTTTTTACATAAATCAGGTTCTCAAATACATATTGAGATGCGACTGTCATGATGTTTATTTCCTTAAATTTATCCCTCAGTGAATGCCTACAACTAAGGTTATAAATTGCTCGAATGACTCGCTTCTGCAGCACAAATATAGCCTGAATGTCGGCTGCATTTCCTCACAACAAAATGCCGTATGACGTTACACTATGGAAATAACTAAAATATAATATAATCGAGCTGTTTCTACATCAGTCAAATGACGGATTTTATAGACCGCGTAGGTTGCAGAGCTTAGCCGCTTCGACAATTTGTTTATATGAGGGCCCCACTGGAGCTTCGAATCCAAAGTAATACCTAAGAACACAGTGGTGTCCACAAGATCCAATTCCGCCCCATTTACTAATACATTGGTTTTCACCTGCTTAACGTTAGGTGTCAGAAATCTAATACATTTAGTCTTTTTCTCGTTTAAAAGTAAATTATTAACACTAAATCAATACACTATTTTAGAGAGAGCGTTATTTACATCGTCGGTAACGGTCTGTTGTCGCTTAAGCTTAAATATAAGTGATGTGTCATCTGCAAATAACACTATTTCGTGACTGTTCTTTACAAGGCAAGGTAGGTCATTAATATATACGAGAAATAAAAAAGAGCCAAGAATTGAACCCTGAGGAACTCCCGCAGTGACAAAATAACCCGGAAATCGCTTGCCGTTAACGTCCACTCTTTGGATCCTATTATCCAAATAATTAATAATAAGATCCAAGGCAGTGCTCTAACACCATAGTGATGCAATTTACTGACCAATGTATCATGAGAAACACAATCGAAAGCCTTAGATAAGTCACAAAAAGTACCTTGGGCATCATGTGACTTCTCCCAGGCCTCAAAAATATGTGCAAGAAGCTCAACACCAGCGTCGGAAGTCGAGCGACCCCTTGTGAAACCGAATTGTTTACTGTTTAATAATTGATGTTTATTAAAATGTCTTTGCAATTGATCTAGCATCAATTTATCAAATATTTTACTAAAAGTGGGCAGCACAGAAATTGGTCTTCAATTCGTGGGGTCTGATGTGCTGCCCTTTTTAAACAAAGGTATTATTTTACTAGTCTTCATTAAGTCAGGAATTACACCACAGTCAATACATCTATTAAATATAATAGCTAATTCAGGTGCTACAGTGTTGATTATGCATTTTGCAACCGCTACGAAATCAAGTTTTTTTACATTGAGTGTATTGAAAGTTTTAATAATATCGAGAGCACTAACATAGTCGAAATTAAATTCATGGTTACAATTATCTACATTTTCTTTCAATAGGGACTCTGCAACAGTGGGTGAAGAATTTAAAGCTTTTGTGGTTGAGACTGGAATATCAACAAAGAAATTTTCAAAAACTGAGGCTACTTCTAAATCCTTTTTATTAACTGTATTGTTAATATTAAGGCTGTATTGACAACTACGCTTTCTGTCACTTCCAGTCTAATTGTTTATAATTTACCAAGTCATTTGTATTTTATTTTGACTATTTTTAATTTTTGAGCTTAAATATCGACATTTAGCTTCGCTACAAACTTGTTTAAATAATTTCGAATAGTAGACATATTGATAAAAATCTTTACTTTTATTGTAATTTCTTTCTTCGTACAGCTCAAAGAGTTTGATTCTACTTTTAAATATCCCTTTAGTTGCCCATTCACTGAAAGTTGCAGAACCATTAACTGAGATCTGCTTTGGTATAAATGTTGAGTTAAATTCTGTAAAATACATGGCAAAAAAGGAATTGTACAGTTCATTAGGATATGACAAATCAAATTATTAAAAATTGGCATCTACAGACACGATTCACGTTCGCACGAAACGATTTAAGCCTCGTGCAGACTGGCGCGACGCGAAACCGGTAATTTATTCTACTGTGAAGTTTTCATAGAAATTGTTTTGTTAGAGTCGCGTCGCGCCAGTCTGCACGAGACTACGCTTTCTGGCCCATTTGCTTACATTTTCATCAAATACTTTTGGCAGAATAGATACGAGTATGTCATAGTGTAGCTGCCCTTGCTGTAACATCAAATCTGTATGCCAGCGCGTCTAAAGGTTTTATGACGCCAAACTTACAGAGTTGATTTTAGAACGTTTATGTCAGCTGTTAAAATCGTTCTAACGCGCCGTCATGTATTATAAATATGAAATTTTCTTTAAATCCAGGAGGGCATTGGTACCATCACCGTCAAATGCTAAAATCAAGTTTCAGCCTGCCAATAATAAATGGGTACATCGAAGTGTTTAACAGCCAATCAAGGGCATTGCTGAGCGATATAGATCATAACGAAGGAAAAGGAAAATTTTATCCTTCACCATACCTGAAACAATTTGCTCTGGGAACATCTTACTGTGAGTGTGTTAGTTGTACAGTCGAGCAAACTATTTGTTATAGAGCCAACAATATTCATATTTTTACTAATTATTAAATAGACTGCCAATATAAATTTTGATTGTGTGCGTAGTAAATTTTTAAGCTTATGGCATACATTAAGGCCGCGTCCTATTTAAAAGCAATCGTCGCGCGAATACGCGATCGATTTCGTGAAAATGTCACTTTTTGTTCGGAAAACCGGAAGGCACCCTCTATCGGCGCGACCACACGTACAGGTCCATCGAACAAAAAGTTCGAAAGATCGTGTACTTCCGCGCCTATAGCTTTTAAATAGGACGCGGGGTAAGAGGGTGACGTAATGAATTGAATACGCAGCATAAGCACAGCATTGTTTGAAAGTGTTTAGTTGCATGTTAGCTGCCTGTAGACCAAATAATCAGTTCCACTGTACTTCTTATTAGTCACTCCTTGGCAATGACTCAAACGCTCAAGCGACACGCGTCTTGCGACAGCGACAAAACAAATGTTAAAAGTTGTTTAGAGAGTCTTGAGTCACCGTGATGCGACTTGCGTAGCAGCGTAAACACGTGACGAGCAATTTGACGCGCAAGTGAATCATTATGTACTAGCTGATTAGCGCGGCTTGTACGACCGGCAAGCGCAGTCTGAATAGTCGCCGTCGCTACTGCCAGTTTGGTGTCGTTCATGGCATGAAGTCGAGCACGCGTGTCGCTTGTCGCAAGACTCATTACCCGAGGTCGTGAATGGGGCCCATTATCTCTAACTTAACTTCGCAAGACGATTTAATTTGTGATTGTAATTTCAGTGACTACGTTTGGAAAGGTCGCAAATGAGAATTTCTGTCCAAAGTATATGAAAGCAGCCGAAGAAATGTTGTACCGTGTGGTGCGAAGATTCCAGAAGATTTGGCTGCATAATGAGTTTATATACAAGTTGCTAGGACAAAAAAAGAAAGAATCTGAACTGGTGACTACTGTCAATGAAATATCAGATGAGGTAGGAGTATATTACAGGGTAAAATTGTCAACAGGTAAAAGGAGACTAGGTGACTCTGCCTAACGCTAACTGCTTAACACTTTTGGCTGAAGCCCAATATCGTATGTTCCAATGGAAAGATCTAGCCAAGGAGAATATTTCGCCAAAAAAATCCTTAACTTCAGGCCGCGAGTAGTCACCTATTTAGGTCATTTATTACTCCGAACTGACTAATAATTACCAACTGCCTTGTTAGCAGCAAAGGTTCTCCTCAAAAAGCTCTTTTCATTGGTGCATATCATATGGCTATTGGGCCAAGAAAATTTCTTAACTTCGATGCTCAAGTAGTCATACCCTGTTTATCTCATTAACTAAAACTGACTAAATATTTAGCATATTATGTCATGTTAGTAGGAAACGTGCCCCTTGTCAAAGTCAAATAATTTATTTCAATTAGGCACAAAAAAGGCACTTTTGAACGTCAACATTTTACAAGCTTGCTTGCTTGAAAAGCTTTTTCCATTGGTATTATATACCATGCCCTGGAAATGATTAAGCAGAAACCCATAGTTCGGTGCCCATTCTCCTTTATACTAAAAACGACTTAAATTTTAAGCTTTTAACCCCTCGGACGTCAGGCGTCAGACGTCGTCGGTTAAATACACTAGACCAATATTATGCATTCCGATCTCAATTTGTATGCAAAACCAAAAAATTACGACAAAAGAGACCAGACCATGTTAAGTGTCCAAATTAGTTTGCAAAAATCCATGTTAACATAATATATTACTTTAAGTCATGGGATTAGTATAGCTGCAAAAATATCTTTTTGCGCGTGGCCATAAATCTAAACTAACAACACCAGGTTTACCAACAGCGCTCCCCTTTTTTTTCTTTTTTTTTTTTGTATGGGAAATTAGATCGGGAGGGCGTGTCAGACTCTTACTAACTAAAACCCACCCGTGTTCCTTCCACCAGGGGCCACGGTATCCCTTTCGGACTTTCCCGCAACCCCGGCAGGCATCGGTCCTAGCGGACCCCTTCATTTGCTGACATCTCTTTGAGGCGCGCGTGGAACACAACGCGCCGTCGACCCGGGCCTGGTCCTTATCGGATGGCGAGCTACCCATTGCTCACCGTCCGCAAGCCCGCGCCTTCGGTGGCCGGGAATCGGGAATCGTCTCCTGCGGCGGCTAGGGGCGTGAGGGCGCGAAATTTGCCTCTCCCTCACGCGTTCTGCCTCCTCCTTCTCGAGCATTACTGCTTCGCAGAAAGAGGTGACGGCCTCCCATGCCCTCTCGCTCCGGACCATGGCCTGGACCAGGGCCGGATGCGAGAGATCCCCGCCACCGATCGCCTCCACGAGGACACGGCGATGCTCTGCCCAAGCCGGGCAGACCTCCACCGTATGCTCCACCGTGTCCTCCGGGCGATCCACGCAATGATGACACCCGGACGTTTCCTACCGCCTGATACGAAACGGAAACCTCCCGAAACAACCATATCCGGTGAGAACCTGCGCCAGGTGGAAGGTGAGGACGTCGTGGCGCCTCTCTAGCCACTACTCAAAGAGGGGACTTATCGCTGCAATAGTGGCGTGCCCAGCACTGGGTTGCGACAATCGCAAACAGCGCTCCCCTGACAACGACATTCAAGCGCCAATAGATCCTTGTAGTTGTGTACGCACTCACCCTCTTTTACAATGACATACGAGCATATTTTAGCCGATGACGGATAGATCAAGTCAATTGGACTCATAGTCACACTATATCATCACACCAGTGTGACTTACAGGAATTTTTTTCATGTTAGTCACACTGCTCATATTTTTACACCATTTACCACTTGCCATTATCAACTAGTGTGATGAGATAAATATTTGTTTCAATAAGACTTGATTTTAAACTTGATGCATCTCTTATATGTTTCACCGTAATATTGTGAGAGCGTTTAGTTTATAATCTATCTGTATTCTTTCCGTTAAATTATAAACTGTCGAAACATTGTGAACTAGGTGAAATGGGTAAGGTTAGGTTAGAAGTGTGAACGAAACGAGCGAGCCGAGCGAGCGCTACTTCTAAGTTGCTCGCAGTTAGAAACGCTATTACGTCACAAGCAAGTTTGATACCAGCCAAACTATTCTGTAAAAATATCACAGTGAAAACTTAGGCGAAGTGAGCGTGAAGTGAGTTATAATTCCACTGATGGTAGGGATGGACAATATTGACAGCTCACTTCACCTAAGTATTCACCGTGAGATTTTTATAGAATAGCACTGCTGTTCACAATTTATCGGTTACCCGTGGATAGATTATAAAAACTATCGAATATAATGCGTTAAATTGTAAATAGTTTGTTGCAATGCACAATTTTTCGACTGGTGTGACTACGAGTCCGCACCCAAGAATAATTGTATAGTAGGTGTCTGAAGATACACATTACATAAAATAAGGTTATTCAGTAAGTTGATCTTCAGCCAGCGATAATCCCAGAACTTTTGAAAATAAAACTGTGTCTTTTTCTTCAGATAATACGTACAAAGAGATCATTTTTATATGGAAATACACGTCCCGTATCTACATGTAAGTATTATTTAATTATTTTCTTATTGAACTTCATCTCTGCTCAATATTGCAGTTCACAGCCAAAATTATTGAACAAATAAAAATAAGTTCAGTTTGGTTCAAAATTTTGTAATGATTTTGACTGTCTCCTTGATCTAGTAGTTTTTCCATCAGGAATTTCTCAGTAGCAGTCCGGGGTTTTGATTTGTGCCTGGCAATAGGCTAGCTCCCCATTACATGCGATTTAAACATAACTGGTAAAATGTGGGTGTACCTGCTGGGTTAATAGGCGTGATTTTATTTGTGTATTTATTTTACAGATGTGTCATACCAGCCGCTCTTAGACCTGATGCTGGAACATACTAGAAATCCCTTCACTGACCAGGAGATCACAGAAGAACTACATACTGTTATTGCGGCTGCGTTCGATACTACATCACATTCGTTGGATACTATTTTTGTAATGATAGGATCATTCCCAAAAGTTCAAGAGAGGATGTTTGAAGAGTACGTTGCATTTTTTACTAAGAAAAGGAAGATTACGTGTAAAACCAAGAGTTTAGAGTGAAGAGGCTTATACTCAGCAGTGGGTGGAACAAGACTGCTAATAATGATAAAGTTTAAAAAGTAGGGCCCATCTTTTATCATCTGATCTGTTATGACGTAAGGACCCGAGACGTTATCTTTAACGGCTTGTCCCCAAGTTCAATGTCGTTTAGCGAGCTTTAGAAAGGGCCACCAAAATTTACAAAACTCAAATTATTTTGATTTGTAAAAAAAAGTAAAACCAAAAATTGTGCTTTCATGAAATTAACGCTATGTTGGGATCTCTGAGATATCAAATCAAGAATGAGGTGACCTGATAATGAGTTTGGAACATAGCTTACAGAATAAGCAAGCTAAACTGGCAATACACTTGCCAGTAGAGCTGATAACAATATACCCGGCAGCAGAGCTGATGACAATATACCCGCCAGTAAAGCTGATGACAATATACCCGCTAGTAGAGCTGATGCAAACGAGGTGGGGTGACTGTCTTCACCGGATGGCTGGAAGCTGCCGGATGAGAGCGGTTTCGAATGGCGTGCGATTGGAGCGGCCTATGCTCAGAAGGGGACTGGTGTAGGCAGATGGTGATACTATAGAATTTCATTTAATTGAATACTAGCTTTCGTCCGTCACTTGTATATCTTCATCCTGGATATTTGTATACAAATATTCAGTAAAGTGACTTATGTCCTTCTCCATGTCCCAGACTGCCTATCTGTCAAATTTAGAATTTTGTGAAAAGGTTAAAGACAGACAGACATACATAGTTCTGCCCTCCTAACATATACAAACGTAACTACCCAAAGTATAGGTGCGAGATTCATTTAAAATTAAATGACAACATCCGGGATTACTAGATAAGTTGTTTGGCCAAGTGTGGCCTAACAAGCGCGATTTCAGATTACACTATAATCGAAAAACGAAATGATATTATCACTCGAAGTTGTATTGATCATATTTTTGTAATATCGAGCTCGTTAGACCTCTACTTGGCGGCGCTCGGTATGGTTATGACAGACCATCGCATGATCGTGTTGTCTTGCATCATAGGCGGAGCTAAAGACGCTATGCAGAATAATTTTGCAAAAGTAAAATAATGTATTAATTATAATAAATTAAAACTGAAGTTGGACGCCATGGATTGGAATGTAGTTGTCAATATGCAATGCCCTTTAAATATATTGTATAATTATATTAAAATATCTTAGAGTGTTGTTATGAGAAATCCAAGTATTTAAAAACAATTATACCAACAGCAAAAAGAATAAAGTGTTGTGGATAACCAGTAAAATTAATAATATGTGTCATGAAAGAGATTTATTCTTCAATTGGTGGAAACAGGATAGAAATATTAAAATAATTTTAAAAAACAATTTAATAAACAAAAAATAAATAAGACTTAAAAGTAATAGACAAATCCCGAAACCAACATGACTTCACTTCAACCTAATTAATGAAAATAAAATGAATAAAAAGAAAATGTGGGACATATTAAACACAATATCTGGTCGAATTTGTAAGTGAGTAGACAAAGCAATAATCAAAGCATTCAAGAAAAATGATTTAACTATAAGTATAATAGCCAACAATGTCAGTAAGGGATTTAGCGAAATCTTAAAGAAAATATTACCTAAATCAAAATAAAATGAATTTCTGAATCAGAATACATGTTTCCAGTTAACAAGTCCACGTTATTTAAAAAACCTACCGTTCGTAATATATCAACTGTTATAAAAACTCTTATTAATAAATCACCTGATATACCTAGATGGCATTCGATGTATAGACGTGTAAGCTCGAAGTGATAAGGTAGTTATGGTTATTGTTAAACTAATAAGCACTATTAAATAAGTTGGATAATATCCACAAGAATTAAAAGCAGGTATCGAGCGACCAATTTATAAAAATGCATCTCATAGTAACTATGACAGCTACAGGCCCATTACAATATTACCAGTCATAGATAAGATAGTAGAAAAATACGTGTGTCAACCAAATCAGAATTTTTACATAAAAAATGATATCTTATCGAGTTTTCAGTTTGGCTTTCAATATATCAACTTCAATTCTGCTTTATAAATTCACAGATGAAATAAACCAACACCTCAATTATAAAAAAACATGTTATCCTATTATTCATTGATTTTAGCAAAGCCTTTGATACCCTCAGGTATGATACACTTATAAACAAGCTTGATAATACAGGGGTTTTAGGCCCGATATTAAACTGATGCAAATATTATTTAAAAAACAGAACATGCCATGTAAAAATCACCAATGAACTCAGTGACGAAGTGGTAGTAGATACGAGAACAGCACAAGGTTCAGATAGGACCCTTGCATTATTCAAACTCAAACTCAAACTCAAAGCATTTATTTCAATTAAACCATTTACAGGCACTTTTGAATTGTCAAAGAGTCGGTCAGTTAGTCAGAAAGTTGAAGCTAGTTGCCCATTCCAAAACGTAGATCTCTATGGAGAAGAACGGGCAAGAAACTCCAAGGACACTCTTTTAAATATAGAAATTACAAAATCCTGGGTACAATACTTTTGTTGCTTCTATATGTGAGAACAATGTAAAATAAAATAATAATCAAAAACGATTAAAAATATAAGATTCAAAATAAGCAATGGCAGATAAGAGATGACCAGTCTCAACCGACGGTGCCCGTTCACGAACATGACGCGTGGATCAGCACCATCCAGCTCAACCATTTTGTAGGGAACCGAATGATCCAACACACTCGCCACCATCAGCGAGACATTTAAGTGAGCATGACATACTCTCAACTGCCATGCTCTTTCAAGTTAACATACAACAAAACAACATAGTAAACGGCTCCATGGTACTCACATTTACAAATATTGAAAAAAAAAAAAATGCTTCTAAATTATATAAAACTATAGTTTGCAATGAATTTGTGAAATTAAAAGAATTTTACTACCAAAAGGAAAAAAAAAGCATTATTAACTTTTGGAGTATTCAACAATTAAACCTTGGTTAAGTAAAAATAAAAAGTAAACATTAAGTTCGTAAAGTCAGAAAAAATAAAAAATAAAATAAAAAAGGGGAAGCAACTCTTCCAAAAAATAAACATGTTAACTAGTGAGCCCAAGTGGCTGTGGAGCAGGACCAGCATTATGCCAAGCATTTTTATCTATGATATAATCATCCAACTTATAATATGCTTGTCTACATAGTGTGCGTTTAATGCAAGTTTTAAATTTCTTCTCATTTAGTTGAAGAATATCGAGTGGTATTTTATTATAACATTTTACACAGTACCCCATAAAAGAAGTGTGTACTTTAGACAACCTGAAACGTGGTTGATCTAATTTGTTCCTATTTCTTGTGTTAAAATTATGCCTATCACTTATTTTACTAAAAAGACGTAAATTTTTTCGAACATACATAATGTTTTCATATATATACTGACAAGGTACCGTCATGATGTTAATTTTCTTAAACAGTTCCCTTAGAGATTCACGTCTGCGGAGGTTGTAGATGGCTCTGATAGCCCTCTTTTGCAAAATAAAGATAGAATCAATATCTGCGGCCCGTCCCCACAGCAAAATACCGTAAGACATGATGCTATGAAAGTAACTAAAATAGACCAGTCTCGCGGTATCCACGTCTGTTAGTTGGCGGATTTTCCAAACAGCGTAAGTGGCTGAACTCAGCCGCCCTGCAAGTGATGTTAAGTGAGGACCCCACTGTAGTTTTGAGTCAAGCGTGATTCCCAGGAAAACTGTTTTTTTGACGAATTCTAGTGTCTCCTTATTCAATACAACGTGACATTCACTACTTCTAACATTCGGTAACGCGAATCTTATGCATTTCGTTTTTTTATTTAGCCTACGTCAATGACACGGAGCATGTTAGAAGCAATTTCTCAGTCTATCAGTACGCGGACGATACCTATCTCGTAGCAGCTGTTAAAGACTTTTCTAAGGCTGAACAATTGATTCAAAATAATTTTGATAATGAGCAAGTGGTCTCGTGATGCTGGACAGGTGCTTAATGCTGGTTAAACTAAAACTATCCACGTTCGGTCTAATCACTTACTCAACTCTGACAAGCCAGTTAAAATAATTGGGCACGCTCACCAATGTTTGCATGAAGTGCAATTATCTAGGCTTGGTTGCAAATGTGTACCACTGGAGCAAGTTACTAACTACAAATATTTGACTTTAGTCGTTGATAAAAGAAAAAGAAAAAAAAAATGATGACAGATTTAACTGGGGCTATCACATAGACTCCATATTTTGTGATAAACTATGAGAAATGCTAGCAGTTCACCCCCTCCCGTACGTTACGCACTCCTCACCAATTACACATTGTCAGGTCGGAGGAAGTATTGTGATAAAATAGTGCTACATGCTCTGAGTTTACGGTCCTTTACCAGTATTTGGGCTCTGAGTTGAGAAGATTAGATCACACAGGGACTGTTATTTGGTTGTTTACCACAGTAAATATTGGTCCATTGTATAAAATGTTTTTGCATCGACTAAAGCATACATTTTCATTCCATACTTAGCTGGTTTTAATGGAATATGCTGACGAAAACTATACCTCTCTCGAAAGGCAACCAACTCTTCATCTAATGTTGGGTACTCATAAGGTATTTTGGCTCTTTCGTATGAAGATCGGCATATGTCGCAGATCGGTGCCAAAAGATCAATCTTTACTCTTTCATCCCTGGTGATAGCATCATCAAATATCATACCAATCAAATAAAATCAATATTTTTATATCAGTCCCATCAGAAGCCCATAGAACATTGAGGTTTTTTCTACCGGAACACAATAATCCAACTAAGAACAAAAGTTTCAAAACTGCTTTTATTTCAGTTTTAGTTAGTTCGGAATACAGAGAATTTATGTGTTGTCCAAGTGGTACCTGCAGTCTAGCTATGCATACTTTTGCATTGGTATATTTCACTATCGGTTCTGATAATATCCAAAAAAATACTCAAAACATTCTTAATAACTTTTGTCTTTGAGTTGGCTCTCTACTCCCGGCAAATGTGTAATAATGTTTTAATTTATTTACGAATGTTAGTCCTTAGTGGCATACACTGATATGTAGACGGGCCCCCGAAACCCCAGCTCGTGCCTTGAAACTAATAGTGATACCTACTACGCACAATAGTCGTAAGATAACACTTACGGTTATTATATTTTGGCAAGCCGGTTCCATACAGTTTTAGTTTACTAGACAAGACGATATTAAATTACGATACATCCGATTTTAGTAGTAGGTAGCTAAGTAAGAAATTATTATCAAAACTTGTTATAAGAACCGCAACTGATAGTTACTGCTGTCATGCTTAGCATTAAGTCAGTTTTTTTTTTTTAATATACTAAACATAACGACGGTAATATCCTGATAATCTTGTTTTCAGTAGTAGATAATTACAATATTAATTTTCATTAGTAATGAAAACCACCGTAAATAATAGTCACTGCAGCTGTTATGTCTAGTATTATTTTCACATAATAACTTAATATAGTTCAGATATCCACCGTATAGTTATGACGGTGTTTATTTTTGGGATAAATTTTCGATGCATTATCAAACATAAATAAACACGTTAAGCTAAAGGGTCGTAAGAGCTCAAGTGGTTTTTATAAATAGTTTTCTGTGTGAGATGTCACGTCAATGTATAAAAACCGTAAGAGCTCTTGTACGTAAGGGCCGTACCCTTACGTACAAAAAAAATGGCAGTTACGCCGCTTATGACTAAAACTGTCTCCGTTAGAGTAGATTTTATCAAAAACACGTTAAAGAGAACATTATGATATTATCTTGATCTAATCACGTTGATTCCGAATCAAGTATTAACTAATTTTTCATAAAATTGCTAGTTGCGTTTGTCTTAGTTCGGAGGGCAGTTACTTTCACATTTATAATACTAAGTTTGTCATTTTCAGAATTATGCAAGTTTTAGGTACAGATAGAGACGTGGCCAAGGAAGATTTAAGGAAGTTAGTATATACAGAAGCAGTGATTAAGGAGAGCCTTCGAATGTTTACTACGGCACCAATTATTTTAAGATCTATAGACAGAGATGTAAAACTAAGTAAGTTGATGGTTTTTATTGTTATGTTGAGTTGCTACAACATTTCATAAAAGACAATATTTTTCGCAAAGCACAGGGACCGTACGTAACGTGAACTGTGATGGTCACAATCACAAGGGTTCATGCTCAAATTAATTATTTTATCTTTATGCTTTTGTTTGTCCATTCCTGATCATTGCTCGTATATTATCAGAATATTTTGATTTGTAAAGATGCAGCATTTTTCCCTTGCCTCATAACCGTAGCTAAGAATAATATATATTAGAAATGACAGCTAATTAGGGAGACTAACACAAAATGGTAGCAGGACACTTGCGTGAAAGATATTTGTGCAAAAGACACTTGCGCGAACCCACTTGCGCAAAAAGACATTTCTCGGTGGCACCATCGAAATTTTGATTTTGACCCCATTATTGTTGTCAGCGCCCTTAAAACCATGAACACGACATCCACTATGAAAAATTTACAAATTTTCGGTAGTGCCATCTCGAATTTTTATTTTGACCGCAATTTTTTTATCAGCGATCTCGAAAACCATGAAATTGGGTGTCATGATCATGGTTTTCGAGGTCGAGGACGATGTTGAAAAATAATAAAATAATTAGCACTTTTGCTCAACCCTTTGAAAGAATACAGGCGTGATATTATGAAGAAATCTCATTCCTGCAACTTTTTCTGCAAGTGTCTTTCGCGCAAATGTCCATTCGGGAAAAAATCCAATCATGCAAAAGTTCCTTCGCGCCAAAGTCCATTGGGAAATGTCTTTCGCGTAAGCGTCCCAAATCCGCACAAAATATGTAAGATGGACGTTTTAGGTCGCATGCGTCTTATGCATGGAGATTTGATTCGTATGTTAATGATATAAATTAGTAGTCCTATAGTTATCTAAAATATACGTACCTACGGTTATTATTTTTACATTTGCCTTTTGTAAATAATTATTGACTATTTTGACTACTGGACAGACCCCTTCGTCCCCAGTCTTTTGTCCTCTGACTTTGTTTCACTATTTCTTCTCAGGCGCAGTCAGATAGGTAATGTCAACTCTATCAAGCTTCTTTTTGATTTATTTTAATATGACATGTAAATGTGATTCCGATATCCTATTCACAGAATTTACAGAATAAACAATTTAATTTCAGTTCATATCAGTCGTCCAGTTGTGAAATAGTACGCACGGCGCACGGGGCAAATAGTCCTATGTACTAATAACGTTGTTCTGTGTAGCTATTTAACATCTTTCATCGTCTATTTATCTGCCTAGCCGTTTCCCAATTATGTTGGGATCAGCTTCCAGTCTAACTGGATGTTGCTGAATACCAGTATTTTACACGGAGCGACTGTCTATCTGATCTCCACAACCCAGTATCTGGGTAATACGACACCCCTTGGTAAGACTGGTTGTCAGACTTTCGGGCTTCTGACGACCCGTTTTGAGTGTCAAAGATTCACGAATGATAGCCGGGACTAACAGCTTAACGTGCTTTGCGAGGTACGGAGGAGTCTCGGTATGTAGAGATGGTCAAATAATAATCAGTTTATTGCAAACGTGTTATACAGAGGTTGGAATAAGATTATAAGTTTCAAACCTGACCTCCACAACCCAGTTACTGGGTAAACGATACCCGTTGGTAAGACTGGTTGTCAGATTTTTGGGCTTCTGACCACCCGTAACGGTTTTTCGAAGGACCTGAGCTAATAAATTTGTTCGGGATTCACATATAACGCGCGGGGGAGGTCATTTCAAAAGTTTCTGTATCCTTATATTATTAAAAAAACAAAGCCCCCCGCCACGTCTGTTTGTCTGAATGCGATAAACTCAAAAACTACCGAACGGATTTTCAAACGGTTCTCTCCAATGGACGAAGTTATAATTCATAAAGGTTTTGTGTAAATTTTCTGAAATATGAAGATGATAGTTGAAGGTGTCCGAAAAAAAATCATGCCGACTGGGAGTTTTACTGGCGTGCGCCACGTATATCGTAAGAGATACATAAAGTTAATGTTCTACAGGATTGCACATCTTAAAAAGTTCAAAAAAAAGTCCGCGATAGTAAATATAATGTCTACCCTTTAAGGATGACAGAATAACCACCAAACAGCCGCTATGGCCCACGCACAATGATCCACCTGTCGGACTAAAGTGTGGAAACCAAACCCCCTAACGTAGAACATAGAAGGATGACAGAATTTAATAAACAATTTATTGTTTTTTCCGATGCTATTTTGTCCGGTATTATATTAATCCTTATGCAATAAAAAAAATATTTAAAATTGGCATTTAATTTATGTTAAAATATGCCTTGTCATCATACATTATGAATATGCATCATTTAGCATGAAATAAACAAATTAATACTTTCAAGATATCACATATTAAAAATTACGTGTAACAAAATAATTATGGTTGAAGGCAGCGCAACGCTAGGACAGGAGTCAATGACCTTTACCTCGGCTATTACGTACGCGATCATCACTTCGCTTACCTTTAAGGCAAAAGCGTCAAAGTAGCCCGGGAAATTCCAATTTTCTTACGTTTTTTGCAATTTGCAGGTCATCATCAGGTTATATGATGATCTCAATATATGATTCGCAGCCGTATAAAATGTTTATTTATAGAATTATAATTATTATGCAATCCTATTGAATTACTATTTCATGAAATCATGTTATTTGAGGATAATGTTAACTTAAGGAACTGTATTTCTGATTCTAATGATTATAATTCTGTAAAGTCATATTTGTTATGGATGCAAATCAAATTTTAATCAACATACAACCTGACACTGACCTGCAAATTGCGCATCCCTCTTAATCTCGGTAGTAAGTTCCCGTGGGATATTTTCTGACATCAACGCGGGCGAAGCCGTGGGCAAAAGCTAGTGATGAATATGGAAAAGAACCATATGCTAGATTTGTCATACCTACTGTACCGACTTGTATTAGCCTACTCAAATATTTACATATGAATCAAATTCCAATGAATATAGAAGATAAGTAAGATTTTTAATCGAAGTCTCAATCAAAGAAAAATCTTACTTATTTAGTACTGACCCAAATTAATTGTCCACCACTGTTCTATACAGGGTGTCCGGTAATTAATGGATAACCTTAAATTGGGTCATGGTAAAACTAATGGCCAATCTGAAAAAAAAACCAAATTTTTTTTTTACCGGTGTTACATTTTTATACACCACGGCCACAAATTAAGGAATTCTATCAGTTTTTTATTGTTATAGTAATTTACGTTAACTGAGGTGATAGATAGGCAATAAATAATAAGACTACGGCGTTTCCAGACATAATGTTAAGACAGCCCCAGGGCTGCCAGGACAGCCTGGGGACAGCCCCAGGCTGTCCTGGCAGCCCTGGGGCTGTCTTAACATTATATATATATATTAATTTATTCTCAGGTAAATAACACCCATATCCAAACATAAATTAACAAATTAATAAGATTAATTAAAATACAATAAAATCAAATAAAATCAAACATCTAATAAAATAAAATGAAAATAAATTATGTTAAAATAAAATCAATAATAAAAAATAAATATTAAATCAAATAAAAGTAAAAATAAATAAACAATTCCACAATAAAATTAATACCCTCTCTCCGACACTGGTACAGCAACATGTCTGCTGGAACAATGCCGAATGAAAGGGCAGTCCAGCCTTCCCGCAATCATCGCCAGTACGATGTTTGTTTTTGGCAGTATAGCATTGTGAACTGACTGACCGGATTGTTGTTATATTTGCTCCTCAGTATTTAAATGAGTTTAGTGGTAAAAAGTGGATGTTGTAGCAATAATATACTGTTAACTTAAAGCCAGTGAAGCGACCTATTGACCTATGTAATTTTTATGATAATCGGCTTAAGTTATACAAAGTTATAGTGAAAATAAAACTGTGAAAAAAACTCTAAATTTGAAAACAGTGTTAACGAACTTTATCCCTGACCTACGACAACCCGCGAAGCGCTCGATACCTCCCGCGCTGACCGCCGCTGTCCCCGCTGTCGCCTGCGCTTCAGTACTCAGCGCATAGAGATAAAAAATTTTGTTACTTTATGTTAAGTCTCGCTGGCGGAGTGGTATATGTGGCAGGTTTGATCTACTCAACGTGTCGCCGGTTCAAATCTCATATTGTGAAATACTTTTTGTGCTATATTAATTCTCTACAATAACACTAAAGAGGCGTAAATATGAGCTTCTTCGAGAATATTACTTTTCGGCGGACGCGTACCCGTACCCAATCACATAATGAAAGTATAGTGGAACAATGTAATAATTCCAATGACTCGATAGATGGCAACACACACAGTTTACCTACAATATCGGATGATGAAAACGACGAAGTCACACAATTAAAACAACAAATTGACCAACTCAACTCAGATTTACTGGCGGCCCATGAAGAAATAAATAATTTATCATGTGAAAACACTGAGCTAAAGAGGACGATTGACTCGCTAAATAACAAACATAGACTTGTAAAAAAAGCAACTAAGAAGCTAATTAGTGACATTGGGACACCTAATAAGGAGCAAGCCACTCCTATTCGAAATTCAAATCCACATAAGAAACTGGAAAGTTCTGCAATAACTTTAACTCCAAAACATGTAAATACTTTAGTTACGAAACAGATTAATACAATACATAATAGTCCATCGCTCACCGTTAAACCAAATATGGAGGTAGTTAACAATAAACTACAACAAAAACATAAATTGTGTATTCTGAGTTCTTATAAGACAAACAAGATCTTATCAATAGCAGAAACAACATTCCCGAACTATAATATGTGTCACTACCTCAAACCATATTGTGGGATAAGGCATCTCGTTAGCGACATCGATAAAAAATTAACTACTTTTACGTCTGATGATTACTGCATAATTCTCATCGGCGAAGAGGATTTCATCACAACAAACAACTATCATGATCTAATTCATAACTTGCGTGAAACACTTGTAGCTGTGAATAACACAAATATTATAATATGTTTACCTACGTATAAATACAGCTATTACTCTAATATGTACAACTTAAGAGTAGAATTGTTCAATAACCTGTTATACAATGACATTCAGATACACAACTATGCATTTCTATATGACTCTAATTACGATCTACCCTTTGATTATACAATGTTTTCTAAGTTAAATGGTGTGATTAATAATACTGGTATGAACAATATTTTTTGCAATGTAAAATATGATATTGACATGACCTTTCATAATATTGTTTTTCCAATTATAATAATATAGGCAATGTCTCTCATAAAATAGATGCTCCTGAAGCTGGGAACAATCAAAATTTTTTTCTTGTATAACCATATTCATGTTATTCATCAAAACACAAACGGTTTAATAAGTAAATCGGACTTATTAAGCTTACATATAAATGATCTTGCTAGCCTTGGTAAACATGTGGATGTACTTTGTGTTACAGAACACAATATGACAGAAGAGGACCATTGCAATCTTTGTATTCCAAATTATACTCTTGCTACCTTCTATGCAAGAAAGTCCCGGAGAGGTGGCTCATGCATCTTAGTAAATAATAAACATTTGTATAAAATTCTCGACTTAAAAGAATATTGCAGTTCTTGTATCTTAGAATCTTGTGCAATTGAATTAATCGAGCATCAAATAATTATAGTCTGTATTTATAGATCTCCTAAGAATAATATCGACTCTTTAACTTCATTTTTCTATAACTTTGATGGAATCTTAAGGAAAATATGTCCCAATTCCAAAAAAAAGGTGCTGATTTGCGGAGACTTTAACATCGATATTTTAAAAACCACGAAAATGTCAATGCAATTTCAAAATATCTTACATAGCTTTAATATGAAATTAGGTGTGCGTGAACCGACCCGGCTAGATAGCGGTACATGCATCGACAATATTATACACAATGTAAGAGGAAGTGTATGTGAGGTAATGGAGTTAGCCGTCTCTGACCATACAGCTCAGATTATAAAATGTCCCGTCAAAAAGACCTGCACGATCACACACTGGTTCTCTTATAAACGCGATTTGTGCCAGGAAAATGTCAAAAAATTTAAAGAGGCTCTCCAAAGTCTTAGTTTTAATAGTGTTTATAGCTGCAAAGATCCAAACAATGCATTTAAAGAATTTCATAACTTATTCAAATTATTTTACGATCTGTGTTTCCCTTTACAGAAAATAAAAAATGTAACTACTAAACCACAGAAATGGATCACAAAAGGCATTAAACTGTGCTCTAAACGTAAACGTGAGATGCTATGGACCTTCAGGTGGCATCCAAATGTAGTCAATAAACAAAGATATAATTCCTATTCCAAACGTTTAAAAACAATTATCAAATTGACCCAAAAATCGCAAAATAGTCATTTTATCAATAACGCTGTAAATAAAATTAAAGCAACCTGGAGGGTTATAAACTCATCAAAAAATAACATTCCAAGGAACAGTCCCTATAAACTCCTTATTGACAATAAATACGTAACAAATCCAACTGACATTGTAGAACTATTTAATAATCATTTTATTGACCAAATACAGCCAACAAACAATTCTGACCATAAAATAACAGTAACAAATTCAAACATGAACTCATTATTCTTATCACCCACAGTACCAATTGACATTTATAAAATAATTACGACTCTGAAAAATACGAATAGCTCTGGCTTTGACGACATTGAGACTAAGATAATAAAAAGCGTAGCTGTTGAAATTTCACCGGTTTTTAGCTTTATTACTAACCTATGTATAGAACATGGTGTTTTTCCCGAAGATTTAAAACTGTCCGTAATAAAACCACTACATAAAAAGGATGATCCTGAAAATATACAAAACTACAGACCCATTGCTCTTCTTTCAATATTTTCCAAAATAATTGAAAAGGTTATTTATAATAGTAAATACATGTTTCTTGAAAAAAATGGCATTTTAACTAAAGAGCAGTATGGTTTTAGAAAGTGTAAAAACATAAACATGGCCATTTATGAATTGGTCAATGAAATAGTTACTAATATGGACCAAAAAATACTTGTAACAGCCTTATTTATGGATATGACTAAGGCTTTCGATTATGTTGACCATGGAATCTTTCTAAATAAGCTATATAAATATGGCATTAGGGGCAAAGTTTTAAGCTTAATAAAGTCATACCTTACTGGCAGAAAACAGGTAACTAGTATTTCAGCAGTCGATGTTCAAACTAAAACTGAAATTAATTACCAATCGAGAGAGAGACAAATTTACTATGGTGTGCCTCAGGGGAGTGTGCTTGGCCCTTTATTATTTTTATGCTATATAAATGACCTTCCGAAAACCATACCACATCCTATGACCCTATTTGCTGATGACTGTACTGTAGTATTTTCTGGTAAAAATAGAGACTTATATGAAAATGACATAAACAGTAGCTTAAGTCTAATAATTCAATGGCTAAATAATAACAACTTACAGATTAATTTTAATAAAACTCAAATAATGACATTTAAACAACGAACTAATCCTAAAATTCTTGACATTAATTATGACCAAAATAAGATTATTAAAACGGAACGAACCAAATTTCTAGGTATTTGGCTAGACGAAAACATGACATGGAAAACACACATGGAGACAATGATAAAAAAAATTCATCAATTTTGCTATGCTCTACACAATTTGAATAAGGTTGCAAATCGTAATACTGTCCTTACTGCATATCATGCATATGTCTCCACAACTCTTCGTTACGGCATAATATTTTGGGGCAACTCTACCAATAGAGAAATGGCATTTAAGGCCCAAAAACAATGTCTTCGAGCCATATGTTTGTTAAAAACCACCGAAAGTTGCAAACCATTTTTTGTTAGTTTAAAAATACTTACGCTTCCATCTCTCTATATTTATGAAATTTCAATATTTGTTAAGGAGAATCTGTCTAAATTTGAAAAACTTAATACTAGACGTCACCAAAGCACACTAAAATCAAAAAAACACAATACTGCACTTTTCTCAAAGAGTTGTCTCGGCATGGGTCCAAAGATTTTCAATAAACTACCAAAAACTTTAAAAAGCATGACCAACATAAGCCATTTTAAATCGCAATTAAAAAAAATATTGATTGAAAAGGCTTACTACTCTATCAATGAGTTTTTAGATGATAGAAACATAAAATAAAAAAATGTCCGATCCACTTTTTATTCTGTCTTGTTTACGATGTTACTTGTTTGAAACAGTTTTATTTAGTTTGTAGTTTTTTACGCCTAATTTGTACGCCTTGCAAGGCAAAACATAGTGATACAATGCAAATTTTATACCATGTACCATATAACCTATGTTCAACAAATAAAATACTTTGACTTTGACTTTGACTTTGATGTTGGGGCTAACCCGAACCCTGCGCACCAAGGACGCGGCGCGCTTGCGCATTGTTGCGTGAAAGCAATCGATATGTGCCTCTGTGAACATACCCGAGGCGCTGCAGTGTCGGGGTAGCCCCATCACCGCCCTGAACGCGTTATTGTACTGGACGCGGATGGCGCCGTAATTTCTGTTAGAGTAGTGAGCCCACAGACTGCATGAGTACAGCGAAGTACAGTACGCTCTAAAGAGCGTAGCCTTAACCTCACTAGAGCACCGCGCAAATCTGCGGGCGATCATGTTAGCTCTAACAGACAATGCCCTCCGCTCCCGTTCCATGTCTGCGTGATCTTTGAGATCGACAGTCAAAACATGCCCCAAGTATGTAAACTGGTGAACCCTTTTCAAAGGAACCCCATTGAGTCTGACCGGAGGTATGCTTCCCGGACATTTTGCACTGGCGGTCTCAAAGATCATACATTGGCTTTTCTTTACATTATACAATAAACCGTGACCACAAGCATATTCCTCGCATATCTGTAACAGCTTCCTCAAGCCGCAGACCGAAGCACTCATCAGCACCATGTCATCAGCATAACTTAAATTATTGACACATGTACCGTCAATGTGACAGCCGACATGATGGCTGCTGAGCGCCACGATCAGCCCGTTAATATACAAATTAAACAGGGTAGGAGATGTTAAGCCACCCTGCCTGACTCCGCATTCGAGCTGATACGCATCCGACATTGCCCCCGCCCACCTAACACTATTAGACTGGTGCGCATACCAGTACTGGAACACGCTGATGAGTTCCGGCGGCAAACCTATGCTCCTCAGCTTGTTCCACAGCAGGTCATACACTACAAGGTCGAAAGCCTTGGACAGATCAAGGAAGCACGCATACACGGGTGTTTTACGGTCTGTATAATATTTGACGGTATGCTTAAGACTCAGTATTGCACTTTCAGTGGACAGCCGGGGGCGAAACCCGAACTGATTGTCGTGTAGTGTTACCGATCTATTTAACTGTGCATTAAGCAAACCGTCAAACACTTTAGCAGTTACAGTGGCAAGAGAAATAGGCCTGTAGTTACTCTTATCAGTAAGGTCACCAGTTTTATTCTTCACTACAGGTACTACCACTGTTTTCATGAAGTCTGCTGGCAAGTAGGAATGGCTCACGCACAGCGAGTAAAACATAGCCAGTACCCTGGCAATGTGTGGTCCGGCGTGTTGTAGGTGCTCAATGCTGAGACCATCATGACCCGGAGACTTACCTCTCGAGATAAGCATTATGGCTTTAGCTACGTCCTTAGCCCGGAAGGCAGTCCCCGCATCCCGACTGTTGACGTCAGCATTGAGCTCCGTCGCTGTACCCAATGGAGACTTCACCGAAAATTGGTTCTTAAAAAGATTCGCAATCTCCGTCGGGTCATTAATACCATCAATGCTCACAGGAATGCCAGGGCGTAAGTTTTCTTTCTTGGTGCCCTTCCAGAAACCGCGGAAATCCCCTTTACAATGTTTCACAGCTAGAGCGTCCATTCTTATTTGGTCCTGATGATTTTGGCACCATTTTAATCGAGACTTGAACACTCTTCTGCTATCGCACATTTCTTTATATAAAAATCCTGACTTAGGCCTACCACACAACACCCAATCGAGGAACCTAGATTTGGCCACCCTGTGAGCCTCGCTGACATGTTTGTTCCACCCGGCTATGCGTGGGCCACCCCCGCCCTTCCCCGTGCCCGTTCCCCGTTATGTCTGGAAACGCCGTAGTCTTATTATTTATTGCCTATCTATCACCTCAGTTAACGTAAATTACTATAACAATAAAAAACTGATAGAATTCCTTAATTTGTGGACATGGTGTATAAAAATGTAAAATAAGGCCACAAAAAACACCGATTATTATTAAAAAAATCATATTTTTGGTACCACCGGTAAAAAATTTTTTTTGTTTTTTTTTTCAGAATGGCCATTAGTTTTACCATGCCCCATTTTAAGGTTATCCATTAATTACCGGACATCCTGTATATGTATATAAGATTTGTTACCAGTCTTAACTTTTTTTTAGAGAATTACACCTTGCGTGCTGGTAGTGAGTGTGCCTTGCTACTACATGGCTTGAATCGCCATCCATCTTGGGGACCTGACGCCAACCAGTTCAGACCAGAAAGATGGCTGGATACCGCCACGTTGCCGACCAACAATACTACCGATGCAACTTTTAGTTTTGGCAAGCGATCTTGTTTCGGTAAGTACCTAAAGGGTGTAAAAAGACCCTTTACGAAGCCGTCATCTACGTAATAAACTACGTGAAAATTCGTAAGTGAAAATTTTTACGGTAGCAACGCAAAACATTGGGCTTATGCATGTTTAGAGACATGAGGAACAGGGTGTAAAGTTCACTCATCCTCTATAAAAAAGGGAGAATCCTCCGACCAGACGGGTGTCGTGTCTGGCGGACAACTGCCCAACGATTGATGTTGGATAGTCGTTTGCGCAGTAAACTATAATTACGCGATGCAGGATTTGTGTGACGTCAGGTCTTTGATGAGTAGTTCCCATGTGGCGACGTAGATGCCGCCACACATGCATCGGTACAGGGTTCGTAGGAGTATTTATTTTTAATTTTTTGTTTTCTTAAATAAACAATAAAAAAAATTGTACCTTTTACTTTCAATAATACTCTCCGTATCCAAAAGGTAATAGAAAAAAAATATCATAGTACCGGGAAAAACAAGGGTCTCTGGGCTTTGTTAGCTTGCGTATTCTGTGCTGAGCTCACGCAACGCGTCGTACGTTACGCCGGTAACAGGACTGGCCCATCAAGGAGCGCTGTCCCAAATTTGACACATTATTAATTTATTATACATAAAACAAAAGGTGTTTTCATAAAAAATGTCTATTAAAAGATAATTAATTAAATTATCTTTAAAATGATTAAGGTTTCAGAAAAATACGTAACTTTAAAAATTAATTACACTTAATATTAACATAATCTAAAATATTCACAGATTACTATCTATAAAAAAAAACTATCTCCTTTGTCAGAAAATACATTAGTTGTGTTAACCAAATTATTATCCCTTTATCATCATCATTATACCGCTACCGCTGGTTGAGACACTGAGGGTGGTTTTAGTTATTTTCATAGCGTTATGTCCTACGGTATTCTGCTGTGGGGCAAAGCTGCTGATATTCAAAATATATTTGTCCTTCAAAAACGAGCAGTTCGAGCAATTTACCAATGTCTCATATAATGTATTTATCAATGTCTCATAGAAACTCTGGCACCTAGGTGCCAGAGTTTCTATGAGACATTTTTTCAAACATATTAGTATCCTCACAGTGGCATCACAATTCATCTTCGCCAACACCCTATTTAGCTTTAATGTTTAATTTGTGTGTAGATCAAGGGGTATTCCCGGATTTAATGAAGTACAGTAAAGTTATTCCACTTTTCAAGTCCGGGGACAGCAAGGACACTAATAATTATAGACCCGTGTCGGTTTTGCCGGTTTTCAGCAAGGTGTTTGAAAAAGTAATGTTAAATCAAATGCTCAATCATTTTAATCGTAATAACATCCTACACGATCAACAGTATGGTTTCACCAAGGGACGTTGCACAACCGACGCCGGTGTCACTTTATTAAAACACATCTTTAACGCATGGGAAGAGGCACAGGATGCAATAGGTATCTTTTGTGACCTATCCAAAGCATTTGATTGCGTTAATCACGAAACACTGCTGTTGAATCTTGAGCATTACGGACTGGGTAAACTTGCGCTTAGCTTAGTAAAATCATATTTGAATGATAGACAGCAGCAAGTTCAAATAAACGGTGTAAATTCATTGGGTTTAAAAGTCAAAATGGGTGTACCACAGGGCTCGATATTGGGCCCATTCGTCTTTTTAGTATATATAAATGATTTACCTCATTTATTGAAAAACCGACCACAAATGGTGTTATTTGCTGATGACACATCACTGATTTTTAAGGTAAACAGTCATGCAAAGGAGCTTGACGACGTAAATAACGCTATGCTAAGGGTCCATAATTGGTTTACTGTAAATAATTTAGTATTAAATGAGAAGAAAACGAAATGTATAAGATTCGCGTTACCGAATGTTAGAAGTAGTGAATGTCACGTTGTATTGAATAAGGAGATACTAGAATTTGTCGAAAAAACAGTTTTCCTGGGAATCACGCTTGACTCAAAACTACAGTGGGGTCCTCACTTAACATCACTTGCAGGGCGGCTGAGTTCAGCCGCTTACGCTGTTTGGAAAATCCGCCAACTAACAGACGTGGATACCGCGAGACTGGTCTATTTTAGTTACTTTCATAGCATCATGTCTTACGGTATTTTGCTGTGGGGACGGGCCGCAGATATTGATTCTATCTTTATTTTGCAAAAGAGGGCTATCAGAGCCATCTACAACCTCCGCAGACGTGAATCTCTAAGGGAACTGTTTAAGAAAATTAACATCATGACGGTACTTTGTCAGTATATATATGAAAACATTGTATGTTCAAAAAAAATTACATCTTTTTAGTAAGATAAGTGACAGGCATAATTTTAACACAAGAAATAGGAACAAATTAGATCAACCACGTTTCAGATTGTCTAAAGTACACACTTCTTTTATGGGGTACTGTATAAAATGTTATAATAAAATACCACTCGATATTCTTCAACTAAATGAGAAGAAATTTAAAACTTGCATTAAACGCACACTATGTAGACAAGCATATTATAAGTTGGATGATTATATCATGGATAAAAATGCTTGGCTTAATGCTGGTCCTGCTCCACAGCCACTTGGGCTCACTAGTTAACATGTTTAATTTTGGAAGAGTTGCTTCCCCTTTTTTATTTTTTCTGACTTTACGAACTTAATGTTTACTTTTTATTTTTATTTAACCAAGTTTTAATTGTTGAATACTCCAAAAGATAATAATGTATTTTTTTTCTTTTTGTTAGTAAAATTCTTTTAATCTCACAAATACATTGCAAACTATAGTTTTGTATAATTTAGAAGCATTTTTTTTTCTATTTTGTTAATGTGAGTACCATGGAGCCGTTTACTATGTTGTTATGTTGTATGTTGACTTGAAAGAGCATGTCAGTTGAGAATATGTCATGCTCACTTAAATGTCTCGCTGATGGTGGCGAGTGTGTTGGATCATTCGGTTCCCTACAAAATGCTTGAGCTGGATGGTGCTGATCCACGCGTCATGTTCGTGAACGGGCGCCGTCGCGTCGGTTGAGACTGGTCATCTCTTATCTGCCATTGCTTATTTTTAATCTTATATTTTTAATCGTTTTTGATTATTATTTTATTTTACTTTAGTTTTTAGAGATAGATTTAACCTTTGTTCAAAGGCATACTATTCTATCAACGACTACTTAAATGATAAAGTTGGTCGCTGTGATTAACTCAAGACAATGTTTATGTTCTTTCTCCAGAATTACCCTACCTACTGACTGGTTATATGTGCTTATATAATTGTTTATTTTATTTGACTTTATAATTCAATTCATTTTAATTTAATTTTAAATTATGGTGGTTTAATTTTATATTACAATGTTTTTTTTATGAGTAGAACTCATAAAAAAAACATTTTTATGTTTGATTGTGATTGTCGAGGTCGCTATCTAGCCACATTAAAATATGTGGTTAGCTAGCGACCTCAACAATTGATCATATTATTTTTTGCTTGACCAACCGGCAGCAAGTTCGTCATGATCCTTAGATATCACTGCATGCCGTAGTAATAGTAATTAACTGTTTATTTATTTTACTTCGATGGTCCTATTTTATCATTTATAACTTCCAGCTACAGTTATACATCTACATGTAAGCGGGCACGCCCTTTATGACTGGAGGCTTTTATTTAAATATTGTTTACGTTTAGTCTTTATTTTTTTTATTTGAAGAAATTTAAAACTTGCATTAAACGCACACTATGTAGACAAGCATATTATAAGTTGGATGATTATATCATGGATAAAAATGCTTGGCTTAATGCTGGTCCTGCTCCACAGCCACTTGGGCTCACTAGTTAACATGTTTAATTTTGGAAGAGTTGCTTCCCCTTTTTTATTTTTTCTGACTTTACGAACTTAATGTTTACTTTTTATTTTTATTTAACCAAGTTTTAATTGTTGAATACTCCAAAAGATAATAATGTATTTTTTTTTCTTTTTGTTAGTAAAATTCTTTTAATCTCACAAATACATTGCAAACTATAGTTTTGTATAATTTAGAAGCATTTTTTTTTTTCTATTTTGTTAATGTGAGTACCATGGAGCCGTTTACTATGTTGTTATGTTGTATGTTGACTTGAAAGAGCATGTCAGTTGAGAGTATGTCATGCTCACTTAAATGTCTCGCTGATGGTGGCGAGTGTGTTGGATCATTCGGTTCCCTACAAAATGCTTGAGCTGGATGGTGCTGATCCACGCGTCATGTTCGTGAACGGGCGCCGTCGCGTCGGTTGAGACTGGTCATCTCTTATCTGCCATTGCTTATTTTTAATCTTATATTTTTAATCGTTTTTGATTATTATTTTATTTTACTTTAGTTTTTAGAGATAGATTTAACCTTTGTTCAAAGGCATACTATTCTATCAACGACTACTTAAATGATAAAGTTGGTCGCTGTGATTAACTCAAGACAATGTTTATGTTCTTTCTCCAGAATTACCCTACCTACTGACTGGTTATATGTGCTTATATAATTGTTTATTTTATTTGACTTTATAATTCAATTCATTTTAATTTAATTTTAAATTATGGTGGTTTAATTTTATATTACAATGTTTTTTTTATGAGTAGAACTCATAAAAAAAACATTTTTATGTTTGATTGTGATTGTCGAGGTCGCTATCTAGCCACATTAAAATATGTGGTTAGCTAGCGACCTCAACAATTGATCATATTATTTTTTGCTTGACCAACCGGCAGCAAGTTCGTCATGATCCTTAGATGTCACTGCATGCCGTAGTAATAGTAATTAACTGTTTATTTATTTTACTTCGATGGTCCTATTTTATCATTTATAACTTCCAGCTAAAAGTATACATCTACATGTAAGCGGGCACGCCCTTTATGACTGGAGGCTTTTATTTAAATATTGTTTACGTTTAGTCTTTATTTTTTTTATTTCAGCCTGAGTACATTTCTCGATATTTTTGGTTGGTATATTGGCGTGTGCTAGCTGACATATGGCTATTAATTTATAATTTAAATTATGTTTTGTGTCTTAAGTAGCTTTGCGTTTCGAAAAGGGCTGATTCTTAGCCTAGTTTCAATAAATGACTTTTGAATTTGGAATTATGGTGTGGGAATACTAGTTGAGGCTGGGGTGCCTGGGAGCAGGCACAGCTAAAAGAGAGGTTATTTGTGAGAGAATCATTAACACTACTCGTTTAGGCGTGATCTTGAGTATAAAATAATTAAAAGTCGGTTATTGTCGCCTTAAGGGTATTTTTTTACAACAGTTATTTATTACACGACTGTCCAAAAGGGAGTATAATGTTTTCTGGGTTCATGTATAATGTTTTCATATTCATATCATATCTTTATTTACACAGTGCTGCCGCTACATTCTTGGAAGCGGTCAAAATTATATTTAACAAATTAATTATGTAGAATGAATAAAAACGTTTTAATTTATTTAATCATCATTATTTTAGTTCAAGGGGAGTCCATTTTTTTTTTTTCATTATTTTGTCGGTTCTAAGAGAAGTGTTCGTTATAAATAGCGTTTTAAGTATTATTATTAAGCAGATTATAAAAAATTGTTGGTAAAATGTTATAATTATTTCGATACACTTCTTTATTGACAGTACTGTAATAATAGACACAGGCACCTAACGAGTACTAAACTGAAAAATCTAGTACGTAGTTTTTCACAAATATTTTAATAATTTAGAAAGGTATTAAGAACTAGCTTCCACCAGTGGCTTCACCCGCGTGATATCTATATAAATTATAGCCTATGTTACTCAATGGTAATATAGCATTCTACTAGTGAAAGATTTTTTTAAATCCGTCCAGTAGTGTTTGAGTTTATTCATTACAAAAATACAAAAAATCAAATGTTTTCTCTTTAGAATATTAGTTTAGATAAAAAAATCAACTGGATAAAGCATATTAAGAAATCACGTGTTAAAGGAGCTCAAGCACTCGGTTCTCTCAGTCCTATACTTTACCGAAAAGTAAGCTAAGCGCTAACACCAAACTTAGGTTATACACCACTCTAATCAGACCTTGCATCACCTATTCGTGTCCAGTATGGAGTAGCATTTGTCAATCTAATATAACCAGTTACAAATAATTCAAAATAAAGCCTTTACAAAATTTCATCTTAAAATTAACTCGTAAATTTTATGACAAAAATTAATGTCTTCTAAATAATATATTGATTGGTAACATAGGTCAAATAAAGTAAAAAAGATTTGCGATATATCAATAGCTATGGTACATACTAGCTTCCCCATCATTACGTGTTGTTCGCGCACAATATTGATAACGCGACGTAGCTGGGCTCTTACGATGCGCCAGCGCTTTCCCGCTCTACCCGTACACAGATGAGTGCGCGGGAGGCGCGGTAGGTCGCGCGATCACCAGTGCTACCGCTTGCACCGGTCGCACTTACGCTGAGTTGAGTTGCTGCTACCCGCTCATTTTATAAATTGAATTATGTATTACAATAATTTAATTCAAGATCTAATTAATAAATGCCTCATGTTGTAATATGGTTGTAACCTTCATTACCTGGTTGTAACCATGTTACCTTATTTTTAAGTACTACAACTTTGTTTTTTTTTTAAACTAGAACTAAAAATATTAACCACTGCTCCAAACCACCACTGTTGCAAAATCATAGCGACATAATAGTTGCAGGAACTGTTACTGTTACCATGAGGTCAACGTCATCTGGGCCCGCTACGAAAGGCCTGGATACAACTACCTACAGATATAAGAGATACTGAGTGTAGGTTAATAATATTTTTTATAACAGTTCCAATTTTATTGTCACAGGTAAAATGTATGCGATGACATCAATGAAAATCGCGGTAGCGCACATGGTACGCAGACACTTCATCACTGCAGATTACACCAAGATGCAATCCCAATTCAACATCACATTGAATGCAGTATCCGGACACGAGATTACCTTAGAACGAAGAAGTTAAAAAACTGTAATCTAAAAGAACACTAATTCTATAATTGAGCTCAATAAGATCTCGAAGAATTTATTTCATCATCATCCTCATCACTCTCCAGCCCTTATCCCAATTTATTTGGGATCAGCGCAACGATTGTCTTTTTCTCTATCGTCATCTCGGTTGTCATCCCCGTTCTCCAAGAATTTATCTAACTCAAGGATTTTATTAGATTTCTCATTCTACAGAATTTTATTGTAACGTGATAGAAAATGTATGCTGATTAAATTGTATCGAAACAAGGTTGTTCACATTATTGTTTCACATCATGTAAATAAGCAATAAGATAAGATAAAATATTTTGTAAAACAACTCATGTTTTACAAAAAATATGAATATATTTTAGACCATGCAAATTTATTGTATATATACATTCGAGAATAGGATCATTTACCATTGATGGCGTACAAATTTTTTTGGTCAACTTATTTAAACTTGCATTTAATTTGAATTTATACATTACAAAAAAAAGGTTTATAGAGATAATTAATAATAAAACACTTTACAACTAAAAAGTGTAAAATTTTTGACATCTAAGAAATGTCATAATGACAGAAACTAAATACGATCATTTAAAAATTCTGTTAGGCTATCAGGTATTCTTTTAGAATATGTAGTTTATTTAGAGTTGTGGGCATTCGTCTAATGGGTTTAGGGATGTTTTTTAAATAGTTATCTATGTAACGTAAAAAAATATTTTATAGTATAAACACCTCCATTTTGATTCTGTTTATTTTGTTTCTCTAACCTGTCCTCGTCATTAGCCTTTTATGATAAGTGCCTTGTACCTTGTATGATCTCCTGTGTCCCAATAAATACTTTTTCTTTCTTATTTATAACTAGTTCATTAATGGATCCACAAAATATACAAATGAAAAATTATACATAGAACATGATGACTGTCTCGTGATGGCCCAGTGGTTTAGACCTCACCTCTCATGCACGAAGTTGTCAATATTACATAAGACAGTCTGTCCGAATGACAGTATACCCACTAAAACTCAGCGGTGTTCCCACATCGCTGTGATGGGAGGGCCATGGGAAACCGGCTCAGCCTTTACATCCACAACCCTCCCGGCGCATGCCCGCCTAGCTGGCGGGCCCCGCATGCCCCCCAGGCTGGGGGGCTACGGGAATGGCCGGGAACACCTGGCCATTCCCGTCCGACACTGGTGGAGGCCTGTGCAATACAGGCAAGGGTGCTCCCGCACCCGTTGCCTGCTGGCCTCCACCTGGGAGGAGTCGAAGATGACTATCAAATTGACGTCTTCTTCGACCCCTCCTCCGCCTTCGGAGCGGCACCGCGTGAGGATCTGACAAAAATATGGGTGCGTCTCATATCATATAAAGTTATTTGGTATATTTTCATTTCAATAACGTTCACAAGATGTAATAAACCTGAGATATACCAACTGTTATAATTTCTTTACGTATAAAAATAAATAAAATAAATGCGCTCATACTTTGGGGCTACAGAGGGAGAAAGTATCTTGACTGCGTACCGTGTTCGGATGCTCTCTCTTCAGGTACTTGAACCAGCTATCAACGTGTCGCCGCAACGACTGTCGAATCAGGTGCGGGTCATCCAGCGTAACCATATGCTGGATGACGCCGTACGCCTCGAATCACGGAATCACCTGCTTCGCCACTGGTCGCGGTGCAACTACAAAATTCACCCAGTACTTCACCGCGACCCGACCACGTTGGTGAAGAGAATAATGACGGGTTTATATCCGTGAGTTCCCAGTGCAATGCATGATTGAGGAGCGCTTTGGAGGATGCTTTCCGGGAGTACCGCTCCTCTCCGCCGCAATTTAGAATACGTTTACCTCGTTTGCCCATGCATAAGAAAAACTCGTTGCTATTCAATTGTTTTATCAGCAGCAAAGACCTCGCCGATCGCATGTCATGTAGTTCATGTTAAATTTCCGAACAGTGACAGAGCTCCACGACCAAAACCAGCTGTACCAGCTTGGCAGTGCAGGATTGAGCGTCGTATCGGTGAAGCTAGAGTACTCATCGGCAAGCTAATCTGCTTCAGGGAGGGCAATACTCGCCCTAGAGTGATGCGCTTTGTGAGGCGGGCGTTCTCGGGGACTGATATTAGTTCTGAAGATTATTTAACCTGCGCCACAGAGCGTATCGACTTCCTAAAGAAGAAAATCTATGCATGGGCAAACCGTATTCGACGGTACAGGCGGAGAGTGGAGCGGAACACTTAGAATCGCACATTCCAGAGCGATGAAAGGTGGGTTTACAGGGCTTGGGAGCGACGAGATCAAGGTGTTATTGATACGTGCCCGCCGGATGATGACGCCATGTGTTCGTTCTGGCGAAGCATCTGGTCGGCGCCTGTCAATCATACTGAAGGAAATTAGACTAGGGATATCGAGCGAGCGTACGAGCACATACCAGAAATAGGGGCACTTACCATCAGCCCCCAATATGTAGCTCGTGCAGTCCGTCCATTGCCTAACTGGAAATCTCCAGGGTCGGACGGGCTGCACAATTGTTGGATAAAGTGGTTCCAAAGGTCACACGCCCGAATGGCATCCCAGTTCCTGTCAGCCTTAGAGTCAGGGTCGCTGCCCCAGTTCCTAACGACAAGAATAACCCACCTGCTCCATAAATCAGGAAGTACTACGGAACCCAAAAATTTTGGACCGATCACTTGTCTACAGACAGTCTATAAAGTTTTTACATCAATATAGAAATTAAAAATTAAAAATCATATAGACACCAACTTCCTCATGTCTGCCTCTCAAAATTGATGTAGGAACGGGTCCCGCTGTACTTAGGCGCTGCTCCTTATCGATATGGCCATTAGCCAGCAGATTCGTCGTTTCCGAAAGGATCTGTGGACATATTGGATAGATTATAAGAAGGCCTATGGTGCCACATACATGACTCATGAGGGTGCTGGAGTTGTATAAAATAGATGCAACTCTACGCACTTTTCTGATGTCAGGTATGGGGCAATAGACGGCTCTTCGCTATCCAAGTTGCCGATATATCCAAAGGAATAGTGAGCCGATAAGGATCAAGCGGGGTATATTTTAGGGCGACAGGCTGAGTCCACTTTGGTTCTGCCTGGCTTTGAATCCTCTAAGCACACTGCTGAAAAATTCAGGGTTAGGCTATCGGTTGAGGAGAGGTGTTCAGGTTATATCTAACCTCCTTTACATGGATGACTTGAAACTCTTTGCCCCCAACAATTTCAACTAATGGAGCTACTGAATGTAGCTGAAACTTTCAGTAGAGTCATCAGGATGGAATTTGGTGGAATTTTGTGGACAAATGTGCGGTCATGCATGTAAAGCGAGGGGGGATTGTAGAATCCCTAGGATCCCAACTCTCGGATTCCATACACCTAAGATCCCTCTCTTTAATCGAAACCTACAAGTATTTGGATATGTCGGAAGCGTTAGGTATCAACGCTACTGACATGAAGCACTTGCTGAAACAACGCTTCTTTGGCCGCTTGAATAAAGTATTAAATACTCTTTTATCAGGCGGAAACAAGGTGCGCGCCTTCAACGGTTGGGTCATGCCAGTTTTGATGTACTCTTTCGGCACACTCAAATGGACTCAGATGGAACTTGATGCCCTGGATAGGAGGGTCCACACACTGCTGACTGCAAATCGGATACATCACCCACGTGTATCGGTGATAAGACTGTAAATCTCGCGGAAGTGCGGAGGTCGAGGCTTCTTAAATGCTAAGACCCTGCACAACCTCGAGGTATGCAGTCTTAGGGAATACTTCCTAGAAGTCGACGAGAGGATGCACCGAGATGTGGACAAGGGCCTTACCCCGCTATCCTTGGCTAACGAGAACTGGCGCAAACCTATAATATTAGATGCTTATAAACACAAGGAGGTATGGCAGAGCAAAGAGCTTCACGGACGCTTTTACCGGGCCTTACATGGGCCCGATATTGACCTGTTAGCGTCCGTATCCTGGTTGCGATTAGGTGATCTCTTTGGGGAAACCGAAGATTTTGTCTTTGCAATTATGGACAAGTTATGATGACAAAAAACTACCGGAAATATATTGTGAAGGACGGCACGGTTGACATCTGTCGGGCATGCCACCGTCCGGGGGAATCAATCCGACACATTATTTCCGGCTGTTCTCGTCTGGCTAACGGAGACTACTTGCATAGGCACGACCTTGTAGCCAGGATTATCCAACAGCAGCTCTGAAATACAGTCTTATGGAATCGGAAGTACCGTACTATAGGTATATGCCCGATCCAGTTCTAGAAAATGGCAATATCACGTTGTCAAACTCAAACTCAAACTGAACAAATAGTACACAATATATTTCAAATAAACCAATTACAGGCACTTTTGAATTGTCAAGAGGTCGGTGAGTCAGAAACATGAAGCTAGTCACCCATTCCAAAGCGTAGTAGGTACCTATGGAGAAGAACGGGCAAGAAACTCCACGGACACTCTTTGAAATCAAAATATGGTTACATAATATTGGTGACATCATTCAAGTTTAAGTTATACATGTGAGAACGATGCAAAACATTAAAAGCGTGCGTTAGAAATAAAATTAAAAACTAATTCAAACATTAAATTAAATTAAAATCGCCGTGGCAGCTAAGAGATGACCCTACTGACGGCGCCCATTCACGAACATGACCCATAAATTAGCACCATTCAGCTCAACCATTTTGAAGGGAGCTAAATGATCCAACACACGCGCCACCGTCAGCGAGACATTCGAGTGAGCATGACATACTCTCAGCCGCTAGGGCACATTCAAGTCAATGAAAGACATACCCAGTACCTAAATGGTAGCTTTATAGTCGGTACATAGTACTCACACATATGCTATGCAATTATACAATGCTAAGAGATTGAATTTATACAATGCAAAGATAGTTTTTAAAATCTTTAGCAGCTCCAACGGTATTTTCAAATGCTAATCAATTAGTTTATGCTTGTGAAGCAGGACCAGCGTTGAGCCAAGCTTTTTCATCAGCGATGTAATCCTCCAATTATAATATGCTTGGCTGCATAGTGTGCGTTTCATGTAGGATTTAAATTTCATTTCATTCAGTTGAAGTATGGTATTTTATTGTAACATTTTAAACAGTACCCCATGAAAGATGAGTCCACTTTAGCCAGCCTGAAACCTGGTTGAACTAATTGGTCCCTATTCCTAGTAATATAATAGTGTTTTGCACCTCTTTTACTAAAAAGATGTAGATTTTTCCTTACGTACATAATGTTTTCATAAATATATTGACAAGGTACCGTCATGATGTTAATATCTTTAAACTGTTCCCTTAGAGAGTCGCGCCTGCGGAGGTCATAGATGGCTCTAATGGCTCTTTTCTGCAGAATAACAATAGACTCGATATCTGCAGCCCGTCCCCATAGTAGAATACCGTACGACATAATACTATGAAAGTAACTAAAATAGACTAGCCTCGCGGTATCTACATCAGTAAATTGACGGATTTTTCTCACAGCATATGCTGTTGAACTTAGCCGTCCTGAAAGGGATGTTAAATGAGGACCCTATTGAAGCCTTGAGTCGAGCGTGATCCCCAGGAAAACAGTTTTATCGACGAATTCTAGTTTGTCTTGATTCAATACTATGTTACAATTTGCTCGCTTTGCTTAATAAATCAATAGAACGCGAGGGCGAGGAATTTAAGGATTCAGTAGTTTTAACTGGGATACTGGTAAAGAAATTTACAAATTCTTGAGCAACTTCTTTGTTAGAGTGCTTATGAGACCACGTGAATTTTCTAGTGTGAAATCATTATTATGACTTTTATTCCTGTTTGTTTCGTCATTGATAATTTTCAAAACCGTCTTTATTTTATTATCGGCTGATTTGATCTTGTTGTTTGTGGCTTTAGCTACCTTGCAAATATTTTTAAAAGTTTTAGGGTAAGTAATAAATAAATAAAAATGAAATCTTTATTGAAATAAGTTAAATTACAAAAACCTTTGAAGCCTCTGAAACCCAAACTAGGTAAAAACCTGTATGTCAGATTTCAGCGCCTATTATATTTTTATACCAATTAAGATTTCTAATGAACATGATAATTTTGAGCATGCAGAAATTACAATAGTACTTAAGGCTATTGAAAATGTAGTGTGAAAGTAGTGTGTGGATGTGGAGTGTGGGTGTGTGAGGATGTGGTCACTTTACCGAATAAAATATTTTTCTGTTTCTTCGTAGTTAAGAGTAAGAAGCCAGTTCTTAACCTTACATTTGCATTCATGAAAAGAGAGCGGGAAAATGTTTAAGATTTTATTAATTTGATTGTAAATATACACAGAAAGAAAACGCCTTTGACGTCTGGCGAATGCAGTACGTGTTCTTACGGAGTCAAATACATTAGTAATAGTACGTTTGCTGCTTAATTTATCAGGATCATAATGAGTAGACACATGCAGTTTGATAATAACTTGATAAACAAAAAGCTACCTCACAGTAAGAACCCGACACAACTCGTATAGCGTTCTAGTGGGGAATCTGTAGGGTTTAAATGTCATAGTTTTTAGCAAGGATCGCTGAGCTCTCTCCAGTTGTATGATACGCGTTTTGCATGCACCCCATACTCCAATGCAGTATCCGACAGATTGAACAAGGGCATAGTAAACAGTACGAAGAAGTTCCAGGTTAGCTACATGCCTAAGATTCTTGAAAACGCATATTAATTTTCTAACACGTGATGAAATCATATCTATATGTGGCTTTCAAGATATGTTCTCGTCTAGAAGTACTCCAAGATACTTAACCGTAGGAGTTTTATTAATATATGGACAAAAACATTGCTGATTTAATGTCTCGCATGTGTGAAAACGAATCACCATGTTTTGCTGTTTCACGTGAGAATTCGTAAACTGAACCAATAGAGTTTTCGAAACGTTTAAAGTCAAAATATTTTGCTTCAGCCACAAGTGCACCCTGCGCAATTCCTTTTCCGCAGTTTGTTGTACTTCGTCCCAAGTTTCTCCTTTAAAAACTAGAGCGGTGTCATCGGCATACGTAAAAAAACATCCGTTATGGAGTGACATTCGACAGAGGTCGTTTATGTATATAATAAATAAACCAAGAATACTGCCCTGTGGGACGCCACAGGTGACAGATGCATCTGAGCTAGTATATTTATTTATTTTAACCTTTTGCTGACGCCCCGAAATAAAATCTTCGAAAATTCTAAGCACATTCCCTCGTATACCGTATCTTTCTAACTTGTCCACAGTAGCAACGTATTTATTAAAAGATTCAGAGTTAATATAAGGCGCCATACAGCTCAAACAATTTTTCCCTGCTTTTCCTAATACCCTTAGTTGCCCAGTCACTGAACAAAAAAAATGGGCAAATCGTTTTAGTTTTCTTTTTTAAAGTATTATTAAACTCGGTGCGCACTACCGAAAAGAATTCCTCATATAATTCATTTATATTGTTTATAATATGACCCGGTATACTTAACTTACTAATTAAGTTATTATTAAATCTACTTACATTGCTGGTTGTTACTTGTCTAGATTGTATTTGATTTTTTTGTAATGGTGTGTTGGACTTGAAAGCAACGGTTTGACCGCTGTGATCAGAAGGGAGATAATTTACATTTGACGGGTTGAAACGGGCGATGACTCAAATTTAAACCTTAGCTTACTATGATCCGCAGGATAGGACTCAAGTCTTCGCCGATACTAGTCCAGTTGGATTGGAGGCAGTACTTCTTCAACATGGCATAAGTGGGCCGCGAATAATTGCATACGGCAATGCGAGTCTCATTGATCACGAAAAACGTTATTGTCAGAACTAGAAAGAGGCCTTTGCATTAGTTTGGGCCGTGGAACATTTTGACATGTATTTGTTTGTAAAATATACTATCGAACGTATACAGTCCGGGCAAGAAACTCTCACGGTCACTATCACGGTTGTGTTCTATTGACTTTTCACCAGTCCCATTCGATGGCGATAATTATTTGAATTTAGTAATCGATCAGTCTCGTCCTATGGCAATCATCCTGTCTGAATTGAAGGAAGTTTGTGAGAGAAACCATGAACCAAAATTGGTTAAGAACGGTATTTACAACAATAGCTGGGACCAGAGCATCAACACTTACAAGGTGTTCGAGCATGAACTTTGTTTCCAAGACAATTTAAATAAATAAATAAATAATAAATTTATTCACAAACTTTTTACAAAAAATCCTATGAAAACCCTGACTTCTGAGCTAAGTAAAAACCTGTATTACAGAGGTCAGTGCCCTCTCCCACTTTCTACTTGGTACAAATTGTGAATAACAAAAAAATATAAAAAAGAAAAATAATAAAATGAAATAAATCAAAAAGTGATGGGTTAGGTTTACTCATGTTGTGTTTATGCATGTAGATAACGTGTTTCTGTGTACGTGTGTGAGCGTGTGAGTGAGGGTGTGTGTGATGGATGCTAGATGTAGGTGAGGTATGCGGTAGTAGGGAATATTAATCTGAGAGCAATAACAATTCTGTTTGGTCGTAGTTTAATTGAAGCAGCCAGTTCTTAATTTTCATTTTTGTTTCTCGAACAGTAAGTGGATGAATGTTTATTATTTTATTGATTTTATTGTATAAGTAGGATGACCTATACGTTAGCTGTCGTCTAGCCGTAGCTGTCCGACATCTGACAGGAAAGCAAACGTTAGCAATAACACGTTTTCTCCTATACACATTTACATCACAATTTACTTTTACGTTGCAATAAAATTGTAATTCCTTCCAGTTTGAGGTCAAAAGTTTTAGTAGCTTCTCATGAAGGACACCCAGGAATCGTAGCGATGAAAACGCGACTTCGTTTCAAAGTGTGGTGGCCTAAAATCGACAGTGACGCGGAGCATTATGTAAATCCCCTGCGGAACTCTTTTTTATGTGTCAATTTAGAGATAAGTTGGCTTCCATTGTCGATGTTGAATTTACAGATTTAGATCTTGAAACAATAAATAGGGATACAGAAATGAAAGCCAAGGGGAAGGAATATGCGGACAGGAAAAGACATGCAGCGTAATGTAGTATTGACGTTGGAGAGAAAGTATATGTGAAGAATATGACGAAGGAGAATAAGTTGTCTACCACATTTAATGATGCACCACATACAGACATGAATAAGCAAGGCAATGATGTAGAAGTTCAAAATGATGACAACGGACAACGACTACGTAGAAATATTGTACACCTAAAGCGAGTTGGAGGATAGTGGAATGTTTGTGAAGATGATAATAATGCTGATATCACTGATGACAGTGTTCTTGTAAAAAAAAAATAAGTTCCCATTTAAATTAATGATGATTTAAGTAAAAGAAAAAATATAATAATTATAAATTACTAACTGTAAGCTGAATCAGTACTGCTTTAAAGAATTAGTTCAAAGTTTTATATTGGTATAAAACTTACTCAACTAACAGTATTTTGAATATGTTGAATTGTATTAAGAATATATTTATTATTTTTCTAATTTTGTAAAAGGCAGATGTAATGTATAATAAATATAGGCCGCATACTGGTTGGGCGACCGGTAGTGGGGAGCGTGGCTAGCGCATCACTTGCCGCACCTCCTACCCGACCGCCGTACGAGTAAGTGTGTTATTATCCTAGTTGGTGTATTATTAAATTTAATACTAGTATAGTGACCTGTACAGGTAGGTTGTCTAGATTTTAAAGTTATTATTTGATATTACAGTATAAAGACAATGCAAAACTAACGATTATGGAGGTTTTTATTGTATGCATATATTATATTAAATATTAGATTGAGAGTAGCAGAATCCTCGCTAAGTTTCGTTTTTCTACAATAAAAACTGCGCTTTAGACCTACTGCAGAGTGCTAAATCAGCGAACTATGTCTATGAATCTATGTTAAGACTTAACGAAGACGTGTAACAAAGTTAATGTGACGATTGTGTAGTTACTATTATAAAACAAAAGTAAAGAAATACTCCCCGTTTAAATCCGTAGTTCAGTTTGTCAGGCTGGACGAGCAGATAATCAAATAATGAAATTGCCTGTTTTAAGGACAACTTTAGATCTACGCCTGAGGACGGTCGAATGTCAGTCCGGCCGTGACGGCGCGACACATGACATTTGGCGTTTGCTGTCAACGACGTCGGAACAGAATGGCAGCATGACAGATTTCAGCTGTCATTCTAGCGGAACGTCACTGGTGAGAGCGAGGCGGCCATCTTGGTCACTTTGGAATCGAGAACCGCCAACGCACCACGCGCTCGACGGATCACTAAATACCGACGCCATCTTCTACTTTTTTGTCTTTATTTGTTATATTATAATTATTAGTGATTAGTTAAAGTGTGATTAAATATTATTTTGTGAATTAAGGAATAAATCATTGGAAGATTAATTATTTGAGACTTTGTTCGGGCATCTGACCCACGTAAAGATGGAAGATTCTGATATAGGCCATCCTGAGTCTATATATATTTAAATGTATTTGTTTTCTTTTGTTTTTATAAATATATTTTAAAAAAGAAATTATATTTATATATTAAATAAAGAAATAATAAAATTATGTTTATTTATCTCCACAAATTACATTCTTATCTACTATATAAAAATAAGTCGGGTTTTCCTTCCTGACGCTATAACTCCAGAACGCACGAACCGATTTCCACGGTTTTGCATTCGTTGGAAAGGTCTCGGGCTCCGTGAGGTTTATAGTAGGTAGGGTAAGTAGGGTAGGTAGGGTAGGTAGGGTTGGTAGGGTAGGTAGGGTAGGTAGGGTAGGTAGGGTAGGTAGGGTAGGTAGGGTAGGTAGGGTAGGTAGGGTAGGTACGGTAGGTACGGTAGGTACGGTAGGTAGGGTAGAGTAGGTAGAGTAGTTTGGTAGGGTAGGTATAAGTACTTAGTGCTACCCGTACGAAGCCGGGCCGGGTAAAGCTAGTACATAATAAGTTAACAGATATTTTGACAAAATGTTGTAATTTGTGGGAGATCTGAAGTCTAAACTAAGCCTATATAACATAGTTATAGTCTATACAACATTTATATACTCTAAAACTTATTTCGTATAACGTTATTGGATATAACAAAATCATTAGGTCTATTGTCTTAAATATAGTATGTACATATATTGATACAATGGTTAACACCCCGATTCAGAGCAATCCAACTCGGTTAGGCTAGGTTAGAAGGCTAAGGCGGTAGCGGCCGCCGAGCATCAGATCCTCTATTGTTGGTGAATCATTTGGGTTAGCTTAAGTTAGAACAGTGACCATTAACGCGCGAAGGCGAGTGAGTGAAGGCCTACAGGCTAAAACTTACCAATAATTAGACTAAGTTGTAATATATATGCAATTTTCCTTTGTGTTTTTAACTAAGCGGCCGTCGAGTGCCAAAAACGGTACTCCTTTTCTTACTATAATAATTGAATCTCCTAATTTAGCATGAAATAAAGTCATATTTCATGTATGATACGATCTACCCACATAACAAAACACATTGTAATTTAATTTGTAAATTCTGTGCAACTGACTTAAAAGATGCAAATCTTTAGTCATTGACTAAGCAATTGACTGAATAGAAATTGTAAATTGAAAACTGACAATACTAAATATTTGGCTTATTTTATTTTGCGTAAAATATGTTATACCAACTGAAATATTTGACTACATTAAAATTGGTAAAAGTACTAGTTGGTAAGTTATTGTTTAAACGTTTACTTTTTTTTTTTTTCCCCACTATGATTTTATTTGTAATTAAACGAAAATTATTTAGGTACATACATATAATATCTTATACCTAATTAATTAATAAAAATAGCAAAATTATATACAAACTTAACTAAAACTATTGAAAAACTAAAATATAGCATCGAAAAATTCATCCGCATCGCTGTCGACTGGTAATGTACTCAAGAGACTGGCCGCATAGCCACGTTGTATTGTAATGCTTAGCCTCTGCCTAAGGTAAAAACCAGCCCTTGGGTCACAGGAAGTGTCAAATAGCCGTTTTGATATTTAATTGAAGAGGCCGTGAGCACTCGGACCCCATGGCCCGAGGGTTTCAACCCCAAACGGCTCGAAAATATAATTACCTATAAGGTTTATTATGCTTGAGGTTTTCTGCAGCCGCAGCGGCAGCACCAGTACAACACGCCGAGCCAGGAAGATGGGATGGCGCAAAAGTGTCGACACAGATTGCATCCCACACTAAAGGCCCACCCACCGTCCATGGAGATAAAGACATGCCGTCTGGTCTCTTGCCATTGTCGCGTGCCAAGCCATTGGGTTCTAATATAGCTGGAACGCCGGCGTTCCAGCTATATTAGTAACCCAATGCTGCAAGAGCTCGTCGGATGATGTCGTTAATGTACGCGTGCCGCGCTAAGCGACCCGCACTTCGGCTGCAAGACAGGCCGTGATGTCTGAGGCTGTTGGTAACTTTGCCACAGTGACAGCGATGAAGAGAACAGCAAGGAGCTTCTAGTCGTAGGGAAGCAGCGAGGCGGAAGGTAGTGTTGTCGAACAAAGTGCCTATGTTCCAGCAGGCGCGCACGCTCCGCAGTGGTAGCAGACGTGTTAAGTAAATTGTTCTGTACTACTCTGCAGAGCAGCTCATCCCACCGTCTTTGTGAAGATGGATAATTGGGTACATCTGAGTTCGGGTAAGCGAGTCTCCAGGCATCCATAGCCTCGGTGAAGCACGGCACATCAAAATCAATCAGTGTGGAGGCTAGAACTTTCCTGATTAATTTCTCAGTGCCGTGGACCGAGGATATGAAAGCCGGTAAACTAATACTAGAAATTTTGCGGACGCCGAGGCCTCCCATACGAAGGGGAAGAGTAGCTTGCACATTTAAAGTTGAAGTTAATGTGTGTCTGATAATTTGGTCCATTTTTTCTAAAAGATGAATGTGAATAAATGGGAAGCGCGAAGAAAATATGTTAATTTAGGGCCGAAACAGCAGTAACGAATTAGGTTGATGGCCGAATGCATATTAATTTGTAACAATCTTTCCGAAACGTCGTTGAAATTTTGTATTTTTTCCTCAACTAAAACTGGAAAGGAATTCTTGAAGATTGGAGACCCAAGGAGACGAAGAGAGCTTTTTTCAATAATTTTAATTTCTGGAGCTATGGCGTTAAATTTGGGAAGTGTCAGTTGTCTGTCGGTCCGTTTACTTGCCAAACATTAGGTTTGCGTTACAATTATTTGTGAAGAGCTTATTTGCTAAGAAATAATTTTCCAAATGAAATTATGCGGAAAATTTTTTGGGAAGTGATAATTTGTCAATTTTGTTTGGATGAAACAAAGGTATCCCACTTTTCTTGAGTGGTTATGCTACTTTTTTTGATTTATTGTATGTTGCCGCCATGATGTACTACAAAAACAAAGCGACATCAACGCCTCTACCGGCGGATAATCTGACTATTTTACGGTATGATCACTAAAGTTTTGGCCACATCATAAAGTAGTCGTGCGTTTATCTGGTCATATAATCAAACTTTTATTATTCAATGAACTGGCCAGACCACATAATGATGTGACCAGCGGTCGATGTTCATTTCATGAAATTATCAATTGTAAGATCTGGCCACGACATACATATAATATATAAGGCTTTGAAAATAAGTATTAGTAAATGGGGCGGAATTGGATCTTGGGAACACCACTGTGTTCTTAGATATTACTTTGCTAAGCTACTAGGTAGGTATTACTTTACTAGACTAAGCTCTGCAGCCTACGCGGTCTATAAAATCCGTCATTTGACTGATGTCGAAACAGCTCGATTAGTATATTTTAATTATTTCCAGTGTAATGTCGTACGGCATTTTGTTGTGGGGGAATGCAGCCGACATTCAGGCTATATTTGTGCTGCAGAAACGCTACGAGCCATTCGAGCAATTTATATCCTAAGTTGTAGGCATTCACTGAGGGATAAATTTAAGGAAATAAACATAATGAAAGTCGCATCTCAATATGTATTTGAGAACCTGATTTATGTAAAAAAGAATATCAATTTATATTCTAAACACAGTGACATTCATAGCATAAATACTAGAAACAAAGATTTACTTATTGTGCCCAGGACTAGGCTCCAAAATTTTTGTATTTCATTTAAGTGCCAAAGTATACGTTTTTCAACAAACTCCCAAGCCACGTTAAAGAACTGAGCCTCAATAAATTTAAATAATTTATTAAACACAAAGTATGTCAAAAAAGTTTCTTTTAAATTAAATATCCTACTTAGACGACAAAAAGGCTTGGGACTAACTCCGTACTATTCAATACTAATTTAATTGTTTAGTTTATTTTATATGACTGTATAAATCAATTTATTTTAATTTTGTTTTCATTTATTATTGACGTAATCTACTCATTACACTGTTTTTTTAATGAGTTGTATTGTAATATAATATGGTCAGCTAGCGACTTCGAAAATTGATCATATTATTCTTCCCTGACCAACCGGCAGCAAGTTCGTCATGCTCCGTTAGATGTCACTGCTAGCGGTAGCGTCGGGGTCAGGTTGCCTCCCGCCCTCAAATATGGCGAGGGGGTAGTGGCTGATCTTTGCGTTATGCTCGTGAACGGGTGCTGCTTGTGGTGACTGGTCATCTTGCTGACCATGGTTTTTGTTGTTGTTATTAGTGTTTCGGCCCCGCCGCATGCCTCCGCCAGGTGCCGCACGGCGGGACTTACTGTTAGCCATGCCGCTGCGCCAGTTATAAAAGGTCAAAAAATGAGTTATGAACCTTATGAAGTCGGCTTATTTCTAGTGTTAACATTGTGAATATCACTGTTTTTAGTATTTATGTGTATATTTTGCCTAATATATAAGATGTTGGCGAAGATGAATTGTGATGCCACTGTGAGGATACCGATATCTTTGAAAAAAAATCTCAGAGAAACTTTGGCACCTAGCTGGTAAATGGCTCGAAGAGCTCGTTTTTGAAGGACAAATATATTTTGAATCAGCAGCTTGGCCCCACAGCAGAATACTGTAGGACACAACGCTATGAAAATAACTAAAATAGACTAACCGAGCTGTATCAACGTCCGTGTATTGTCTTACTTTCCTGACGGCGTAGGCGGCCGAACTGACGCCAGGCTCGATATATGATGGTCCCACTGAAGTTTGGCATCTTCGGTTATGCCCAGAAAAACTGCTGAGTTTACAGTTTCAAGCAACTCTTTATCTAAGACGATTTTGGGTCCTAGATTTCTAACAAGTGTTAATAGTTGCATCACTTTTGCGCTCTTCAAAATCAAAAGTAGTTTCTTGTAAAAAGTGATCAAACTTCAGTCTCGTGTAATTTTTCGGAAAACTTGTTGCGAACGTTTGTGATTTTCCATCAATACTTAACTTATTTGAAAAATCACTTCCAGTCACATGCAAAACAAAGAAATCGACTTTTCAAATCACAAAGAGTTTCGTTTAAATTATTTTTCCCTTTCTCACAACTAATGAACAAAATTGATCAAAATTAGTCAATTTCGTGCACGGCCTCGATTTTGACTGCCTCGTTGGTCTAGTAGGTTTTCCATCAGAAATATCTCAGTAGCAGCTTGGAGTTTGGATTTGTGCCCCCTATTACATGGGACTGAAACATAACTGGCGAAATGTGGGTGTACCATAAGGTGTATGTACACACCCTCCCTTCAGGGATAACAGGCGTGATTTTATGTGTGTTTTTGTAATGTACACACATTTAATACATCAAAAAATCCTGTTTTGTTAGTTATTAACTAATCAATTGTTCATTGTTCTCATATCAATACGAGGTAACGATTCGTTGTTGTGCTGACCTTTGAATATTTATCTATCGCTCTCATCCTGTTGATTGTGAGAGTATTATTTATAGTCCTGTTAGTCGAACGAGTACCATCTCGCTTCCATCCGAAATATTTTTGAAACACTCTAGCACATTCAAGTAGTAGTAATCGATTCTTTATCATTGTTAAAGACCCCTTCCGACCACCCAAACATTACCTGTTTCTGTTAAAAGATGTGTCATACCAGCCGCTTTGAGACCTGGATGCTGGAATAGCACACTAGGAATCGCTTCACTGATCGGAGATCACAGAAGAACTACACACTGCTATTGCGGCTGCGATCGATACTACATCACATTCGTTGGATATTATTTTAGTAATGATAGGATCATTCCCCAAAGTTCAAGAGAGGATGTTTGAAAAGTAGGTTGCATGTTTTATCATGCAAAGAAAGATGACGTGTAAGACCTGGTTGAGACTCACGCAGACCTGGTCAGCGTGACACACAAGTGAAGAGGCCTAATACTCAGCAGTGGGTGGAACAAGGCTGATAATTATTATAATATTATTATTATTTATTCATCTTTATTTAATCAGACTATAATGGCCTATAGAGTTAGTAACAAAATAGCTTAGCCTATGTTGATACTTAATAACTAAAACAGAACGGGTCCGGTTTACAAGCACCCACACTAGCGGGCTGTCTACCCGGGCGGCTATTGATTGCAGGATAGTGTTGGGACTGTCACGCAGCCTGCGGTACTCCGCAGGCTGCGTGACGATTTACTTACTCCACAGTGCAGAAAGGCAGATTTCTTACGCCACAGTGCATCGAAGCCATCAGTGCGTGCGTCTGCAAACATTGCTGAGGCACTACACAAGCGCGGCAATCGCAATAATTATAAGCCTTTTGGGTTGAATATGTGAACCACAGGGTTCCCCAGTACAGTATGCCTTAAAAAGGGTTATTTTAATTGCGTCTGTACATTGAGAAAATCTACGGGCTAGCATATTCGCCCTAACTGACAATGCTCTGCGCTCCTTCTCTAGATCCATGTCATCTTTCAGGTCATCAGTAACCAGATGGCAGTATATATATATACAGTATTTAAATGTATACCCTATTAATCAGATGACCTTTCATTAGGAGAGGAGGGACAGTAGTGGGACGCCTGGTGTAAGACCTGAAGACCATGAATTCTGTCTTACTGCTATTTTAAACTAACCCATGTGTCGCAGCGTACGATTCACACACATTGAGTAGCTTTCGGAGAGCAGCGATCGGGGGAGCCAGCGGCGCCATGTCGTCTGCGTAGCTAATGTTGTTAAAACAAACTCCATCCACGTAGCAGCCGAACCGTTTGCTGCTGAGTCGCTTAATCAGAGCATTAACATACAGACCGAAGAGCAAAAGGCTCCAACAGGCCCCCCTGCCTCACCCCGCTTCCCGGCCGGCATGGCTGCGACAGCTCTCTCGCCCATCGCACCTAACTAAAAGAGACAGCGCTGTTGAACCAAGAGACTCCTCTTGGTTCAACAGCGCTGTCTCTTTTAGTTTTTGCCAGAGAAGATCGTATGGGACGAGATCAAAGGCCCTGGACAAGTCAAGGAAAGCCGCATAGACAGGTGTATTTCTAGCTTGTTCTCAGCTAGTTTAAATTTTTTTTTTTTAAAGACGTTGTTATTTGCTCGGATTTGAACACACAACCTCTAAACCCTTGGGCCATCACGAGACAGTAATCATGTCCTATGTATAATTTTTCATTTGTATATTTTGTGGATCTTAATGAAATACACACATCAACACGGTCTAGGGATATTTTTAAAAAAGCGAATTACTATCAATGTGTTAATTATTTATATGACATGTATATATTTAAAAGATACGTTATTTAATATTCTACCATTTTTTAATAATGGTTAAGGTACTTCGATTAAAATTTCAGGATTTTATGGAAAAAAATGAAGCATAGACGGAAACCGTATATGAATTAACTTTTAATTTATGAGTAAAAACTGAAAAAAATAGAAAAATCATTTAATTTGTGTTTATAAACTTGAAATTAGTAGTCTGAGAAAGCGCCCATGATGTTCATAACACATCGATAACGATTCGGCATGCTCAGAACAAGGTTGTCAATGTCTTGCTGCGGAATATTGTCCCATGTCCTTCTGAGGTGCGCAAAAAGTTGATCTTCTGTAGCCAGATTTTCAGGAACTTCCTTCAGAGCTCTTCTTTGCAGCATATCCCACGCATGCTCAATGGGATTTAGATCTGGCGATTGAGCAGGCCAGTCTAAGGCCCTAACATTGTGTGTATGTAACCAAGCTGCTACCGTTCTCGCCGTGTGTGCCCGGGCATTGTCGTGCATGAGCAGGAAATCTTGCCCCATTTGTGTTCTGTGGGGCAAGATTACGGGCCCCAGCACCTGTTGGACGTATCGTTCTGCCGTCATATTGCCCCGCACCCAAACGAGATCCGTCCGTCCTCCAAGACGAATTCCTGCCCAAACCATAATTGTTCCTCCTTGGTATGGGTGAACTTCCTGAGGGTTCTGAAGACGGCTCCATCGTCCAGGAACTCGCCGAACACGCGTCCTTCGTGAATCTGGATGGAAGCCAAACCTGGATTCATCCGTGAACAGCACATTGGACCATTGCTCACGGCCCCAGTCCACGTGATTCCGAACCCATTCTAATCGTCGTCCACGATTGCCTCTCCGTAAAGGTGGGACCCGGAGTGGTCTACGAGAGCGTAGATTGCTTTCATGCAGTCGCCTTCTTACAGTTTGGTCACTCACAAGCACTTGGTGTTCCACTCGCAGCCTTTGGACCAATTAAGTCGCCGTTGCATTTGGTTGAGCTCGCGCAGTAATTTGCAAAAATCGATCTTGTCTGGGGGTAGTGATGCGACTTGGCCCCCGGTGCCTCTCCGCTACTTCACCTGTGGCACGATAGCGTGTCCACAATCTTGAAATTACATTTTGGTGGGTCCCTATGGCCTCAGCAACATTACGCTGAACAGACCCAGCTTCCAGCATTCCCACAGCTCGTAACATCTCCGCCCTCGTCAAATGTTGGCGTTGCATGGCTACAATACCTCAATTTTAACTTTATCTTTCGTTTAAAAATGAAAAAAAACTGTAACTAAACGTAATTCGTATTGTTTTCTAAATTTCGCACAAATGAAAATTCCCTCTCCTACACATCAAGACATTTTTATGCCACCGAAACAAAAGAATTTTCAAAAATTTGAATTTGGAATTAGTCTGAGATAAATTACAAACAAATCGGTATATGAAAGATTACAATGCGGCCAGTACTTTTCGAGTTATTTAATTGAGTATGAAATATCCCTAGACCGTGTTGATGTGTGTAGTTATAAATAAGAAAGAAAGAAGGAAAAAGTATTTATTGGGACTCGCACAGGAGATCACAAATTAAAGTTATCATAAAAGGCTAATAAGGAGAACGGGTTACAGAAATAAAATAAACAGAATCAAAATGGAGGTATTTATACATATAAACAATTTTTTTTAAACAAATTAGACAAATGCTATGCTATGCTATTTGAACTATATAATCTTAAAAAAATACCTGATAGCCTAACATAAATTTTAAATGATCGTATTTATGAAATTTCTTCAAACTCAAAAATGTAACACTTGGTAAAACATGTAGATCCTGTTCTCGAATGTTATTTCAAGACCATGCCATGACCATGATCATGTATATATTCACATACAATAAATTTGCATGGTATAATATATACCTATTCAAATTTTTTGTAAAACATGAGTTGACAAAAAAAAAAATATTTTATCTTATCTTATTGCTTATTTACATGAAACAATAATGTGAACCACCTAGTTTCTATACAATTTGATCAGCATACACTTTCTTTCAAAAATGTATGCTGAAATCTAATAAAATGCTTGAGTTAGATAAATTCTTCGAGATCGATTCTAATAAAATGCTTGAGTTAGATAAATTCTTCGAGAAAGGGGACATCCCCTCCCCTTTTTGTCTACCGAGCTGATGATAGAGAAGAATGGAAGAAAAAGACAATTGTTGCGCTGACCCCAAAAAAATTTAGATATGGGCTGAGAAAGATTAGGATGATGATGAGATAAATTCTTCGAGAACTTATTGAGCTCAAGTATAGAATTAGTGTTCTTAGATTACAGTTTTTTAACTTCTTCGTTCTAAGGTAATCTCGTGTCCGGACACTGCATTTAGCGTGAAGTTGAAATGCATCTGCATCTTGGTGTAATCTGCAGTGATGAAGTATCTGCGTACCATGTGCGCTACCGCAACTTTCATTGATGTCATCGTGTGTATTTTACCTGTGACGATAAAATTGGAACTGTTATAAAAATATTATTAACCTGCACTCTGTATCTCTTATATGACAGTTCCTGCAACTACTCGTATTATGTCGCTACAGGGAGATTTTGCAGCAGTGGTGGTTTGGAGCAGTGGTTAGTGTTTTTAGTTTTAGTTTAGAATAAATATTTAAACATATGGTAGACACCACGTACCGTGGTAGGTAATAAGGTAAATGAAAAAGCATTTATCTGTTGTGAAATCCTCATTTTACAATAAGTTTTACTTTGCCAAACTGCAAAGCAGTTTGTTGGCAGATGTAGCTCCCATATACAATTATATATAGTACTTTTTCATCAATTATATATCATATATATAGCTAAACTCACATATTTTACAGCAGCACCATGGCTGACTATTAAGTAATGCTAATAACATTTTAAACTGCGTAATAGCATACCAAACCATATTGACGAAGTCGCAGACATAAGCTAGTATGACATAAATTCAATCTATGCATTTCCATTTATGAGGCTTTAACAAAAGGTATTAAAAATAAACTTCCCCATTTTATTTTTAAAAGACTTTTTTGTGGTACAGCTACTTTCTAAATTGAGTATGCCATTCAATTTAGTAGTATATCATTAAAATTTGTTGGGACAAAGCATTTTTTACATCTTTGTGCATAGTAGTTAATACAAGTGGGTACTACAAACCTTCTAATTCCTTTGAGGTCTTATGTGTACCGTCTTGATTTTAAAGTCATCCTTGCAATAATGTTCTAAAGCCAGTAAGTAACAACCAGCTTTTGCTGGACCGGCAACAGCAAAACATTCTAAGAATAATTCTTCGTAACCACTGCTTTTACATCGTTTTTTTGTGTTTTTATCAACTAATACTTTCATCTGATTAGCAAAATTTTTATTTTATCTAAATATGTTTTAAATGTATTGCCATAGCATGCCAGTCCATATGAAAGTAGCGAGTCCACCAGCGCGTAGTAGACTGTGTACAAAGTGGCCCGCTCCAGTACATAACTAAGGTGGTAGAACTTTACAAGCACTAACCTGAGTTTGTCGCAAAGGTGTGTTCTTTATGTGTACGAGTACAATAATGATGATTACAACCTTATTACGTCATGAGGCATTTATTAATTAAATCTTTAATGAAATTATTTTAATACATAATTTAATTTATAAAATGAGCGGGTAGCAGAAAGTTAACTCAGCGTAAGTGCGACCGGTGTAAGCGGTAGCTCTGGTGATCGCGCGAGCTACCCCGCACCTCCCGCGCGCTCACGTGTGTACGGTGAGAGCGCGGAAGCGCTGGCGCATCGTGCGGGCCCAGCTACGTCGCGTTATCAATATTGTGCGCGAACAGCACGTAGTGATGGGGGTGTACGTTACCCCAGCAGGAAAGTGTCTCCTAGAGTTATATAAGAAGAACGTTTAATTTGTGCCTTAGCTGCTGTAAATGTGCCCCCAAATAAAAAATGTGTGCCCCCTCTCGTTTTGGAAATAAACGGAAAAAACGATTCCTGCTGGGGTAACGTTTTTCTAGCAGGAAAATTCTAAACGAATGATCGGAAAGAGAAAAATTGTGTACGGCCAGAGAGAGAGCTTATATGTGTGCCAAAATGTGCCCCCAAAAATAAAATCTGTGCCCCTTCAGGTTTTCGAGATATTGCATTTCCTGCTGGAGTAACGTTTTGCAGAATCGTATATCTCTAAAACCATTGCATGTGCCCCTGTAGAATAAACATATACGAGTAGCTCTTAATGTGTGCCCCTTAGTGCCCCAATTAGATTTAAGAAAATATTTATAGTTTTCAAGTTATCGCGGTTTTATGAAAACCCGAAAAAACATCGCAGCGCCTAAATGAGACAAGGTATAAGTTCGCTGAAAACTGTATTCGGTCCTTCTTGACGCTAATAATAACCATACAAAGTTTCAAAACAATACACGCATGCGTTTTTGAATAATCTTGCTAAAAGTCAAAACGATGGTGTCATAACTTTGACGGCAAAATACAAGGAACCGGCTCAATCCCAGATGTGCAGGTGTAAACCAAAATCATGTGCCTTTAGTCAAAAATATATGGTGAAAATATTCAGCTTGGAATGATTCGCATTAAGTAAATATTAACAAAAAACCAAAATATGTAAACTGGCTGGTTATCCGACCAAATTCGAATGACTACTAAAAAGCGACGGATTCATACATATCGATGACCTTCTTTACTTTACTCACTAACCGGTTCACACGTGTTGTGCCTGAGTACGCTGAAGTAGAAAAGTAATAAGTAATAAAATAAAGTTGTTATTGGATTATATTCTACTTGCTGTTTCTGTGACTTTACACACGATTAAGTACATTATAAATAGTAGCCTAAGTGCTATTCCAAGGTAAGCTATCTTCTCCATTCTAAATTTAATTAAAATACATCCAGTAATTTATGTGTGAACGAAAGAAATACTTCCAGATATTTGCCAGGTCTTTGACCCAAAATTTGATTGGTCCCGATGTTTAAAAAAAATATAGTTCATGAAATGTGTGATGAATACCTACTACGTAAAAGAGGTAGCTCTTTTTTGTATATAAATAAAAAGCCCGTATTTGTCTTTATAATATATATATATATTTATTAGTATATGAATAAAAATAATAATTTCCACATCAACAAGCTGTTTCATTTAAAGTCACAAGGTCCATTTAATATATTTTTTAATTAGCCCCCAAAACTTTTAAACGCGACTGTACGGACAACAGCTTAGGTATAATACGTCCAATAAAGAAGGTCATCGATATGTATGAATCCGTCGCTTTTTAGTAGTCATTCGAATTTGGTCGGATAACCAGCCGTTGTTTACATATTTTGGTCTTTTGTTAATATTTACTTAATGCGAATCATTCCAAGCTGAATATTTTCACCATATATTTTTGACTAAAGGCACATGATTTTGGTTTACACCTGCACATCTGGGATTGAGCCGGTTCCTTGTATTTTGCCGTCAAAGTTATGACACCATCGTTTTGACTTTTAGCAAGATTATTCAAAAACGCATGCATGTATTGTTTTGAAACTTTGTATGGTTATTATTAGCGTCAAGAAGGACCGAATACAGTTTTCAGCGTACTTATACCTTGTCTCATTTAGGCGCTGCGATGTTTTTTCGGGTTTTCATAAAACCGCGATAACTTGAAAACTATAAATATTTTCTTAAATCTAATTGGGGCACTAAGGGGCACACATTAAGAGCTACTCGTGTATGTTTATTCTACAGGGGCACATGCAATGGTTTTAGAGATATACGATTCTGCAAAACGTTACTCCAGCAGGAAATGCAATATCTCGAAAACCTGAAGGGGCACAGATTTTATTTTTGGGGGCACATTTTGGCACACATATAAGCTCTCTGGCCGTACACAATTTTTCTCTTTCCGATCATTCGTTTAGAATTTTCCTGCTAGAAAAACGTTACCCCAGCAGGAATCGTTTTTTCCGTTTTTTTCCAAAACGAGAGGGGGCACACATTTTTTATGTGGGGGCACATTTACAGCAGCTAAGGCACAAATTAAACGTTCCACTCATATAACTCTAGGAGACACTTTCCTGCTGGGGTAACGTACACGTGATGGGGCAACTAGATGTATCGTATCTATTGATCTGTCGCAAATCTTTCTACTTTCTTTGACCTATGTTACCAATCAATTATTATTTATATGACATATTTTTGTCGTAAAATTTACGAGTTAATTTTAAGATGAAGTTTGTTTATTTTATTGTTTGTTTTTAAGGTTAGTTTTAAACGGAGTATTATAGGCAATTTTAACTGCTTTATTTATAATTATTTGTAACATGTTATAATTAGATTGACAAGTGCTATTCCATACCGGACACGAATAGGTGATGCAAGGTCTAATTAGAGTGGTGTACAACCTAAGTTTGGTGTTAGCGCTGAGCTTACTTTTCGGTTAAGTATAGGACTGACAGAACCGAGTGCTTGAGCTCCTTTAACACGTATTTCTTAAAATGCTTTGTCCAGTTGAACTTTTTATCTAAACTAATATTCTAAAGAGAAAAGATTTCATATTTTGTATGTTTGTTTGTTTGTAATGAATAAACTCAAACACTACTGGACCGATATTAAAAATTCTTTCACCAGTAGAATGCAATATTATATCACTGAAAACATTTGCAAGAGTTGATTATATTGTTAACTAATTGCCCCCCTGACCAACAAAAATCTATGAGAATGAGAAATATCACTTGTCAATCGTAGCTTTTAGCTGAGCCTGCTCCCAGGCACCCCAGCCTCAACTAGTTACACCCACACCCTCAATGGCTCAGCCAGTAGGTAGCGGTATTAAAAGGAAGACGAACCACGCTTGAAACTGCACGTCGAGTCGCGCGCAAAATTCGTTCTAAATATTGCTATCTCTGTTTGACAAAAGATGACGAGCGGGGGATGAGGTACGAAGCCGAGTGTATGAGTGGGTAGATATCTATGTATTATTAGCTGTACCTACTTGGCATTTATTCATAACTTTGGGGAATCGCTAGTAAATATAAAGATTAGTAATGCGTTTTTTGAAAATATCTTTACCATGCCGATATTTCAGCATATAGGTTATCTCGAAATCTAGTCCTTGTAGAGAAAATTTAGTAGATAGGTACGTTATACAAATAAGGTAGATACTTACCTTATTTCTTTTAACCCACGAAAAAACAAGGAGGCTCTCAAGTCGACGCGTTTATTATTTTTTTTTTTTTTAAGGTATGACCACGCCTAACATTTTACTGAGTAGACGATTCTTGTTTTATTATTATTATAGGGTATACTTCGAAGTTGGTCTCGTGAAAACTAAAATCCACCCCTAAGGGTAAAAAAATTGGAGTAAAAAATAAATAAAAGTAAAGTATAATTTGGTTATTAACGTCAGGACCGAAGTTCTTTTTCACGTATAATTTAAATCAAAAACAAAATGTTCGCAGTCGACCTCTTGGATTTACATTTTGACCTCACTATCGACTTTAAAAACCCTCAAAAACTATGAAAACAACACTCGTGAAGATTTTTTTTTAAATGTTCGCACCCGCCATTTTCGATTTAAATTTTAAGGTCAGTATCGGCTTTAGCACCCTCAAATATCATGAAAATGATACCCATGACGAAAAACTTGAAAATTTTAGCAGCCGCCATCTTGGATTTTCATTTTGACCAAATTCACACTTTCTCAGAGAAAAGACGCATGAACCATAATGCTTTTTTCGTTACGAGACGATTTCTACCAATTTACTCCGGTTCCAATAAGAATAAAATAGATCAATAGTGTCAGAAATATTACACTACAATTTAGCAAACAAATAAGTACGCACGTACAGCACAGTAAAGTACCTAATCGTCTAATACTGACAAAAAATACCCTGAACGAACTCCAATCTTGTACGTTGCGCTAGTGTGAGTGCCTGTCGAAGCAATATAAAATAAAACGGAGTGTATCATGTTCTCTCACAAAAGACCTAGGCTGGGAAATACAAACAGCGGATACAGAAATTACATCAAAATGAAAAATGAACGGATTGGACATAAGAACGAAGTAAAATACCTCGGTGTCGTATTTGATAAGAGACTATCGATGAATAAACACACCAAAGAAACTGTAGAAAAATCAAAACGAATAAGAGGTGCCCTAAACTCGATCATAGGGAACCGATCGAAAGTGAACGTCGAAACAAAACTACTCATCATACAGGCGTGCCTCTTGCCAGTACTAGACTATGGAGTGATCCAACTCCTACCAAGATACAGCAAGAGCAACCTGAGAAAACTAGAAAGACAGTACAGAATGGCACTGAAAGCTGCAGGTGCCTTCCCACGTCGCACTGAAACAAAAACGTTCTGGGAAATGCTCGATCAAAACCCGTGGCATCTCAGAGCACACGATCTCCACCACGATATGATCGACAAACTCACCGTCACATAGGCTTTGACTCGTAGTCACTCAGTCACTCCTAGCTTATAAGTAATTTTAGGTCTAGACCTAATGGGATCCTAAATCCAAAATTTCTCACACTTGTTCTGTATACCTATAAATCAATTATGTGAAAAAAGATCTCAACAATAGGTTGCAAAAGATCCCTCCCCGGACAAAGTGCGCCAAAATAAAATGCATACTCAAGGCTCTTGTAAAATTACATTTTATAAGTGACATGTAACAGTTTTCTCAACTAATGAAATAAACATCTATTCTATTCTATTCGAAGCAATATACACCTACAGTGAGCAGTACGGCCACGCACACATTGACAACTATTGCTTGACGCGACAGCACTACTAGCTATCGAAAATGTATGATGATGTGTTCCGTAATACCAAAAATGATGAATGAAAACTTAATGCTTTTCCATTTTTTTTTCGATAGTTTGCATCTTGATAATAGATCTTGGTAAACAACAATATTACAAATATTGTTGTTTACAATACATAAAAAACAATATGAAAACATAACATTTACGCTGTAAAAATGTGCGAAATTCAATTCGCTTAAACTTAATTTAAGGTAAGTTTTTTGGAAAAAAAAGAGGTACAAGCCTAGAAAAATACTGTCTAAATCCGAATATCAACATAATATGGTGGAAATATGCTCAAATTGCAAAAGACTTAGGTATTACGTTTGTATGGACAATTCAACGGTCGCCACGTTCTTAATGATGATAATAAAGTGTGAATAATTTCATTAACACAACTAATGTATTTTCTGACAAAGGAGATAGTAATCTGTGAATATTTTAGTTTATGTTTATATGATATAATGTATTTTTCTGAAACCTTCACCATTTTAAAGATAATTTAAGTATTTATCTTTTAATAGACATAATTAATTAAAATACCTTTTGGTTTATGTATAATAAATTAACAACTCAAGGCCACTGGCATTTAGTAGCGTCTTAACGAAGCCAAGAAACTCTTGTTCTTCCAAGTACTATGATATTTTTTTTGTACTGGATCATACTTGGGAACCTTTTGGATACGAAGAATATTATTGAAAGTAAAAGGCACAACTTTTTTTAAATGATCATCAGAAAACAAGTCAAATTAAATACTCCCACGATCCCTGTTCCGTGTGTGTGCCATCTACATCGCCACATGCACCTGACGTCACACAAATCCTGCATCGCGCAATTAGAGTTTACCGTGCGAACGACATATATAAGACTATCCGATATCAATCGTTGTTCAGGAGTCTAATAGGGCCACCAGTACAGTGCACAAAAACACCCGACACCCGTCGTTCCGACCTCGCCGCAGAGGTCCACCGCGTGGGCGACCCGGAGTAAATAATACTCCCCCCCGACCCTTGTCCGATGAAACGCGCCCGCGCCGCAGCTGAGCGTGTAGCTTTAAATTCCCCTACTAATAATAATGATCACTCCTTGCCTGTCCCAGAACTTGCTGTCCTCCCCTCAGCGAACGCCCTAAGCCGAGGTTCGTACCCCACAGGGAGTGCCCTTAGCGAGCGTTCGTTTAGTTTATAATTTAGAATAGTTTCCATATATGCTCCTGGCTGGAGGCTCTTAGTGTAGAAACTAAAGGCAACCACAGGACAGTCTGGTTAAGCAGCCACGACCTTAGTGGTCACCTGCATAAGCCATAGTCTAAAAAAAAAAAAAAAAAACAATCGTTGTTACGTAGATGACGGCTTTGTGAAGGGTCTTTTTACACTCTGTAGGTACCTACCGAGACAAGATCGCTTGCCAAAACTAAAAGCTGCATCGGTAGTATTGTTGGTCGGCAACGTGGCGGTATCCAGCCATCTTTCTGGTCTGAACTGGTCGGCGTCAGGCCCCCAAGATGGATGACGATGCAAGCCATGTAGTAGCAAGGCACACTCACTACCAGCACGCAACGTGTAATTCTCTAAAAAAAAAAATAAGGCTGATAACAAATCTTTAATAAGCAGTGGTGGATAATTAATTTGGGTTAGTACTAAATAAGTAAGATTTTTCTTCGAGGTCTCATATCTTCTATATTCATTGGAATTTGATTCATATGTTTATCGAATCATAGGTGGCCGAGATGCGAAGCATCGGGTCTTCTTCACGATCCAACATACTTTTACATAAATCTGGGCACTCGAACGAAAGATAATCAATATAGATTTGTCATACCTACTGTTGGTATGACAAATCTAGCAAATATTTGCTTTTCCATATTTATCACTAGCTTTTACCTGCGGCTTCGCCCGCGTGGATGTCGGAAAATATCCCACGGGAACTTACTACCGAGATTAAGGGGATGCGCTAAGGAGCCCGCGAAATTCAAATTATATTTCTTTCGTTTTTTACAATTTGTAGGCCAGTGTCAGGTTGTATGTTGATTAAAATTTGATTTTCATCCGTAAAAAATATGGCTTTACAGAATTATAATCATTAGAATCAGCAATACTCCTCCTTTTTTAAGTTAACATAATCCTCAAATAACATGATGTCATGAAATAGTCATTCAATAGGATTACGTGAACTTAGAGAGTTGAATTGGTGATTTAAATGATTATAATTCTATAAATAAACATTTGATGCGCTGAATCATATTGAGATCATCATACAACCTGGTATTGACCTGCAAATTGCAAAAAATGTAAGAAAATTGAAATTTACCGGGCTACCTTGACACTTTCGCCCGAAAGGGAAGCAAAACGATGATCGCATAAAAAAGTAAAACTCCCAGACGGCATGATTTTTTTCCGACATCTTCAACAATCATCTTCATATTTCAGTCAATTGACACAAAACCTTAATGAATTATAACTTCGTCCATTGGAGAGAACCGTTTGAAAATCTGTTCGGTAGTTTTTGAGTTTATCGCGCTCAGACAAACAGACGCGACGGGGGCTTTGTTTTTATAATAATGTAAGGATACAGAAAATTTTGACATGACGCACGTAATATGTTAATCCCGAACAACTTTAATAGGCTCGTGCCTCGGAAAACACGTTAAACCATAGATCCCGGCTGTCTTTGTTGAATCTTTGCGGGCAGTGAGTGCGAGTTTGACAGTCGTTACGGGTCGTCAGAAGCCCAAAAACCTGACAACCAGTCTTACCAGGTTTCAAACTTATAATCTTATTCTACCTCTGTACAACATGAGTGTAATAAACTGATATGATTTGATTTAATTTGATAGGCAGTCGCTACATGTAAAATATTGGTATTCAGCAACAACCAGTTAGACTGGAAGCCGACCCCAACATAATTGGGAAAAGGCTAGGCAGATAATGAGATGATGGAAGGTGTTAACTAGCTAGACAGAACAACGTTATTAGTGCATATGATTATTTGCCCCGTGCGTACTATTTCACAACTGGACGACTGATATGACCTGAAATAAAATTGTTTATTCTGTAAATTCTGTGAATAGGATATCGGAATCACATTTACATGTCATATTAAAATAAATCAAAAATAAGCTAGATAGAGTCGACATTACCTATCTGACTACGCCTGAGAAGAAATGGTGAAACAATGTCAACCAAAAGACTGGGGACGAAGGGGTCTGTCCAGTAGTCAAAATAATCAATATTTACAAAAGGCAAATGTTCAAAATAATAACCGTAATATTTTAGATAATAATAGGACTACTAATTTATAACATTGACATACGAATCAAATCCCCATGAAGACATAAGACACATGCAATCTAAAACGTCCATCTTACATATTTTATACGGATTTGGGACACTTACGTGAAAGACATTTCCGCGGATGGACTTTTGCGCGAATGGACTTTTGCTCGAATTGACTTATGCCCGAATGGACATTTACGCGAAAAAGTTGCAGGAATGAGATTTCATCATTGCTGTATTGTTTCTAACTAATTATTTTATTATTTTTCAACATGGGTGTCAGTTTCATGGTTTTCGAGGTAGCTGATAAAAAAATTGGGGTCAAGATAAAAATTCGAGATGGCGCTACCGAAAATTGGTTAATTTTTTATAATGGGTGTCGTTTTCGTGGTTTTCGAGGGCACTGACAAGATAATGGCGTCAAAATCAAAATTTGTGATGCCGCAACCGAGTAATGTTTTTGCGCAAGTGGGTTCGCGTAAGTGTCTTTTGCACAAATCTCTTTCGCGCAAGTATCCTGCTACCATTTTATGTTAGTCTCCGTAATTAGCTGTCTTCCAATATATATTATTATTTGCTACGGTTATGATGCATGGGAAAAATGCTGCATCTTCACAAATAAAAATATTTTGATAATATACGAGCGATGATCTGGAATGGGCAAACAAAAGCATAAAGATAAAGTAATTAATTTGAGCATGTTGAACCCTTGTGTTTGTGACCATCACAGTTCACGTTACGTACGGTCCCTGTGCTTTGCGAAAAATGTTGTCATTTAAGAAATGTTGCTGCAACTCAACATAAAAATAAAAACCATCAACTTACTTAGTTTTACATCTCTGTCTATAGATCTTAAAACAATTGGTATCGTAGTAAACATTCGAAGGCTCTCCTTAATCACTGCTTCTGTATATACTAACTTCCTTAAATCTTCCTTGGCCACGTCTCTATCTGTACCTAAAACTTGCATTATTCTGAAAATGACAAACTTAATATTATAAATGTGAAAGTAACTGCCCTCCGAACTATGACAACCGTAACTAGCAGTTTTATGAAAAATTTGTTAATAATACTTGTTTCGGAATCAGATTACTTATCACAAGTTTGAAAACTATTTGACCGAATTTAATTTCACCTAAAACTTTTCAACTATTATCATTTCGTTTTTTTTACTTCATCGAAGTCACGACTGCCACTCTATCAGTTGACCTATTATCTATCCGACGTTTCATTTGGTCGAAAAACTTTTTACCGAAGTTACACTTAGCCGAAATAACATTTGTTTGAAGTATTATGTTTTCGAACATTAATTAGACCACACTTGCACTGGCGTTATAATGTAGATTAAGGCAACAGGAACTAATTTCAGATTAGTTTTAACCTACTATTTTGTTTAACTAATTATTTAAATGTAATGGCACTTAATAAAACAGTTGATTATGAACAAAAGTGGTTTTAAGTGGTCCCAGTAAGAAGCATTCAAAAAAGGAGGCTTGCTTCAAGCATGCAGCATGTAACCAGGCATGCAGCATGCAAGCAAGCATGCAGAATGCAGTATGCAAACGAGCGTGCAATATGCAAGCAGGCATGCAACATGCAGCAAGCATTGTTTCTGCCACGGCTCCGGCGCTGCGAGGTTTGAGCTGCGCCACGCGAGCTTATTATCGCAGAATGGCTTAAGCTGCGGCGGCGCGGCGGGCCTTCAAACCAACGCCCCACCCCTCCGCGCCTATGCCGGCTAAAATTACACTCTAGGGGTAGGGCAGACAAGACTGTGTGAAGTCGGTTTTGCAGCGATTCGTTTCTGTCACAAAATTTTGTAGCAGAACATATTGATTTTTTATGACCCCATTTTAATTTAATATTGAAAATGCTACCAAGTAACCGACTATATATTTGTGACCAAATAATAATCCGTAAAATGTTGTTTCGGTGTGGTGAAAATATGGCAAATAAATCATTAGGCAAATGAAAAAAAGTTCAAAAGAGGCTTCGGCCAATAGCAAAAAGTTATTTTGTAAATTGGCAAAATATAGTTCGATAAAATAACCATAATAAACCATATGAGCTCTTACGGCCCTTTAGCTTAACATGTTTATTTATATTTGATAATGCATCGAAAATTTATCCCAAACATAAACACCGTAAATTACTATACGGTGGATATCTGAACTATAACTAGACATAACAGCAGTAACTACTATTTACGGTGGTTTTCTTTACTAATGATAATTAATATTGTACTTATCTACTACTAAAAACAAGTTTATCAGGATCTTACCATCGGTATGTTAGTATAGTAAAAAAATGAGTGACTTAATGCTAAGCATGACAGCAGTAACGGTTTTTATAACAAGTTTTAATAATAATTTCTTACTTAGCTATCTACTACTAAAATCAGGTATCGTAATTTACCATCATCTTGTCTAGTAAACTAACACTGTACGGAACCGGCTTGTCGAGATATAAAAACCGCAAGTGTTCGATCTTACGGCTGTTATGCGTAGTAGGTATCACTATTAGTTTCAAGGCACGAGCGGGGGTTTCGGGAGCCCGCCTAAATATAAGCGTATGCCACTAAGGACTAACATTCTTAAAATAAATTAAAACATTATTACATATTTGCCGGGAGTAGAGAGCCAACTTAAAGACTGTTGGTATTTAGTCGATTTAAATGTGCAAAAATTAATCGATTCTTACTTTTAATAATGGCAACACTGTCACTTAAGGATTCGTATAAAACCAACAACTCCTGTCTGTTCGTCCCTCTTTTTATATTCGCTGTGCTAGGAGACAGAAATAAAACCTTCCCTGTGTAACGTCAAGTAAAATATAAAGAACATTATTTAAATTCAAAGATTCTGTTTTTAACTCACGTCCGTAACCTGATTTCCTAGAGGTTATGGGCCCAGTTACACATTGTTAAGTACTGCGCTAATCAAGTAAGTTTTTAATTTGATTCCCACTGTCTGTTATATTTTGTAAATCTTTCATTATGGAGAATTTGAAAATGAAACGAAACATTAAGCCGTTCGACGGTGAGAAATACAGCGTTTGGAAGTTTCGGGTTCAAGCCTTGTTGACTGAGATGGACGTTATGAAAGATATCAACATGGAACCAGAAAAACGATCGGAAGTTTGGGTGAAGAGCAACCGAATCGCGAAAAGTGTCATTGTTGAATATTTGGCAGATTCATTCCTCGGTTTCGCGAAAGACGATTCTACGGCACGTGAAATCTTTAAAAACTTGGACGCATTGTACGAGAGAAAAAGTTTGGCGACTCAGTTGGCACTACGGAAAAAGCTGTTGGGTTTAAAACTTCAAGGTGACACCACGTTAGTAAAGCATTTCAATATGTTTGATGATCTAATTACGGAATTGCTGGTGGCTGGAGCGAAACTAGAAGAAACCGACAAGGTGTCTCACTTACTTCTCACGTTGCCAACTTCATATGACGGTGTTATAACTGCAATAGAGACATTATCTGAAGATAATTTGACCTTGGCATTTGTCAAAACAAGATTATTGGACCATGAGGTTAAATTAAGAAATGAGGGTAGTGATACCGCTCAAAATTTCAACCAACTAAAATCAGAGCCTAAGAAGCCTAAAAACCACCAGCAAAAGTTCAAGGCTAAGAAGAAGTTTTTCGTCAAGTGCCACCATTGTGGACGTAAAGTTCATGTCAAAAATGATTGTTACTACTACAAACGAATGAATCAACGTAAACCTGAAGACAAACCGCGAACTATTCAAGCAGTGGAGCTTACAGAAGGGGCAACATTTACCAGTGCAGCTTCCGGGTTTGCATTCATGTTTGGTAATTACCCAGGTGTCACGAAGGGTAACCAAATAACTTTCCTGCTGGATTCAGGAGCATCGGATCACATCATTAACAGGGAAGACCTTTTCAGTACCTATACACATTTAAATGATCCTTTAAAAATTTCTGTTGCTAAGCACGGTGCTTTTATTTCAGCCACCAAAAAGGGCACCTTGCTAGTTATCAGCAACACTGGCATTCATGGTACGCTGGAGGACGTGTTATTTTGCCGCGATGTACCCTACAATCTCCTGTCGGTAACGAGGATGCAACAGGCCGGTATGACAATCACCTTCGATCAACAAGGAACCCATATCAGTAAGGACGGTAAAATCATAATGCAAGGTATGGCTGTGAACAATTTAATTTCTACTGATTTTGTAGTGAAGATTAATCGATCTGTTTCTCATGCAAAAGTCATGATAATAACTACGATTTGTGGCATCAACGGTTAGGTCATATAAGTAAGCAAAAATTCATTGACTTGAAAAATAACTCTATGGTTGATGACGTGAGTTTAATTAAAACAGTATCGCCTGACAACAATTTGTGTGAAGCTTGCATAAACGGGAAACAGACACGATTGCCATTTAATTCCTCTAAAGATAAAAGTTACATTAAACTACCGCTATTTGTTGTGCACACTGATGTGTGTGGGCCCGTCACTCCTTTTACAATCGATAATAAATGTTATTTTGTTTTGTTTGTTGATCAATTTACTCACTACTGTGTGGCATACTTGATACAATATAAATCAGATGTTTTCTCGGTTTTTAATGATTTCGTAGCAAAAAGTGAGGCTAAAAGACATTGACCAAGTGACTAAGGAACCTAGTATCGGTACGAAACATGGAGTGACTCAAAGATTTATGGTTTAATTTAAAGAATGATCTTAGGGCTTTCAAATGTAATTTACCATTTTATCATAATTCTCGGCATTACACGGTAATTAGGTCTCAAAATCTAGGTTGAGTATCGAATCTCTTAGTGACTTTTTGTCAAATTATGCTGGTAAATTCAAAATACGAATTAGTCAAAATGACGTTTGAGTATATTCAATTCTCGTCAATTGCGACAGATAAAGGTTGATGTAGGGGTGATGTAGAGGTTTTAGAGGTAAGTAAAAACTCGAGAATTCACATGGAACAGATCATTTAGCAATTTGTATATCTTAGACGGAACATCGAAAATATCAAAACTTCAATAAAAACGTCAAATTCATATAACGTTCACGTAAATGGTACTTATCTTATACGTTACAACATGGTTACATCAATAAGATCAAAGTGCTGAACATTTTTGGACTAAGAAATAGTCAGAAAAACACTTTTGTTTTTTTAGTATTTCTTAGTCCAAAAATGTAACCTTTAAAAAATAAAAAATAAATAATCACGCGAAAAAAGCATTTAATTGAGAACTGCGTTACCACTAATTGTGCGGACACGAAATTAGTGGCTGCCGAGCGATAGCGACAGAGAAGCGGCGGGCGGCGACGTAAACAATAGCATAGCATTCTGTACAAGAAACGGGCGAGAGCGGCGCGGGGCGACCAAGCGATGCATGCGATGATGCGGTAGCATGGTGGGGTGGTGGCAACGTGCTAGGGTCAGGAACAAACTTGTTTGATTTCGCCGCTCGATGGCCGTTCCTCGTTCCAGTATAGTGCTGTATTTTTTTACCGCCTGTTTCGTGCACACGCCTAGGCCGCTGCCGGATCGGCCTGCCCAGCGCTGCTCGGCATCGCTCAGCCACCGCTAATTTCGTGCCCGCCGACTAAAACCGTTTTTTTAAGTGGATGGAAATACTCTAGTTCTAATCACCTTTAATATAGACTAAGGAGACTTCTTTTGACTTATTGTTATACTTTACAAGAGAAAGGCTGAACTAGGAATGCGTAATGCAGCTATCTACTTGCGTAACACATTGCGTAACACATTTTCGTAAATAATTAAAACAAATCTGTGACAGTTCAACAACATTCATTAGGTTATTTACGTTGTTGAACGGAAAATGTTTTCGAACTTATAAAGCAATGGATTAGCAATCTGTTTCAAAATAATTCAGATTGTGATTGTATTACGCAATTAGCGTGCTGGGGGCTGACATTGCAAATTAAAACTCCAGTAAATAATATACACAAGTTTCTTTATTAAGCAACTAAGAAAATGAGTCAAATTAAATATAAATAAAAGCAATACCTAACCCAAATATAGTAAAACAAAACAATAAAAATATTAAATACTCTCTTGGGTTGTAAACTCTTCAAAAATATCATCTAAAAACGCCGCTGGTGCATTAACATCATTATGCCTACCCCAACTTAAATACCACGTGATAGTCATCACGTGGGCACAACAGCCCACTGTACGATTACCCACCAAACAACTACAATAATATCCACAAATAGCCTGAACAGTATTGGTAATATTTTCGTCCCTGTCTATCATAAGGTACGAGTAATACGTGCGACTGTTAACATGACGAGACTTTATTCTTCCACGTATCAGGTAGGGGTTAGTACCCAGACTAAGTAGTACGTCACTTTCAACGACATCATTCACTTCCACAGTGTACGTGCCGTTTACACAAATATGCTCACCGTAGTAAGATTTTGCTTGTTTAAGCTGGTACGTTCCTACAGCTAACCTTTTCAAGTCTTCCAAACTCAGCCTGGGGAACTGGTCCAAATGTGGGTGGTTGCCATCTATATTAACAAACATAGTTCGCCTTCTATTAAAGTGTTCAGACTCCACTATCTCTGCTAAATAATTTGTGACATGGTATCTTCGTCGTGCTATTTCCAAATATTCCGCGTACTCTGGCTTATCCTGAATCAGTGGATGGAACTTATAGGTCAGAGCACAACCTATTCTGAAATCCTCCATTAAATGTTTGGCAGCTCTGTTGAAAAATTCCTGCCTGAACAGCTTGAAGTCCCGTTTCAGTCGACCATTCACGACCTCAATGACCCACCTGCACAAGGTGATACAACGGGACTTATTCGCTTGTTCTGTCGTTAACTGACGGTGGCCTGCCAACAAGGATTCCGGCATATGTGTTAAATATCCATAATTTCGTAATTGTGGTACCACATCTCTGAAGCCTCTGTCGGAAGATATCTCCTTCTCGAAAATATGCCCGCATAGCCCCGTCTGAGCTGCTGAACTCGTTGCTCATAATTGTGGCATCATTGGTTATGGCTTTATACGGACCTATGCAATCTAAAATGTGACCATCACAGCAAACAATCATGAATGGCTTTACGAGGTTTGCATATTTGTGCAAACTGTACGTCTCTTTCTGGAACAAGTAATTGCTGCTACTTTGGACATACACATAGGTAGCATCGCAGATGGTAATAGCTAGCTTGGTCTCAAGAGGCATTGCTGAGTTTCCGAAAAGACCTTCTGGTATTGTTGTATTCCTCGCTGCCACTTCTTGTACGGTCATGTGACCAAGACCCAAATAGAGAGGCACTAGTTGCTCAGTCAGAATATCCCTTGCTTTATTCATATTGCGTTCAAGTGAAGTTCTCGGCATATTAAAAAGACCAGTCAGCCTTTCATTACTGTCCCCAGTTCTCAATTTAATTAAATAAATACTTAATGCTATACTTGCATCCGGTACTTCTTCGTGCAGTCGTGGTATATTGTTCAATAAATCATAGAACTGTGTAGCAGTCAAACCTAACCAATAATGACATAAATGGGATGGAATCGTATGAACATTGCTGAAGTCATTCCTATTTAATGAAATTGTGTCCATCATGGCCAGTAGATTGTCCATTTGTGCACCTGTGAAATCTGAATAATTTACTTGTAATTGATCCCAGCAATCGTTGTTCAAATGGAAGTTACAAATCCGAGCACATAGAGGAATATAAATTCTAAGGCGATTTAAAACCTCTTCCTTCAAAACTCTGGGAACTACTAAGCGTTCGAGGTTTTCACAATCAGGAAATACGCAATGTCGTGTGGTCGCTGCTGTACGTTTATAAGTACGTGACATTATTTTTGGCTGTAGGTGCCTTCTTTGCAGCTGAAATAAGTCCTCCTGTGGAAGTGGTGGTGGTAGAGGAACCTGAACATGAACTTCTTGCTGATTAGATATAACTTCAGCTACTTCCACCATTTCGCTGTCTTCAGCGTGAATGGAACGATTGGCATCATGTTGCATTTGTCGGCGCATGTTCCTCTTAACTGCCATCCAACATGACCGGCACACTCTTTCCAAATGTGGTCCCTGGAAATGAAAACCTCTTAATAAATAAACTCAAACATTTATTTGGTCAAGCATTTTTTTTGCATATTTGTATATTATTTTATTTTAAGGTATTTTTTGCATGCTGAAATAAGTAAGCAAAATATGTGGAACTACATTTAAGACCTTTTATGTAAGTACCATATTGCGACCATGGGTACCATATTGCGACCACCTCGTGGCGGCTCAATAGATTAAATTAACAGACACTTTTGAATAGTCACGTCCTTAAAAAAAGATAAACAGGCAATTCAAAAATTTAATTAAATTAAAACAAGCCGTGGCAGCTAAGAGATGACCAGAGCCTGTACTGACGGCACCCGTTCACGAACATGACACATGGATCAGCACCATTCAGCTCAACTATTTTAAGGGGAACTTAATGACCCAACACATGCGCCACCATCAGCAAGACATTGTGTGAGACAGAGTGAGCATGACATACTCTCAGCCAACAGGGCACATTGAAGTCGGTGAAAGACATAGGAACCCAGTAAATGTCAGGTCTATAGTAGGTACATGTAGTACTCACACATGTGCTATACGCAAAATATTTGATTTACAATAAAAAACAACTACAACCGTGACTCTAACTCTGGTGAACCGTGCCGTTGAGTGCCATGGAGTTTCAATAATTACTTCTTAACGTATATTCACTTTTTGTTTTAACTTCAATTTAATTAAAAATAATCCAAATCATAAAACAAATAACTAGGCTTATAGTCACCAGTCTTGACAAATGAAATAAGATGCATACCAAGTGAGGAAATATCCAACTAAGAATCATATTCCTTTCTTCACCATTTGAAGGCACTCTTATTGCACGTACGCGTAGAATAGATTTTCCGCATGCAAAGCATACACTTCGATGGCCAAATGAAGGAGCTGATGCTGGCCCAGCTTGGATAGCATCATTTAGACATGCAAAGCACTCAGTGCAAACTATGTCATCACGTGAAATCTAGTAAACGAAATAATTACATTAGTTTCTGGTAGATACCTTACAAACACAGTTCATGCACCTAATAGTACCTATTAGATCACATAATGAGTCTTCACACTTTCGTGAACGCTGTACATAAGTACCACCTATGTATATAGTTCCAACCTGATTGAAGTGTGTAACTATCTAACCACGTAGGTTCACCACCACCGGGAACACCGGTACTGTTGACTTTGTTACTATATAAATAAAAATACTTACGGAAAAAGATAAAATATGTATTTTTTAATAACAGTAGGTAATAAACTAATAACATTTAACATTATAACTGTTTTGTAGATCTCGGTGGTATAGTGGTCGCAAGCGCGACTGCTGAGCGTGGGGCCTTGGGTTTAATTCCCAGGTCAGACAGTGCTATTGGGCTATTCCAATAGGTATTTTTCAGTAGCAACTCGGAGCCCTGAATTTGTGCCCGGTTGATGGCAATAAGCTCTCCCCATATATTTACATGACACTAAACGTAACTGACGAAATGTGGGTGTAGGTGCTACACACAGAACAGATAATAGAGGTTACACACACCTCTGACTAACCCTTTGGGGAATGATACAGGCGCGATATAAAGTTATTTTGTATTAAATCAACTTTTTATTTCCCAATCATATTCCAAACGATGTATAGGAATATTACGGTGAGAAAATGTGGCGTCTGTACCGACGCGGTGTCAATATCAAAGTTAATAAACGTAGTCCTTCCACAGTTCAAGATAACCAGCTCACTTAGCCAACCAGACCCATAATCCAATATCTTTGTTACCATAAACTGCAATAGTCCTACACCAACCGGGGGTTGTCCTTGGCTGGACTTGCATAGTGCGAACAGGGATAATCGTTGGTTGGTGCCTCATTCCATTAAAAACGTCTAACAGGCCTCTGAAAAATTATAGTATGATCATAATAATTATTATGTAGGTGCTATATGACTTACCGGTGTTGGAGAAATCCAAGAAGCCAGAGTATTGTAGACATTTTCACTAACTTCTCTCAATGACTGCCAACGTAAATACCGCAGAAGAATTGAGCAGTTAATACACCGACGAACTGAGTCTTCCATAGTGAACAATTTACAAATATAACGCAATTAAAATGATAATATTGCTCAAGAAAATAAAAATAATCAAAAAATTAAATTATTTACAAAAAAAAACGAAAACAGTCGGTGAAAAGAATATAAGAGGTCAAAGTAGCAACCCGCGCATTAAAAAATTGGCGCCAAAAATCGGCGCATGTACAGTCGCATAAAAAACGCAATGGATGTTTTTCTGCCACATACATTTTGGTTTCTGCCCGCACATTTACCCGCACCCATTTTATTTGAATTGGTATAGGTACTTGTTTACGGTTATGTAAATATATAAATACTAATCCAGACCAGACCTTATCTTTATACAAAATGTCATCACGTTAGTTATTTCTATAAGTGGTTATTTAAACCCAGATGGGTTTACAATTTATTTACTTGTCTATTGAGACAAACAAAAAGTTAAAGTGAATCAGAATATAGGTACATTTTTATTTGCCTTAAGTGTTGGCACAATATCAGTCTTCACTTAAAAAATAATTTATGCGACATAGAAACACATTAACCAAGTTATTAAAATTAATTCAAATTGCAAAATAATAATGGCCTATGACATTAAAACAAAACTTAATATAAATAAATCATTATATTAAATATACAATAATAATAATAATATAATAATAAAACTAAGTATCGTTGGAGACTGTACTCAAACAAAACGAATGGGACGTGCATATATGCTAGAAAGAGAAAGCCCGCCATTCTGTCGCCAGCATAATTCTGCTCGGAATGCGCGCGCATAGTATCCCATGGCGCGCGTGTGTTCTGTTTTCAAAGAGTTTTTAATAATGAATGAAACAGGCAAAGGTCTCTAAAACATTCTGCATTTCGCATAACCAAAAGGTTTGCATATGCACTTTCAACACCTTAACAGATTATTATAACAATGTAATAATAATAATCCGTTGTTATTAATATCTGTTGTTTCTAATTCTTCAACTATAATTTCAATAATTGTATGCGTAAATTAATTATTTTGCGTAAGTCAAGAAGGTTTTATTGTTTACATACTCTTTGAAGATAATGACATATGACATTATTTGCGTGAAAAAAAAACTATGTATGGGTAAAAAAGGAAATCGAAAAAAAAACTAATACTTTTGTAGTTATTTTATGCGGAGAATTTAAGGATTCGCATTACTAGAAAAAAATATTATATTTAAAAACATGATTTATCAACATTACAAACTTAAGTCACTAAAGAACAAATAGCGATACCAAGTCTGGTCAATTTCCTTTAATTTAAAATTGGTTAATTTGTATTGTGACAATGGACGGGAATACCTGTCCAATGAAATGAAAGAATACTGTGTTTCTAAAGGAATTTCATATCACTTTACTATTCCAAGGACACCACAACAAAATGGCGTTTCAGAGCGTATGGTTAGGACAATAACAGAAAAAGCCCGTGCTATAATTAACGGTGCTAAATTACCCAAGTGTTTTTGGGGTGAGGCAGTGTTAACTGCAGTATATTTTTAATAAATATTACACCTACCCACGCTTTGAAACATACTCAAACACCATTTGAATTGTGGCACGATAAAAAACCTGTAGTTAAATATTTAAAAGTTTTTGGTTCTACCGTCTATGCGCATAATAAGACCACTAAAACCAAATTTGATGAAAAGTCTTGGAAGGGTATTCTGGTAGGGTATGTACCAAATGGCTATAAAGTATGGAACATAAAAAGTGAAAAATATGAAACTGTTAGGGATGTCATAATAGATGAAGTGAGTTTTCTGCAGTCGAGGCCTGCGTTAAAATTTAAAGGAAATGAAATCGAACATTTCCATAACAAAACTGATAATATGGATGTGACGTCAAAATCAGTGCCAATTAATTCTCAAAGTTTTGACAGTCCTCAATCTGATACTTTCAAAACTGATGGAACTAAATCCAATGATTCGAAATTGGATGGTTCAAAATCAGTAGAATTAAAATCAGATAGTTTAATAGTACACGATTACAAATCAGATAATTTTAAATCTGATGAATTGGGTCGTTGTAGTAAAATTCGCAAGTTAAATGAACCTAATAACATACTAAAGCCCAATGTTGATAATAAACAAAGTTCTAATGAAACTTGTTGCACTGATAAAAATATCGATAATTCTTGTCAGTTAAGAAGGAGTGATAGGCTCGTCCCCCTATATCCTATAAAGAAATGGCTGATGTTTTATTATGTGCTGAATCAATCAATTGCAAAATGCCTACTTCATTTCATGAAATTAAAAATCAGGGTGATAGAACTCATTGGGAAGATGCGATTAAGGTTGAATTAGATTCACTTTTAGCTAATGATACTTGGACATTAGTACCTAAACCTAATAATAAAAATATAGTTGATTGGAAATGGATTTTTAGTATTAAAAATGATGAATTTGGTAACCCATTAAGATATAAAGCACGTCTTGTTGCTCGGGGCTTTAGTCAAGAGTACTTAATCGATTACAATGAAACTTTTGCTCCTGTTGCTCGTATAGCCAGTTTTAGATTTATGATTAGTTTTGCGAATCAATATAATTTATTAGTTCATCACATGGATGTTAAAACTGCATTTTTAAATGGAATTTTAAAGGAAGAAATTTACATGAAAGTTCCAGAAGGGGTATTTAGTAAAAACCATTATGTTTGTAAACTAAATAAAGCTTTATATGGGTTAAAGCAAGCTGCACGATGTTATTATTTTATATATTTTACATATTTTTATTTTATTTTATTTTAATGGCCCTTTAAAAAGCTCGCTAAACGACATTGAACTTGGGGACAAGCCGTCAGTGTCAACGTCTCGGCTCCTTATGTCATACCAGATCAGATAATAAAAGATTTGTCCTATTTTTTAAGCTTTATCATTATTAGCAGTCTTGTTCCACCCACTGCTGAGTATAGGTCTCTTCACTCTCAACCAGGTCTTAGACGAAATCTTCCTTTCCTTAATAAAAAATGCAACCTACTCTTCAAACATCCTCTCTTGAACTTTTGGGAATGATCCTGTCATCACCAAAATAATATCCAACGAATGTGATGTAGTATGGAACGCAGCCGCAATAATAGTATGTAGTTCTTCTGTGACTTCCTGGTCAGTGAATGAATTTCTAGTGTGTTCCAGCATCAGGTCTACGAGCGGATGGTATGACACATCTGTAAACATAAACACACAAATAAAATCACGCCTGTTTTCCCAGAAGGGCAACGGTGTACACACACCTGTGGTACACCCACATTTCACCAGTTATGTTTAAATCGTATATAATGGAGGCTAGCCTATTGCCAGGTACAAATCAAAACTTCGGACTGCTACTGAGACATTCCCGACGGAAAAAATATTGGATATACAAACGTTGTGTATATGACGTGCTTATGAAGTAAATTTTGAATTTAAAAGGATTATGTTCTTTAGTACTTTTGCTAAGTGAAATTCTCTGTTACTCTATAAATTTTCTCTGAATATATTTTTGCTACGATCTATTTCTCCTAGTCGTTTCTTTTATCTTACATTGGTTATGGGCCCAGGTACCCAGACATCCAAATCGCGAGACCCAGGGTGGATAGAAGTAGCGTAGTTCCAGTAAGAAGTCTGGAGAGTTAAATAAGGAGTTACATTTATTTTTCAAGCAGCGAAATAATGATTTGTGCAAAGGAACGACGATGAGCGGTATGTTTAGAATCGAGCACCTAAACAAAGACAAGTGTGATAGCTGGCGAATACAGGTGCAGGTGATCCTAATAAAAGGTGATGGATGGAAGTATGCAAGCGGAAAGGTACCAAAACCATCTGAAATAGGAGAAGCTAAGAATTGGGAAGCAGATGATTAAAAAGCCAAAGCGGATATAATTTTGTCAATGTGTGGTACTGAACGCCGACATATTAGGGGCTGTAACACTTCGAGAGAAGTTTGGCTGAAATTGGAGTATATTTATGCTTCGAAAGGACCTGCTAAGAAGGCTATACTTCTGAAGCGACTGATGTTGCACAAAATGTCGGAAACAGGTGATGTACGAGTTCATTTGAATAGATTTTTTCATTGCTGTTGATAAAGTAGCAGAAATGAGTATTCATATCAACGATGATTTGCTATCTATAATGTTGTTATATAGTTTACCTGTAAAATTTGAAAGCTTTAGATGTGCTATTGAGTCAATACACGAGTTGCCGAAACCAGAGGCATTAAATATTAAAATATTAGAAGAGCACGAATCCAGATAGATGAATAGATCTCAGAATGAAGGCGTAATGCGTGAATAATATGTGAAAAAACGTTCAAAGAAATGGAACAAAAGCATGAAAGTTGTTAACAAAATTAACCCAACTTCCAGCGGAGAAGGATTTAAATATAAATGCTTTAAATTTCACGACATAAGGCATCAGAATGTCCTAATAAAAAGAAGGTACAAAAGGATGTGGTAGCACATCGTGTGGAAGTGGACGAAGCACTAATTACTTTTAATGTTTAAGATTTAGAAGTTTGTAATGCTGTAAATGTTAAAAACACGACTGGGTTTTTGATAGTGGGTGCACGTCTCATCTTTGTAATGATGCGAGTATGTTCGGGGACACTTTAACTGTTACTAGCGGAGAACTAAATTTAGCTACGCATGTAAGTACTGAAATAAATGGTAAGGGTACTGTATGGTTCTCGGCATGTAACAAATACTCAAAGACAGGGATTGACTTACATTATACACTTTATGTTCCGAACCTATAGACGAATTTAATATCTGTAGCCAAGCTAACCAACGATGGTTGTGATGTCACATTTAAACACAATGTAGAAAATGTGATTGACAAAAAGAGCAATATTAAATTGTGTGGCGATCGCAAAGGGAACTTGTATCGTTTAAATAGGTCTGAATATTAATTTAGTTTAAGTAATTCAAACAATATAGGTAGTTGGCATGAACGCTTAGGAAATTTAAGGGAAAAATGACCGCGTTACCTTTTTCTAACTCCGGAGGCCCCTGCTCTGAAAAACTTAAAATCCTATGAAATGTGAATCTGTAGGAGGTGAGAAATATTTTATTACTTTTATTGATGATTGTACACGTTGGTGTGAAGGATATTCTAAGCGCGAAAACTAAAGCCTTAGAAGCTTTTAAAGTGTACAAAAGTCAAGTTGAGAATGTAACCGGATTAAAGATCAAGTATCTTCAAAGTGACAATGGACGTGAATATTGTAACGCCGAGTTTGATGAATTTTTTAAACAAGCAGGAATAATCCGACGACTGACAGTTGCTCCGACACCACAACAAAAGTGGATACCGCGTGTTATATCAGGAATCGTTGTCCTACAAGCAGTCTACATGGTGATATTCCAGAAACCAGTGAAATTGATTACTTTCGAAGATTCGTAGCTAAGGTACATATTTAAATAAAGATCCAAACAAGGATAAATTCACAGCAAGCGAAGAAAATTCATGGTTGCAAGAGATGTGAGATTTCATGAAAGTGAATATTCACGTCACGAGATCTTGACTCAAGATCCAACACCGTCCAATGTTAAAAAAGATGCGGATAAAGAATTAACTGAAATCGAGTTTTCAAAGTGTACTCTACCGAAAGAACATGATAATCAAATAGAACAAGTAGACGATGAGATATGGAGTGAATGTCAAAAATATTCTGAATAATCGAGAGGATGCGAACAGGATGAAGAGACAAACCCTTCAAATATTGAACATCAGCTAGAAGAAACAAGAACGCTTGGAACAAGTGGACATGTTGATCAACAAAGGTTGATGAAAATAGCTCCTGGTAGACCTAAAATATTACGCAGAGGCAATGTAGGCCGTCCAAGAAAAAGCTATCGAATGACCAAAGTTGAACAACCAATAAATTTTACTAATTCGAATGATGCTGCAGATTTTGCTGGTTCAGCTGAAATGAGTTTAAAAAATGCTTTGAAAAGTGATGATAAACCAGAGTGGGAGAAAGCTATATTATCAGAAATTAGGAGTTTAGTTCAAAAATGGACATGGGAGATCGTTAGAAGACCGAAAAACAGCAACATCATTGGTTGTCGTTACGTTTTAACAACAAAACAGAATGTCGAGCCAGAGCCAGCCAACAGAATATCGTTTACCCAGCGATATGGGGTTGATTACGAGAAAACCTTTGCGCCTGTAGCTAGACTGGGCACCGTCAGATTATTAATGGCTCTCGGTATTGAATTGGACTTGGAGATTCACCAGTTAGACATTAATATTGCTTACTTGAATGGCTCATTGGATGAAGAGATATACATGGAAATTCCAGAACTATTAATGGAGACTTTAATTAGGCTTATGAATCCTGAGGAAGAAGACTCACTGAGATGGGATTGGAGCAGAGTCTGAATAAACCATGCCTTTATTTTAGGCGAAATGGGAATACCTTTTTATTTGTATTAATTTATGTTGACGATATTTTAATTGGAAGTCAAGAAAGAGGTTTAATCATAAATTTAAAAAATGAGTTGTCAAAGGAGTTTGACTTGAAAGATTATGGTCAAGCGAAATATATTTTAGAAACAGACATAAATGACAATGTCATTGTTCTGTCACAAGAAAATTATATCAAAAAATTGTTAAAACGGTCTTCATGCACACTTGTTTTTCCAATGCACTCTAGACATTGGCAGAATAGTCGACATCGGCTTTGCTTGCCATTTAATAAAAATAGAATAGAATTTAAGATGGAAAATTGTAATAAATGTGCAACTCCCATGGAAATTAATTCAAAAGTAAAATCGGAAGAAAAATTTGATACCGAAAAGGACTAAACATGGCCTTATCGAGAACTAATAGGTTGCTTAAATGACCTGAGCAACGCAACTAAGCCCGATATTGCAAACGCGGTGAGTAAACTAAGTCAAAAGTTAACGAAACCGGAAACATGCGACTGGAAATCAGTGAAACGTATATTACGTTACCTTAAAGGGACAATGCGACACAGTCGTATACAAGAGAACTGGTGATTGTGTTAAGGGTTTTTCGGATGCTGATTGGGCTAATTATTGTTTGTTAGACAGGCGATCATATTCTGGATAATTATGCTTTCATTTTAGGTGGTGCATGCGTATCTTGGCAATCAAGAAAACAAGGTAGCGTGGCTACATCGACTTGTGACGCTAAATACATAAGTCTATCTGAACGTATGAAAGAAGCAGTCTATTTGAATAGTCCTATGAGGGAGCTAGGAATTGTGCGGTACACTCGAGTGGTTGTTCATGCCGATAAACAGGGAGCAATCTTTTTGGTTCAAGACCCAATGTTCCACGTACGCAGTAAACACATTGATATAAAGTATCATTATACTAGGGAGGTGTTAAGGAATAGTAAAGACATTGAGCTGAGACATGTACCCACTATCCATGTTGGCTGACGTCCTCACTAAACCACTGTGTAGTGTCAAGCACTATAAGTGCATAACTGATTTAGGTGTTTAAGTTTATTGATTTTAGACGCATTTTTTGGATGTTTTTAAATTCAAATTTATGAGGGTGTATTGGATATACAAACTTTGTGAATATGACGTGCTTATGAAGTAAATTTTGAATTTTAAAATAATTTGTTCTTTAGTACTTTTGTCAAGTGAAATTGTCTGTCACTCTATAAATTTTCTCTGAATATATTTTTGCTACGATCTATTTCTCCCAGTCGTTTCTTTTATCTTACAAAAACTACTAGACCAATGAGGCAGTCAAAATCATAACAAAATTTTGAACCAAACTGAATTTATTTTTATTTGTTCAGTAACTTTGGATGTATACTGCAATATTGAGCAGAGATGAAGTTAAGAAAATAATTAAATAATACTTACATGTAGATACGGGACGTGTATTTCCATTTAAAAATGATCTCTTTGTACGTATTATCTGAAGAAAAAGACACAGTTTCATTATCAAAAGTTCTGGGATTTTCGCCGGCAGAAGGTCAACTTACGGAATAACCTTATTTTATGTAATATGTATCTTCAGACACCTACCATTCAATTATTTTTGGGTGTGGACTCGTAGTCGTTTTTAGATTACCTTTAATCCATCCAACGGTTGCCCGTCAAATACCGCTTTAAGCAATAAGACCGCCCATTGTGTCACACTATGTACATTTTTTAAATTTATGTCTGTAATTTTTATGGTGTACAATAAAGAGTATAATTCTATATATCTGTCACACAAGATTTTAACACCTGTGTGACCAACGGGATTTTTTTTTTGTTTGTGACTAGTTATATTTCTACACCATTTACCAAGTATTATTAGTTCGTTGAAAAAATATCGATATGTCGGAAATACGTTATTGAGTTGACTAATCGGGACGCCAGCGCCACCAGGCAGCGCTTGACAGGCTCTCAAATTCAAATTCAAAATATTTTATTTCACATAAACTTACATGGGCACTTATGAAACGTCAGAAACTACGTGCATGGTTCCAATTGGTCGTTTCCTATGGAGAAGAGCCGGCAAGAAACTTCTCGGTTACTCTTTTAAAAATAATTGGCTTTTGCAATATTTTCAAATAACAGTGTTATTAGGTATGGGAGGACAGTGTACGTCTTTCCACAAGTACCAGGTACTTAACAAAATGATGATAGTCAACAACATTCACAAAATAGAAAATAATCTATACAAAGATAAAGAAATTATTAAAAGTAAAAGCCTATTTTAAACGAAATGAAATGATTGCCATTACAACTGTAACAAATTAAAATAATTATCATGTACACAATAACTACTAATATAGAGTTGAAATTAAATTGTAGATACATAATGTCAAGTAATAGGGTCAAGGAAGAATGTAAAAAATATGAACATGGTAATTTGGGAGCAGTTAATAGACTCTTACTTTACTTGCCGTTAATGAGGTATCAGGGAAGACATGTGGCTTCCCTGATAAGGGCAATAATTCCTTCTACACAAATGGAGAAGGAATTATTGCCAAACTTCCTTGTCTTCAACGTAGGTAGTCTTTAATTTTATAATATGCTTTCTTGATCCTTATCAAGAAAGCATATTATAAAATTCAAATTAAATGGGAATTGGAAAGCACATTCTGATACCTTATGTAAGAGAATTAGTAAGTCCGCCTACGCTCTACGTTCATTATCCACAATAGTTGACATAGATGCACTTCTTACTGCTTATTATGGCATAGTAGAATCCCACTTACGTTACGGTATAATATTCTGGGGAAATTCAACCGAAAGGGAAACAGTTTTTAAAGCACAGAAAAGATGTTTACGGGTGATGTTTAAGCTTAAATCTACTGATAGTTGCATGCCATACTTTAAAGAGCATAAAATATTAACATTACCTAGTTTGTACATAATGGAGGTAGCTGTGTTTGTGAAGTCCAACCCAAATCGTTTTAAACGTCTGGCCGACGTAGTTCCACGTAACAGACGAGATAATAATATGCTGTGCTCCCACCCCGCCACAACGGCACTAATGCGGAAGAGTGTCTACTGCATGGCTCCGGCAATCTATAATAAATTACCTAAGCAATGGAAAGAATTACCGCTACCATTGTTTAAAAACAGGCTTCGAAGTTTTCTAACGCATAAAGCATACTATACTGTCAGCGAATTCCTTACTGAGAAACATTTTGAAATAATATGTAGTGATCTGAATAGATAAAACTGTTATTATTATTATTTTTTATTATTGTTACTATTTTATTTGATTTTTTTCTTTTACACTTTTTTGACGCCATATTTGAAATTGTATTATATGACATTTTTATTGTTATTAATTGACTCTAAATTGTGTTTTCAATGTCTAAGTATTAATTTCCAGTATTTTTAGCTTCAAATTATAATTTTTGCATGCCTACTGGTAAAATGTGGCTGAACCTAACTGTTATCACTCTATCACCATCTATTGTACCCATATTTGCAAAATAAATGACTTACTTACTTACTTACTTACTTACTTACTTACTGAAGTTCTGTAACCGACTTAGGCAGCTATAAGAGCGGATACTGTTCATAAGAAATGACTTGCTTGTTTTCTAAATTTGGGTATCACAATTTCATGTCTACTATGTGTATTTATATTATGGAAATCTCTTCTTATTTTGAAAAGTCCTAAGATTTTGCGAACATACAAAATACTTTCTAAGATATAAAGAGAATGCAGAGTCGATATATCAGTTTCTTTGAATTTGTTTCTAAGGGACTGGCGTGGACCCATTTTATAGAAAGTACCTTATTTTATAAAATAAAAGTTGAATCTATGTCAGCTGCCGATCCCTATAGCTGAACGCCATGAGGCATAACACTGTGGAAATAAGTAAAGTATACTAACCTAGCTGTGGCTATATCAGTTAACTGCCTTATTTTTCTTACTGCATATGCAGCTGAACTTAATCTACCTGAAAGAGTTCTAATTTGGGCGCCCCATTGTAATTTTGAATCTAAAGTAATTCCTAAAAACATAGTTTCCGTTATTGCATCAAGTTTTAGATTTAGACCCACTTGAGGTACATTTGGTAATGAGAACCTAATACATTTAGTTTTGTTCGCATTAAGTAAAACATTATTAGCTGCGAACCATTTTGAAAGAACAGCCAGACTAATATCTGTATCTTTTCTATCTATTTAAAAAAATTGAGAATTGTCGTCAGCAAATAGAATTATATCCGATAAGTTAGACATCATGTAAGGAAGGTCATTTATATAAACTAAAAATAAGAAAGGGCCAATAATTATAACTTGAGGTACGCCCATTTTAACTGGAGACCTCGAGGACGTCGCCCCATTAACGTTTACTTTTTGCTGCCTGTTTGATACTAACATAGTTATAAGTATGATTTATTAACAATGTATGGAATATTTTTAATTCTGAAATAAATGAATAATAATAATAATAAAACTTTGGTCATTCCATAGTTCAAGATAACCAGCTCACTTAGCCACCCAGATCCATAATCCAATATCTTTGTTTCCATAAACTGCAATAGTCCTGCACCAACCGGGGGTTGTCCTTGGCTGCACTTGCATGAGGTGCGTGCAGAAAACCTCCTTGTGTGCCTGAGTGCTGCTCGTTCCTTTCGAATACGTTCTGGGGAAAGGGCAGTCGTTGGGCCGGTGAATCCTGGGTACGGCCAATAGTCTCTCCATGTTGGAGAGGGTATTGACTGTGGAGAAATTCTGCGCGGGGGGGAGACTTGTGCTCCTGGTCGTCCAATCACCACTTTGCTTACAGAGGGTGGGTTGAGTGGGCGTAGGACGTTTCTCCGCATGTCTGTCTGTTTCAAACAGAGGACATGGTGCGTGTCGGCGTGGGCGGCGCACGTTGTGCACTCACCCTGCCAAAGAGCTAGCAGCGGGGGATCTGATTCTCTCGACTGCATCCGTCGAAATCGTAATCCGTAACGAGATCATGGTCATGTTTTATGACTCGGAACGGGACGAGGATCTTGGCTTGATCGCCCGGATCGCAAGGAAGATAACCTCTATAAAAAATCCTCTAATACCAAGTTTTGGTACGCGGTGAGGGTATGAATGGCTGAGGAGTAGTGTCATCTGCAGCTTTTGAAATGTAGGTGGCGCATCAGTCGCGAGCGATCGCGCGACTATGTGTCGAGTGCGTGGCGGTCAGACGCCAGTACACCCGATAGCGGAGGAGACGTCGTCGGGTCCCTGACGAAGAAGCCACGCGGTATGAGGTGTACCACGCGGCCAAAGAGGCTCTGTGGCTGGCCATCGGCGAAGCGAGGACGCGAGCCAGGGAGGAGATGTTGGAGACTCTCGACGGAGATCCGTGGGGGCGCCCCTATCGTGCGGTTCGAGTTCTGCTGGAGGAGGTAGTCACAGCCCTCTTCCCGGCAAGAGCTGAGTATACTCCGCCGCCGATGACTTTGCCCACGTAAGGGGGGAGTTTAACACCTCACTCCCCCCTAACTCGAGGTGGCCCGCAGAGGCGGGCCGGCACTAGCCGGGGATCGCGGAAGTTGCATTAGATCCCGTGATCCCCGGTGCAAGTGTGAGACGGAACACCGGGGTGGTTTTAGTCAGTAATATGTTTGATTTACAAATTATTTTGTTATTACGTTTGTATGAACTACGCTTGCTCCGCCGCCGACCCGTTATTGAAACAAACATTTTTCTCATCGCACTAGTTGATAATGGCAAGTGGTACAGACGCCAGCAGGTCAACCTACCCGAAACTGTATTTTTTTCCCAATCAACTTAAACCTTATGATTTAGTGATAAAGTTGAAAATCTATTAGACAAATGTGACAGATTGTAGTAGGTTGATTTGACATGGTGTAAAAATATTAGCAGTGTGATTAACACGAAAAAAAATCCTGTAAGTCACACTGGTGTGATGATATAAATAAATAATATTTTTATTCTTTAAAAAGTACAAAAGCGTTACAGAAACAAAATTTTTTTTTTTTTTTTAGTGAGGTGAATGTACAGAGGCATTTTAATTTAAGACTACGACTCCCAAACTGAGTCATGCTCGTATCTTGGGTAGTCGGTGGTCGGCTGTTTTAGATGTTGTATACATAATCACCGCCTTATTTTATGCAAAAATATTACACATAACAATTATTTTACATCATAAGCTTGTTTACAAAGTAATGTGTATGTTTCGTTTTTAAGTATTATTTAAAAATTAAAATTATTAAAAATAATTCATAGACTAGTTTTATTTTACTATTTCGAAAAGTTTCTCAGACTCATCATAACTTAATAACTTTAACCAATTAGTTAATTTCTCTTTGAAATTGTGCTTATTTAGTTTGTAAAGTGAGATCCTTTTGTTAATTTCATTGTAAAGCCTAGAACTCAATGCGTTGTATTGTCGCTGTGTGAAAGTTGTTCTACATTGCACAGAGGGGCAAACAAGTGCACCACTTCGTTTATTTAAACCTTCCTTACTTAGAGGAAGTATTGAATGTCGCCGTAGCAAAGTGCGTAGAATAAATAGCTGTCGCACCATCAACACCTTGCACTCCTTGTATAGTTCTGTGGTAGAATAATAGCTCGGCTTACCATGTATGACCTTGAGAATAGATCTTTGTGCCCTCTCTAATTTCAGAAACAACGTTTTGTAAGTTCCACCCCACGCGGGAACACAATATCCCAATATTGATTGACCTAATGCAAGATAGACTGCACTCAATAACGTACGGTCGGCAGAGTTACGAAGATTCTTAAACACATACAGTAGTTTTCTGACACGTCCGGTGAGGGTTTCCACTTGTTGACGCCAGTCTAATCGTTCATCAACTATAACACCAAGATACTTTAAACAGGCAACATTCAATAACGGTGAACAACAACAAGTTATTGTTGATCTGTCACAGTTGTGGGCAGTAAGTGTTAAAGTTTCCGCTGATGGCGTTGAGGTGTTGGGAGATAAAAACGAATATATTTCGATTTATCCACATTCAACGTAAGTAGATTAGAAGATAACCATAGCATGACTTCCCTCAGATTACTCTCGGCCTGTGTCTTAGATTCCACCCAGTTTTTCCCATACACTAAGAGTGCTGTGTCATCCGCATAAGTAAAAACATCACAGTTCTTTAGTTTCATCTTGCACAAGTCGTTGATGTAAAGTATAAACAATGTGGGTCCAAGAATACTCCCTTGCGGGACTCCATATTTTATTTCTTCGTCCTCACTCATCACAGTATCAATTTTGACTGCCTGAGTACGATTGGTCAGATAATCTTTAAATATATTTAATGGCAAACCTCGAACTCCAATGTGCTCCAGTTTTGATAAAAGTATTGGGACAGAGACCGTATCAAAAGCTTTTGATATATCCAGAAATATATCGTAGCATTTGTAGCTATTGTCCAGTTTATTAGCTAACATGGCACTGAAATTGGTTACAGCATCTTCAGTCGACACGCCAGACCTAAATCCATACTGGTTTTCTGAGATTATGTTAAATTTGGTGAGATAATTAGTCAAGCTGTTATTAAGTATTTTTTCTAGTATTTTCGATAATGCACTCAGTACAGAAATAGGCCTATAGTTCGAAAGTCACTCTCTGTCCCCACCCTTATACACGGGAGTCACTATAGCTTTTTTCTGGACGTTGCAAATGTGCGTAATAGGTGGTACCAACACTTCCTGTGAGAGCTTAATTACCATGGCTGGAATATTATCCCAGCCAGTTGCGCAGTTATTACGAAGTGAACCAATGATCGCTGCCACTTGGTCATGATTCACTGGCAGTATCCCGAGAGAGTTGTGCTGTGATAATATTCTCCTTGGCGTGGCGAGATACTGGTGAATTATCCGGTTGAACTAGCTTCACAGCAAGGTCCTTCCCAATGTTGACAAAGTATTTGTTGACACAGTTCGTTGACAATTTAGCATCAACTGATAATTTTAATAGTTCCCTTGCTGGCTGTGACTGACATTTCCTGCCTGAGATTCGGTTTACAACATCCCATATAGCTTTCGGACTCTTTTGAGCTTTAGTAAACTGATCTTTTTCATACTCGACTTTTAACTTTTTGAACAGCGCATCACAAAAGTTTCGGTAGGTACCTTTTATATGTCGTTTGAAGGATTGTGTTATCAAGATTTTTCCTTAGTTCAAGGTGCATTCTATGGCGGTTCCATATACAACGAAGCAATCCTTTAGTGATCCATGGTTTCAGAATACGGGCTCGCCTACTAACTGTTTTCTGAGTTGTGTGCTTTATTACTACGTTACTAATAATCGAGATCAAATGATCAGTGGCAATATTTGCGTCAGTTTCATTAAAAACCAAATTAAAATCACTTTGGTCAATGTCTGCTTTGATAGAGGAAAAGTCTAGGCGCGTTATGATCCTATTTGTATCCAGGTATAGTTTTTTGGTCTCTTTAATGCATAAAATAACGGAAAGATGGTCAGTTATATGGGTGTCTAATATGATAACTTCTGCCGAACTGTTGGATTTAACTAAAATATGATCAAGGCAATTTCCGAGTCTTGTAGGATACACGTGTGCCGGCAATAGGCCTAACGAAGCTGTAAATAGTAAACAGTCGCTCGAGTTTCGATCGATATTATTGCTCTCTTTTATATCGACATTAAGATCTCCTATCACAGCTATATTTTTGAATGATTTCAGATTAGACATTTGTGTTTCTAGACTCTGATAGAATTTGGTTAGGTCTGAACGAGATGGTGATCGGTAAAGACCAATTATAGTGGTATTCTTTAAACAGCAAATTAAGCAATTAGCATCCGAGAAAGATGGTTCAGTTATGGTACATCCTAGTCAGTTTCTAAAGTACATTACAACTCCATCGTTTTGTGTCAGATTGTTGGTTGTAGCATGAGATGTGTAATTATCGAGATATGGTGGTGGGCCTGATCCTTTTAACCAGCACTCGGATAGTATGATTAGGTCGAACTCAAATTTGATCACCGACAGTATGGATATAAATTGGTCTAAATTTTTATTTATACTTCTTATATTAATATGTATGATTTTAAGATGAGTATTAGGATCCGCAATAAGGCCTATACATTGGTCCGGTGTACAAATATGGGAGTTAGCAACCTTAAACTTATCAATCGCATTGGCAGCATTATTTATGTTATCCGTCATTTTTAAACAGTTTTATAACGTATAAATTCAACGTGACCGATGTAGTGCAGTAATAACGAATTATAATCATTATAAAGTTGATTACTCTCATCGGTTGACGTTGCAGTCTCATTAAAAAGGAAATGTCAGCCACGTTGTAGATCTCACTATTACTATAAACAGGTATATTTATTACCGATGTGAAGTTTAATTGGTTAAAGTTGAGTTGAATTTCAAATAAACATGATTTTGTCTTATCATTATACAGTTTACAATAAGATATAAAAAATATTTTAAGATAATTAATGAAATGAAATGTTATGAAATGAAATGAAATGTTAAAAAGTCAAAAGTCAAATCATTTATGTCAAGTAGGCCCGTATAAGGCACTTTTGAACGTCAAAAATTTACAAAAAAAATTAATTGATTCTAGTTGCCCCTTCCAAAAGGTAGTTTTCGTATGGAGAAGAATGGGCAAGAAACTCCACCGTTACTCTTTTAAAATGTTTTACAATATTTTGTATAAGTACATTAGTTATATAATTATATGTGAGGACGATGCACCTAGAATAAAATTATTATCCCACAATAGGTAAAAAGAATTAAGAATTAAAAATGAAGCAACAACAGATAAACTAATTATATTTAGTACTTTTTATATTTTTTTTATAAAAGATATACAGTAACAAAATAAGTGCAAAGATAGTCACTTTTTTATTCAAAATGTAACAAACACTGTTCGGTTTTTACCATGTGTGATTCCTTTGTATCAGGGTTTTTGCGTAAAAGAATTTTTCCGTTTGAAATCCAGGTAAATATGGTATGACTACGAGTCCGCACCCTGTTTTTAGGGCTGATTTTTCGTTTTCCAGGTAACTTTTATACGACCCTTACGGTTCACGTATAGGTACCTAATCCGTCATCGGTCATCGTAAAAGAGAGTGAGTGCGTACACTACTACAAGGATCTAATATGTTCTGGTCTCATTTGTCGGAAGTTTTTGGTTTTGCATACAAATTGAGATCGGAATGCAAAATATTGGTCTAGTGTATTTATTAAAAGCTTATAATTTAAGTCGTTGTTAATAAAAAGGAGAATGGGCACCGAACTATGGGTTTCTGCTTAATCATTTCCAGGGCATATAATATAATACCAATGGAAAGAGCTTTTCAAGGGTAACTTTTCCTACTAACACTTATGCTAAATAGTTAGTCAGTTCGTAGTTAATGAGATAAATAGGGTGTGACTACTTGGGCAACGAAGTTAAGAAATTTTCTAGGCCCAATAGCCATAGCTATCTTAACTTCGGTGCTCAAGTAGTCACACCCTATTTGATATACACCAAGAAAAAGAGCTTTTTGAGGAGAACCTTTGCTACTAACATGACAGTTTGCTATTGTTAGTCAGTTCAGAGTTAATGACTTAAATAGGTGACTATTTCGGCACCGAAGTTAAGTTTTTTTTGGCGCCCAATAACTATAAGACATGCACCTATATTCTTTTTGTAAAACCAAAATTATTATTCTTGTTAGTAGGTACAACACGGTTGTAATTTTAAGTTCCGGAGGAGCGAAGTGCCCTAACACAGGCAAATAATGCCTAAAAAGACACTTCAACCACTAGATGTAGTACTAATTTTGTGAAATGAAATAAATTATTTGTATTTGTACCACTGAAAACAACTTTTCAAGGAGAACCATTTCTACTAACCCGACTTTTGCCAATTGTAAGTCAATTCGGAGTTAATGAACTAATGTAGGTACTACTACTCGGTCACCGCACGGTATTGGGAGGTTCGGTAGGTTTTAACATTCTGTCCGACGGACTTATAGAAACATTGTTCCTAAAAACAAAAAAAAAAATCGCCATGGCTATGTCCTAAAGTGGACGGTCATCATCTTTTAAGCCTAACTTAAAAGATGATGTTAGCAAGGCACAGAATTATTTAAAGTTAATTAATTGACGAAATACCAGAACTTCAATAATACTTAATTACTCACATTTACAGCTCTGTAGCTCCTTACGTACTAACAATCAATAGAAGTTTTTATAATAAGAAATATTCTTGTGTCTTAATGCTATTGGCTGAAGCCCAATAGCGTTAAGCAGTTAGCGTTGGGTAGAATCGCCTAGTCTCCTTTTACCTATTGACAATTTTACTCTGTAATATACTCCTACCTCATCTGATATTTCATTGACAGTTGCCACCAGTTCAGATTCTTTCTTTGTTTGTCCTAGCACCTTGTATATAAACTCATTATGCAGCCAAATCTTTTGGAATCTTTGCACCAAACGGTACAACATTTCATCGGCTGCTTTCATATACTTTGGATATAAATTCTCATTTGCGACCTTCCCAAACGTAGTCACTGAAATTACAATCACAAATTAAATCGTCTTGTGAAGTTAAATTAGAGATAATCGACCCCGTTCACGACCTCGAGCAATGAGACTTGCGACAAGCGACACGCGTGCGCAATTTCATGCCATGCCGCGAACCGACGGTAGCGACGGCGACTATTTGGACCGCGTTTGCCGGTCGTACAAGCCGCGCTAATTAGCTAAAACATAATGATTCACTTGCGCGTCACCTGTTTACGTCGCTACACAAGCCGCATCGCGGTGACTCATGGCGCTCTCTAAACAACTTCTATCATCTGTTTTGTCTGCAGTCGCTGTCGCAAGACGTATCGCTTGAGCGTGTGAGTTGTTGCTATGGGGTGACTAATAATAATTACAGTCGAACTTGCTATTTGATCTACAGGCAGCTAACATGCAACTAAACACTTTCAACAATGTTGTGATTATGTTGAGTATTAAATTCTTTTACTCTTGCCCCACGTCCTATTTAAAAGCTATAGTCTCGCACGTACACGATCGTTCGAATTTTATGTTCGATGAACCTGTACGTGTGGTCGTGCCGACAGAGGGCGCCTTCCGGTTTTCCGAACAAAAAGTGACATAATTATGCACGCTACCGATCGCGTATTCAGGCGATGACTGCTTTTAAATTAGACGCGGCCTTAATGTATCCCATAAGCTTAAAAGTTATAACGCACACAATCAAAATTTATATTGATAGTGTACTTAGTAATGAGTAAAAAAGATGAATATTGTTGGCTCTATAACAAATAGTTTGCTCGACTGTACAACTAACACACTCACAGTAAGATGTTCCCAGGGCATATTGTTTCAGGTATGGTGAAGGATAAAATTTTCCTTTTCCTTCGTTATGGTCTATATCGCTCAGCAATGCCCTTGCTTGGCTGTTAAACACTTCGATGTACCCATGTATTATTGGCAGGCTGAAACTTGATTTTAGCATTTGACGGTGACGGTACCAATGCCCTCCTGGATTTAAAGAAAATGCCATATTTATAATACATGACGGCGCGTTAGAACGATTTTGACAGCTGTCATAAACGTTCTAAAATCAACTCTGTAAGTTTGGCGTCATAAAACCTTTAGACGCGCCGGCATACAGATTTGAGATGGGACAGCAAGGGCAGCTACACTATGACATACTCGTATCTATTCTGTCCCAAAAGACTTCGATGAAAATGTAAACAAATGGGTCAGAAAACGTAAAGCATCGTGCACACTGGCGCGATGCGACTCTAACAATACAATTTCTATGAAAACTTCACGGTAGAACAAATTACCGGTGACGCGTCGTGCCAGTCTGCACGAGGCTTCAATCGTTTCGTGTGAACGTGAATCGTGTCTGTAGATGCCAATCTATACTAATATTATAAAAAGGAAAGAATTTTTTGTTTGTTTGTAAATAAATTTAAGAAATAATAATAATACATAAACTAAGACCATAATACAATGAGAACATAAAATAAGTACTAAATTTCTTCAAACGTTGTGTACAGTGTGGTGTATTTTCCTCTTTATTGCTGTTTTAGTAATTATAATAATTTCGGTAATACCCTCACAATCCATAAAGCTAACGTGTTGTGCCGATCCAAAGTAAGATCGAACAAGAGCAGGAAGATGAGTCATCTCTTACCAGATCCTGTAACTAGTCCTTCACCCAGCCAATATTTTATAAATCCATACATAAAAGGTTTCCCCAAACAGGTATTGGCCACCAAAAGAGCATCTTCAGGGTCTGATATGCCTGTAAAAAATGATTGAAATGTAAATACTTGCTCATTGTTAGGGTGCCGTAGACAACAAGGAAACCTTATAGTTTCCCCAAGTCCATCCGTCTGTCTGTCTGTCCCTGACTTAGCTCAGATACTCTTAGCATTACAAAGCTGTTATTTTGCATGAGTTTTTTTTTTGTTTTTTGTATCCACCGTCCGCGTTAAATGGGGACGTTTTTTTCTCGTCTATCGCATATTGTGGGGTGTCGTTGAATAGGCCGTTAAAAAATATTGCGGGAGTGTAAAAACCATTTTTCGATTCAGAGATCCGCTTGCGAAATATTAAGCTTTATTATTAAGATTTTGTTAGAGTTGAAAAAAGCCCCCCACCCCCTCTGTGCTAGCTAAATGGTTGATTATAATAACGAAATTAAAAGGAAAACTAATTTCAAGACGCTCTTCGTCTCCCCGGGCCAAGTACTTAGAGCAATTAGGCCAAGACAAAGAAGGTACCCGGTGCGGACGGAATCACGAACGCCGCACTACGACACCTATCGCCTAGAACGGTGGCGGCACTAGCTCACGTCTACAACGGCATGCTCCGCACCGGCACCTTCCTGCTGGAAGCTAGGAAAGGTCATCATGTTGCCCACGCCCGGGAAGAACATCTTGAAGCCGGGGAGTAACCGGCCGATCACGCTTCTGCCCAAGACCTCCAAGGTGTTTGAAACGCTCCTGTTGCGCCATCTGACACCACATCAGACTCCGCGCTCGGTACAGTTTGAGTTTCGGCCCGAGCAAAACTCACGACGCTCCTGTTGTCGAGGGTACTACACATCCTCACGGCGGCCATGAATAGTAGGGAATATGCCGCAGCAGTATTCCTCGACATGGAAGAGGCATTTGGCCGGGTCTGGTAGTCTATAAACTCACCCTCACCACAGCGACCCGTCGCACATACGGCAAAATTACCAATTTAGGCGGCCATAAATCAAAGATGTGAAATAATATGTGCATTTATACTTAGAAATGTTTCTGACCTATAATGTTTACTTTGTGTTGACACTTGAGAAGATTTTGTAAGTACCTATCTACCTAAAAAGTATTTATAGCTAGAAATAAAATAATATAGATGAGATTGTAAGAGCGCTGAAAGGGAGAAAGTTGGGAAAGCTGCAGGGTACGAAGGGCGGTGACGAGGTGACAACAAGCCTGTTGTGCCGGATCTTTAATATGTGTTGGAGATATGGCCGTGTGTCGGATGATTGGTGCAAGGCTGTAATCGTACCGCTATATCGAAAAGGGTCTCAACAGGAGTGTAAAAACTACCGCGGCTTTAGTCTTTTATATATAAATAAATAAATATAAATAAAGTAATAAGAGTTACAGATGAGAAAATATGGGATGTGCAGGCAGAATTTAGAGAGGATATGGGCTGTATGGATCAGATCGCCCTAAGGTGCGAAGCCGAAAAACATCTAGCAAAGCACAAGAAAGTCTATTATGCTCTGGAGAAGGCCTACGACAGTATGTGGAGGGAAAAACTGTGGTCAACACTATCCATGTACGGTGTAGACTGGCACTTGGTATGGGCACTGAAATCTTTATACAAGGATTCCAATTCTTATGTTTGGATAAATGGGGCTTACACGAACTGGTTCTGCCTCTCGAGGGGTGTAGCGTGTAGCCACAACCCTGTCTGGGTTGTTTAGCGTCAACGTGGCTCTTCAACTTGTACATGTATAGTTGTCTGACAGATTTGAAAGAGGGTGAGTGCGGATTGTGGATGAATGAGTTGCCTGTCAAATGCCTTCTCTACGCAGATAATCAAGTTCTACTTGCATGCTATTACTGCTGTCAGCATAACAGTTGCAAGACATGGTGACTGTGATGGATGAAGCATATAAGAGGAAAGGGATGAATATAAATATGAATAAGACGAAGGTCATGGTATTTGAAAGAGGCGAGGATGTATCGGTGTGTGATATGAAAATAAATGATAAGAGTGTGGAGCAAGTAAGTGAGTTTGTATGCTTGGGGAGTCTGTTAACAAGGGATGGGAAGATTGATAAAGATGTGGAAGAGAGAGTAAATGCGGGAAATAAAGTGAATGGTGCTATACATGCGATTGTGACCAATCAGTTTATATCCAAAAAAGCTCGACTGGCTGTTTACAATGGTGTCCTGGTGCCCATGTATGGAAGTGAATGCTGGGTGTGGCAAAAGAAGCATGAAAGTAGGATAAATGCCGTGGAAACGCGTTTCTTACGAAGCATGTGTGGTCTTACTATGTATAAATGATAGGCTAAGGAATGATGTGATGAGACAACGGTGTCAGTTAAAAGAAGATGTAGTGACAAATATTTAAAAAGGGTATGCTGAGATGGTCTGGTCATGTTGAGAGAATGAATGAAAGGCGACTAACAAAATGTATATTTACAAGGCAGATGTGACTGGAAACGCCGGAAGGGGACGCCCTAGGAGGACATATACTGACCTTATTGGTGATGTTCTTGAGAAAGGACAGGTGCGTAGTACTCGCAACCGGCGTGCGTCAATTACCAGATGTATGAATGTAAACTAGGCAAAAGGAGTATGTAAAGATCGTAGCAGGTGGCTTTCTGTAGTTTCAGCCTACCCCCATGGGAAGAAGGCGTGAGTTTATGTATGTAATAAAATAATATTGAAAATAAAATAATCAACTAAATCATTCAAAACATAATATGCAACATTGAAAATTTAAAAAAAATACGAAAGTGAAGTGGAGTGCGCGTCAATGTCAAACCGCGGGGCTTGACAGTTAAAACGTTACAAATGGGCCCGCTACTTTAATATTTTCGTAGAATTTTGTTTTTAAAAGATATTTGTAAAAAAATAGTATCGTTTGGCAGGAGGCTGCGGGTAGGGGGGTGTGCCCCCTCTTTCCTGGTACCACTCCCATGAAAAGGTAACGCACCTATCGGTTTTTATCTGATTTGAAAACAATTCATATTCATTTCTCGAAAAATACGCGTTACCGTTTAATAAGAGTGGTATGTAGCGTTATAATCGGGGACCGAATCCCTGCCAGCTTTAAGCCATTTAACCCCCATACAAACTGCCAAACGATACTTGCTCCAACCCCAGCGATATATTTTAACGCTGTAATTTAATCATCTTGAGGTTTGGACTAAGAGCGACGTGGTCAATTTGCGATCATGTATAATTCTGATACCAACTCATCAAAACACTTTCGGAACTATCACAATCCAAAGGATTTTGATAGAAGTGTGTAACGCAATTAGGATGCAGGTGTAAGAGTTGTAGAAAATGACTAACCGTAGTAAATTTGTGATCCTATTTTTCCATAAATAACGCCACCTTGCTGTAGTGAGCAATCCGCAACATTTTTCAGCAGCGGCCATAAATCTGAAAATGTAACATAACAATATCACGCTTACATTCGAAAGTATAGGCAAAGATATGTAATTTCCAATTATCTTTATTCCATGTAATAATAGGGGGCGAAATCCATAAGTTCCTTGCAAACACTTTTATAAATAATAACAGCCGCACGGGTCGATCAAGACCCCTTCGTGCCTCAGAAAGCACGTTAAGCCGTTGGTGCCGGCTGTCATTTATTTATTTATTTACTATTACCACTTACATTTGCTTTTACAGGTACCCAATACAACAATGCAGTCACAATTTCCAAACTCAGAGACGTCACCCAAAAACCTATTAAACACCACCACCAACAAAAATGAAGTCTTTTTAAACTGTTCTATTTTGACTGACAGGGTTCAAATTTATATCTGTCGATTAACGAGGATAATCAATTAACAAATCCCAAGTAACGACTCTGAGTACCGGCACTAGTTATACAGAGGACAATATGTTAAGTGTCACCCTCTGGAATTCCGCCAATGAACATGTAAAATGTAAAGATATCCACTTGCAGAGAGACGCTGTTGAGCATCTTTATTGCCCGCCCCACTGGTGCAAACTTTAATCTCAGTGCCATCACTAAGATGGCACTGAGATTTTAATTTACTGACAAACTAAAATATAGTTAAGTTGTGTCACTTTAGTCTATTAATTCAGAATGGGAAATTATCGTTTGACAAGAATTAACAAAATTTTGGTGATTTTTAGTCTAGTATAGAGGCATTTGTGACAAGAGAATCGGCACCAATGTTTAAATGTTCTTTCTCCAGAATTAGCTTACCTACTGACATTGTGTATGGGTAACCCAGCATTTCTTAAGTTAGATATATGAAAATTAAAATTTATGTAAAAAAAACATATTTACCTCTTTTTAAGAGATTTAAGTTCTTAAATGGTAAATACAAAATTTAAAAAATAATGTGAATTTTAAAATCATCCCTATTGTACCCCCTTTTTTTTTTTTTTTTGGGTGTGAAGTTATCAAATAACTTCTCCCGCTCTGGGTGGAGAGGGAGGGCGTGTCAGACTCTTACTGACTAAAACCCACCCGTGTTCCTTCCGTTGCCTTTACGTTGCCAGGGGCCACGGTATCCCTTTCGGACTTTCCCGCAACCCCGGCAGGCATCGGTCCTATCGGACCCCTTCACTTGCTGACATCTCTTTGAGGCGCGCGTGGAACACAACGCGCCGTCGACCCGGGCCTGGTCCTTATCGGACGGCGAGCTACCAATTGATCACCGTCCGCAAGCCCGCGCCTACGGTGGCCGGGAATTGGCCTGCGATTCCCGACGCCCAGGGCGTCTCCTGCGGCGGCTAGGGGCGTGAGGGCGCGAAATTTGCCTCTCCCTCACGCGTTCTGCCTCCTCCTTCGCGAGCATTACTGCTTCGCAGAAGGAGGTGACGGCCTCCCATGCCCTCTCGCTCCGTACCATGGCCTGGACTAGGGCCGGCTATTATAGAGGATGATTGGAAATATTAGTCATAGTCCGCATCTTGAGGTAATATCGCAAAATCAAAAAACATGGCACCATCGGTCCACTCAGTCAAAAGTTTGGAAAATAACTTGGCTAGTACGTCTGGGTAGTACGTTCCGTGGGATAACTTCCGACCTCCACGCGGGCAAAGCCGCACGCAAAAGCTAGTGTTCTAAACATTAATTTTAATTAGATTCAAGTCAGTTTTCGTGTGTGCTGTGTGAGCGCGTTGTTCTACTAAACGACGCAACAGATTTTGGTCCGATTTTCACCAACATTTAAGGAATTTATTTTGGAAGGTTTATGATAGGTATAAAACATTCATATTATTAAACTTATATTTAATAATTCGATGCAGGGATCCGTTTGCGAAATACTAAGCTTTAAAGTGCAAATTTTTGTTAGGGTGAAATGTCCCCCCTGCCAGCCAATGGTTGCTTTTGGAGTGAAAAAATTCACGGCCGCAGTGTATATAGGGTGGCTTTTTGAGATGGGGTAATAAGGACAGGTACCATAACCATTGTCGCTACAAGAAAACTGTCTTAGGAGACTGACCTTAACCTCTTGAGACATTTTAATCTGAATTCACAGATTTTGATAAAAATGTTTGGTCATGAAGAAAATAGGCAGTTTAAAACATGTTATCCAACTAAAATTTTAAGTTCGTTCTTAAGATATATTCATCCCAATTACGGAACTATTCATTGTGCGTGGTCTGACACAAACTTGGCCGGTTTGTTACGAATTTAAGGTGATAAATAAATAAATAAACTTAAACCATCAATTAAAAACTAATAAAAAAAGTTACTTACTTGATGTGTCAACCAGCAAATGTGTGTGTCCGATAATGGGTAGAAGTCCTGGGTAAGCCGGTGGAAGCGGATGAGCCCGAGACTCCACAAGTCGCGCGCGCCAATATATAATTGCGGAGATCAATACCAACAAACACACTGTTAGTAGTACTTCCAACATGGTTACTACAGAGTTCTATTATAACACTTTGAGGGACACTAAACGGTCATAGTCGTTATAAAAAAAAAACTTCTATTGTGACTCGTTTAGTGTCGTCGAATGCGCTAAATGATCACTTTAGGCAAGCAATAGAAAGGCTATAATAAAAACTGTGACGTCATATCTCCGTGAGGCCATCTAGCTTAATATAGCAAAATTAAATAATTGTTAAGTTTGACATTTTACACTTTTACCGACTTCCAACCTTTGACATCCAACCATCAGATAGTTAAACATAACTAAAAAAAATATTATAAATACATTCTGGGTAAATGATAAAATAAATAATAACGAAATTAAACCGCATTTAAGTCATTTCATAAGTACCAGATTTGCAGCACCAAGATGTGCACATCTTGGTGCTGCAAATCTGGTAGTGATCATATTATTATTTTCTACGAAAATAATTTTCTTTTAGAACCTACGCAAAGCGACCTGTGGCCGTGTGACCTCACGTGGGGCGTATGAGTTGACAAAGATCTAGATTGCGCGATAAAATAGAAGTAGATTAAGATTTGTCCGTTTTGTTCCGTGTATCGTAAGTATATTTAAATTCCACCGAAACCATTTCATATAAAGTTGGTTCCAAAGATTTCAAAACTTTTGTTAAAAAGTATCAGATCTGAGAGCAAAGCCTCTAACTGTAAAAGGCCTAACTCTACAAACCTTACAGCTTGGTCAAAATGTATGGCTTGTCCGTTTCGCGGCCATCGCACAGACACTCCTGTGCGCTTAAGGTAGCTCTGCATGCGCTCTGCATGTTATGCAATCAGAAGCCTGAGGAATTAACTCAGGATGGTATACTTAGCTTTGGTAGAGTCAAGGCTCAGATTATAGTATTGAGTTTTGGGGCAACAGCTACAAGTACAATGTCCACTCGGCATTTGTAATTCAATTCACAAAAATAACCTTAAGGACGATGCTCCGCATGAAACAGACTGAATCGTGCAGGGACCACTTCATCAGACTTAACATTTTAACAGTGCCATGTCTGTACATATATTCTAGTGTTGCTAACCAACTTTGCTAAGAATTTGCATGAGACCGATGAGGAAAGACAAGCTAGAGATAGTACTCGTAAGAAAGACTAACCTTCCACAATCCAACCGAAATTAAACGAGGTCATCACAGTCACATAGTTCAATCGGTCTTTTTATACAACAAGTTGCCGATAGAAGTCAAAAGCATAAACAGCGTAAATTTATTTAAAAACAAATTAAAGACATATTTATTGAGGAAGGGCTATTACAGTATCGATGGGTTCATAGATGACAAACGACAGCCACTATTAAATTATTCGTGAGTTAATATTGTTGTGGACTTCTACTCCATTAACATACATCAGGGACCAACAGCGACATCTCAGGTCAAGAAATGACACCACACGCTACGTCATTCCTATCGCTCGACTGTGATTCGATATATTGTTCCCACTCCCCTCCTTGAATATTGTAAAAAATCAAAATGGCAATACATCATTTGTTCGTGAAAACAAAAGCATCGTTTTAATTGAAAATCCATAACACAATATAGAAACCACCTAAGTTTTCACCAAACCTCACCGCTGCTGCTACATTTTGGACCTTCGAACCAAATATTGGAATATTGACCTACAATATCGCCGAGCAACCTTTGGATGGGAACCCTTTGCACATGGCGGATTGAGAAGAAAACCCAAAGGTTTCATCGAAAATAATACGCAATCGGTGGGGCCAATCCTTATTCCTTACCATCATCTCCTGAGTTCTATTTGGTGCTATAGTGTGTCTGTGCTCTTATTTCAGTGAAATTGCCGCATTGTATTCTCGGAATATCGGATTTTCAGTCAATTACTAGCCTGGTGACGTTGCTAGCATCAGTGCCGTGTGTGATTGAGCTGACGATTATAAAACCGTGAGTACTTCTCTTGTCACTGACCACCAAAATGCCTATTGACTCTGCTAAATCCCGTGACAAATCTCCTAATTTGCTAAGTGTAGAAAGTAGCGAGTTAGTTCGTGATTTAGTTAGGAAGCGTGGTATAATTAAGGGCAGGCTTACCAAATTTAATAATTATTTAGAGTCTTTAAAAGATTGTGATCATGACTTTCCTAATCAAAAACGCATTGATTTAAAGTTGAGGATTCAAGGATTACTACTTTATTTTCTGAATTTAACAACATTCAAACTAAAATAGAAGAAAGAGTTTCTGATAGTGAATTAGGCGAACAATTAAATCAAAGAGAACATTTTGAAGATATTTACTACAATTTAATATCACTTGCTGAATTTTTGCTGAACACTGATGAGGTCGCTGACTGCTCCAGGTCATTTCATAGTCATAATAACAGTCAAATACATTCCGTGAAGTTACCCACTATCACTATGCCTACATTTGACGGTTCCTATAAGCACTGGCTCGAATTCAGAGACACATTTACCTCACTAGTTCATAATTCTAAAGATATTTCCAACATTCAAAAGTTTCACTATCTCAAATCGTCCCTAAAACACAGCGCAGAACTAGTTATACATTCCATAGAATTTTCTGCTGATAATTATCAGGTTGCATGGGACTTGTTGCTCAACCGATATAATAATTGCGGACTTTTAATTGATCATCATATCAAAGCTTTCTTAAATATAACTGCAATAACTAAAGAGTCGCCTTCTTCGATTAGAACATTAATAGACACTATTTTGAAAAAATTACGTGCACTTAAGGTTCTAGGTGAGCCTACAAACTACTGGGATAGTTTAATTATTAATATCATGGTGTCAAAGTTAGATAAAATTACTGAAATAGAATGGGGGTCTCATAAGTGCACATTGTTCCCGAACCCAAACGAAAACAATAATTTGGTTTTGGGATCTGTTAGAAGACGGTAAAATTCGTTTGACTAGTGGTCCGTTTCTACAGAACACCAAACTAGGCTGGATTATTTCCGGACTTATACTTAATTATACGCGAAAAAGTGCGCCAATTCATTGCAATATTATTAATTCTTTAGATACGCAACTTCGATTGTTCTGGGAGATTGAGGAACCGTCTAAGGTCAGAGACGCACAGACTGAGGAAGAACGTGCATGCGAAGATCATTTTGTTCGCACTACTACTCGCAATAGCGAGGGGAGATTCTGCGTGCACGTTCCACTCCATCAGTCACCTGATACCTTGAGGGATTCTTATACACAAGCAGAACGTTGATTTCTTGCGCTAGAAAAACGTCTGCAGCGTTCGCCTGAATATAAAACTCTTTATTCCGATTTTTTACAGGACTATCATAATTTAGGCCATATGACACAGGTAGATTCCTATGAATCCCCGTATTATTTTATGCCGCATCATGGCGTGTTCCGCGAGCTCAGCACCACCACCAAGTTGCGCGTGGTGTTTGACGCTAGCGCACGATCGAGCTCTGGTAAGTCACTGAATGATTTGCAACTAGTTGGCCCTCCTATACAGGTGATCTTATTGCCATTCTTCTCCGCTTTCGGCAGCATAAGTACGTCGTGTGCGCTGACGTGGAGAAGATGTACCGGCAGTGCTTGGTAGATGAGAGTCAGCGCAGCTTGCAAATGATTCTGTGGCGTGACCATCCCTCCAAGCCGTTAGGTATATTTAAATTAAACACCGTGACGTATGAAACCTCCTCCACACCTTTTTTAAGTGTTAGGTGCCTAAAACAATTAGCCTTTAAATCTCGTAATCCTGATGTCACTCGAACTATAAAAGAGGATTTTTATGTCGACGATTACATAACGGGCTTAGATAATAAAATAAAATTATTAGATCTATGCGACAAAACTCAAAAGACGCTGCAGTCAGGCTGTTTTCCACTTAGGAAGTGGATATTTAATTTTAAACACGATGATGACAGTCAGTCGTCTAGTCAGTTTAAACCTTTAACTTTAGATGAAAATGTTAGTTCTAAAACCTTATGAATAGGCTGGCATAACGCAAGCGACAACTTTTATTTTAATTCTCACGTTAAAATTTATAATACCAAGCCTATTACAAAGAGGTCTATTTTATCAAAGGTTTCGCAAATTTTTGACCCTCTCGGTTTGTTAAGTCCTGTCATAATTGTTGTCAAAATTCTTTTACAACAATTGTGGCTATTAAAAATAGGTTGGGATGATAACGTTCCAGATGGCACGGCGCGCGTGTGGAACCGGTTTGTTATTTCATTGCAAGCGCTAAACACTGTCCGTATACCTCGCCACGCTATAGGTACACAGCCTATGTATATTGAGTTACACATTTTTAGCGACGCATCTCAGACGGCGTACGGCGCGTGTATTTATGTGCGCACAGTTTGCAATGATTTAACAGTATCAGTTAGATTATTGTTTTCAAAAACAAAGGTCGCGCCTTTAAAACCTATTAGTGTCCCACGTCTCGAACTTTGTGGGGCTTTATTGGGTGCTCGTCTGTATGACAAAGTTCGATTTTGGACTGGTTCCACAATTGTCTTAGGCTGGTTGCATATGAGGCCGAACCAACTTAAGACATTTGTTCAAAATAGGATCGCGGAAATTCATGATCTTACACTAGACGTCCCATGGCGTCACGTAAGTGGTGTAGATAATCCCGCCGATCTAGCGTCACGCGGTGCTCGATTGGAAGAACTTTCTTCGTCTACCTTGTGGTGGGAGGGTCCTGAATTTCTTCGTGACCCTAGTTTTTCAATAAACGATCACAAAAGTTCGGACTCGTTCAAACACCGCGAGTTACCTGAGGTCAAGTCATGCGTGACTGCCATGCCGTTGTAGCTCAGGATTGTTGTGAATTATCTTTATTTCCCTTTCACCGGTTCTCTCAATTTAAACGTATGAGGCGTGCGGGTGCCTTTATGTTACGTTTTATAAGCAACAGTCGATGTAAAAATAATAAGCGGACAGGCGGCCTTAGTGTGGACGAGTTAGACCATGCAGATAAAACATTAGCTCGATTTTGTCAAATGGAATCGTATCCAGTTGAATATAAAGCATTATCTAATAATGAGACTATTAAAAGTAATTAATGTTGTTTGTCTAAATTAAATTTGTTTTTAGACGATCACAAATTAATGCGCGTAGGTGGTCGTTTAGTTAATTCTGATGAATTCATTTACGGTAAAAAACATCCAATTGTTTCATAGTAAGTATTATTTTACCACTTTATTATTTCGTCATGAGCACAGTCAGCTTCTCCACGCTGCTCCGCAGGCATTACTTTTTCATTTACGCGAATCATGGTGGCCTGTCGGAGGCAGAAATTTAGCTCGCCAGGTAGTGCATAGTTGTGTTACCTGTACTCGCATTAGAGGTAAGACCCTTAGTCTTATGATGGGTAACTTACCTAGGGAGCGAGTTACACCTAGTCTTCCATTCGTTCGGTGTGGGGTGGATTACGCTGGGCCAGTGCTCATTCTGAACCGCAAGGGTAGGGGTGGTAGGCTTATTAAAGGCTACATTTGCCTATTTGTTTATTTCGTGACACGTGTTATACACCTGGAGTTAGTCAGTGACCTCTCCAGTGAAGCGTATTTACTTACTTTAAAAAGATTTATTTCACGCCGTGGTAAGCCTGCAGATATCTACTCTGATAATGGTCGTAATTTCGTAGGAGTAATGAACGATTTTTCAAAATTTTTGACTAATTGTAGTAATGACATTTTAGAATTCGCATCTAGTCAAAATATAAAATTTCATTTTATTCCCCCTTATTCTCCGCATTTTGGTGGTCTGTGGGAGGCAGGAGTAAAGTCGAGTAAACACCATCTTCGTCGTGTAATAGGCAATGCGCATCTCACGTTCGAAGAGTACAGCACAGTATTGGCTCAAATAGAAGCCGTACTAAATTCCCGACCTCTGTCTCCTCTTTCCCCCGATCCTCATGACTTTTCCCCGCTCACTCCTGGAGACTTCCTTATTGGCCGACCATTGACTGCGCCAGCGGGCGATGACCTACGTGATGTTCCTGCTAGTCGTCTCCAGCGATACCAGAGGGTAGAACAACTTCGCCAACACTTTTGGAACCGGTGGGCGAAGGAATACATCTCCGAGCTGCAGGTGCGGAAAAATTGGACGGCGAATAAGGACGAGCTCAAACCAAACTCCTTAGTTGCCATAAAGGACAATAACCTCCCACCTTTGAAGTGGCATTTAGGACGTGTCCTTTGCACAATCCCAGGAAAGGATGGTATATCCCGAATGGCCGATATACAGACGTCTTCCGGCGTGGTGAGGCGCGCATATACCAAGATTTGTCCGCTACTACAGGACGGGATCGACACTGATGCAGTGACTGAAGACCATTGAAAGCCACTGCTTCCAAGGCCGGGGGCATGTTGTGGACTCCTACTCCATTAACATACATCAGGGACCAACAGCGACATCTCAGGGCAAGAAATCACACCACACGCTACGTCATACCTATCGCTCGACTGTGATTGGTATTCATTCTATATTGTTCCCACTTCCCTCTCCTTGAATATTGTAAAAAATCAAAAAGTCAATACATCATTTGTTCGTTAAAACAAAAGCATCGTTTTAATTGAAAATCCATTACACAATCTAGAAACCACCTAAGTTTTCACCAAACCTCACCGCTGCTGCTACAAATATTATTATTTGTGTTTATAATATGTTTTTTCTTTTTTAATGCTGGATGATGAATTTGAATTTAAATGCAATGTCGGTGATTATTTAAATTATTGGTACTGAATTATTGACACAAAATTATTCAAATAGTGTATTGAAACATTTTAAATGCGTAATGAATTTTTAATATTAATATAATGTGATTTTGTTATGAAATAAATGACTTATGACATAGGGGGGTATTACACTATCATATTATATATGATCATAAATCTATAATTAAATATATAATGAAATTGTAAAAACACTTAGTTGTGGGTAATTTGTGAGCTTCCTAGGTAGGTATAAAATATAATGTAGTTAATAGTAATATCGTTAGTAATAGTGTAATATCGCCCTAAGGGAGACATACCCATGGACACGCCACTATTGCTGCGATAAGTCCCCTCTTTGAGGAGTGGCTAGAGAAGCGCCACGGTGTCCTCACCTTCCGCCAGACGCAGGTCCTCACCGGACACGGTTGTTTCGGTAGGTTCCTGTTTCGTATCAGGCGGGAGGAAACGCCCGGGTGTCATCACTGCGTGGATCGCCCGGAGGACACGGTGGAGCATACGGTGGATGTCTGCCCGGCTTGGGCAGAGCATCGCCGTGTCCTCGTGGAGGCGATCGGTGGCGGGGATATCTCGCGTCCGGCGCTAGTTCAGGCCATGGTATGGAACGAGAGGGCATGGGAGGCCGTCACCTCCTTCTATTAAGCAGTAATGCTCGCGAAGGAGGAGGCAGAACGCGTGAGGGAGAGGCGAATGTCGCGCCCTCACGCCCCTAGCCGCCGCAGGAGACGCCCTGGGTGTTGGGAATCGCAGGCCGATTCCCGGCCACCGTAGGCGCGGGCTTGCAGACAGTGAGTAATGGGTAGCTCACCGTCCGATAAGGACCAGGCCAGGGTCGACGGCGCGTTGTGTTCCACGCGCGCCTCAAAGAGATGTCAGCAAGTGAAGGGGTCCGATAGGACCGATGCCTGCCGGGGTTGCGGGAAAGTCCGAAAGGGATACCGTGGCCCCTGGCAACGTACAGGCAACGGAAGGAACACGGGTGGGTTTTAGTCAGTAAGAGTCTGACACGCTTTCCTGCTCCACCCAGAGCGGGAGAAGTTATTTGATAATATCCCACACAAAAAAAAAAAAAAACTACCATTAATAACTGAGGGCCTGATCAAAAGCAAAAGTTGAATTTGCTAAGCGTTTATAAGGGCGTTTTTCAAGGCAACTTCTAATTATTAATGAGTAATTCAAACTCAGCAAAAGACTCAATGTGGCTTCTAATTATAATAATATTTAATGCGTCCTGCAACTCGACTTTTCATATAAATTTACTAATAGAAGGAATTTTCCTACACAATTTTAAAAACCTTAAAACTCTTGCTATACTACGAATCAGAATTAAATAACTAGAAAAACGATTAAAATCTATGAATGTATGACATTGACAGTTATTACTAACACTGGCGCTCATTATAACATGAGGTCGAGTTTCAGGCAGCTTGTCTGGCTCTAACGATTTATGTTGAGACGGCCAATGAGACTGGACTTGCTTCAAAAAACTGGGACCACTCAACCAAAAGTCCAAAGATTGCAGAATACTAATATCCACGCCACGAGATATTAGGTCTGCAGGGTTCTTGTCGGTTGGGATGTGTCGCCAAAAGTACAGTGTCCTGCCTTATCTAAAACAAAGGTAATATCTGCAACCATCTCAAGACGACGGTGGAGTCAGTCCAACAATAAACATGACTAAACTTTAGTCGCAGTGAACTCAACCTTCTCGCACAAATGAGCACCGACTACGGCGCCACACAATTCCAGTCTTGGAATGGTGGTCGGCTTAATCGGTGCCACTCGACTTCTAGCGGCTAACAGACAAACCACGTACTCACCCTGATCATTGGCACTACGTACATAGACGCACGCATCATACGCACGCTCAGATGCGTCTGTGAATACATGTAGTTCCAGTGTAGTAAATGCATTACATATAACGAGTCGTGAAACACGATCATTATTGAAAAGCGGCAATGCTTTAATAATAGCATTCCAACTGGCATTAAGTGCCAGCATTAATGGCTCATACCATGAGAGCTTGTCTAACCACATCCGTTGTAAAAACATTTTCATTGTGACAACGCAAGGAGATAACAGTCCTAGGGGGTCAAAAACACGTGCTATGGCAGAAAGTATATCACGTTTCGTAACGGAATCCGTAGCAGGTAACGTCAGACTTGAAAATCCAAATTCGACGGAACTAGAAAACCAGTCAAGGCCTAATAACTAATTGGGCTCATCAGATCCCATATCTAAATCTTATGACGAACGGGAAGCCCCGGAGACTAATTTTGGTTAGACCGTTAGACGTTGATGACCTGTTGACTGGAGCTGATGATTTAAACGAAGTTATGTTTATGCGCACAGAGGTCATCAACGCACTATCAGCGGCATGCAAGCAGATAAATAAATATGTCACCACTCTCATAGTCTTAGAGAAAACATAAGGTGCGAGAAAACATAACATCTCTCGCGGGGCGGCTAAGTTCGGCCGCTTATGCTGTTAGAAAAATAAGACAGTTAATAGATGTAGAAACCGCGCGTTTGGTCTATTTTAGCTACTTCCACAGTTTTATGTCGTATGGCATTTTACTGTGGGGTCGGGCTGCTGACATTGAATCTATCTTTATTTTACAAAAGAGAGCGGTCAGAATCTACGTCGTCGCGAATCTCTCAGGGAACTATTTAAAATGATTAATGTTATGACGGTACCTTGGCAATTAATTTATGAAAATATTATGTACCTATGTAAGAAAAAATCTATATCTGTTTAACAAAATAAGTGATAGACATAATTTTAATACTAGAAATTAAGATCTATTTTGATCAACCATTTTTCAGCCTATCTAAAGTACATACATCTTTTATGGGGTACTGTGTTAAATGTTACAACAGAATACCTTGTGATATATTAGAATTAAGTTTGCGCCATAGATATTAGTATTTTTTCAGGACATAGTAGTAGACATGCCTCGACATCCACTGCTAATGCTAATGGAGTGTCATTAGATGTAATAAGGCAAACAGCAGGCTGGACAACTAGCTCCTCGACTTTCGCTAGATTTTATAATAGACCAATTGTCAATCATTCAAACGAATTTGCTCATGCTGTGCTTAATGCTGAACAAAATACTTGATTATTGTGAATGTTACCTATAATTATTACGTGTATAAGTATAAAACTCAATAAAAAATTGAGTATATTAAGAAGAATAATTTGATTGTTTACCTATTACTTATTGTTATTTGATTAAAACTCAATTGTAATTTGGACAATAAATCCAGTATTAAGATAAATGAGACTGATTATCTATTCTTGTCATTAAGTTTAAAAAATAAAAGGGCTTAGTTTTGTATTGAAATAGTCTCTATTTATTTAAAATTTCATCTTTGGAATCTCAATTTTCCTAATAAACTCTTAACGTCTGCATTATAAATGTTATATCGAGAACGAAGCCCAAGTACTCGTATAATAAGTGATCAAACGAACTTACCTGTTGTGAAGTTCGATCATTATTATACGTAGGGCTTCGTTCGAAGATATAAGGAACCCTCCCTACCCGACCCAAGAAAAATTTAGATTATCATAGTTTACTCTAAAATAATGACAATGACGTATAGAACGGGAATAGCTACACTTGTTTGTTTAGTTTTTGCTTTCAGCTCTAAATATGCGTTTGGTTATCTACTGGCGTGAGGAAGCTGCATTTTAACAAAACAAAAACAAAATTCATTTATTTGCCTAAATAAGGTACAGAAGGTTGGTAAAATGTACAAAATTGTTCTCTTATTCTACCTTTAATTTCGGCGTGCAAATATTTAATCGGCGTGCATTGTAAATGTTATCTTCGAACGAAGCCTTTCGTATAATAATGATCGAACTTCACAACAGGTAAGTTCGTTTGATCACTTATAATTTGCAATAAATTCAAGGTCAAAGTTTTACTTGATCCAACATAATTGTAATCCACATAATTGGAGATTAAACGAACTTACCTGAAGTGAAGTTCTATCCAAATTATACGAGTTGCTTCGTCCGAAGAGATTAGATAACATTGTAGTAATACGTCTAAGATATCGCCTTTCACCCACAAAGGTAATTTATTTTATTTTTTTTGATTGTAGGTGCTTCGTCTTCCTTCTCGTTGTGCCTTTAGTGTGATTCATTTAGTTGAAAGCCTGGAACCTTTTAATATTTCATTTAAGATATTGGGAGTCATAGGGTTGGGAGGGAACTAATCTCTTCGGACGAAGTAGTAGTAGTAGTAGTAGTAGTAATATTTATTTCTAAATATATGGTACATTGAGATCTTAAATTAAACATTGATTCACATATATACTACCATTGCTGGTGTAGAAAAATTAAATAAGCTAAGTGCATGCAAATCGTAGACATTACAATAAAAATTATAATAAATTAATATAGTTGTTTTGAATTTATATATTTAATGATATTATGATACAACAATATTGATTTGGATTAATTGAATAGGATTATGTGTAATGTCAAGATATTAATTATTTTGTCAAACATGAAATACAAAACACGACAAAAAAAATAAAAATAATTGCATGTCAAAAATATAAGTTCTACAAAGTGTCAAAATATTAATTATAATGTCAAAATACTAATAGCATAAAATATTAATTACAATGTCAAAATACTAATATCATAAAATATTAATTACAATGTCAAAAAGTATGATTTACGAGTAAAAATTCATTAACGGAATAAAAACACATGCCAACTAAACATTTTACATTTGAATTTATTCATTGGTAACATTCTCAAGCCAGATGGTAGTTTATTATAAATTTTTACTGTCATACAACTGGCATTTCTACTGTATAGTTGCAATCTCTGAGGAGGTACTAGCAATGCTAGCTCTAGCTGCGTGTCGCGGGTTCGATTCCCGCACGGAACAAATATTTGTATGACCTACAATTAGTTCTTCCGGGTCTGGCCGTTTGTGTATGTGAGTTTATATGTTTGTAAACGCACCCACGACACAGGAGAAATTCCTAGTGTGGGGCAAAAAAAAAAAAAAATCCAGCATTTTTTTTATTCAGTCTTTGGGAGACTTGTTCATTTAATAGGAATAAATGTGGGTGTTTTTTTACAAATAAACAAACCTCAAAAATATACAGGCACGGGAGTGGAAGAATTTTTAATTCTTTAAATAATGGCCTGCAATGGTCTAAATATTCTGCTCCGCTCATGGCTCTGATACATTTTTTTTGTACTTTTAATGCTCTGTCCACATCCACTGAATTACCCCATATCACTAGACCGTAACGCAATACTGATGAAACATACCCATGATATGCATTGAGGGCAGTTTGTTTACTGGACACCAGTCTTAACTTACGTAGGGCATATACAAACTTATCAAGTTTGCTGCATACTCTTTCTACATGTTCCTTCCAGTTCAGTTTATTGTCAATTATTATACCTAAAAATAAAGCCGATGGTTCTGGTTGCAAAATTGTATTATCATGTCGAATTGCTGTTGGTGTTACCGACATGTTGCATGTTTGAAATTGAACAATTTTGGTTTTATTAACATTAACATTAAGATTATTGTCCCCGAGCCATTTTATTACATTAATTAATTCAATGGTAGTATTAGTTTCCATGTCAGTTTTGTTGGAAGATTTTATAGCCAAAGTAAACATTTTTTGAGGTCATTTATGTATATTATAAATAGTAGCGGACCCAGTACGCTTCCCTGTGGAACGCAAGATTTATTAATTTTTAATTCTGAGCTATATGTCGTCCTAGTGTTTTTTTCTATTTTAGAAATAACAGTTCTCTGTTGGCGATTAGACAAATAGCTTTTAAGCCAATCATGCGCCTTGCCTCTTATTCCATATCTCTCTACTTTGGAGAGTAGTCGCTCATGTGAGACAAAATCAAATGCTGCTCATATCTAAGAATACCGATAAAGCAGACATCTTTTTATCCAGAGCTTCGGTAATTAGCTTTATTAATGAAAAACAGGCTAGAGTTGTAGAACAATTTTTTCTGAAATCAAACTGACTCTCTGCAATTAGATTATGTTTAGTTACAAAGCTATTTATTTTGTCATGCATTGCTTTTTCAAAAAAATTTGAAAAGATTGGGATCAGGATCAGCTGATATGGGTAATTATAGGCCCATTGCCTATAATTACCCATATCGGAACAGTTACTTTTTTTGAATAATGGTTTAATTACAGACTCCTTTAATTTCGACGGAAAAACACCTTCTTCAAATGAGAGGTTTATTAAGTAGCTAAGTGGGGATGCTATAATTTTCGCGCTTAATTTAATTATTTTGGTGGTTATTTCGTCATATCCCGTAGAATTTGTGTTGTTTAATGAATAAATTATTTTAATAATGTCAATTTCATTTACAGGAGTTAAAAATAAAGTATTTATGTTATTGTCAATGTCAATGTTGTGTACGTCATCATTATTATTTTTATTTTTTTGTGTCAGCTTGATGAAATAATTATTAAATTGGTTACATAATGTCAACAGGATTATTAATTTGTGTGTCACTAATTATTAATTCATTTATGTAGTTATTATTATTAGATTTATTTAAGTTATTTTTTATGATTGTCCATGTCGCTTTACATTATTTGTGCTGCCACTTGTATATATCTTCCACAAAATTTGTGTGTTTTCATTTAATGATCACATATATTAATGGATGAATCATGAAATCTGATGTTATTGCCATTTTATTCTTAGAATTATTGAAAAAATTGTTGTTGTTGATCTGCTGTGATTTTGATATGCATTTTTTAAAAATCTTAGTGTAATTGCGGTATTTTTTCTTGTGGTAACCTTTACTTATAGCATCGTGTTGATATGCGTAATATAAAGCTCTTTTTTTAATGCATGATATTTTTAAACCCGTACTGAGCCATTTGTTTTTTATGGGTTTATTGGTCCTTTTGACAAGTATTTCGGGAAAACATAAAGAAGAAGCAACTTGTATAATTTGGATAGAACTTCACTTCAGGTAAGTTCGTTTAATCTCCAATTATACTTCGTTGCTTCGTCTTTCGAGATTAGATAACATTGTAGATTATAAAAGATGGTGAAATATTAAAACACTCATATTTAATTACTATTAAACGTATAATGAACAAACAATATTTATTATGAAGTATTTTTTTCTAAAACTAAAATGTAGTTTCTCATTAATTAGGGGTAACTTATAAGTAATTAAATTTTAATAACATTCTAACATAACGCATTAATCAGAGGTTAGGATAGATAAAGCAAATTGATCAGATCGTTCATATTGAATATCCCTATGATAGTATCTAGTGAAGACATTGGAGGTACCACTCCACCCAGCGGTCTTTCGTATCGTGTCAATATTTACACCAGCTCTATGAGCGGCTGAGGTGGCTGCGTGTCTGGTGGAGTGAGCAGAAAATATTGAGGTGTCAATTCCGCTAATTGATAGAATATTTTTTGTCCACCCGCTGATGGTATTTGTGGATACCGGTTTATGTGGTTTTTTAATACTTAGGAATAGGCTATTGGCATTGTTTTTCAAAGACTTTGTTCTATCTATATAACCTACTAACGCTTCAGCCGGACATACTTCCGGACGGTCTTTATAAAATGGAATATTAAGACAAGGTTGAGCTTGAACCTGAGCGAGATGTTTTTATAAAATCGTTTATCTTGATTAATATATGCTGACCATGCACAGTTATATTTTCTAGTGTTATTTTGCCAATCGTCTGCACTGTGTGCAGTTATTAGCATGAGCAAAGTTACGGTCTTTTTGGTCTAAAATTAAATTACGGTTTGGGTACCATTTAGATAGTGAATTTAAAACTATTGAGGGATCCCAAGTGATATTATATTTGGGTGCTGGAGGACGAAGTCTGTAAAAACCTTTAAACAGCCTAGTGACACGGTCGTCAGACCCTACTCTCGATCCTAAGATCAAAGACAGAGCGGAGTGACGACTGTTTAAAGATCCGTATTGTAAACCAGAATTAAATAATTCTGTGAGAAAATGAATTACCATCGGAGTTGACGCCTCATGTATTTCAATTTTATGACTTTTACAAAAGCTCACCCAACGTCGAATTGCAACGTCATATTGTTTTATTGAATTTTCAGAAAGGGAAGCTATCATAATATCTAAAGCTGACGGTGGTACTCTTCTATTCCGTAGCGCCGTCCTGATAACTTCCCTGCAATCAACGTGAGTTTCGGGAGACTGTTGAAAATAGACAATAACACATTATCAGAAGGTGTAAACTGAATCAATTCGGAACAGAGAAGTTTTTGAAACAGTGGAAACCAGGGTTGTGTAGGCCAAAATGGGACCACAACAATACCCTCGGCCTGATCGGTTATTATTTTTCTTACAACTTTTAGTATAACCGCAAAAGGAGGGAATGCGTAGAAAGAAAGATTTTTCCAGCTTAAAGTAAAAGCGTTCACAGCGAATGCTCCAGGGTCTCTATTCCATGAAATGTACTTAACACATTTATTATTTAATCTTGATGCGAAAAGATCAATTATTTTAGGTTGTCCAAAAGCCTGTACAATCCTTTCAAAAGCATGATCTTTGATCTCCCATTCGGTATCGGGGTGAGATTTTCTAGATTCCGCATCTGCTATTTCGTTATCTTCTGAACTTATGTATGAACCGAACACAAATATACTACGAGCTTCACACCATTGCCACAAAGATTTTGTGATTTCGGTTAGATGTGGAAATCTGACTCCACCCATACGGTTGATATACGAAATAGCAGTTGTGTTGTCAATACGTAGTAAAACTTGACAATTTTTTAATCCTTTTGCGAATATTTGTAAGCCCAAGAACGCTGCCAGAAGTTCTAGATAATTTATATGTTTGACACATTCTGAATTACTCCACCGGCCACTGGCGGTCTTCTCACCGCATGCTGCCCCCCACCCTTTTTTACTAGCATCTGAAAATATTTCCAGCGAGTAGCTGTCTTGTCTAATGGGATTGACTGCGTCATCAATTGATTTTAACCACCAGGAGAAATCGTCCTGCAGGTACTCAAAAAAAAAAAACTCAAAGCATTTATTTCAATTAAACCATTTACAGGCACTTTTGAATTGTCAAGAAGTCGGTCAGTCAGAAATATGAAGCTAGTTGCCCATTCCAAAGCGTAGTAGGTACCTAAGGAGAAGAACGGGCAAGAAACTCCACGGACACTCTTTTAAATCAAAAAATTGTTACAAAATATTGGTTACATCATTAACGTTGAAATTATACATGTGAGAACAATGTAGAAAGACGTGCACGTTAAAAGCGTCCGTAATAAAAATATAAAAAACAAAGAACAATTCAAAAATTAAAATAAGCCATGGCAGCTAAGAGATGACCAGTCTCTACTGACGGCGCCCGTTCACGAACATGACGCGACAAGAACAAGACAAGAACCTTAGCGGAAATCCCCTATAAGTCTTCAGTGTTTTTTATGTAAAGACTTTTGAATGCTTTTTTAATTGTGTCAATAGAAATAGGCTTGAATTCAAAACTTGGAATGTCCTTACTGTAGTTTTCTTTTAGAAGAGATTCAGCTAATATAGATGATGAGGTGAGAGATTTCGTTACCTCTATTGGGATGTTGGTAAAGAAATTTTCTAGTGTCTCAGCAACTTTTAACTAAGTTCATCAACCATACCAATATTCAGAAATTAATGAATATGAAACAATTTTTGGTATGCAAATGTGATCACTACCCCTGTGTAGGTATAGGTACCTAATAGGTTTTAGAGCGGTGATAGTCCTTAAAAACTATCCACAACACTATTAAATAAATTTAACCCATACCTACGTACCTACATAAGATTTAAGTAGGCCATTAACTAGTATGACGGTAACATTCCTTGCAAATGTTCACAATCACTAATATGTAGGTAGGTATATAATTAACCCAATGAATTGGGAATTCAAAATTATGTGAAAGTAGCACCCCCCTAAGATGTGCACAAAACTATTTGGAATATGACGTCCTGTCAAATTATGATACGGATATAGTCCTAAAAACTATTCACAATATCTTTCTTTTGTTATAACATTGATATGAAAATACTTCAGCTTACCTTCATGATCCGATAGCTCAGGCGGCAGAATGATATTCGCCGATGAGCTACTGCTTTCGGAGCAGATTCGAACTCGCGACCGTTTGGTACGTTTATCGATTTTCTTTTCAAGTTTTCGAATCTTTCTTCACAAATAATCACTGTCGTCGTTTTTGTGACTACGTTTCGGCATCTTATTTTAAATTTTCAATGAAAAGGAGAAAGTAAGTGGTGATCGGCGACGCACTAAAACGCGAAAATGAATCACACTACAGGCACAACGAGAAGGAAGACAAAGTACCTAACCACAAAAAAAACTAACTTAGTGGGTGAAAGGCGATATCTTAGACGTATTACTACAATGTTATCTAATCTCGAAGGACGAAGCAACAAAGTATAATTCACTATAATATCAGCGTATTTAATTAAATGGATTCCATATCAGCCAGTTGGCACGCAAACTTATGCAAATAATCATCATAAATTGCTATTTAAAAATAATTTTCTTTCGTTTTTTCGTCTACCGACGTCAAATTCGATTTTAGTTGTGTCAAAAATATTTTTAAATTTAAAGTTTTTTTTTTGCAGAATAGCTTTAAGATTTTCATAGCCAAAAGTAAGGAATTTTAGTGATAGTTTAGTTAGTTTAGTTCGGTGTACAAGAGAATCCGCACCAATATCTAAATTCCTACCTTAAACTTACAGACCAACCTTGCCGATATGCACTGCTGTTCGAGCCTACGCCTACTCGATATCTGTACTTGCTTGTCATTATTCCCTTCCATTTTTGTTCGTCATCGAGACAATACATGTTTGAATAAATATCAACATATTTGGAGTTTCTTTGGAGAGTGACCGTGAACAAAGGAATTCAAGCTAATTTATTTATTTCATCTTTAGTTAAATGGTTATACCATAGTAGCTAAACGTAGGTACCTTAAATTAAGTTCCTTAACTTTGTATAAAAAGATACCTAATTCCAGGTTGACTACATTCGATTCCCAGTATGTCCGAAGAAAGAAATCTAATCTGCCTAGCCTTTACCCAACAATATTAGGGTCGGCTTCCAGTCTAACCGGGTGCAGCTGAATACCAGTATTTTACATGGAACGACTGCCTATCTGACCTCCACAACCCAGTAACTGAGTAAGGGTGCATTTCCACTGAAGCGGAGACGAGCGGAGACGTGTAGGAATCGTCCAATCCCAGACGAGACGAGAGACGCGATGAGTATTGCAACCATTGTGATTGGTCGATTCCTGCAGATCTCCGCTCATCTCCGCTCGTCTCCGCTTCAGTGAAAACGCACCCTAATACGATACCCCTTGGTAAGACTGGTTGTCAGACTTTCGGGCTTCTGACGACCCGTAACACGATCCACGAATGACAGCCGGGGCCAACGGCTTAACGTGCTTTCCGAGGCACGGAGGAGTTTCGGTAAGTAAAGATGGTCACCCATCCAGAGACCAACCCCGAAAACGTAGCTTAACCTGACGGATCGACCCATGCGGCAGTTATTACTTAGCCACGAGCTCCTCCTATGTCCGAAGAAAGAGAACTAGTAAAAAAACGTTAGAAAGGAAACGTTTCAAGGGACGCTTAACTGCATTCATCAATTACCTTGATGCATCCAGTGACAAGGAGTTAACCAGTTGTGAGGTTAAGGAATTGCATTTACAAATTAGAAGAATCGAGTCTTTGTATGAGCATTACGATGAGGTACAGTTGCGATTAGAATGTCTGGTATTAGATTTTAAAGCTCAATTCTCTGAGCGTACTGAATTTGAGTCACCGCTTTTCATACCATACCACGGTGTACTGCGTGAAAGTAGCACAACTACCAAGTTAAGTTAAATTTAGTATTTAAAGCACGCCGTGCTATTTATTCAGGAGTATCCTTCAATGACGTGCAGATGGTGGGTCCTAAAGTGCAGGACGATCTTATATCTATACTTCTTTGGTTTCGACAACACAAGTTCGTCTTGTCAGACATTTTAATTATTATGTAAATAATTAAAAATACCAGTTTTTTTATATACATATTGACATTGTTGAAAATTATATACAAAATAACATGATTACTTTGTAAAGTATTGTATTGTTTTAATGATTGTGAATGTGAGGACTATGTGGATATTTTATTTTTATTGTTTTTCCTCTTTCTTTAATTTTTTCTTTCTCAGTTAGTTTAAATGATGGTCTGGCAGTTTTGAGTAATTTATGCGACCTACCCAAATGTCCTTTCTTTGGTATTGTTCGTCGAGTTGAGCTCCTTAAGTTCTGAGTTGAGCTCTACGATTACTGACAAATGCTTGCACTGACTGGACAGGTCCACTCAAATCTGTGTGGTTCTTTCCTCAAAAGACCATTTCAGACACTAATCTACATGGTCCTCATAGTAGTCAGATAGGAAACGCCGAACTCATCCAGCATTTTCTTCTTTTTTTTTTAAATATTTTTTAATATGACGTGTAAAAGTGATTGCAATATCCTATTTACAGAATAAACAATTTCATTTCATTTACCATTCCAAGACTGGAATTGTGTGGCGCCGTAGTCGGAGCTCGTTTGTGCGAGAAGGTTGAGATCACTGCGACTAAAGTTTAGTCATGTTTATTGTTGGACTGATTCAACCGTCGTGTTGGGATGGTTGCAGATGTTACCTTCTAAGCTTCAGCCATTTGTGCGCAGTCGTGTTGCTGAAGTTTTAGATAAGGCAGGACACTGTACTTGGCGACACATCCCAACCATCAAGAATCCTGCAGACCTAATATCTCGTGGCGTGGATATTAGTATTCTGCAATCTTTGGAGTTTTGGTGGAGTGGTCCCAGTTTTTTGAAGCAAGTCCGGTCTCATTGGCCGTCTCAACATAAATCGTTAGAGCCAGATAAGCTGCCTGAAACTCAACCTCATGTTATAATGAGCGCCAGTGTTAGTAATAATAGTCAATGTCATACATTCATCGATTTCAATATTTTTTTAAGTTATTTAAGGCTGATTAGTAGTACTCGTATAGCAACAGTTTTAAGGTTTATAAAATTGTGTAGGAAAATTCCTTCTATTGGTAAATTTATATCACAAGTCAAGTTGCAGGATACATTAAATATTATTGTAATTAGAAGCTAAATTGAATCTTTTCCTGAGTATGAATTACTCATTGATAATCAGAAGTTGCCTTATAAAAGCGCCCTTATAAGAATTAACGGATACTTAGATAATAATAAAATCATGCGTGTTGGAGGACGCTTAGCAAATTCAACTTTTGCTTTTAATCAAACGCAACCTATTCTTTTACAGTTCACTCACAAATTAACGAAGTTACTATTCTAATTAGAACATGTAACGCTGAAGCATGCAGGCCCTCGGTTATTGCTGGCTTCAATTAGGGATTCATACTGGCCCATAGGCGGACGAAACCCGCAAAAGCTCGCAAATTACCCATAATTATGTGTATTTCACAATTTAATTATATCTTTAATCATAGATCTAAGATCATAGATATGATAGTGTAATACCCCCTTATGTCATAAATCATAAGTCATTTATTTCATAACAAAATACATTTTGTTGAAAATATTACAGTGATAATAAATAAAATAAAACTATTAAATAAACATTATATCAATATTTAAAATTTATTACGCATTTAAAATGTTTCAATACCACTAATTATATAATTTTATGTCAATAATTCAGTACCAATAACTTAAATAAAAAAAAACAACATTGCATTTAAATTCAAATTCATCGCCATCATGCTGGATGATGAATTTGAATTTGTGTTTATAAAAACACAAATAATAATAATAATTTACAAATAATTTAATAGTGGCTGTCGTTTGTCATCTATGAACCCATCGATACTGTAATAGCCCTTCCTCAATAAATGTGTCTTTAATTTGTTTTTAAATAAATTTACGCTGTTTATGCTTTTGACTTCTATCGGCAACTTGTTGTATAAAAAGACCGATTGAACTATGTGACTGTGATGACCCCGTTTAATTTCGGTTGGATTGTGGAAGGTTAGTCTTTCTTACGAGTACTATCGCTAGCTTGTCTTTCCTCATCGGTCTCATGCAAATTCTTAACAAAGTTGGTTAGCAACACTGGAATATATGTACAGACATGGCACTGTTAAAATCTTAAGCCTGATGAAGTGGTCCCTGCACGATTCAGTCGGTTTCATGCGAAGCATCGTCACTGCGACATTGTACTTGTAGCTGCTGTCCCAAAACTCAATACTATAATCTGAGCCTTGACTCTACCAAAGCAAAGAATACCATACTAAGTTGGGCTAAAGTGAGATCATCCCTCTGGCTTCTGATTGCATAACATGCAGAGCTACCTTAAGCGCACAGGAGTGTCTGAGCGATGGCCGCGAAACGGCCGAGCCATACATTTTGACTAAGATGTAAGGTTTGTAGAGTTAGGCCTTTTAGAGTTAGGGGCTTTGTTCTCAGATCTAATAACTTTTTAACAGGGAAAGTTTTTAAATCTTAGCAACCTACTTTATATGAAATCGGTAAATCGGTGGACTTTAAATATACTTATGATACACGCGACAAAGGAACAAAATATTAATCTACTTCTATTTACCAACTAGTCAGATATCGCGCAATCTAGATCTTTGTCAACTCATACGCCCCACGTGAGGTCACACGGCCACAGGTCGCTTCGCGTAGGTACTAAAGGAAATTATTTTCGTAGAAAATAATAATAGGTACGCTGAATTGCACATCTGAGTACTGCAAATCTGGTAGTGATGAAATGACTTCTGCGGTTTAATTTTGTAAGTATTTATTTTATCATTTACCCAGAATTTATTTAGAATATTTTTTCTTAGTTATGATAAACTATCTGACGATTGGATATCAATGGTTGGAAGCCGGTAAAAGTGTAACATGTCAAGCTTAACGATTATTTAATTTTGCTATATTACGCTAGATGGCCTCACGGAGATATTACGTCACAGTTTTTATGATAGCCTTTCTATTGCTTGCCTAAAGTGGTCATTTAGTGCATTCGACGATAGTGAACGAGTCACAAAGGAAGTTTTTTTTTTTATAACGACTATGACCGTTTAGTGTCCCTCAAAGTGTTATAATAGAACTCTGTAGTAACCATGTTGGAAGTACTACTAACAGTGTGTCTGTTGGTATTGATCTCCGCAATTATATATTGGCGCGCGCGACTTGTGGAGTCTCGGGCTCATCCGCTTCCACCGGCTTACCCAGGACTTCTACCCATTATCGGACACACATATTTGCTGGTTGACACTTCAAGTAAGCTACATTTCTTTTTATTAGATTTTTAATTGATGGTTTAAGTTTAATATCACGGTAAATCCGTAACAAACCGGCCAAGTTTGTGTCGGATCACGCACAATGAAGGGTTCTGTAGTTGGGATCAATATATCCCAAGAACAAACTTAAATTGTAGTTGAAAAACATGTTATAAGCTGCCTATTTTCTTGATGACTATACATTTTTATCAAAATCTGTGAATTCAGAAGAAATATTCTCAAAAAGTTAAGGTCGGTCTCCTAAGACCATTTTCTTGTAGCGACAACGGTTAAGGTACCTATACTTAGTACCCCATCTCAAAAAGCCACCCTATATACACTGCGGCCGTGAATTTTTTCACTCCAAAAGCAACCATTGGCTGGCAGGGGGGACATTTCACCCTAACAAAAATTTGCACTTTAAAGCTTAATATTTCGCAAACGGATCCCTGCATCGAATTGTTAAATATAAGTTTAATAATATGAATGTTTTATACCTATCATAAACCTTCCAAAATAAATTCCTTAAATGTTGGTGAAAATCGGACCAAAATCTGTTGCGTAGTTTAGTAGAACAACGCGATCACACAGCACACACGAAAACTGACTTGAATTTAATTAAAATTAATGTTTAGAACACTAGCTGTTGCGTGCGGCTTTGCCCGCGTGGAGGTCGGAAGTTATCCCACGGGAACGTACTACCCAGACGTACTAGCCAAGTTATTTTACAAACTTTTGACTGAGTGGACCGATTGTGCCATGTTTTTTGATTTTGTGATGTTACCTCAAGATACGGACTATGACTAATATTTCCAATCATCCTCTAAGGGGGTACAATAGGGGTGATTTTAAAATCATAACTATTTTAAATTTTGTATTTACCATTTAAGAACTTAAATCTCTTAAAAAGAGGTAAATAATAATATGTCTTTTTTACATAAATTTAAATTTTCATATCCCTAACTTAAGAAATGCTGGGTTACCCAAACACAATGTCATCCCCTATATCACCCCCTTTAGGATAATGTTTAAGGCATAATTGTATGTCCTTCCCCATTGTGTTAACCGCTTTAGGTGTGAAAAAGGAATTTGGAAAGTTTCCAAATACTTTTTGTGTTACGATATTAATTATTGCATTTAATAATCAATATTTTAGTTCACTAGTTAGCCATATTTCTTATTTCCATAAAACAGTAGCGTCAAATTAATCAAAACAGCGAAATATTTGACAGCTATTTGCGACGTTGCAAAATTCAAAATTCAAAAGTCATTTATTAAAACTAGGCTGAGAATCAGCACTTTTCGAACGTCAAAATTACATAAGACAGTCCCCCAAAACGCCCACCCTTCACCACTTTCTAGTGCTTTAGCTGGGAAGAAGAAGTGGCGCAACAAACTCCCCAGCAGCACAGCTGTCTGTTCAGTTAGAAAAAAAATATTCTATATAATAGTATGCAAAATGATTTACATTACGCAACACAAAACATAATTTAAATTATAAAATTAATAGCCATATGACAGCTAGCACACGCCAATATATCAACCAAAAACATCGAGAACTATACTCAGGCAGAAATAAAAATAGCTAAATGACAACAATATCTAAATAAAAGCCTCCAGGCGTAATGGGCGTGCTCGCTTACATATAGCTGTAACTAGAAGTTATAATTAATAAACTAGGACCATTGAGGTAAAATTAATAATTGTCGAGGTCGCTAGCTAACCACATATTGCAATACAATTCATAAAAAAAACATTATGAGTAGATTATGTCAACAATAAATTAAAATAAAATTAAAATAAATTGACTTATAAAGTAAAATTATAAACAATTATACAAACACATATAACCTGTCAGTAGGTAAGCTAATTCTGCAGAAAGAACATTTAAACATTGTCTTGAGTTAATCACAGCGACCAACTATTCTTATCATTTAAGAAGTTGTTGATAGAATAGTATGCCTTTGAACAGAGGTTGGATTTTCTTTTAATTTTAAACGCATTAAAAGGCAAATCTAGCAAAGAAGAAAGTAGCTTGTTATAAAAGGTTATGAACCCTATGAAGCCGGTGAAAGGTAGCACGTAGTTTGTCCTTATTTCTAGTGTTAACATTGTGAATATCACAGTTTTTAGTATATAAGTGTATATTTTGCATAATATATAATATGTTGGCGAAAATGAATTGTGATGCCACTGTGAGGATACCGATATCTTTGAAAAAATCTCTCAGAGAAATTCCGGCACCTAGCTGGTAAATTGCTCGAGCACACTTTCTGTATAAACGCTCTCAAAATCCATTCCGTAGTTTACAAGAACAACGTGGTCACATAGACAGACACGAACAGCGCCTTTAATTAATTAATTAATCTAAGCTTTGGTTCTTATTCCAAATAAATAGTAGCTAAACTTTTTCAAGGCTGTCTAGGTCAATGTCTAGGTGTACCACATGTCCACGAACGCCAACTTATTTAGTAAAACTTGATTCGCAAGTGTCGAATAGCATCGAGGTTCGATTTTAAAACGCAATTTGTCTCATTATGTTAATAATAAAGACACTAGCCTTAAAGGTTATTCTAGAAATATCCTCATCTAACCAGTTATCTAACAAACAATTAATACTCAAAAATATTCAGAGATACTCGTGAACAAACGAACCACTCATTAAAATGTTTAAAAGATTGTGTTATGTCCGTGCGGTTAACATTCGTCGATCGTTTGCGTTGGTTATCGATTACTGATATCTCGATCTGCCTATCCTTTTCCCAACTATGTTGGGGTCGACTTCCAGTCTTACCGTATGCAGCTCAATACCAGTATTTTACATGGATTTTCTTACAGTATTCGACTGCAATTTTGACCTAGTTACCAGGCAACGTGATACCCGTGGATAAGACCGGTTGTCGGGCTTTTGGGCTTATAAAAAAAACGACTGTCAAAGATGTACGAATGACAGGCACGGAGGGGTCTCCATATTATTATGTAATGGATGGTCACCAATACACGAACCGACCGCGGCAAGTTTAGCTTAACCTTTGATCGACCCGATTGGCTGTTATCATTTAGTCACGAGCCCCTCCGATTATTGATATCTAAATGATGAAATTTAAATTTATTAAAAAATCAACCACAAATGGTGTTATTTGCTGACGATACTTCCTTAATTTTTAAGGTAGATAGACGTGCTACAAATTTTGACGACGTAAATAACGCCCTACTGCAGGTCCAAAATTGGTTCACTGCTAATAATTTAGTATTAAATGGAAAAAAAACTAAGTGCATAAAATTTTCTTTACCAAATGTTAAAAGTAGTAATTGTGAGATAGTATTGAATCAAGAGAAACTAGAATTTGTCAATAAAACTGTTTTCCTAGGGATTACGCTCGACTCAAGGCTACAATGGGGTCCTCATTTAACATCTCTTGCAGGACGGCTAAGTTCAGCAGCATATGCTGTCAGAAAAATCCGTCAATTAACTGATGTAGATACCGCGAGGCTAGTCTATTTCAGTTATTTTCATAGTATCATGTCTTATGGTATTCTGCTGTGGGGACGGGCTGCAGACATCGAGTCTATTTTTATTCTGCAGAAAAGAGCTATCAGAGCCATATATTATCTCCGTAGGCGCGATTCTCTAAGGGAAGGCGCGATTCTCTTTTTTAAGGACATTAACATCATGACGGTACCTTGTCAATATATCTATGAAAACATCATGTACGTAAGAAAAAATTTACATATTTTTAGTAAAAGAGGTAATAGACATAATTATTGTACAAGAAATAGGGATTTATTAGTTCAACCAGGTTTCAGACTGGCTAAAGTAGACTCATCTTTCATGGGGTACTGTTTAAAATGTTACAATAAAATTCCTCCCCACATACTTCAACTGAATGAGACGAAATACAAAACTTGTATAAAACGCACACTATGTAGGCAGGCATATTATAAGTTGGGGGATTACATAATTGATAAAAATGCTTGGCTCATTGCTGGTCCTGCTCCACAAGCATAAACTAATTGATTAACATTTGAAAATACCGTTGGAGCTGCTGAAGATTTTAAAAACTATCTTTGCACTGTATACATTCAATGTCTTAGCATTGTATAATTGCATAGCACATGTGTGAGTACTATGTACCGACTGTAAAGCTACCATTTAGGTACTGGGTATGTCTTTCATTGACTTGAATGTGCCCTGGCGGCTGAGATTATGTCATGCTCACTCTAATGTCTCGCTGGCGGTGGCACGTGTGTTGGATCATTTAGCTCCCTTCAAAATGGTTGAGCTGAATGGTGCTAATCCATGCGTCATGTTCGTGAACGGGCGCCGTCAGTAGAGACTGGTCATCTCTTAGCTGCCATGGCTTATTTTAATTTTGAATTGTTCTTTGTTTTTTATATTTTTATTACGGACGCTTTTAACGTGCACGTCTTTTTACATTGTTCTCACATGTATAATTTCAACGTTAATGATGTAACCAATATTTTGTAAAAAAAAAAAAAATGATTTAAAAGAGTGTCCGTGGAGTTTCTTGCCCGTTCTTCTCCATAGGTACCTACTACGCTTTGGAATGGGCAACTAGCTTCATATTTCTGACTGACCGACTTCTTGACAATTCAAAAGTGCCTGTAAATGGTTTAATTGAAATAAATGCTTTGAGTTTGAGTTTGAGTTTGAAATAAAAACTTTTTTACAAAAAAAAAAAACAACCAAATATTATAATATTTTTTTTACAAAAAAAATACAGAATTCCACAAACATACACTAAAAAGTGAAAAATAACTTTAATATCGGGAGTCGGTGGTGTTTTTTGGAAGTCGGCTGTTTTTTTTTTGTAAAAAAGTTTTATTTTTCACTTTTTGGTTGTGATACCTACCCCACACAAATTCATATAGAAGTCAAATAATGGAAACATAACAAAAGATTTTTCAAAAATTAACGAACCATTCCAGGCCGTCCCGCTGGTGGGACAAAGAGGAATGCCTACAATTTTTCAGTGGTATCTGCCCCACTAGTTCGATCTGGTGGGGCAGATTCCACTAGTCTAAAATCTTGATGGCTTATGCCTCACTAGGGTTGGCACCTTAGAAATGAGTAGTTAGGTATGTTCGTATTTTATATTTGTTTGGAAAAGAAAGAAATGTATAGTTAAGTAAAATATAACTAGGACTGGTAGCGTTAGACTTAGTACATACCTAGGTAGTGTTTTTAAATGAAAGTACAAAAATAATTGTTTGGTAGTTTTTACCTACTAGTTGTTTCTGGAAGGAATCGGATTGGAAATCACAGATTAATGACACGATTTGTTAATAAAACCAAATCTAAGTGAATATAAGTCCTAGTTACATTTTACATAGAAATACATTTCTTTCTTTTCTAAAAAATATAAAATACGAGCTTACACAAATTCTAAGGTGCCAACCCTAGTGATGCATTAATAGGAACGAATCCATGCCATGGGGCAGAAATGCATTTGCCCCACCAGTGGACAGACTTGGTGGGGCAAAGTGGAATGATTTAAATTAACCTCTTTGTGGGTGAAAAGAGGGGGATACAGTTTTTATGAAAGATCTTATTCATTTGGTTTAGGAAACGTGGTATAATTTTTTTTTTTCATGACTGGCTTCAAAGTGTAGAATTATTAGATTTGCCCAAAATGGCCATATTAAGTTGGGCGGTTACAGTCCATAAATTACAGGGTGCCACCCTCGAAAGAGCTGAGATACACCTTGGTAAAAAAAACTTAGCAAAAGGTCAAATATACGTCGCGCTTAGTCGTGTCAGAAGTTTGGAAGGCATAGTTTTATCAGATTTGGACGCCAACAAATTATTAAAGCGACCACACGGCCACAGATCATTGACGGAAATAACGAGGCTACAAAATCTGTCTTCTGACAATCAAGGCCACACATAACATACGACTAAAATAACGCAATTTATATGCCGCGATATTACCATTTAAATCATTTATAGCCAGAGTACATCTCATGGCAATAAGCCCAAACACGGCTAGGATACATTGTTTTATGACGGAGTTCCGGTGCCGTCCATCCAGCTTCATCTTCAGATGAAATACTAATCATTGAGTAGTTCCGTTGGCCATCTGTGGTATTCTTCATCAGTTCCACTTTACCAAATGATACTTTCTGAATGAAAATGCTTAACTTGTTGCTGAAAATACCTAAATCGCTATGTACATGCCTATAATATTTGAGGAGTTCCCTCAATTTGTCATGGATTCCATCATCAACTGAATTTTCAAATAAAAAAAATATTTTCAAAATCGGTTCATAAATGACGGAATTATGAGGTAACATAAATAAAAAAATACAACCGACTTGATAACCTCCTTTTTGGGAAGTAGGTTAAAAATAAGATCGATCGAAGTTGGATACATCTACAACCCAGTTATTAGGTAATATGAGTACAATACCGCTTTTTTTTTTTTTTGGGTGGGATATTATCAAATAACTTCTCCCGCTCTGGGTGGAGCGGGAGGGCGTGTCAGACTCTTACTGACTAAAACCCACCCGTGTTCCTTCCGTTGCCTGTACGTTGCCAGGGGCCACGGTATCCCTTTCGGACTTTCCCGCAACCCCGGCAGGCATCGGTCCTATCGGACCCCTTCACTTGCTGACATCTCTTTGAGGCGCGCGTGGAACACAACGCGCCGTCGACCCGGGCCTGGTCCTTATCGGACGGCGAGCTACCCATTGCTCACCGTCCGCAAGCCCGCGCCTACGGTGGCCGGGAATCGGCCTGCGATTCCCGACGCCCAGGGCGTCTCCTGCGGCGGCTAGGGGCGTGAGGGCGCGAAATTTGCCTCTCCCTCACGCGTTCTGCCTCCTCCTTCGCGAGCATTACTGCTTCGCAGAAGGAGGTGATGGCCTCCCATGCCCTCTCGCTCCGTACCATGGCCTGGACTAGGGCCGGACGCGAGAGATCCCCGCCGCCGAAGTACTATACCCCTTGGTCAGCAAACTGGTTGTCAGACTTTTGGGCTTCTGACTACCCGTAACGACTGTCAAAGATCTATAAATGTCAGCCGGCACCAACGGCTTAACATGCTTTCCGAGGCACGGAGGGGTCTTGATCGATCCGTGAGGCTGTTAATATTTATAAAGGTGTTCAGTAGGAACTTCTGGATTTCGCCCTCTATTATTACATGGTACAAAGATAATTGGAAATTACACATCTCTGTCTATACCTGCGAATGTAAGCGTGATATTATGTTATGTTTCATTTTCAGATTTATGGCCACTGCTGAAAAAAATTGCGGATTGCTCACTACAGCAAGGTGGCGTTATTTACGGAAAAATAGGAACACAAATTTACTACGGTAAGTCATTTTCTACAACTCTTACACCTGCATCATAATTGCGTTACACGCTTCCTATCACAATCCTTCGGATTGTGATAGTTCCGAAAGTGTGTTTTGATAAACATACAGCGTTAAATATCGCTGGGGTTGGATCAAGTATCGTTTGGCAGTTGTATGGGGGTAGTAGTTCCTAGTAAGTCACTACAGTGACAAACTTATATTTTTTGACACCAACAATTTTGTTGATAAGTTGAAATCGACAAGGAATACAGTGTATCTGCCCATTAGGTTTAGACTTAAAATAGCGAGGCTATTAGCTTATATAAACTCAGACATAAGTAGTATGTCGAAGTATAGTTCTATAATTAACACCGCAATTATTAGTAATAATAATGTACAGGTGGCCACCAGTAACTGTAGCACTAATGCTATAAACCTTTACAACAATTGTACGAAGGAGGATCCATGTGTCACTATGGCAAATTCTTGTCGTAATGTGGGGTCCACAAGTAGTAGGATCTCATTGCCTGGTGATGGCATGGGAGTCTTGGGGCTCACTCTGGATGTTAATTTAAACTAGATAGTAAGACAACAGAAGATACCAGTAACACTATAGTTATACCTACCAATAACAAGGTGTCTTCTTGCTCTCAAATAGTTAATTGTAAAAAAGAATCTAAGCAGAACACCTTGAAATTATTTCATCAAAATATTCAAGGTTTTTCTTCCAAACAATTAGAAATTGAATTATTTTTAGAAAAAACTATGTACGAAATTATTTGTTTAACTGAACATTGGTTGAAAGATTATGAGATGCTAATTAATTATAAAAATTATAGTGTGGGCAGTTGTTTTAACCGAAAATCTATGCTGCGAGGGGGTTCACTAATCTTAGTTAAAAATTCTATTAAATCTAAGCCTCGTAAAGATGTACTTGATCTGTCGGTTGAACATAACATTGAATTGTCTTGTGTTGAGCTAGATAAGCATGTTATAGTGTGCGTTTACAGACCCCCAAATTATCAAAACTACTCCATATTTGAGTCAGTAATGGAAGATGTTCTAGCAAAACTTGCAACGGGTAAAAAATCGCTAATTATCTGTGGTGACTTTAATATTAATATCGCGTGTGTGTGAAAATTGTTCAAATAGCAGTCGATTATTAAGTCTCTTTAAATCATTCAATTTGTCAAATGTGTTTTCAGAACCAACCCGCATAACCACAAATACTGCTACATGTATTGATAACGTGTTTTGTTGCTGCAACTACTTAGATAAAGCCATTGTAAACTATCTCCCTTCTGATCACAGTGGTCAAACCGTTGCTTTCAAGTCCAACACACCATTACAAAGAATTCAGATACAATCTAGACCAATAACAACCAGCAATTTAAGCAGATTTAATAATAACTTAATTAGTAAGTTAAGTATACCGGGTCATATTATAAACAATGTAAATGAATTATATGAGGAATTCTTTTCGGTAGTGCGCACCGAGTTCAATAATACTTTAAAAAAGAAAACTAAAACCATTTGCCCAATTTTTTTGTTCAGTGACTGGGCAACTAAGGGTATTAGGAAAAGCAGGGAAAAATTGTTTGAGCTGTATGGCCTTAAGCCTTATATTAACTCTGAATCTTTTAATAAATACGTTGCTACTTACTCTAAAACTTTCAAAAATACTTGCAAGGTAGCTAAAGCCTTGTACATTAGCAACAAGATCAAATCAGCCGATAATAAAATAAAGACGGTTTGGAAAATTATCAATGACGAAACAAACAGGAATAAAAGACATAATAATGATTTCACACTAGAAACTTCACGTGGTCTCATAAGCACTAACAAAGAAGTTGCTCAAGAATTTGTAAATTTCTTTACCAGTATCCCAGTTAAAACTACTGAATCCTTAAATTCCTCGCCCTCGCGTTCTATTGATTTATTAAGAGCAAATGTTTCATCCTGCCCGATTGAATTTAAATTCAAGCATATAAACCCCTTAATAGTACTAAAAGCTTTCAAACAAATCAAGATAAAATTAACCGAAGATCTATGGGGAATGTCAATTAAAGTTTGTACCTCCATTATTGAGACTATAGCGCCGTACTTAGCCTTAATATTTAATTTGTGTGTGGATCAAGGAATCTTCCCTGATCTAATGAAATATAGTAAGGTAATACCACTTTTCAAATCCGGGGACAGTAAAGACACCAATAATTATAGACCTGTATCCGTGTTGCCAGTTTTAAGCAAGGTGTTTGAAAAGGTAATGCTTAACCAACTGCTCAATCATTTTAACACCAATAAAATCTTACATGATCAACAGTATGGTTTCACCAAGGGACGTTGTACGACTGACGCCGGTGTCACGTTATTAAAACACATATTTACGGCGTGGGAAGAGGCCCAAGACGCCATAGGAATTTTTTGTGACCTCTCCAAGGCATTTGACTGCGTCGACCACGAAACCTTAATCTTGAAACTTGAGCATTACGGACTTGGGAAACTTGCGCTCAGTTTAGTAAAATCGTATTTAAATGATAGACAACAGCAAGTTCAAATAAATGGTGTCAATTCACTCGGTTTAAAAGTAGAAATGGGTGTACCACAAGGATCAATATTGGGTCCTTTCCTCTTTTTAGTATATATTAATGATCTCCCCCATTTGTTAAAAACTCAACCACAAATGGTGTTATTTGCTGATGATACTTCCTTAATTTTTAAAATTAATAGACGTGCATCAAATCTTGACGACGTAAATAACGCCCTACAGCAGGTCCACAATTGGTTCACTGCTAATAATTTAGTATTAAATGGGAAAAAAACTAAGTGCATAAGATTTTCTTTACCAAATGTCAAAAGTAGTAATTGTGAGATAGTATTGAATCAAGAGAAACTAGAATTCGTCGATAAAACTGTTTTCCTGGGGATCACGCTCGACTCAAGGCTTCAATGGGGTCCTCATTTAACATCCCTTTCAGGACGGCTAAGTTCAGCAGCATTTGCTGTGAGAAAAATCCGTCAATTTACTGATGTAGATACCGCGAGACTAGTCTATTTTAGTTACTTTCATAGTATTATGTCGTACGGTATTCTACTATGGGGACGGGCTGCAGACATCGAGTCTATTTTTATTCTGCAGAAAAGAGCCATTAGAGCCATCTATGGCCTCCGCAGGCGCGACTCTCTAAGGGAACAGTTTAAATATATTAACATCATGACGGTACCTTGTCAATATATTTATGAAAACATCATGTACGTAAGGAAAAATCTACATCTTTTTAGTAAAAGAGGTGCGAAACACAATTATATCACTAGGAATAGGGACCAATTAGTTCAACCGGGTTTCAGGTTAGCTAAAGTGGACTCATCTTTCATGGGGTACTGTTTAAAATGTTACAATAAAATACCTCCCCACATACTTCAACTGAATGAAACGAAATTTAAATCTTATATTAAACGCACACTATGCAGCCAAGCATATTATAAGTTGGGGGATTACATCACTGATAAAAATGCTTGGCTCAACGCTGTTCCTGCTCCACAAGCATAAACTAATTGATTAGCATTTGAAAATACCGTTGGAGCTGCTGAAGATTTTAAAAACTATTTTTGCATTGTATAAATTCAATGTCTTAGCATTGTATAATTGCATGGCACACGTGTGGGCACCATGTACCGACTATAAAGCTACCATTTAGGTACTGAGTATGTCTTTCATTGACTTGAATGTGCCCTGGCGGCTGAGAGTATGTCATGCTCACTCTAATGTCTCGCTGGCGGTGGCGCGTGTGTTGGATCATTTAGCTCCCTTCAAAATGGTTGAGCTGAATGGTGCTAATCCATGCGTCATGTTCGTGAACGGGCGCCGTCAGTAGGGACTGGTCATCTCTTAGCTGCCACGGCGATTTTAATTTAATTTATATTTTTATTTCTAACGGACGCTTTTAATGTTTTGCATCGTTCTCACATGTATAACTTCAACTTGAATGATGTAACCAATATTATGTAACCATCTTATTTTATTTAAAAGAGTGTCCGTGGAGTTTCTTGCCCGTTCTTCTCCATAGGTACCTACTACGCTTTGGAATGGGCGACTAGCTTCATATTTCTGACTGACCGACCCCTTGACTATTCAAAAGTGCCTGTAATTGGTTTATTTGAAATAAATGCTTTGAGTTGAGTTTGAGTTTGAGTAAATGGGGTTAAAGCTGGCAGGGGTTGGGTCCCCGATTATAACGCGAAATTGATAAAAATTGTTTTCAAATCAGATAAAAACCGATAGGTACCAATAACTTGTTTTTCTCAAAAACAGTGCGTTACCTTTTCATGGGAGTGGTACCAGGGGAGAGGGGCCACACCCCCCTACCCACAGCCTCCTCCTCCTGCCAAACGATATTTTTTTTTACCAATATCTTTTTAAAAACAAACTTCAAAGAAAATGTTAGAGTAGCCCCACCCATTTGTAACGTTTTAACTGTCAAGCTTCGCGGTTTGACATTGACGCGCACTCCACTTCAGTTTCGACATTTAAAAAAAATTGCAATATAATGTAATATTATGTTTTTAATGATTTAGTTGATTATTTTACTTTTAATATAATTTTATTTCTAGCTGTAAATACCTTTTAGGTAGATAGGTACTTACAAAATCTCCTCAAGTGTCAACACAAAGTAATCTTTATAGGTATACACAAAGTAATCTATATAACCTAAATTGGTAATTTTGCCGTATTTGCGACGGAGTGCTGTGGTGAGGGTGAGTTTATAGACTACATTGGCGTGCCAGACCCGATCGAATGCCTCTTCCATGTCGAGGAATACTGCTGCGGCATATTCCCTCCTTTTCATGGCCGCCGTGAGGATGTGTAGTACCCTCGACAACAGGAGCGTCGTGAGTGCTTGGGCCGAAACCCAATCTGTTCTGGGCGCGGCGTCCGATGTGGTGTCAGATGGCGCAACAGGAGCGTTCCCTAACACCTTGGAGGTGTTGGGCAGGAACGTGATCGGCCAGTTACTCCCCGGCAGTTCAAGATGTTCTTCCCGGGCGTGGGCAACATGACCTTTCCTAGCTTCCAGCAGGAAGGCGCCGGTGCGTAGTATGCCGTTGTAGAGGCGAGCTAGTGCCGCCACCGTACTAGGTGGCAAGTGTCGTAATTTGGTGTTCATGATTGGCCTAATTGCTCTAAGTACTTGGCCCGGGGAGATGAAGAGCGCCTTGAAGTTAGTTTTCCTTTGCATTTCTTTATTATAATATTACTGCCGTGAATATTTTCACATATCCAAAATCAACCATTTAGCTAGCAGGGAGGGGGTTTTGTTAGAGTTGAACAAAGCCCCCCGGTTTTGTTCAACTCTAACAAATCTTAATATTTCTCAAGCGGATCTCTGAATCGACAAATGATTTTAACACTCCCGCAATATTTTTGTACGGCCTATCCAACGACACCCCACAATATGGGATAGATGAGAAAAAAAACATTCCCACTTAACGCTGAGGGCGGGTACACAAAAAAAAAAAACTCATGCATAATAACAGCTTTGTAATGCTAAGAGTATCTGAGCTAAGCCACGGGCAGACAGACGGATGGACTTGGCGAAACAATTTAAGGTTTCGTTGTTGTCTGTCCCTAACAATGAGCAAGTATTTACATTTCAATCATTTTTTACAGGCATATCAGACCCTGAAGATGCTCTTTTGGTGGCCAATACCTGTTTGAAGAAACATTTTTTGTATGGATTTATAAAATATTGGCTGGGTGAAGGACTAATTACAGGATCTGGTAAGAGATAACTCATCTTCCTGCTCTTGTTCGATCTTACTTTGGATCGGCGCAACACGTTAGCTTCTTCCTTTAATTATGGATTGTTAGGGTATTATCGAAATTATTATAATTACTAAAACAGCAATAAAGAGGAAATTACAGAACACTACACAACGTTTAAAGTAATTTAGTACTTACTTTATGTTCTCATTATATTATGGTCTTAGTTCATGTATTATTATTTCTTAAATTTATGTTACGCACAAATACAGATATATTTTTTTATTTGTATTACTTATAATGTACATACTATCTTCAGCTGAATCACACGTATTTCAGTGAAAAATAATACCCGATTTATTACGTCACACAGGGGGACGTCAATATGTCATGTCCATTGTCGTTGTTGTTGTTTGTTGTTGTGTTCATCGTCGTTTGTAATTGCTGAAAACCAGCGCCGTTGACGTTACGTTCGTTCGAAGTCACAGCATTTTGCTGAGCAATGACCTGTTCTTGCACAGATGCGACGCACAGCTTAATTTTTCTTATTATTTGTTACAAAAGTAGGTAACTCTGCAATCGGCATTTTGTTTTTGTTATGGATTTGTTGTCATTTGCCAATTTCACAACAGTAATTACGCAATATTGTCTTTACTTTTGCAGAATAAACAATTTTTCTTTTTTTTTTTTATTTCTTTCTTTCTTCCATTCTTCCTCTGTCAACGTTTCAGTCTGATTAAATGAAGTTTATTAATAGTTTATTGATCAATAGTTTAGTCATATGCGTTTCGCCATACGAACATTTGATGAGGAGAGACGAAACGCATGTTATCAAGACATACGATTTCTTTTCAACTTTTCTGTCACTGGCGCCACTTTTAAACTTCCTGTTATAAAGGGCCTCATTTCTTACTTTATCCATTCTCGTCACTTCATACATCTCAACATTCTCATCTCCGCTGCATAAAATCATTTTTTATCCATCTTCACAAAATAAATAGATATTAAAGGTTGGCTCCATAAAGACTCGCGTCTACGTACAGCGAGTGCAAGGGCACTCGCGACCGACATCCGTTTGACATAGATTGAGACAGTACATACGCGTCTGTGCGTATGCGTGGGCCTGTTTTTGTTCGTTGTTGAAGCCAGTCTTCTGCACCTATCTATTTTGTGACTGGACCTTCTTCTTTCCATAATTTGGGCGGCATTATAAATGGAGTTTTAAACGTTCCTGGGGAATTGAAAGCCCCTTTTCTTAGCATTTTTTTGTATGATCTTTATGTATATGTCACAGGTATATTGTCAAAGCCGTGATATTAATATTTATTATTTGTAATATCACGGAGACAGTATAGTAATATTATAATAAATCTAGGTCTAACATGAATGAAGTTGACAATGGGAGACGTCGAGCGTTCTGATTGGTCAATTCTTTTTCATTCGCCATTTGCAAAACAATAATAGTAAACATTGAAGCATGTGTGCAATTTTCTAAATTATTGTTTAAATAGTGTTTTGTTAATTTCTTTTGTTTTTCAAAATGTGTGACAGTGAACATTTAGAAGTGATTGAAACTTCAGATTCAATCACTTGTTTTTCACTTGGTATGAATGCATACCAAGTGAAAAATAGTGTGAGATTGTGGCACGAGAAGATATTTACATAGAGCTACGAAAATATTACAGTGAGCAATCTGATAAAATGGAATAAGAGGCAAAGCGAACGACTGGTTGAGAGACTATCTAAATGACAGAAAACGATGTGTGGAAATCTCTAAAATACATAATAACAAAAAGATGTTACATTGAAGTGACTATAGAATAAATGATTTTGGAGTGCCACAGGGCAGTGTTTTGGGACCTTTCTTATTCCTCATATATATTAATGATCTCCCAAATATCACTTGCCATAACAAAATCTTGTTTGCTGATGACACAACCCTCATTGTGAAATGTGAAAATTCAGACACCTATGAACTAGAAATAAACAAAGCAGTAAACAACATAATACACTGGTTAAATTCTAACAACTAACAAATTAATATGGAGAAAACTAAAATGATCCAATCCAAACCCATAAAAGGACGCCATTGGCGTTAAATGTTAAATATAATAATAATTATAATAAGCTGGCAACACTAACAAGTCAACAAACGTCTAACTTTTTATCTTATATTTTCCATATTTCTTTATTTCCTCAGCCGCATTTAGTCTAAAAAAATACGAAAATTTATAATAAAACATTAAGGAATAACAGCACAACAAGAAAAATACAGTAAACAAGATCAAAATGAAAAAAACAAAGAATAATCGAAACAGCAAGAATGTCAAATTCGGCCTATAAAACAATAATTATGAAAATTATAAAACTCAATTAAAACGGAATGTTGACTAGATCAGCTACGAGACGAGCACGCCTACCACCTCCAGACTCGTTGCTCAGTTCCGCCTCGCCGCCACAGGTAGCCATCTTTATTCTGAGCGCTGTGACGACACCGGCCGCGGTAGTTGCGTCGAGCTCGAGTGACGACACCGGCCGCGGTAGTTGCGTCGAGCTCGAGTGACGAGTATCCCCGCCGACGTTGCCAACCAACCTGTACGTCGGCAGGCGAGAGGCCGGCCATCGAGAAGCTTGGGACTTAGGGGCGTTTTGTGAGTATAGGTACACTCCGACCGATCTTAGACCCAGATTACCACGCCTACCTATGCACAAAAAAAATAGGGCGCTGGTGTGTACCTTGGACTCGCAGCTTAGCAATTTTTTCGAGAGCAGCGAGGACCTCGTTGATACACACTCGATCCTGTATTGCGCGGCTGTTGCGGCATATCGTTTAGCTAACGTCAAGTTTCCAAACAGTGACGCAGCTACTCGACCAAAACCAACCGTACCAGCCTGGCAGTGCAGGATCGAGCGACGTATCGATGGAGCCAGGGTACTCATCGACAAAATTTACTGCTTCAGGAACGGCAATACACGACCACGAGTGATGCGCTTTGTGAGGCGGGCATTCTTGGGGACTGGAATCAGCCCTCATGAATACATGTCCCGTGTCACAGGGCGCATCGACTTCCTGAAGCAGAAAGTTTGTGCATGGGCGAGCCGTATTCGGCGGTATAAGCGACGATGTGATCGATATACGCAGAATCACATGTTCCAGAGCGATGAGAGGTGGGTATTTATTTATTTATTTATCATAAGCAGACCAACAGCACAGTCACTTACAATTGAAATTAAATGATATATTATATAAAGCTTGGGAGCGACCTGAAAAAAATGTGATAGACATGTGCCTCCCGAATGATGCCGCCACGAGTGCATTCTGGTGCAGCATCTGGTCGGTGCCCCTCTGTCACGCTGAGGCTGGCTGGATGCAGGATGACGAGCGAGTGTGTGAAACTATTCCAGAAATGGAAGCTATACTAATTTCGTCATCAGACGTGGCCAGAGCAGTCCGTCCGTTACCAAATTGGAAATCACCGGGACCGGACGGACTGCACAACTTTTGGTTAAAATGGCTGATTAGTTCATACACTCGCCTGGCACCTCAATTCCAGTCATCCCTAGAGTCTGGGTCGCTACCGCAGTTTCTAACAACAGGCGTTACCCACCTGCTCCATAAGTCAAGTAGTCCCCCGGAACCCAAGAATTATAGACCGATCACATATTTGTCAACGGTCTATAAAATTCTTACATCCATTTTGAGAGCGAAAATTAATACTCACATTGACAGGACTTCAATTATGTGTGCCTCTCATAATGGATGTAGGAACGGGTCCTGCAGTACTAAGGAGCTACTCCTCATCGACATGACCATAAGCCAACAGGTTCGTCGATCCCGCAACGATCTGTCGACATGTTGGATAGACTATACGTAAGAAGACCTACGACTCGGTGCCACATACATGGCTCATGAGGGTGCTGGAGTTGTACAAGACAGATGCAACTCTGTGCTCCTTCCTGATGTCGTGTATGGGGCAATGGAAGACGGTTCTTCGCTATCCAGGATGTCGACAGATCCAGGGGAATGATGAACCTGTATGGATTAAACGGGGAATATTCTAGGGCGACAGTTTGAGCCCACTTTGGTTCTGCTTAGCCCTGAATCCTCTAAGCACACTGCTGGAGAATTCAAGTCTGGGCTATCGGTTGAGGAGAGGTGGTCAGGTCATTTCTCACCTCCTCTACATGGATGACTTGAAACTCTTTGCCCCAAAAAATTGCGACTGGTGGAGTTACTGAAGGTTACTGAAACATTCAGTAGTGCCATCAGCATGGAATTTGGTGTGGACAAATGTGCAGTCATGCATGTAAAGCGAGGGGAGATTATGTATGAGTCCGAGGGAACCCAACTCACGGACTCCACCATACACCTTAGATCCCTCTCCTCAGAGGAAAGCTATCAGTATTTGGGTATGTAGAAAGCGTTAGGCATCAACGTTGCTGACATGAAACAATCGTTGAAGGAGCGCTTCTTTGCGCGCCTTCAACGGTTGGCTGTAAGGTTTTGATGTACTCTTTTGGCATACTCAAATGGTGAGTCCAGGGTCGAGTCTTTTTAACCGCGAGGTGTGCAGCCTTAGCGGATATTTTTTTAAAGCCGATGTTCGGTGATGTGGTCGCAGTGGACAAGGGGTTCACCCCACTCTCCATGGCTAAAGAGAACTGGCGTAAACCTGTTGTTAGTTACTACAGATGACAGCAAGGAGGTATGGCAAAGCAAGGAGCTTCACGCGCTTCTATCGGGCTCTTCATGAGCCCGGTGTAGATTTCCTAGCGTCCGTATCCTGACTACGTTTTGGTGATCTTTTCGAGGAAAATGAAGGTTTTGTCTGTGCAATTATGGATGAAGTTATCTTGATGAATAACTACCGGAGACATATTATGAGGGACGGGACGGTTGACGTGTGTCGGGCATGCCCCCTGCCTGGGTGAGTCCATCAGACATATTATATCTGATTGTTCTCGTCTGGCTAACGGCGAGTACTTGCACAGGCATAACCAAGTGGCCAGGATTATTCACCAGCAACTTGCTTTGAAATATAAACATGTGGATTCTGAGGAACCGTACTACAAGTATGTGCCCGACCCAGTTCTCGAATATGAAAATATCACATTTTACTGGGATCGATCCATCATCCTTGACAGGACTATTGTTGCCAACAAACCTGATAGTAGTGGTGGTGGATCGAGGAGAGCGGCGCACAATGATAATTGACTTAACGGTCCAACATGATGGAAACCTCGTGAAAGCCGAGAAAGATAAACAAATCAAGTAACTTGACTTGGTTCGCGAGGTTGTTGACATGTGGGATGTGGACTCAACGATCATTGTGCTGATAGTCGTATCAGCCATTGGCTTAATTACCAAGACCTTGACCAACACCTAAGGCTCTCTTTGGGAAGCTGGATCAAGGGCTTGATTCAGAAAGTGGTACTCCTGGACACGGCTCAGATTGTCAGGAGGTTCCTCTCTCTGGAGCCGTGACCGCACCGGTAGCTCAGACCCTGTTCCCGATACCGGTGGGTTACTAATTTTTACATTTTTAAATGTTTTGTTATATTCTAATATTTAAAAATGTAATTAATAAGTATTTAAATGAAATAAAGGATATGTACTCATATATTCATAATTTTGTATTCTATAAATAACACGGCATGTGACGCTGAGGAGTGAGAATATTGTCGTAAGAAACGTTTTGAGTATGAATGTGGATGGCTATACGAGTGAGGGAAGACCAAAGAAACGATGGATGGATTGTGTGAAAGATGATACGCCGAGAAAGGGAGTGAAAACCGGGATGATGACTTATAGAGAAGGATGGAAGAAAAAGATATGTTGCGGTGACCCCAAATAAGTTGTTGATTTAAAATTAGAATTGAACGATTAGTGACCAAAATCTACCCTCAACATTAAAACTATTAAAACATTTTAGTGATTATACTTAAAAACTAACCGTCAAGTGTTGCGCAAGAGTGTGCTTCAACTCTGTTTACCCCAGTATCAGTGTATGATGTTAAAAAACCATTCAATTCCCATTAAACCATAATAATCGTATATGTTCAAAACAGCGCCATCTATTGACATTGCGTGGAATGACTAAGCGGGATAGATAATCTTAACTGTAACTTACGTTACGAATAAAGCAGACCAAGATCATGCCTGCAGTGAAGTGCGGCGGTTGCGCAAAATTCTTATCGCCGATAGAGGCCGCTAAATGCAGCCAGTCCAATGCCTTTTATCATCGCGCAGACGAGCTGCGGCTATTTAAGGAGGAGCTGCGTGCCGATTTTCGCCTGATGCATCAGGAATTCCATCAATTGCGCACGGAAATGGCTCAACTAAAGGATTCCCTAAAGACCTCTGATGAGCGGATGGATAGCCTAGAAGCGCGAATAGGTGCTCTCGAACACAAACTGGAGCAAAAAATTCTGCCGGACAGGGATCCATTAGAAAGTACCATCGCTGAACTGAAATGCCAGTTGAAGGAGCGCGATCAGGAACTCCTGCTCAACGACACAAACAACATTCAGGTGACCGGAATATCGGAGAGCAAGAACGAGAGCGCCCTACACCTCATTAAGCTTCTTGCCATAAAGCTTGGCGTCGTCATTGATAAAAGGGACGTAGTTCATGCTCAAGGCACGCCACGCGTGACTCACTACTGCGCGCAGCTCGGGTTCGCTGCGGTTTGAGTGCAGGTGACTTTGATATCACTGGGCCGCCGCAACGAGTTTATATTAACAAACGTCCAACTCGGACAAACCGCCAGCTATTTTATCACGCTCGTCAGGCAGGGAGTCAACACAAATGGAAGTACGTATGGACAAAGGAAGGGAGAATCTTAGCTCGCAGAGAAGATCACCAAAAAGCAGAATTAATAGGTGTGAGGACGATATCTGTAGGATTTTTTTTTTTGTTAATGGTCGGTTTGTATCACATCCAAACGCGTTCTGTAAACTTGTCTCGTTTGCCTACAGCTCCTGTGAATGTTAACAGTTTGATCTCTTTATTATTTTGTTTTGCACATAATAGTTTTTTTTTAATATTATGTTCTATGTATTAAGTGATGTCACAGGGCGGTGTGTGTTTTCTGTGCTACTGAGTGGGAATCTATTTTGCCCTCAACGCATTGGTCAACACTATGCAAAATATATTCTACGAATGTTGATTATTTTGGTCAATTGTGGACAGGTAAGTTGTTTTATCAATTACTATCAGCTTACAGCAAATTAGTTTTGTTTTCATGCACAGATTACTTGAATTTTAAAATACTTACATATTATTATGCAAATATTATTTACCAACACATGACTGATATTCACACTTTTCTTCATAGACACAACTCAATGATAATGTCGATTATGTCTTTTAAATTATTATTGTCAAAGACTTATATTAAACAACTATTCCTACCTATATTACATTAGCTAACCTGTAATTAGTATTAACAATGTCTAGTATACAATTTTTCTAGTATCACTTTTATTGTACACAAAAATATATCAAATTTTAAGAAAATGACTGATATTCATAGTTTAAATACCAGGAATAAACACAACCTTGCTGTACATCGCACACGTCTCCACAGAGTAGGCAACTCGTTCATGGGTCAATGTATACGCTTTTACAACAAACTTCCCATTGATATTCGAAACTTACCCATTAAACGATTTAAAAGCTGTATTAAAACCAAACTTTGTAAAAAAGGGTACTATAAAATTTCAGATTATTTAGAAGATAAAAAAGCGTGGGATTGAGCTGCTCGCTCTGCTAAGCTTTGTGATAAAACTATAAAATTTGACATTTTAATTATTATGTAAATCATTAAGAATACCAGTTTTTTATATACATATTGACATTGTTGAAAATTATATACAAAATAACATGATTACTTTGTAAAGTATTATATTGTTTTAATTATTGTGAATGTGAGGACTATGTGGATATTTTATTTTTATTGTTTTTCCTCTTTCTTTAATTTTTTCTTTCTCAGTTAGTTTAAATGATGGTCTGGCAGTTTGAGTACTTTATGCGACCTACCCAAATGTCCTTTCTTTGGTATTGTTCGTCGAGTTGAGCTCCTTAAGTTCTGAGTTGAGCTCTACGATTACTGACAAATGCTTGCACTGACTGGACAGGTCCACTCAAATCTGTGTGGTTCTTTCCTCAAAAGACCATTTCAGACACTAATCTACATGGTCCTCATATGGCCTGACCAAGATTATGTCTGGACTTTAAAAGAGACTGTGACCTCTGAGTTTGTTTCGGTCTTTCTTCTCAGAGTAGTCAGATAGGAAACGCCGAACTCATCTAGCATTTTCTTCTTATTTTTTTTTAATATGACGTGTAAAAGTGATTGCAATATCCTATTTACAGAATAAACAATTTCATTTCATTTCATTTCATTTCATTAAATTATTATTTTTTTATTTTTTACATGCTTGAAAAATACCTTAAAGTTGGTTTGCTAAACGTGGGCTCTCTTGGCACTAATCACGATGATTTTATAGCAGGACTGGAGAGCTATTCTTTCGATGTCTTCGCAGTTAGCGAGACTTGGCTACGACCGGGCGAAGAGCGCCCACTGTGCCAGGATATCGCCTGCGCCACACGCCACGACCGCTGTTTGTACAAGGGGGTCGGGGTCGTACCAGTGTAGGTTTTTATCTTAAACGCGGCCTGACCGCTCGTACCTGGTCCACCCCTATTGACCCTAGATACGGCACTGTCGAACAAATGTGGATTACCCTAACATTAAATAGAAATAAAATTGCTATAGGCACAGCGTATCGTCCCCCACGCATCGACTTGGACCTATTTCTCGACGCCGTGACCGAGTCCATTAGCTCCTTAGTAAAATGTGATCACTACATACTGCTTGGCGATTTCAATGTTAACTTACTGAATGCTAATGGGCAAACTAACATCTTTTACCATTATATCAACGTCGCGAGATCTCTGACTGTATATTTTTATTGAAAACGGTACAAAGTGACATAAATTGTCCTGATATTCAAGTTTTTACTTCAACGTTCCGAGTAAATCAAAACGGTTCAACCCATTAAAAGTGCCATTTGCATCTACAAAGTACAGGCAAAATTCGTACGTTGTGCGTGTAAGTAGGTATTTTAATAAAGTGTGCAAACAGTTCGATTTTGATATTTTTAAAACAAGTGTGACCTCGGCAAAAAAGTGTTTGGCATTGAGTTTCTTCAAAACTTAGATTATTCTTATTATTTTTTTTTGTTTTTTATATACGTTTAATTCTTTTGGCAATAATTGGCAGCGTATATATTGTGTTCCACAGTACTTTTATATTAGTCAAGCTCTAGATGTGAAGACCTATAATTGGCTGTCAGATAACCATACTGTTATTTATTATTATTTTATTTAGCTGTAAGTCTTCCAAACTCTTTAAATAAATAAAATAAATAAATAAAAAAGTATGTGAGTTCTTCAATAGCCTGAGCCTAAATCAACTTGTAAGTTCGCCCACCCATTTTCAAGACCATAGCGAAACATTGATCGACCTTGTCTGTACTGATCTCAACCACAAAGCCCTATGGCTCAATAAATGGTAACTCACTCACGTTTTCTGCGAATTTAATATTAGGCGTAGCAAATATAAACCCCATTCAATTACGCATAGACCCATTCGGCAAATAAATATAGAAATATTAGAAAGTGACTTATCGCAGATACACTGGGAGCCTGGGACAACATTTGTGGCTTACCTAACGTGACCATTTATTTTTTGACTCAAAACGGGACATCGGTTTTTATTCATCTGAGTTAGTAGGGCCGATTCATAAAGGAAACTCAATTTTGAGAATACCAGCCTTTTTTTTTTTTTTTTGGGTGGGAAATTATCAAATAACTTCTCCCGCTCTGGGTGGAGCGGGAGGGCGTGTCAGACTCTTACTGACTAAAACCCACCCGTGTTCCTTCCGTTGCCTTTACGTTGCCAGGGGCCACAAGTTCTCAATTTAAAAAAAAAAAACATTTTTTATTTTATTCCTAATAATTATTTTTTACAAATTTGAAAATACAGCATGATTTTTTTTTTGTTATTTTGGTATTTGTCAGCAGAACAAATGGTGATGATTTTAAGTAAGAATAAACATCTTAGCTATCAAAATCGCCATATAAGGACCGGAACCTTTACCTGGGTTCTTTCAATCGTCCACAATTTATTAATTAAATAATCTTTATACTGGTGCATTTGTGCCGGGCAGATATAAAATATGTATATTCAATTAAATTACTAAAGTTTTCATGGTTAAGGTGGTTCGTATGGAAGTGTTTGAACACTTCCACCCAACGACGGCTTCTGAAAACGGGACAATTTTGCATACTCAGGTTTTTTTCGGGGACACCGGGACGTAGAACCAAAAAAGGGACGGTCCCGTTCAAAACGGGACGTATGGTCTCGTTAGACTTACCTAATGTAAATGACATGGTTGAGGAATTCAATAGAAACATTTTAACAATTTATTCATTTTGATAATTTTTTGATTCTATTGAATTCGTCAAGAAATGTTTAATTAAGGAACCGTCCTATCCCTGGATAACGGAAACAATTAAATTAATTACACTTACGAGATGACGCTCTGACCAAGTACCGTAAACAAAAAACCAAATTCGAGTCCAAAAAGGCGTACTACAAGCAGCTGAAATCTCTGGTGGCAATTTCCTTATTTAGTGAAAAAGTAGCATACTTGAAGTTCAATATTAATAACAGAATCAAAAATATCCTAAAACATTATGGAAAAAAATTAAAAAAGACTGTATTACCAAAGAAACGAATTGATGACCTTCCTGCTCACTTCAGAGATCCAAACCAATTAAATAATCACTTTTTGAGTGTTCCTGGTAACCCCGTCTGCAATACATCACAACACACTTTCTTTGAGTCATGTTTATGGCGATAGCGTCGCATTCGCATAAAAACCGTAACTCCTGATCAAATTCTGCGATACTTCCGCCAGCTTAAATCTAACGCTGAAGGCTATGATAAGGTGACCCTGAATATGCTTTTGCTTACACTCCCACATACACTAAAAGCCATCACTGACATTGTGAACAGCTCAATTGTTTCAGCAACATTCCCTGACATCTGGAGAGTCGCAATTTTTAGGCCATTACCTAAAAAAACAAATCCAACTGACTTAAAAGACCTCAGGCCCATTAGTATTCTGCCTTGCCTATCCAAAATTGCTGAAAAGGCTGTATGTCAGGAGCTGTCAAAATATCTAGAAGACAAACATATTCTACCTGAGCTACAGTCAGGCTTTCGTAAACGACGTGGTAATTCTACGGCTCTTTTGGACGTGACAGATAACATTCTGTCAGCACAGGATAAGGGCCTGTTCACACTTCTCGTACTACTAAATTTTTCGCGTGCTTTTGACTGCATTAATATAGATTTATTTCTATCAAGGCTGAACTATTACGGGTTTTATCGAAACACGATACACTGGTTCCAAAGCTAGATAGCTTTGGAACAAGTGTAAGATTACTAACCGTCAGCAGCGTGTAGAAATACAATAAAACAATGGCTCTTCCCTTGTTTCGTCACTTACTTCCGTTAATAGGGGAGTCCCACAAGGCTTAATACTAGGCCCCATCACCTTCATTTTGTATTGTGCGGATATAATAAATTCCTTAAAGTGGTGTATGTACCACATTTATGCAGATGACGTACAAGTCTACATTTCTTTTAAGGCAAGTGACTATGACAGCGCGTTAAAAGACCTTAACGATGATCTTGATAGGATAGCATATTGGGCTGAAAACAACGGTTTGGTACTTAACCCGACTAAAACTAAGTATAATATGCACTTTGGAACCAACCATCAAATCGGTGCAGTATCGGCAATAATCAACGTTACCCCGTTGGGTGAGTCGGTCAGTCGAGTCATTGAGTCACGTAATCTGGGTCTGAACATGGACGCTGGGTTGAGATACGAAACACACGTGGCAGAGTCAGTGCACACTTGTTTTTTCCGGCTTAAGGTCCTTTATAAAATAAGATCTAATCTATCAGAGGATTTGCGGATCCAGCTGGTTGAGTCACTCGTGATATCTAACCTTAACTATGCGGACGCAGTTAATTGGCCCTCGACTACTGGCAAGAACTGATCGACTGATCCAGAGGGTGCGAAACGCCTGCTGTCGATTCTGCTTCTCAATCCCACCAAGAAGTCACGTATAGCCATTTTTAAAGAACCACTTCTTCCTCAAGATGAAGTCACGTCGTAAGTTGCACCTGGCATGCCTACTATTTGGAGTCATAAAGCACAAGCAGCCGTCCTACCTGTACAATAAACTGAGTTGATTCGCTAGTAAAAGAGAATGCGCAAGTTGACAGTGTTCGCAGCAACTCTCCACTCAATCTTATAAGACAGCTGCCTTCAGGAGAAGTTTTAGATACGCCGCATCTAAATGCTGGAACAATATTCCCCCGCCAATAAGGAATCTGAAATGTCTTTGCACCTTCAGGATTTGACTGCGGCAGTTTCTTATCGCTTCGCAGAAAAAACTGGGTTTGACTATTTCGAACACGTCCGTAATATGACTGGCTGTCGTGTTCTTCCCGAATCATTCTTCTTTTTTAGTGCAACTCGTGGTCACAATATCTGTGAAAAATGGGAATAGTAATAATTTAATTATTTGGGGATCTATTGTCAGATAACGATTTTAACACATAAATGCTCATTTACCTATAATTATTTATTGCAAACACATTTTAACCCATTCAATTCGATTATTTTATTCACACCTATGCCACTATTATCATAATAAGATTAATCATTTATACAATATAAATTTATCTATTTAAATAATCAAGTAATCAAATACACAATATTCATCGAACAGGAACATTTCCAAATGCTAAACTTTACTGTAGAATACAATATTTAAATTGCGGGTATACTTACATTTCACTCCGCACATTCCACTTTTTCACAACACCAATAACTCGCAACTTTATCTCATCTACTCGACGTCCGTATGTCACTGCGGGAATTCAGCAGAATATCAGCGTCAGGTATATTTGCCTGGCACATGCTGAGCTGGACTCCCATTTGGTGCAACCTTGAGACGCACACCGCAATTTTTTATGTTCGCAAATAGTTTCATCACAATGTCTTGTTTTCTTTCTTTTTTATTTGTTTGTATATTGGCACCTTGCAGCTATTTACTAATAGCTAATTAGTCATTATTTAATCGTCGCTTTTGTATGTTGTGCTGTTTTTTGTGTGCACTTAATAAACGATTTATCTATCTATCTATCTTATCTACCTAAATACTTTTGGAAGAATAGATACGAGTATGTCATAGTGTAGCTGCCCTTGCTGTCCCATCTCAAATCTGTATGCCGGCGCGTCTAAAGGTTTTATGACGCCAAACTTACAGAGTTGATTTTAGAACGTTTATGTCAGCTGTTAAAATCGTTCTAACGCGCCGTCATGTATTATAACTATGGCATTTTTTTTAAATCCAGGAGGGCATTGGTACCGTCACCGTCAAATGCTAAAATCAAGTTTCAGCCTGCCAATAATAAATGGGTACATCGAAGTGTTTAACAGCCAATCAAGGGCATTGCTCAGCGATATAGACCATAACGAAGGAAAAGGAAAGTTTTATCCTTCACCATACCTGAAACAATTTGCTCTGGGAATATCTTACTGTGAGTGTGTTAGTTGTACAGTCGAGCAAACTATTTGTTATAGAGCCAACAATATTCATCTTTTTACTAATTATTAAATAGACTGCCAATATATGTTTTGATTGTGTGCTTAATTAATTTTTAAGCTGGCATACATTAAGGCCGCGTCCTATTTAAAAGCAACCGTCGCGCGAATACGCGATCGGTCGCGTGCAAAACCGGAAGGCGTCCTCTATCGGCACGACCACACGTACAGGTTCATCGAACAAAAAGTTTGAACGATTGTGTACTTCCGCGACTATAGCTTTTAAATAGGACGCGGGGTAAGAGGGTGACGTAATGAATTGAATACTCAGCATAATCACAACATTGTTTGAAAGTGTTTAGTTGCATGTTTATCTCTATCTTAATTTCGCAAGACGATTTAATTTGTGATTGGAATTTCAGTGACTACGTTTGGAAAGGTCGCAAATGAGAATTTCTGTCCAAAGTATGGGAAAGCAGCCGATGAAATGTTTTACCGTTTGGTGCGAAGATTCCAGAAGATTTGGCTCCATAATGAGTTTATATACAAGGTGCTAGGACAAACAAAGAAAGAATCTGAACTGGTGACAACTGTCAATGAAATATCAGATGAGGTAGGAGTATATTACAGAGTAAAATTGTCAATAGGTAAAAGACTGGGTGATTCTGCCCTGAAGTCCAATAGCTTTTTAAAATATGTATCAATGGAAAGATCTCACCAAGGAGAATATTTCTTATTCTGAAAACTTCTCTTGATTGTTAGTACGTAAGGAGCTACGGAGCTCTAAACGTGAGTAATTAAGTGTTATTGAAGTTCTGGTATTTCGTTAATTAATTAACTTTAATACATCTAAACATCATCCTTGCAAACATCATCTTTTAAGTAAGGCTTACAAGATGATGACCGTCCACTGTAAAACATAGCCATGGCGGGTTTTTTTTCGTTTTTTGGAACAATGTTTCTAAGAGTCGGTCGGACAGAATTTTAAAATCTACCGAACCTCCCAATACCGTGCGGTGGCCGATTAGTGACCTACATATTTAGGTCATTAACTCCGAATTGACTTACAATTGGGAAAATTCATATCAGTAGCAACGGTTCACCTTTAAAAGCTCTTTTCAGTGGTGTATGTCTTATAGTTCATATTGGGCGCCAAAATAATACTTAACTTCGGTGCTGAAGTAGTCACTTATTTAGGTCATTAACTCCAAACTTACTAACAATTGGCAAAAGTCGGGTTAGTAGCAAAGGTTCTCCTCAAAAAAGTCTTTTCATTGGTGTATATCATAGAATAGAACTTCTTAACTTCGGTGCCCAAGTAGTCACACCCTATTTATCTCATTAACTACGAACTGACTAACTATTTAGTCGTGTTAGTAGGAAAGGTTCCCCTTGAAAATCTCTTTCCATTGGTATTATATACCATGCCCTGGAAATGACTAAGCAGAAACCCATCGCTCCCCTGACAACGTCATTCGAGCGCCAATAGATTCTTTTACGACGACATACGAGCAAAGTTCGGCAGATGACGGATTAGGTGCATGCGTCATGTTCGTGAACGGGCGCCGTCAGTAGGAACTGGTCATCTCTTATCTGCCACGGCTTGTTTTAATTTTTGAATTGTTTTTATATTTTTATTACGGACGCTTTTAACGTGCACGACTTTCTACATTGTTCTAACATGTATAATTTCAACATAAATGATTTGACTAATTTTATGTAACAATATTATGATTTAAAAGAGTGTCCGTGGAGTTTCTTGCCCGTTCTTCTCCATAGGAACCTACGCTTTGGAATGGGCAACTAGCTTCATATTTCTGACTGACTGACCCTTTGACAATTCAAAAGTGCCTGTAAATGGTTTAAATGAAATAAATGCTTTGAGTTTGAGTTTGGGTGCCTATACGTGAACCGTAAGGGTCGAATAAAAGTTATCTGGAAATTGAAAAATCAGCCCTAAAAATAGGGTGCGGACTCATAGTCACACCAGTGTGACTTACAGGATTTTTTTTCGTGTTAGTCACACTGCTAATATTTTTACAACATGTACCACTTGCCATTATCAACTAGTGCGATGAGATAAATGTTTGTTTCAATAAGACTTAATTTTAAACTTGATGCAACTCTTATATGTGTCACCGCAAGATTGAATATTGTGCGAGCCGTTATTTTATATTCTATCTGTATTATTTCCGTTAAATTATAAACTGTCGAAAAATGTGAAATAGGTGAAATGGGTAAGGTTAGGTTAGAAGTGTGAACGAAACAACCGAGCCGAGCGAGCTCTACTTCTAAGTAGCTCGCAGTTAGGAACGCTATTACGTCACAAGCAAGTTTGATACCAGTTCACAATTTTTCGTTTACCCATGGATGGATTATAAACTATGGAAAATAATGCGTTAAATTGTAAATAGTTTGATGCAATTCACAATTTTTCGACTGTTTATAATTGAACGGAAATAATACTAATTGATTATAAACCAATGAAGTTCATAAAACTGTACGGTGACATATGCCCAAAATTAAAATATTAAATATATACTGTACTTATCTACAAAATACATTTTTATATCTATCGGAGGAAGGTATGTGTCTCTTTCGTTATTATCAGGCATAATTTAATTACTGTAGGCGTACTATGGGTAATGTTGGTTATTGCATAATAGAAAGTTTGCATTTCAAATCACATTATAATTTACGATCACTTAATGTGATCGTAAATTACACCATTACGTTATCACACTAGTATTTCACACATTGTGAGTACAAGACACAACGATTCGAAACGCGTGACAGTTTCTAAACATCTTCACTGCTTGACCGCCATCCATCAAGTCTGCTTTGCTTCGGCCGGTCCGAGCGTTATGTTGTAGATATTTTACATAATTAAGATAACGAAAAATCATTGATTTCTGATTAAGCTGTTCATAATTATGTAAGAAACTATTCAAAGATATTTAAAAAAGTCTGCGCCCAAGCTAATTCTAAATTAGTGTTTCTAACAATAAAAGAAAAGCTGTGTGGCAGGTATAATTAACAAAGAAACTGGAAACACAAACCAGCGAGATCAGAATGAATTGTCTTTAAAATTGATGATGAAACCATTTCAGATAAGTTAAGAGTTACTGAGACACTAGAAAATGTATTATTTACCAACATTCCAATAGAGGTTACGAAATCTCTCCCCTCATTATCTATACTACTTGAATCTCTTCTAAAAGAAAACTTCAGTAAGGACATTCCAAGTTTTGGATTCAAACGACTTAACATAAAAAAACACTGAAGACTTATGGGGGATTTCCGTTAAAGTTCTTAGAGACATCATTGACATAATTGCTCCTGTCCTAACACGCATATTTAATCAATGTTTAGATAGCGGTACGTTTCCTGATTTAATGAAACATAGTGAAGTAGTATCAATTTTCAAATCGAGTAGTAAGAGCGATTCCTCTAATTACATACCTATATCTGTGCTACCAGCATTTAGGAAAATTTATGAAAAAAATATGCTAGACCAGATGTTGTCACATTTTAACTCATCAGTCACATTTTGGAATCCTGAGAGAATTCCCAAGATGCAATTGGCATTTTTTGTGACCTCTCAAAAGCGTTTGACTGCGTTGACCACAATACACTGAGCTGTAAATTACACCACTATGGAATTCGTGGATTAAGCTGCTGACTTTATTCTTTCCTATCTATCAAATAGGCAGCAGAAAGTAAACGTTAATGAGGCAACGTACTTGAGGTCTCTAGTTAAAATGGGCTTGCCTCACGGTACAATTCTTGGCCCTTTCTTATTTCTAGTTTATATTAATGACCTTCCTTAATGATGACTAACGTATCGGATATAATTCTATTGGCTGACGACACTTCTCTAATTTTTTAAATATTTAGAAAAGATACAGATGTCTTACATGTCAACGATAGTCTGGCTGTTCTTTTGAAATGTTTCGCAGCTAATAATGTTTTACTTAATGTGAAAAAAACTAAATGTATTAGGTTCTCATTACCAAATGTACTTCAAGTGGGTCTAATTTTTTTATTTTTAGGAATTACTTCAAAGTCAAAATCGCAATGGGGTGCAGTAAGAAAAATAAGGCAGTTGACTGATAGCCACAGCTAGGTTAGTATAATTTATTTATTTCCACAGTATTATGTCTCATGCCGTTCAGCTGTAGGGATCGGCAGCTGACGTAGATTCAATTTTAATTTTATAAAAGAGGGATTGCCCGAGAACCTCGCCAGTCCCCTAAAAACAAATTCAAAGTAATTGATATACACACTCTGCCTTATCTTTATATCTTAGAAATTATTTTGTATGTTCGCAAAAACTCAGGACTTTTCATAATAAGAAGCGATTTCCATAATATAAATACACGCAGTAAACATGAAATTGTGATACCCAAATTTAAATTAACTAACACAAGCAAGTCATTTCATAATTATGAACATCCGCTTTTATAACAAGCTGCCTAAGTCGGTTACAGAACTTAGAGATGGGAACTTCAAAACCCACATCAAACGTGGCCTTATCAAGAAAGCATATTATAAAATTAAAAACTACCTACGTTGATGACAAGGAAGTTTGGCAATAATTCCTTCTGTACATGTGGCTTCCCTGATACCTCATTAACGGCAAATAAAGTAAGAGTCTATTAACTGCTCCCAAATTACTTTTTTTTTTTTTTTACATTATTTCTTGACATAATCACCCTATTATTTGACATTATATACCTACAATTTCATTTCAACTTTTTATTAGTGGCTTTTGTGAACATAATAATTTTTCAGATTTGTTACTATTGTAATAGCAATCATGTCATTTTGGTTAAAATAAGCTTTTATTTTTATTAATTATTTTATGTTTATATAAATTATTTTCTATTTTGTGAATGTGAGAACGCTGTAGGCTTAGGGGACTGTAGATTTGTTGACCATCATCATTTTGTTAAGTGCCTGGTACTGGTTAAAAGACCTACACTGTCCTCCTATACCTAATAACACTGTTTTTTGAAAATATTGCAAAAGGCAATTATTTTTAAAAGAGTAAACGTGGAGTTTCTTGCCGACTCTTCTCCATAGGAAACGACCAATTGGAACCGTGCATCTAGCTTCTGACGTTTCATAAGTGATAAAATATTTAAAATATTTTGAATTCGAATTTGAATTTGGTACTCTGTCAAGCGCCGCTAGACGGCGCTGGCGTCCCGATTAGTCAACTCAGTAACGTATTTTCGAAATATCGATATTTTTTCACCTCATTAACAATACTTGGTAAATGGTGTAGAAAAATTATTTGTGTGACAAACAAAAAAAATATCCTGTTAGTCACACTAGTGTTAAAATCTGGTGTGACTACGAGTTCGCACCCTAAAATAATTGCATAGTAGGTGTCTGAAGATACACATTACATAAAATAAGGTTATTCAGTAAGTTGATCTTCAGCCGGCAAAACTCCCAGAACTTTTGAGAATAAAACTGTGTCTTTTTCTCCAGATAATACGTACAAAGAGATCATTTTTAAATGGAAATACACGTCCCGTATCTACATGTAAGTATTAATTAATTATTTTCTTATTGAACTTCATCTCTGCTCAATATTGCAGTTTACAACCAAAATTATTGAACAAATAAAAATAAATTCAGTTTGATTCAAAATTTTGTAATGATTTTGACTGCCTCGTTGGTCAAGAATTTCTCAGTAGCAGTGCGGAGTTTCGATTTGTGCCTGGCAATAGGCTAGCCCCCATTACATGCGATTTAAACATAACTGGTGAAATAATGTGGGTGTACCACAGGTATGTACACCGTTGCCCTTCTAGAAAAATAGGCGTGTGTTTATTTGTGTGTTTATGTTTACAGATGTGTCATACCAGCCGTTCTTAGACCTGATGCTGGAACATACTAGAAATCCCTTCACTGACCAGGAGATCACAGAAGAACTACATACTGTTATTGTGGCTGCGTTTGATACTACATCACATTCGTTGGATATTATTTTTGTAATGATAGGATCATTCCCAAAAGTTCAAGAGAGGATGTTTGAAGAGTAGGTTGCATTTTTATTAAGATAAGTGAAATTACGTGTACGACCTGGTTGAGACACACACAGACCCGGAAAGTGTGACACACAAGTGAAGAGGCCTATTCTCAGCAGTGGGTGGAACAAGGCTGCTACTGCTAGGCTAATAATGATAAAGCTTAAAAAGTAGGACAAATCTTCTATCATCTAATCTGGTATGACATAAGGAGCCGAGACGTTGACACTGACGGCTTGTTCCCAAGTTCAACGTCGCTTAGCGAGCTTTGGAAATGGCCACAATTTTTTTTTTTAAATCTAATTATTTTGATTTGTAAAACTAGTTAAACGATAAATATAAACGCTTTCATGAAATTAACGCTTTGTTGGGATCTCTGAGATATCGAATCAAGAATGAGTGTTGGACATAGCTTACAGAATAAGCAAGCTAAAGTGGCAATATACTTGCCAGTAGAGCTGATCACAATATACCCGCCAGTAGTTTAGATAACATCCAAGAATTTAGAAAACATATTAAAAGCCTTTCTTTTGATGAAATATATAAAACCGATGATCCATCAGCAGCGTATCATCATTTTATTGTAATAATTATTTAAATTATTTCACGACTTGTGCTTTCCGCTAACTCAAATCACAGTGCAAGTAAATACCAAGTCAAAAAGGATATCGCGCGGGATTAAAGTGTGTAGTAAAAATAAAAGAGAAATACTCTGGAAGTTCAGACAGAAACCATAATTAACTAATAAACAAAAAAATACTAGCTATTCTAAACTGCTTAAGCGAATTATAAATCTTACTAAGCACAAAACAATTTGAAAATAAATACATTGAGTAATAAAAGTAGAACGGCATGGCAAATTATAAGTAATAATAAAATATATATACCTAAGGAGTCGTCAGTCGACTTAACGATAAATGGACAACAAATCCTAAAATAATTGCCAATGCATTTAATAACTATTTTATTGAAAAAATAAAATCTCTCCCAGGTGCTGGTAAGAATGCCACAGCTCCAATCAATCACCAACCCAACTCAATGTTTTTATCACCAAGTCTGCCTTATCATATGCAGAAGATTATAACAAATCTAAAAAACACGAGTAGTGTAGGGTATGACGGTATTTCAACGAACGTGATCAAGTCAGTGAATGAAGATATTTCTCAAAACTTAAGCCATATTATGAACCTTTGTATACTAAGTGGGAGATTTCCAAAAGATCTCAAATTGACAATTATTAAACCTTTATTTAAAAAATAAGATAAATATTTAATGGATAACTATAGACCCATAGCATTAATTTCCGTATTTTCATGTTTTTTTTGAGAAACATATGTTTAACAAACTCAACAGATACTTAGAACAACATATAATCCTATGTGATGATCAGAAAGATTTCAGAAAAAATAGAAACATTAATATGGTGGTTCACGACTTTATAAACATTTACAAATCTTTACCTGTTTGTTGTCCGTTTACTGTGACATGTCTCAAGCATTCGATTATGTAGACCACAATAATCTGCTAGATAAACTTGAAGCCTACGGTTTAAGAGGTAATGTCTTGGAATTGTTAAAATCATATCTAACAGACAGACAAATAACTCAAATAGGTATCTAAATTCAATATTAAAGCTAAAAAGGCACAGATCTTCTCCTCTCAAAAGAATCTTACTACGCATGGTGTGCCCCAGAGAAGTGTTTTGAGCCCTCCCTTGTTCTTATTTTATATTAATGACTTACCAAATGCAACTAAAGAACCCATGACATTATTCGCTAATGACAGTACTGTAACTACATATAATATCCAAAAATTTATTTGACTATAATTTTGACGCAAATAATTCATTAAACTCTATAATTACTTGGCTTAGCAACAATAATTTGAAAATGAATCTTAATAAAACTGACGTAAAGCATTTTAGACAACTCTGAAAATTATACAAATTATCAAAATCAAATTTAACTTACAATTATAATAATAGACAAGAAGCAGATACAGCCCGATTTCTGGGATTAATTATTGATCCGTAATTAAATTGGAAAAAACAGAATGTGTTGTTAGTAAAAAAATCAGCAGCTCGTTGTTTGCCCTCTATGAACTTGCTCCTACTGTCAATACAAACACCTTACTAACGGCCTATTACGGACTTGCTGAATCTTTATTGAGATTCGGGATAATTTTCTCGAGCAATTCAACGAACAAAGACAGTGTTCAAAGCGCAAAAGCGTTGTGTACGGGCTATGTTTGGGTTGCAAACTATGGACAGTTGCAGACCAATGTTCAAAAAGCACAGAATTTTATTTTATAAACTACATATTGGAAATAGCTGTATTTGTAAAAAATAATACTCAATGGTTTCTTCTTTTGTCACATAATTCCGATAGAAATAGCCTTAAGAAGTATAGACTTTAGGTGCAGTCACACTCAGCCAAAACAGCACTTCAAAGAAAAAGTGTTGTATGCATGGCCCTATTAATATACAATAAAATTCCGAATGACATTAAGCAATTGAATTTAAATTCATTTAAGAAAACACTTAAAAAGCTTCGTCGTTTTACCCACCGCAGCAGGTCCCCCACAAAGGGATCGGGGCTGACATGGAATGCCAATAATGGCCCCATTACGCCTCCTCCAGCTGAACATCAACCACTGCGCCGCAACTACGCCGTAATCGCTGAGCCGTACTTTGTCCCGCCCAGGGATGACTGGGTGGAGGACCTGAGCGGTTCAGTGACCCTAATTTTGTCGGCCACCGCCGGTACTCCGTCCCTCGAGGCTGTAAAGAGAGGACGGGGTTGCGTTGCAGCACAGTTTGGGGAGGTTGTCGTGGTAGGGGTATACTTCTCCCCGAGCCGAACTCTTGCCGAGTTCCTCAATTCCCTTGCGGAGTTGAGAGTCGTCGTCGTCGGGTTCTGTTCCCTCCCCGTGCTCGTCCCCGGGGACTTCAATGCCAAGAATGTGGCTTGGAGTTCCCGGTACACGGACACACGGGGCATGATGGTGGAGGAGTGGGCTCTGGAGACTGGGCTGATCGTCCTAAGCCAGGGTTCTGTCCCCACGTGTGTGCGGATGCGGGGTGAATCAGTGGTGGACATCTCGTTCGCCAGCCCCGCTCTGTCGCCGCGTGTCATTGACCGGCGCGTCATGGAGGGGGTGGAGACTTACTTCGATCAACGGTACACCCGGTTTGACGTGTCCACCCAGACCTCGAGCGCGCCGGTCCAACAGGTCCCGAGTGGTCCACTGTGGGCGCTGAAGCACCTGGACCGGGAGCTCCTCCTGGAAGCCTTGATCGTGCAGGCATGGGTGTCATCACCGGACAGGCCTGCTGACATCAACGACGAGGCGGAGTGGTTCCGGGAGGCCGTGTCCGAAATATTTGACGTGGCTATGCCCCGGGTCCAGCCAGGACGCGTGCTGACCTCATAGTGGCGTCAGCGTCGTTTGTTACGCTGACGACCCGTTGGTCCTGGCGCGGGGGAGGTCACACCAGGCGGCGGCCGAACTAGCGACACACAAGGTTGCGACAATTGTTGACAGAATCCGGCAACTGGGACTCCAGGTGGCCCTGCACAGGTCCTCGGATCGCGCCACCGTCGGGTTCCCAAATAACGGTAAGAGGGGTTCACATCGGCGTCTAGTCGACGATGAAGTACCTAGGACTCGTCCTCGACAGCCGGTGGAACTTCGTAGAGAATTTCCGACGTTTGGCTCCTAGACTGGAGCGGGCCGGGGCTGCCTTGAAGTGGCTCCTGCCCAATCTAGGGGGGCCAAACGCCTCCTGCCGGAGGCTCTATGTGGAGGTTGTGCGGTCCATGGCCCTTTACGGGGCACCGGTGCGGGCGCGTTCATTGAGGTGGCGGCCAGCCCACGCGGCAAGCCTCCTTGCTGGATAGCCGCCATGAGATCTGGAGGCAAACCTCGCGCACATTTGGGAGTGATGCGAGGAGAGTGCGATTGTCGCAACCCAGTGCTGGGCACGCCACTATTGCGGCGATAAGTCCCCTCTTCGAGGAGTGGCAAGAGAGGCGCCACGGCGTCCTCACCATCCGCCTGACGCAGGTCTTCACCGGGCATGGTTGTTTCGGGAGTTTCCTGTTTCATAACAGGCGGGCGGAAACGCTCGGGTGTCATCACTGCGTGGATCGCCCGGAGGACACGGTGGAGCATACGGTGGAGGTCTGCCCGGCTTGGGCAGAGCGTGGCCGTGTCCTCGTGGAGACGATCGGTGGCGGGGATCTCTCACGTCCGGCCCTGGTTCAATCCATGGTATGGAGCGAGAGGGCATGGAAAATACCTGCGGTCTAGCTATGCATACTTTTGCATTGGTATATTTCTGTATGAATTCTGATAATTTCCAAAAAAATACTCAAAAAATTCTTAATAACTTTTTGTCTTTGAGTTGGTTCTCTACTCCCGGCAATGTGTAATGTTTTAATTTATTTTACGAATGTTAGTCCTTTGTGGCATACACTGATATTTGGGCGGGCCCTCGAAACCCCCGCTCGTGCCTTGAAACTAATAGCGATATCTACTACGCATAACAGCCGTAAGATAACACTTACGGTTTTTATATCTAGGCAAGCCGGTTCCGTACAGTTTACTAGACAAAACGATGGTAAATTACGATACCTCTGATTGCAGTAGTAGGTAGCTAAGTAAGAAATGATTATCATAACTTGTTATAAGAACCTGATAGTTACTGCTGTCATGCTTAGCATTAAGTCACATATTTTTTTAAATATACTAAACATTACAACGTAAAGATCCTGATACCCTTGTTTTCAGTAGTAGATAAGTACAATATTAATTATCATCAGTAATGAAAACTATATCCATTTTTTATTTTTTCACAAACACGTTAAAGAGTACATTATGATAATTATATTTTGCTCTCATCACGCTGACTCCGATTCGAGTACTAACAAATTTTTCATAAAAATATTAGTCACGGTTGTCTTAATTCGGAGGGCAGTTACTTTCACATTTATAATTTAAAGTTTGTCATTTTCAGAATAATGCAAGTTTTAGGTACAGATAGAGACGTGGCCAAGGAAGATTTAAGAAAGTTAGTATATACAGAGGCAGTGATTAAGGAGAGCCTTCGAATGTTTACTACGGCACCAGTTGTTTTAAGATCTATAGACAGAGATGTAAAATTAAGTAAGTTGGTGGTTTTTATTTTTATGTTGAGTTGCAGCAACTTTTCTTAACAGACAACATTTTTCGCAATGCACAGGGGCTGAACGTAATGTGAACTGTGATGGTCACAATCACAAGGGTTCGACATGCCCAAATTAATTACTTTATCTTTATGCTCTTTTGTCCATTCCAGATCATTGCTCGTATATTATCAGAATATTTAGATTTGTCAAGATGCAGCATTTTTCCCTTGCCTCATAACCGTAGCAAATATTAACATACATTGGTAGACAGCTAATTAGGGAGACGTAACACAAAATGGTAGCAGGACACTTGCGCGAAAGATATTTGTGCAAAAGACACTTACGCGAATCCACTTGCGCGAAAAGACAATTCTCGGTGGCGCCAACTTAAATTTTGATTTTGACCCCATTATCGTTGTCAGCGCCCTCGAAAGCCATGAAAACGATACCCATTATGAAAAATTAACAAAGTTTCGGTAGCGCCATCTCGAAATTTTATTTTGACCACAATTTTTTTATCAGTGACCTTGAAAACCATGAAAATGACACCCATGTTGAAAAATAATAAAATCATAATCACTTTTGCTCAACCCTTTCAAAGAATACAGGCGTGATGTTATGAAGAAATCTCATTCCTGCAACTTTTTCGTCTTTCGCGCAAATGTCCATTCGAGCAAAAGTCCATTCGTGCAAAAGTCCCTTCACGCAAAAGTCCCTTCGCGCAAAAGTCCATTCGCGGAAATTTCTTTTCATGCAAATTTCACTTCGAACAAAAGTCCATTCGCGCAAAATTCCATTCGCGGATATGTCTTTAGAAAGAAAGAAAGAAAAAAAAATGCGTTTATTGGCATTACAAAAAATACACCTTAAAACTATAAAACAGAAAACAAATTATTATAATGCTAAAAGGGCCTCAGCTCAGCATTATGTCAGATGACAACACAAAGTGTACCACCTGACGCAGATTTTCAGCTGCAACCCACGAATGCCATACGCTAGAATAATAAACATAAATAATATTTCTTGTAAGTGTCCCGAATCCGCACAAAATATATAAGATGGACGTTTTAGGTCGCATGTGACTTATGTCTTCATGGGGATTTGATTCGTATGTTAATGTTATAATTTAGTAGTCCTATAATTATCTAAAATATACGTACCTATGGTCATTATTTTGACTACAGCTGGACAGACCCCTTCTTCCCCAGTCTTTTAACCCCTGACTTTGTTTCACCATTTCTTCTCAGGGGTAGTCAGATAGGAAATGTCGACTCTATCTAGCTTATATTTGATTAATTTTATATGACATGCAAATGTGATTCCGATATCCTATTCACAGAATTTACAGAATAAACAATTTCATTTCTGATCATTTCAGTCGTCTAGTTGTGAAATAGTACGCACGGGGCCAATAGTCCTATGTACTAATAACGTTGTTCTGTGTAGCTATTTAACCTTTCATCATCTCATTATCTGCCTAGCCGTTTCCCAATTATGTGGCGGCTTCCAGTCTAACTGGTTGTTGCTGAATACCAGTATTTTACATGGAGCGACTGCCTATCAAATCAAATCAAATTGTATCAGTTTATTGGAAACATGTTGTATAAAGGTTGGAATAAGATTATAAGTTTCAAACCTGACCTCCACAACCCAGTTACTGGTTAACACGACACCCGTTGATAAAACTGTCAGATTTTCGGGCTTCTGACGACCCGTGACGACTGTTAAAGATTCAACAATGACAGCCGGGATCTATGGTTTAACGTGTTTTCCGAGGCACGGAGCTAATAAAGTTGTTCGGGATTCACATTTTACGCGCGGGGAAGGTCATGTCTAATGATTTTGTATCCTTACATTATTATAAAAACAAAGCCACGTGTTTGTCTGAACGCGATAAACTCAAATCTTCCGAATGGATTTTTAAATAGTTCTCACCAATGGACGAAGTTATAATTCATTAAGGTTTTGTGTAAATTGACTGAATTACGAAGATTATTATATACAGATGTCAGAAAAAAAACCATACCGACTGGGAGTTTTACTGGCGTGCGCCGCGTATACCGTAAGAGATACATAAAGACGCCCTGGGCGTCGGGAATCCCAGGCAGATTCCCGGCCGCCGTAGGCGCGGGCTTGCGGAAGGTGAGCAATGGGTAGCTCGCCGTCCGATAAGGACGACGGCGCGTTGTGTTCCACGCGCGCCTCAAAGAGATGTCAGTAACTGAAGTGGTCTGATAGAACTGATGCCTGCCGGGGTTGCGAGAAAGTCCAAAAGGGATACCGTGGCCCCTGGCAACGTACAGGCAACTGAAAGACCACGGGTGGGTTTTAGTCAGTAAGAGTCTGATACGCCCTCCCGCTCCGCCCAGAGAGGGAGAAGAAATTTGATAATTTCCCAATCAAAAAAAAAATATTACGGAATTTGATGAAATTTAATTGTTATTTCTGAAGCTATTTTGTCCGGTATTATATTAATCCTTATCCAATAAAATATGTTATTTAAAATGGCCATTTCATTTAGATTAAAATATGCTTTGACATCATACATCGTAAATGAATACTTTCAAGATACCTATCACAGATTCAAAATTACGCGTAATAAAATAATTATGGTTGAAGGCGTAAGGCGTCATACCTATTGTACCGACTTGTATTTAAGATATTATTAGCCTACTAAAATATTAACATATGAATCAAATTCCAATGAATATAAAAGATTTGAGACCTCGAAGAAAAATCTTACTTATTTAGTACTGAACCAAATTAATTGTCCACCACTGTTTATTATTATATATATAAGATTTGTTATCAGTCTTAATTTTTTTTTTAGAAAATTACACGTTGCGTGCTGGTAGTGAGTGTTTCTTGCTGCTACATGGCTTGCATCGTCATCCATCTTGGGGGCCTGACGCCGACCAGTTTAGACCAGAAAGATGGCTGGATACCGCCACGTTGCCGACCAACAATACTACCGATGCAACTTTTAGTTTTGGCAAGCGATCTTGTCTCGGTAGGTACCTACAGGGTGTAAAAAGGTCCTTTACGAAGCCGTCATCTACGTAAGAAACTACGTGAAAATTCGCTGTTTATGGTAGCAACGCAAAACATTGTGCTTATGCATGTTAAGAGGCTAGAGGAACAGGGTGTAAAGTTCACTCATCCTATATACAAAATGAAGGATCCTCCAACCAGACGGGTGTCGTGTCTGGCGGACAACTGCTCAACGATTGATGTCGGATAGTCTTATTATGTCATTCGCGTGGTAAACTCTAATTGCGCGATGCAGGATTTTTTTGATTAGATGCTGCCACACATGCAACGGTACAGGGATCGTAGGAGTATTTAATTTTAAACTTGTTTTCTTAAAGAAACATTTAAAAAAAGTTGTACCTTTTACTTTCAATAATAATATATGTATCCGAAAGGTTCCCAAGTATGATCCAGTACAAAAAAAAATATCATAGTACCGGGAAAAACAAGGGTTTCTTGGCTTCGTTAGCTTGCGTGTTCTGCGCTTAGCTCACGCAACGCGTCATACGTCACGCCAGGAATAGGATTGGCCCATCAAGGAGCGTTGTCCCAAATAAGACGCATTATTAATTTATTATACATAAAACAAAAGGTATTATAATGAAAAATGTTTATTAAAAGATAAATAATTAAATTATCTTTAAAATGGTTAAGGTTTCACAAAAATACGTAACTCTACAAATAAATTACACTATTTAATATAAACGTAATCTAAAATATTCACAAAAAAAACTATCTCCTTTGTCAGAAAATACATTAGTAGTTACCAAATTATTAACACTTTATTATCATCATTAATACCGCTACCACTGGCTGAGCCACTGAGGGTGTGGGTGTAACTAGTTGAGGCTGGGGTGCCTGGGAGCAGGCACAGCTAAAAGAGAGGTTATTTGTGAGAGAATCATTAACACTACTCGTTTATCGTGATCTTTAGTATAAAATCATTAAAAGTCGGTTATTTTCGCTTTGAGGGTATTTTTTTACAACCGTTATTAACTACACGACTGCCCAAAAGGGAGTATAATGTTTTCAGGGTTCATGTATGTATATATGTGAGTTTCTTTGTTCCACCATAAGTTTTGAATGACTGGATGGGATATCGTTAGAACGCTTAAATCATCCTGAGTGCCAATGTTTATGAATTATAACCAATGGCACTCGGGATGATTTAAGGGTTCTAACTTTTTTGAAAAACAATTTAGCGGCAATATGGCTCCATTTCCAAATGAGTAAAAAAAATACAATATGGGCATCCAATTAAAGGCCTTGATGAGCACATTCCAAAACTATATAATTAATTTATAGACTGGAGACCATTGACGTTTCATACAAAGTTGGGCCCAGAACCCAAAGTCAAAAGTCAGCGAAGTCGGGGAAGAGAGGTCGGGGAAGTCCTCCTAATTATTTTTTTGTATGGCACCGAATCTTTACGACCATTCGTACAGCTGCTTTTCAAAGTTGAAAAATCTAGTAACCTTGAAGGCATCTATCGCGTCTGGGAAGAATATTTTGGTGACAGAGCCTGTTTCGCCGTTCTTGTATCTTCGGTTCCACTCATCGAGCGACTCCATACGGATATGCCACTTGATGAATAAAACCAGGCAGCAGTCATAGTCCGGCTTCTTTTTCAACTTGAGTGCAGCGTCTTTCGCAAGATGCGTGAGCTTTTACCCAGAACAAGGAAACTTCTTTACTTTGGGATAGGGCCGCGTCCACGTTTTTTCTCGCCTCCACCACCAGGGCGTGGAGGGAACCTAGGAGTGGGACATTGTACTTTAGTTTCCTGGTGAATACCATCAAGCACAGCTTTTATGGGATGCAAACTTCAGCTTATTTCGGATGCCCCAGTTCCAAACATACTCGAGGGCGGCATTGGCCTTTTGAACCTCTAATCCTGTGTCATGGTCGAAGATTATGACCACATCGGCGGCGAAAGCCTGGCAGTGATTTTCCCGCTCTTCCAGCCCCTTGAGCAGAGGGACCAGAAGTAAATTCCAGGGGATCGGATTCCCTTTACCCCAGCACTATCTCACAGCCAATTAAAAGTCTTCACTTCTAAAAACAGATTGGAAGGAAAGAGTGTGAACAGCACAACACTGCTACCAAAAAAAGTAGAGGAAAGAAATATAGTTTTACATTCAAGTTTAAACCAAATTCACATACCATTCACACTCTAATCAGATCTTGCATCACCTATTCGTGTCCGGTATGGAATAGCACTTGTCAATCTAATTATAACCTGTTAAAAATAATTCAAAATAAAGCGTTTATCTATCATTACAAAATTTTTCTTAAAATTAACTCGTAAATTTTACAACAAAAATAAATGTCTTCAAAATAATATATTGATTGGTAATATAGGTCAAATATAAAGAAAGATTTGCAACTATAATAATAAATTAATTATAATAAATTTCTTTATTGCCTTATCAATAGATACGGTACATAGTAGCTTCCCCATCACTACGTGTTGTTCGCCTACAATATTGATAACGTGTCGTAGCTGTAAAACTGTATACTTATAAAGGTGCTCCTAGCCTATAAAAGTGTTGTTATTGATATTAGTGGAACTATTACCCTATTTTTAAGAACTACAGCTATCTTTTTTATTTTTTTATGTTAATTTCTCTAAACTAAAAGTAGAAACACTAACCACTGCTGCAAAATCACCTTGTAGCGACATCATACGAGTAGTTGCAGGAACTGTAACTGTTACCATGAGGTCAAGGTCATCTGGGCCCGCTACGAAAGGTCTGGATACAACTACAGATATAAGAGACACATAGTGCAGGTTAATAATATTTTTTATAACAGTTCCAATTTTATTGTCACAGGTAAAATGTATGCGATGACATCAATGAAAATCGCGGTAGCGCACATGGTACGCAGATACTTCATCACTGCAGATTACACCAAGATGCAGATGCATTTCAACTTCATACTAAATGCTGTATCAGGACACGAGATTACCTTAGAACGAAGAAGTTAAAAAAACTGTAATCTAAGAACACTAATTCTATACTTGAGCTCAATAAGTTCTCGAAGAATTTATCTCATCATCATTCTAATCTTCTCCAGCCCTTATCTCAATATATTTGGGGTCAGCGCAACAATTGTCTTTTTCTTCTATTCTTCTCTATCATCATCTCGGTAGATATCCCCTTTCTCGAAGAATTTATCTAACTCAAGTATTTTATTAGATTTCAAATTCTACGGAATTTTATTGTAACGTGATAGAAAATGTATGCTGATCAAATTGTATGGAAACTAGGTGGTTCAGATTATTGTTTCACATCATGTAAATAAGCAATAAGATAAGATATATATTTTTTTTTTTGTTATCTCATATATTACAAAAAATATGAATATACTATATTTTACCATGCAAATCTATTGTATATGAATATATACATGGTCATGGACATGGCATAGCCTTGAAATAACATTCGGGAACAGAATCTGCATGTTTTACCATTGTTGGCGTGTAAATTTTGTTGGCAAAAAATTACGCGCGCAGTCGTTTAAAGAGATAATAAATAATAAAAATCTTTAAAACTAAAAAGAATTACATTTTTGAGTTTGAAGAAATGTCATAATGATAGGAACTAAATACGATCATTTAAAAATTCTGTTAGGCTGTCAGGTATTTTTTTAGAATAATTATGTAGTTCAAATAGCATTGCATAGCATTTTTCTAATGAGTGTAGGGATTTTTTTTAAATAGTTTAAATGTATAAATACCTCCATTTTGATTCTGTTTATTTTATTTCTCTAACCTGTCCTCCTTATTAGCCTTTTATGATAAGTTTAATTTGTGATCTCCTGTGCGAGTCCCAATAAATACTTTTTCTTTCTTTCTTATTTATAACTATTTCATTTATAGATCCACAAAATATACAAATGAAAAATTATACATAGAACATGAGGACTGTGTCGTGATGGCTCAGGGGCTTAGAGGTTGTGTGTTCAAATCTGAGCAAGTAACAATGTCTTTAAAAAAAATTAAAAGAAAGTCATTAATTCAAACTAGGCTGAGAATCAGCACTTTTCGAACGTCAAAATTACATAAGACAGTCCCCCAAAACTTCCGCTCTTTACCACTTTGCTTTAGCTAGGAAGAAGAAGTGGCGCAATGTGACTGTACCTAAATTACCCTAGGCTGATAAAATTTTCGTTTTTCCTAATTACGTTAACATTAGTGTTTGAGTCGGTTCCCCCTTAGGGGGAAAGGCCGCACTCCACCCCGTACGGCCCTGTAGAGCTCGTCTCCGGACTGGTCACTCTCCCACCGATATAAGAAATGAATTCCCAAATAAGAAGTCCGATACCTTGTTCCATTAATAAGGCAAGGAAAAGATTGAATGAGGTTGTAAATAAGACAGGAATTCATAGTTATGAAAATACAATGGATTTGGTTTAAGAAAACTAATGAATAATAGGGTGATGTAAAGTATATTATCATATAAACCTGTGAGTAACCCTTTTTTTTTTTTTTTTTTTTTTTTTTTGGGTGGGAAATTATCAAATAACTTCTCCCGCTCTGGGTGGAGCGGGAGGGCGTGTCAGACTCTTACTGACTAAAACCCACCCGTGTTCCTTCCGTTGCCTTTACGTTGCCAGGGGCCACGGTATCCCTTTCGGACTTTCCCGCAACCCCGGCAGGCATCGGTCCTATCGGACCCCTTCCGTTGTGCTGACATCTCTTTGAGGCGCGCGTGGAACACAACGCGCCGTCGACCCGGGCCTGGTCCTTATCGGACGGCGAGCTACCCATTGCTCACCGTCCGCAAGCCCGCGCCTACGGTGGCCGGGAATCGGCCTGCGATTCCCGACGCCCAGGGCGTCTCCTGCGGCGGCTAGGGGCGTGAGGGCGCGAAATTTGCCTCTCCCTCACGCGTTCTGCCTCCTCCTTCGCGAGCATTACTGCTTCGCAGAAGGAGGTGACGGCCTCCCATGCCCTCTCGCTCCGTACCATGGCCTGGACTAGGGCCGGACGCGAGAGATCCCCGCCGCCGATCGCCTCCACGAGGACACGGCGATGCTCTGCCCAAGCCGGACAGACCTCCACCGTATGCTCAACCGTGTCCTCCGGGCGATCCACGCAGTGATGACACCCGGGCGTTTCCTCCCGCCTGATACGAAACAGGAACCTCCCGAAACAACCATGTCCGGTGAGGACCTGCGTCAGGCGGAAGGTGAGGACGCCGTGGCGCCTCTCTAGCCACTCCTCAAAGAGGGGACTTATCGCCGCAATAGTGGCGTGCCCAGCACTGGGTTGCGACAATCGCACTCTCCATGACGCCATGAGATCCCGCCGGAGCTCTGTCCGCTGTGCCGCGATTTCTCGCGGCAGCGGAGTTACGCCCCGGCGTTTCGCTTCCTCGCGCCACTCCCAAATGTGCGCGAGGACTTTAGCCTCCAGATCCCATGGCGGTAATCCGGCAAGGAGGCTCGCCGCCTCACCGGAGACCGTGCGGTATCCCCGGACCAGCCGGGTGGCCATGACCCTCTGGGACGCGTTCAACCGGCGGACTGGCCGCCGCCTCAATGAACGCGCCCAAACCGGTGCCCCGTAAAGGGCCATGGACCGCACGACCCCCGCGTATAGCCTCCGGCAGGAGGCGTTTGGACCCCCTAGATTGGGCAGGAGCCGCTTCAAAGCAGCCCCGGCCCGCTCCAGTCTGGGAGCCAAACGTCGGAAGTGCTCCACGAAGTTCCACCGGCTGTCGAGGACGAGTCCTAGGTACTTCATCGTCGACTCGACGCCGATGTGAACTCCTCCTACCGTTATTTGGGAACCCGACGGTGGCGCGTTCCGAGGACCATGAAAACACATGGCCTCGGACTTGTGCAAGGCCACCTCGAGTCCCAGTTGCCGGATCCTGTCCACGATTGTCGCAACCCCGTGTGTCGCTAGTTCGGCCGCCGCCTGGTGCGACCTCCCCTGCGCCAGGACCAACGTGTCGTCAGCGTAACAAACGACGCTGACGCCGCTAGGGAGGTCGGCGCGCAGCACCCAGTCGTATCCGATGTCCCACAGATGCGGCCCCAGGACCGATCCCTGTGGGACACCGCACGACATCTCTTGCCGGTTCCATTCTCCCTCGTGACCGGGGTAGATGACGGCCCTGTCCGTCAAATAGGCCTCGACCACACGACAGAGGTAGGTCGGCATCCGGTGATACCGGAGTGCCTCCCTGATGCAACTCCAGGGCAGGGTATTGAAGGCATTGGCGATGTCTAGAGACACCGCCAAGACGACCCCACCCCGGGCCACAGCGTCCCCCGTCGTGAGGGCTCGCACGCGCATGATGGCGTCCACCGTAGAGCGCCCCCTGCGGAAACCAAACTGGCTCTCCGCCAAATCCGGCCCTACCCGCATCAGCCACCCGACGAGGCGGTCTGCAATGACTCTTTCAAAGAGCTTGCCCACCTCATCGAGCAGCACGATGGGCCGGTAAGCGGACGGAGAGTCCGCAGGGCGCCCCGGCTTCTTGATGAGGACCAGTTTCCCCGTCTTCCAGCGAAGTGGGAACTGGCCCCTCTCCAAGCATGCGCTTAGGAGCCCCCTTAGTCGAGGCCCGAGAGCCTCCAAGGCCAGGACCCAGGCTTTCCCAGGTAAGCCGTCGGGTCCTGGGGCGGTATTTTTGGCATTCAGCCTACGTACCGCCACTCTCATCTCTACCTCAGTCACCTCCGGAGCATCGTCGTCGTCGTCGGCGGTGTGATCCGCATTGGGCACCGCAGTAGGCGGAGCCATGGGCGGGGAGGCATGTTCCCCTCTCGAAGGGAACAGAGCGCTCACCACGTCCCCCACAAGCTGCGGCCGGAGACTCTGCGTCAGCGGGGGAGCCCATGGGCGGAGTTTCTCCCGCACCATCTTGTATGGGCGTCCCCACGGGTCCCTGTTCAGAGTCTCCAGCGACTCCTCGCGGGCCACTCCCCTGGCCCGCAAGATCTCCGCTTGGAGGGCGGTCTTCGCCGCTCTGTACCCCTCGTACAGCTCCGCCTGAATGGCTTCCGTATCCGGAGGACGAATACGGAGCCTGCGGTGCCTGGTGTACCGGCGTCGCGCAGCAACGCACGCATTGCGCAGTGTCGTCAGCTGTTGCGACCACCAGTACACCTGGCGCGAGGCACGTCCGGGCTGGACCCGGGGCATTGCCACGTCACATATTTCGGACATGGCCTCCCGGAACCACTCCGCCTCGTCGTTGATGTCGGCAGGCCTATCCGGTGGTGATACCCAGGCCTGCACGATCGAGGCTTCCAGGAGGAGCTCCCGGTCCAGCTGCTTCAGCGCCCACCGCGGACCACTCGGGGCCTGTCGGACCGGCGCGCTCGAGGTCTGGGCGGAGACGTCAAACCGGATGTACCGGTGATCGGAATAGGTCTCCACCCCCTCCATGACGCGCCAGTCAGTTACACGCGGCGACAGAGCGGGGCTGGCGAACGAAATGTCCACCACTGATTCACCCCGCATCCGCACACACGTGGGGACAGAACCCCGATTCAGGACGACCAGGCCTGTCTCCAGAGCCCAGTCCTCCACCATCCTGCCCCGTGTGTCCGTATACCGGGAACCCCAAGCCACATTCTTGGCATTGAAGTCCCCGAGGACGAACACGGGAAGGGAACAGAACCCGACGACGACAACTCTCAACTCCGCAAGGGAGTTGTGGAACTCAGCAAGAGTTCGGCTCGGGGAGAAGTATACCCCTACCACAACAATCTCCCCGAACCGTAATTAGGTGTATTTATTATATTTATAGTTTTTAATAGGTATATATGTATATCTTTATATTTAAATATTTAAATCTTCAAATCTCTCTGTTGCACCTACCACTGTTTGTCTCTGCATCACCCGAAGGTTGACTGGTAGAAAATGCCCATGGCATTAAGTCCGCCTCTGTACATTTGTGTGCTTGAAGTATTAAAATAAATAAATAAATAAACCGTGCTGCAACGCAACCCCGTCCTCTCTTAACAGCCTCGAGGGACGGAGTACCGGCGGCGGCCGACGAAATTAGGGTCACTGAGCCGCTCAGGTCCTCCACCCAGTCGTCCCTGGGCGGGACAAAGTACGGCTCAGCGACCACGGCGATGTTAATCGACCACTGCGCCATGCTCTGGAGCAACAGATCCTGAGCTGCGGCGCAGTGGTTGATGTTCGCCTGTAGGAGGCGTAATGGGGCCATTATTGGCAGTCCATTTCAGCCCCCTCCCGTGCCCCCTGTGAGGGCCCTGCCGCGGCGGCTGCAGCGGCGACAACGACAGTTTTGGAGGCGGCAACGGCGGCGGTGGTGGCGGTTGCGGCCGTGACGGCGGTGGCGGAGGGTTTGCCTTTGGCTTTGGCGGGTGGAGCGCAGGCCTTGCTCCCAATCCGGTGATTGGCCGGCTTGCCAGCTGCCGCACATACAGCGCAGTGCGGCGTGGCGTCACAGGAGCCGGCCTTGTGACCGGCCTGACCACAGCGGTAGCAGTGTCCGCTGCGGTCCACCTCCGAGGTGCATTTAGCTCCCACGTGGTTGCCCACGTGGCAGCGGAAACACCTCAGAGGTCTGGGTTCCAGCAGTTTGACCTGCGCGGAAACCCAGCCCACCAATAGCCTTTGGCCCTCCCCAGCTATTTTCTTGGCCGCCGACACAGGGCAGCTCACCGTAACGGCTCGCATCCCCGTGTAGTCAGGACGGATGGTGCCTGCCCTCACCTGCTCGGCAGAGCACCCCCCAGTCCTAACGACAGCGGCCACAACCTGTCCCTCCGTCACTGAGTCGTCCAAGCCCAGAATACGCATATCAGCGCATTTGGTGGGCCTGGACACTCGGGCCTCGTCCGCGTTTAGGGACGCCCTAAGCCTTGCGGCCAGAGCGTCAGCGGCCGGACCGCTTGCCGCACCGGGGACCTCCAGCATCCGGGCCCCAGTCGCCGTGACCCTTACCCGGATGCCATCGGCGGCGCCGATCTCCTTCAGGTCCACCGCCGCCCCCACCTTGGCGAGCACGTCGCGGTAGGACACGCCCTTTTTCTCCGCCTCTGGCTGTAGCGTAATAACTACAGCTGCGGACTTCGGGGCGCGGAGCCTAGCCGCGACGCTTCGCTCCTTGCGCCGCTGCCGCCTCTCTTTCTTTTTGGCCGCCCTTTTCGCCTTCCCCTTCCTCTCCTTTTCCCCGGCTACTTGCCATTCAGCATCAGCCGGAGGAGATCTAGAAGAAGGAGGTGGGGGCGGCCGTTTCGCCGCTAGGGCCGGGGCTCCCGCTGCCTGGGCCGGGGCCCCCGCTGCCTGGGCCGGGGCCCTCGCCGCCTGTGTAGCCGCCCGTGTAGCCGCCCCGCCCTTGGTCTGCCCCGACGAACCCGGTTTGGCCGAGGCAGCTGCGGTGGCGGCATAAGAGGTCGCCTTTCGTTGGCCAGAGGCTGGCATGCTAGTCGCCAACGGGGGGCGCAGGACGATGGCCTCTATAGCGGAAAAACGAGCCCGCAGGGAAGCCATCTCCTGCCGCACCAGGGTCAGGACCCGATCCTCGGCAGGCACGGGTCGTCCTTGCCCGTGCTGCTCCTTCCCCTGCGGCACCACACAAGGGCCGGCTCCTCGGAGCCCTGCCAGGTCCGCTCGGAGCTCCTCGTTCTCCTTTCGGAGAAGCTCCATGGCGGCTGTCAAGCGGGCGACCTCCGCCCGCATCTCGGACATTCCGTCCGACGGAGGACTGAGGTGTAAGGCCTCCGCTGCCGCCAGGATAGAGGCCATGGCCGCGGGTATGGCCTTGTCTTTAGAGGACTGGATCCTCTTCAAGGCCACACCCTTAATTGCGGCTGCCACTACCTCCGCAAACCTGGCCGCTCGCTCCGAATTGGAGCCACCAGCGGCGTCCGGCTCACTACCTGCAGGCTCTGTAAGGGCCGCCCCTGTGCAGGTCTCTACAGGGTGGTGCTCGCCCGTGGCCAGCCTCTCCAGCTCAGTTGGGCTGGCCTGTCTCGGCTCGCCGGCCTTCTTAGTCGTGAGCCCTCTACCCACACCCTTTCCCCGGGCCGCACCCCGCCGACTGGAGTGGATCTTTGCCCGATGGGCTGAGCTCGAGACCCACTCGTCAGCGGACGACCCCTCTCCCGGTTTGGAGCGCTTCCGGAGGAACTTCCGGTTCCTCCCTGCAGCTCCCACCACTTCGCGCTCCGAGCTCTGACTAGAGCTCCTTGCGCCCGATGCAGCGTCGGACTCCGACCCCACATCACTCCCCTCCTTCTGGTTGGTTTTTGTTTTGGTTTTATCTTTTTCCATATTGTTCCCACGAGTATATAACTTTGTTTATTGACTCAAAAAATTGTGGTTCGCACTAGCGACTAATTCCTTAGCTACCCATTAATCAAGCTTACAACCTCCCTCACGGTGCGCCGCCGCTTGGAGGTTTGGGGTAATTTTTTATAGAGGATTTCTTCCTCGCGGCCCGGGCGGTTAAGCCAAGACCCTCGACCCCCGTCAAGTGCCAGAGACATGACCTTGACACTCTTCGGGGCTACGAGACCAACGGTGGCAGAAGAAAAGACTTCCTCCTGCCTGCCCGACGGCAGTGTTAGTGCACGCCGAGCCCGCACTCCAACGCTGCTCAACGTGTGCTCTCTCCGAGTACACGTTAGAGCGTTCCTCCGACAGGATATTGGCATACGGGCAACGAGACCCCTTAGGCATAAAGTACCTAATGGGGAGTCATTGCCCGTACCCCAGGGTGCACCGTCCCGGAGACTGGCCTTCCCCCCGGACGCATCCATAAGGGAACTCCAGCCCACAGGCACACGGGGAGGTTTCCTGTCCAAGCACCCCACCTGTGAGTAACCCTTACGTTAGCGTAACAGGTATTTGGTCAGTCATTACTCACACGATACCTCACATCTGCACTTAGAGTACTCAGAGCAACACTTCCATAAAGTGACGCAAGCGGCTTCTCAGCGGCATTGCGTCAGTATCACGCTCTTTTGGAGACGTGGTCCCTAGCAGTTCTTTCAAACTGATAAACGTGAGGAAGCGGCTTTCCCTGCGGCAATTGTGCGACAGTCCTTGTACAAGCAACAGAGCGGCTAGTTCCAGCGGCATTGCGTCGGCATCATGCTCTTTAGGAGACATGGTCCCTATCAGTCCTTGGACTGAATATAAGGTAGATGTGGTCACCCAAACCCCTGGAAGTTCACCCTTCGCACAACAAGCATATCTGCAAGACACGTGTTCATATCAGTCTGACCGAATTATTGGTCTGAGATAAAGAATACAACATTCAAGAATTACTAGTTAATAGGATTGAGAATCGAAACTCAAGAATAATTATTTATTTAGTGGAGCTTTGGATAATATCTCTTAAAACCCTATTATTGGCCTGAGGCAAAGAATACAAAATTCAAGATTTAGGTTCTAGATAATAGAGTAGAGAATCATAATTCGAGAATCATTCATTAATAGAGTTGTGGATCAACTCTCTTGAAGGCCTATAGACAGTCCTAAAGCGCCCACCCTTCACCACTTCCTAATGTTTGAGCTGGAGAGAAGAAGTGGCGCAACAAACTCCCCAGCAACACGTCTTTGTCTATTTAGTTGCAAGAACTTTAATTATGTACATCACCAGCCTAGGATAATAAAATTATTATAATGAAAGACTCACCCAGTCGCACCAACAAACACACACACATACTACGTTATACTACATTAGTCTAATCCGGGCTTCAACCCAACTATATTTAACTTAATAAATAATACTAGTTATCTTACGACAGCCACTGGACATGACCTTTTTGGTATTCACCAAGTCTCCTAATATAACTCGCCTAGGATATTACGTCCGCACCCTACCGTGGTCTAAAACCAATTCCCCTAACTTAACTAGCTTGGACACTGACGTCCTTAACCTCTCGCGATTCAAAATCAACTGCCCCCTCGTCTTTTATCCCCAAATATTCCATGCAGATCATGGAATTTCCAGCCCCTTTCCAAGTTTTTTGTAACAAAGACTTAAAACGCTTTTTGTTCATCTCTTAATTGTTGCCCGAGTAGGTCGCGAACATTTATGGCATCCAGATGTGCAGGGAATATAAACCTTTTCTGACGGAAGATTCAAAAGTTACAATTTATATATATTTTATTATAAAACCATATGATACTATTATGTTATTAGCACAAAACCTAATTATAGTATTCTAGCTAGCTGCTAGAACAATAAAATAACTAATCCAATAATACAACTGCAGTTATTGGATAATAGATAATAGACATCAAAGCATTGGCTTTGCATGCCTTTTGAAGGATTGGAGGTCCAACCGCGCGAGCAAGCGGTGCCGCGGCACTGGCCGGCGAACGCTACTTCCAAGTTGGTCACAGTTAATTGGCTATTTTTACTACACCTTAAACCATGGATATATACATACATAGATCCATACATTAATGGTATAACCAAACGTCGACTGAGTTAGTTTAGGAGCTAGCCTAGACTGAAATAACCTAACCTAACCTAACTCATTTGGTCGGGGTACCACATAAACGGCGTAAATTTTCAATTTTTAAAACTAATTTTAAGTGCTATGTAGCATTTCACGATTTTGTTCAAAGCAGTATAGCTCCGAATTAATGAATGATGAATGAATGATAAATTTTATTTCAGAATTACTTCCATATTTGTTAGTAACAATGTTCTTAACCTAGTGTTAGTAAATCATAATAAATTTATAATAATATTATATTAACAATAAATTAGGCGCTTGCTCTCGCGTGTAGGCCTATCAAGTGCGCTGTTAGTGCGGAGTCCCATCTGTCAGCGCACGCGGTCAGGATGGCGCTGGGGCCGCAGCGTACCCGCGCCATTAAAGACGCACTTCGCTTTCTTATGACAGCGTGAAAGCCGTCCACGCGCGCCTCCGCGAACATACCACTCGCGCTGCAGTACCGCGGCAACCCCATCAGCACCCTGAACGCGTTATTATACTGTACACGCAGGGCGTCGTATGTCCTCCGCGTGTATTTGGCCCACAAACTGCACGTGTAAAAGGTCTGGCAGAAAGCTCTAAATAATGTGACCTTCACTTGTTTCGTACACCGTGCGAATCTGCGAGCCAACATATTACAGCGAACAGACAACGCCCTGCGTTCCCTATCCACATCCATATCATCTTTTAGGTCATCGGTGACCCAGTGGCCCAGATACTTGAAATGAGTGACTTGGTTTAATGGTGTACCATAGAGTGAGACGGGAGGTACCACTGTGACCTCTTTTCTAGGTGCTTTAAAAACCATAACCTCACTCTTTTTTACATTGTATCTGAGCCCATGAGCCTCCGCGTACTCTTCACAAATACGGAGTAACTTGCGCAACGCACCGATTGAAGGGCTGAGCAGCACCATGTCATCCGCGTAACTGATGTTATTTACACAAACACCGTCTATATGACACCCGATGCCAGTGCTGCTCAGCCTTCCAATCAGGCGATCCATATATAAATTAAATAACTTCGGTGAGGTCAACCCCCCCTGCCGCACCCCACACTCCAATTTGTACTCATCCGACTTACTAGCCGCCCACCTAACAGTATTTTTCTGATTTTTGTACCAGTACTTAAATATAGATATGATTTCAGGGGGTAGGCTAGTGTCTTGACACAGTTTTGTCCATAGCAGGTCATACGAGACCAAGTCGAATGCCCTGGACAGGTCCAAGAAACACGCGTATACTGGTGTTTTACGCGCGGTATAGTATTGCACAGTCTGCTTGAGGCACAAAATCGCACTTTCAGTTGATAGACCAGTTCGAAAGCCGAACTGACCATCGTGCAGTTTTATGTGTTTTGTTAAATGGCCGTCAAGCAAACTGTCCATTACCTTCGCTATAACCGTGGCTAAGGAAATAGGCCTGTAGTTAGACCTGTCCGAGACATTTCCGGTCTTGTTTTTTACAATGGGGACAACAATGGTATACATGAGATCATCAGGCAGGTAGGAGTGGCTCATGCACAAATTAAATAGTAAAGCCAGCACTCTTGGCAAGTGTATCCCAGCAAACCGCAGGTGCTCAATGCTGAGACCATCATGACCTGGAGACTTTCCTCTTTTCATAGATTTGATAACTACATCAACATCCTTTGCAGTGAACCTTACATTGATATCTCCAGGTATGGCCCCAGCATCAGACACCAACATCATCTCAGACTGTGCAGAAGTTACAAGCGGCTCAACTCTGAAATGCTGTCGAAATAATCTTGCGATGCCATCTGGCTCGTGCTCACCCTCGACGCTCACGGGACGGCTAGGCTTTAGATTCAATTTGTTCGTTGATTTCCAAAATTTGGAAAAGTTATTATTGGAATGGTGTCGTGCAATTATATCCATTTTAATTTGTTGTTGGTTATTTTGACACCATTTCAATTTCACTTTAAATAAGCGTCTAGACTCAGTCATTTCATTATATAGTCGGCCGAAGTTAGGCCTCCCCTGCAACAGCCAGTTCTGATAACATTGCCGAGCCCTACCGTGAGCCTCCCTCACATGTTTATTCCAGCCTATAATGTGCTTACCCCTACCGGGATTTGAAGCCGCACTACAAGAAGATTCCGCGCCTTGTGCCAGTATACAGACTATATTCCTGTACATATCTTTAATTAAGGATTTATGTATAACACAGTTACATTTTTTACCAGCACAAGTAGCAAATTCCGGTAGGAAATCAATAAGCCGCAAATTTGCGTGACAATAGTTATGATATATTTCAACTTGACTGGCCTGCCTTTCACCCCATATTACATTATTTCTAAATACATTAGATGTCACAATTTTAGGTTTTATTAAATTTAAATTGCATGTAAATAGCAACGGGTAGTGATCAGACCAGTAGGTGTCATATAATATGGTCACATCATCGATGGTTGCGCGCGCAGCGGTAGTGACCACACAGTGATCGAGCCACCGTCGGCATCCGTGCGCCTCGCTAACAAAAGTGTGTGAATCGTTAGGTAATAAATCAAGATCAACACATGTCCATGATTGTTCCGCGCAAAAGTCTAGGAGTTGCATTGCAAATGACTCACCCGGGTGCGCGTTAAAGTCCCCCAACACAAACACAGATTCAACATCACTAACTTCAATTATGGAGTTTATTTCGCCTAGACACTCCGTAAACTCGATCAAATTGTCTTTTGAGTCCGTAGGCATATACACAGATATGATTAACATAGAACGCTCATGTATCTCAATCCTAACAGCTGCTATACGATCACTCGATCGACTGTTACACTCTAACACTGACACTGAGGGAAACACCGACTTCCTCCACAGCACTGCTACACCTCCGTATGGGCGGCCACGGAGAATACCGGCCGAGGTGTCCACGGCAGACTTGCCCGTGTACGCAAACTTGTCACTGATGCTGTCCAGGAATGGGATATCATGCGGCAACAGCCACGTCTCCTGAAGTGCCACAATGTCAGCTGTTTCACAAATTTTCCTTACACATTCAACAGATCTTATGATATTTTTGCAGTTAAATGTTACGAGTTTAGTATTACTACTCATACGGCTGGTTAGACTACACACAGATCAATTATTCAGCACTCTTAATACCTGTATTACTTCTTGCTCTGAAGTTAACAAAGCGACGGTATGCGACGCCTTCTGGCCAAAAATCATCATTCAGGAAAGTTTCCAGTTTATGTTTTGGTACCAGTATTTTGTACGCATCATATGATTTAGGTAACTTCATATTCATTTTTTCCAGGTGTACAGTAACATCAGTTTTAGTCGCAATATAACTGATTATGTCACACACAGGTACGTCCTTCGCAACATTGTAAATATAGATAGGAATTTTGATGTCTGCAGCTTTGAAGTTCGTATTCGTGCTTGAAACTGCCTTTCCCCTACTAGCAATAAAGCGATTCCCTAGACGTTTTCTCTGTACCAAGGTCCATTCTTTATCTTCCTTTGGTATTTTCCAGTCACCATTGCATACAATATCAGCTAAAGATTTCTTGTTGCCGAGGCCTTCATAGTGTACGTTCGGAGCGGCCGTGTGTCTCGACTCGCTAGATACGTCGATAGCAGCTAATTGCGGATGACTCACCAACTCGGGCTCATCGCCGGCCACAGTAAGACGAATTCTGTTATCATTAGCGCAACCACTATTTTGTTGAGTACCCTCATGTTCGGAACATGGTTGAGCCATATCCCGATAGCTCATATCTACACGTACATCGCTAGTATTTTTGCATGGTGTGTCATGTTGTGTTTCCAAGTATTCGAGTCCCTTTGGGCCGCTGCAGTAATCGTCGAGACTATCCAATAAAAAGCCTCCTCTTTTGATGTTGACATTACTGGCGGTACTTCTAAAATTATTCACTATAGATGCCTTTTTTAGGTTTTCAAGATCAGATTTCACAGTATTTAGGGTTTCCTTAGTGGCATACAGTTCTTTCATCTGATTCATGTCCTGCTGCATACGCATCAAGTCCTTTAAAATCCGAGTGACGTCAACGTGATCAAAAAGCACTGGCGGCAGTTTCTGTAGGTCACGGGCCACAAAAACCGGTAATACCTCAGGATTGGACTCCTTGAGCATGCAGATGATGTCATCTATTTCACGGAGCTTCTTTCCATCCCTCCTCCTTATCTTCTTGCGCTTCTCCGTGGGTAAAGATTCGCAAAGAAGATTTTTAGCACTGTGAATCTCCTCGTCAGAAAAAGCGCTCACACAAATATGACTAATACTCTCCTCGTTCATCACATCGATTTTATTGCATACAAAGGCTAGAACCTCGTTGATAACTATATTACAACTCGAACATTTTAACAACTTAGAGGCCATGGCTGGTCTCACGCGTCCGTATGACAGCGCGAGCGCGTCCTGACTGCCACACATTAATGAGGTGACAAAAAATGATACCTTACATAATAATATATTATTATTGTTTATTTGGCTATGTAACACCATTTTTTTTTGCAATTACGTAATGTCAGATGGCTCATATGACCCCACTAGGTAGGGCCACTTAAGCCTCCCCATGGGGATAGTCAAGCCAGTCGACTTGAAGGTTTGTTTGAGAATTCATATAAACAAATAATAGTTACTTATGCCACAAGTGCGAAAATCAGGTGATTTCCGACGAGTGTATAAGTCGACACGAGTCAGAAATCATCTTACGCACGTGTATTATACAACGTTTTACTATGCATTGTGCGAGGAAATAAAAAAAAAACAAGTAAGTCTTACAGTAGTCGCATATGATGTGTAACATCTGACATATTGGCTGACGTATATAAATGATATAAACAACATCCATGACCTACTTTTTGACTTTGACTGACTTTGACTTTGACTGACTTTGACTTTGACTAACTTTGACTTTGACTGACTTTGACTTTGACTGACTCTGACTGGCTTTGACTTTGATTTTGAATGACTTTGACTTTTTTACTTTGACTTTGACTTTGATCGACGTTCACTGTGATTGACCTTGACGTTTTGACTTTAACTTTGACCATCGTCATCGCCATTGCCATCATCATATTCATTGCCATTGCCATCGCCATCGTCACCACCATCCTCATCGCTATCACCATCGTTATCGTCATCGTCATCGCCATCGTCATCGCTATCGCCATCGTCATATGGAATATATTATGTCATATGGAATTCTTCTCTGGGGAACCTATTCGGACATTAATACTTTCTTTTTTCTACAGAAAAGGGCTGTATTAGAACTCAATGTAACAAATTTTCACAACATTTCTTACTTAATTGTAAATTTCTTTAAAAATCAACAAAAAACAAATATTAGAGTTACAAGAAAACAATTCTAAATTAAACCTATATCAAGGAATAAGTTATTAAATTCTTTCAAAAAGTATACATTTAATTAATATTAGAAAAATTTAAATGCAGTAAATCAACATTGTAGTTGGCATTATCAACTCTGTTTACTGGACGACAGTAATATTTTTGAAATGTTTTAATACTCTTCCAGTTTCCTCTGTCAAGTATTTCTTGTACAGGTCTATTCTCCAACCAACTTCTAGAGGCTACAGCTGACCTGATACTGCCCGGTGAGGCATCAATATTAGCATCTTTAAAAATACTACGTATCCAACCTGCAATCATTGTTCTTGAAGCAGGTTTTAATTTCCCTGATAGAGAAATAAATAAACTTGTGACAGTCCTGTCTGTGCTTCTTCTATTTTCAGATAATTCTATAAGGTTATTAATGTGTTGGATAGGGCAGACACGATGGTCTGGGTGTTTCCGCAACAACCAACCTGACTGTCTGTGTGTCTTTGTATCTGTCTTTGAACCGAACTTTGGCCAAAAAGTAATCTCATCTCCCATGGAAATAAGATTTTCAGGGCTATTTTCTAATAATGTGAGATCATGGATCCTACGACCCGAGGCTAGCAAGAGTATTAAAGCTGTTCTCCTAGCTATTTCAAATAAAGAACCTGAATTTGCTGAAGTCTTTAGCCAATTAAATAATATTGCAGTGTCCCATATAGGTAGCTTTTGTACTGCTGGCTTAGCAAGTGAAATGGCTTTTAGAACCTGATGAATGAAAAAATGTTTTGAGATATCTACTTCAGATGTTGCACAGTAAGTTGAGATAGCTGATTTATGCAGCAGAATAGTTCTATAAGCTAGTTTGTCCTTTAAAAATAATTTAGCCAAAAATCTACCAACTTGCTGGCCTTCAGGTGCTTTTGGGTTAATTTTATTAGTGTCACACCAGGTTAACCATCTTTTAATTGGGGCATTATATGTTGTTAAAATAGATGTCCGCCAGCTACTTTTTAACAACTGTTTTGATTGAATAATTTTAGGAACAGTTGCATTCTGCGACAGTGTAGTCGACCCCCTGATACTGCGTAATTTGCAAAGTTCAGCAAACCTAATAAACTCTGAGCTTCTAGCAGAGAACTGTTTCCATTGCTCAACATTTTGGAAATGATTAATTTTATCTTTATTATCTTCTTGGAAGGAAGTTTTACCCAGTTTTGCTGAGTGTTCCATACTAGGCCAAGATACTCTACTTCCTGAGAGGGCTCTAGAGCAGATTTGTGATAATTTATGTGCCATCCTAAGGTATCCAATGTTCTCAGTGTTTCCGCAACCTGAGAAGCCAGTATTGTACGATCCTGATTGACCAGAAAGAAATCGTCCAAATACACAATTATGCGGAACCCTTGTGCACGTAGGATTTCTGCAATCCAATTTGTTACTGTGGCAAACATTCTTGGAGCCGATGACAGGCCAAATGGTAAGGCTGTTAATTGCAGCACTTCGTTGTTGTAAATCACTCGGAGAAACCTCCTGTGTATTTCTGCAATTGGTAAATGAAAGTAGGCCTGCTGAATGTCTATTTTCACTAACCAATCGTTTGTCTGCAGAAAATTGGCTACATCTGTTTGTGAAATTAGCTGGAAATGTTTCACTGCTACATATGAGTTGAGACCTCTGAGGTCGAAGATGGGACGTAACCCTGCGTCTGATTTTTTTACTAAGAACATTCGACATAGACAGCCTGGGTTGAGGATTGGTGGTGTCTCTAATATTTTTTTTGTTTTAAGTGAAGGATCATGTCTGTCATGTCTTTTGTTGTCCTGGTTGCAAACTTTTTCAACACATGGTTGTCTAGATACCGAAGGGGAGGTTTTTTTATAAATGGAATGCGGCCACCTGTTATTAATTTCAAAATATAATTGTTTGCTCCCTGTTGTTGCCATAAATGGGCATGGTCCTTTAGACAACCCCCTCTAAAGGTTTTCATTTGATAGTCAGATGTGCTTATTATTGGTAACGGGGGGTGTGTTATTTGTTGTGTAATTTTTACGAAAGGGCTGATTCTTTTTATTATGTTTCTTTTCTATCTTGTAATCTTTATTCTGAGTTTTGTAAGGTCTGTGCGGTCTCTTGTTGTGACCATGAGATGTGTTCAAAGCTTTTTCTCCCTAATGTAACCTGGAGTGTTAAGCCAAACCAGAGATCCACCTAAAGAAGCTATGATAGGATGCAAAGCTTCTCGGCTAAACAGATATTCTTGACTTGGTGGAACGTTATGTAATGTAGCTTTTAAATTTGGATTTACAATTTCTTTTAAAATACGTTCCCGTCTCACTTCAATGCACTCTGCCCTTTTACCACACACAATCTGCATTGCAGTCTCTGAATTTTTATATGACGGAGACCCTGGTCCGAAAGTACTAGAAATCTTTTCAAACAATGTATTAGTATTTACATTATTAGGGTTTGTCGATGCCCAGTCAAGCAAATCCTGTAACCCTGACTTTAATAGTTGTCTTTGTTCCAAAATATTGTTAGACAAGCCTGCTAATAACTGCTCAGTTGGAGCTAAATAGTCCTTGTTCTTGTTAAAATGGCACAACTCTTCATTAAGTTTAAGACCTACAAAACCAGGACTGGCAATGCAAGATTGTAAAGCTTTTTTGTAACGAATGCCTTTCCAAGAAGGGGTATCAAATTTCTGAAGGTTAGCCAATTCTTTAACCTTTCTTTGTCAGCATGTGGAATAATTGTTTTTTCGTCAAACTCTGTACCAAGTTCTCCTAAAGAAAGTTGACAAAATGAAGTTGTCGGATTTCTCAAAAAAGTAGTTGTGGACGGAGTCGGATCACTCTCTCGTTGTTCGAAGAATTGCCTTGATTGACCAGAATTATTCGGTAGAAGAGGTAAGTTAGTTAAGTAACTAGATATAAACCCCACTTGTTGAATAAGTGTCTCTACACGCGGGTCCGAACATGTCTGATCTTGTTTGTACTTACGTGAAACTTTTCGTCTTTTGTTGGGCGGAGGTGAAGCTATGCCCTCCTCATCCTCCGAGGATGAAGAAGATGATAACGAATCATCAAGTCTCTCTTTATTCGATTGCTGACCTCCATCCGAAGCGTCAACCTTCGAACTTTGTTCACCTTCGACACTTGCCCGCACAATTTCGTCCGGATCTTCCGGGTCCGGATTCATCATACCGCACTAATTCAAAGCGGAATAAATACGACACGTACACTAAGTAAACACTGTGTGCTAATAAATACGATAAATTATTGTATTTCAACACTTTTTATAACTTTGGAAAAAATTTCGTTGTTTTACCGCCAAAATTTACAAACGCTATGACATTGACAGCTCTGTGACAAGCATCCTTCTCGATTAGAAGAGGATGCACGCTGGTGAATGAGAGAGACAGGTATAAAACCATGGACAATTTGGTAAGTTTTAACCATAGATAACCAATTTAAGGTGAATTTACATCAGCTTTCTTCAACCTTCAATACTGTGTTTTAGGAAAGCACATAATATACAGACATGGCACTGTTAAAATGTTAAGTCTGATGAAGTGGTTCCTGCACGATTCAGTCGGTTTCATGCGGAGCATCGTCACTGCGACATTGTACTTGTAGCTGTTGCCCCAAAACTCAATACTATAATCTGAGCCTTCACTCTACCAAAGCAAAGAATACCATCCTAAGTTGGGCCAAAGTGAGTTCATCCCTCAGGCTTCTGATTGCATAACATGCAGAGCTACCTTAAGCCCACAGGAGTGTCTGAGCGATGGCCGCGAAACGGCCGAGCCATACATTTTGACCAAGATGTAAAGTATGTAGAGTTAGGCCTTTTAGAATTAGGGGCTTTGCTCTCAGATCTAATAACTTTTTAACAGTGAAAGTTTTTAAATCTTGGCAACCTACTTTATATGAAATTGTTTTGGTGGAATTAAAATATACTTACGATCATTGATACATAAAAAACCCAAGATACACACTCAGCGTCTCAAAAACGTCCGCAAAACAATGCGCACAATCTAAAATTGTGCGCAACTTTCAAATAGTATCGCGTCGCACGCGTCATTGACCGTACGTTAGAAATGCCGAAGTGTTGCTTCAAAAATTGTTAAAATATTACGTCAAGAACGTTAAAAAAGGATGGGATATCGTACTTTCGGTAAGTTACAGAGTTTATTGATTTGTTTTTGTTATTTTTATGACTACATATACAGAGCAATAGGTGATTTTGATTTAATTTGTCTTAAAATTTCACTCAACAGTCCAAGTATAATACGGCAAATTTAAATATCCGCTTTTTCTGTGTAAGAACAATGCATTACAACCTCCTTTTAATTTAGTCGAATAATACAAATTGAACCTGTTATTTTCAATGGAGTCGATTTTTTATTATTATGTTTTTATTTTTTTAAATTATGTTTAACTTTTATATGTTTTTGTTATAGACGTATAAAAAAGGTCGGACGGAACTCCCGCTAAGACAAAACTGTGTCCCGTAATGGCGGCGACTAATTTATGTGTGAGTGAATTTAGGGATGCCATGTAAGCCAAATTTACCCATTTATTATTGCTTTATTTTATTAAGACAAATACTAGTCGTGTGTAGGCAGAATTATACCGTGCCATTTCAAAAGGTTAATGGTAAGAACCAATTATTATGAAAATATAAAAGAAAAAAAAGATAATAAAACACAGTTAATTGAAAATATTTTAATTGTTTAAAATTTTACTTTTTAACCTAATGTTTTCGCTCGGGCGTATTTTTATTGCGGCGATTTTTTTTCGCGAATTGGCTTTTCGACGCTCTGTTTAGCGCCGAGAGTTGAATATCCAACAGTGTGTTTTCTTGACGCGCTGGGGTACGCGCTGGATGCGCTCTGTTGAATTCTCACCGGGGCCCGCCGAGCCGCGCCGCCGCCTCTTGATTTTGTCATATGACTACAATCCGTGACGGCGGCAGCGCTGCGGTAGGGCTCGCAGAATGGCAAAATCAAGCGGCGCCGGCGCGGTAGCGGCTCAGTCTACATAATTACGCGGCGCGGCGTTGGCGCGGTGGCAGCGCGTCGATGGCGTCGTATCGTCGTGAGCACTTACTCAAACTCAAACTCAACTCAAACTCAAAGCATTTATTTCAAATAAACCAATTACAGGCACTTTTGAATAGTCAAGGGGTCGGTCAGTCAGGAATATGAAGCTAGTCGCCCATTCCAAAGCGTAGTAGGTACCTATGGAGAAGAACGGGCAAGAAACTCCACGGACACTCTTTTAAATAAAATAAGATGGTTACATAATATTGGTTACATCATTCAAGTTGAAGTTATACATGTGAGAACGATGCAAAACATTAAAAGCGTCCGTTAGAAATAAAAATATAAATTAAATTAAAATCGCCGTGGCAGCTAAGAGATGACCAGTCCCTACTGACGGCGCCCGTTCACGAACATGACGCATGGATTAGCACCATTCAGCTCAACCATTTTGAAGGGAGCTAAATGATCCAACACACGCGCCACCGCCAGCGAGACATTAGAGTGAGCATGACATACTCTCAGCCGCCAGGGCACATTCAAGTCAATGAAAGACATACTCAGTACCTAAATGGTAGCTTTATAGTCGGTACATGGTGCCCACACGTGTGCCATGCAATTATACAATGCTAAGACATTGAATTTATACAATGCAAAAATAGTTTTTAAAATCTTCAGCAGCTCCAATGGTATTTTCAAATGCTAATCAATTAGTTTATGCTTGTGGAGCAGGACCAGCGTTGAGCCAAGCATTTTTATCAGCGATGTAATCCCCCAACTTATAATATGCTTGGCTGCATAGTGTGCGTTTAATATAAGATTTAAATTTCGTTTCATTCAGTTGAAGTATGTGGGGAGGTATTTTATTGTAACATTTTAAACAGTACCCCATGAAAGATGAGTCCACTTTAGCTAACCTGAAACCCGGTTGAACTAATTGGTCCCTATTCCTAGTGATATAATTGTGTTTCGCACCTCTTTTACTAAAAAGATGTAGATTTTTCCTTACGTACATGATGTTTTCATAAATATATTGACAAGGTACCGTCATGATGTTAATATATTTAAACTGTTCCCTTAGAGAGTCGCGCCTGCGGAGGCCATAGATTGCTCTAATGGCTCTTTTCTGCAGAATAAAAATAGACTCGATGTCTGCAGACCGTCCCCATAGTAGAATACCGTACGACATAATACTATGAAAGTAACTAAAATAGACTAGTCTCGCGGTATCTACATCAGTAAATTGACGGATTTTTCTCACAGCAAATGCTGCTGAACTTAGCCGTCCTGAAAGGGATGTTAAATGAGGACCCCATTGAAGCCTTGAGTCGAGCGTGATCCCCAGGAAAACAGTTTTATCGACGAATTCTAGTTTCTCTTGATTCAATACTATCTCACAATTACTACTTTTGACATTTGGTAAAGAAAATCTTATGCACTTAGTTTTTTTCCCATTTAATACTAAATTATTAGCAGTGAACCAATTGTGGACCTGCTGTAGGGCGTTATTTACGTCGTCAAGATTTGATGCACGTCTATTAATTTTAAAAATTAAGGAAGTATCATCAGCAAATAACACCATTTGTGGTTGAGTTTTTAACAAATGGGGGAGATCATTAATATATACTAAAAAGAAGAAAGGACCCAATATTGATCCTTGTGGTACACCCATTTCTACTTTTAAACCGAGTGAATTGACACCATTTATTTGAACTTGCTGTTGTCTATCATTTAAATACGATTTTACTAAACTGAGCGCAAGTTTCCCAAGTCCGTAATGCTCAAGTTTCAAGATTAAGGTTTCGTGGTCGACGCAGTCAAATGCCTTGGAGAGGTCACAAAAAATTCCTATGGCGTCTTGGGCCTCTTCCCACGCCGTAAATATGTGTTTTAATAACGTGACACCGGCGTCAGTCGTACAACGTCCCTTGGTGAAACCATACTGTTGATCATGTAAAATTTTATTGGTGTTAAAATGATTGAGCAGTTGGTTAAGCATTACCTTTTCAAACACCTTGCTTAAAACTGGCAACACGGATACAGGTCTATAATTATTGGTGTCTTTACTGTCCCCGGATTTGAAAAGTGGTATTACCTTACTATATTTCATTAGATCAGGGAAGATTCCTTGATCCACACACAAATTAAATATTAAGGCTAAGTACGGCGCTATAGTCTCAATAATGGAGGTACAAACTTTAATTGACATTCCCCATAGATCTTCGGTTAATTTTATCTTGATTTGTTTGAAAGCTTTTAGTACTATTAAGGGGTTTATATGCTTGAATTTAAATTCAATCGGGCAGGATGAAACATTTGCTCTTAATAAATCAATAGAACGCGAGGGCGAGGAATTTAAGGATTCAGTAGTTTTAACTGGGATACTGGTAAAGAAATTTACAAATTCTTGAGCAACTTCTTTGTTAGTGCTTATGAGACCACGTGAAGTTTCTAGTGTGAAATCATTATTATGTCTTTTATTCCTGTTTGTTTCGTCATTGATAATTTTCCAAACCGTCTTTATTTTATTATCGGCTGATTTGATCTTGTTGCTAATGTACAAGGCTTTAGCTACCTTGCAAGTATTTTTGAAAGTTTTAGAGTAAGTAGCAACGTATTTATTAAAAGATTCAGAGTTAATATAAGGCTTAAGGCCATACAGCTCAAACAATTTTTCCCTGCTTTTCCTAATACCCTTAGTTGCCCAGTCACTGAACAAAAAAATTGGGCAAATGGTTTTAGTTTTCTTTTTTAAAGTATTATTGAACTCGGTGCGCACTACCGAAAAGAATTCCTCATATAATTCATTTACATTGTTTATAATATGACCCGGTATACTTAACTTACTAATTAAGTTATTATTAAATCTGCTTAAATTGCTGGTTGTTATTGGTCTAGATTGTATCTGAATTCTTTGTAATGGTGTGTTGGACTTGAAAGCAACGGTTTGACCACTGTGATCAGAAGGGAGATAGTTTACAATGGCTTTATCTAAGTAGTTGCAGCAACAAAACACGTTATCAATACATGTAGCAGTATTTGTGGTTATGCGGGTTGGTTCTGAAAACACATTTGACAAATTGAATGATTTAAAGAGACTTAATAATCGACTGCTATTTGAACAATTTTCTAAGATATTAATATTAAAGTCACCACAGATAATTAGCGATTTTTTACCCGTTGCAAGTTTTGCTAGAACATCTTCCATTACTGACTCAAATATGGAGTAGTTTTGATAATTTGGGGGTCTGTAAACGCACACTATAACATGCTTATCTAGCTCAACACAAGACAATTCAATGTTATGTTCAACCGACAGATCAAGTACATCTTTACGAGGCTTAGATTTAATAGAATTTTTAACTAAGATTAGTGAACCCCCTCGCAGCATAGATTTTCGGTTAAAACAACTGCCCACACTATAATTTTTATAATTAATTAGCATCTCATAATCTTTCAACCAATGTTCAGTTAAACAAATAATTTCGTACATAGTTTTTTCTAAAAATAATTCAATTTCTAATTGTTTGGAAGAAAAACCTTGAATATTTTGATGAAATAATTTCAAGGTGTTCTGCTTAGATTCTTTTTTACAATTAACTATTTGAGAGCAAGAAGACACCTTGTTCTTGGTAGGTATAACTATAGTGTTACTGGTATCTTCTGTTGTCTTACTATCTAGTTTAAATTAACATCCAGAGTGAGCCCCAAGACTCCCATGCCATCACCAGGCAATGAGATCCTACTACTTGTGGACCCCACATTACGACAAGAATTTGCCATAGTGACACATGGATCCTCCTTCGTACAATTGTTGTAAAGGTTTATAGCATTAGTGCTACAGTTACTGGTGGCCACCTGTACATTATTATTACTAATAATTGCGGTGTTAATTATAGAACTATACTTCGACATACTACTTATGTCTGAGTTTATATAAGCTAATAGCCTCGCTATTTTAAGTCTAAACCTAATGGGCAGATACACTGTATTCCTTGTCGATTTCAACTTATCAACAAAATTGTTGGTGTCAAAAAATATAAGTTTGTCACTGTAGTGACTTACTAGGAACTGGATATGCTTATTAAGCATATGTATATAATTGTTTTTTCTATTTGATAACCTCTCAAAATATGGAAAAGCACACAAAATAATTTTATTACAATTTATCTTTAAAATCTCAGTAACACTGTCAGTGATCTCTTCTTTTTTGACCTGGGAACTATTTCCTACAAATACAGTTATGTTGGTATTAGAATCATAATGATTTCTTGTTATTGTTGTCATTATTTCTTTGAAGGATATCCCAGGTAAACAATAGTTTTGAGTAGAAAAACTTAAGTTGTTATTAACTAATTTCCCTAACCCTCTTCCCACCGCTTGGTAGTATGAGAACTGCACCCACCGCTGCTCTACAGGCAATGCTGGGACTGCCACCTCTGCACCTCATCGTGCGGGAGGAGGCGGCCCTGGCCACCTTTAGGCTCCATTTAACAGGAACCCTATGCAACGACTCCAGAGTTAAGCACATACGCATTAAGGAGGATGCGATCAAACGTGAGCCAATGATGGCATCACCCTGCGACAAAGCCCCGAAAACACACCACTTTCAAAGACACTACAATATAACACTTACAGAAGAACATTGTGACTACTCAGGCCCAAAAGAGATGAGAGTTTACACCGACGGATCAAAGACCGACTCAGGTACCGGAGTCGGAGTTTTCTCACATGACCTCAACATAAATATATCCAGACCGCTGGGAATGTTCAACACCGTCTATCAGGCGGAGTGTGTGGGCATCATACAAGCGGTCCACGCCCTAGAAGCCAGGAGGGTTACGGACAGCCACATACGCATACTCTCCGACAGCGCCTCAGTCCTCCAATCCTTACGGAAGAAATATACTACCTCGAAGCTAACACTAGAATGTCACGATGCACTAGAACAAATAACGGTATCTAGCCGCAACACGGTGACACTGCAATGGATAAAAGGACACAGCGGATCGCTAGGTAACGACGCGGCTGACGAACTTGCTAGACGTGGATCCAGCACGGCAGTCTGCGGACCCGAGCCTATCGTACCCATACCCTTCAACCAAATACGCAGGTGGCTGCAGAAGTTTACCCACACACAAGCGGAACGTTGGTGGACCTCGACACCAGGTTGCAGGCAGTCAAAGGAGGCTATGCCATCTTTGGACAGCAGGCTGACCAGGCGTTTGCTACGCCTGGACAGGAACGGCCTGCGCCTGGTGACGGGGACCATCACGGGACACTGTTCGCTAAACAAGCACTTCCACACAATAGGCATAACGGACAGTCCTCTGTGCAGGGCGTGCATGGAGGCTGAGGAGACCGTTGCGCACGTGCTCTTCGAATGTACGGGCGTCACCCAGATTAGAACAGAAACCCTCGGGTCACCCAGATCATACACAGACGTTCTAAACAGACCAGGAGACCTAATCAGCTTCTGGAGGGAGGTGGGCTGGTTAGAATAACCACCAAACGGCCGCTATGGCCCACGCACAATGGTCCACCTGACGGACTAAGTGCGGAAACCAAACCCCCTAACATAGAACATAGAACATAGAGCACTTACCGCACCGCCACCACGCCTCTAAGCTGTGTATATGCAACGTTGCCAGACCGCTGCCGCACCGCCATATACACAGCTAGGCGCGAACACTTTCGCTCTATCATTCCGTGACGATTTCTACCAGTTTACTCCCGTTCTAATAAAAATATAATATAATAGTTCACAAATATTACAATACAATATAGCAAACACAAATCATCATATACATATTCGACACTTTATAGTTTATATAAATTTCCCATATTTCGGGTAATTTGCACACGTGAATATTGGCAACACTGGCTTTGTGACGAATTTAGTAAATGAAGATTGATTTTGATGTATAAAATCGGGAATTAAATGATTGAATTATTCATTTACCCATGAAACGTGATTCCTGGATTTTTACTACGGTTTTTACACCATTTCACCACACAAGAAATGCTGTATTTTAAAATAAAAATCGCCGCATAGACGTATCGCCTGTGTTGGCGTTTGCGCCTGAATGGCTGACTACTGTGTGAATGTGTGCTGTACGTACAGCGAGCTGGCTGACTCCGAGTGACACAGTTTTTTGTTAGCGAGAATCCGTCCGACCTTTTTTATACGTCTATGGTTTTTGTATTTAGAATTAAATTAATATTTATATATAGTTTTTAACCGACTTCCAAAAGGAGAAGAGGTCATCATTTCGAAGATTGTTTTAAATGTTTGTATATCGCTCACTTATTTTATGGGCCAAATTGAGTAATTATTTTTATTTTCTATGTAAGAATAGTGTCCGGTTGTGCCTATATGAACATTATCATGACCTGATGATGAACTTGAGAGATACATAACGAAACTCTTCTTAGAACGATTGCAAATCTTTGGTAACAACGAGTTTTGTTCAGTATACATAGTGTTGTTGATAACCGCATTCCTAAGTGAGGGGAAGGGGTTAAGGTATTAATTCGAGTTTTTTTTAACGATTCCATTCATACATTTTATAATAATGTTGTTTTCGATTTTAGGTAGATATCTTATCTCGTATAAATTACTTGGGTGACTATTGAAACCACATTCCCAATATTCACAGAAATAAAATAAATACCAGAATCTGCATACTGTCTTAATTATTATGATGATTATATGTTTTAAGTTTTAACCTAATTAGTTATTTAGTTTCGATAACAACAATACCTATTATTATAAAAGCATAAATATGTGTTTAGAACACACTTTCATATAAATTTTGAAGACTTAAAATACTAAGACAATTTAAAAAAATATATATATTTATATTCCACTCCACTTCATGCCTTGTTCTACCGGCAAATTTCAGTCCTACGTTTTGATTGGTTTATAAACATTGCTTTGTAAAAACAACTTTAAAACATGCGTGTAAGGTTGAATTTACAAAAAAGTATGTTTATATCATGACTATGAGTACTTATGTATAGTTGAGACAGTTTTGAGTGTTACTTTTGTTCGAGACTGTGCATCTAGGGCTTTTTATATAATTATCAATGCTTACGATACACGGGACAAAGCGAACATAATCTTAATCTACTTCTATTTACCAACTAGTCAGATATCGCGCAATCTAGATCTTTGTCAACTCATACGCCCCACATGAGGTCACACGGCCACAGGTCGCTTCGCGTAGGTACTAAAAGAAAATTATTTTCGTAGAAAATAATAATACGCTGAATTGCACATCTTGGTACTGCAAATCTCATAGTGATGAAATGACTTAACTGCGGTTTAATTTTGTAAGTATTTATTTTATCATTTACCCAGAATTTATTTAGAATATTTTTTCTTAGTTATGATAAACTATCTGACGATTGGATATCAAAGGTTGGAAGTCTCTAAAAGTGTAACATGTCAAGCTTAACGATTATTTAATTTTGCTATATTACGCTAGATGGCCTCACGGAGATATGACGTCACAGTTTTTATGATAGCCTTTCTATTGCTTGCCTAAAGTGGTCATTTAGTGCATTCGACGACAGTGAACGAGTCACAATAGAAGTTTTTTTTTTTTTATAACGACTATGACCGTTTAGTGTCCCTCAAAGTGTTATAATAGAACTCTTTAGTAACCATGTTGGAAGTACTACTAACAGTGTGTTTGTTGGTATTGATCTCCGCAATTATATATTGGCGCGCGCGACTTGTGGAGTCTCGGGCTCATCCGCTTCCACCGGCTTACCCAGGACTTCTACCCATTATCGGACACACACATTTGCTGGTTGACACATCAAGTAAGTTACTTTTCTTTTTATTCGATTTTTAATTGATGGTTTAAGTTTAATATCACGGTAAATCCGTAACAAACCGGCCAAGTTTGTGTCGGATCACGCACAATGAAGGGTTCCGTAATAGGATGAATAAATCCTAAGAACAAACTTAAAATTTTAGTTGAAAAACATGTTATAAACTGCCTATTTTCTTGATGACTATACATATTTATCAAAATCTGTGAATTCTGATGAAAATGTCTCAAAAAGTTAAGGTCGGTCTCCTAAGACCGTTTAAAGCTTCGTGCAGACTAGCGCGACGCGACACCGGTTATTGTTATACCGTGAAGTTTTTTTAGAAATTGTATTGTTCGAGTCGCGTCGCGCCGCCGCGCCGTCGCGTCGCGCTGGTATGTACGAGCCTTTACTGTAGCGAACACGGGTTAAGGTACCTGTCCTTAGTACCCCATCTCAAAAAGCCACCCTGTTTTCACTGCTGCCGTGAATTTTTTCACATATCCAAAAGCAACCACTTAGCTGGCAGGGGGGGACATTTTACCTTAAAAAAAAATTGTACTTTAAAGCATATTTCGCAAATGGATGCCTGAATCGAATTATTAAATGTAACTTTAATAATATGAATGTTTTTTAGCTATCTACGCATAAACCTTTCAAAATAAATTACTTAAATGTTGGTGAAAATCGGACCAAAATCTGTTGCGTCGTTTAGTAGAACAACGCGCTCACACAGCACACACGAAACCTGACTTGAATTTAATTAAAATTAATGAACACTAGCTGTTGCGTGCGGCTTCGTCCGCGTGGAGGTCGGAAGTTATCCCACGGAACGTACTACCCAGACGTACTAGCCAAGTTATTTTACAAACTTTTGACTGAGTGGACCGATGGCGCCATGTTTTTTTTCATTTTTTTATTTTGTGATGTTACCTCAAGATACACCAACATTTGACACCAACATTTTTGTTTGACACCAACATTTTTGTGGAAACTTTGAAATCGACTAGGAATACTGTGTATTTGCCTGTTAGTTTTAGACACATAATAGCAAGGCTATTAGCTTTTTATATAAACTCAGACATAGGTAGTATGTCGAAGTCTTGTGTTATTAACACCACAATGATTAGTAATAGTACTAATAATATGGTGGTGAGCCTGAATAAATGTAGCTCAAATGCTATAAATATTTATACAGATTGTACGAAGGAGGTTCCATGTCCCTCACTCACTATGAGCTCACTGCCTGGTGATGACATTGAGGTCATGGGGTCAACTCCGGATAGTCATTTAAACTAGTTTGTAAGACAACAGAAGGTACAAGTAAGAATATTCTAATAACTAGCAACAACAAGGTATCTTCTGGCTCTAAAATAAATATTTACCAGAAAGGAGATCAGCAGAATGCCCTGACATTATTTCATCAAAATATTCAAGGTATTTCTTCCAAATTATTAGAAATTGAAATGTTTTTAGAAAAAACAAAGTTTGACATTGTTTGTTTCACTGAACATTGGTTAAAGGATTACCAAATGCTAATAAATTATGAGAACTATAGTATGGGCAGTTGTTTTAACCGTAAATCGATGCTGCGTGGAGGTTCTCTAATCTTGATTAAAAATTGTTTAAAAACGAAGGAACGTAATGACATAGTTGGTTTATCTGTTGAACATTGCATCGAACTGTCCTGTGTTGAGCTGGATAAGCATGTTGTAGTGTGCGTGTACAGACCCCCTAATTATGAGAACTTTTCTTTATTTGAATCAATAATGGAAGATGTCCTAGCGAAACTTGCATCCAGTAACAAAACCGCAATTATTTGTGGTGATTTTAATATTAATATTCTGGAAAACACTTTAAATAGCAGTCGATTATTAAGCCTTTTTAAATCGTTCAATTTATCTAATATTTTTACAGAACCTACTAGAGTAACTTCAACTTCTGCTACTTGTATCGATAATGTCTTCTGCGATTGTGATTATTTAGCTAAAGCCATCGTAAATTGTTTGCCGTCAGATCATAGTGGACAAACTGTAACTTTTAAGTTTAAAAAACCTTTGCAAAAAGTGCAAATACAATTTAGACCAATAACAAATGGCAAATTAAATAGATTCAATAGTATCCTAAATAATGAGTTAAATGTTCTGGATCATAATATGGACGATGCAAATAAATTGTATGAGGATTTCTTTTCAGTAGTGCAAACTGAATTCAATAAAACTTTTGAAAAGAAAACAAAGTATATTTGCCCTAATTTTATATTTAGTGACTGGGCAACTAGAGGTATTAGGATAAGTGGGGAAAGGCTTTTCGAGCTGTATGGCCTTAAGCCTTACATTAACACTGAAACTTTCAACAAGTATGTTGCTACATATTCCAAAATTTTTAGAAATACCTGCAAGATAGCTAAAGCCTTGTACATTAGCAATAAGATCAAATCAGCAGAAGATAAAATAAAAACAGTTTGGAAAGTTATAAATAATGAAACGAACAGGAAAAAAGTACGAAACACTGATTACACATTGGAGACTTCACGTGGTGCAATAAGCTCTAACTTAGAAGTAGCTCAAGAATTTGTACATTTCTTTACTAATATACCATCTAAAACGACGGAACCTATAAATTCTTCACCCGATGTCTCAATTCATTTATTAAGAGCGAATGTCCCAGGCTGTCCGGTTGAATTTCAATTTAAACATGTAAATCCTATGATAGTTATTAAAGCTTTTCGGCAAATTAAAATCAAATTGACCGAAGATCTATGGGGATTATCTATCAAAGTTTGTACATCCATAATGGAGACTATAGCACCATACTTAGCTTTAATATTTAATTTATTTATTTATTTATTTATTTATTAAAGGCAAACCAACAGCTTCTGTATACAGCATAACTTAATTTGTGTGTGGATCAAGGAGTCTTCCCGGATTTAATGAAATACAGTAAGGTTATACCACTTTTTAAATCTGGGGACAGTAAAGACGCCAACAATTATAGACCAGTATCCGTGCTGCCGGTATTCAGCAAAGTATTCGAAAAGGTAATGCTCAATCAAATGCTTAATCATTTTAACACCAACCAAATCTTACACGATCAGCAATATGGTTTCACCAAAGGACGTTGTACGACTGACGCCGGTGTCACCTTATTAAAACACATATTTACAGCGTGGGAGGAGGCTCAAGATGCCATAGGAATCTTTTGCGACCTCTCGAAGGCATTTGACTGCGTAAATCATGAAACCTTACTCTTGAAACTTGAGCATTACGGACTAGGTAAACTTGCGCTCAGTTTAGTAAAATCTTATTTAAATGATAGACAACAGCAAGTCCAAATTAATGGTGTCAATTCACTGGGTCTAAAAGTAAAAATGGGTGTTCCACAAGGCTCGATTTTGGGTCCTTTCCTCTTTTTAGTTTATATTAATGATCTACCCCATTTATTAAAAAAACAACCACAAATGGTGTTATTTGCTGACGATACTTCCCTAATTTTTAAGATAAATAGACGTGCATCAAATCTTGACGACGTAAATAACGCCCTACTGCAGGTCCAAAATTGGTTTACTGCAAATAATTTAGTATTAAATGGGAAAAAAACGAAATGCATAAGATTTGCTTTACCGAATGTTAAAAGTAGTGATTGTGATATAGTGTTGAATAGGGAGAAACTAGAATTCGTTGATAAAACAGTTTTCCTGGGGATCACTCTCGACTCAAGGCTGCAATGGAGTCCGCATTTAACATCTCTTGCAGGACGGCTAAGTTCAGCAGCATATGCTGTAAGAAAAATCCGTCAATTTACTGATATAGATACCGCAAGGCTAGTCTATTTCAGTTACTTTCATAGTATAATGTCTTACGGTATTTTACTATGGGGACGGGCTGCAGATATCGACTCTATTTTTATTCTGCAGAAAAGAGCCATTAGAGCAATATATTGCCTCCGCAGACGCGATTCTCTAAGGGAACTGTTTAAAAACATTAACATCATGACGGTACCTTGTCAATATATATATGAAAACATCATGTACGTCAGGAAAAATCTTAATCTTTTCAGTAAAAGAGGTGAAAGACACAATTATAGTACTAGAAATAGGGATCAATTAGTTCAACCGGGTTTCAGACTGGCGAAAGTAGACTCATCTTTCATGGGGTACTGTTTAAAATGTTATAATAAAATACCTCCCCACATACTACAACTAAATGAAACTAAATTTAAATCTTGTATAAAACGCACACTATGCTACGAAGCATATTATAAGCTGGGGGATTATATAGGTGACAAAAATGCTTGGCTCAACGCTGGTCCAGCTCCACAAGGGCGCATAAACTAATTTAATTTTAGCATTCGGAAATATTGTCGGAGCTGCTGAAGATTGCATAAATTATCTTTGAATTGTATAACTTCAATCTCGTAGTATTATATAATCTCATAGCACATGTGTGAGCACTGTGACCATGTACCTTCTATGAAGCTACCATTTACTGAGTACGTCTTTCATTGACTTGAATGTGCCCTGGCGGCTGAGAGTATGTCATGCTCACTCAAATGTCTCGCTGGTGGTGGCGTGTGTGTTGGATCATTAAGTGCCCTTCAAAATGGTTGAGCTGAACGGTGCTGATCCATGCGTCATGTTCGTGAACGGGCGCCGTCAGTAGGGACTGGTCATCTCTTATCTGCCACGGCTTATTTTAATTTTTGAATTGTTTTATCTTTTTATAACGGACGCTTTTTACGTCGCACGTCTTTCTACATTGGTCTCACATGTATAATTTCGACATGAATGATGTAACCAATATTTTGTAACAACATTATGATTTAAAAGAGTGTCCGTGGAGTTTCTTGCCCGTTCTTCTCCATAGGAACCTACGCTTTGGAATGGGCAACTAGCTTCATATTTCTGACTGACTGACCCCTTGACAATTCAAAAGTGCCTGTAAATGGTTTAATTGAAATAAATGCTTTGAGTTTGAGTTTTTGATACGGACTATGAATATATTTCCAATCATGCCCTAAGGGGTAAAATATTGGGCACGCCACTATTGCGGCGATAAGTCCCCTCTTTGAGGAGTGGCTAGAGAGGCGCCACGGCGTCCTCACCTTCCGCCTGACGCAGGTCCTCACCGGACAAGGTTGTTTCGGGAGGTTCCTGTTTCGTATCAGGCGGGAGGAAACGCCCAGGTGTCATAACTGTGTGGATCGCCCGGAGGACACGGTGGAGCATACGGTGGAGGTCTGCCCGGCTTGGGCAGAGCATCGCCGTGTCCTCGTGGAGGCGATCGGTGGCGGGGATCTCTTGCGTCCGGCCCTGGTCCAGGCCATGGTACGGAGCGAGAGGGCATGGGACGCCGTCACCTCCTTCTGCGAAGCAGTAATGCTCGTGAAGGAGTAGGCAGAACGCGTGAGGGAGAGGCAAATTTCGTGCCCTCACGCCTTTAGCCGCCGCAGGAGACGCCCCGTCGGGAATCGCAGGCCGATTCCCGGCCGCTGTAGGCGCGGGTTTGCGGACGGTGAGCAATGGGTAGCTCGCCGTCCGATAAGGACCAGGCCCGGGTCGACGGCGCGTTGTGTTCCACGCGCGCCTCAAAGAGATGTCAGCAAATGAAGGGGTCCGATAGGACCGATGCCTGCCGGGGTTGCGGGAAAGTCCGAAAGGGATACCGTGGCCCCTGGCAACGTACAGGCAACGAAAGGAACACGGGTGGTTTTAGTCATTGAGAGTCTGAATAAGAATAAGAATAAGAAATTTTATTTGCTCAACCCTTTGACACGCCCTTCCGCTCCATCCAGAGCGGGGGAAGTTATTTGATAACTTCCCACCCAAAAAAAAAGGGGGTAAAATATGGGTGATTTTAAAAATCACATTTATTTTTTATTTACCTTTTTTTAAGAACTTATATCTCTTAAAAAGAGGTAAATTAAAATTTAAATATAATTCTCAATTTTAAAATCATCGCCTATTTTACTCCCGTAGGCGATGATTTTTCTAAAACGCTGAAATTCGTAATTCTTTATTTCTTAACAAAAACATACATTTGAATTTTCATAGCCCTAACTTAAGGAATGCTGGGTTTCCCATACAAACTTTCATTCCCTATGGTGATATAACCCTTTACGGTAATTTTTAGACAAAAAGTAGCGTAATTTAGGTGTTAAAAAGGCATTTGGAAAGTTTTTAAATACTTTTTTTACATCTAAAACTAAATAAATCGGTGTTACGATATTAATTATTGCTTTTCATAATCAATATTTTAGTTTACTAGTTAGCCATATTTCTTATTTCCATACAGCAATATCGCCAAATTAATCAAAACAGCGAAATATTTGACAGTTATTTGCGACGTTTCACACTTTCTATATAATCAAAAGCTCTTAAGTTGTCATCAAAATCCATTCCGTAGTTTAGAAGAACAACGTCGTCACACAGACAGACGCGAAAAGCGCCTTTAATTTATAAATGTATATAGATAGTTACCTAATCTAGGCTTTGGTTTCTATTCCAAATAGTAGTTAAACTTTTTCAAGGCTATCTAGGTTATTACATGTCCAAGAACGCCTACTAATTTAGTAAAACTTGATTCGCAAGAATCGAATAGCATCTAGGTTCGGTTTTAAAACGCGTTTTATCTCATTATGTTAATAAAAAAGATACTAACCGTAAAGATTATTATAGAAATATCCTTATCCAACCAGTTATCTAACATACAATTAAAAGGCAACAGGGCCTGCGAGGAATTTGAAAAATAGGTATTTGAAGAAATGAAATGAAATGAAATTGTTTATTCTGTAAATAGGATATTGGAATCACGTTTACACGTCATCTTAAAAAAAAAATTAAAAATTAGCTAGATGAGTTCGGCGTTTCCTATCTGACTACTCTGAGAAGAAAGGCCGAAACAAACTCAGAGGTCACAGTCTCTATTAAAGTCCAGACATAATCTTGGTCAGGCCATATAAGGACCATGTAGATTAGTGTCTGAAATGGTATTTTGAGAAAAGAACCACACAGATTTGAGTGGACCTGTCCTGTCAGTGCAAGCATTTGTCAGTAATCGTGGAGCTCAACCCAGAACTTAAGGAGCTCAACTCGACGAACAATACCAAAGAAAGGACATTTGGGTAGGCCTCATAAACTACTCAAACTGCCAGAAAGAAACTATTGCCGTCGTCTTACCTAAGGTCTGCCCGCATAAAGTGCGATAGGGACAGCTGCAGCTCACATGGATAATATCACAAAAAAAAATTAAGAGATCGACGTTTCGTATTCCCCTTTTTTCTCCTCGAAAACTGAGCCGAATTAATTAATTTTTACTTTAAAATTTTAAGAAAGAGTCTATCCTATCATTTTCTTTTATGTTAAATGATTTTCGAATTTGTCTGGTAGTCCTCTAATTACGGCGGTAAAAATGGGGCATTTTTGTAATTTTTGGAGGGTCATATTTTCTTTACCAATACGTTGCTGAGAAAAAAGAAATAATAGGGACATGTCTGCAGCAGACCTTGATATATTGTGAAAAAAAAAAGATTGCTCTAGAGGCATTATTCAGGAAGAAAAAAGGGGAATACATTTGTATGGAGAATCGCAGGCCCTGTTCCCTCTTAATACTCAAAAATATTCAGAGATACTCGTGAACAAAGGAACCACTGTTTAAAATGCTTACAAGATTTTGTAATGTCCGTGCGGTTAACATTCGTCGATCGTTTGCGTTGGTTATCGATTATTGATATCTCGATCTACCTAGCCTTTTTCCAACTATGTTGGCCTTTTCCCAACTATGTTGGGGTCGACTTCCAGTCTTACGGTATGCAGCTCAATAGCACTATCTTACATAGATTTTCTTACAGTATTCGACTGCCTTTTTGACCTAGTTACCGGGTAACGTGATACCCGTGGATAACACCGGTTGTCGGGCTTTTGGGCTTATAGTCAAAGTCAAAGTCAAATCATTTATTTCAAATAGGCCCGTATAAGGCACTTTTGAACGTCAAAAATTTACAAAAAAAAATAATTGATTCTAGTTGCCCCTTCCAAAAGGTAGTTTTCGTATGGAGAAGAATGGGCAAGAAACTCCACCGTTACTCTTTTAAAATGTTTTACAATATTTTGTATAAGTACATTAGTTATATAACTATATGTGAGGACGATGCACCTAGAATAAAATTATTATACCACAATAGGTAAAATGAATTAAGAATAAAAAATGAAGCAACAACAGATAAACTAATTATGTGATATATACATGGTGCTTATAAAAAAAACGACTGTCAAAGATGTACGAATGACAGGCACGGAGGGGTCTCCATATTATTATGTAATGGATGGTCACCAATACACGATCCGACCGCGGCAAGTTTAGCTTAACCTTTGATCGACCCCATTGGCTGTTATCATTTAGTCACGAGCCCCTCCGATTATTGATATCTAAATCATGAAATAAAAACTGTTTTACAAAAAAAAAAAAACAACCAAATATTAAAATATATTTTTTTACAAAAAAAAAACTACCGTATTCCACAAAAATACACTTAAAAGTGAAAAATAACTTTAATATCGGGAGTTCGTGGTGCTTTTTGGAAGTCGGCTGTTTATTTTTTTTGTAAAAAGGTTTTTATTTTTCACTTTTTAGTTGTGATACCTACCCCACACTAATTCGTATACAAGTCAAATAATGGAAACATAACAAAATATTTATCAAAAATTAACGAATCATTCCACTTTCCAGTGGTATCTGCCCCACTAGTTCGATTTGGTGGGGCAGATTCCACTAGTCTAAAATCTTGATGGATTATATAATATATTCTTTATTTCGGACTACACGTACAAGTACATACAATCCATATAGTGTTAGTAACAATGACTTAAAAACTATGTTAGTAAACTTTTACAAACTAAACAACTAAAACTGCCGTGGCCCAACACACGTTGGCACGTGCCTCCGTACCCAGTGCCTTATAAAGGGACTGTCCACATTATCTGATAAGGTTTTAAGTATGTTGTTGGAGCTTCCGCGCAACCTACCCATTATTGACGCTGTTCTTTTCCTGGTAATGGCATGAAAATCGTCAACACGGGCTTCCGTGAACATCTGCGAAGCGCTGCAGAAGCGCGGAAGCCGCATCAACATCCTAAATCCATTATTATATTGGACGCGCAGGACATTGTAGGATCTCTGAGTATACTTCACCCACAAGCTGCACGTGTAGAAAGTTTGGCAGTATGCCTTGAAGTGAGACTTTTACATCCTTACTACAACGCGCAAACCTGCGGGCTACCATATTACATCGAACCGCCAACGCCCTCCGCTCCCTCTCTATATCAGCATCGTCAGATAAGTCCTCCGTGACTATATGCCCTAGGTATTTAAACTGTGTGACTCTCTATAGTGGCTTTCCGCTTAAAGTCACTGGAGGAACATTATCCAACGAGCTAGACTTTGATTTAAAAATCAAAAGCTCACTTTTCTTGGCATTATAAGTGAGTCCATGTGACGCAGCATAGGACTCACAAACAGCCAACAACTTCCTGAGTGCGCTGATTGATGGACTCAGCAAGACCATGTCGTCTGTGTCGCTGAGATTATTTACCATAATGCCATCAATCGAGCAACCGAAGTTAGTCTCGCTAAGCTCACCAATCAACTGGTTCATGTAAACGTTTTAACGTTTACAGGGTCGGGTACGTAGGTCCACCCTGTCTAACACCACACCCCAAGACGTACTTGTCAGAGTGAGCACCTGCCCATCTTACACTGTTAGTGTGCGAGCCATACCAAAACTTCAGTACATCAATAAGCTCCTCGGGTACCTCCAGCAGTTTAAGCTTCGACCAAAGCTTCTCGTATGAAACCAAGTCAAAAGCCTTGGAGAGGTCGAGAAAAGCAGCAGTTAAGTAAAATATAACTAGGACTGGTAGCGTTAGACTTAGTACACTACCTAGGTATCTAGGTGGTGTTTTTAAATGAAAGTACAAAAATAATTGTTTGGTAGTTTGTGGAAGGTAGTTGTTTCTGGAAGGAACAACTAGTAAATAAATAGTAAAAATCACAGATTAATGACACGATTTGTTACAAATCAAATCAAATCTAAGTGAATATATGTCCTAGTTACATTTTACTTAGAAATACATTTCTTTCTTTTCCAAACAAATATAAAATACGAGCATACCTACCTACACAAATTCTAAGGTGTGGACGAATTCATGCCATGGGGCAGAAATGCATTTGCCCCACCAGTGGGGGGACTTGGTGGGGCAAAGTGGAATGATTTAAATTAACCTCTTTGTGGGTGAAAAGAGGGGGATACAGTTTTTATGAAAGATCTTATTCATTTGGTTTAGAAAACGTGGTATAAATTTATCTAGGTAATCATAAAGATGAAATCATACATTTTTCAAGACTGGCTTGAAAGTGTAGAAAGGGCGTTAAATTTTTTTTTTTGCACCTCAATGACATCTATTTGCCCAAAATGACCATATTAAGTTGGGCGATCACAGTCCATAAATTACAGGGTGCCACCCTCGAAAGAGCTGTGATCAACCTTGGTAAAAAAAACTTTGCAAAAGGGCAAATATACGTCGCAGTTAGTCGTGTCAGAAGTTTGGAAGGCATAGTTTTATCAGATTTGGACGGCAACAAATTATTAAAGCGACCACACGACGACAGATCATTGACGGAAATAACGAGGCAATGAAATTTGTTCTCTGACAATCAAGTCCACACATAACATACGACTCAAATAGCGCAATTTATTTGCCGGGATACTATTTAAATCATTTATAGGCAGAGTACATCTCATGGCAATTCCAATAAGCCCAAACACGGCTAGGATACATTGTTTTATGGCGGAGTTCCGGTGCCATCCTTCCGGATTCATCTTCAGATGAAATACTAATCATTGAGTAGTTCCGTTGGCCATCTGTAGTATTCTTCATCAGTTCCACTTCACCAAATGATACTTTCTGAATGAAAATGCTTAACTTGTTGCTGAAAATACTTAAATCGCTATGTACATGCCTATAATATTTGAGGAGTTCCCTCAATTTGTCATGGAAAAAATCGGTTCATAAATTACGGAATTATGAGGTAACATAAATAAAAAAATACAACCGAATTGATAACCTCCTCCTTTTTGGGAAGTCGGTTAAAAATAAGAATGATCGTACAAGTTTCATACGTGTACAACCCAGTTATTAGGTAATACGAGTACAATCTCAACCTGGTACCCTATCTCAATATCTTGGTCAGCAAATTGGTAGCCAGACTTTTGGGCTTCTAACTACCCGTAACGACTGTCTATAAATGACAGCCAGCACCATCATAATCTATAAATGACAGCCGGCACCAACAGCTTAACGTGCTTTCCGAGGCACGGAGGGGTCTTGATCGACCCGTGAGGCTGTTATTATTTATAAAGGTGTTCAGTAGGAACTTCTGGATTTCGCCCTCTATTATTACATGGAACAAAGATAATTGGAAATTACACATCTCTGCCTATACCTGCGAAGTAAGCGTGATATTATGTTATGTTTCATTTTCAGATTTATGGGCGCTGCTGAAAAAAATTACGGATTGCTCACTACAGCAAGGTGGCGTTATTTACGGAAAAATAGGATCACAAATTTACTACGGTAAGTAATTTTCTACAACTCTTACACCTGCATCATAATTGCGTTACACACTTTCTCCGGCAGTTCCGAAAGTGTGTTTTGATAAACATACAGCGTTAAATATCGCTGGGGTTGGATCAAGTATCGTTTGGCAGTTGTATGGGGGTAAATGGGGTTAAAGCTGGCAGGGGTTGGGTCTCCGATTATAACGCTACCACTCTTATTCAACGGTAACTCGTATTTTTCGAGAAATTAATAAAAATTGTTTTCAATCAGATAAAAACCGATAGGTTACAATAACTAAATTTCTCAAAAACAGTGCATTACCTTTTCGTGGGAGCGGTGCCAGGGGAGAGGGGGCACACCTCCCCCACCCACAGCCTCCTCCTTCTGCCAAAAGATGCAATTTTTTATAAAACAAACTTCTAAGAAAATATTAGAATAGCCCCGCGCATTTGCCGCCGTGAGGATGTGTAGTAGTACCCTCGACAACAGGAGCGTCGTGAGTTGTGTTCGGGCTGAAACCCAAACTGTACCGGGCGCGGCGTCTGATGTGGTGTCGGATGGCGCAACAGGAGCGTTTTTCAAACACCTTGGAGGTCTTGGGCAAGAGCGTGATCGGCCGGTTACTCCCCGGCTTCAAGATGTTTTTCCCAGGCGTGGGCAACATGATGACCTTTCCTAGCTTCCAGCAGGAAGGCGCCGGTGCGGAGCATGCCGTTGTAGACGTGAGCTAGTGCCGCCACCGTTCTAGGTGGCAGGTGTCGTAGTGCGGCGTTTATGATTCCGTCCGCACCGGATACCTTCTTTGTCTTGGCCTGATTGCTCTAAGTACTTGGCCCGGGGAGACAAAGAGCGTCTTGGAGCTAGTTTTCCTTTTAACTTCGTTATTATATTATTTTATTACTAATACTACTGCCGTGAATATTTTCACGTATCCAAAATCAACCGTTTAGCTAGCAGGGAAGGGGGGTAGGGGCAGCGTTTAACTTTAATAGTAAGCTTAATATTTCGCAAGCGGATCTCTGAATCGAAAAATGGTTTTTACACTCCCGCAATATTTTTGAAGGGCCTATCCAACGACACATTACAATTTGGGATAGACGAGAAAAATAAACATCCCCACTTAACGCGGAGGGCGGGTACAAAAAAAAAAAACTCATGCATAATAACAGCTTTGTAATGCTAAAAGTATCTTATCAAAGCCGGCGGACAGACAGACGGATGGACATGGCGAAACTATAAGGTTTCCTTGTTGTTTACGGCACCCTAAAAATGAGCATTTCAATCATTTTTTACAGGCATATCAGACCCTGAAGATGCTCTTTTGGTGGCCAATACCTGTTTGAAGAAACATTTTTTGTATGGATTTATAAAATATTGGCTGGGTGAAGGACTAGTTACAGGATCTGGTAAGATATTCCTGCTCTTGTTCGATCTTACTTTGGATCGGCGCAACTCGTTAGCTTCTTCCTTTAATTATGGATTGTTAGGGTATTATCGAAATTATTATAATTACTAAAACAGCAATAAACTGGAAAATACACCACACTGTACACAACGTTTAAAGTAATTGATTACTTATTTTATGTTCTCATTATAATATGGTCTTAGTTTTGTATTATTATTATTTCTTAAATTTATCTTACGCACAAATACAATAAATAAACATATATTTTTATTTGTATGACTTATATGTACATACTATGTTCAGCTGAATCACACGTATTTCAGTGAAAAATAATACTTACCCGATTTATTACGTCACACAGGAGGACGTCAATATGTCATTCCATAGGTAATTGCTGAAAACCAGCGCCGTTGACCTTAGGTTCGTCCGAAGTCACAGCATTTCGCTGAGCAATGACCTATTCTTGCACAGATGCGACGCACAGCTTAATTTTTATTATTATTTGTTACAAAATCAGTTAACTCTGCAATCGGCATATGTATTATAAATATGGCATTTTCTTTAAATCCAGGAGGTCATTGGTACCATCACCGTCAAATGATAAAATCGAGTTTCAGCCTGCCAATAATAAATGGGTACATCGAAGTGTTTAACAGCCAATCAAGGGCATTGCTGAGCGATATAGACCATAACGAAGGAAAAGGAAAATTTTATCCTTCACCATACATGAAACAATTTGCTCTGGGAACATCTTACTGTGAGTGTGTTAGTTGTACAGTCGAGCAAACTATTTGTTATAGAGCCAACCATATTCATCTTTTTACTAATTATAAGTACACTGCCAATATAAATTTTGATTGTGTGCATAGTAAATTTTGAAGCTTATGGCATATATTAAAGCCGCGTCCTATTTAAAAGCAATCGTCGCGCGAATACGCGATCGGTTGCGTGCAAAACCGTAAGGCCCTCTATCGGCACCACCACACTTATAGGTTCATCGAAAAAAAAGTTGAACGATCGTGTACTTCCGCGACTATAGCTTTTAAATAGGACGCGGGGTAAGAGGGTGACGTAATGAATTGAATACTCAGCATAATCACAGCATTGTTTGAAAGTGTTTAGTTGCATGTTAGCTGCCTGTAGACCAAATAATCAGTTCCACTGTACTTCTTATTAGTCACTCCTTGGCAATGACTCAAGCGCTCCAGCGACACGCGTCTTGCGACAGCGACAAAACAAATGTTAGAAGTTGTTTAGAGAGTCTTGAGTCACCGTGATGCGACTTGCGTAGCAGCGTAAACACGTGACGAGCAATTTGACGCGCAAGTGAATCATTATGTACTAGCTGATTAGCGCGGCTTGTACGACCGGCAAGCGCAGTCTGAATAGTCGCCGTCGCTACTGCCAGTTTGGTGTCGTTCATGGCATGAAGTCGAGCACGCGTGTCGCTTGTCGCAAGACTCATTGCCCGAGGTCGTGAACGGGGCCCATTATCTCTAACTTAACTTCGCAAGACGATTTAATTTGTGATTGTAATTTCAGTGACTACGTTTGGAAAGGTCGCAAATGAGAATTTCTGTCCAAAGTATATGAAAGCAGCCGAAGAAATGTTGTACCGTGTGGTGCGAAGATTCCAGAAGATTTGGCTGCATAATGAGTTTATATACAAGTTGCTAGGACAAAAAAAGAAAGAATCTGAACTGGTGACTACTGTCAATGAAATATCAGATGAGGTAGGAGTATATTACAGGGTAAAATTGTCAACAGGTAAAAGGAGACTAGGTGACTCTGCCTAACGCTAACTGCTTAACACTTTTGGCTGAAGCCCAATATCGTATGTTCCAATGGAAAGATCTAGCCAAGGAGAATATTTCGCCAAAAAAATCCTTAACTTCAGGTCGCGAGTAGTCACCTATTTAGGTCATTTATTACTCCGAACTGACTAATAATTACCAACTGCCTTGTTAGCAGCAAAGGTTCTCCTCAAAAAGCTCTTTTCATTGGTGCATATCACATGGCTATTGGGCCAAGAAAATTTCTTAACTTCGGTGCTCAAGTAGTCATACCCTGTTTATCTCATTAACTAAAACTGACTAAATATTTAGCATTGTCATGTTAGTAGGAAACGTGCCCCTTGTCAAAGTCAAAGTCAAATAATTTATTTCAATTAGGCACAAAAAAGGCACTTTTGAACGTCAACATTTACAAGCTTGCTTGCTTGAAAAGCTTTTTCCATTGGTATTATATACCATGCCCTGGAAATGATTAAGCAGAAACCCATAGTTCGGTGCCCATTCTCCTTTATATTAAAAACGACTTAAATTTTAAGCTTTTAATAAATACACTAGACCAATATTATGCATTCCGATCTCAATTTGTATGCAAAACCAAAAAAATACGACAAAAGAGACCAGACCATGTTAAGTGTCCAAATTAGTTTGCAAAAATCCATGTTAACATAATATATTACTTTAAGTCATGGGATTAGTATAGCTGCAAAAATATCTTTTTGCGCGTGGCCATAAATCGAAACTAACAACACCGGGTTTACCAACAGCGCTCCCCTTTTTTTTATTTTTTTTTTTGTATGGGAAATTAGATCGGGAGGGCGTGTCAGACTCTTACTAACTAAAACCCACCCGTGTTCCTTCCACCAGGGGCCACGGTATCCCTTTCGGACTTTCCCGCAACCCCGGCAGGCATCGGTCCTAGCGGACCCCTTCATTTGCTGACATCTCTTTGAGGCGCGCGTGGAACACAACGCGCCGTCGACCCGGGCCTGGTCCTTATCGGATGGCGAGCTACCCATTGCTCACCGTCCGCAAGCCCGCGCCTTCGGTGGCCGGAAATCGGGAATCGTCTCCTGCGGCGGCTAGGGGCGTGAGGGCGCGAAATTTGCCTCTCCCTCACGCGTTCTGCCTCCTCCTTCTCGAGCATTACTGCTTCGCAGAAGGAGGTGACGGCCTCCCATGCCCTCTCGCTCCGGACCATGGCCTGGACCAGGGCCGGATGCGAGAGATCCCCGCCACCGATCGCCTCCACGAGGACACGGCGATGCTCTGCCCAAGCCGGGCAGACCTCCACCGTATGCTCCACCGTGTCCTCCGGGCGATCCACGCAATGATGACACCCGGACGTTTCCTCCCGCCTGATACGAAACGGAAACCTCCCGAAACAACCATATCCGGTGAGAACCTGCGCCAGGTGGAAGGTGAGGACGTCGTGGCGCCTCTCTAGCCACTACTCAAAGAGGGGACTTATCGCTGCAATAGTGGCGTGCCCAGCACTGGGTTGCGACAATCGCAAACAGCGCTCCCCTGACAACGACATTCAAGCGCCAATAGATCCTTGTAGTTGTGTACGCACTCACCCTCTTTTACAATGACATACGAGCATATTTTAGCCGATGACGGATAGATCAAGTCAATTGGACTCATAGTCACACTATATCATCACACCAGTGTGACTTACAGGAATTTTTTTCGTGTTAGTCACACTGCTCATATTTTTACACCATTTACCACTTGCCATTATCAACTAGTGTGATGAGATAAATATTTGTTTCAATAAGACTTGATTTTAAACTTGATGCATCTCTTATATGTTTCACCGTAATATTGTGAGAGCGTTTAGTTTATAATCTATCTGTATTCTTTCCGTTAAATTATAAACTGTCGAAACATTGTGAACTAGGTGAAATGGGTAAGGTTAGGTTAGAAGTGTGAACGAAACGAGCGAGCCGAGCGAGCGCTTCTTCTAAGTTGCTCGCAGTTAGAAACGCTATTACGTCACAAGCAAGTTTGATACCAGCCAAACTATTCTGTAAAAATATCACAGTGAAAACTTAGGCGAAGTGAGCGTGAAGTGAGTTATAATTCCATTGATGGTAGGGATGGACAATATTGACAGCTCACTTCACCTAAGTATTCACCGTGAGATTTTTATAGAATAGCACTGCTGTTCACAATTTATCGGTTACCCGTGGATAGATTATAAAAACTATCGAATATAATGCGTTAAATTGTAAATAGTTTGTTGCAATGCACAATTTTTCGACTGGTGTGACTACGAGTCCGCACCCAAGAATCTCTGAATGTCTGAAGATACACATTACATAAAATAAGGTTATTCAGTAAGTTGATCTTCAGCCAGCGATAATCCCAGAACTTTTGAAAATAAAACTGTGTCTTTTTCTTCAGATAATACGTACAAAGAGATCATTTTTATATGAAAATACACGTCCCGTATCTACATGTAAGTATTATTTAATTATTTTCTTATTGAACTTCATCTCTGCTCAATATTGCAGTTCACAGCCAAAATCATTGAACAAATAAAAATAAGTTCAGTTTGGTTCAAAATTTTGTAATGATTTTGACTGCCTCCTTGATCTAGTAGTTTTTCCATCAGGAATTTCTCAGTAGCAGTCCGGGGTTTTGATTTGTGCCTGGCAATAGGCTAGCTCCCCATTACATGCGATTTAAACATAACTGGTAAAATGTGGGTGTACCTGCTGGGTTAATAGGCGTGATTTTATTTGTGTATTTATTTTTACAGATGTGTCATACCAGCCGCTCTTAGACCTGATGCTGGAACATACTAGAAATCCCTTCACTGACCAGGAGATCACAGAAGAACTACATACTGTTATTGCGGCTGCGTTCGATACTACATCACATTCGTTGGATACTATTTTTGTAATGATAGGATCATTCCCAAAAGTTCAAAAGAGGATGTTTCAAGAGTACGTTGCATTTTTTACTAAGAAAAGGAAGATTACGTGTAAAACCAAGAGTTTAGAGTGAAGAGGCTTATACTCAGCAGTGGGTGGAACAAGACTGCTAATAATGATAAAGTTTAAAAAGTAGGGCCCATCTTTTATCATCTGATCTGTTATGACGTAAGGACCCGAGACGTTAACTTTAACGGCCTCAAACTCAAACTCAAACTCAAAGCATTTATTTCAAATAAACCAATTACAGGCACTTTTGAATAGTCAAGGGGTCGGTCAGTCAGAAATATGAAGCTAGTCGCCCATTCCAAAGCGTAGTAGGTACCTATGGAGAAGAACGGGCAAGAAACTCCACGGACACTCTTTTAAATAAAATAAGATGGTTACATAATATTGGTTACATCATTCAAGTTGAAGTTATACATGTGAGAACGATGCAAAACATTAAAAGCGTCCGTTAGAAATAAAAATATAAATTAAATTAAAATCGCCGTGGCAGCTAAGAGATGACCAGTCCCTACTGACGGCGCCCGTTCACGAACATGACGCATGGATTAGCACCATTCAGCTCAACCATTTTGAAGGGAGCTAAATGATCCAACACACACGCCACCGCCAGCGAGACATTAGAGTGAGCATGACATACTCTCAGCCGCCAGGGCACATTCAAGTTCGGCTTGTCCCCAAGTTCAATGTCGTTTAGCGAGCTTTAGAAAGGGCCACCAAAATTTACAAAACTCAAATTATTTTGATTTGTAAAAAAAAGTAAAACCAAAAATTGTGCTTTCATGAAATTAACGCTATGTTGGGATCTCTGAGATATCAAATCAAGAATGAGGTGACCTGATAATGAGTTTGGAACATAGCTTACAGAATAAGCAAGCTAAAGTGGCAATACACTTGCCAGTAGAGCTGATAACAATATACCCGGCAGCAGAGCTGATGACAATATACCCGCCAGTAAAGCTGATGACAATATACCCGCTAGTAGAGCTGATGCAAACGAGGTGGGGTGACTGTCTTCACCGGATGGCTGGAAGCTGCCGGATGAGAGCGGTTTCGAATGGCGTGCGATTGGAGCGGCCTATGCTCAGCAGTGGACTGGTGTAGGCTGATGGTGATACGATACAATTTCATTTAATTGAATACTAGCTTTCGTCCGTCACTTGTATATCTTCATCCTGGATATTTGTATACAAATATTCAGGATGGAAAGTGAGTTAGGTCCTTCTCCATGTCCCAGACTGCCTATCTGTCAAATTTCGAATTTTGTGAAAAGCTTAAAGACAGACAGACAGACATAGTTCTGCCCTCCTAACATATACAAACGTAACTACCCAAGGTATAGGTACGAGATTCATTTAAAATTAAATGCCAACATCCGGGATTACTACATAAGTTGTTTGGCCAAGTGTGGCCTAACAAGCGCGATTTCATATTACACTATAATCGAAAAACAAAATGATGACAATATTACCAGTCATAGATAAGATAGTAGAAAAATACGTGTGTCAACCAAATCAGAATTTTTACATAAAAAATTATATCTTATCGAGTTTTCAGTTTGGCTTTCAATATATCAACTTCAATTCTGCTTTATAAATTCACAGATGAAATAAACCAACACCTCAATTATAAAAAAAACATGTTATCCTATTATTCATTGATTTTAGCAAAGCCTTTGATACTCTCAGGTATGATACACTTAAAAACAAGCTTGATAATATAGGGGTTTTAGGCCCGATATTAAACTGATGCAAATATTATTTAAAAAACAGAACATGCCGTGTAACAATCAGCAATGAACTCAATGACGAAGTGGTAGTAGATACGAGAACAGCACAAGGCTCAGAATAGGGCCCTTGCATTATTTAGCCTACGTCAATGACACGGAGAATGTTATAAGCAATTGCTCAGTCTATCAGTACGCGGACGATACCTATCTCGTAGCAGCTGTTAAAGACTTTTCTAAGGCTGAACAATAGATTCAAAATAATTTTGATAATTTGTGCAAGTGGTCTCATGATGCTGGACAGGTGCTTAATGCTGGTTAAACTAAAACTATCCACGTTCGGTCTAATCACTTACTCAACTCTGACAAGCCAGTTAAAATAATTGCGCACGCTCACCAATGTTTGCATGAAGTGCAATTATCTAGGCTTGGTTGCAAATGTGTACCACTGGAGCAAGTTACTAACTACAAATATTTGGGCTTAGTCGTTGATGACAGATTTAACTGGGGCTATCACATAGAATCCATATTTTGTGATAAACTATGAGCAATGCTAGCAGTTCACCCCCTCCCGTACGTTACGCACTCCTCACCAATTACACATTGTCAGGTCGGAGGAAGTATTGTGATAAAATAGTGCTACATGCTCTGAGTTTACGCTTCTTTACCAGTATTTGGGCTCTGAGTTGAGAAGATTAGATCAGGGACTGTTATTTGGTTTTTTACCACAGTAAATATTGGACCATTGTATAAAATGTTTTTGCATCGACTAAAGCATACATTTTTATTCCATACTTAGCTGGTTTTAATGGAATATACTGACGAAAACTATACCTCTCTCGAAAGCAACCAACTCTTCATCTAATGTTAGGTACTCAAAAGGTATTTTGGCTCTTTCGTATGAAGATCGGCATATGTCGCAGATCGGTGCCAAAACATCAATCTTTACTCTTTCATCCCTGGTGATAGCATCATCAAATGTCATACCAATCAAATAAAATCAATATTTTTATATCAGTCCCATCAGTAGCCCATAGATCATTGAGGTTTTTTCTACCGGAACACAATAATCCAACTAAGAACAAAAGTTTCAAAACTGCTTTTATTTCAGTTTTAATTGGTTCGGAATACAGAGAATTTGTCTGTTGTCCAAGTGGTACCTGTACTCTAGCTATGCATACTTTTGCATTGGTATATTTCACTATCGTCTCTGATAATATCCAAAAAAATACTCAAAACATTCTTAATAACTTTTGTCTTTGAGTTGGCTCTCTACTCCCGGCAAATGTGTAATAATGTTTTAATTACACAGTACAGTACAGTTGCAACTATTATCTGATTACCTTAGCGACCGCCATCAGAGTGTAAAAATAGGTCAATGCATGAGTTCTGAACTTAAGAATAGCTGTTATGGAATCCCACAAGGCAGTATTCTGGGTCCTACTTTGTTTTTAATCTATATAAATGACCTATGCAATCTGACACTCCAAAAGGGTGTAATTATGTCATATGCTGATGACACAGCTCTACTGTTCGCAGCTAAATCAAAGGCCGAGGTCTATGAACTAGCACAAAATGGTTTTAATACAGTATTAAAACCATTTTGTGCTAGTTCTAATTGGTTTCATAAAAATCTCTTAACATTAAATACAGATAAAACCAAGTACCTATTATTTGCAATGAGAAACACTAATCCAACGCTTACTAATCTAAACATTCAAGCGCATAACAATTGTAATTTTCATTATGCTGACATTGCATGCACTTGTCCCACTTTAACTAAAACCGATCATATCAAATATCTAGGCGTCACGATTGATACAAACCTGAATTTCCGCAAACACATTGATTTATTATGCACCAGAGTGCGTAAATTAATATACATTTTTAAAAATCTACGTAACATTGCCAACTTTGAATTAATTAGACAGGTTTATTTGACTTTGTGTCAATCTATTATTACCTACTGCATAACGTCCTGGGGTGGTGCCGCTAAATCTATTTTACTGCACCTAGAACGCGCCCAAAGAGCAGTTTTAAAGGTTGCTACTTTTCGTCCATTTGGATTTCCTACACATCAGCTTTATATGGCATGTAAGGTGATAACAGTACGTCAATTATTTGTTTTGAATGTAGTTTTATTCCAACACACTGAACTTTATTTTAAGCCAGTGCCTTCAGATAGGAGAAGAAAAGATTTGGTTTGTGCTAACTCTCACACTAAACATGCTTTTGCTAATCGATTTTATTTATTTTTAGGGCCCTACTTGTATAACCAGTTCAACAGAGTGCTAAAGATTTATAGTTTAAGTTATAATAGGTGTAACCTACTAGTACAGGAATATTTAGCAAAACTCAATTATGCAGATACGGAAAAACTACTAGAAATTTTAAAATAAAATTTTCTATCTACCTACTCTACTTTCATATTATTCGTTAATTTATTTAAATATAATATATCTTATATAATCTAGTTCTAAAATAATATACCCAAATAGTTACTCTATAAGTTATTGAAAATATTATATCTTCTTCTTAATTTAGCTTCTAATAAACTTATTGTTGTCTTCTTTTTAAATGTTTGATGTAAATTGATGGCCTGAAACACAGGTTTTCACAAACCTATATCAGGCAGGTCTTAATTACAGTTAGAATTAAATATTACTCGAATGTAATTAATCTAAATCATAATTTTACTTTATTCTTGAATATTTTTTTATTTTTTTTAATTTATTTACGAATGTTAGTCCTTAGTGGCATACACTGATATGTAGACGGGCCCCCGAAACCCCAGCTCGTGCCTTGAAACTAATAATGATACCTACTACGCATAATAGTCGTAAGATAACACTTACGGTTATTATATTTTGGCAAGCCGGTTCCATACAGTTTTAGTTTACTAGACAAGATGATTTACGATTAAATTACGATACATCCGATTTTAGTAGTAGGTAGCTAAGTAAGAAATTATTATCAAAACTTGTTATAAGAACCGCAACTGATAGTTACTGCTGTCATGCTTAGCATTAAGTCACACATTTTTTTTAAATATACTAAACATATTAACGACGGTAATATCCTGATAACCTTGTTTTCAGTAGTAGATAATTACAATATTAATTTTCATTAGTAATGAAAACCACCGTAAATAATAGTCACTGTTGTTATGTCTAGTATTATTTTCACATAATAACTTAATATAGTTCAGATATCCACCGTATAGTTATGACGGTGTTTATTTTTGGGATAAATTTTGGATGCATTATCAAACATAAATAAACACGTTAAGCTAAAGGGCCGTAAGAGCTCAAGTGGTTTTTATATATAGTTTTCTGTGTGAGATGTCACGTCAATGTATAAAAACCGTAAGAGCTCTTGTACGTAAGGGCCGTACCCTTACGTACAAAAAAATTGGCAGTTATGCCGCATGACTAAAACTGTCTCCGTTAGAGTAGATTTTATCAAAAATACGTTAAAGAGAACATTATGATATATCTTGACCTAATCACGTTGATTCCGAATCAAGTATTAACTAATTTTTCATAAAATTGCTAGTTGCGTTTGTCTTAGTTCGGAGGGCAGTTACTTTCACATTTATAATACTAAGTTTGTCATTTTCAGAATTATGCAAGTTTTAGGTACAGATAGAGACGTGGCCAAGGAAGATTTAAGGAAGTTAGTATATACAGAAGCAGTGATTAAGGAGAGCCTTCGAATGTTTACTACGGCACCAATTATTTTAAGATCTATAGACAGAGATGTAAAACTTAGTAAGTTGATGGTTTTTATTGTTATGTTGAGTTGCTACAACATTTCTTAAAAGACAATATTTTTCGCAAAGCACAGGGACCGGACGTAGCGTGAACTGTGATGGTCAATCAACAAGGGTTCATGCTCAAATTAATTATTTTATCGTTATGCTTTTGTTTGTGCATTCCTGATCATCGCTCGTATATTATCAGAATATTTTGATTTGTCAAGATGCAGCATTTTTCCTTGCGTCATAACCGTAGCAAAGAACAATATATATTGGAAGACAGCTTATTAGAGAGTCTAACTCAAAATGGTAGCAGGATGCGTGAAAGATGTTTGTGCAAAAGACATTTGCGCGAACCCACTTGCGCAAAAAGACATTTCTCGGTGGCGCCATCAAAATTTTGATTATGACCCCATTATTGTTGTCAGCGCCCTCGAAAACCATGAACACGACATCCACTATGCAAAATTTACAAATTTTCTGTAGCGCCATCTCGAATTTTTATTTTGACCGCACTTTTTTTACCTCGAAAGCCATGAAAATGGGTGTCATGATTATGGTTTTCGAGGTCGAGGTCGATGTTGAAAAATAATTAGCACTTTTGCTCAATCCTTTGAAAGAATACAGGCGTGATGTTATGAAGAAATGTCATTCCTGCAACTTTTTCTCGTAAGTGTCTTTCGCGTGTCATTCGCGCAAATGTCCATTCGAGAAAAAAATCCAATCGTGCAAAAGTCCCTTCACGCCAAAGTCCATTCGCCAAGTGTCCCAAATCCGTACAAAATATGTAAGATGGACGTTTTAGGTCGCATGCGTCTTATGTCTGCATAGGGATTTGATTCGTATGTTAATGATATAAATTAGTAGTACTATAGTTATCTAAAATATAGGTACGTACCTACGGTTATTATTTTTACATTTGCCTTTTGTAAATTTTGATTATTTTGACTACTGGACAGACCCCTTCGTCCCCAATCTTTAGACTTCTGACTTCGTTTTACCATTTCTTCTCAGGCGTCGTCAGATAGAAAATGTCGACTCTATCTAGCTTATTTTTTAATTATTTTAATATGACATGTAAATGTGATTCCGATATCTTATTCACAGAATTTACAGAATAAACAATTTCATTTCAGTTCATTTCAGTCGTGCAGTTGTGAAATAGTACGCACGGGGCAAATAGTCATATGTACCAATAACGTTGTTCTGTGTAGCTATTAATACCTTCCATCATCTCATTATCTGCCTAGCCTTTTCCCAATTATGTTGGGATCGGCTTCCAGTCTAACCGGATGTTGCTGAATACAAGTATTTTACACCGAGCGACTGTCTGATGCTATTTTGTCCGGTATTATATTAATCCTTATGCAATAAAATATGTTATTTAAGTGGGTATTTCATTTAGATTAAAATATGCCTTGACGACATCATACATCATGAACATGCATCATTCAGCATGAAATACACAAATGAATACTTTCAAGATATCACAGATTCAAAATTACGCGTAACTAAATAATTATGGTTGAAGGCGGCGCAACGCTAGGACAGGAGTCAATGACCTTTACCTCGGCTATTACGTATGCGATCATCGCTTCGCTTAACTTTACGGCGAAAGCGTCAAGGTAGCCCGGGAAATTCCAATTTTCTTACGTTTTTTGCAATTTGCAGGTCATTATCAGGTTGTATGATGATCTCAATATGATTCGCAGTCGTATCAAATGTTTATTTATAGAATTATAATCATTAAAATCACCAATTCAACTCTCTAAGTTCATGTAATCCAATTGAATTAATATTTCATGAAATCATGTTATTTAAGGATTATGTTAACTTAAGGAGCTGTATTGCTGAATCTAATGATTATAATTCTGTAAAGTCATATTTGTTACGGATGCAAATCCAGTTTTAATCAACAGACAACCTGACACTGACCTGCAAATTGCAAAAAACTAAAGATAATTTGAATTTTGTGGGCTACCTTAGCGCATCCCCCTTAATCTCGGTAGTAAGTTCCCGTGGGATATTTTCCGACATCCACGCGGGCGAAGCCGCAGGTAAAAGCTAGTGATGAATATGGAAAAGCAACCATTTGCTAGATTTGTCATACTTACTGTACCGACTTGTATTTAAGATATTAGCCTACTCAAATATTACCATAAGAATCAAATTCCAATGAATATAGAAGATTTGAGACCTCGAAGAAAAATCTTACTTATTTAGCACTGACCCAAATTAATTGTCCACCACTGTTTATTATATATTATCTATATAAGATTTGTTATCAGTCTTAACTTTTTTTTTAGAGAATTACACGTTGCGTGCTGGTAGTGAGTGTGGCTTGCTATTACATGGTTTGCATCGTCATCCATCTTGGGGGCCTGACGCCGACCAGTTCAGACCAGAAAGATGGCTGGATACCGCCGCGTTGCCGACCAACAATACTACCGATGCAGCTTTTAGTTTTGGGAAGCGATCTTGTCTAGGTAGGTACCTACAGGGTGTAAAAAGACCCTTCACGAAGCCGTCATCTACGTAAGAAACTACGTGAAAATTCGCTGTTTACGGTAGCAACGCAAAACATTGTGCTTATGCATGTTTAGAGGCATGAGGAACAGGGTGTTAAGTTCACTCATCCTCTATAGAAAAGGGAGAATCCTCCGACCAGACGGGTGTCGTGTCTGGCGGACAACTGCTCAACGATTGATGTCGAATAGTCTTTGTATATGTCGTTCGCGCGGTAAACTTTAATTGCGCGATGCAGGATTTGTGTGACGTCAGGTCTTTGATGAGTAATTCGCAGGTGGCGATGTAGATTCCGCCACATATGGATTGGTACAGGGATCGTAGGAGTATTTAATTTTAAACTTGTTTTCTTAAAGAAACATTTAAAAAAAGTTTTAACATTTACTTTCAATAATAATATCTGTATCAAATTCAAAATATTTTATTTCACATAAACCTACATGGGCACTTATGAAACGTCAGAAGCTAAGTGAACGGTCCCAATTGGTTGTTCCCTATGGAGAAGAGCCAGCAAGAAACTCCACGGTTACTCTTTTAAAAGTAAATGGTATTTACAATATTTTCAAATTACAGTGTTAATAGGTATGAGAGGACAGTGTAGGCCTATCAACAAGAACCAGGTACTTAGCAAAATAGAAAATGGTCGACATATATACAGTCTGTTAAGCCTACAATGTTCTCACATTCACAAAATCTAAAAGAAAAGAATCTATATAAAAGCAAAATGAAATAATAAAAAGCTATTTAGACCAAATGACATTATTGCCACTACAGCTGTAACAAATCTAATTTATTATAAAAAATATAATATTTTAGGTAATGTCAAATGACGAAGAGATTATATCAAGGTAGTGTGTAAAATAAAAAAAAAAGGTAAAATAAAATAATCATCTTAATTTGGGAGCAGTTGATAGACATTTACATAGTTATGCCGTTAATGATGTACCAGGGAAGCCACATGTGCAGAAGGAATTATTGCCAAACCTCCTTGTCTTTAACGTAGTCTTTAATCTTATAATATGCTTTTTTGATAAGGACACGTTTGATGTGGGTTTTGAACTTTCCATCGCTAAGTTCTGTAACCGACTTTGGCAACTTGTTATAAAATCGAAGGTTTTTTATTACAAATGACTTACTAGTTTTAGTTAATCTAAATTTGGGTATCACAATTTCGTGTTTACTACGTGTATTTATATTATGGAAATCGCTTCTTATTTTGAAAAGTCCCAAGTTTTTGCGAACATACAAAATACTTTCTAAGATATAAAGAGAAGGCTGCGTTAGTGTATCAATTTCTTTGAATTTATTTCTAAGGGACTCGCGGGGACCCATTTTATAAATAGCGCGAATTGCCCTCTTCTGTAAAATAAAAATTGAATCTACGTCAGCTGCCGATCCCCACAGCAGAACGCCATAAGACATAATACTGTGGAAATAAGCAAAGTATACTAACCTAGCTGTGGCTACATCAGTCAACTGCCTTATTTTTCTTATTGCGTATGCAGCTGAACTTAATCTTCCTGAAAGAGCTCTAATGTGGGCGCCCCATTGCAATCTCGAATCTAAAGTAATTCCTAGAAATACAGTTTCCGTAATAGTATCTACTGTCTTGCCATCAAGTTTTAAATTTAGACCTGCTTGAAGTACATTTGGTAATGAGAACTTAAGACATTTAGTTTTGTTCGCATTAAGTAAAAGATTATTAGCAGCGAACCATTTCGAAAGAACTGCCAGACTATCGTTGACATGTATGACATCCGTATCTTTTCTATCTATTTTAAAAATAAGAGGAGTGTCATCAGCGAATAGAATTATATCTGATAAGTTAGCCATCATGTAAGGAAGGTCATTAATATAAACTAGAAATAGGAAAGGGCCAAGAATTGATCCTTTTATCCAAAAGGTATGATACAATACAAAAAAAAAAAACATAGTACCGGGAACAAAAAGGGCTTCTTGGCTTCGTTAGCTTACGTGTTCTGCGCTGAGCTCACGTAACGCGTCGTACGTTACGGCAGTAATAGGTTTGGCCCATCAAGGAACGTTGTCCCAAATTAGACGCATTATTAATTTATTATACTTAAAACAAATGGTATTTTAAATAAAAAATGTCTATTAAAAGATAAATAGTTAAATTATCTTTAACTTTCCAAATTAATTACACTATGTTATATAAACATAATTTAAAATATTCACAGATTACTATCTACAAAAAAACTATCTCCTTTGTCAGAAAATACATTAGTTGTGTTAACCAAATTATTAACACTTTATTATCATCATTAATACCGCTACCACTGGCTGAGCCACTGAGGGTGGTTTTAGTTATTTTCATAGCGTCCTACGGTATTCTGCAGTGGGGCAAAGCTGCTGATATTCAAAATATATTTGTCCTTCAAAAACGAGCTGTCCGAGCAATTTACTCGTTAGGTGCCAGAGTTGCTCTGAGAATTTTTTTCAAAGATATTGGTATCTTCACAGTGGCATCACAATTCATCTTCGCCAACATCTTATATATTAAGCAAAATATATACTTATACACTAAAAACAGTGATATTCACAATGTTAACACTAGAAACAAGGATAAACTACGAGCTCCCTTTCACCGGCTTCATAAGGTTCATAACTCATTTGTTGGGCTTGGTATAACCTTTTAGAACAACTACCCTCTTCTTTGCTAGATTTGCCTTTTAATGCGTTTAAAACTAAAGTTGGATTTTAATTTAGTTTTTAACGCATTAAAAGGCATATTATTCTATCAACGACTACTTAAATTATAAGAATAAATAAATAAAATAAAAAATAAAAATGTTTATTTCTTAACTTAAGTAAATAACTATGTTAGGTTTGGAGTCACCTTTAAAGCATAGATTTGCTTGTGTTAGGTGGTTCTGCTCCTCCAGTTTACAATAATTCTACAAATGAGTGATAAATAAGCCAAAAGATTAATTTAAAACTAATTATCATTTTAAACCCATTATTATATTAGTAAGGGCACTGGGTGTAGAATATGTTTGTGAGTTTGTGTGTGGGTTCGTTTGTGTGCGTGTGTGTGTGTGGGGATGTAGTGGGCATGTGTGTAAGATAAATGTGGTTTGTGTACCGTGGGGGTGTGTGGTGTGTATATGTGTACAAATTATATGTGTTTCTTCGTTATGTGATCTTGTGTAGGATATCTTCGATTTCTTCGTAACTTTTGCTCTTGAGCCATTCAGTTAGTGTTTTTTTGCAGTCGTGGTATGTTATAGAGTAGATGGCATATTGTTAATTAAGAGCGTTATATATACAATGTGCCATCTACTATAGTTGGTCGCTGTGATTAACTCAAGACAATGTTTGTGTTCTTTCTCCAGAATTAGCTTACCTACTGACAGGTTATATGAGTTTATATAATTGTTTATTTTATTTGATTTTATAAGTCAATTTATTTATATTTATTGTTGATATAATCTAGTCATTACAATGTTTTTTTTATGAATTGTATTGCAATACGAGTATGTGGTTAGCTAGCGACCTACGTGTTGTTCGCACACAATATTGATAACGCAACGTAGCTAGGCTCGTACGATGGGCCAGTGCTTCCCCGTTCTCATCGTACACAGGGGACCGCGCGGGTGGCGCGATAACTCGCGCGATCACCAGTGCTACCGCTTGCATCGGTCGCACTACGCTCAGTTGAGTTTCGGCTACCCCTTCATTTTATAAATTAAATTGTTACAATAATTTAATTAAAGCTTCATGTTGTAATAAGGTTGTAACCATCATTATTATACTTAATGGTGCTCTTAGCCTGTAAAACTGTTGTTATTGATATTAGTGTAACTGTTACATTATTTTTAAGTACTGCATCTATGTATATTTAATTTATCATGTTAATAAAGATCTTTTCTAAACTAAAACTAAAAAAAACTAACCACTGCTCCAAACCACCACTGTTGCAAAATCATAGCGACATAATAGTTGCAGGAACTGTTACTGTTACCATGAGGTCAAGGTCATCTGGGCCCGCTACGAGAGGCCTGGATACAACCACAGATATAAGAGATAGAGAGTGCAGATTAATAATATTTTTTATAACAGTTCCAATTTTATTGTCACAGGTAAAATGTATGCGATGACATCAATGAAAATCGCGGTAGCGCACATGGTACGCAGATATTTCATCACTGCCGATTACACCAAGATGCAATCCCAATTCAACATTACATTGAATGCAGTGTCCGGACACGAGCTTACCTTAGAACGAAGAAGTTAAAAAATTGTAATCTAAGAACATTAATTCTATACTTGAGCTCAATAAGTTCTCGAAGAATTTATCTCATCATCATCCTCATCATTCTCCAGCCCTTATCTCAATGTATTAGTAGTTGGCGCAAGAATTGTCTTTTTCTTCCATTCTTCTCTATCATTATCTCGGTAGTCATCCCCTTTCTCGAAAAATTTATCTAATTATAGTATTTTATTAGATTTCTCTTTCGACGGAATTTTAATGTAACGTGATAGAAAATGTATGCTGGTCAAATTGTATGGAAACTAGATGGTTCACATTATTTTATTCATTACACATTATTATATTATTTATTTCATGTAAATAAGCTATAAGATAAGATAAAATATTATTTTTTTGTCAACTCATGTTTTACAAAAAAAGAATATATATTAAACCATGCAAATCTATTGTTTATGAATATAATACATACATACATACATGATCATAGTCATGGCATGGTCTTGAAATAACATTCGAGAACAGGATATACACGTTTTACCAGGTATACCGCCGTTTAACCGAATTTTATTTGCCCTAATATCATTTGCCATAATAGTCAACAGCCATAATATCATACGACATAATACTCATTTGCCCTACTCTCATTTGCCATATTAGTCACGTGCCAGAATCATTGTTTCCCATAAAGTCACTTACCATAACATCATTTGTCATAATCATTGTAAGCCCTAATTATCACATGCCATAATTATGATATGCCATAACATAATTTGCCATCGACATCGGGTATGTAACGGTTGTTTATATCAAGAGAAATTGGATGCAATTGGGACTTTAGGGCACCCCGACTCGGACAGGTTAGGTTAGAAGGGGATGGCGGGATCGTGTGAGCGAGCGAAGCGAGCGAATAGACCCCGCCATCCCCTTCGTGGTTATTTTTTTATAAACCACACAGAAGTAGGAGCCCCGCAAAGCGGGGCTCCGTCGACCTAGCCCACCATCAACCATGCACAGAAAAAAAAACCATGTGTAATGATTATTACGGGGCTTAAATATTTGTCTAATACTTGTTATGCCATTTAAATATTATGTCTAATAATTATTATGGCACATAAAAATAAGGCAAACAATACTTATGGCATTCGTATCTTATGGTATCTAAAATTCGGGTAATTAAAAGTATGTCATATGTCTTTTAGGGCAAATGAAACATTCGGGCAAATGAAATTCGGGTAAATGAAATTCGGGAAAATGATGATTATGGCATATAATCTTCGGGCAAACAATAGACAACCGTTTTACCATTGTTGGCGTGTACATTTTGATGGCCAACTTAACCATTAATTTGAATTAAGAAATAACAAAAAAAATAAAAATTACGCGTGCAGTCGTTAAAAGAGATAATAAATAATAAAACACTTTAAAACTAAAAAGTGTTACATTTTTGAGATCGAAGAAATTTCAGAATGATCGGAACTAAATACAGTCATTTAAAAATTCTGTTATGCTACTCGTATCAGGTCTTTTTTAGAATATATAGTTTAAATAGAGTCGTGAGCATTTGTCTAATGGGTTTAGGGTTTTTTTCAATAGTTATCTATGTAACATAAAAAAATATTTTATTGTATAAACACCTCCATTTTGATTCTGTTTATTTTATTTCTCTAACCTGACCTCATTATTAGCCTTTTATGGTAAGTTTAATTTGTGATCACCTGTACGAATCCCAATAACTACTTCATTAATAGATCCACAAAATATACAAATAAAAAATTATACATAGGACATGATGACTGCGTCGTGATGGCCCAGGGGTTTAGACCTCGCATCTCTCCCAGTGGTTTAGAATTTTTAACTGTTTTTAGTCATTGTTGATATTGTAAGTGTGTTGTCCTTGTGTTCGTAAACAGTTCAGTACTAACCCCACAAGTTCTACATTAAGTTCAACTGATCATAGAAGATTTTTATTATATTTATTTATTTATTTTATTTTAGCAATACACACTTGCTTTTCCAATTCGCTTAGACATTGGCAGAATAGTCGACATTGGCTTTGCTTGCCATAGCAAAAAATGGAATGGAATAGAATATAATTGAATAAAATTATTTAATATGTTTATTTCATTGTTTTTGCGATGGGAGCAATGAAAATAATAAGCTCCAATAATTGGAGTAAACAGGAAAAGGTATTTATCTCAGAATTTATATCTACTAACTAATGTAAACCAATATGAACTGTTGCAAGTGAATGTTATAGCAGTAGCCGGTATTAGCTATATATTTTCATGTCCTTTATGCTTCTTAACACACATATACTATTTTAGAAATGTATGTTATATGTGTGTATCTGTTTTATTACTTCCTATTGATTTTGCATCAGGGATCAGTTTCTTTTAATAACAATTACTATACTTGTTTACAGCAAGTTTGGCTGCTGCTATGAGCCACACACACAAATATTATTCAACCTCGCAAAGATGAGGAAGGAAACCAAGCTACGTGAAAACGATGAGGAATGCGAGTGCCATGTCTTTGGAGGAAGAATATTGGAAATCAAAAATAATAAATTTATAACAAAAATGTAGCTTTATTATGTAAAATGTCTCTTGTTATTTGTGTGTGACTGCCACAACGTGGCTTTTCTTTAGTTTTTGTTGGCCTTAGAGCTGGCGCCATAAGATGAGGGGCACATGGGATGACACTTTGGATAATCTCTATCTCCGATGAGCTTCCTCACGAACTCATTCTCTTCAAACCACCTGTGCATCTACTGAGCCTCCTCCTGATTGAGTTTTCCCTATAAATTCTCATGTGTACTTCGAAAGAAGAATATTACCTATCTAATAGGTAATCATCCTCGTAGCGGATATAAATGAACTTTGTAGGTCTTCCTCCGCTACTTCGCGCCAGCGGTGTTTCAAAATTATTTAATTCTCCTAGGTCGTTCTGAAATCCCGTAAAAGATAGTCGAAATCCATATTTACTAAGGCACAACTGGATATTAGGAACGAAATTACACACATTATTCGCATTGAGTCGATCAGCTGATTCAAATCCGCCATCTAGTCTCTTAGCATCCTCTTAACAGTACAACAGTGGTGTTTAATTTTGACAGCTATTAATCAATTGCTTAGCTTTTGCGCTAAATAGCGCTTAGCAATTAATTAAAATTTACGAAGCTTTTATAAATAAGACTGTAAATTGTCTGCCATAATGTCAGTTAGCACACACCAACACACCAAAAAACAAAAAAATCGAAAAGCATACTCAAGCAGAAATAAAAACGAAATACGTAAACAGAACTTAATACCTAATTAAGTTACGTTCTGCCTGGAGGGCCTCATAAAGGGCGTGCCCTCTTACATGTAGTTATTATTATTATATTCATTTATTTCGGATTTTCAAATACATCCATATAGTTGTTAGTAACACAGAAATGCTTATAAGAAACTAATGTTAGTAATGACAAGACAAGACACTTATACAAAATACAAACATCGGACACTCCGATACCCGTGCGCGTGGTTACTTGACTGCGTGCAGTCGTATCCAGCGCTCAAGCATCGGAGAATCCCACCGGTCCGACAAACCACTCAGAATGCTGTTGGTAATAGCACGCATGCGCTTTAGGACGGAAGTGCAACGCTTGCGCATGACTGCAGCGAAGCTACGTGGGCCTCAGCAAACATGCCAGAGGCACTGCAATATCTTGAAAGCCTCATCACCATCCTGAATGCATTGTTGTACTGCACTCTAAGGTCACTGTACGCCCTCTGCAAATAGTCAACCCACAGGCTGCACGTGTAAAAGGACTGACAGTATGCTTAAAACAACGTTACTTTAACTTTCTTTGTACACCGTGCAACCCTGCGAGCTAACATGTTACATCGTACAGACAATGACCTTCGCTCTCTCTCAATGTCAGTACTGTCCTTTAGGTCATCGGTGACCCAGTGACCCAAATATTTAAATTTTGTAACTCTTTTTAAAGAGGTACCACCCAAGCGAACTTCAGGTACGTTATCATAACATTTAGTCCCTGCCTTAAAGACCATTAGTTCCGATTTCACTGAGTTGTATTTAAGGCCATGGGCCTCCGCATATGATTCACAGATATTTAAAAGCTTTCTCAATGCACAGACCGAAGGTCTCAGCAGCACCATATCATCAGCGTAGCTTATATTATTAATACACACAGCACCTACGTGACAACCGATCCTAGTGCTGCTCGGGCGACCACTGAAAATCAGCGCTGTGCTGTGGGTCCCTCATAGCACAGAATTATGCTGAGTGGAAGCCTTCTTGTCACAGTCATGACGTGCAGCTGCCGAATATTTCTGTTGTTTATATTTTTATATTGTTGTTATTTGTATGCACGTGTTTCTGTGGCAAATAAACCTATTTTTCTTTCTTTCTTTCTACGGAGCTCCTCGATCAGCTCATTGACATAGAAATGAAAGAGATGAGGGGAAGAAAGCCCCCCTTGCCTTACCCCACAATCCAGCCTGTACTCATCCGAGAGTGTGCCTGCCAATCTTACATGATTCTATACAGGTTGACTTGTAATTTGACGTATTCCTTCTAGGACGTGATAGTGTGACCCATTTGCAACAATTAAGCACCCCATAAAACCCTAGGCAAAAATTGATGGGATTCGAGAAATCACGGTTCTGACCTAATTAGCCGATCAGGGTAACACATAAGGCTAGAGAGGCGCCACGGCGTCCTCACCTTCCGCCTGACGCAGGTCCTCACCGGACATGGTTGTTTCGGGAGGTTCCTGTTTCGTATCAGGCGGGAGGAAAAGCCCGGGTGTCATCACTGCGTGGATCGCCCGGAGGACACGGTTGAGCATACGGTGGAGGTCTGTCCGGCTTGGGCAGAGCATCGCCGTGTCCTCGTGGAGGCGATCGGCGGCGGGGATCTCTCGCGTCCGGCCCTAGTCCAGGCCATGGTACGGAGCGAGAGGGCATGGGAGGCCGTCACCTCCTTCTGCGAAGCAGTAATGCTCGCGAAGGAGGAGGCAGAATGCGTGAGGGAGAGGCAAATTTCGCGCCCTCACGCCCCTAACCGCCGCAGGAGACGCCCTGGGCGTCGGGAATCGCAGGCCGATTCCCGGCCACCGTAGGCGCGGGCTTGCGGACGGTGAGCAATGGGTAGCTCGCCGTCCGATAAGGACCAGGCCCGGGTCGACGGCGCGTTGTGTTCCACGCGCGCCTCAAAGAGATGTCAGCACAACGGAAGGGGTCCGATAGGACCGATGCCTGCCGGGGTTGCGGGAAAGTCCGAAAGGGATACCGTGGCCCCTGGCAACGTAAAGGCAACGGAAGGAACACGGGTGGGTTTTAGTCAGTAAGAGTCTGACACGCCCTCGTTATTTGATAATTTTCCACCACAAAAAAAAAAAAAAAAAAAAAAGGGTGCCACATAAGCGGCATATGTTTTTTTATTTTTTTAAACTAATTTTAACTGCTATGTCGGCAAGTGCTACTTAGAAGGTACCTAATCGCCTTCCATAATATCATATTCGGAAACTCAATAAAAGTCCATCAACTTTTGTTGCGTAGTCACACTACTTTGTTTAATTTGTTGTATGTCACCGCCATGATGCACAACAAAAACAAAGCGACATAATAATAATAATAATAATAATTTATTCATATAAAAAACGATTACAAAAAGTGTACATCTAGCCAACAGTAAAAAGATTTTCCATATAATTAAAGTGCCTAAAGGTAAACTAAAACTAAGATATTATAAATAAAAGTGCAAGTAATGATGGTTTGGAAATTGCAATGTTAGGTAGCGACCCGCCCGAGCTAGGTTAATTTAACCTGTGTTTCAGGCAATCACTTTACAAAAATATTTCATTTAGGACAGTAAAATTTAAAATAAACCTATAACTACGAGAAAAAGCTTATCTTGATACATTTAAACGTAAAACTAAACTTATGTAAATTATACAAAAATAAACACTTAAGAAGGGTCAAATATCATCAGGACAATATTTCTAGAAGTTGTTCTGTGTCTGTGTAATTAAGTATAGCTAAATATTCTAATACCAAGTTGTTGCACTGTTTGTATCTTACACTATAGAAGCTAAGAGCCTTGTTGAGCCTATTATAAAGAAAAGGTCCTAAAAATAAATAAAAACGATGAGCAAAAGCATGTCTAGTTTGGGACTGTGTGCAAACCAAGTCCTTCCTTCTCTTGTCAGAAGGTATAGGGTCGAAAGGAAGTGCAGTGTGCTGGTGTAGTATTATGTTCAAAATAAACAACATTAACGCCTCTAATGGATAATGGGTGGATAATCTAACTATTTTACGATATGATCACTAATGTTTGGCCACATCATGAAGTAGTCGTGCGTTTAACTGGTCATATCGTCAAACGTTTACTATTCAATGATCTGGCCAGACCATGTCATGATGTGACCAGCGGTTGATGTTCATTTCATGAAATGATCAATTCTGGCCACGACATAATTTATATAAGGCTTCGAAAATAATTAACGTTAGGTCTGGAATTTTATAAATCTGTTTTATTCTCTGAATAAATCTGAAAATCAGAAATAACAATACCTACATCCGCCATGCGATGTCTGTTGAATATACAAATATTATTCAACCTCGCAAAGATGAGGAAGGAAACCAAGCTACGTGAAAACGATGAGGAATGCGAATGCCATGTCTTCGGAGGAAGAATATTGGAAATCAAAAATAATAAATTTATAACAAAAATGTAGCTTTATTATGAAAAAATGTCTCTTTTTATTTGTGTGTGACTGCCACAACGTGGCTTTTCTTTAGTTCTGGGCCTTACAGCTGGCGCCATAAGATGAGGGGCACATGGGATGACACATTGGATTATCTCTATCTCCGATGAGCTTCCTCACGAACTCATTCTCTTCAAACTACCTGAGCACCTACTGAGCCTCCTCCTGATTGAGTTTTCCCTATAAATTCTTGTATCATGTGTACTTCGAAAGAAGAATATTACCTATCTAATAGGTAATATTCTTCTTTTTTCAAAAACGTCGTGACGCCCCTGACGGTGCAAAGAGCACAGGTTGGCGCAACGGCATGGCTACAGTAAGTCAACAATAACATAACTATGGTTAGCATGACTACCGGTCACCACAAGCAGCACCCGTTCACGAGCATAACACAAAGATTAGCCATCAAGACAAAATTCAGTCTGTGTAGTAAAAGTAAAGTTTTCGTGGTGCTAAACATAGAAAAACTTAAAAGTTCATACACCATAAGTCATACCAGTCCTAACGACTTAAATCACAGCAAAAATAAATTATTCAACAACAATATGCATTATCGGATCAAGTCACCGGACTTACCTCACATAGTCGTAGAAAAAGCTACCGATAAAAGCGCGAAGTTATGTCCATCTCCCTCCCACGAAGCTGATGCATGTAACAACATCTCGCTCGAACACTTCGTTGCCGCGCGTGGAGGCCCGTACCGCGGTTTCGAACGCGCAAGCAGGTGGGGAGCGACAGGTTCGTGCGCGGGCCGCGGTGGGCCTCAGCGGCGCGTGCAGCGAGTTTTCGGAAGGGATAGAGACACCTACTTCTTATGCCGCCGCTGCGCGGCTAGCAATATCAACACCACAAGCAATAAATACAATAACTAATTTAGAAACATAGAAGGATGGTGAACGAAATGAAGGGTGGATCTTAGCGCAAAAGAAAAAGAGGCTGAGGGACAGGTTTATAGGAAATCAAGGTCGTGCGAACATAGATAATATTGCAAAATTCAAAGCAGCTGACATCAAAATACCGTTGTTCATCAATAACGTTGATCAGAATGCGTCTGCTAACGACATACATACGTACATAATGGAAAAAACAAAAATTAGTGTGCAAATTGAAAAAATAAATATGAGAAAACAGAAAAACTACGATGCTTACAAAATTTTTGTACAAAGGCATAAATTGCATTTATTTTTAGATGACAATTTATGGCCAGAAGGAATTTCTTTTCGTAGATACATAGACTTTAAAGAACGAGCCGAAAGATCTCACAAAAATATCAACAATGGATTGCGACAATAACGATATTAATTCAAAAGCAAGTACATTTGTGAGTGTTTAATTGTAAATCTATTACTAGATCGGTAGATTATGTCAGACTATTATGTCAAACATCTGATATAATCGCATTGCATAAACCTGGTTGCTGCCTCACGACATTCCTTTTCTGAGCAGCATAGACCCTCAGTTCGGCTTCGTGGGAAAATTGGCGGTAGATACATCGTCGGGCATCCTGCGAGGGCGACCTTATGGCTGAGTTGCTATACTGTGGCGATCTTACCACGAGTGCTAGCAATGTTTTTTAGCTTGTGCCTGAGTCACTCGTATCTTCCAGTTGATTTACTTAAAACTATTGTTGTACCCATTGTTAAAAATAAGACTGGAGATGCGAGTGACAAGAGTAACTACAGGCCTATATCCCTGGCTACCATCATTGCAAAGGTGTTGGACAGTCTGATTGATCAGCAGCTGGATAAGCACTTAACACTCAACGACGCCCAGTTTGGGTTTAAGCCACGTTTATCCACGGAAACAGCTATACTATGCCTCAAACATACTGTTCAATACTATGCAAGTAGGAAAACACCAGTATATGCATGTTTTCTGGACCTCTCCAAGGCCTTCGACCTCGTATCTTATGACTGCCTATGGAGGAAACTGTCAAATGTTAAGAACCTCCCAAGCGATATCATTGGGATGCTAAAGTATTGGTATAAAAACCAATACAATTATGTTAAGTGGGCGGGTGTCCTGTCGGATGCATACGGGTTGGAGTGCGGTGTGAGGCAGGGGGGAATCAGCTCACCCAAGCTATTCAACCTGTATGTAAACGAGCTGATCTGTGAGCTCAGCAGTACCAATATCGGGTGCTCCATTGACGGGCACTGCGTCAATAACATCAGCTACGCGGATGATATGGTATTGCTGAGCCCATCGATCAGTGCACTTAGGAGGCTTCTTCGCATCTGTGAGGACTATGCGGTGGCTCACGGCCTCAGGTACAATGCGACCAAGAGCGAGCTACTGGTTTTTAAAGCGGGTAACAAATGTTACGATACTGTCCCACCAGTCACCTTGGGGGGCGCTCAGCTTTCCAGGGTCACGAAGTTCAAGTACCTGGGGCATTGGGTCACCGATAGTCTGTCCGACGATGTGGACGTGGAGAGGGAACGCAGAGCATTGGCGGTTCGATGTAACATGCTGGCTCGTAGGTTTGCACGTTGTACTAGGGAGGTGAAAATTACACTCTTTAGAGCGTATTGCCAATCTATGTACACGTGTGCCCTATGGGTCAGCTATACAAAAAGCTCGTACAATGCTCTGCGAATCCAATACAATAACGCCTTCAGAGTTATGTTGGGGCCGCCGCGCTTTTGCAGTGCATCGGGGATGTTCGCGGAGAATGGCGTGCCAGATTTTTACGCACTGATGCGGACACGGATAGCATTCCTGATGCGGCGAGTGCGCGATAGCTCCAACAGCTTGGTGGCTATAGTAGCCGACAGGACAGACAGTCCATTGATGTGGCAATGGATGACCACTCATCGTGCGTCATTCGAATATTTAAAATAAGTTGTTTTTGTGTATGTATGTTTTGTGTATAAAATTGTAATGTGTTGTTTATGGACTTATGGTCTGAAATAAATTTATTATTTATTTATATTAAACCATTCGTGTCTGACTGACATGAATGGTTTAATATAAACAGCACCTGTTAATAGTTGCATCACTTTTGTGCTCTCGAAAATATGGTTTATTTCGCCTTTGATTTACTTAATGAAGATATTATATAATCATAAAATAAAGTTTTGATTTTATTTCAAGGATAACTGAAGATTAATGTGTGATTTTTAATTTTTTTGAGATGGTTTGCTAAATAATAGGAAAAAATACATTACTAAAAGGGTTTAAAAAGAGTTGAAATGCAGCATGTTGAAATTCAGCCACATGCAAAACAAAGAAATCGACTTTTCAAATCACAAATAGTTTTGTTTAAATTCTTTTTCGCTTATCAGTCGATTTCGTGCACGGTCTCGATTTTGACTGCCTCGTTGTTCTAGTAGTTTTTCCGTCAGTAATTTCTCAGTAGCAGCTCGGAGTTTGGATTTGTGCCTGGCAATAGGCTAGCTCCCTAGAAACATAACTGGCGAAATGTGGGTGTACCACACCCTCCTTTCTGGGATAAAAGGCGTGATTTTATGTTGTGATTTTGTAATGTAAGGTCTACAATTTACCGGTGTGGGCGCGTTCATTAAGGCGGCGGCCAGCCCGCAGGTTGAACGCGTCCCAGAGGGTCTTGGCCACCCGGTTGGTCCGGGGATACCGCACGGTCTCCGGTGAGGCAGCGAGCCTCCTTGCCGGATTACCGCCATGGGATCTGGAGGCAAAAGTCCTCGCGCATATCTGGGAGTGGCGCGACGAGTCTAAACGCCGGGGCGTAACTCCGTTTCCGCGAGAAATCGCGGCACAGCGGACAGAGCTCCGGCGGGATCTCATGGCGTCATGGAGAGTGCGATTGTCGCAACCCAGTGCTGGGCACGCCACTATTGCGGCGATAAGTCCCCTCTTTGAGGAGTGGCTAGAGAGGCGCCACGGCGTCCTCACCTTCCGCCTGACGCAGGTCCTCACCGGACATGGTTGTTTCGGGAGGTTCCTGTTTCGTATCGGGCGGGAGGAAACGCCCGGGTGTCATCACTGCGTGGATCGCCCGGAGGACACAGTTGAACATACGGTGGAGGTCTGTCCGGCTTGGGCAGAGCATCGCCGTGTTCTCGTGGAGGCGATCGGTGGCGGGGATCTCTCGCGTCCGGCCCTAGTCCAGGCCATGGTACGGAGCGAGAGGGCATGGGAGGCCGTCACCTCCTTCTGCGAAGCAGTAATGCTCGCGAAGGAGGAGGCAGAACGCGTGAGGGAGTGGCAAATTTCGTGCCCTCACGCCCCTAGCCGCCGCAGGAGACGCCCCGGGCGTCGGGAATCGCAGGCCGATTCCCGGCCACCGTAGGCGCGGGCTTGCGGACGGTGAGCAATGGGTAGCTCACCGTCCGATAAGGACCAGGCCCGGGTCGACGGCGCGTTGTGTTCCACGCGCGCCTCAAAGAGATGTCAGCAGAAGTGAAGGGGTCCGTTAGGAATGATGCCTGCCGGGGTTGCGGGAAAGTCCGAAAGGGATACCGTGGCCCCTGGCAACGTACAGGCAACGGAAGGAACACGGGTGGGTTTTAGTCAGTAAGAGTCTGACACGCCCTCCCGCTCCACCCAGAGCGGGAGAAGTTATTCGATAATTTCCCACCCAAAAAAAAAAAAAAAGGTCTACAATTTAGCGCCCAGCCGTATGAAAATCCATATCAATCGTGTTAAGCGGCTGAATAAATTACTATGGAAACTCATATCCGTCTTGTTATTTAAAAATGAAACGAACTTTTTACTTCAACACATGGCAACCAAGGAGGTAACTTACCAAAGATTTTATTTAAATTTCGATTTGGCTTACAAATAGAGCTGTTTAAAGTTAAGAAAAAACAAATTCATATATTGGCGCGTGAAAAATGACGTTGTTCGTCATCGATTTTGGAATTAACATTTAATTTACTTAGAATTTCCGCGCATTATTTGAGAAAAGTACTATATACATGTCTTTGCGGCAACCAGGCATTGATGGACTCACGTATTTATATTTTCACGATCGTTCGTCAATGCCCAAGTTGCAGGCCGCGACAGAAATGTTATTAAAATTTTCAGTTCTAGTGACAATATTAGTGAAAAAGAGAATGTAGTAGTTAGGCAACCTAGGACGCACAAAAGAGTTTCAGAGTGAGTACCTAAATCTACAGAGGAATATTTACTTCAGACTAGGTAAACATCTAAAGCAGGCTACAAGAAGGAGTTACACTCAATCAAACTCAACAGTTGCTAACAGCTATATAAAACTAGGGTTTTAAACTAAAACGATCAAATTCGATTTAATTTTGCATGATCACCAAACAACACTTCAGTAATCGGACTGTTCATATAAAACTTATCTCTTTGGTAGTTGTTATTGGATATTCTTCGTTCCAACACGATCTCGTGGCCGCCATAAGACCTCAGGGTCACATCGATCATGAGCTCCATCTTTGTATGGTCAGCCTTCCATCGTAACTGTCGCACTAGATGTGCCAAAATAATCTTCATGGATATCATGGCGTAAGCCTTTCCTGTAACATAAATTGTCTTTAACCAGTGTTTTGGTCTGTTTCTGTTGCTCAATCACTCTCATATTATATGACAAGGTAGAAATTGACTTCAAAGACTAACGGATAAAAAAGCTTTTCGTTTAGCAAGTGGTTTTCTGGTTTTAAATTCACTCCTATTTGCACGATTTTAGCAATCTAACGTTTACTATGAAAATGTATCTAATTTAGCCAATAGACAAATTTGAACTACAATAAATAGATTACTTCGAGAATTTTTTGTTTAAACTGATAAATCTTAAATCATTTTTAGAGAAATGAATTCTTTAAATGGACATAATAGATGATGTGCATGGTAGAAAAGTAATTATGCTTGTGTTTGTGTTGAATTATAATCGTCTACAAACCTATACACGATCTCTTCCCCAAACTGAACGCAGCAAAAGATTTGTTCATCTGCGGCAATCTGTCGTTGTCAAACCATCTCTCTGGTCTAAACTCCTCCGGGTTGTCTCCCCATACTTTAGTACGATGTAAGCCATGGGGCATAAAGAAGACTTGGCTACCAGCACGCAAGGTGTAGTTTTCTGAGAAGATAATTACAACATTAATCATTCAATTATAATGACCATTAATTTATTCTTTTGATTAATCGTGTAAGTAAATCCATCAATCTTTCTTATCAGCTCGTGCCATTAAATAATAGGCCGCATGTCAGCAACCTCCCATTTAAGTCATGCATCCACAGAAAACCCAATGTTGTTCCATAGTGTTGTCAGTATTGTGTTAGTTTGCTAGGTTGGGCAAAGTTTTATTGAGTTTTTTCTATCTGGAGTCTCTCAGTAGTAGCCCGGCGTTAGGCAGTTGGCTATTGATAGGAGGATAATTGAATTTATTGTTATTATTGGATTCGTCTAGAATTTAAATATTAATTACTTACTAAGTTTAACATCTTTGTCGACATATCTTGGGATTAGGGGCGCCACTGCTAGTAACCGTAGTACTTCTTTTATCACTGCTTCAGTGTACACTAGTTTCGGTAAGTCTTCTTTTTCCACGTCTCTGTCTCCTCCAATTACTTCCATTACCCTGGAAATTAAATCATTTCGTTTTTATGTTAAAGTAGGTACATCCCTCGATTTTCTAAAGTGTTCATTATCCTTTTAATTAAATACTATTTTATTCAAACCATTTGTCTATCCTTAAATTACTACAGTTACTACTAGAGATGTAATTATATGTAGAACCATCAAAATAGAAAAAAAAAAACTTTCTCGGACTTGGGACAAAACTTGTTAAAAAGTAGATGGCGGACATCTACTTTAACAACATATAATGCCCCAATTAAAAGATGGTTATCCTGGTGTGACACTAATAAAATTATCCCAAAAGCACCTGAAGGACAGCAAGTTACTAGATGTTTGGCAAAATTATTTTTAAAACACAAACTAGCTTATAGAACTATTCGCCTGCATAAATCAGCTGTCTCAACTTACTTTGCAAAATTAGAAGTAGATATCTCAAAACATTTTTTCATTCATCAAGTTCTAAAAGCCATTTCACTTACTAAGCCAGCAGTACAAAAACTACCAAAATAAAACACTGCAAAATTATTTAATTGGCTAAAGACTTCAGCAAATTTAGGTTCCTTATTTGAAATAGCTAGGCGAACAGCTTTTTAATACTCTTGTTAGCCTCGGGTCGCAGGACCCATGATCTCACATTATTAGAAAATAGCCCTGAAATTCTTATTTCCATGGAAGATGAGATTACTGTTTGGCAAAAAGTTCGGTTCAAAGACAGATTCAAAGACACACAGACAGTCAAGTTGGTTGTTGCGGAAACCCCCAGACCATTGTGTCTGCCTTATCAAACATATTAATAACCTTATAGAAATATCTAAAAATAGAAGAAGCACAGACAGGACTGACACAAGTTTTCTCTATCAGGGAAATTAAAACCTGCTTCAAGAACAATGATTGCAGGTTGGATACGTAGTATTTTTAAAGATGCTAATATTGATGCCCCATCGGGCAGTATCAGGTCAGCTGTAGCTTCTATTCATTGCCACTTACACTCACTCTGTATTTTTACATTAAATTTAACAAACCCTCACACTATCACTTAACTTTCATACACACAGATGCTCACATTCAACATTCAAATTCACATTTACACACCTTTATACTCACAGTAACACACCTTAGTATTCACACTCACACACCCCCATTTTCACATTTACACACCTTCATAGTCATAGTCACATTCACACACCCCTACTCTAACTCACACATTTGCATGCTTCTTGTCTAGTTTTAATTTTCACTTTTTATATTAAATCGCCTGTTTTTATAACACTTAAAACAAGTAATTTTATGTTAATATTTTACGTTTTGGAAGAGCGGAGTCTCCTAACACAGGCTTTTTTGCTTAAAAGGAGGCTCCAATCACTAGTTGTTAAATTTACTTGTAAAACAAATAAAACATTTTTCATTTTCATTCATTTTCATTCTAGAAGTTGGTTGGAGAATAGACCTGTACTAGAAATACTTGAGAGAGGAATCTGGAAGAGTATTAAAATATTTCAAAAATTTTACTGTCGTCCAGTAAACAAAGTGGATAATGCCAACTACAATGTTGACGGTTGGCATTTAAATGTTTCTAATATTGATTAAATTAATAGTTTTTTAAAGATTTTAATTACCTATACCTTGATATACGTTTAATTAAGAATTGTTTTCTTGTAACTCTCATTCATCTATCTACCTATTTCTCATCAATTAACGAGATCATTCACACTTTACACTTATCAACAATTTATTTGTATATAAATATGAAATTCTGTACTTTCAAATCAACTTACTCTTCATAAACCCGTTCTTGGACTTGTGGGTGTGATCCCATCATCGTGAGAATAAACACCAGTTGTTGGGAGGTGGTTTCAAACGCCGCTGCCACCATTGTATTCAATTCTTGTCTCATCTCATCTTCAGTGAAGCTTCCATCTGCTGTCAATTCTAGCACTATATCCAGGAAAGATCTGAAATCTGCAGAAATGTATATTTAATAACTAACAACTTTTCAAGATCAGTATATTTTGTAGTAGTAGCAAAGTCTTCTTGGTTGACATTATAAATCTATTTTAATCAGTTTATGTTAGTTTCTCGTGCCCAAATGGACACGGTACACGGTGGGACTTTAGCGGTAGATTAAATCGTAATATAATATATTGCATTAGGTAGTTAAATTCCCTAAGAATATATTTTAATAAGAAATGAGCTGTAATGTACTCACTCGGTACGTCTGATCCAGTTTTGATTGATCCGTTCTCTAGTGATGCTCTTTTTCTTTGTATGACCTAAACAAAGATTACAAACCTTATGCCTTTGTGAGAATTATTACTTACATCTCCTAAAACGTATTGTGTCACAATACTTACATTTTGTGCTGGTTTATTGATAATATAATTATTTTTCTCCAAATAGTCTTTAACTTTAAACATTATCTGCGTATCCGTGCATAGTATAAAACAAAGACGCTTTTCGTATCTGTCTGTCACCGCTTAGTTTTTTGAACTACACAATAATTAATGTTTATGCGATTTTCGCCATGATTTAGAGAATTTCTTGCGAAAGGTTTATGTACTGACAATACATTAGTATTTAACTTAGAGTATAGCACAGAAATCTCAATGTTTTGACATGTCGCCACATCAGTACATTGCACCCGAGCGAAGTAAGTGCGGGTCACCAGTATATTTAAGTAAGACTCGAGCCTCTTTAGATTCATATTCAAAATCACCTACCTCATCAGTAATTTGATTCAGGAAGTTGACCAGCTCAGTCTCCTTTTTCTTCAGTCCAGCTAGTTTGTAGATTAGGTCACTCTGATACCAAACCTTATTAAGTCTGTTCATTAGTACGTGTATCAGTTCATCAACTGCGTTAACATATTTCTTCACAAAGTCTTTGTCTTTATCTTCCGTATCTCCGAATGCTGTTACTGGAATTAAAAGAATAAAATTTTGCAATTATAACGTCCGGTTTCTGGAACAAAAACACAAAAATTTGCAAATTTTTGTGTTTGTAGAAAGAATTAAACCGCTATGATTTGTAGAATTAATTAAATACAAACTCATTTATTTTCAAATACAGGTGAGCAAATTGTAGACATTAAACAGTCATGTAACAATAGTATATCACAATCTTGGTATCATGATATTTAAACCTTTGGACTCGCAAAATTCAGATAGATAGAGAACAAAACACATTTTTTTTTAAATTAAGCAGAATAGTCATTATGGATAATAGCCTACGTTATGGAATGCAAATAAAGATATGAATGTGAAAAGAGATCCTGAGTTTATCTTGCAAATACTCAGATAAAAATTACACTGTAATAAACTAACGTTCAGTTACGTGAGTACGATAAGTGTCGGTCACAGAAACCCATGCAAAATATACTATTATTGAAAAGAGTTGTTTTATTATTAGGACCACTAATTTCTTATGTTTAAATAAAGTTACATCTCAACTAGGTACTGATCTAAAAAGTAATGTCATGCATGCCAGTCACATAACTTGACTTGCGTTAATGTTGATGCGTCGATGATTGTTAATTGCGGAGTATAAATAATAGGAAATGACAAATGATTAGTAAATGCAATTTAGTGCAGTAGAGTGATCTACGAGTCAGTAAGATCCGTAGCAGCAAGACTGACCTAAAGCGCTTTAAATAAGCGTTTTTCGTCGTGCATCGTTCCTGACCTTGGCGGGACGTAGGTACAGCAAGATGGATCGTAATTAAGGCGCTTTTCGTCTTAACATAGTGATGTGAGCTTTTTTTATAACACTAATATACTTTGTTTTTAGGGTTCTGTAGTAAACAAGAAACCCTTATAGTTTCGCCATGTCCGTCTGTCTGTCTGCCTGTCTGTCTATGCGGCTTTCTGCGGTTTAGCCCAGAGACAGAGCACATGTTAGTACTAGAAAGCTGTAATTTGGCATGGGTATACATCACGCCGACAAAGTGGTAACACAAAATCCTACATGTAAAGTGGGGATGTTTTTTTTTCTATCCCTTGGTACGGGGTGTTGTTGAAGAGGTCGTCCAAAAATATTGTGGGTGTGTGAAAATCATTTCTCAATTCAGGGATCCATTTGCGAAATATTAAGCTTTAAGTGCTAATTTTTGTTAGAGTCTGAGACCCCCCTCTGCAAGCTAAATGGTTGTACTTGGATTTGTGAAAAAATTCACAGCAGTTGTATATATAACGAAGTTAAAAGGAAAACTATCACAACTAAGTAGGCGTTACAGGTTAAAGAGTAATAATCGACAAACTTAAATTTGCAGTTCGAAAAACATGTTCTCCCATACATTCGGCATGGGAGAACATGTTTTTCAACCACAATGTTAAGTTAGTTCTTGGGATAAATTCATCGCAACTACGGAACCCTTCATTGTGCGTGGTCCGACACACGCACTTGGCCGGTTTCCTTGTTATAATAATACAATTTTCGTTGATCCATAGAGAGAAAAAGGGGAAAGAGTTATTGGAAACACTGCTAACGCAATATAAGGACAGTGAGCTTTTGGATAGGAATGTCAAAATATTTAAGCCGTTTTTTCAAACGAGGAAAGTAAGAAAATAAAAGATTCCAATGAACTTACTGCACGAAATCCTAAGAATACTGTCCCTCATCAGCATGACGTGGTCAAAGGGCCCTTCACCAATATGCTCGTTTAATTCACTGACCATTCGCCTGGACTGGCTGTTGAAAACCTCGAAGAAGCCGTTCACCACTGGTATGCTGAATGCTGGACTGAGTACCTTGCGATGGTGCTTCCATACTGGTCCTGGAGAAGTAAAGAAATACAACAATACTTATATACTACTTGTAACTCTACATTACTAATTATCTTTAAACTTTTCTTGATCTTCCAAGATTATTCTTAAGTGGGAACAAGCAAGTTTATCTAGAAACAGACAAAAGTAAATTGATATAGAATTGTGTTACCATTTTGGTGTGTACGAAAAATATTCAAAGTTTTAAAAAAAACTTTGAACATACCGAAGAACAACTCTGAAATGTACAAAAAAAAAAACAAAACCCTGGTTGCTGAGCCGGACTTGTAAGGAAACTAAAAGTTTACTTTGTAGCACAAGTTAATGCCTACACACTCTCTGATAAAAGATGTACCCTCACTGACACACACTCCACACTTACTCACCTTTATTAACTGTTTTTTTATGTGTAATCTTAGTAAAATTGGTTTCTTTGTTGTATTTTTTTTAAATTTAAGCTTTGAACGAATGAATTTCCATCTTGCGCTAGCAGAACATGTTCAATTATTAACTTTGTGCAGGTATGCAGGCATGGATCCGCTGTTAAATCTGTCAAAACTGTTCTGCTAGTTGGTATTTTATTTTTTTACTTGTTTGGTCAAGATCTGTGTCATTTAAATACATAAATGAATTTGAATATGAATGAGATATCATAATTTATTGCATTGGTTGAAAAGGAAATATGTAACGTCAATAACTTGATATTTTAAATAATATTTACTTACTTTGTGAATATTTACTTTGTAAAGTATTATAATTATTCTTTAAATTTTTGAAAATTTAATTTTGTAGGTCATTCTATTTTTATTGTTTTTTTTTTCTCAGTTTATTTCGTAGTTTGGCAGTTTGAGTAATTAATGCGGCCTACCCAAATGTCGTTTCATTGGAATTGTTACTCGAATCGTTGAGCTCCTTAAATTCTAAGTTCAGCATTATGATTACAAAAAATGCGTGCACTGACTGGACAGGTCCAATCAATCTGCGTGGTTCTTTCCTCAAAAGACCAATTCAAACAACAATCTACATGGTCTTCACATAATCTGACCAAGATTATTTCAGGACTTTTAAAAGAGAACGTGACCTTTGAGTTTGTTTCGGCCTTTCTTCTCAGAGTAGTCACATAGGAAACGCCGAATCTCATCAAATTTTTACCCGACTTCGGCGAAGAAAAAAGGAGGGTTATGATTATGACCGATATGTATGTTCATCTAAACTGCACATCATAATTTGACAAATGAGATATCGTTGGAAGCGTCTTGATTGTCCGCCGATTATAGGCTATGTGACGTCACATGAAATACAATATGGCGCCCGCTGGAGGAAAAAAGAAATGAAATACAAAAAAAATATGCCATGTTGGGTATTAAATGAAAGAGCTTAATTAGCACATTTCAATATAATATAACCCCAAAATAATTTTAATAAAAACTAAAACCCCACTTCGACAAAAAAGTCAACTAAAAAAGTATAAACAAGACATCACAGAAAGACAAATTAAAAATCCGGAGTAAAACGTGATCTGTTCGATTTATACCTTAACATGTGTGACTCCGGATTTCTTATCGATGGATTTTCATACAAACATTGCCGGCCGGGCGCTCGCATGTATTCGACCAGTACAGCAATTTCGATTTATCTCAAAGAAGGTTGTCAAAATAAAGCTCGAAATTCCAAGCATGTTTGAGAATAATATTAATTAAGCAAGCTAGGTCAAATAACTACTTAAAATGCAAAAATAGGTAGCAGAAGAAAAAAATTGGTCAGAAAAAATCTTATAGAATATCGAAAAACATCTTTATTTATTTAAAAATCTATCATCAATTTGTTGTTTTATTAACTAGTATACTCTCCGTGAGCAGCTATAACGGCACGTGTTTTATCTTGCATAGATACGACAAGGTGCGCATATACTCGTATCAGTCCCTCTGAGATTATCATCCTATACCCATGCACAATGTGATCTAAGAGATCACTTAAGTTTGCCAATTCTTCGGACTATGTCGGTAACCTTGTTTCTCTCTTCATTTCTGATTCGATCACGTAGGGAAACTCTAAGCATAGCCCTCTGGCTATGCTTAGACTTTCCCTCCCTAGTCAAACTTACTACTACTTACTACTTGGTACTTTTTTTTCGAACATTTTATAGGTACCTAGTAAGTTAAGAATAAAATTTATTGTTTTTTTTATTATTATTGATAGCCCGTCATTTTGTAACTGCCGATCCCTCGCGACAAGAAACAAGAAATTACAATAGGGACCTCATATTATAACATCTCTTGTGGGGCGGCAGTTTATGCTGTTAGAAAGATAAGACAGATGTAGAAACTACGCGTTTGGTCTATTTTAGCTATTTGCATGGTATTATGTTGTATAGCATTTTACTGTGGGTAGGGTCGGGCTGCTGACATTGAATCTTCTTTATTTTACAAAAGAGAGCTGTCAGAGCCATTTATAATCTACGTCGTCGCGAATATCTCAGGGAACTATTTAAAAATATTAATATTGTGATGGTACCTTACCAATTCGTTTATGAAAATATTATGTATGTAAGAAAAATCTACCTTTTAATAAAATAAGTGATAGACATAATTTTAATACTAGAAATAAAGATAAAATAGTTCAACCATTTTTCAGATTATCAAAAGTACATAATATGTCTTGTGTTAAATGTTACAATAAAATACCTTGTGATATATTAAAATTAAATTAAAGAAAATTTAAAACTCATATTAAAAGTACACTGTAAACAAGCATATTACAAATTATAGGATTATATCCAAGATAAGAATGCTTAGAAACATGCTAGTCCTGCTCCATAGGACAAATTAGAGTCTAGACAAAATCAAACTGGTTGCTAATTTAATTGTATACTATTATTTTTTATAACATTGATTATACATTCTGTGATTACTTGAATTCACAAACTGACTTATTAGTATTACCTGTTAAAATTTTAGGAATAATTTATAATTTTACAATATTTGTAAATATGCGAGCAACATGATACATGTTGCTCGCATATTTACATAATTAATTTATCTGTCCTTGCTTCATTTTAAATTCTTTTACCTATTGTGATATAGTAATCTTGTTCCAGGTGCATCGTCTTCTTTGTATACATTAATTATAAAATTATATTGTAATTAATGTATACAACATATTGTGAAAACATTTTAAAAGAGTAACGGTAGAGTTTCTTGCCCATTCTTCTCCATACGAAAACTACCTTTTGGAAGGGGCAACTAGAATTAATTCTTTTTTTTGTAAAGTTTTACGTTCGAAAGTGCCTTTTATGTGCCTAATTGAAATAAATTTGTACAGTATTTTTTTTACTTGTGCATAAAGTTTTAATAAATCAAATAAATTATTAGACTTTGACTTTGACTAACGACGTAAGCTTTTTAGCGCGCCAAATTAGAAGGTTATTAAAGATTTATATTTAATTTATATTTTGGCTGCTGAGACATGAGACTGAGTGAAAATGTGGCTTTATTTTGGTAAATTGTGGTATCTTACGACATTCACGCGAACGAGGTCGCGAGCAGAAGCTATTTCATTATAACATCGAATTAATTTCGATTGACTTACCAGATCCTGTAAATAATCCTTGTCCAATCCACGGGTGGGCAATTTTATATAAGAAATGCTTCTGTAAACAGGCGTTTGCAACAGTATTGGCATCGTCTGGATCTGCAATACCTTAAAACATACCACTATACACATTATTATGAAACGTAGTCTACTGGTCTGTACTCCAGAGCAAAAACTACGAAAGTGTTCCTCCTACGGATTTATTGTGAATTCTTAAAGAATGGGCAATTGGGCAGTAATGTCCTCCGTTGTAAATAATTCGTGACTACGGGATTGTTATTAGGAGTATCACAGTATGACCAGTAAATTGTTCTCTATATAACCTAGCAACTTATACCTAAAATGGTATCATAGTTATTCTACAGAATTAATGTTCAAACTTACCATAGTAAATATCTGCTCCAAATTGACCACAAGTTACTCCACCATTTTCCACACAGAAATTCGACATCTTCTCCATTAATAACCATAATCCTAGAAACAAAATAAACATTTTGGATGAAAGCTTTTCTTCCACCGTGTGCTTCCAACAGTATTTTTAACTATAGTGAGAACTACATTTGTATGGGCAATGACATTATAAGTAAAAAGACGCACATTGGTTACCTACCCAACATTCAATCTTCAAAAACGGTGAAATGTCTCACTATTAAGTGACACGTGGAAGTAGGACGGCATGTCGTAATTATAGGGTGCGGAAAAGAGACAAGACGAAGAAAACTTGATTATCATTGTTTGTCAAACAGTTGTTGGTGAAGACAGGCGTTGTCACCGAGACAGGCCTAAGAAACGCGTTGTCGCACGCACGTGACATTTTGTGAGCTTAAAGTATCGGACTCCTGCTTGACTATAAACGAATAAATGAAATGGTATTGCGACGTATAATTATTCTGGTTTAAAAAGATTAAGGAGGAGCTCCTGGCTAAGTAATAACAGCCGCACGGTTCGATTCATCAGGTTAAGCTACGCTTGCCGGGGTTGGTCCGTGGATGGGTGACCATCTCTACATACCGAGACTCCTCCGTACCTCGGAAAGCACGTTAAGCCGCTGGTCCCAGCTGTCATTCGTGAATCTTTGGCAGTCGTTACGGGTCGTCAGAAGCCCTAAAGTCTGACAATCAGTCTTACCAAGGGGTGTGGACTCCATGTAAAATACCGATATTCAGCTGCATTTGGTTAGACTGGAAGCCGACCCCAACATAGTTCGGAAAAAGCTAGACAGATTGATTTTAAAATATTATGGAGGTACCAATGTGAAAAGAAATAAAATAAATGTGCTCGTGTCAATCTTCGCATCACAGCATTTTAAAATTAACATACCTAATTATCTAAAGGTTCAAGCTACTCGGAATCAAAATTACGTACTTCTTGCAAAAACAGCTGATAATTGAAAAAAACTTCGTACCTACCTCTAGAACTGGTAACTAACATATGCGTATGTCCAATAAGGGGCAAAGCCCCTGGGTACTCCGGCGGCAAAGGGTGCTTCGCCTTAGACCTCCGAGAGTGCCAAAATATGACAGCACAAATCACGACCAAAATCAACGAAATGAACATGACTGATTACTGTGTATATGCTTTACTATACTAGGTAAAAATATTCTTGGGTTGAACTTATAACCTCCGCTTGCATATAATAATCGGCGTCAAGGACGAAGGTGAAAGTTTTAGGCCTTAACTTTTAGGCTTCAAGTTGTTGAAACTGCGACAGTTTACCAATCTTATTTAAAATACTATATTGTCATTTCCTGCATTGCAAATTTGCTAAAAAAGACAGAAAAATTCATAATATTTTTGTTTATTTGGCACATGTCACAAGTACACAACATAAAAAACGGAGTAAAACCCATAAATCTAAAAAAATAAATTGTTTGCAAATTTTCAAGAAAGGAGCAAGTAGCCAAAGTCCAGCCTGAAGTAGGCCCACCTGCCTTTTATCCAATTCTGGTTGGTGGTAGCAGCTGTTTAGTGTTTTCGGGGGAGTATAGCTACCACCAGGGCCATAACTATTTCTGGTATCTACCAGTGTAAAAGTCGTACCTATTATCGGTAAATTAATGAGATATTTCACCTTTGTTTCTACATGCCAATGTACGCATCTGGAATGCCTCTGGTATTGAAGAAGTTCAATGGCGGCATAACCACTTTAACAGGTTGTGTCTCCTACATCCATTAGCAAACCAACCATAAATAAAATCTCACTACGTCTCTAAAGTATTGTAGCATAAATTTTAAACTAGTCAGGAAATTCAAGACTCATCGGCACATCCTTAATAACGGTACCCTAAAATATTGAAACCATCATAATTAATGAATGCGTTAAAGGCTCTGTCGTTACGCGTGCTGATTCATTAAAATTCAATTTTGCCTCATTAGTAACAGTTGAAGGATTATGAAAACCAGTAAATGAATGCCTAATTTGAAGGAGAAAATAAAAATAGATCAAAATTTAAATATTTTATTTCACATAAACCTAAATGCGTACTTATGAAACGTCAGAAGCTAGGTGCACGCTTCCAATTGGTCGTTTCCTATGGAGAAGAGCCGGCGAGAAAGTCCACGGTTACTCTTTTAAAAATATAATTGGTTTTTACAATATTTTAAAATAACAGTGGGACAAATAACTAGGTATGGGAGCACAGTGTAGGCCTTTCAAAAAGTACCAGGTACTTAACAAAAAAATAGAAAATGGTCAACAAATCTACAGTCCACTAAGCTTACAACATTCTCACATTCAGAAAATAGAAAACAATCTAAATAAAAGATAATAGTAATAAAAATAAAAACCAATTTAAACCAAATAACATGATTGCCATTACAACTGTAATATATATAAATAAATAAAATCTTTATTTCTCCATAAACGCATTTACATTATTTTGATCTAAAAATGCAATAATTATCATGTCGACAAAAAAAGCCTTTTGAACAAACAATAAACCGAAGTGTACTAAGTATGTGCTTGACATCAGCATCATCATCATTTTAGCCGAAAGACGGCCACTGCTGGTCAAAGGCCTCCCCCAAGCGACACCACTTCGACCGATTCTGTGCTTCCCGCATCCAGCAGATTCCTGCGGCCTTCACAAGGTTATTGGTCCACGAAAACTTTCCAAACTTAAGTGGCAATGGGAAGGGCACAGCGCTCGCAGAACAGATGGCCGATGGGGCCGAAAGGTTCTAGAGTGGTGACCGCGTCCCGGAGGACTTAGCATTAGAAGGCCTCCCACATGGTAAACAATAGCCTATTCTAAAATATTCTACATTTCTTTTTTTATAGGATTGGGTGCCAAATTGACCCTATTACTCCGCCTAAGATTCTGCCGTCTGTCCTTCTGTCTGTCATAAGGCTGTATCTTTTGAACAGTATCAATTCAATTTTTTTAATGTACGCTGTCTACGTCTACGTATTTTTTAATGTAGGACTGTCTACTTCTTCAAATGGACCTAGATAGATTATTTACATACTGTAACAATAATAAGCTTTTTCTCAGTCTACCCAAATGCCATTCTATCTCATTTACCAAAAAGAGGAATAGAACTGATTTTAATTATTCAATTAATAACTCGCACTTGGATAAAGTTACTTTTGTTCGTGATTTGGGTGTTACACTGGATGCCAGTTTGCACCTCGACATACACGTTGACAATATAGTAAACAAGGCGTATCAGATGTATGGTTTCGTCATGAGATCAACGCGTGACTTTGTGCGGCCCTCTACGTTTTTAATACTTTATAAGACTTTGGTGCGATCCCAGTTAGAATACGCCGTTCCGATCTGGAACCCATACTACAACAAATACAGCACTAGAATAGAAATGGTACAGAAGAAGTTCTTACGGTCTATGAACTATAAGTGCTCCCAATCAAAGGTACCTTACGTGCAGCTGTTGAAGCGGTATGACGTTCAGGATCTGGGAATCAGGCGGCTGTTTCTTGATGTCATGACGCTACATGGCATATGCAATAACCAATTGGATTGTACGGACCTAGTAAACAAACTTCGTCTCAAGGTACCTAGAGGTGTTATTCGAAGGGGTGTGCGCGTCCCTCAACTGTTCCATACAGACATATGCAGGACCAATGCTGGGGAACGAGCACCTCTGCGTCGCCTTGTTGATAATTATAACACGTATTTTATGGAACTGGATATATTTTCTCAATCAAAGCAATTATTTAAGAAAATGGCTCTTGATGTTTTAACTGGCGAGGTGGTTTAAGTTATGTTAAGCTGATCTTAGCAACACAGCGTTATTGTGGTAGCGACTATTGTTTTGTTGTTTTCGTTTGTTTTTGTTTTTGCACTTGTCATCAGCACTGCTGTTAATCTTTATTTAAAATGAGGACAATGGTGTGGGTTACATGTTTGTTAAAACTTAGTTTAAGTATTTCTCTGTAATCTGCAGCGTGTAACTGTTTTTTGTCCCTAATAAATAAAATAAAATAAAATAACAGTAATCGACAGACAATTGAAATTTTCACAGAGTGTGTACTGCTAATTGGCCGCTATAACAAAATAATAAAAAAACATAAAAAATAAGGAGGTCCGACACAAGAAACGTGTTTTATAACTAAAATATTTAAAAAAAAATGTAGTGTTTAATATTGTACGGTGGTACGGAACCTTTTGTGTGCGAGTCCGACTCGCAACACTTGGCCGCTTTTTATAATAGCATATTAAATGTTTTTTTATTTTTTTTATTTTTGTGTCTAGTTACAACACTTAATTATATGTTATTTTTGAAATACGGCTGTGGCAAGAAGTTTACGAGGTAATTTGGCTATTTTGATATGAATAATTTTTTATAGCTTACATTTTGAATATAAAGTCTTCTAATTGAGAGCAAGTTGCTAACTTTATGGAGGTATGTTATAGGAAACCTAAATGGTTTAAAGTACATAACCTTGATAAGTGATTGCTGAGCTCTTTCCAGATCAAGGAATTTAATTTTGGTAGCTGCACCCCAAATCGGAATACAATAAGTTATTATAGATTGCGCCGGAGCTACATAGATCTTGTTTATAAGATGCTCAGACATAATATGCCGTAAAGTTTTAACGTCCCAGATTCTTCCGGATCTTTTCATGAGGAGCTCAATGTGAGCGTGCCATGACAGTCTTTGATCAACAATAATGCCCAAATATTTCGTGGATCTGACTTGTTGAATGGTTTGACAGCCACAATTACTGTTATAGACGTGATTATTTTGGCAGATCCAGGGTTTGTTTGGATACCTTTGGTTTGGGGAAAAATAAGTAAAATTAGTCTTAGTGGTAAGCCTATCTCGGTCAATATAAATTAAAAATAGTGGCGGACCCAAAGCGCTCCCATGTGGGACTCCGTAATAGACGTCCTCCTCAACACTACATAAATGATTAATTTTAACCATTTGCTGTTTTTTTTTTATTAATTTTATGTCATATTAGAGCCTTAGTACCTTGTTGAGCTTATTATTTAGAAAAGGTCCTAAAAATACAAAAAAAAATCAATTAGCAATGTACAAACATGTCTAGTTTGAGGCTTTATGCAAACTAAGTCCTCTTTTCTCTTGTCGGAAGGTTGTAGTACTATGCTTAGAATGAATAATTGCCTAACTGTTTGTACACTACATGCTAGCATCACAAACACGCGTTCAACGCTTTAAATTTTATAACATTTCACTAAAAGTATCATTGAATAAAATAATTATCGTTTAACAGGTTCTCTAGATTATGTAAATAGAGCTGGTGCGTAGGAAATCTAAAGGGCTAAAGGTATATATAAAAAAGGTATTACGGTAAAGTGTGGATGTACTATAGATACACCTCTGCCCAATTCTCCGGGGAAACAAGGCGTGATGTTATATTATTTTGTACTTTATTATTTTTTAGGGAGGATGGGCTAGATCTGATCTCGAGAAGGCAGTAATTTTTGCAGAACATCTCAATATTGTTTTCCAACCACTCCCTGAGAGTTGCAACGAACATAGCAAAGCAACCAAAAAGTATCTTGAAACAGCAAATCAAATGTGTTTGCTCCTGAAAAGTACTTGTCCCAAAGAAGTATACCGAGAAGTGAAGAACTTACAGGAAGGGAAAGCACCTGGATATGACCTTATCGACGCAATACTTTTGAAAAACCTCCCATACAAAGGAATAATGAAACTAGTACACATATTCAATGCCTGCCTGAAACTTGAACATTTTACTGGTCAATGGAAGATTGCACAGGTAGTAATGATAGCAAAACCCGGTAAACCCGCACAAGAGACAAGCTCTTATAGACCCATCAGCTTGCTGCCAGTAGTTGGAAAACTATTCGAGCGGATACTCCTTAACCGAATGAAGGAACATCTGGGTGCAGTGCTACCTGGACACCAATTTGGATTCCGTAAAAGACATGGAACAATCGAACAAGTTCACCGTATTGTCGACACTATCAGTAGAAGTCTAGAAAACAAACTATATTGCTCTGCGGTCTTTCTTGACATCAGCCAGGCTTTCGATAAGGTGTGGCACGATGGCCTTATCTTTAAACTAAAAAATGCGCTCCCACACTGTTTTCTTCATATACTAAAATCGTACCTGGATAAAAGGAGCTATAGGGTGAAGTATAACGAGGAATGCTCCGACCTTCACGAGATCAAATCAGGTGTCCCGCAAGGTAGCATACTGGGCCCAATCTTATACCTTATATATACAGCAGACATACCAACCAATGATCAAACGACAATTGCGACGTGTGCTGATGATACGGCCTTGTTGTCTACTCACGCTGATCCAGAAACTGCTTCACTTCTGTTACAGGATAACCTCCACGAAATAGAGTTGTGGCTGAAAAGGTGGAGAATTAAGGCAAATGAAAGTAAATCTGCTCAGGTAACATTTACTCTCAGGAGAGAAACTTGCCCCCCCGTTAAATTAAACGACAAAATAATACCTCAAGAAGATAACGCAAAATATTTGGGAATGCACTTGGACAGAAGAAAGACATGGCAAAAGCACATCTGAACCAAAAGAAAGCAACTAGACGGAAAACTTCGTAACCTCAACTGGCTAATTGGACGCCACTCACAACTAAATGACAACAGCAAAATGTTGATATATAAAACAATATTAAAACCCATTTGGACCTATGGCATACAGCTGTGGGGAACCGCCAGTAATAGCAACATCGACATACTAGAAATATTCCAGAGCAAAACACTAAGTTTCGGTATCCCCCAGTGTATTAGCAATAACTACATATACCTCGACCTCGGCATAAAAACTGTCCGGCAAGAAATAGTTCAAAGCAGCCTGCAGTACCAGGAGAAGCTAACAACCCACGTGAATGTACTTGCCCAAACTCTGAGCGGAAATGGTGGACTCCAACATACCGAATCTCACCAAAAGATTCCCACAATGAGAAAAAAGTGAGTTTGTTGGAAAGAAACTTTTCATCAGTTTATGGCTCTCGTAGATCACACTAATAACAGATATTTATCAGCCAAGGAAGTGGCTTATTGTTCCTAGAACAGATTGCCATGTGGCAGATACAAGAAAAAAAAAAAAAAATTTTTTAGGCGTGATTTTATGTTGTACTTTAGTATTTTCATTTGTTTTTGTTAATTGTACCAGGATTATTAGCGATCGATGGTCTCCTATAATTGAAACAGTATACTGAGTAGTGTTATTTTGTCTCTGTTCTTCTAAGCTTGCAAGCCTCTGTTGGAGATCCAATAAATAAAGTTATATTATTATTTTAATAGAACCGCTTTGTAATTTCACAACAATCGTTACTGTTTAGTGAACCTAATATTATTAAAAACTATCAGACCCGACAGACGTTGCCCTGTCCTAAATACATATAAAGAATAAACAACGTTTGATTTTTCCAATTTTTATTTCTTTAAAAACCTGATTCGGAATATTACAATCATTTTAAAACAAAAAAATACCCAAATCGGTCCAGCCGTTTTCAAATGCACTTACCAACGAACAGCATTTAATTTTTACACGACTGTTCGAAAAGGAGTGTAATTTTTTTATTTATATAGATAAATATTGAATACTGCGAAAAGCTACGTACAAGAAGCGCTGTGCTCAAAAGAGGCTCGATTGACCGAGATATTGGTGTCGTGAATCTAGCCAAAATGTACGTAACGCGTCGGATTTTAAACTTTCAGTAGCGCCATCAGGATGGAATTTGGTGTGGACAAATGTGCGGTCATGCATATAAAGCGAGGGGAGATTGTGGAATCCGTGGGAACCCAACTCTCGGATTCCATAACCCTTAGATCCCTCTCCGCATCCGAAACCTATAAGTATTTGGGTATGTCGGAAGCGTTGGGCATCAATGTTACTGACATGAAGCAATCGTTGAAGGAGCGCTTCTTTGGCCGCCTGAAGAAAGTATTTAATAGTCTTCTATCAGGCGGGAACAAGGTGCGCGCCTTCAACGGTTCGGTCATGCCGGTTTTGATGTACTCTTTCGGCATACTCAAATGGACTCAGACCGAACTCGACGCCCTGGATAGGAGGGTCCGTACGCTGTTAAATGCATATCGAATGCATCACCCACGGTCATCGGTAATGAGACTGTATATCCCGCGAAAGTCGAGGTCGAGGCTTTTTAAACATTAAGACTCTCCGCAATCGCGAGATATGCAGTCTCAGGGAATGTTTTCTAGAAGCCGACGCGGGGATGCATCGAGATGTGGTCGTGGTGGACAAGGACGAGATGGACTTATCCCGCTCTCCTTGGCTAAGTAGAACTGGCGCATGCCTGTAGGGCTTGACATTAACGATCGCAAAGAGGTATGGCAGAGTAAGGAGCTTCACGGACGCTACTTCTGGGCCCTTCGTATATCTGATGTAGATTTAGTAGCGTCCGTAGTCTGGCTGCGTTTTGGTGACCTCTTTGGGGAAACCGAAGGTTTTGTCTGTGCAATTATGGACAAACTTATAATGACGAACAATAACTGGATATTCATTGTGAAGGACGGCACGGTTGACATCTGTCGGGCATGCCACCGTCCGGGAGAATCAATCCAACACATTATCTTTGAGTGTTCTCGTCTAGCTAACGAAGAGTACTTGCATAGACACAACCTTGTAGCCAGGATTATCCATCAGCAACTTGCTCTGAAATACAGCCTTGTGGAATCGGAAGTACTGTACTACAGGTATGTGCCCGACCCAGTACTCGAAAATGGAAATATCACATTGTGCTGGGAGCGATCCATCATCACTGACGGGACTATTGTTGCCAATAAGCCTGATATAGTGGTGGTGGATCGAGTAGAGCGGCGCGCAATGATTATTGACATAGCAGTCCCGCCTCGTGAAAGCCGAGAAAGATAAACAAATTAAGTATCTTGACATGGCTCGCGAGGTTGTCGACATGTGGGATGTGGACTCAGCGATCATTGTGCCGATAGTCGTATCAGCCAATGGCTTAGTTGTCAAGAGCCTCGACCAACACCTAAGGAGGCTCTCGTTGGGCAGCTGGATTAAGGGCTTGATTCAGAAAGCGGTACTCCTGGACACGGCTCGCATTGTTAGGAGGTTCCTCTCTCTGGAGCCCTGACCGCCGGTAGCTTGGACCCTGTTCCCGATACCGGTGGGCTACTATTTTTTATATTTTTAAATGTTTTTATTTTTTTATATACTAATATTTAAAAATGTAATAAATAAGTATGTGAATGAAATAATAATAATAATAAAAATCTTTATTGCAGACCACATGGTCCATAAAAAAACACATACATTTAAAATAATAGAATCAAAATAACAATTAAAAATAATATTAAAATCAACATTAAAAATCAAATTTAAAATTAATAATCTAACTATTATGCTTCTTAACATGAATATACTATTTTAGAAATGTATGTTCAAACCACGTTACCACCTGAGCACCTACTGAGCCTCCTCCTGGTTGAGCTTTCCCTATAAATCCGTGTATCATGTGTACTTCAAAAGAAGAATATTACCTATCTAATAGGTAATCATCCTCGTAGTTAAATAAATAATAATAATAATAATAAATGAGCTTTGTAGGTCTTCCTCTGCTACTTCGCGCCCCCGGTGTTTCAAAATTATTTAATTCTCCTAGGTCGTTCTGAAATCCCGTAAAAGATAGTCGAAATCTATATTTACTAAGGCACAATTGGATATTAGGAACGAAATTACACAAACAGTATTCGCATTGAGTCGATCAGCTGATTCAAATCCGCCATCTTGCCTCTCAGCATCCTCTTAACAGTACACCAGTGGTGTTTAATTTTGACAGCTACTAATCAATTGCTTAGCGACCTCTTAGCGCTTAGCAATTAATTAAAATGTAAGAAGCGTTTATAAATAAGATTGTAAATTGTTTGCCATAATGTCAGCTAGCACACGCCAATATACCAAAAAAAAAACGAAAAGTATTCTCCAGCAGAAATAAAAACGTAAACAGAACTGGATACGTACCTAAGTTCTGTTATGCCTGAAGGAGGCATAAAGGGCGTACCCTCTTACGTGTTGACATACAGGTTGACTTGTAATTTGACGTATTCCTTCTAGGACGTGATAGTGGGACCCATTTGCAACAATTAAGCACCCCATAAAACCCTAGGCAAAAATTGATGGGATTCGAGAAATCACGGTTCTTACCTAATTAGCCGGTCGGGGTGCCACATATCGGCGTAAATTTTTGATTTTTTTAAACTAATTTTATCTGTTATGTAGCATTTCATACCGCGGCGGCGGCCCGCGAGTGCTACTTGCAAGGTACCTAATCGCTTTCCATAATATCATATTCGGAAACTCAATAAAAGTCCATCAACTTTTGTTGCGTGATCACCCTACTTTGTTTGATTTGTTGTATATCGCCGTCATGATGCACAACAAAAACAAAGCGACATTAACGCGGATAATCGGTGGATAATCTAACTATTTTACGATATGATCACTAATGTTTGGCCACATCATGAAGTAGGCGTGCGTTTAACTGGTCATATCGTCAAACGTTTACTATTCAAATTAAACGGTCACAGAGGGCTCTCAAAAAACAAAATCTTTTAAAATTAAATCTTTCCCTTAGAAAGGAACGTGTTATCCTTTCAAAAAGTTTAAGTAGTTGTACTGTTGAGTTAGATGAATGTAGGGAAAAGTATGATATTGATACTAAGCTCCTTTATAATGATATAATACAAAAGGAGCACTTGCTGAACAATATTTTTGAGAAATATGAGAATTCACAACAACAACTAAGTGAGCGCTTGATTGAGGCTGGGGAACTACTGGATTTAGTGACGTGCAATGCTGAGAGGTATGAGTCTTTGACTAATAATATCTCATGCAGCTGTGCCTATGAACCACCACCTCCTCAGTCTCAGTCTGAGTTGCCTCCGCCAGTGTTGGCTCTTCCAGCAGAGACCTGTGTTAATACACAGAATAACAATAAATCAATATTTTTCTGTGACGAATTAGGTTCAGGCTTTGGAAAAATCTTACTAAATTACCTTAGCCATAGTTTTACCAATCATAGTTATCATAACATAACTTTCAAACAAATAATTAAAAGAATTGCAAACACAAACCTAGATAATTATTCTACAATGGTTTTGCTATTAGGAAATAGTACTGGTATTACCAGAAAGGACATAGTGGATGGTGTGGACACCTTATTAAAGTTAAATATAGGAAAGCTAATGTTGTGTGCTTTACCTTACTCTGATACTTTATCAGTTTATGAAAATAATTACATTTATAAGTTGAATAGTACTATTCACAGGCTGACATGTTGTCATAGTGACAAATTATTGTATTTTGACACTAACAAGTTTGTTAGTGGTTTTAAGTTGACTCAGAGAACTTTATCTCTGTCTTGGGAATGTCGACATATGATTGCTATGTTAATTGCATATAATATTAATGAGGTTATAGCTAATATAACAAATTGTAGTGTTAGTGACGAGTCTGTGTTGTCTAGTTATACTAACAACATAGTGATTAATTATAAGTCATCATGTTGTACGAAGGAGAATCCACCTATAATACCAACATCTTTGGAGGCCACTACCAGCCAGATAGGGAATTCTCTTCCTGCTAGAATTCATACAGACTTTCTAGACTCTTCCATTGTAGTTGTGGAGGTCACTCCGGATAACTTTTTAAACTAGTTAATAAGACAACAGAAGTTACCCCTTCAAATAACCAATTATTATTAGTGAATAATAAAATGGTATCTTCTGGCAATATTACACATAATAAAAATCCAAAGGGGGGGCAACATACTTTAAAATTATTCAATCAAAATATTCAAGGTTGCTCTTCCAAATTACTGGAAATAGAATTGTTTTTAGAAAATACTAAGTTTGATGTTGTTTGTATTACTGAACATTGGTTAAAAGATCATCAAGTAATGTCAATTAACTTTGAAAATTATTGTGTAGTTAGCCATTTCAGCCGAAAACGTATGATACATGGCGGATCATTAATATTAGTAAAAAATTCTATTCAATCGAAAGAACGAAAAGACATAATCGGACTCTCTGTTGAACACACCATTGAATTGTCCTGTGTTGAGCTCGATAAGCATGTTATAGTATGTGTATACAGACCTCCAAGTTACCAGAATCTATCTATGTTTGATTCTGTAATGGAAGATGTGCTAAAGAAATTAAATGCTAGTAGTAAGTCAATAATCATATGTGGTGATTTTAATATTAATCTATTAGAAAATAACTCTAATACTGTCAGACTACTAAGTCTTTTCAAGTCATTTGATTTGTCAAATGTTTTTATTGAACCAACCCGAGTGACAGCTTCTTCTGCCACTTGTATAGATAATATTTTCTGTAATTGTGATTACTTACATAAACAAATTGTAAATAAGTTGCCATCTGATCACAGTGGACAATCAATAACATTTTGCTCCTACATGCCTTTACAAAAAATTCAAATAAGGTTTAGGCCAATTACATGTAAAAATCTAGAGAAATTAAATAATGCTTTGGCAAGTAGATTATGTATTCAGAGTTTTAATAATATATGTGACCCAAATGAGTTCTACGCCGAGTTCTTTTCACTATTAAACAAGCAATTTATTGACACTTTTCCACTAAAGACTAAAACTATTTACACAAAGTTCTTATTTAGTGATTGGGCGACTCCAGGTATTCGTAAAAGCAGGGAAAAACTTTTTGAACTTTATGGCCTAAAGCAACATATGAATAATACAAGATTTCATCAGTATGTTGCAAAATATTCTAAAACTTTTAAAATTGTGTGCAAAATGGCTAAAGCTCTTCACATTAGCAATAAAATAAAATCAGCTGATGATAAAATAAAAACTACCTGGCAAATAATAAATAATGAAACCGGTAGGAAAAAACAACGTAATACTGAATTTAATTTAGAGACTGCACATGGCCCCATCAACTCAGATGTGGAAATAGCTCAGGAATTTGAAAACTTTTTTGCTAATATTCCTCATAAAACTACTGATTCTTTAAATTCCTCACCCGCGCTTTCTGCTGCCTTACTTAGAAAGAATGTAAAGGCATGCCCTTTGGAGTTTAGGTTTCAGCATACAAACCCCCAGGCTGTCATAAAAGCTTTTAAAGATCTTAAAATTAAATCAACAGAAGATCTATGGGGAATGTCTGTAAAAGTCTGTAGATCTATAATCGAAACCATTGCGCCTTATTTAGCTTGCATATTTAATACCAGTGTAGACCAAGGAGTCTTTCCGGATCTCATGAAACACAGTAAAGTAGTTCCTTTGTTCAAATCCGGTGATAGTAAGGAACCCAACAATTATAGGCCTGTGTCAATTCTGCCAGTTCTCAGTAAGGTGTTTGAAAAGTTGATACTCAATCAAATGTTACGTCACTTTAATAAAAATTCCATCTTTCATGAACATCAGTACGGTTTCACCAAAGGGCGTTGTACCACTGACGCCGGTGTCACCCTAATAAAGAACATTTTTAACGCCTGGGAAGAAGCACAAGATGCCATTGGAATCTTTTGTGACCTCTCGAAGGCGTTCGATTGCGTAGACCATGAGACACTTCTGCTGAAACTGGAGCATTATGGGATTAATAATACAGCTCTTGATTTGCTTAGATCATACCTGAAAGATAGAAAGGTTAAAGTTCAAGTCAACGGCACAAACTCATTAGGGTCTGAAATGGTAATGGGCGTTCCTCAAGGTTCGATATTGGGTCCATTCCTCTTTTTAGTTTATATTAATGATTTACCCCAATTATTTCAAAATCAACCGAAGATGGTGTTATTTGCTGATGACACATCATTGATCTTTAAAATAAACCGACGGTCACAAAATCTTGACGACGTGAATAGCTTTATTGTTCAGGTCCAAGATTGGTTTACGGTAAATAATCTGGTACTAAATAAAAAAAAAACCAAATGCATTAGATTTAAATTACCAAATGTTAGAAGTAGCGAATGTGACATCATATTGAATGGAGAAAAACTGGAATTTATTAATCAAACAGTTTTCCTAGGAATCACGCTAGACGAGAAGTTACAATGGGGACCCCATATAACATCTCTCGCGGGGCGGCTTAGTTCAGCCGCGTATGCTGTTAGAAAGATAAGACAGTTAACAGATGTAGAAACCGCGCGTTTGGTCTATTTTAGTTACTTCCACAGTATTATGTCGTATGGCATTTTACTGTGGGGTCGGGCTGCTGACATTGAATCTATCTTTATTTTACAAAAGAGAGCTGTCAGAGCCATTTATAATCTACGTCGTCGCGAATCTCTCAGGGAACTATTTAAAAAGATTAATATTATGACGGTACCTTGCCAATTCATTTATGAAAATATTATGTATGTGAGAAAAAATCTACATCTTTTTAACAAAATAAGTGATAGACATAATTTTAATACTAGAAATAAAGATAAAATAAATCAACCATTTTTCAGACTATCTAAAGTACATACATCTTTTATGGGGTACTGTGTTAAATGTTACAACAGAATACCTTGTGATATATTAGAATTAAATGAAAGAAAATTTAAAACTCATATAAAAAATACACTTTGCAAACAAGCATATTACAAATTAGAGGATTATATCCAAGATAAAAATGCTTGGAAACATGCTGGTCCTGCTCCATAGGACAATTTAGAATCTAGACAAAATCTAACTGGTTGCTAATTTAATTGTATAATATATATATATATATACTTTTTTTATATTGGTTTTACATTCTGTGATTACTCGAACTCACACACTGAGTTATATTACTTGTAAAAATGCTAGGAATATCGTATAATTTTACAATGTTTGTAAATATGTGAGCACCATGCATCTATCACATGATTAATTTATCTGTCATTCCTTAATTTTTCATTATTTCTACCTAACGTGGTATAGTAATCTTATTCTAGGTGCATCGTCTTCACATATAATTATATAATTGATGTACACAAGATATTGTGAAAACATTTTAAAAGAGTAACGGTGGAGTTTCTTGCCCATTCTTCTCCATACGAAAACTACCTTTTGGAAGGGGCAACTAGAATCAATTATTATTTAAATGTTGACGTTCAAAAGTGCCTTTTTTGTGCCTAATTGAAATAAATTATTTGACTTTGACTTTGACTTTTTCAATGATCTGGCCAGACCATATCATGATGTGACCAGCGGTTGATGTTCATTTCATGAAATGATCAATTCTGGCCACGACATAATTTATATAAGGCTTCGAAAATAATTAACGTTAGGTCTGGTATTTAATAAATCGGTTTTATTTTCTGAATAAATCTGAAGATCAGAAAAAGCGATACCTACATCCGCCATGCGATGTCTGTAGACTATCTTCTTTTTTCAAAAACGTCGTGGCGCCCCTGATGGTGCAAAGAGCACAGGTTAGTCAAAGTCAAAGTCAAAGATTTATTTGCATACTAAGTGTACATTTTGGTGTTGTTTACAAATGCAGGTACTTATAACTTAGCGGCCTTTTCCAGGCATCGCAAACTTGAGGGCTAACTAGCAAACATTTAGACTATACGACACAATGAAATTCATAATTATCTTTTATCATTACTAATAATTTAAGTCATAACATTTTGACGCATGCACATTCTTATAATTGGCGCAACGGCATGGCTACAGTAAGTCAACAATAACATAACCACGGTTAGTAAGACTACCGGTCACCACAAGCAGCACCCGTTCACGAGCATAACACAAAGATCAGCCATCAAGACAACATTCAGTCTGTGTAGTAAAAGTACAGTTTTTCGTGGTGCTAAACCATTCGTGTCAGTCACAGCACCTGTTAACCATATTTTCGCCTTTGATTTACTTAATGAAGATAATTATTATATAATCATAAAATAAAGTTTTGATTTTATTTCAAGGATAACTGAAGATTAATGTGTGATTTTTATTTTTTTTGAGATGGTTTGCTAAATAATAGGAAAAAATACATTACTAAAAGGGTTTAAAAAAAATATTTCTTTCAACATTATTTGTCTGCTATATTTTGTATGGAAGTTGAAAATGCAGCATGTGGAAATTCAGCCACATGCAAAACAAAGAAATTGACTTTTCAAATCACAAATAGTTTTGTTTAAATTATTTTTCGCTTTCTCACAACTAATGAACAAAATGTATTAAAATCAGTCGATTTCGTGCACGGTCTCGATTTTGACTGCCTCGTTGTTCTAGTAGTTTTTCCGTCAGTAATTTCTCAGTAGCAGCTCGGAGTTTGGATTTGTGCCTGGCAATAGGCTAGCTCCCTAGAAACATAACTGGCGAAATGTGGGTGTACCACACCCTCCTTTCTGGGATAAAAGGCGTGATTTTATGTTGTGATTTTGTAATGTAAGGTCTACAATTTAGCGCCCAGCCAGCAATGTTTGTATGAAAATCCATATCTATCGTGTTTAGCGGCTGAATAAATTACTATGGAAACTCATATCCGTCTTGTTATTTAAAAATGGAACGAACTTTTTACTTCAACACATGGCAACCAAGGAGGTAACTTACCAAAGATTTTATTTAAATTTCGATTTGGCTTACAAATAGAGCTGTTTAAAGTTAAGGAAAAACAAATTCATATATTGGCGCGTGAAAAATGACGTTGTTCGACATTGATTTTGGAATTTACATTTAATTTGCTAAGAATTTCCGCGCATTATTTGAGAAAAGTACTATATACATGTCTTGGCGGCAACCAGGCATTGATGGACTCACATGTTTATATTATCACGATCGTCCATCAATGCCCAAGTTGCAGGCCGCGACAGAAATGTACTATTGTTGTATTAAAATTTTCAGTTCTAGTGACAATATTAGTGAAAAATAGAATGTAGTAGTTGGGCAACCTAGGACGCACAAAACAGTTTCAGAGTGAGTAAATCTACAAAGGAATATTTACTTCAGACTAGGTAAACATCTAAAGCAGGCTACATGAAGGAGTTACACTCAATCAAACTCAACAGTTGCTAACAGCTATATAAAACTAGGGTTTTAAACTTAAACGGAGTAGATCTTTTGCATGATCACCAAACAACACTTCAGTAATCGGACTGTTCATATAAAACTTCTCTCCTTGGTAGTTGTTATTGGATATTCTTCGTTCCAACACGATCTCGTGGCCGCCATAAGACCTCAGGGTCACATCGATCATGAGCTGCATCTTTGTATGGTCAGCCTTCCATCGTAACTGTCGCACTAGATGTGCCAAAATAATCTTCATGGATATCATGGCGTAGGCCTTTCCTGTAACATAAATTGTCTTTAACCAGTGTTTTGGTCTGTTTCTGTTGCTCAATTACTCTCATATTATGACAAGGTAGAAATTGACTTCAAAGACTAACGGATAAAAAAGCTTTTCGTTTAGCAAGTGGTTTTCTGGTTTTAAATTCACTCCTATTTGCACGATTTTAGCAATCTCACGTTTACTATGAAAATGTATCTAATTTAGCCAAAAGACAAACCTGAATTACAATTAATAGATTACTTCGGGAATTTTTTGTTTAAATTGATAAATCTTAAATCATTTTTCGAGAAATAAATTCTTTAAATTGACATATTAGATGATGTGCATAGAAGAAAAATAATTATGCTTGTGTTTGTGTTGAATTATAATCGTCTACAAACCTATACACGATCTCTTCCCCAAACTGAACGCAGCAAAGGACTTGTTCATCTGTGGCAATCTGTCGTTGTCAAACCATCTCTCTGGTCTAAACTCCTCCGGGTTTTCTCCCCATACTTTAGTACGATGTAAGCCATGGGGCATAAAGAAGACTTGGCTACCAGCACGCAAGGTGTAGTTTTCTGAGAAGATAATTACAACATTAATCATTCAATTATAATGACCATTAATTTATTCTTTTGATTAATCGGGTAAGTAAATCCATCATTCTTTCTTGTCAGCTCGTGCCATTTAATAATAGGCCGCTTATCAGAAACATCCCATTTAAATCATGCATCCACAGAAAACCCAATGTTGTTCCATAGCGTTGTCAGTATTGTGTTAGTTTGCCGGGTTGGGCAAAGTTTTATTGAGTTTTTTCTATCTGGAGTCTCTCAGTAGTAGCCCGGCGTTAGGCAGTTGGCTATTGATAGGAGGATAATTGAATTTATTGTTATTATTGGATTCGTCTAGAATTTAAATATTAATTACTTACTAAGTTTAACATCTTTGTCGACATATCTTGGGATTAGGGGCGCCACTGCTAGTAACCGTAGTACTTCTTTTATCACTGCTTCAGTGTACACTAGTTTCGGTAAGTCTTCTTTTTCCACGTCTCTGTCTCCTCCAATTACTTCCATTACCCTGGAAATCAAATCATTTCGTTTTTATGTTAAAGTAGGTACATCCCTCGAGTTTCTAAAGTATTCATTATCCTTTTAATTCAATTCTTCTAATATTGATGCAGTGTGGACTATGCTATTTTATTCAAACCATTTGTCTATCCTTAAATTACTACAGTTACTACTAGAGATATACAGTGTGTAACAGAAACCCTATTGCTATCCTTAAGCACTAAAGATAAAAGCTGGTATAGAATCACTATACATAGTTTCAACTGAAAATAAAATACTCTAAAAAATCTAAGAATTGATACCAAATTTTCGGTTTCGTATGTTTCTTAAATTCAAATCATAACAAAGGTGTCACCGCACTACGTAGGTCAATAACTTTCCACGTTACTTGCCAATATCACGATAAATCTCTTCCGTAATTCTGCGCGCCTAGTACTGTAGTAGCCTACCGCATGCGGTGTTCTCTTTGTCGGCGCGAACTGACGAAATAAAACATGCCGCCCGCCGCCGCGCCGCCGCGCCGCGCGGCCAAAGAAATTGCGCGCGCGCGCAATAAACCATACCTACTTTACCGTGATGTAAAAATTAATGCGTAATTATTGATTTACAGTTTACTCGTAAATATCAAGCCAGAAATAACAAAACTTACGTAAAAAATCGATACAAAGTTTGGGTAGGTTAACTAGTTTCATCTCTTATTATTTATTACTTATGTGACCGAGTAAACCTTGCTCAATTTAGTAAATTGACTTACATTTTTAACGATGGGGTTCGATGAGGTGACCTTGGTATTGTAATGCACAAGGCCGCGAGCTCGCTTGTTCATGGACACCTGAACATTGCGTAGCATATCTGGTGTTATTGTGCTGAAAGCGGCCTCAATCCGCACTTTTATTTGGTCCATTGTATCACACTGCACTGCGTACACTACATTTTTAATGTACCACCACAAAAAAAGTCTAACGGGGTTAGGTCTGGGGATCGCGGAGGCCAAGCCACGCTTCTACTACCACGCCGATGTGATCTGACACAGACGATGTGATCCGACTAAAACATGCCGACGAAGGCAGCTGTCGACGCTCAGCATCTGGTCTACTCTCAATAAAACGGCGAGCGACGGAACAGTTCTCGGGCAGCTCGCAAATTACCATGTTCTACTCCGACTCGGAGTCTCCGACACACATAATTATTTCTATTCGCTATTAGTTAACGACATTTTGCAAACACAACAAAAAAAACGTGAAACTGATGCGCGTATCACAGGGATAGAAACGAGTGCACTAGACGCAGACGCGGCGGAACAGTCGACTGACGAGCAAAGCAATAACAATAATGCTAATAATGTAAAGCTCTTATTCCCTGCTATTCTGGTACCTAAATATTATTTAGTTGATACCTATGGGGTAGCTGTCCTATTAGTGTCCACTACTATTAAAAATATTGTTGAAAAATTCAAGATTATTTTACATCCTAATAATAATTTCTACTAAACTCCGTTAAACTTTTAATTAAATCTAACACACCAGAGCAGACTAATTACGTAATTCAAATCCTTTTTTTTGGGGTGAGAAAATTATCAATGACTCAGCTACCGCCCTGGGTGGGGGGGCGGAAGGAAGTCTTAGACTCTTATTAGACTAAAAACCACCCTGTTCCTTCAGTTGCCCTTGCATTCCGGGGCCGCGTTATCGCGTTAGAACATTCCCGCAACCCCGGAAAATCATTCATTTCAATCCATTAAAGATCATAATTATGGGCCGCGTATCTCGTTAGAAGTCTGAATTATAAGTTGTTTTTACCAGGAGTAATTGAAACTACACGGACTACAATTGGTGCACGTACCCTAAGACCCTAACCCATTAGATTTACACACATTAAGATGCTTTTGTCTGCATAACGACGTAATCAGGGTTCTGTGAGCAAACGATTTTCAATTCGGCAATAACAATTCCTGTTACTCATGCGGTCCTAGTACTTTTATTAATTTGTTTCCACAGTTAGATGCAGTTTTGCGACATTTATTATCGAATTCATTTGAATTTATAATTAAAACTAAACGTGCTCAAACCAATAAAACCCATATACCACTCAAACAGCACCGACAGAGCGTGAACTTCCGATATCTAACTCTTTCGGTTAGTCCTACAGACAAAAATTATGCGGGCGTGCTATTATTTTGTAATTATAAAAAAACTATTAACTTATTGATAATAGTTTTCGTCATAGTTATTAAAAAAAATAGTAACCTTATTTTAAAATAAAGTAATAAGTTGCGAAAAAATCAAGAGAAATTATGTTTTGGGTTCAGTTGGACATAAATTGTTACTAAATCCTTTTTCTAAATAATGTTTACCTATTTAAGCAATTAATTCCTGGTAGGGGATGCATGTAAGGATTCGATTTTTATGATCAATTCAATGGTACGAGCTGACGATTTTTCGAAACAATTCGTTTTAATGCGATCTTCAAGCAAATCGATTAAATAGTAAGGCGAATCGAATCTCCTGGATCGTATGTGTAAAAATTATTATGATAAGGGCTCATAATAGTTCATATTTGCCCAAAGTATTGTGCTGACAATCATAAACAGCGAATAGGTAGGTTTATCTATTTCAAACAAGATCAATTACATACATAATAATATGCCTACACTTTTTAACTTGTCCGCATTGTTTATGTAGCACTAAGCGAAGATTGAAACATTTGACGGTTTGATAGAAGTTCTCATTTCGAATGGCATAGCTGTTTTATAAATTAGTCAATTGATTTGAATTTTTAGAAGATCGATTCAAGAGCACGGGATTTGATCTGTGAATCGAATAAAAAATCGATTTCACCGGTCTTCAAAAAAACCAACAAGTGTGTAATGTATCCAAATATTATTTCGTTAAATTTTAATACCCAGACCAATTAATTGTATTGTAGCTAGTTCACAAACATAATCAAAGTTTAGGAAAAGTTAGTAATAACTAATAATATTTTGTAAAAAAAAAACATGCGGAACCTTTTATTTAGAAATACCAGGAGTAAGAGGTTTATTTTTACTTACAAATAGTTCGCTGACACCGATCAGCTGACTTAGTGCTAGTGATGTGTTTATTTCAATTTGAAAAGTTCGGTTTCTGGTATCAATTTATTAAAAATTCTCATAACATCCGAACATGTAGAGGTAGGATTAAAAAACCCTTCCAATATCGTTTGATATCATCCAAGGAAGTCGTGCCCTTGGTATGTATATACCCTTTCCGTTACACGTTGTATAGAACCATCAAAATATAAAATAAAAAAACTCTCTTGGACTTGGTGTGCAATTGAGACTTATTTAATAGTGTTATCTCTCCTTCTCCCTGAAGGAGAAACAATACCCTTTAATCTATCCGTTGTCTTTAAAATCTCTTTAGCCCTATATAATTTTTCACATTTTATCCATAATTTATATGTATAATAAATTATACAATACATGGGCCAACCAAGTCGCTTACTGGACCGTAGAGGAACAAAACTTGTTAAAAAGTAGATGGCGGACATCTACTTTAACAACATATAATGCCCCAATTAAAAGATGGTTATCCTGGTGTGACACTAATAAAATTATCCCAAAAGCACCTAAGGACAGCAAGTTACTAGATGTTTGGCAAAATTATTTTTAAAACACAAACTAGCTTATAGAACTATTCGCCTGCATAAATCAGCTGTCTCAACTTACTTTGCAACATCAGAAGTAGATATCTCAAAACATTTTTTCATTCATCAAGTTCTAAAAGCCATTTCACTTACTAAGCCAGCAGTACAAAAACTACCAAAATAAAACACTGCAATATTATTTAATTGACTAAAGACTTCAGCAAATTTAGGTTCCTTATTTGAAATAGCTAAGCGAACAGCTTTAATACACTTGTTAGCTTTGGGTCGCAGGATCCATGATCTCACATTATTAGAAAATAGCCCTGAAATTCTTATTTCCATGGAAGATGAGATTACTGTTTGGCCAAAGTTTGGTTCAAAGACACACAGACTGTCTAATTGGTTGTTGCGGAAACCCCCAGACCATTGTGTCTGCCTTATCAAACATATTAATAACCTTATAGAAATATCTAAAAATAGAAGAAGCACAGACAGGACTGTCACAAGTTTTCTCTATCAGGGAAATTAAAACCTGCTTCAAGAACAATGATTGCAGGTTGGATACGTAGTATTTTTAAAGATGCTAATATTGATGCCCCACCGGGCAGTATCAGGTCAGCTGTAGCTTCTATTCATTGCCACTTACACTCACTCTGTATTTTTACATTAAATTTAACAAACCCTCACACTATCACTTAACTTTCATACACACAGATGCTCACATTCAACATTCAAATTCAAATTTACACACTTTTATACTCACAGTAACACACCTTAGTATTCACACTCACATACCCCCATTTTCACATTTACACACCTTCATAGTCATAGTCACATTCACACACCCTCATACTCACATTCACACACCCCTACTCTCACTCACACATTTGCATGCTTCATGTCTAGTTTTAATTTTCACTTTTTATATTAAATCGCCTGTTTTTATAACACTTAAAACAAGTAATTTTATGTTAATATTTTAAGTTTCGGAAGAGCGGAGTCTCCTAACACAGGCTTTTTTGCTTAAAAGGAGGCTCCAATCACTAGTTGTTAAATTTACTTGTAAAACAAATAAAACATTTTTCATTTTCATTCATTTTCATTCTAGAAGTTGATTGGAGAATAGACCTGTACAAGAAATACTTGAGAGAGGAATCTGGAAGAGTATTAAAATATTTCAAAAATTTTACTGTCGTCCAGTAAACAAAGTGGATAATGCCAACTACAATGTTGACGGTTGGCATTTAAATGTTTCTAATATTGATTAAATTAATACTTTTTTAAAGATTTTAATTACCTATACCTTGATATAGGTTTAATTAAGAATTGTTTTCTTGTAACTCTCATTCATCTATCTACCTATTTCTCATCAATTAACGAGATCATTCACACTTTACACTTATCAACAATTTATTTGTATATAAATATGAAATTCTGTACTTTCAAATCAACTTACTCTTCATAAATCCGTTCTTGGACTTGTGGGTGTGATCCCATCATCGTGAGAATAAACACCAGTTGTTGGGAGGTGGTTTCAAACGCCGCTGCCACCATTGTATTCAATTCTTGTCTCATCTCATCTTCAGTGAAGCTTCCATCTGCTGTCAATTCTAGCACTATATCCAGGAAAGATCTGAAATCTGTAGAAATGTATATTTAATAACTAACAACTTTTCAAGATCAGTATATTTTGTAGTAGTAGCAAAGTCTTCTTGGTTGACATTATAAATCTATTTTAATCAGTTTATGTTAGTTTCTCGTGCCCAAATGGACACGGTGCACGGTGGGACTTTAGCGGTAGATTAAATCGTAATATAATATATTGCATTAGGTAGTTAAATTCCCTAAGAATATAATTTTAATAAGAAATGAGCTGTAATGTACTCACTCGGTACGTCTGATCCAGTTTTGATTGATCCGTTCTCTAGTGATGCTCTTTTTCTTTGTATGACCTAAACAAAGATTACAAACCTTATGCCTTTGTGAGAATTATTACTTACATCTCCTAAAACGTATTGTGTCACAATACTTACATTTTGTGCTGGTTTATTGATAATATAATTATTTTTCTCCAAATAGTCTTTAACTTTAAACATTATCTGCGTATCCGTGCATAGTATAAAACAAAGACGCTTTTCGTATCTGTCTGTCACCGCTTAGTTTTTTGAACTACACAATGAATGTTTATGCGATTTTCGCCATGATTTAGAGAATTTCTTGCGAAAGGTTTATGTACTGACAATACATTAGTATTTAACTTAGATAAGTATAGCACAGAAACCTCAATGTTTTGACATGTCGCCACATCAGTACATTGCACCCGAGCGAAGTAAGTGCGGGTCACCAGTATATTTAAGTAAGACTCGAGCCTCTTTAGATTCATATTCAAAATCACCTACCTCATCAGTAATTTGATTCAGGAAGTTGACCAGCTCAGTCTCCTTTTTCTTCAGTCCAGCTAGTTTGTAGATTAGGTCACTCTGATACCAAACCTTATTAAGTCTGTTCATTAGTACGTGTATCAGTTCATCAACTGCGTTAACATAGTTCTTCACAAAGTCTTTGTCTTTATCTTCCGTATCTCCGAATGCTGTTACTGGAATTAAAAGAATAAAATTTTGCAATTATAACGTCCGGTTTCTGGAACAAAAACACAAAAATTTTCAAATTGTGTTTGTAGAATTAAACCGCTATGATTTGTAGAATTAATTAAATACAATCTCATTTATTTTCAAATACAGGTGAGCAAATTGTAGACATTAAACAGTCATGTAACAATAGTATATCACAATCTTGGTATCATGATATTTAAACCTTTGGACTCGCAAAATTCAGATAGATAGAGAACAAAACACATTTTTTTTTAATTAAGCAGAATAGTCATTATGGATAATAGCCTACGTTATGGAATGCAAATAAAGATATGAATGTGAAAAGAGATCCTGAGTTTATCTTGCAAATACTCAGATAAAAATTACACTACTAAATTATTGTTACATACAATAGTATATCACAATCTTGGTATCATGATATTTAAACCTTTGGACTCGCAAAATTCAGATAGATAGAGAACAAAACACATTTTTTTTTTAAATAAACCAGAATAATCATTATAGATAATAGCCTACGTTATGGAATGCAAATAAAGATATGAATGTGAAAAGAGATCCTGAGTTTATCTTGCAAATACTCAGATAAAAATTACACTGTAATAAACTAACGTTCAGTTACGTGAGTACGATAAGTGTAGGTCACAGAAACCCATGCAAAATATACTATTATTGAAAAGAGTTGTTTTATTATTAGGACCACTAATTTCTTATGTTTAAATAAAGTTACATCTCAACTAGGTACTGATCTAAAAAGTAATGTCATGCATGCCAGTCACATAACTTGACTTGCGTTAATGTTGATGCGTCGATGATTGTTAATTGCGGAGTATAAATCATAGGAAATGACAAATGATCAGTAAATGCAATTTAGTGCAGTAGAGTGATCTACGAGTCAGTAAGACCCGTAGCAGCAAGACTGACCTAAAGCGCTTTAAATAAGCGTTTTTCGTCGTGCATCGTTCCTGACCTTGGCGGGACGTAGGTACAGTCACGAGCTTTAATTTGGGACCCACCTAAGGTTGAATATCGTGTAGCAAACTTTCGCCATTTAGAGCTATTATGTTAACGCTGTCACTGCACAAACAATAAACGTCATAATGTTTACCATCGACAACTTTACGTTTCTAGGGGCTAACGTCAACTGGAGCGAGGGCAAACGATCATTACCGATTTCCGAGTAATAATTACTTGTTGGTCCTGTGGTCCCATAAGAAAAAAGAAACAAATAAAAAAGAACAAAATTATATTGTCAATATATGATAGCTAGTCAACTAACCCGCTTATTCTTCAAACCTATATTAGTTAAAAAGTTTTGTCTCTTTCTCAAACATAAATATCAAAGTGACGGACCAAAACAACATATTTAAAATAAAATAGGTTTAAAGGCCGTTTATGATTATGGGGGCTTAGAAGATTTCAGCTAAAATATTGATTAATAAAATCTTTAGAAAAACAAATTTTTTTATTCTTTATATTTATTAAGACATTTATGACACAAACCTCAATCTTAACACAATTATATAGAAAGCATGGTTAGCGGTGCACAAAATAAACACTTATCACCGAAGGCTACGACTAAATTAATTTAAATCTCTCCAGTATTTTTTTTATCATAAATATTCAAAACCGCGTATATCCACCTTCATTGTCAATCACAGCCTGGAGCCGGTTACGCATGGATCCAATCAATTTGTCACATATGTCAGTACCCCTTAAACTTTCCCAGACTGTGAGGTAGTGATCCATAAGTGCTTCTCTAGTTCTTTCGTTTATATTTGACCATTTTTGAACCATTAAGCCCCATAAATTTTCTATAGGATTTAAATCGGCACACTTTGCAGGCCACGGAATACGATTTAAATTTGCTCTATTATTGTCGAACCAAGTTCTAACGATTCTTGCCGTATGAATTGTTGCGTTATCTTGAACAAAGTTTATTGGAGCAACATCTTCTTGTGGATAATATAGTTGCAATGTTGGAAGGACACTCTCGTCTAATAAATCGACATAATCTTGAGCAGTGGCCCTGGGTGGTAAATTTATTAGTTCTCCAATGCCGGCTGAACTAATCCAGCCAGACATGTTAACTGTAATGCGACCAGACGCGTTGTTAGCTATGACGTGGTCTTCCGTGTATCGCGTCCTGTCAATTCGCCACAAATGTAGTCTGCCCGTTTGGGAAGATTGAAAAGTCTTTTCATCGATGAAAGCCGTCGTCGTCCAATCAAAATTTAGATACTGACGTGCGAAAATACGAGTAAGTCGAGCAGCTTTATGGGCATCCGTCAACGCGATTTTTTTTGCAGGCCGCCTGTGATGCAGTCCCATAGCTTTAAGATGCCTTCTAACTGTTGAAGGGTGGACTTCAAACGCTTCCGCAAAATGCCTCGTTGGCGTAAATCCATTCATCAGGTATTGCCTTTGCATCAAGCGGCTCTGCTCTTGTGTTATAACTTGCGGGTGATGGTTGTTTCGTCGTAAGTCAATAATAATTTCCTCGTTCCCGTGGCGTCGAACCCAGCGGCGAACTGTGTTTCTTGTCACATTTATTCGTCGCGATATCTCGTGAATGCCTACTCCTTGTTCGTGCAAATCAATAATTTGGAGCCTTATTTGGTCACGATTAGCCGCAAGCATTTTATTAATTGGTAAATTATATTTTGTGAAAATATCACATTAAACTATTTTCTTAAATGACACTGACACGACACATGTTCGTAATTAGAAAATCGTAATGATAGCTTTTTGCAACGAGGTTATCATTTCATAGGTCAATTAGATAAGACATTTTATGTCTTAACTTGACATTCAACATTTCAACCTTAAAGCAAAGTTTCAAAGTTTCGACCTTATTGCATTATGATTGTTCTAACAACATTTAACGGAAATAGGTCCCAAATTAAAGCTCGTGACTGTACAGCAAGATGGATCGTAATTAAGGCGCTTTTCGTTTTAAATGATTGTTCCTTCCGGCGCGGTCCTTTATTACGGAAAGACAGTAGAATTTTTCATACAAAATCACAATACTGTCACAACCGTACTTACAATATCACGGAAAATCAAATCGTCTACATAGGGCGGAAGACGGCTACAACCGTATCCGTATACAGCCGTACTGTACAAGATACAAGATACTTCAGGCGTAGACGTGTCATCTAAAAGCTTCATAATGCGATCATCATCAACTTTGCGCCAACTCATCTATAAAATAACAGATTTCATGTTGAAAATATGCAACACTCACGTAAAATGAAGCATCTAATATCAGATAAAACATAATAATGCAAGTATTTGCCAATGTTTAGGCTAAGAAGTCAATAGTTATCACTTACCGCGAGCTTTGGTTGTCGGTAATTTTCCCGCGCAAACCGACGCCCACATACCCAACTCTGACCGTCGCTAGCGTGACACTGACTTTCCAGTAGTATGACATTTCATAGTAACCAACCCGGTTGTAGCCGTACTAGCATTGTGGATGAAATCTGTTTATGTGAGGGTATGGCACACATTGAGAGCACGTAAACAACTTGTTTTTGACAATAAATCGACGTGATTTCAGCCTTAATGCATTAAGCATAAAGTCTATACAATAAGCAAATCAATTTTACACTGCGGCAGCTAGCTGTGTTTGACGTAAAAAAAGTAGCTAACTATACGGCTGTGGCCGTACTGTCAGTCCACGAACTTTTAAAATACGGTTACAGCCGTTACTGCGCCGGAATGTGTTAACATAGTGATGTGAGCTTTTTTTATAACACTAATATACTTTGTTTTTAGGGTTCTGTAGTAAACAAGAAACCCTTATAGTTTCGCCATGTCCGTCTGTCTGTCTGTCTATGCGGCTTTCTGCGGTTTAGCCCAAAGACAGAGCACATGTTAGTACTAGAAAGCTGTAATTTGGCATGGGTATACATCACGCCGACAAAGTGGTAACACAAAATCCTACATGTAAAGTGGGGATGTTTTTTTTTCTATCCCTTGGTACGGGGTGTTGTTGAAGAGGTCGTCCAAAAATATTGTGGGTGTGTGAAAATCATTTCTCAATTCAGGGATCCATTTGCGAAATATTAAGCTTTAAGTGCTAATTTTTGTTTGTAGTCTGAGACCCCCCTCTGCAAGCTAAATGGTTGTACTTGGATTTGTGAAAAAATTTACAGCAGTTGTATATATAACGAAGTTAAAAGGAAAACTATCACAACTAAGTAGGCCTTACAGGTTAAAGAGTAATAATCGACCAACTTAAATTTGCAGTTCGAAAAACATGTTCTCCCATACATTCGGCATGGGAGAACATGTTTTTCAACCACAATGTTAAGTTAGTTCTTGGGATAAATTCATCGCAACTACGGAACCCTTCATTGTGCGTGGTCCGACACATGCACTTGGCCGGTTTTCTTGTTATAATAATACAATTTTCGTTGATCCATAGAGAGAAAAAGGGGAAAGAGTTATTGGAAACACTGCTAACGCAGTATAAGGACAGTGAGCTTTTGGATAGGAATGTCAAAATATTTAAGTCGTTTTTTCAAACGAGGAACGTAAGAAAATAAAAGATTCCAATGAACTTACTGCACGAAATCCTAAGAATACTGTCCCTCATCAGCATGACGTGGTCAAAGGGCCCTTCACCAATATGCTCGTTTAATTCACTGACCATTCGCCTGGACTGGCTGTTGAAAACCTCGAAGAAGCCGTTCACCACTGGTATGCTGAATGCTGGACTGAGTACCTTGCGATGGTGCTTCCATACTGGTCCTGGAGAAGTAAAGAAATACAAAAATACTTATATACTACTTGTAACTCTACATTACTAATTATCTTTAAACTTTTCTTGATCTTCCAAGATTATTCTTAAGTGGGAACAAGCGAGTTTAACTAGAAACAGACAAAAGTAAATTGATATAGAATTGTGTTACCATTTTGGTGTGTACGAAAAATATTTAAAGTTTTAAAAAAAACTTTGAACATACCGAAGAATAACTCTGAGATGTAAAAAAAAAAACCAAAACCATGGTTGCTGAGCCGGACTTGTAAGGAAACTAAAAGTTTACTTTGTAGCACAAGTTAATGCCTACGCACTCTCTGATAAAAGATGTACCCTCACTGACACACACTCCACACTTACTCACCTTTATTAACTGTTTTTTTATGTGTAATCTTAGTAAAATTGGTTTCTTTGTTGTATTTTTTTTTAATTTAAGCTTTGAACGAATGAATTTCAATCTTACGCTAGCAGAACATGTTCAATTATTAACTTTGTGCAGGTATGCAGGTTTGGACCCGCTGTTAAATCTGTCAAAACTGTTCTGCTAGTTGGTATTTTATTTTGTTACTTGTTTGGTTAAGATCTGTGTCATTTAAATACATAAATTAATTTGAATATGAATGAGGTATCATAATTTATTGCATTGGTTGAAAAGGAAATATGTAACGTCAATAACTTGATATTTTAAATAGCTAATCGTATTCTTAACTATTATTATACAAATCTGTATAATTATGTAAATACAATGACATGAATATTTACTTTGTAAAGTATTAATTATTCTTTAATTTTTTTCAAATGTGACTTTGTAGGTCATTCTATTTTTATTGTTTTTTTTTTCTCAGTTTATTTCGTAGTTTGGCAGTTTGAGTAATTTATGCGGCCTACCCAAATGTCGTTTCATTGGAATTGTTACTCGAATCGTTGAGCTCCTTAAATTCTAAGTTCAGCTTATGATTACAAAAAATGCGTGCACTGACTGGACAGGTCCAATCAATCTGCGTGGTTCTTTCCTCAAAAGACCAATTCAAACAACAATCTACATGGTCTTCACATAATCTGACCAAGATTATTTCTGGACTTTTAAAAGAGAACGTGACCTTTGAGTTTGTTTCGGCCTTTCTTCTCAGAGTAGTCACATAGGAAACGCCGAATCTCATCAAATTTTTACCCGACTTCGGCGAAGCAAAAAGGAGGGTTATGATTATGACCGATATGTATGTTCATCTAAACTGCACATCATAATTTGACAAATGAGATATCGTTGGAAGCGTCTTGATTGTCCGCCGATTATAGGCTATGTGACGTCACATGAAATACAATATGGCACCCGCTGGAGGAAAAAAGAAATGAAATACAAAAAAAATATGCCATGTTGGGTATTAAATGAAAGAGCTTAATTAGCACATTTCAATATAATATAACCCCAAAAAAATTTTAATAAAAACTAAAACCCCACTACGACAAAAAAGTCAACTAAAAAAGTATAAACAAGACATCACAGAATAACAAATTAAAAATCCGGAGTAAAACATAATCTGTTCGATTTATACCTTAACATGTGTGACTCCGGATTTCTTATCGATGGATTTTCATACAAACATTGCCGGCCGGGCGCTCGCATGTATTCGACCAGTACAGCAATTTCGATTTATCTCAAAGAAGGTTGTCAAAATAAAGCTCGAAATTCCAAGCATGTTTGAGAATAATACTAATTGAGCAAGCTAGGTCAAATAACTACTTAAAATGCAAAAATAGGTACTTAGCAGAAGAAAAAAATTGGTCAGAAAAAATCTTATAGAATCTCGAAAAACATCTTTATTTATTTAAAAATCTATCATCAATTTGTTGTTTTATTAACTAGTATACTCTCCATGAGCAGCTATAACGGCACGTGTTTTATCTTGCATAGATACGACAAGGTGCGCATATACTCGTATCAGTCCCTCTGAGATTATCATCCTATACCCATGCACAATGTGATCTAAGAGATCACTTAAGTTTGCCAATTCTTCGGACTATGTCGGTTACCTTGTTTCTCTCTTCATTTCTGATTCGATCACGTAGGGAAACTAAGCATAGCCCTCTGGCTATGCTTAGATTTTCCCTCCCTAGTCACCCAAAGGCCTTCAAAGTCAAATCATATTTATCTGTGGTGTGGACTACACGAAGGAAATTTGTGATAATTGATAACTAATTGTGTACTTACGAAAAGCATTTTTTGGATACTTTTTTTTCTAACATTTTATAGGTACCTAGTAAGTTAAGAATAAAATTGATTGTTTTTTTTTTTATTATTGATAGCCCGTCATTTTGTAACTGCCGATCCCTCGCGACAAGAAACAAGAAATTACAATAGGGACCTCATATTATAACATCTCTTGCGGGGCGGCTAAGCTCGGCAGTTTATGCTGTTAGAAAGATAAGACAGATGTAGAAACTACGCGTTTGGTCTATTTTAGCTACTTGCACGGTATTATGTTGTATAATAATAATAATAATAATTGCTTTATTTTCAGGCAACTAAGGCCCATAGACAAAATACACAAAATAATTTTCTATAATAATAAACTAATACATAATAAAAATAAACATCACTACAAAATCTAGTTAGTACGTTGTGTCGGCGACGTATTGTGCTGAGTCGTGGTGTCATGTAGCCTTCCGCGAAAACGCCGATACACGACACCCGTCGGCCAAAATTCCTCCTTCATGAATGTCTCCAGGTGATGGGTCGGAACTCGCACCACAAAAGATTTGAAGTTAATCTTATGGCGCGACTCCAACTTCTCGACTCTCAAGGTGAACTTGGTCTTCATCCTGATATACTCCACGACCTCCTCTACCTTCGTGGTGTGATGTAGACGTGACACGTACAGCTGCGTCGTTGGAATAGCGGGACGCAGCAACATGTCGGGACCAGTCATTGCGGTACCGCACTGATTGCGACAAGCAGGCTTCTTCTTCTTGTTCTTCTTCTCCACGCGAATGAAGCCTTCTTTATCGGCCTGTCCTTGGCTTGTTACCGGTGGCAACGAGCTTCGAACTGCTTCGGAGGGCCGCTGGGCACCCCTCGTATTACTAGGTTGCCGCTGATGATTTGCGCTGTTTTTTTGTATAGCATTTTACTGTGGGTAGGGTCGGGCTGCTGACATTGAATCATCTTTATTTTACAAAAGAGAGCTGTCAGAGCCATTTATAATCTACGTCGTCGCGAATATCTCAGGGAACTATTTAAAAATATAAATATTGTGATGGTACCTTACCAATTCGTTCATGAAAATATTATGTATGTAAGAAAAATCTACATCTTTAAATAAAATAAGTGATAGACATAATTTTAATACTAGAAATAAAGATAAAATAGATCAACCATTTTTCAGATTATCAAAAGTACATATGTCTTGTGTTAAATGTTACAATAAAATACCTTGTGATATATTAAAATTAAATTAAAGAAAATTTAAAACTCATATTAAAAGTACACTGTAAACAAGCATATTACAAATTATAGGATTATATCCAAGATAAGAATGCTTAGAAACATGCTGGTCCTGCTCCATAGGACAAATTAGAGTCTAGACAAAATCAAACTGGTTGCTAATTTAATTGTATAATATTATTTTTTATAACATTGATTTTACATTCTGTGATTACTTGAATTCACAAACTGACTTATTAGTATTACCTGTTAAAATTTTAGGAATAATTTATAATTTTACAATATTTGTAAATATGCGAGCAACATGTATCTACCACATAATTAATTTATCTGTCCTTGCTTCATTTTAAATTCTTTTACCTATTGTAATATAATAATCTTATTCCAGGTGCATCGTCTTCTTTGTATACATTAATTATAAAATTATATTGTAATTAATGTATACAACATATTGTGAAAACATTTTAAAAGAGTAACGGTGGAGTTTCTTGCCCATTCTTCTCCATACGAAAACTACCTTTTGGAAGGGGCAACTAAAATCAATTCTTTTTTTTGTAAAGTTTTACGTTCGAAAGTACCTTTTAAGTGCCTAATTGAAATAAATTTGTACAGTATTTTTTTTACTTGTGCATAAAGGTTTAATAAATCAAATAAATTATTAGACTTTGACTTTGACTAACGACGTAAGCTTTTTAGCGCGCCAAATTAGAAGGTTATTAAAGATTTATATTTAATTTATATTTTGGCTGCTGAGACATGAGACTGAGTGAAAATGTGGCTTTATTTTGGTAAATTGTGGTATCTTACGACATGCACGCGAACGAGGTCGCGAGCAGAAGCTATTTCATTATAACAACGAATTAATTTCGATTGACTTACCAGATCCTGTAAATAATCCTTGTCCAATCCACGGGTGGGCAACTTTATATAAGAAATGCTTCTGTAAACAGGCGTTTGCAACAGTATTGGCATCGTCTGGATCTGCAATACCTTAAAACATACCACTATACACATTATTATGAAACGTAGTCTACTGGTCTGTACTCCAGAGCAAAAACTACGAAAGTGTTCCTCCTACGGATTTATTGTGAATTCTTAAAGAATGGGCATTTGGGTAGTAATGTCCTCCGTTGTAAATAATTCGTGACTACGGGATTGTTATTAGGAGTATCACAGTATGATCAGTAAATTGTTTTCGGATATAACCTAGCAACTTATACCTAAAATGGTGTCATAGTTATTCTATAGAATTAATGTTCAAACTTACCATAATAAATATCTGCTCCAAATTGACCACAAGTTACTCCACCATTTTCCACACAGAAATTCGACATCTTCTCCATTAATAACCATAATCCTAGAAACAAAATAAACATTTTGGATGAAAGCTTTCCTTCCACCGTGTGCTTCCAACAGTATTTTTAACTATAGTGAGAACTACATCTGTATGGGCAATGACATTATAAGTAAAAAGACGCACATTGGTTACCTACCCAACATTCAATCTTCAAAAACGGTGAAATGTCTCACTATTAAGTGACACGTGGAAGTACGACGGCGTAATTATAGGGCGCGGAAAAGAGACAAGACGAAGAAAACTTGATTATCATTGTTTGTCAAACAGTTGTTGGTGAAGACAGGCGTTGTCACCAAGACAGGCCTAAGAAACGCGTTGTCGCACGCTCGCGACATTTTGTGAGCTTAAAGTATCGGACTCCTGCTTGACTATAAACGAATAAATGAAATGGCATTGCGACGTATAAATATTCTGATTTAAAAAGATTAAGGAGGAGCTCCTGGCTAAGTAATAACAGCCGCACGGTTCGATTCATCAGGTTAAGCTACGCTTGCCGGGGTTGGTCCGTGGATGGGTGACCATCTCTACATACCGAGACTCCTCCGTACCTCGGAAAGCACGTTAAGCCGTTGGTCCCAGCTGTCATTCGTGAATCTTTGACAGTCGTTACGGGTCGTCAGAAGCCCTAAAGTCTGACAATCAGTCTTACCAAGGGGTGTCGTATTACCCAGCTACTGGGTTGTGGAGCTCCATGTAAAATACCGATATTCAGCTGCATTTGGTTAGACTGGAAGCCGACCCCAACATAGTTGGGAAAAAGCTAAACAGATTGATTTTAAAATATTATGGAGGTACCAATGTGAAAAGAAAATAGGAAAAGAAATTAAATAAATGTGCTCGTGTCAATCTTCGCATCACAGCATTTTAAAATTAACATACCTAATTATCTAAAGGTTCAAGCTACTCGGAATCAAAATTACGTACTTCTTGCAAAAACAGCTGATAATTGAAAAAAACTTCGTACCTACCTCTAGAACTGGTAACTAACATATGCGTATGTCCAATAAGGGGCAAAGCCCCTGGGTACTCCGGCGGCAAAGGGTGCTTCGCCTTAGACCTCCGAGAGTGCCAAAATATGACTGCACATATCACGACCAAAATCAACGAAATGAACATGACTGATTACTGTGTATATGCTTTAATATACTAGGTAAAAATATTCTTGGGTTTAACTTATAACCTCCGCTTGCGTATAATAATCGGGGTTAAGTGGCAGTTTAAGAGGGTTTCGTACTTCACTTTGATAGGCTAAAAGCACGTCCGTAACTTTTAGGCCTCAAGTTGTTAAAACTGCGACAGTTTACCAATAAAAAATACAATATTGTCATTTCTTGCATTGCAAATTTGCTAAAAAAAGACAGAAAAATACATAATATTTTTGTTTATTTGGCACATGTCACAAGTACACAACATAAAAAACGGAGAAAAATCCATAAATCTAAAAAAAAAATTGTTTGCAAATTTTCAAGAAAGGAGCAAGTAGCCAAAGTCCAGCCTGAAGTAGGCCTACCTGCCTTTTATCCAAACCTGGTTGGTGGTAGCAGCTGTTTGCTGTTTTCGGGGGAGTATAGCTACCACCAGGCCCATAACTATTTCTGGTATCTACCAGTGTAAAAGTCGTACCTATTATCGGTAAATTAATGAGATATTTCACCTTTGTTTCTACATGCCAATGTACGCATCTGGAATGCCTCTGGTATTGAAGAAGTTCAATGGCGGCATAACCACTTTAACAGGTTGTGTCTCCTACATCTATTAGCAAACCAACCATAAATAAAATCTCACTACGTCTCTAAAATATTGTAGCATAAATTTTAAACTAGTCAGGAAATTCAAGACTCATCGACACATCCTTAATAACGGTACCCTAAAATATTGAAACCATCATAATTAATTAATGCGTTAAAGGCTCTGTCGTTACGCGTGCTGATTCATTAAAATTCAATTTTGCCTCATTAGTAACAGTTGAAGGATTATGAAAACCAGTAAATGAATGCCTAATTTGAAGGAGAAAATAAAAATAGATCAAAATTTAAATATTTTATTTCACATAAACCTAAATGCGTACTTATGAAACGTCAGAAGCTAGGTGCACGCTTCCAATTGGTCGTTTCCTATGGAGAAGAGCCGGCGAGAAAGTCCACGGTTACTCTTTTAAAAATATAATTGGTTTTTACAATATTTTAAAATAACAGTGGGACAAATAACCAGGTATGGGAGCACAGTGTAGGCCTTTCAACAAGTACCAGGTACTTAACAAAAAAATAGAAAATGGTCAACAAATCTACAGTCCACTAAGCTTACAACGTTCTCACATTCAGAAAATAGAAAACAATCTAAATAAAAGATAATAAATAATAAAAATAAAAACCAATTTAAACCAAATAACATGATTGCCATTACAACTATATAAATAAATAAAAATTATATAAATAAATAAAATCTTTATTTCTCCATAAACGCATTTACATTATTTTGGTCTAAAAATGCAATAATTATCATGTCGACAAAAAAAGCCTTTTGAACAAACAATAAACCGAAGTGTACTAAGTATGTGCTTGACATCAGCGTCATCATCATTTTAGCCGAAAGACGTCCACTGCTGGTCAAAGGCCTCCCCCAAGCAACACCACTTCGACCGATTCTGTGCTTCCCGCATCCAGCAGATTCCTGCGGCCTTCACAAGGTTATTGGTCCAGGAAACCTTTCAAACTTAAGTGGCAATGGGAAGGGCACAGCGCTCGCAGAACAGATGGCCGATGGGGCCGAAAGGTTCTAGAGTGGTGACCGCGTCCCGGAGGACTTAGCATTAGAAGGCCTCCCACATGGTTAACAATAGCCTATTCTAAAATATTCTACATTTCTTTTTTTATAGGATTGGGTGCCAAATTGACCCTATTACTCCGCCTAAGATTCTGCCGTCTGTCCTTCTGTCTGTCATAAGGCTGTATCTTTTGAACAGTAATAGACAGACAATTGAAATTTTTACAGAGTGTGTACTGCTAATTGGCCGCTATAACAAAATAATAAATAAACATAAAAAATAAGGAGGTCCGACACAAGAAACGTGTTTTTTAACTAAAGTATTTAAAAAAAATGTAGTGTTAAATATTGTACGGTGGTACGGAACCTTTTGTGTGCGAGTCCGACTCGCAACACTTGGCCGCTTTTATAATAGCATATTTTTTTTTTTTTTTTTTAATTTTTGTGTCTAGTTACAACACTTAATTATATGTTATTTTTGAAATACGGCTGTGGCAAGAAGTTTACGAGGTAATTTGGCTATTTAGATATGAATAATTTTTTATAGCTTACATTTTGAATATGAAGTCTTCTAATTGAGAGCAAGTTGCTAACTTTATGGAGATATGTTATAGGAAACCTAAATGGTTTAAAGTACATAACCTTGATAAGTGATTGCTGAGCTCTTTCCAGATCAAGGAATTTAATTTTGGTAGCTCCACACCAAATCGGAATACAGTAAGTTATTATAGATTGCGCCGGAGCTACATAGATCTTATTTATAAGTTGCGCAGACAAAACATGCCGTAAAGTTTTAAGGACCCAAATTCTTCCGGATCCTTTTCATAAGGAACTCAATGCGAGCGGGCCATGACAGTCTTTGATCAACAATTGTGCCCAATTTTTTTGTGGAGCTGACTTATTGAGTGGTTTGACAGCCACAATTACTGTTATAGGAGGCATTATTTTGGCACACATGAATCGTTATGCCATAGTCAGATCCAGACCTTTGGTTTGGGGAAAAACAAATAAAATTAGTCTTAGTGGTATTAAGGGTTAAAAAGTTTGCTCTAAGCCAGCCAACTATCTCAGTCAGACCCTCTTCAGCAACAGTTTTTACATGTTTCCATAACGTTCCCGTTTGTTTTTTTATCCTACCTGTTTCGTCCTTGTCGAACTTAATTGAACCAGGATTATTAGTGATCGATGGTCTCCTATACTTGAAACAGTAAACTGAGTAGTGTTATTTTGTCCCTGTTCTTCTAAACATGCAAATCTCTGTTGGAGATCCAATAAATAAATAAAATTATATTTAAACAGAACCGCTTTGTAGTTTCACAACATATTATTAAAAACTAGCTGACCCGACAGACATTGCCCTGTCCTAAATATATAGAAAAAATAACGTTCAGTTTTTCTCGAATTTGAGAATTTTCCGGGAAACCTTTCCAATTTTTATTTCCTTAAAAACCTGATTCGGACTATTACAAACATTTTAAAATAAAAAATAGCCTTATCGGTCCTGACGTTTTCAAATGCGCTTGCTTACTAACGAACAGAATTTAATTTTTACTCGACTGTTCGAAAAGGAGTGTTATGTTTTTATTTATATAGATAAATATTGAATACTGCGAAAAGCTACGTACAAGAAGCGCTGTGCACAAAAGAGGCTCGATTGACTGAGATATTGGTGTCGTGAATCTAGCCAAAATGTACGTAACGCGTCGGATTTTATATAAAAGAAAATTTATTGCTTAAATGGTTTGTTTCGTATTTCATTTTTCAGAAAATACCGGTGACTCGGAGTCATGATACAGCCAATAACTCATGATAATCATTGCCATTATTTTGAAAGTAGCTTTTAACCGCGGCTTCACTCGCCTGGTAATGGGTCTTATTAGAACGCTAAAAGTCACCCAGAGGGCAATGGAGAGGGCTATGCTAGGATTTTCACCACGTGATCGAATCAGAAATGAAGAGATCTACAAAAGAACCAAGGTAACCGACATAGCCTGAATTGCCAAACTTAAGTGGCAATGGGCATTTCTCACAGAACAGATGGCCGATGGAGCCGAAAGATTCTGGAGTAGCGTTGGAAGGCCTTCTACAAGGTGGACCGATGACCTTGTGAAGACCGCAGGAATCACAGAACCGGTCAAAGTGGTGTTGATTGGGGAAGGCTTTTGTCCAGCAGTGGACATATTTCGGCTGAAATGATGATAACGCTGATGTCATGCACGTAATAAGTACGCTCTGTTTGTGGACATAATAATTATTCAGATTTGATACAGTTGTAATGGCAATCATGTCTGTGACCGCGTTGTAAATATTGTAAATAATAGCATTTTAAAAGTTTCATGATACGAGTGAGTCTATAACCGGGTGCAAATAACCTGCTTACGAGCTGCTCAACTAAATAAAGATATCTTGGACTATGAATTAAAAAAAGTATAATAACCTTATCGGTAATTATATTGGAGGCTGTTTGTGGTTGAAACTCTCGGGCCGTGGGGCCCGAGTGCTCATGGTCTGAGAATGAAATTTCCAAACGGTTAGTTGACATTTCTCATGACCCAAGGGGTGAATTGGCCAGAGGCTAAGCATTGCCATACAACGTGGCAATGCCGACAGTCTCTTGGGTACATTATAAGTCGCCAACAATGCGGAAAAATATATCAACGCAATATTTTAGTTTGTTAATAGTTTTGGTTAGGTTAGGTTATTACATTTTTATTTATTTATTTATTCACTCCAAATATACAAATATCCTTACAGGCTAGACCAAATACGATATTGTAGTACACTTAAAAAATAAATAGTTCCACTGCTTGTACCATAACAAATTCTATAGGTAGCTTTTTATTCTTTCAAATTAACCCAGACCGCAACAGAATATGTCGACGTCATCAGTAATGAGGTTGAGAGTGCGGAGCGCGCTCGTAAGCGGCCCACGCAACAAGTTAGGTCGCGCGGCACCGCTAGCAACCGCGGCTAACGACGATGACCCACATGCCCGTCTGGCACGACTAGTTCCACCCTTCGCAATATATCCGCATTGTGTATCTTCCCTCTAATTATCTTAAAGATATAAGTAACAAGTGTGAGTTGCCTCTTGACCCTCAGTTCATTATATCCGACCATACTTAAGACAAATAGTGTTGGATACATCAACGGATAAAATGCCCATATTCCCTCATATTTGATATTTAATTTTAAAAAAATTGTACGCGCTCCAACGTGAGATTATATAAAGTTTTATGCGGAACCCAGATAACTGCATTACATTCTAATTGGCTCCTTACTAAAGTATTATACAATGCCGTTATAGCTTTCATATTTGTGAAGCCTTTAACTATTTCCAGAACAAATCCTAGGTTTCTATATGCTTTTTTGCATACCTTAACTATATGATCACGAAACGGTAGTCCAGGGGTGAAACGGTCACCCAAGTCGTTCACTTCAGTAACCCTAGCCATCGATACCCGTCCACCGTATAACTATGTATAATGGCCGTGCGTGCGTGCCAGAAACTTATGGTCAAACACTTAGATGTGTTAAACTGCAGGAGATTACTCTTGCTCCAAGTTACTACTCTGTCTATATCTCTCTGCAGTCATCCATGTTTGCTATGGGGAGAGAAAGTTTGAGGTCATCGGCAAATAGTAAGCAATTAGCATCTTGTATAACCGTTAGTAGGTCATTTATCATTAAAAGAAACCCAAGCAATATCATACGAGCAATTTTACAGTAATACGTCATTATTAACTAAATCGAACGCTTTTTAAAAGTCAAAGTACGCAGCATTGGCTTGCCTCCCACCATCCACTATCGGCACCTCTTCCACCATGTAGCTAAGTAAATTGCTCGTAGTATTTCTAGCCGGCCGAAATCCATGTTGCGCATCGGTGAGTTGCGATCTAACTTGCTGATATACTTTCTTATAAATAGCAGATTCTAATACTTTAGCCATTCTTGACAATACAGCAACCGGTCTATATTCTTCAAGTTTAGTTCTCGAACCTCCCTTTGGTACCAATATGACCCGGTTAATCTTCTACAGCTCGGGAAATACAGGTGATTTTAGGCAAAGATTCTAGATATGCAATATATGTTCCTAAAAACTCACGCCGAATACCATCAGTCCTGACGATTTTTTCGGCTTAAGTTGCCACGTCACCAACTCCAATCTGTCAAAATGAACCCGCCCTGCTCCGTTCTGACTGTCTGCTTCCACTATTGCCGCATTCACATACAATCTAGGTTTCTCTATATTATGTACTGAATAAAAATATTCAGTGAAATCTTGAACCACTCACTTGTTCATCTGTCAAGGCCTTTCCGTCCTTTAAAATCTTTTGGCTACTACTTTTACCTCTTTTAGAATTAACGTAAGCTCAATAAGATTTAGGCTCACTTGCCATTTGGCTTTGTACGCGTTGGGGATATTGTTCCTGTGCTACTAAAATCTTCCCTTAAACTGAAGCCCTACCTGAGCAAACGTTTCGTAATCATTCCCTAAACCACTATTTTTATATACATATTTATGAAGACTAGCTTTGAGTTTTATGTCGCTAATTAATTAGCTATAAGCGTTCTTATTAATGTGCATTTCTTTCATTTTAATTCTGGATAGACATCAATGTTGATCATGCAAATATTAGCGTAGTAGCCTTGGCAAAAGCAATTACGAGGTCTTCTATAAATATAATTAATTCCTGGCCAGAATGATTAAACTAAAGATCAAGTATTTGCGCATAATTTTAAGCCTAGTCAAAAAGTAAAAGCGAGTAATATCACAATCAAATAGAAAGATAAAATAATAGGTACATAACACTATATTCAATAAAACTTTTTTCTAAGGTTCAAACTGACCCTAAACCATTTTTTTTTAATTGTCTTCGTTTGGAGATCTGCGTGCGAGTCATCAAGATCTAAAATTTTGCCAAAATTCGAATTTGCATTTAAATCGAGAAAAACCTCTGTGACAGATGGACAAGAAAGTGATCTTATACCTAAAAGTTTCGTTTTCCTTTGAAGGGTTAAATCCTAAAAATGGTATCATTACCCAAGAACATGCGGTAAGGTTTGTTTAGTGCTTGACATGACAAATTTACTATTCAAAGTTTGTTTTGCACTTGAACTAGCGTAAGTTGCAGTCGTTTCGAAAGCATCGCATTCCCCGTGTACAAGAAAGTAATGTGGACTCAATATTCTCTAGATCTGTTGCGAAAGTGAGTTATGAGGGGTGCTATTACACGTGTTCGGCTTGGCATGACACGATACAGTCGGGCGACAAAATCGATATGTATGGAGATATAATGTTCGGGAAAAACCTCTCGGCGTAAGAGCGGAAACCTGGTGGCAAACGCTGAATTACTCGGATAAAAATGAGATATGCGTACACCAACGTTGTTACCGACGCAGCGTCGCGGCGACATAGGCTGAATTAGTTTGGAATCTCCCATTTTTTGCAAAAAAAAAGCAAATAAACTGGTTTCTATAGATAAACACAAAAACAATGACACCTAACAACTAAAACAATGTTACCTTTTTGTGCCCATTGTCTTTGAGACCATGGGGTGTTGGGGCACTGAGGCAAAGAAGCTAATTAGTGATATAGGGCACAAGCTCCGTGACAAAACGGGTGACTCCCGCTCCGGCTCGTTCTTGGTGCAAAGGTTAGCCATTGCCATCCAACGTGGTAATGCAGCAAGCGTTAGCGTTAGCGGTTATTTGACTAGTTTTTTGACGTGTTGTTGTAACTGATTCTTTATAATTTTAATTAAGTAGATTTAATTAATGTATACTATTCAATGACAATACATCACAAAAAAAAATTTATGAATACGATTCGATGATTACTAATGATATTTCCAATTTCCAAAAGTTTAATAAGTATTTAATCGATATGAGTACCGGTAAAAATAGAACAGGATCTACGATGGGACAAACACAGCTCAACGCCAGTTTCTTCATGTATCCAGTTAGTGATGCCGATTTTTTTAAACTGTGGTCACTACATAATACTTCTCCTGTGGGATCTCCGGTGGTGGAATCCTATAATCACAGCTTCATTGATATTGATATCTTTGTATGTTCCAAATCGAAATTTAAGTCCAATGTTTTAAAAATCTTATCTTAATGATAATAACAAATAGTCAGAGTCCTTTATTCTAAATTTAATTTATTTCAACCGGTTCAATAATTTTTATTAATTAATTGTATTGTCTATTCCTTCTTTTTTTATAATTTATTCTTATTTGTGATAAGGAAAAATCAATTTTTTTTATTTTTTTATCCTAAAATTAATATTTATATAATTGTTGTATTTTTTTAAATAATTAATTAAATTAATATTATATTGTATGAATAAACTAAATTATTTTTTTTATTTTATATTTCTGGGTAATGTTAATCAAGTGGCACTTTTTACCTTATTTTAATTTCGTTAACATGCGGATAATGTAGTGGGCTGCAATATTGTTAATACTCCTTATGAGCCTATATTATTGTTATTTGTAAACATTTTATATTGTAGCTGTTTATTGTCCCATAATAAATAAAATAAAATATAAAAATATGATATTATATGAAATCCTGACACATAACGACGGCTGCAAAGAATATACGGTTATTTAGATAAACATGATTTTATAGAAAAGCATTTTTGGACGCAAATCTGTGATAATTATTCTAAAAGTTCCAAGACATTGTTATGAAACATTACCGAGCAAAAGGAAATAATTGTAAAAATAAGTGATGATTACCCAAGTTATTTTTAGATCACCTAATTCATCCATAAACGAACGGCCGAAAATCTAAGTCCGTTTGGAGAGACTTTGTCAACTCCTGTAACTCGAATCAGGTTGCCGCAGAAATGCCGTTGTAATGGTATTGTCAGTCGCACGTTTGACTGAATCTGTAGGTTCCCTGGAATTTCAACTCAGATAATATAGTTGAGCATTTTTGAGACGTGTTCAGCGTTCTGTTCAGCGGGCGCGCTGCATATTTTTTATTATTTTAACCCGGCCATGTGCTAGACTCGCTTAAGAAGGGTTCCGTACCATATCTTACAAGATTTAGCTCAAATACTAAATTGAAATTTTAAAATCGCAAAGATAAATTTGTTTTTCAATTTGTATTTGGTATTTCCTTTACATACTGTGAATTACAAAGTTATTTTTTACAGTTTCAGAAAATCAAAACAAGTTTTAACTGTCAACGTCGCTGATGGAGGCGGAGTCCACGTGGATTGGAGTGTAGGAAATGACTTAGAATATGGGTGTAAATCGACCATTAATAAATTATTTCAAGAGCAAGAAGTCTTAAAAACCGAAATAACAAACCACCGTATCACCGATCAGAAAATAAGAACACTTCAGACTGTCGTTGACCTATTGAAAACAAAATATTCTAAAACTATGTCACCCGCCTTTCACGTCTTGAATTTATAGTAGGTAGGTATGAACTCGTAGCTAAGTAATAACAGCCACATGAGTCGATCCATCAGGTTAAGCTACGCTTGCCAGGGTTGGTCCGTGGATGGGTGACCATCTATACATACCGAGACTCCTCCGTACCTCGGAAAACATGTTAAGCTGATGGTCCCGGCTGTCATTCGTGGATATTTGACAGTCGTTACGAGACGTTAGAAGCCCGAAAGTCTGACACTAATCTTGCCAAGGGGTATCATATTACCCAGTTACTGGGTTGTGGAGGTCAGATAAACAGTCGCTTCATATAAAATACTGGTAGTCAGCTGCATCCGGTTAGACTGGAAGCCGACCCCAACATAGTTAGGAAAAAGCTAGACAGATTGAGGTACTACAATTTTATTATGCTGTTGCTGTTTGTGATGTGAGTTTAAATGTTTGTAAACGCACCCACGACACAGGAGAAATTCCTAGTGTGGGGCAAAGTTTAAAAAAAAAAAAAATTAAAAAAAAAAAATATATATATATATAGGTACTGCATTTGCACGAAATGTTTCGTGACAAGATTTATGTGAAAAATTATAAACTTACTTTACAGAACGAAGCTTATTCGTTATGCTGTCTGTATGGAGTAAGGAAATGTATATTTTTTATATAAAGTTCTTGATTTTAGTTTCAAAAGCTGTTTCCTTAAAAAAAATATCAACATACCTATTTATAATTCAACATAAACTTGCTGCAAGGTCGGCAGAACCACGTGTAAAATCATTAGCATATAAAGTAGGTAAATAACAGTTTTACATACATACATAAACTGAAGCCTTATTTCCATGGAGGTAGGCAGAAACTACAGAACGCCACCTTCTACGATCTTTAGATAAGTACTCTTTTTGCTTCGGTTACATTCATACATCTGGGGCCCCATTACGAAATCTTATTTCCAGGCAGTTTACGGCGTAAACAGAACTGCCTTGCAATTTCGTATTATGAACTCGTCAAACAAGCCAGTCAGTGGTCACTTGACACCCTGGCCGGCTTCTGCCCGACTATTGACTGAAAATACCGTATTATGAACGTTCGTTTGACATTTCTTGACATATTAAAACTGATAATAAGTAACCTCACAATTCATTCAATTTACGCCGTTTCAGAGGAGCTTTTATTGAATTGTTTTGGATTTTTTTGGCGAAATTATTCGAACGTTATCCAGTTAACATAAGAAAATGTCACGTGTGACGAATATGTACCGATTGAGTTTCTGGAAACTCTGGAAAGAGGCACTTCTGATCAAAATACCGAAATATCGGTAAAATTGAAAAACTCCCACAATGTTTCCAACTAAACATAAGTTAGGCACCGCCGAGGGCGATAACTCTCACCCACTGAACTATAATAATTACAACTGCCTATTAAATGGTGCACCATGATATTATTATTATGTTGAAAACTGGATATTTAGTAAAAACACTGATAAACACCACACCACCATTTCTATCCTTCCTACTAATATCCATTCATTATCCATATTTTTGTTTATACTCTGAAACTAGTACCTACTTCAGAAGAAACATAATACATTCTGTGTAAAAAGTACTGGGAATCTTTCAATAAAATCAAAAAAGTAATTTATTCGTCAAAATTTATTTTGTTGCCTTCAAAGTATTATTGTAAGCCTTTCGCTTGTAATAAATACAGCTACGCCAGCGCTTGACCCAGTCCTCCATACATTTTGGCTCAGTTTTCCTTTGCCGCCCGTCGAGTTGGAGGTTGATTTTTTTTTACAGAAAGATTAGGTATATTATTACAAGCACACACGCAAAGTTTCAACATGTGGAGACGCGTACTTTTTGAGAAAAAAAATATTGAAAATCAATTATTTTTGCAATATTTATGTCAATCCCTACCACAGATTATATAGAATTCTCGCCATTGAACGTTTCGTTTTACCAATGGTTATATGGAAAACTATCAGCATAATTTTATACTATTTACAGAGAGTATTCATATACAAACAATTCGATACTATTATTTTATTAGTTGCAACAATACGCATTATCCATGAATGAAGTTGTCAAAGTCCCCGTTGAACTTCAAGTGGAATACGTTCGGAAACGTTATCGTTAAGAGAAACTCGCGTTACAATTTACAAACACGGAAATTATTTAGCACAATATAAGTACATTGCGTTCATATTTTCACCTACTTTTAGTAACTATATTAAGATATATTTATTATTTTTATCATAAAATACGTGATTTAAATAAAACCGTAACTTACCGATAAATGTTTATTTGTGTTTCTGAATGTTACGGCAGAGAATTACAAGCCAGCTATATACAAACTAGCCAGCGTGAAGTCGGTCGGAATTACGGATGTCATAATACGAAATTTAACCAGCCGGGGAAATGAATTGCCTGGAACTTGCCTGGTTTTTTTAAAGTTCGTAATAGGCCCCCTGGTCATACACGCACGCCGGTTGCGAGTACTTCGCACCTGACCTTTCTGAAACATCACCAATAAGATCAGTGTATGTGGACACACCCTATAAGCCTAGAGGCTTTTATTTATGTACCTATATTAAGTTCTGTTTGGGTACGTTTTTAGTTTTCCGTACCTCAAAAGGATAAAAAACGGAACCCCTATAGGATTACTTCGTTGTCCGTCCGTCTGTCTGTCTGTCAGTCTGTCAAGACCCTTTTTCTAAGGAACGCATGGAGATTCAAGTTGAAATTAATATCAAATACGTAGGACTCCGGTCCCTTGGCGCTCTAAAAAAATCAAGCTTCTAAGTCGATGCAATAAAAAGATACGGTCTTTTGTGCGGCATACTTTGATACTCGCAAATAAATCAAAACCTACAGTTACTTCCCGTTGACCTAGAATCATAAAATTTGGCGAGAAGCAAGGTCTCATAGCACAAGTAAAGGAAAAAGTCTGAAAATCGTTAATTTGTATTTCTATCAATAATTTTTTTGCTATTACAAACTTACATTTGCAGCTGGAAAATTCAAAATTCAAAAGTCATTTATTCAAACTAGGCTGAGAATCAGCACTTTTCGAACGTCAAAATTACATAAGACAGTCCCCCAAAACGCCCACCCTTCACCACTTCCTAGTGCTTTAGCTGGGAAGAAGTGGCGCAACAAACTCCCCAGCAGCACAGCTGTCTGTTCAGTTAGAAAAAAATGATTCTATATAATAGTATGCAAAATGATATTTACATTACGCAACACAAAACATAATTTAAATTATAAAATTAATAGCCATATGACAGCTAGCACACGCCAATATACCAACCAAAAACATCGAGAACTATACTCAAGCAGAAATAAAAATAACTAAATAAAAGCCTCCAGACATAAAGGGCGTGCCCGCTTACATATAGCTGTAACTAGAAGTTATAATTGATAAACTAGGACCATTGAGGTAAATTAAAAAAATATCGAGGTCGCTAGCTAACCACATATTGCAATACAACTCATAAAAAAAACATTGTAATGAGTAGATTATGTCAACAATAAATAAAGTAAAATTAGTAAAATTATAAACAATTATATAAACTCATATAACCTGTCAGTAAGTAAGCTAATTCTGGAGAAAGAACATTTAAACATTGTCTTGAGTTAATCACAGCGACCAACTATTCTTATCATTTAAGTAGTCGTTGATAGAATAGTATGCCTTTGAACAGAGGTTGGATTTTACTTTAGTTTTGAACGCATTAAAAGGCAAATCTAGCAAAGAAGAAGGTAGCTTGTTATAAAAGGTTATACCAAGCCCAACAAATGAGTTATGAACCTTATGAAGCCGGTGAAAGGGAGTACGTAATTTGTCCTTATTTCTAGTGTTAACATTGTGAATATCACTGTTTTTAGTATATAAGTGTATATTTTGCCTAATATATAATATGTTGGCGAAAAAGAATTGTGATGCCACTGTGAGGATACCGATATTTTTGAAAAAATCTCTCAGAGAAACTCTGGCACCTAGCTGGTAAATTGCTCGAACAGCTCGTTTTTGAAGGACAAATATATTTTGAATAACAGCAGCTTTGCCCCACAGCAGAATACCGTAGGACATAACGCTATGAAAATAACTAAAATAGACTAACCGAGCTGTATCAACGTCAGTGTATTGTCTTACTTTCCTGACGGCGTAGGCGGCCGAACTGAGCCTTCCCGCTAGGCTCGATATATGTTGGCCCCACTGAAGTTTGGCATCTACTGTTATGCCCAGAAAAGCTGCCGTGTTTACAGTTTCAAGCAACTCTTTATCTAAGACGATGTTGGGTCCTAGATTTCTAACATTTGGAAGGGCGAACTTTACACATTTCGTTTTCTTGCTATTGAGAACTAGGTTATTTGACGAAAACCAATCCGTAACCATTGAGAGTGCACTGTTTACATCGTCAAAGTCTTGTCTATTCCTGTCTACTTTAAAAATAAGTGAAGTATCATTGCAAACAGTACAACTTCACAGATACCCTTTAAATAGAATGGTAAGTCATTGATATAGACTAAGAACAAGAATGGACCCTAGTATTGAGCCTTGAGGAACACCTAACTGAACTGGCAGCCCAGAAGATTTTACACCATTAACATCTACACATTGGGACCTATTATGTAAATAAGAATTTATAAGGTTGAGAGCTTCATTTTGCATACCGTAATGACGCAGTTTACGCAAAAGCGTGTCATGGTGCACGCAATCAAAGGCTTTGGCCGTGGCATCGATGTATCGAGAGAACATATTTTACAACTACAATGTTAAGTTTGTTTTCGAGATAAATTCATTCCAACTACGGAACCCTAACCCTAACCCTTGCAGCTATTTCCTAATAGCTAATTAGTAATAATTTAATCGTCATTTTGTATGTTGTGCTGTTTTTTGTGTGCACTAAATAAATGATTTATCTATCTATCTATCTATCTATCTATCTAACGATCCAACACGCACTTGGCCGGTTTTATTTTTTATTTCTGCTTGAGTATAGTTTTGATGTTTTTTGTTGGTATATTTGCGTGTGCTAGCTGAAATAATAATTATGGTAAATAATTTAATTTGCCTAATGTTTTGTGTTGCGTAATGTAAATTATTTTGCATACTATTGTATGGCCATTGACTTACTTACGCGCGCGAAAAAACCTAAAGAATCAAGTTTTTCCAACTGAACAGATGCTGCTGCGGAGTATGTTGCGCCACTTCTTCTTCCCAGCTAAAGCACTAGGAAGTGGTGAAGGGCGAGCGTTTTGGGGGACTGTCTTATGTAATTTTGACGATTGAAAAGTGCTGATTCTCAGCCTAGTTTGAACAAAAATGTCTTTTGATTTTGATATTTTATGTCGTTCTAGGGCGTTCCCTCACCGCGTTTCCACTCACATCTACCTTGTAAAAATATTTGTTTTAGCAGCAGTATAGCAGTTTTTTTTTTACTTTATATAATGGAGTAATAAAATAATTTGAAAAGTTAGAAACACTTCCTCTACATAATAATCAATTTCTAAATTCATAAACAACCTATAATGTCCACTGCTGGGACACAGGCCTCCTCTGTTCGAGAAGGCTGTAATCTACCACGCGGGCGCAGTGCGGGTTGGTAGATGTCATATTTCTTCGAATTTTTGGTTTTAGCACATGCCGGTTTCCTCACGATGTTTTGCTTCACCAAACTCAAACTCAAAGCATTTATTTCAATTAAACCATTTACAGGCACTTTTGAATTGTCAAAGAGTCGGTCAGTTAGTCAGAAAGTTGAAGCTAGTTGCCCATTCCAAAACGTAGATCTCTATGGAGAAGAACGGGCAAGAAACTCCAAGGACACTCTTTTAAATATAGAAATTACAAAATTCTGGGTACAATACTTTTGTTGCTTCTATATGTGAGAACAATGTAAAATAAAATAATAATCAAAAACGATTAAAAATATAAGATTAAAAATAAGCAATGGCAGATAAGAGATGACCAGTCTCAACCGACGGCGCCCGTTCACGAACATGACGCATGGATCAGCACCATCCAGCTCAACCATTTTGTAGGGAACCGAATGATCCAACACACTCGCCACCATCAGCGAGACATTTAAGTGAGCATGACATACTCTCAACTGCCATGCTCTTTCAAGTCAACATACAACAAAACAACATAGTAAACGGCTCCATGGTACTCACATTTACAAATATTGAAAAAAAAAAAAAAATGCTTCTAAATTATACAAAACTATAGTTTGCAATGAATTTGTGAAACTAAAAGAATTTTACTACCAAAAAGAAAAAAAAAACATTATTAACTTTTGGAGTATTCAACAATTAAACCTTGGTTAAGTAAAAATAAAAAGTAAACATTAAGTTCGTAAAGTCAGAAAAAATAAAAAAGGGGAAGCAACTCTTCCAAAAATAAACATGTTAACTAGTGAGCCCAAGTGGCTGTGGAGCAGGACCAGCATTAAGCCAAGCATTTTTATCTATGATATAATCATCCAACTTATAATATGCTTGTCTACATAGTGTGCGTTTAATGCAAGTTTTAAATTTCTTCTCATTTAGTTGAAGAATATCGAGTGGTATTTTATTATAACATTTTACACAGTACCCCATAAAAGAAATGTGTACTTTAGACAACCTGAAACGTGGTTGATCTAATTTGTTCCTATTTCTTGTGTTAAAATTATGCCTATCACTTATTTTACTAAAAAGATGTAATTTTTTTCGAACATACATAATGTTTTCATATATATACTGACAAGGTACCGTCATGATGTTAATTTTCTTAAACAGTTCCCTTAGAGATTCACGTCTGCGGAGGTTGTAGATGGCTCTGATAGCCCTTTTTTGCAGAATAAAGATAGAACCGTTTGATAACACCGTTTTGATAGCAGTGGTGATGAAATTATTTACACAAAGTAAAGCGCCTGTCTGGGTTCGAACCCACGACCTACAACTCGTAATAACTCGTAAGTCGGGGCCATCACCACTGGACCACCACTGCTGCAAAATAACCTTGTTGCACTATAATAGTTGCACGAATTGTAATTGTTACCTTGAGGTCAAGGTCATCTGGGCCCGTTACTAAAGGCCTAGATACAACCACTACAGAAAAAATCCGAGTACAGGTTAATAATTTCTAATAACAGTTTCTAGCCAAAATATTTGTGTATAAAGCACTAGCTTTTGCTTGCGGCGTCGCCCGCTTGGATGTTGGATTTCGTCCCACGGGAACATACTACGTGGATGAAAATATCCTGTATTCTAAACCAAATCATGGCCTATCCGAATGCCTTTCATCCAAATCTGTTTAGCCGTTAAGGAGTGTAAAGGTAACAGATAAATAGACAGATAATAAATTGTAATAACTTTTGACACAGTAGACCGATTTTAATGAAATAAAGATTAAATGTTATCTCAAGATACGGACTATATTTCCCATCCCTTTAATTTCTTTTAATTAAGTATACAAAAATATGAAAATATTCAAATCAACCCCTATTTTACCCCCTTGGGGGATAATTTTACAAAAACGCTGTAGGACATAATTCCTTATTTCTTACCAAAAGCATAAAATTGAATTTGGCAGTGCATAGAGTGCCACTAGCGGCACTCTATACACCTCTCAGATAAAGTGCCGTTAGCGGCATAATAGTGGCACAGCCTCGGCTTGGCTAAAGTGCCGTAAGAATTGCATTGTCATTGTCACTATCACTGTCACTGTCACTTGTTATTTTGTTTGATTGTTGAGGTTAGTTCGCTGTAAAACACCACATTCCCAAAACATTACATTTTCTTGTGCCTAAACGGACTCTGGCGTTATGTGATCACAATTCTAACCTAACCTAACCTACGTTTCAGCCATTTTCATTTGCTAAGCTAAGGGGTTAGGCTACACTTAAGTTTAGCTGGCTATACATAGATGAAAGATGTTAATACACAAAATAACAAGTGACAGTGACAGTGACAATGACAATGCAATGCTTACGGCACTTAGCCTTTAGCAGATTTAGCCGACCGAGGCTGCGCTACTAATATGCCACAAATAGCGGCACTCTATACACTTCCTTTGAATTTTCATATGTCTAACTTAAGAAATGCAGGGTTGCCCATACAAAATTTCATCCCCTTTATCACCCCCTATACAATTATTTTTTAAACCAAAAGTAACTTATGTCCTTCCCCAGGATGCCATCTATCTCCTTGCCAAATTTTGTCGAAATCTGTTCAGTGGTTTAGGCGTGAAAAGGTAACATACATACACACAGACAGTTACTTTCGAATTTATAATATTAGTACGCATTAAGACCAGCGCTCATTTTTGCCCCGACGACGGGCCGCAGCGCAACGCATTTTTTTATAAAAAAGTGCGATGTGGCCCGCCTGTAGTGTGCGTTGGTTCATAAAAAGTGTACAAAAGTGATGAAGGAGGAGTTTTGCAATGCGTTGCGTTAGGAAGCGGCCCGCACCAATCTGCTTTAACCTTTACGCAACTATAAAAAAATCAAAGAAGAATCACATGAATATTTTAATTCTAGGTAATTAAATGTTACGTGTCTGTTTTTTATTCAAATTAGGCTCAGAATTAGCACATTTCGAACGTCAAAATTACATAAGAGAGTCCCCCAAAACGCCCACTTACCATCACTTCCTAGTGCTTTAGCTGGGAAGAAGCGGCGCAACAAAATCCCCAACAGCGCAGCTGTCTGTTAAGACGATTGTCTGTTGACTTAATTATTAATGATTAAGCACTTTCAAAAATTGCTGATTTTCAGCTCGTGTAAACATTTCATGAGTTCAAGATAGTTCAAGGACACCTTCGTTGATAAAACAAGTAAGTATCTAAACGCTTCGATCAATTCTTGGTCGAACAGTAAACGTTTGGCTTTTCAGCCAGAGTGTCACAATGCTTAGTGTGTTGCTGTTGTTTGTGGCTTGGTGTGCTTTCGCCGTGCTGGCGTGGAGAGCGTACTCGAAGAAGTCTGTGCATCCACTGCCGCCGCAGATGCCCGGTGGTATCCCGATAATTGGACATACGCACTTGGTCAGCGGAGATACTGGAAGTATGTAGATAATACTTAATAATATAATAATGCTAATATGCAGGGGCCATAGTCCTTTCATAGTTCCAGGTCACCAGTCGACTTAAGTCACCCAAACCCTAATCTAATATCTTTGTTTCCATATCCTGCAATAGTCCTACACCAAACGGGGTTTGTCGTTGGGTGCACTTGCATAGTGCATACAGGGATAATCATCGTTTGGTGCCTTATTTAATGAAGTACGTCTAACGGGCCTCTGCGACTTGGTTTTGGCCCCTCGTACGCCTTCTAAAGGTCCCGGACCCCAGTGTCCCGAGAAATGTCAAACACATTCAAATAATAATTATTAATAATAATATTATAAAGAGGTTAACTAACGGACAATGCTAAAAAAACCCAGGCACGGCGCATGGCAAATGTAACTTAAATTGTAGGAAAAAAATTGTAATTAAATACCGCTTAGCATCATCGAAATCGATAGCTAAGTGTGTGAAATTGCTGTTCTAATTTTTACAGGGGTCGTGTCTTTGTAAAATAAGTATTAAATTGTTACAGTTGCGGCATAAAACTTTGTAAAAGAAGCATTAAATTGTTACAGTTACTGATTTGACAGTATATCTATGAAAACATCATGTAAATTTACATCTTTTTAGTAAAAGAGGTGATAAACATAATTATTGTACAAGAAATAGGGATCTATTAGTTCAACCAGGTTTCAGACTGGCTAAAGTAGACTCATCTTTCATGGGGTACTGTTTAAAATGTTACAATAAAATTCCTCCCCGCATACTTCAACTGAATGAGACGAAATTCAAATCTTGTATAAAACGCACACTATGTAGGCAGGCATATTATAAGTTGGGGGATTACATAATTGATAAAAATGCTTGGCTCATTGCTGGTCCTGCTCCACAAGCATAAACTAATAAATTAGCATTTGAAAATACCGTTGGAGCTGCTGAAGATTTTAAAAACTATCTTTGCATTGTATAAATTCAATGTCTTAGCATAATTGCATAGCACATGTGTGAGTACTATGTACCGACTATAAAGCTACCATTTAGGTACTGGGTATGTCTTTCATTGACTTGAATGTGCCCTGGCGGCTGAGATTATGTCATGCTCACTCTAATGTCTCGCTGGCGGTGGCGCGTGTGTTGGATCATTTAGCTCCCTTCAAAATGGTTGAGCTGAATGTTGCTGATCCATGCGTCATGTTCGTGAACGGGCGCCGTCAGTAGAGACTGGTCATCTCTTAGCTGCCATGGCTTATTTTAATATTTGAATTGTTCTTTGTTTTTTATATTTTTATTACGGACGCTTTTAACGTGCACGTCTTTCTACATTGTCCTCACATGTATAATTTCAAAATTAATGATGTAACCAATATTTTGTAACAATTATTATTTTATTTAAAAGAGTGTCCGTGGAGTTTCTTGCCCGTTCTTCTCCATAGGTACCTACTACGCTTTGGAATGGGCAACTAGCTTCATATTTCTGACTGACCGACTTCTTGACAATTCAAAAGTGCCTGTAAATGGTTTAATTGAAATAAATGCTTTGAGTTTGAGTTTGAGTTTGATTTTCCAGGTCTAATACTATATGATCCAAAAATGATGCGGGATAATGGAACTGCTCCTGATGCCTTGCCCATCCTAAGTAGTATAACACGCTCATGACATGAGCACAACAGCCAACATTCTCCTCCCATGAATGCAAGTACAATAATATTCGGATATGCCATTCCTACCATCTTCCCTTTTATAAAGACTGTAGGTATAATACGTCCTGCCTCGATTGTGTGCGACACCTTATTAAGACACAGTTTTCGTCATTCATATGGATGACCTCAAGACGACGAAAAACTTCAAGTTGCTGAAACGTCAAAACGGATTCAAGCTGATGATCCAGAACTGACAGACTTCGCACGACTAACATTATGAAAATTTCATTTTAATTACCGTGAGCACGTATCACTTGAAAATCCCAAACTTTTATTGCAGTAAGCATATCAAGCAAACAAGTGTTTTGTCATCTTGAGGTCATCTATATAGGTACTTGTTGAAAGACCTACACTGTCCTCCCATACCTAATAACACTGTTATTTGAAAATATTGTAAAAGCCCATTATTTTTAAAAGAGTAACCGTGGAGTTTCTTGCCGGCTCTTATCCATAGGAAACTACCAATTGGGACCGTGCACCTAGCTTCTGACGTTTCATAAGTGCCCATGTAGGTTTATATGAAATAAAAATATTTTGAATTTGAATTTGAATAGTTCCTTTTACTAGTACATTAATATGACCCCAGTAAAAATTCAAATAGCAATTTCACACACTTAGCTATCGATTTCGACGATGCCCCCCTATGCAGTATTTAATTACTCGTTTCTCCTACAATTTGGAGATACATTTGGTTTACGCCGGACCTGGTTTATTTTTCCACACATTATGAGCATTGTACTTTGTTTGTTTGTAAATTTGTATGCAGGGGGTAATCTCCGAAACTACCATCCGGATTTGAAAAATATTTTTTACATTAAATAGCCCAATTCTTGAGAAAGGTTATATATAACCTTTCTTAAGAATCCTATAAGCCTATAGGCCTAGAAGCCTATAGGCTCGCGGACGAATCGCGGGCAGAAGCTAGTACCTATTTAGATAAATAAATAAATCTTTAAACATCACTGTTTCCCGAACAGTTTGGCAGAAGTGAACATATTTATAGTACACCCACATTTCGCAAGTTATGTTTAATGTTTATATCTAATGTATTAGAGGGCGAGCCATCAGACCGAGAACCTCATGGTCAGCAGTAGCACTTGCAGCCACTAAACCAACGAGGCAGTAATTATTCATGAAATCTTCTCTCTTTCTAGAAATATGGGACTTGCTGAATATGATAACTGAGGAATGCATGCAAAATGGCGGAGTTATGTATGCTCAGTTTGGTACACAGATTTATTACTGTAAGTTGTCATTTTCTCTTCCGATATCATCAACTTCCTGCCCTCGTTTCATGTTACTTGGAATCGGCGCAAGACGTTTTTTTCTTCCATTCTCCTCTGTCAACCGTCACGCTACGTTCACTATCTTCTCCTTCATATCATTCCCCCTTATTCTTCTTATCATTCTCCCGTATCCTTTCATTCTCTTTTATCTTTTCTTTGCCTTTCTTCTCTCTCTCCATCCGTTTCCTCCCTCCTCATCACATGCCCATATCAAGCCAAATCTCTTCCGTACCTGGAAATAAATCCATTCCAAGGTGCCGTGCGATTTTCCTACCAGTAGGTTACTGGCAAACTATGTTTATAGACCGTACTTATCGCGAGCAATTTGGTTTGCAAAGATTCGTTGCGCACATTTTTTTACGCAACAAACATTAATTCGTGAAAAGAACTTTAGCTACCTATTGTTTTTTGTGTTTCACAAACTGTGTCCAAATAAACATTATTCTTTGTTCCTTCTTTCATTTAGTTCATGAGAAACTTCTATAGCTGAACTTAAACAAGAATCTCTTAGCGCATGGTCAACGTTGAAACTAACGCTGCCATTTTGTTTATTCAATACATTTCACAAATCTTTAACAACAACGTTTTCTAGAACTGTAGTCGTGTCGTTTTCTATCAGTGAATGAAATATTGTAATGCGATTACTTCTTTTAGAAACAAACAATTTTAACTCGTTTGAATATTAGATTCTGTTGTCAGAACTAAATGCATAGTATTTTATTAATATATATACTAATGTATTATTCATCATAAAGTATAAAATTCATTAAACCTGTTAGATAACATTGTTAATTTATTCATTGTAATTAATTTGTAGGCAGTTTTTAAAATATATCATTAAATAGACGATAGGAATTGCATCACAAACATTAAAATATAAATAAGGACGTTCATTAAAAATAATGTACCTACACTTTAGAAAAAAAGTAATATAAAACCAAATATGTATGTATGTAGTGTCTAAATAGGATAGGCTGAATGATGATGGAGCTTTGTGTGGTATGTTGCAGTGATATCGGATCCTGATGACGCTTTAACAGTAGCCAACACATGCTTACACAAACATTTTATTTATGACTACACGAGAACTTGGCTCGGGAATGGACTACTTACTTCTTCAGGTGAGCCTAGTCTAGATTAACCATCTAAAGGTGCTCTTCCGAAGGCAACTTTTACCAGAAACCGTAAGCGGCAACGTCGCCCAATCGTAAGCGGCAACGTCGCCCAATCGTAAGCGGTAACGTCGCCCAATCGTAAGCGGCAACGTCGCCCAATCGCTATAACAGACCGGTGATACGACTGGTTTCTATCTAAAGCCGGATTTACATTACGAAACTAGTTCCGCAGCTAATGTAACACTATGAAAACACGCCCGTAGAAGGTGACGTTACCACCTAAAGCTGGTATCGAGCAAAGTCAAAGTCAAAGTCAAATCATTTATTTCAAATAGGCCCTTGTAAGGCACTTTTGAACGTCAACATTAACAAATAAATAGAATTGATTCTAGTCGCCCCTTCCAAAAGGTAGATTTCGTATGGAGAAGAATGTACAAGAAACTCCACCGTTACTTTTTAAAAATGTTTTACAATATTTTGTATAGGTACATTAGTTATATAATTATATGTGAAGACGATGCACTTACAATAAAATTACTATACCACAATAGGTAAAAAGAATTAAAAATAAAGCAACGACACATAAATTAATCATGTGATAGATACATGGTGCTCACATAATTACAAACATTGTAAAAGTAGACGATTTTCCTAAAATTGAACAATTAATAAGTCAGTGTGTGAGGAAGTAATCACAGAATGTAAAATCAATGTTATATAATGAGCGTCGACCGCAGAGCGCAAACCAGTAGTGCTGTAAAGCTTCGATTTCCTAGAACAGCTTCAGTCTGTAAGCATTTCCGTCATTAATATAATGAAAATCATTTTCACCAGTATTTGGCATTAAGGAGTCAAAAAGTGCACTGTATTTGGACAACCGCTTATTGTGTGACCATTCACCGCTTTCTTAGCAAACCAAAGCTTTACTTAGAGCGGCAAGACGTTTTATTTGTTAGATTGACTATCGCGAAACTGAAGAAGAGACATGCCACAGCCTCGAAGTTGTGGTGCCGCATTCGGAATTCAGCACGTCTGTCATTGCAATTGGGCGACGTTGCCGCTTACTGTTTACGGTTGCAGTCGCCTTCGGAACAGCAGCTTTATAAACACAAACTCAATGTCAAATGCCCATACAAACTTTCACCCCTTTTGGGGGTGAATTTTTACAATCCTACCTTAGTGTTCACCTTCGTTATATAAAGAACTGTGGACGACGGGCCTTACCTTTTCCCTTTTCCTAAAGCTCCATTTACACGATGCAAGTTTCCTGCCTGTAGCATACAATAAAATCCCAACAAAAACATTCCATGTAAGGTAGGTTGCCAGACTCATATAACGCAGATCTAATGTAGAGCCAGCCCTTAATTCCACAAGGCTTAACTCCTAACCTTACATCTTGGTCAATATAATAACTTGGACGTTTTGCGGCCACCGCACAGACACTCCTATGGGCTTAAGGTAAGAAATTAAGAAACTGGTCTTTAATGCTGTGTCATGCAATAGTTCAATGGAACGGCCAAGCCCTACATAAGTAAATACAAATTGAAGCAACAAATTACTTGAAACATCTAAACACTATCTGGCCGGTGCAGCTTTTATTGTGGCTCCAAACTATGATGGGCCGGGCACGAAATCCACTGATTTTGATCCATTTTGTTCATTGATTGTGAGAAAGGGCAAAAGAATTTTTAAACAAAATTATTTGTGATTTTAAAAGTCGTGTTCTTTGTTTTGCAAGTGGCTCAAATGGATGTTTCAAATAAATTAATTATTCATGGAAAATCATTAAAATTCGCAACAAGTTTTTCAAAAAATTACGCGAGACTGACGTTTGATCATCTTTTTACAAGATCTACTTTTAATTTTGAAAATGAATAATATCATCAACATCATTATAATGATAGTCTACTTGCACCGTGGCTTGACCAGTTTTTTCAACTTCGATACAAAATATAGCAGATAAATAATGTAGAAAAAAATTTTTTTTTGGGAAAAACCCAATCAGTAATGATTTTTTTCTATTATTTAGAATACCATCTCAAGAAATTTAAAATCACACAATCTCAGCAATCCTTGAAATAAAATCAAAATTTTATTTTATGATAACAATCCTCATTAAGTAAATCAAAGGCGAAATAAACTATATTTTAGAAAGCGCAACAGCGTTGAAACTATTAATAGGTGCTGTAACTGACACGAATGATTCAGCGTCCCAAAATATGCACTTTTGTAGTCGCACGGACTTAATGTTTCAATTTTTTCAAGCTTTCTCACTGTCTCTCAGCTATTGATTTTTTGTTAGGGTTTAATATATTAAACATTACCCTTTTATTGTCAGGACCATTATGGCAACGTCACCGCAAGCTGTTAAACCCAGCGTTCGCCGTGCCTGTGATACACAATTTCCTTGGGATTTTCAACCACATGTCCAAGCAGTTTATAAGTGAACTTGAGTCTAATGCTGGGAAGGGATCCTTCGAGATCACCCCGTACTTGAGGCTCATCGCTTTCCAGACTTTTAGCAGTGAGTATGAGTTGTGTGTGCTTTATATTTTAATTCGTCTTTTTTAAGGGTTCCGTAACCAAGTGGCAAAAACGAAACCCCCTATAATGTCTTCCTGTCCGTCTGTCCTTCTGATCTTCTGTCCATCTTTACGTCCTTATGTTTGACGGGTCATTATTTTTGTAAGTGCAAAGTGGTCAAAGTGTTATTTGGGTTGTTCCATCAGGAATTTCTCAGTATTCTCAGTAGCAACCCGGAGTCTGTATCAATGCCGATTTAATGCAATTAGAGAGACACTCCCTATTAACTAGAACATTAACATAACTGCCGAAATGAGAGTGTACATGGTCCACGCGCACCTCAAAGAGATGCAGCACAATTGACGGGGTCCGCTAGGACCGATGCCTGCCGGGGTCACGGGAAAGTTTGAAAGGGATACCGTGGCCCCTGGCCAGTACAGGCAACTGAAGGAACACTGGTGGGTTTTAGTCAGTAAGAGACACGTCCAGCTCCGCCCAGAGCGGGAGAAGTTATTTGATAAATTCAAACACAAAAAAAAATGGACATCGAACACAAAATGATACTTGAATTTTTCATAGATTAGAAAAAAAAGTTGCAGTTCCTTTAGAATAGCAGTTTTTTTTAAAAATAACTGATGAAATGTTTCAACGGTGGTGTGTTTATAGAATCATGTAGGTACTGAATTCATGGTAACAGTTTGCGCTTCAATGTCCCGTACACCCTGTATAGACCTCTGTCTATCTCTTCGAGGAATACAGGCGTGATGATTATGCTATCATTTTTATATAATAATATATGCACGTGCTTCTGTGACAATAAAACAAGTTTTCATTATTTTCCAGGGACCGCATTCGGTATCGCTGACGAAAATGTAAAAGATTTCGCACGAGAGTACATGGAATCAGCAGATCAAGTGATGAACATGGTGACCTATAGGTTCCAGAACGTATGGCTCCAAAGTGACTTGATATTTCGACTGACTGGTCTGAAGAGTAAGCAAGATCGTCTGGTTAAGCATTTGGATGATATGGCTAATCAGGTCAGTTCGTAATGATTGTATCCTGCTTTCTGGCTTGCTATCGATGGTTATTGAAACGTGGTCGACACTACCCGTGTACGGCCACACCGTACACGGGTAGTGTCGACCACTGGCGCTTGGTACGGGTCATTATATACGGCTAACAAAAGCACTGAAATCCTTGTATAAAGATTTCAGTGCTTGTGTTAATAAATGGGACATACACAGACTGGCTGTGCATCTCAAGGGAAGACAGGGTTATGCAGCGTCACCGTGGCTGTTCAACTTGTATATGGATAGTTGTCTGATAGATCTGAAAGAAGGTGAGTGCGGATTGAGGATATATATGAGTTGCCTGCCGAATGTCTTCTCTACGCAAATGATGAAGTTCTACTTGCATCGTTAGCAGAACAGTTGCTAGATGTATGAAGCATGGTTACTGTGATGGATGAAGCATATAAGATGAAAGAAATGAATATAAATATGAATAAGACGAAGGTCATGGTGTTCGAAAGAGAAGAGGATATATCGGTGTGTGATGTGAGAATAAATGATAGGAGTGTGGCGCAAGTAAGTGATTTTTATATATTTAGGGAGTCAGTTTACAAGGAATGGAAAGATTGATGAATATATGGAAAGCAGAGTAAATGCGGGAAATAAAGTAAATGGTGCTATACATGCCATTGTGACCAACAAGCCGATGCCCAAGATAGCTCGACTGGCTATTCAAAATGTTGGGTGTGGCAAAAGAAGCATGAAAGTAGAATAAATGCTGTGAAAAATCGTTTCTTGCGAAGCATGTATGGCATGACTATGATTGATAGGCTGAAAAATAATTTAATTAGGCAACCGTGCGGTTTAAAAAAAGCTGTAGTGACAATAAACATGACCAAACCATCTAGGCATACTATTTTTAAAATAGTATGCCTAGATGGTTTGGTCATGTTAAGAAAAACAGAATAACAAGAATGAACGAAAGGCGATTAACAAACGCTATTTACAAGGCACATGACCTTATTGGTGATATTCTTCAAAAAGGTCAGGTGCGTAGTACTCGCAACCGGCGTGCGTGTATGACCAGATGTATGAACGTAAACCAAGCAAAAGGAGTATGTAAGGAGTGTAGCGGGTGGCGTTCTGTAGTTGCTGTCTACCCCATGGGAAGAAGGCGTGAGTTTATGTATGTATGTAGTTACGCAGTACATTGTGTGTCGCAACTAAGTAATATTAAAGACATTCATAATGCTTAGGTAGTATAATATAATATTATTGTGTGGATGTCATTGCTTATCATTACAATGAATATTTAGTTTCTGGTAATGGCGACAATTTATAATTTATGTGTTATTATCATTTCCAAGGTGATAGAGAAAAAAAAGGAAGATTTGAAAAAAAACAATGAAAAAACACCAAATGGATGGACAACAACAGGTATAACTTATTTAATTATTTTTACTATAGTTTCTATGAAATAATGTGTTTATCTATACACATTGTACTAATGACAGTTTGCATTACCAACACGTATTGCTGAAAAGGGGTTCCCAAACATAGTGCAGCTAAAAAAATATGGTTTGTAATAGCCAAGTTGTTGTAAAATAGGAAAGAAGAAAAGCGTAATTACAAAAAGTGCCAATTTAAGCGATGCCTTATTGACCAAGAAGGCAATAAAGATCCATTTACATGATGCACGTCACTTGTCTGAGGCATTCAATAAAATTGAAGCAACAAATAACTTATATCTGAACACTGTTTAGACGTTGCAATTTATATCGGTGCTTCAACTTATGGTATGCCACAGGCATTTAAATCGCATCGTGAAAAATCAGTTAATCCTAAGAGCCTTAAACCAGTTATATTGCTTCTAAATACAAGAATGATTAATAACTTAATATGATGATGTTTTCAGGCACCCGATGCAAGCCATTGATGAGTCTTCTCATGGAGCTGGAGAATGATGATGCTCTTACTGAGAAGGAGATAAAGGAAGAGGTCGATACTGCTATAGCAGTTGGCTTTGATACCACATCTAACACACTCGCTTGTCTCCTGCTCCTAGTGGGAAGTAACCCTGAAGTTCAGCAAAAGATGTATGAAGAGTAAGTTTGGTTTCTATGTAAAAAAAGTAAAAGAGAATAAATAAAATAGACATAATACAATGTTTAATCGCTGTGTAACTAATATCTGTCCCAAAAGTATCTGATAAAATAGCAAACAAACTCTGATCATGTTAAATTCTTAGGTAGTCACATACTTAAGGGAATTAGTTACATATTCATCTGTATTTATAAGATTTCAACTTTATCTCTCACCACTTTCACCAACAATTATAAATTATTGTTTCAACAACAATATTAAATTGTGATTGAAAAATCATCGACGAAAATGGAAGTTATAAAATTAACCTCAATATTTTCATCGGTAAGACAATTTTAAGTTAGAATTGCGGGTTTAAGTATTCTTATAATCTAATCAAAGCATTCAATTTGAAATGAAATGAAATGAAATGAAATTGTTTATTCTGTAAATAGGATATTGCAATCACTTTTACACGTCATATTAAAAAAATATATAAAAAAAAGAAGAAAATGCTAGATGAGTTCGGCGTTTCCTATCTGACTACTCTGAGAAGAAAGACCGAAACAAACTCAGAGGCCTCCTTTAACGTCCAGACATAATCTTGGTCAGGCTATATGACGACCGATTAGTGTCTGAAATGGTCTTTTGAGGAAAGAACCACACAGATTTGAGTATACCTGTCCAGTCAGTGCAATCATTTGTCAGTAATCGTGGAGCTCAACTCAGATTTTAAGGAGCTCAACTCGACGAACAATACCAAAGAAAGGACATTTGGGTAGGTCGCATAAAGTACTCAAACTGCCAGACCATAATTAAAACTAACTGAGAAAAAAAACATTTAAGAAAGAGGAAAAACAATAAAAATAAAATATCCACATAGTTCTCACATTCACAATCATTAAAACAATATAATACTTTACAAAGTAATCATGTTATTTTGTATACCTATAATTTTCAACAATGTCAATATGCATGTATGATTTGTAAGTAGCACTATGAATTGACAGCCACATACAGTTTACATTTTCATCAGATACTGTTGGAACATACCATAGTCAAAGAACTACTTTGACTATGGTATGTTCCGGCAGCGGCAGCGTTTTATGAGAGTAATCATGCAGAGGGTTGGGGGTGAATGGGCGGACCTTATGTCTCGCGTGCTGGATTACGGCCCATTCCCTGTCAAGCCAGCAGTGGAGTGTTCCAGCAGTGGAAGCATAATAGTCTGAATATGTAATCAATGTTCCATTAAAATTTAGTAGTTTGAGGACCGATGAACGATGCTGGAAAAGACAATACTATTTAAGATTGACATAACCTACCGAAAAGTTAATGCCAGGCACGGACTCCACCAAAGCGGAGTCAAGACGAGAGAAGAGAAGATGTATTTTAAACAATCAATAGAATTTTGTTATCCACACATCTTGTCTCCACTAAGCTTCAGTGGATACCACTGAGCGGAGATGTATCGTATTTGTATGGCGCGATCGAAGTGGAGATGTAAGCTGTGCTTTGCCGAGATTGAGCTGGGTGGTGGTACAAAGCGGAGATGTGAGTTGCGCCTCGCAAGCTGGCGACGGCGTGCAGCTGAAACGAGAAGAGATGTGAGCGGCGTATAGTGAGCGGTTAACATCCAACGCTCGCCGAACGCAGGTCAGTTCCGCTCTGGCCAGCACACATTTCCGCTTCAGTCTAGCCAGTATGAATCTCCGTACAGCTTCGGTGGATACACCCCAGCTGAAGAAAATCACTTCTAGTCTCCACTTCGGACATCTCCGCACATCTCCACTTTGGTGGAGACCGGGCCTTAATCTTGTTGAAAATCGTTGTAGAAATACGAAACGCTTTGAAAACGATTGCCACTTGTCTAGGCCTTCTGATTTACTATTGAAAATATAAATTTCAAATTCAGTAAAATAATTTGCTAACATTAATCTGGTACTATTTTTATTTCCATTTAAGTACTTATCTATTTGTACGAGGCATTATAAAAAGTGCTATTTTCAGGATTATAGAAGTTTTAGGTCGAGATAGAGATATCGAAAAAGATGACATCAGAAAATTAGTTTATACAGAAGCTGTAATAAAAGAAGCTCTTCGTATTCTGCCTATTGGACCTGCTTTACTAAGATACGTAGAAAACGATGTTAAACTTAGTAAGTTAAAAAATAATTTTGCACTTTTAACTAAAGCCAAAACTTTGTAATGCGTCAATACTTATATCTATCACTACATAATATATATATATTATTATAAAACAATGTCCCTTCGCCACGTCACGTCAGTGACATGTAGGTATTATGTGTAAAAAAATGATAAAATACAAAATACACGCAGACGATGTTGCGTACAACAGCGAGTTTAATTCACATAGGTCTTGGACGAAAATAGAGTGAGCCCTTGCTACTACATATTGGCAACAAATTGCAACTCTGACTCCTGAAGGTCCTGTTTTATATTATCTGTAGATGACCACAGATTATATAAAACAGGGAAACGGGTTGGATAATATATTATTTTGTTTTTTCAACAGTAATTTCTCAGTAGCAGCCCAGAATCCAAATTTCCTTTTACATACAGACAGACTTAAATATACGGGCGAAATGTGAACGTACTACACACACCTCCACCGTACTACAGACGCGCGCAGATGTTAATATATTCATGTTTTATTGATCCTTTTTCTATATTTCAGAAAACTACACAATGCCAGCCGGTAGTCAATGTGTAATCCTTTCATTGGGCTTACATCGTAATGCTTTATGGGGCGACGACGTCAACGTGTTCAGACCTGAGAGATGGCTCGATCCTGCTATAGCATCAATAGGAAACAATGCTTTCTACGGCTTCAGTATAGGGAAAAGATCTTGTATAGGTATGAAGTGACTATTACTAAATTCTGGAAACGAAGAATGCCATCTATGCTGAAAATATATCACCGTGAATCGGCTCAGTAATCACGAAGAAATCGGTGTACTATAAAACTCGTGAAGTGACCATGAAGTTAGCTGTCAATAATCTGGTGGAATGACAGCTCACTTCAAGCTCCCTTCACCCTTTGCATGGTGACATTTTTTTAGAATAGATTGGTTGGTAATGTTTACCTGTGAAACTATGCGATGTGGATATGTATGTTTATGATCCAAAGATGTTGTTTCTTGTGGTACTATCATTTGAAAGTGAAATAAAATGAAAAGTTCCCCGGGTCGGGGGAATTTTGTAATTAGGTTTTTTTATCAGGAAATTCTTTATAGAAGTCCATTTTCTGAATATGTGCCCGGTTAATGGCAATGGATTTATCGCTTCTCACAAGAGACTAACAGAAATTGCAACATGTGGGTGTACTATCAAACCTGCCTATAGACGCATATTATGTAAAATGTTGTACAACCATGTTTTTTTTTACTTATTTTTTATTTTTTCAAGATCTCTTTCCTGTCGTGCCTGTTAACCATGTTTTCTTTTCTCTACAGGTAAAACATACGCGATGATATCGATGAAAGCAACTCTCTCCCACTTCATACGGAGGTTCCGAATAAGTGCGAACGTAAATGACGTAAGGTTCAAACTCGACATGGTGTTGAAACCGACGAATGCAATAATCAGCATTGAGAACAGAAATTGATAGCTGGTTATATTTGTACAACGAAAATCAATTCTCGCAAAGTATCGAAAATGGCTCGACAGATTGTGATGGAACTTTGGTAAGTTGTTGAAAGCGCCCCGAAGAAGGTTCCTAATTTAAAAAAAAACACGAAAAAGGCATATGGCAACGCATTAGCTAGTATGTAGGATAAGAATAGTAATGCAAGGCAATGACTACAAAAATTGTTCGAGAATACCTGCATGATGTTAGTATCACAGTAATGAATGGCCAGCAAGAAGCCATGATGTGAATCCAATAGAGCATATGAATAAAGAGGCACACGCTAACCAACCAGATCCAGTAACTTTGCAGGAGCTGAAAACTGCCATCTTGAAAGCATGGGAGAAAATTCCACAGCACGTCATAGTGGCATTAATCAATTTCATGCCGAACCGCAGGACGGCCATCGTAAATGCTCTTAAAAAAATGTTTTGTCTATGTATGTAAACCATATTCCTTCTTTTCGTAGCTGGCCTTCATAAATTCCAGAGAAAGGGCGTTTTATTGCTATTAAACAATTATTTATGGATTTGATTTTAAATTTGGAATAATGAGTAACGGTAATGAAATTAATGTTGGCTGGCTTCAAAACCACTTTTTTTTCGTTGTTATACCTTCAAACAAAAATATGTTTTATTGGTTCTGTTATACGGTGGCTCGATTCAGGTGTTCGGGAGTGTATATTATAATAAAGTTTAAGGTTATTTATCAATATATTTTTGTTAGTGTTTATAAATAAAACAATTCTATACTTTTTGTTATTACTTTTTTATTTCTATAAGTAAGTCCCATACAAACGGAAATCGACCCTCATGCTAAATAATATTTACACTAGCCGACACCTAAACTAAAGCCAAAATAAAAGCGCGCTATTGGATTTTCAACTTACGGTGCTGAACCGAGCGTTGAATATCCAGCACGCTTTCAGGTCCATTCAGGTTAGGGAAAACGGGCTTGATAGGGCCTTACTGACTGACTAATACTTTTATCTGGGCACGATCTATTTATATCCAATAAATGCGAAAGTAAGTATGTCAAAAATGTTTCTATAAAGTTAAAGATTACTTAGACGACAAAAAGGCTTGGGACTAGCACCATACTACTCCATACTAATTTAATGGTTTAGTTTATTTTATTTGACTGTATTTATTTAAGTCAATTTATTTTAATTTTGTTTTCATTTATTATTGACGTAATCTACTCATTACACTCTCGGCACCTCTGTACCAGGAGTGCCTTTATGAATCCGATTCCTGCTAGAAAAATCTCTTTTAACACGCATAATTTTAGAGCTAAAGACCATTTTAGAGCTAAAGATTATCAGAATAAAATGTTTTTTTGAAAGCATAAAATTGTAAAGTAGTTCAATATCACAAAAGCAAATATTCATGAAATATTTAATTTAATATTTTGGTATTATTTTAACATTATTAACAAAAATTAAATTAATGTGGTCTGACCAGGTGAATGTTTCGTCATTAGATTGAAACTCTTACAATTACCTACATATAGGTAATCAACCTTGAAGCTCTGCTATGTCTGCGTTTTCCTAACCCAAGATAATTACTTTACTATTTTGATCATCGTCTTCCTGCCGTTGTCTCATGTCAACCGTCCACTATCATTCATCATTATCATCATCATTTCAGCCGAAAGACACTCCACTGCTGGACATAGGCCTCCCAGAATGAGGCACAGAATCAGTCGAAATGGCGGTGCCAAGCACCGCCATTTCGACTGATTCTGTGCCTCCCGTATCCAGCGGATTCCTGCGGCCTTTACAAGGTCATCGGTCCATCTTGTGGAAGGCCTTCCAACGCTACGTCTTCCGGTACGCGGTCGCCACTCCAGAACCTTTCGGCCCCATCGGCCATCTGTTCTGCGAGCAATGTGCCCTGCTCATTGCCACATTATATAACTCATTCACTCCCTGTTAATTAATATCTTCGCTAGATTTGCCTTTTAATGCTTTTAAAGCTAAAATAAAATCCAACCATTGTTCAAAGGCCTACTATTCTATCGATTCACTCAAGACAATATTTATATTCTTTGTCCAGAATTAGCTTACCCGTTGACTGAATTTCTTTACTTGTGAAGATGAGAATTAAGGAAGGATTTTTGAAAATTCACCCCTTAAAGGGATTAAATAGGGGATGGAAGTTTTTTTTTTAGTTATAAATGTGGAAGTTGGTACTTAGACTTCTGTTTATAAGTGAAAGTTCGTTGTATGACGGCTTTTTTGGAACTCGACTCCTAAGATTTCAGAAAAGTTGCCGTTGGGGAATCCCATCGGACACATGGTTTGTTCCAAGAAAACTGACTTTATTCTAATGTGTTGATTTTTTGACAATAAAAAAAACACTTGATTTATTTAAATTTAATTCTAAAAACGAACTACATAATAGTAAATACAATTTTATATAGTTTTTGACAGGATGCGTCGTGTTTAGTTAAATTTATTAATAATTATTTTTTTCAAAATATGCAACTATTTAATTAGTATGGTTATACACTTTATGATGAACGTTGATAGGCCTAAGAGTTCTCTAGTCCCGCAAAATTATTATAACTGATGACCACGAAGTAGATGGTATGAATTTCGTCTTGCAGAAGATGTTGTTACTTCCTTCGTTCTAAACTGATCTCGTATCCCGAAACTGGTCTCATCACGAACTCATATTTCAACTTTAACTCGCTCATGTCTGCTGTCACTTGGTACCGACGAACGAAGTGCGCTAGAGTCACGATCATTGATATCATGGCATACGTTCGACCTGTAATTTAATCAGTATTTTATTGTTTTTTCATCGAGATAAAACTTTTTATACATACCGATTTATCGGTCGAGAAAACTTTGTATAAATACCTATACAAGCTCGCTTGCCCAATCCAAATGCTGCAAATTCTTTGTTGTTTCTACAATCGCCATCCAGCCATCTTTCTGGTCTGAACTGATCGCTCTCCGCTCCCCAAGATGCATCGGAATAAGTTGCCAGAGGAAAAATTACACAATAGCTGCCAGCGCGCATCGTGTAATTTTCTGAAATAAATTAATGAATATACATATTATACATCATATACATTTAACATTCATCATCTGCCTTGCCTTTTCCCAACTGTATTGGGTCGGCTTCCAGTCTAACCGGATGCAGCTGAATACCAGTATTTTACATGAAGCGGCTGCCTATCTGACCTCTGTAACCCAATTACTGGGTAACACGAGAATTCTAGGTAAGACTGGTTGTCAGACTTTCGGGCTTCTGACTATCCGGAACGACTGTCAAAGATCTACATGACAGCCGGACCAACGGTATAGCGTGCTTTCTGAGGCTCGGAGGGGTCTCGGTGTGAAATGGATGGTCACCCTCTACGGACCGACCTCTGTAAGCGTTGTTTAATCTTGAAGCGCGACCCGTGCGGCTGTTATTATTGAGCCACGAGTCCCTCCTCTATTATAAATATATAAAAATATACCAAATCTATTCTCTACCCAGGCTGAGACTTTTGCAACCACTAGAACGATGTTGAAAACCAATTAAAACTTACTGAGCTTAACATCGTTTTCCACGTCTCTTAACAAAACAGGAACTGAAGGTAACGTTCGGAGGGACTCCATTATCACTGCATTTGTATAAACCAATTTTTTCACATCATCCTTTTCTACGTCTCTGTCGGCACCCAGTACTTCTAATAATCTGCAAAAAGCAAATTATACGTAGATTAGAGTTAATATCAAAGTTTGAATTGCCAACATACTTAATGCAGGAGTTGTCTTATTATATAAGTACCAATTACTTTTTCTGTTTTTGTGTGAAAATTGTGTGTCATTTTGCAGCATATGATTTGGTTTTTTTAATAATTATATACAACGAATATTTAAACGACAAAATGTAAGTGCCAACATATCTAATTATTAGTACAGTAAACTATAATAAATATATGTATAAAAACATCTCTCGCCAGTTCCATTCTCCCTGGTAACCGGGGTAGATAACGGCTGGAGGAGGCTTAATGGGGCCGTTATTAGCTCCATATCAGCCCCCTCCCGAGCCTCCAGCGGCGGCTACGGCGGTGACGATGACGGTGGAGGCGGCAGTGGCAGCGGCAGTAGTGGCGGCTGCGGCAGTGATGGCGGTTTCGGAGGGCTTGCCCCTGCCCCTGGCATTGGCGGGTGGGGCGCAGGCCTTGCTCCCAATCCGGTGATGGGCCGGCTTGCCAGCCGCCGCACATACGAAATGCGGCGTGGCGTTGCACGAGCCGGCCTTGTGACCGGGCTGACTGCTGCGCTCCACCTCCGAGGTGCATTTAGCTCCCACGTGATTGCTCACCTGGTAGCGGAAGGACCACCTCAGAGGTTGGGTTCTAGCTGTTTAACCTGCGCGGAAGCCCAGCCCAATAGCCTTTGGCCCTCCCCAGTTATTTTCTTGCCCACCGATACGGGGCAGCTCACCATAACGGCTCGCATCCCCGTGAAGTCAGGACGGATGGTGCCTGCCCACACCTAATAGGCAGAGCACCCTCTAGTGCTAATGACAGCGGCTACCACCTGTCCCTCCATCACAGAGTCGTCCAAGCCTAGGATGTGCATGTCAGCGTACTTGGTTGGGACACTCGGGCCTCGTCCGCATTTAGGGACGCCATAAGCCTTTTGGCTAGAGCGTCAGCGGCCGGGCCCGCCCCTACCTTGACAAGCACGTCACCGAAGGACACGCCCTTCTTTTCTGCTTCCGGCTGCAGTGTGATTACTACAGCTACGGACTTCGGGGCGAGGAGCTTAGCCGCAACGCTTCGCTCCTGCCGCTGCCGCCTCTCCTTTCTTTTGGCCGCCCTTGCTGCCTTACCCGCCTTCCTCTTCTCCCCGGCTACTTGCCATTCGGCGTTGGCCGGAAGACATTTAGGAGGTGGGGGTGGCCGTCTCGCCGCCATGGCCGGGGCTGTGTAGCCGCCCTACCCCTGGTCTGCCCTGACGAGCCTTTGGCCGCGGCAGCTGAGGTGGCGGCAGACGAGGTCGCCTTCATTTGCAATAAGTCTGACGTCATTACTGACGTACTCCCAGCACATTGCATAACCAAACAAGACTAGCCAGTACAATTTCAAGAAACTATACCGTAATAGCGCGGTTTCACTTATTTAATATATCTTTAATTTCAACTTACTCTTCATACAATTTCTTTTGAACTTCAGGATGGGCTCCAAGCTGCAGTAAAGTGTATGTTAGCTGGTTAGATGTCGTTTCAAATCCAGCTGCTATAATTGTGTCCATTTCTTCTCTAATCTCCCTATCTGTCAAGGCACCGTTTTTCGATAAGTCTAGGAGTAGATCTAGAAAAGGTTTGTATTTATTCCCTGGAAAATAATACAATCAAGTTCAACAAGATTAAAGAATCAAGGGATTTTAAAATAAGATAATTATAAGCTGAAAATATTGAAAAAGAAAAAGTTACAAAAATAAATAAATTCTACGCTTCCCCATCGACATCATCAGTATTATTTTAGTAGTCCACTGCTGAACATAGGCTTCCTCGATCACAGGCCATGTCGATCGATGGATACTCTCATCTTGTTGCTACCAGTCATCCTGCGAAGAGCATTGTTGAAACATTGTGATCGTTGTTGTTGAGGGCATCCTACTTAAATTTGCCCATTTGCGGTCTCCACTCGAGGACACGCCTACCCCAATGGTTACCGGTTCTACAGCTAATATAGCTAAACCATTATCATCTTTGAGCTCATTCCGGATTCAATCAGTCAACTTACCTGTTATAATACATTTATTAGCTTTATTGAAAATTCCATACCTGAATTTTCAGATTCAAGTTTATTGTTCAAAGTCTCCTTTTTCATGGTAGCTTTTTTCTTTTGTAAAACCTGTAAAAAGCATGTCTTTGTTTCAAATTGTCATTATTTACTAATGTTTCATTTTGTTATTTCTTGAGCAATTCGCTGCTTCCCATACGTCTTTATGGACTCACTTTGATAGCCATTGCATGTAAAGTCCCTACAAGTTCTTCTTCCTTCTTCTTCAGTCCTACCAGCCTATATATGAAGTCATTCTGCAGCCAAAATTTTATAGCTCTGTTTATCCCAATGTTTATCATTTCGTCTACTGATTCTATGTACTTTTGCGTGAACTTTACGTCATCAATTACATCTATTCCAAACGTACCGACTGAAAAGATAATAGCATCATTACTTAATAATTGTTGAATAATGTTTGCTTGCATTGTTCTCACGCACAAAAAAATTACAATGGGTACCGAAAAAATTGTAGCTACCTACCACAAAGTGTTTCCAAAGCATTATTTTTCAAATATGGATAATGATCAAATAGTCCTTTTCCAACATGAGGTTCCATAGAACTAATCAGCTTCTTCGACTGACTGTTAAACACATCTAGGAACCCGTGAATCACTGGCAGAGTGAATGCTGGGGTCAGCAACTTGCGGTGACGCTTCCAAATGTCTCCTGCGTAGGAAAGTTTGCTTTGTCGATAACATGATACATGGCTATGACAATTTCGTGGTTGTTATGCAAGGGATTCAGTGAGCCTGTTTGCAAATTACGTAGTGTACCTAATTTTGCTTTTGCGTTGTGTGAATGAAAACAGCCATTTTAGAAAAGTGGTAAAGATCGGAGCCACTTGCCTATGAATAGCTAAATTATTATTTACCCACCTGATGATATTATGAGGCCATCTCCCATCCAAAGTTTGCATAGGTCGAAAACATAATGTTTCTTTATGCACACATTTGATGCTGTAAATGCATCCTGAGGATCGACTATCACTGAAAACAGAATTACAAGTTCTAATTAACTCTTATGAAGTCTTTATTATTTTTCGAAAAGTAACCCTGTATTAATAATATCAGGAATCTTCGAAATTACTTAAATATTTATATACTTTATTATACACAAGAAAATACATAGAAAAAATAAATTTAAAACTACAAAACATACAATGGGCAGCCCTATCGCTTTCTTTTTTATATCTTATTTGTCTATCAGTAACAGCTGCTTGTACAAGTAAAAGTATTGTATTATTTTTTTAGGAACAAGGACCGCAGGGTTGACAATTAAGAGGGAACAGGGCCTGCGATTCTCCATACAAATGCCCTTTTTCCTTCCTGAATAATGCCTCTAGAGCATTCATTTTTTTTTTTATAAAATCAAGGTTTTGCTGTAGACACGTCCCTGTTATTTCCTTTTTTTCAGCAATTAAAATTATTGGTAAAGAATATGACACTCCAAAAATTACAAAAAATGCCCCATTTTTACCGCCGTGATTAGAGGACTACCAAACAAATTCGAAAAGGTTTTTATATAAAAGAAAATGATAGGAACCTAGACATACTCTCTCTTAATTTTTATGTAAAAAAATAATTGAATCAGCTCTGTTTTCGAGGAGAAAAACGGGGAATACGAAACGTCGATCTCGTCAATTGTTTTTGTGATATATTCAGTCTGAGCTGCAGCTGTCCCTATCGCACTCTACGGAGGTAGGCTTGAGGTAAGAAGACGGTAATAGTTTCTTTAAATACCTTATTTTTCAAATTTTTCGCAGCCCCTGTTCCCTCTTAATATAGAATTATGCAAATATCTTAAATATCTTCCAACGAGAAAAGGCACCCTCATTGTGAGAGCATTCTCATTAACGTACGTCGCGTCGAGCTGATGTGCTGTCACACCACCGATGGTCGACATATCGTACTGTTGTCCTAACATTTGACGTGTATTTGTTGGTCACAACTATGATGTGGAGTCGAGTTCAACTAGCACTTTTTTGGCGATGTTATTGAGGAAAACGAAGAAGATTCTAAAGGCCTTTCATCGATTTTAACGTTTCTCAAGACAGAAAGCAAGAAAGAAATACCGTTTGGCCTGTATATAATATGTAATATTTATGTGTGTATCCTATCCTATGAAATGAGCAATATTTGTATATATATATTTTGTAATCACGTTATCGAAAACGGCTCTAACGAGTTCGATTAAAGTTGCATTATATGGGTTAATGGGGGCGAAAAATCGATCGAGCTAGGTCTCATATCTGGGAAAATTCGTTTTAACCGTATTTTCACCCCAGCAGAGCTCGGTCGCCCAAAGTTTAGAACAAGATGGCTAACTTAGAATAATGACATGGCAGCATGGAATTAGTATGAACTATCGGCCAGTGGTCGGCACTCATGAGTCAATAGAGCCAAATATCAATACTATAACGAAAGAAATTTTAAAAGTATAAAGTAAAGTGTATTATGTGTGTTGTAAAGTGTATTTAGGCAGTTTCGAAACACAGAATTGATGGCAACTCTGTGTTTCGAAACTGCCTAAATACACTTTTCTTAATCCTTAAAACTTCCATCGGCTTTCACTCCACAACGCTTCCTAAAATTAACTTGCTAAGAAGTAGGATGCCTTCGTCATCATCATATATATGACATCGGCTGATAATAATATGCTGAAGACATCTTACTTATTGACAAGTTAACCTTGGAAAACTTTGAAAGGTACAAATAAATGATAAATTTTTGATCTATTGATGAATTTTTGGTGAAAATACATCGGATATAAATCTTTGAATTATTATTTGAATTTTGAATAAAACTTGATATCTTGCTTAATGACCGAAACCCCGACCCTCGCGCGTATCTACGCTCGCACTCATTGACATTTGTACAGAGCCGCACTCTATAGGCCAAAGAGTCGCATGCCGCCACTGAACCCAATACTATTAAAAGAGCATTCTCTATTTTCACCCGAGCAGAGCTTGGTCGACCAGGTACTATTAGCAACTTAAATTACTGTGATCATGATTACTTACAATAATAAAGCTCACTTCCGAATTTGAAATATGTCAGTCCTCCTTGCTTTACGCAGTCTTCAGATGAAACCTTTACTAACTCTTGGAGATCTGATAACAAAAACACAAATCACATTAGTGTAAGCACGTAACGATGGACATAATATAACGACATTTTAAAACGTCAATGTTCTTCTTTTTAACTGACTTCGAATGAAGGAGAAGGTTATGCATGCAACGAGTTGTTTTTTTTTCATTTGTCAGTGATTAATGGGCCGATTTACGTGATGCTTTTGTCATTCGGTAGAAGACGCCTGGGCGGTGCTCCCATTACAATTTATTAACTTTGCTTAAGCAGTTGTTTTTTTTTAACCTCAAGATAACGATAGTAGTGCATGAATTTGTATTACAACTAAAAACTGAAAAACTAAACAAGTAAACTTAAAAAAAAAACTTTTCGAATAAAAAAAAGAGTGAAAAATAATTTTGGATGTCAGTGGTAATAAGGGAATAGTTATTAAAAAAAACCGGTCAAGTGCGATTCAGAATCGCACACGAAGGGTTCGGTACCGTATTCAGAATAGAATAGAATAGAATAGAATAGGTCTTTATTTGCTTGGAATGTAGGTACATAAAAATAAGTTGTTAAATTACATAATAGGATCCATGTACATTCTGCCTTAATATAGCATGCAAATGTATTACAATAAAAATATGTATTACAAAAAAATATCATTTAAGAAATCCTGCACAGAGTAATAACATTTATCTACAAGTAATTCTGTAAAACGTTTTTTAAATTTTTGCAACGGTAGGTTTTTAATTTCGTCAGGTATTTTATTAAAGATTACAGGAGCCATACATATCACATTTCTTTTCAGTAAGCTAGTTTTAAATACGCCTGTGCATAATAGATTCTGGTATTGTGATCTCATAGGTGTACTTCGTTTTCTAGTTTCTATTAAAGTTGCAAATAGACATCGGTTTGTTATTACAAATATCGCCAATTCAAGGATATAAAGGCATGGGAAGGTTAATAATTTATGAGACTTAAATATAGGTACGCAGCTGTCTGTTACTTTAAGAGCAAATATAGCTCTAAGGCAGCGCTTTTGAGCTTTGAAAATACTTTCTCGTTCACTACAGTTACCCCAAAAAATTATTCCAAATCTTAAGATGGAAATTACTAGACCATGGTAAGCCACTAATATTGTTGGTAAATTTACTTTTTTAGACAGATTATGCAACATAAACGCGGTTGTGCTTAAACGCTTACATATATCTTCTGCTTGCGGCTTCCAAGTTAACTGGCTGTCAATTATAATTCCTAAAAACTTTGTACTGTTTACTTTTTCTATATTTTGACCATTGTAGTTTATATCCATATCTCCCGCAGATATTCGTTGGTAGAAGTGCATGAATTTAGTTTTCTGGAGATTAATAACTAAATTATTATTGTCAAGCCACTTTATTAAACTACTAATTGTATTGTTGATGTCATTGATATACGATTCTTTATTGATACATGAAACAATTGATGTGCTATCATCCGCAAATAATACCATTGGGTAAAGTATATGACGTGGCAGGTCATTTATATAAAGTAAAAACAGTAAAGGCCCGAGGACGCTGCCCTGAGGGACACCATATAGTATTTCTCTAAAAGACGATATAGATTTTAGTTCCTTTCTAGATCCTAAACACAAGGTCGATATCTCCGTGCATTGTCTACGACCCTTCAGGTAAGTCCTTATTAAATTAAGGACATTGCCACGAATACCGTATGCGTGAAGTTTGGTTAGAAGGGTATCGTGATCCACACAGTCAAAAGCCTTTGACATATCGGCATATATCGCGCATACAGGTATTTTACAATCTACTTTTGGCATTACTTTTTGGAGAAAGTCGAAAATTGCCATGTTGATGTTCTTATTTTTTCTAAAACCCTTTTGTTCGTCACATAGTATGTGGTATTTTGTGAGAAAGTTGTAGAGAGATTCATAGATAATTTTTTCTATGACCTTTGAGAAGATGGGAATTAAAGCAATTGGTCTGTAGTTTGTCATTTCGTCTTTATCATTCTTTTTATATAGTGGTTTGACTATTACGGTTTTTAGACTCTCTGGAAATACTCCTGAGTTTATGCTTACGTTAATGATATGAGCAAGGGGTGCAGCTATACAATCAGAAGCATATTTTGTAGCTGTGGTTGAAATGCCATCGTAGCCAAAGCTCTTTTTATTTTTTAAGTTTTTTATTACACGCGTGACATCTTGAGGAATAACTGCGGTCATAAATATTGACTGTGGGTTGATATTTATGTTAATTGAGTCACCTGACGTATGTTTTGGTATGCCCGAAATCTGGTCAATATAGAAATCATTGAAAGATTCGGCTATTATTTTAGGGTTTGATATTATTTCATCTCCTTTTTTTATTTGAGAAATGGGTTCTCTTACAATTTTATTATTATTAATAATTTGCCAGGCAGTTTTGGATTTATTTTTAGAGTTATTTATTAAATAGTTATTCTGGGCTCTCTGGGTTAATTTAATGATTTTCTTAAATCTCTTTGAGTAATTATTAAATGTATTTTTATTTTCAGAAGTTGGTTTTAGTCTCTGTTGCCACAGTAATTGTCGTTGTCGTTTGCTACATGTTCGTATCCCCCGAGAAACCCATTTTAATTTTTTCTCAGATCTTATAGTCACTAATTTATGAGGAAAGCAGAGGTCATGTAAAATAAGGAACATTTCTAAAAAGTTATCATAGGCTTTGTTAGAGTCTTCTGTGCTATATACATCAGAAAACGACAAGCTTTGTAGATGTGTTTTAAATTTAATAAGATTTGCCTCATCCATATCTCGTCTTAAAGTTCTCCACGATTTTATTTGGTTGATTTTATTAATTTTTACCTTCATTATTTGGGCTGTGTGGTCAGATAGTCCGAAATCAATTACTTCATGTTGGCAGTTTTGTTTAAAATTATGTGCAAAATTGTCCAAACAAGTGTTGCTGATAAATCGAGTCGGTTGATTAATTTCTAGTTTGAGGTTGTAGCTCCTAAGAAAGCATTCAAATTCTAACGTCATTCTATTCCTGTTTAAAACATCTATATTAAAGTCTCCACATAAAATTACTTTTTTGAAAGGTTTGATACACACTTTTTTAAGAATGAGATCTAAGTTTTCATAAAATTTACTAAGGTTACATAGTTTAGGAGGTCTATAAACACATATAATTATAATTTTTTGTAAAGTTAATTCAACGGCGCAACATTCTATAATTCCTGATATCGAGCACTTCACTATGTCAGGTAGTTCTTTATACTCATGCCCAACTCTTATTAGGATACAGGCACCACCACATTCAGATCGATCAAAAAACGCAGCCCGCTGACAGACGGTGCTGGCTCAAAACAGATTTGTACGATTGTTTTCAAAAGTGTGAATTAAAATGTTTGTATACTATTCAGCGGTTCCCTATCCATTTGCATAAAATTTTAAGACCTAATATAACTTAGCATAATGTTGTTTGGCATAATTATATTTTCGCATAATATAATTACGCATAACAGCTTACGCATAATTTTTTTAAGCATAATTTCTCTAACCATAATAATGATTAAGCATAATATTCTAAAGCATACATTTCTTAAGCATAAAGTTAAAGCATAAATTTAATAAGCATAAAGTTAAAGCATGCAAGCAAGCATGCAGCATGCAGCATTCAAGCGAGCATGCAACATGCAGCAGGCAGGGTTTCTGCCACGGCTCCGGCGCTGCGGGCCTCCGGCGGCCCCACGCGTGCTAATCGTCGCAGACGGCTTTCGCTCACCGCCGCGGCTGAGGCTGGCCGGCAACAGCCGCCTGCTCCTCAGCCCGCGGGCAGCCTCGCCGCTACGCGCCTACGCGATTTTAAATTACACTCTAGGGGTAGGACAAACAAGACTACGTGGAGTCGGTTTTGCAGCAATTCGGTTCTTAGGCCTACTAACGTTATGCGAATCAAATTTATGCCAAAACAAATTAGTCTTTAAGATGATTATGCCAACATAAAATGTATGCCTAAAAAAATTATGCCGAAGTATTATTATGCCAAAACAAATTGTGCCAAAATCGTTATGCCGAAGTATATTAGGGCAAAGAACATTATGCGAAAAGAAGGTATCCCTATTCAGCATTATAAGGTGTTGGCTCATATACAGGGATTGACTTAACGCTCCCCGGACGCGCTCATTCATAAAATCCCAACCATCGTAATATGTACTTACAGGCTGACGCAGATCTGGGCGGGCCGCACCGCAATGCAAAAATCCTCGTACAAAACTTTCGTACGTACGTTCTTTATCTGCTGCCAGACTGTCACATTGGCTAGCGAAGCCAATCCCATGTATATGAATACAGGGGATTGGCTTCACGCGCCCCGGACGAGCTCATTCATAAAGTCCCTAACCGTGGTATGGCCGCATCGCATTGCGAAAATTGCATACCTTTCGTACATTTTATAAACTACCACCAAATCTTAAACAGAGCGTCACATTGGCTATCCCAGATGCGTTGCCCAAATGGTAAAATATGTGCGATGCCTTTGGCATTACAGGCGGCGGTAAACATTTGAAATCAGATGAACAAAAGGCTATGGGCTTATTTCCCATCCAATGAAACAAATAATACTAACTTGTAAAGTATTGAAAAAGCTTATGTGCATGCCCAATAACCGGCAACTCTCCTGGCACAGCCGGTGGTAACGCATGCGTACTGGACACGAACATGATACTTCAACCACTCACAAACGGAACACAACAAACATACAATTATTGCTAAGCTCAACATTTTACGACAGATATCGAGCAGAATGTCTGAGCGATGAGTAGGTGCCTGCCAACGATTTAAACTAATTCGACAGACCGATAATGAGGTTTAAAGGTATGATTCCGAACAACGCTGCACGCGGCATTGCTGCCGCATCACTGCTTGTCCCCAAACATTTTCTATAGGTTTATATAAGATTACATTCCGAGCACACCAGCACGTGTCATTGCTACGGCGGCATTGCTGTGCGGCAGTGTCGCCCCGCCGCTGCGGCAGATCAGCAGTGCGGCGTTCATCACACGATAACATGTGAACGTTGACAACTGTTTGGAAGTAAACCACGACCAGTTAGAATGTCGCTCCGCGATGCTCGGAGTCACGCGGCAAGCAGCACTGATGCTTAGCAATGCCGCGGCCGCAATACCGCGTGCAGCGTTGTTCAAAATCATGCCTTAAATTGACTCAGTTACGTGAGTTTATTCTTATCATACTTGAACAAAAAACGTAAATTTTATGACCAATTTATTCAATAATTGTTGTATGTGCATGGGAAATTTAACTAATGATCCAACGGATAAACAAACGACAACCCAACTGCACAAAAATAAAAGTTATAAAAACTAAAACTCTGCGACACAAGGCCAACTAAAAATATATAAACGAGACATCACAGACAGACAAATTAAAAATCTGTAGTCACACGTCGTGTTAGCATAAATCGAACAGCACGCTTAGCATGACCACAATAGAAACGGGTTTTGTCTGCGAAAGAATAGACAAAATGACAGATAAACAATCACAATCTGTCATTTTGTCTATTATTTCGTCGACAAAACCCGTAGAAAACCCGATTCTATGTTGTCATGGTACGGGTGCAGATTACGTTTATGTGGTCGGGTGCAGATTGACCTTTAACCAGCGGACGATCAAGAAGCTTCCAACAATACCTCATTTTGTCTAATTATGTTAAGTAGTTTAGAAGTTATGAGGGAACAGAACTCAAATTCAAAGCATTTATTTCAATTAAACCATTTACAGGCACTTTTGAATTGTCAAAGAGTCGGTCAGTTAGTCAGAAAGTTGAAGCTAGTTTTTGTTTCTTGTTTGTTTTGTTTTTTAAAAAACGTTACCCCACACTAGGAATTTCTCCTGTATCGTGGGTGCGTTTACACAAACAGCCAGACCCGGAACAACTACTTGTAGGTCATACAAATATTTGTCCCGTGTGGGAATCGAACCCGCGACACGCAGCGCAGCAGTCAATCGCTTAACCACTGCGCCAACCATGCCGTCACAGTTGCCCAGATGAACATACATACTTACATATTATATAGATACACACATATTATATTACGGGAATCCCCCTCTTGGCATACAATTGTTTGACATATCGTATTCGCATAATTTGGAGTTGCAAAAATTTTTAAGGCACAATATTTATTCGTCTAATAATAATGAGCCATAAATATAAACATTATTTATTATAATTTGGGAATTACTCTATTGGATTAGGTTAAGGTGCGGCTTTTTTTTATTTGAGTTCTATTAGGGTTTATTATTTTTATTCCAAAGAACATTATGTGTAAATATCAATATGCGTTTATAAAATTATGCGTAATAATCATTATGCTGAATTTCGTTATGCCAATGTAAATTATGACAATATATTTTATGCGTATCGTTAGTAAGCCATTATACAGGGTTACAGGGAAAGTCGTACTGAATATTAAAGGAGGTTATTATTCAGGTCATTTCTGATTCTGAAATAAAATGTCCGAAACTTAACCGTTATGGAGATATTAAATTTTAAAGATTATTTTTAAAAATCCTTTATTTTTTGGCTTTTAGTCGTTTTCTTTGGAATTAGAGCTCTTAGAGTCGGTTTTTTTGATGTATCTAGTTAGAAGACATGTCCATTAATAAAAATGATCAATAGAAACTGAACCTACTACTAACAGCTTAAAAAACTGCTCGACAACGGTTAGCATTATGAATTTTCTAATAGAGTGTTCTTAACTTTGATGGGCTTTAAAAAAAAATGTATGGAACTTATTCTGCGAATAACTTTACAAAATTCTACGTCTCTTTAGCTATTCAAAAAGGTATATCATCTACTAGGTTTGTTCATAAAATCTTAAAATAATGTTATTAGAATAGGCCCATCTGGTAGTACCTACAACATAACAGAATTTCGATACAAAAGAATCCGGCTTACTACCTGGCACTTTTAAACAATGAAAAAAGGTTTGGGTAGACATTGTTTGTGCCCGGGAGACGTGCGGTGACAGGTATTTATGTCATTTTAAATGTCTGAATTGTCAAATCGTGGATCGTGGTGTTTGTTTAGTCTGCTCATGCGAATCTTCCATGGTAGATGTGTTATCCGTGCCCTCCAATTTTTTTTTGTAAAAACGCGACTTGGCTTGGATTTTTGGACTGTTTCATCTTCTAACTGTGTGACGTGGCTTGTAACTGGACTTTGATTTGTGTTGTGAACATGGCAACATTTACCAACGAGGAATATGCTGACATCCTAATGTGTTATGGATTTTGCGAAGGAGTGTCGTTGCGTGCACGCAATGAATACATGCTAAGGTATCCTACTCGCCGAGTACCTGATATTGGCGTATTTGACAGAGTTTATCGAAGACTACGAGAAACTGGTTCTGTGCTAGTACGTCGGACTGACATGGGACGACCTCGTGTTCTTGATGACGACGACGAAGATAATGAAATACGACGTCTCTTTGAAGCCGACCCAACCACGTCAACAAACGTTGTCGCTCGACGGCTTGGTATTTCCCAGTGGAAAGTCTGGTTCGTAATGCACAGTTCTGGGCAATACCCTTACCATTACACGCCAGTGCAAGTAATTGAAGAAAGGGATCAGTAGTATATTATTGGGCATTCTATACCACTATCGGCAAGTCGCTCGGCGAGTGCGCCTCGCTGCCGAAGTGGTATAGAACGCCCAATAATAGATAATCTACTCGCCTCTGCACTCGACCGAGACAGTACATTGTACTGAGTACTTGATTAGGAACGATTAACTCGACCAAATCGATACTCGACTCGACTCTCAACTCGACTGATACACTCGAACGAGACAGTTCATTGTGTCGCGTACTGGATGAGCTTAACTCGACCAATGACTAGTAACTTACTCCTGACCACTGTCTTCCATACGTCTGACCAGTATGCCGCGTTCCGCAGAACGATGTACTATCAACCATCAACTCGACTCTCCGTTTACTTACTGCACTCGACCGATTACTCGAGTTTGCATTCGCTGTTAACAGAATGTCGAGCGAGAGTGATGGTGGCTGATGATTGTAACAAACCAAAGCTTGTGACTGAAGCGTTAACGGGTTGTTACTGTAAATAATATACAACTATAACTTAGATACTTAGTTTAATTATCATAAAATGATGGTTTGTCTGGAAACAAGACATCAGCCGCACGTACGAGCTCTTGTAATTTTCGCCACTGAGGAGAGTCCGCGTCGGTCTGGAACTTGATTCGGACGAGCGCTTTCTTCCACAGCTCGGCGGAGTCGGTCAGGCGAGCGTCGTCAGCCTTGTACACCTTGCAGTCGATGTAGTACTCTCCGTCGGTGCTCGTTGCTCGGCGCTCACAGCCGCTGGCTACGCGGTTCACAAAGAATGAAGTTAGGTGATCCGATGAATGTTCTTTGTGTGGGATGTCGCGGTTTTGACCGATGCCGAATATGTCGATGCCAGTATTGGTTTTTTTACTGAAACAATTACGAAAACTGTTATTACTTAATGTTTAAAAAAAAAAAATATATATATATATATATATATATATATATATATATGTAACCACTGTGTGTAAGCAACGCACACAATCGCATAATATATTATTATGAACGACAACTCGGATATTTCTATAGAAAATATTACAAGTGACTACCTAATAAACGAATGGAATACTTATGTAAATTGGGCTATTATAGTTCAATTAGTAGAAACGTACTACTTTACTGTTTTAATTTAATCAAAGCTAGGAGATAATTAATTCAAAATATTATTCACCTGCTACGAGCTGCGGTTGTTGTTTGTGACTGCATCTTGCGTTTCCCATTGCTGTCTGCAGACGGTTTGCGGCATGACTTCACTTTGTGTCCAGTGATCGATGCTTGCGAGTAATCACACTCAGAGTCTGACCTGAAATAAAGATAGGGGAAATTTAGTCACACAAATATTATTAATTTTCTCAATGGAGTAATCTCCATTGCGCTGGGCATACTATAGAACACAAGTGTTCAGGCAAACACTGTTTCGCTAATATTTAAATGGGATAGCACTGAGACTGAGCTCGACATACTATGTACAGATCAGGTGATCTGTGAAGTAACGTGCTCACAAACAAACTTATGTAGTTATAAATGACAAGTGTGATCCATGAAACGAACAGAATATTTTATCAGACTTACATTTTTTCAATCAGAAGTTCACTTGGTTGGCGATGACAGCAGCGGTTGGCTATCCACAATGCCGTCACTGATTTGTAGGCGACAGGGAGTGATTGTATGCCGAAGATAGCAGAGCACTTCGTTGTACTTGCAGACTGCGAATACTTTGTACCGAACGGGAATACTTGTAGCTTATAAGTTAAAATCGAATTATAAGTAACACATGTTTAAATCCACTACAATCGATCTGGTGTTGCTGTGTTAAAGTAACTTTTTCTATAGTCGTATTATACACGTTGGTAAAATGAAGACTAAGGAAAATGTTATACTGTATCGAATGTCGATGCAGCGAAATGAGCTAGGGCTGGCCAAACGATAGCGTGTGCGGAAACGTCGCACCACATGGATTTTATTATTTTAAAGAAGTAAATAAATGTTTCTAAGGTAATCATTTCGTCATCTACATTTAGGTCTCGTGTAGAAAAAGTGAACTTACTGCCGTCTACCGCGTATTTTTCTAAACTTCCTAAAATAAAAAGATAATATAATTCCTATAACTATGCTAACAGCCATGAGGAAACCATGAAAGTTAATATCCATCGAAATACTATGATATATTTTAATCGTATTAGTGCATTGTGTAAAATTTGTATATTGAAATGCCTACCAAGTTATAACCAACCCTAACTAAAAAAGCTGATTATTGTGTTTGTGAAATAAATAATTATGTTCAGCACACGTGTAACATTTAGACAATAACAACTTTTATGATGAAATATTTTTCTGCTTTGTAGACAAAAAAGAAATAAAAAAATACCCTAAAATATTATTTATCATTTCAAAAGTCTCTCGGAGTGAGCACGTTTCTAAACTGTTACAGTACAATCAAGTCAAATATTATAAATAAAAATAAATATTTTATTGATCACACACCAGAAAGTACATACGAAAAATTTCATCTCCTGGAGCAACTGTGTTCGATATATCGTTGGGAGCTGAAAATAACATAGTTGGATCACGCAGATACATATTCTTATGTATAAATCATTTCATATTGTGCAGGTAATTATCAAATACCAGAAAACAATAATAATTATTGTTATTTTTCAACCTAGAATTTGCAACTATATGCATAATTCTTTATCGGTGCCTAATACAACAATTTTTTCAAAATTTCAGATACATTCTGCCTGAACATAATATTAATTACTGACTTGCCTGTGAAGAATTATTAAATTACCTGAAGTATACCTACATATTTGGACCACGCAGATACACAATCTCATGTATACCTAAATCATTTAACATTTTGCAGGTAAATTATTAAATATAATTTTGTTTTCAGAATATACCATTATCTTACCTAAGTAGATTATGTACCTAATGCATTAATTTTTTATCATTATTTCAGGTTCATCTTGCCTAAAATAATTACCGACTTGTCTGTGAAGAGTTATACAAGGATTTTGGAAGGAACGTAAAATAGTCCTGATCAAGTTATTATAGTAATTATAATAAAATATTTTGTCTGGTATACCTAAGACCGTGAATATTAGTTGTAAGTATACTAATCTAATTTTATTGAAATAATTAGTTGAAGTGTTCTTTGACTTCAACAATAACATAATGCCTCACTGCTCTGATTGCAAAGTATTTGTAGATAATCGTCGATGGTCTGGCCATTTACGTAGCAATGTACATAAAAACAATAGTTCTATCCCTATGTATGATAATGTTGCAATTATTAATTCTTCTTTTAAAAAACGAATCCAAAGTTACAAAATCACAGCGACAGGTGAACAAATACATAGTTTTCCCGAGATGTTTCTCAAAAGTATTAGTACACAAGTCAAACATCTAATAGATACTTCATTAAAGAAACACACCTCTGTCAAAATAAACTTTGAACTGTTTGCTTCTTTTCTTATGTATAAAAATGATCAACAAGAAATAAAATCATTCCGTACCAACAATTTTATTACACATTTTAATTACGATTTTGAATCTATTTATAAATTAACTGTTGATTTACTACTAAAAAAAATTGAAGAATTTGAAGAAAGAGATAGTGGTTGGACTTTTTTATGCAATTCACATTTAGAATTAAATATTAATAAATATCAACCACTCAGCGGATCTAAATTTTTAACTTTGCCGAAATTCATAAAAAGTAAAAGAGCTTGTTTGAATATTCGGAACAATGATGAGTATTGCTTTTTGTGGTGTGTTGTGGCGGCACTGTACCCCACAAATAGACATCCTGATAGGATTTCGTCTTATCCCCGCTTTCAGGATGTTTTGAATGTTAATGATTTGACATTTCCAATCACATTCTCAGACATAGCCATCTTTGAGAAAAATAATCCTTCTGTCAATATATTTGTATATGGTTTAAAAAATGAAAAGACAATTATTGGACCATTGTATACAACGTTGAATAATAAGTCTAATAAAAGTATCCATCTACTGTTTATAGAAAACAATAATAACTCTCATTACTGTCTTATCAAAGATTTATCTCGTTTAGTTAGAAATCAGATGACCAGGCATCATGGTAAACTATATTTCTGTGAAACTTGTTTATTGTTTTTTCCAACGCTTAGTCAAATTGAATCCCACTTGTGTGGGGGGATCGTCACTGTTTTACCAGAGCCAGGGTCATTTTTAAAATTTAAAAATTATGATAGGAAACAAAATATTCCGTTCGTCATATACGCCGATTTCGAAACGTTACTAGAACCCATTTCCGGCGATGATTTCAACACCGCTAATACGTCATACTCAAAACGCCACGTGCCGACGGCGTTCGCTTACAATGTCGTGTCATCAAATAAAAATGATACCGTTGAAGGCTATAGAAGTTATCGCGGTAATGATTGTGTTTCAAAATTTATACATTTTCTTACTGAGGATGTAAAACAAATACATAGAATTATATCCAAAAGTGAACCTATGATATTCACTGAGGAAAATTCTCTTGAGTTCAAACGTGCCATTAGGTGTCATATTTGCGACAATTTACTGTTGGCCGACAAAGTAAGAGATCATTGCCATATTACAGGCCTCTATCGAGGTGCAGCACATCGACACTGTAATTTGCAACACAAAGTACCAAAATTTATTCCAATATTTTTTCACAATTTATCCGGGTACGATTGTCATTTATTTATAAAAAAGTTAGGCGAAATTCCAGGCCCAATTAAAATAATCCCCAAGACTAAAGAAAAATATGTAGCATTTACCAAATTTATTCCTATTGCTGATAACGAATTTATTTGTATAAGATTTTTAGACTCATTCAACTTTTTAGGGACAAGTTTAGACAAGCTCGCTAAAACTTTGCAAGTGGCAGATTTTGTTAACCTTCGATTTCATTTTTCTAAAGACAGACAGTTTAATTTATTGACAAGAAAAGGTATATATCCATATGATTACATGACCAATTGGAAATGTTACGATCAAAAATCTTTGCCGTCTAAGGGTAATTTTTATAATTCTTTGACTAACGAAGACATTAGTGATGAAGATTATAATCACGCACAGACTGTTTGGGCTGAAATCAATATTAATAACCTCGGCGAGTATACGGATCTATACTTAAAAACGGATGTGCTTTTGTTGACAGACATATTTCAAAATTTCCGGAAAACTTGTAAACAGTATTACAGTCTTGACCCAGCGTTTTACATTACTGCACCAAGTTTATCTTTCGATGCAATGTTGCTAAAAACGGGCGTTCAGTTAGAACTTGTGTCGGACTTAGCTATCATCAGAATGATACAAAGCGGTATACGCGGTGGTTTGTGCATGTGTTCCCATCGGCACGCTAGAGCCAATCACAAATACATGCCTGAATATAATCCATCACAACCTGAGAGTTTCATAGTATATTTAGATTGTAATAATCTTTACGGTTTTAGCATGTGTCAGTATTTACCATACTCTAGTTTCAGATTTTTAAGTGATAACGAATTAGCTAATTTTAATGTTACCACTATAGAGGATAACGCAAACTGGGGCTTCATATTAGAAGTCGATCTATTGTATCCCGAGCATTTACATAATCACCATAATGACTTACCATTTTGTCCTGAAAAATGTATACCCCCGGGAGGTAAAACAAAGAAATTAATAGCAAATTTGTATAATAAGTACAATTACGTGATTCATTACGTTCATTTAAAAAAATGTTTGGAACATGGTTTAATATTACGTAAAATTCATAGAGCTATTACTTTTAGACAGAGTCCATATTTAAAACAGTACATAGAGTTAAATACTCAATTAAGACAAAAAGCAAAAAGTTCCTTCGAACAAGACTTTTTTAAGTTACTAAACAACAGTGTTTTTGGAAAAACATTAGAAAATACGGAAAATAGAGTAACCGTTCATTTAGTTAATCAATGGTCCGATCAGTCCAATCGAACTAAGAAATTCATATCCGCTGAGAAACTTATAGCCAACCCCTATTTCCACAGTGCATCTGTTTTATCAGAAAATTTAGTTGCAATACAAATGAAACCTGATCAAATTATTTTAGACAAGCCTATATACATAGGTTTCACTGTGTTAGAACTTTCAAAAGCACACATGTATTACTTTCATTACAATATTGTAAAGCCTTTTTATAAAGACCGAGTGCAGCTATGTTACACAGATACCGATTCCTTTGTCTATAAAATATACACTAACGATTTTTACCATGATTTGAAATATAATTTTTTGCAATATTTTGACAGCAGTAACTATGAAGTCACAAATGATTTTCAAATACCGCTAAAAAATAAAAAGGTTCCCGGTCTCTTTAAAGATGAAATGGGAGGAAAATATATATCTGATTTTGTTGGTTTGAGATCGAAACTTTACTCTATAAAAACCCCTAATAATATTATTAAAAAAGCAAAAGGAGTAAAATCATGCGTGGTCAGGGATTTAAACTTATCAGACTATGAAACCATTTTATTTAATGGTGGAGTAATTCGGAGAAAAAATAATATGTTTAAATCTATAAAACACGAAATATTTACTCGGACTGTCAACAAAGTTGCTTTATCTAGAAATGATGACAAACGATCGATATCTGTGGATCAAATATCGACCCGAGCCTGGGGTCATGCATTTATTTTTAAGAATGAATTACTTTGATAATAATTTAAGTTAAGTGCAATAATTTAAGTTATAATATAAGTTAAGTGTAATTTAAGTTAAGTGTTAAGTTGCTTCAGCTACTTCTGTATTGGTTTAGTTTTAGGAAATAATAAATGTTAAAGTTATACGATAATGAAATAAAATGTGAATTATTATAACTATCGATTTGTTTCATTTATGAAATCCTATTTATTTTAAAATATCATTACACTCTGTTTTTAAATCGGTAAATAAAGTAAATACTGATTGCAGTTATTTCACTATGCACCTAGAGTACCATGCATCATAAGGTTGATTTTCGAATAACTAACGTTTTACGATTAAGTAACATGCTTACAAGGCGCTATTAGTCATTGTATAAGTATTACCTACGTTGCAGTTCATTGGCCTTAGCCTGGAGACACAAACGCTTAGTCGACAATATTAGTATGACATGTAATTATGTACAACAGTATTTAATTGTTTTGTCATCATTTACGAAAAATTATTCAGCGCGAACACTTGTTAAATATTTTTTTATAACTTCTATCAAAAGTCATCATGTCGGTGAGTAAAATATTTTTAATTCGATTTTTTATGATGTTTCGTAACTGACGATTGGTTTGGCAGAGGTGTATATAGACTTACATTTTTCCAGAGCCTATTGTCACAAATCTAAACCAAATCTAGACTTCAGGCTGCTTTTGAGAAATTCCTCGATGGAAAACCTAATTATAAAGCGTTCAAGCGCTTTACTACGGGATAGTGGTATAAATTGTGTTTATATTTTTGTTTCAGATTTCTGAATCCGAGATTGTGTTCAGCCAGTATGCTCAGGATCCCTACGAGGGATTCTCTGAGATGTTTCGCAGCGAGCCCGAGCACAGCAAACAAGTCACGAAAGATAAAAAACCAAAACAACGATGCAGGGAAAAGTCGAAAAAGCAAAAGCCAACAAAATCCTTCGTTATGAGTCGACTACAGCGAAGAGGGATTAAATTAATAAAAATTTCAGTCGTAGATCTGTGTAACAACAATTCTCAAACCATGGACAGTGATAGTGACAGTGAGAACGTTATTATAAACGCTCAATATATAGTTCAAGATGCTATCGACAGTGTTATGGACGAAACTGAGTCTTTAGTTAAGAAAATATCAAAATCTTTAATAGATACTGACTTTTAATAACCGGGTGTGTAAAATAGTAAATGTTTTTAATTTCGTATTAGATTGTGTTATTTGAAGAAGTGTGGGGTATTTGTAAAAATAAAGGCAAATTTACTTTATTATGATTTTTATTTAAAAACCTTAAAACTAGTAATCTAAGTACATTACACACATTATTACATACATTTTATGCCCATTCTAAATACTTCCTTAAACAAAGCACGTTTTTAAGTGCACAATGCTTTAAATGTTTACTACAATTAAAATTTGATCTTCCTTCACAGTATTTTTTATGCAAAGCAGAGAAACTAAGACATTGTTCTGTACCAAGGTCTGATACTTTACAATTCACACACAGATCCTTTATCCAATTCACCTTCTCCAAACCATTTACAATGATTTCCTTATTTTCTAGATATGGAACGATTATGCGTTGAAATTCTCTATAGTCAATATATCCTTCATTCCAATAAATACCTCTATTTCTTTCCAACCATTTAACTTGTCTCTTTTCGTCACTTGTTAAGTATTTAAACAAGTATGGTGGTTTTATTAAAAATGTTTGCGTATAATCACGACTAGCAAAAGCTAATTCTTTTATTATAAAATTATTGTTGAGGTCTTTAAACCCTTGAACATCTAATATGATAGTATTCGGATTCATGATATTTTTCTCACAGTATTACTCAACGGCTTATACTCAATGATACAGTCGTTCAATATAAGGCAGTATGCAGAAGTTTGATCTGGTATATCCGAATCACTCTCAATTTCCACTCTTACATCCACAATAGGACCTGTCTTTACATTATCAGCTTGTCTAGAGCAATCTATGACAAATAGCGGCGCCAAATCTTTGAATTGTTTCTCACTTAATAAGGGTTCCGAGCGACGTCCGTAATAAGACTGTTGAAATCTGATGTATTGCTCGTATAATCAAGCAATTCTGTTATTCGCGAAGCTGACATTTAGGTTTTCATACGGGAAGTATGTTGAATTTAGGTATACTCTAACATCACGAACATGACAGTGATCGAACTGGGACATATCAGAACTTGAATTGTTTTTTCTATTTGTTTGTAGACCCATAATTATGTATCTTGGTTTCTCTATTTGTGAGGAAGTTTTGATAGACCAGGTATGTTTTGTAGTTTTAGGTAAAGCTGGATATTCGTACAAATCCCAATTTCTAAATATCATCTGGAGTGGTCGATCTTTTTCTAACAGTTTTAGCAAACTTATTTTCTCTTTGTTGGACACTTTAACATGCGGTACGCGCCAGATGATTTTATTTATCTGAACGTCGTCTACAAATTCACCGGTGTTAAGTTTGACAGCATTCAGATTAGTATTACTTCGTAGCAATATCAGTCATGCCTACTATTTATCACGACTTTCTTGAAATCTTCTGCGAAACCGATGATGTTACAGAGTGGTATAGAAGCGGAAAAGCTACCCCCATTAATATTTTTAATTCCATCGATATTCCAGCCCCATGCGTTGGCTATCTTTGATTCACTTTCACTCATTGATATTAACGATTTCATGGTGGTAGTTATGCCAGCATTTTTTATTCTATCAATTTCCACTCCATTCAGCTCATATCTTATATCTTGGAATAGGTAAAGTAGAGCATTATTCGTAAAATTAACACTAGTGGCTTTCTCTTTCATATCCTTTTTACTTACGACAACAGTTCCTTCCAAATACAAGGTACTAGCTGACGGAAGTATATACAAGTCCTGTTGGTTAATAGGTATGCGGATTTCATCGTTTCTATTGAAACTAGTTACGTAGGGCTTGTAAGAATGAAATTCGATTCCTTCTACAGTGTTGTCATAAGTCGGAGCGGATAAAACGTCTAAGATATTCATTTTAGCAAACCGATCGCTTTGAGGAATGCCTTGTTGTCTTTAGTTAATTTTATTTTCTTCTTAGGGCGAGCTCTTATTTGGTTGGAAGCTTGAGCGGAACTGATATTTTTGATTTGTGGATGCACATATTTATTGTAGTCAATCATTTTTTTCTTCGGAGATGCAAATACAGCTGCACTTCTTCACCACGCAAATTGATTAAGCGGTTATTTATATCTAACAGCCTGATATGTATGCAGCTAATGTTGTTTTGGTTAATTGGAAAATATATCGCGTTTTTCGGGATTTCTATAATCCTATATCCGGGAGGCACGTTGAGTGCAAATTCGTGGATAATGTGACTCGGTTCTCCGTTTGTGTACGAGCCGCTTACAATATCACATTCGATCCTGATCACTGTTGTAGGTAAAATGTTGACTGGAAACTGTGACTCGTGCCATTTATTTGCTTTCAAGATCTGCTTATTAAACCCTAATAAATTTCTAAAAGTACCTTCTTTATTAAAATTTATGTCTTTTGTACAATATAAAGCAGCTTTTAAAGTATTGTTATTGCACTGTAGTTTGATTGATGCATCTTTCATTTCAGATTTTAAATAATCATTAATATCTTGCAATTCATAGGTGCCGTCTGGTATTTCAATAACTTCGTTAGAACCATAATAGAGCTTATTATTCGTTTTGTCAATGTTTGGAATAGAATTAAATGTTGCGAAATGCAATAAGGCACACTCATACTGTTCATATAGTTGCAACGTGTTAGGATAGTAAGTAGATAAAGTTGACGAGTTTCCAGTTATCGATAATGTGAGTGACATCTTGCAAATGATTTAAATAAAAGAAAAGCATAAGTTTTATACGTTTATTCCCAAAAAGTCCACAGATATTCTAAACATAAGTGTCCACAATTTACAGTGTTGAATTTCTGATATCTTGTGTAATTATAAAAAACATTACAATTCTTAAAATATCGCATTAATTCCATTGGAGGTTTCAAATCTCCAAAGCTATCAAAATATTCACAATAATTGCCTATTTTTACATAAGCTACCCAATGCGAGCCTTCGTTCTTAGAATCATCCAAGTTAACGATACCACATTCAACTCGTTTTGGCGTCCTTGGTAACTGATCCTTCATGTATACTCCTCGAAAGTGAGGGATGTTGCGTGCATACCTTTGAATGTCTATATTAGTGAGAGGACGATTAGGTAGCCTATTTTTCAGTTTTTTGAAGATTGTACGAATAAACCTTTACCATCTTTATGTGGCTTAATGTATAAATCCTGACCTAACTTTAAAGACTCCAAAGCCTTATTATGTCGTTGTGTTTCTCGCAAATTTTGCTGCCCTGCTTTGTAATCGTTAACAGTTTTTGCAATTCCAGCCGCACCACCAGCTAAAGTTCCTAAAGCTGATAAGCCCGCAAAAATTGGGATTAAAGGTAGAATACCTCCAGTCTTTGGTAAGGGTATCACTCGCGGTACTCGAATTTTCTGAATCTTTGGAAATATTTTTTTTGCTGCTGAGTAAGCAACGTTAATTAAAGTTTTACTGTCCTTTGGATTCAGTTTCTTTATTTTTGCTTTTATTTTTGACACGAAACTTTTAAACGTTTTAATGCCGGAACCAGATTTCAGTTTGGCTTTCATAACTTTGCTCACTAACCATGAACTAAGTTTTTCACCTCTCCCAGCATCGCTCGATTTAAGTCTTTGTTTAGCCATATTTAGTAGTTGCAAATCAGCTTTGTGACGATTGGGTAAATCTGTATGGTTTGCATATGCAATGTCGTGATGCATACAAGCTTCGTCTAGCTTATTTACGCCTCTGTCACCTCGTAATAAACGTTTCTGGAGTTTTGTTCCGGGACCGCAATAATTGTAGCCGGGTAAATGAAGTTCGAACGGTAGATTATTAATTAAAGTATTAACAAGTTCACCTCCTTGCATTGTCTAAAGTGTAATGAAAGAAATAATGCAAGAGTAATAGTTATATAATTATTTTAATTCACTATTGCAGTTTTGTCGATCCAACTATTTTCTTCTTCGTTTAGACCCAACCATTTCACAAACAGTTTTGTTCCTTTTCTTTTTAAAACCCTTTCTATCAAATAAATACCTGGATAGTTACATTTCTGAAGTTCTTGCTCGTAAAAGGTTCCCATTATGGATTGCTTTCGCTGATCTTGAATATGATATGTTACTGGTATAGTACGATTAATTTTTTTTATAGTAAATATTTCAGTTGACCAATTCGGTGTATAACCTTTCTCAAAATTGTGTTTGTATTTACTGATACGAACAAAGTCACCTACTTTGAACTTAGGTTTTCTACGGACGGTTACATGATTTAAAGCTTTTTTAATATTTTCTTTTATAACTGACTCACTAGATTTATTTACTTCAATTGGTTTAAATTTTGTGGTACGATGTTTTGTGTTGTTATATATCTTTAATGTAACTTCTAAAGGTATACCTAACCACGTATAGTTTCCATTCAGACTGAAATATTTATATAATTTATTTTTAAGAGTTTTAATCAGTCGCTCTACGATCGAAGCTTTTTTGGTAGAAAATGTAGAGTAATGGTTAATATTGTTTGTCTTCATAAGCGTTTGAAATGAGTGGTTATAAAATTCTGTTCCCATATCAGTTTGCAAATTAACCGGTTTACGATTGCTGTTAATCAGTATTCGTTTAAATGCATGAGTAACATCAAGTTTATTTTTTGATTTTAATGGCTCTGCCCAAGCGTACTTTGAGAAGCAGTCAATCACCACTAAAATGTAATTATGACCTTTATTATATTTTCTTAGGTTTTGCATGTCCATCAGATCAGCTTGCCACAAGTCATCGATCCCCTTTAGAATAACAGGGCGTCTAACAAAATTTCTTCGTGCTGCTTTGTGTATTTCATTAACAATTTGCTGTTTTGCCATTACGGAGTTTTTTGTAGTAATTTATCTACCTCTGCTTTAGTATAAAACTTATCCTGCAACTGAGTTGAAACTTCAAGCATCTTTGCTTTTAAAGTAGCTTGAACTGTACCCTTCGTGTCTTTTATGATTTGAGAGCGCAATGAACCAATCATATTATTAAATTCTTTTAACATATTAGCATTCAATCGATCTACGTAATCCTTGTTCACGGTCAGATGATTTAATTCTTTTAACATGTTAGCATTCAATCGATCTACATAATCCTTGTTCACAGCTTCATCTGCTTCTACTGGAGATTGAATTCCTCTCAGTCTTGATGTTTTTAAATCAAAATCTCCGTTTTCTAATTTTAACAATGCGTTCTCATTAAACTCAAATAACTCTGATAAACGCATTCTTTTGTGAATGTAGTGTCCGAATTTGTCTACGTTCATGTTTAAGGTGTTTTGTATCAAGAAGCTGATAATAAAATAAACACATTTCAAAATATTTATTTATTTATAACTTTACTTTCACGCAATTCTTCAATGATAGATATAATTTCATTTTCTAATCCTGTGTTACCAGCATCTCGAGATGCAATTAATAATTTTAACCTATCCACCAGTTCATTTGGATCGTCCCAATATACAAAATCAACGTTTTTCTTCCACATTTTTGTTAAGGGTAGTCCTTTTCCCTTTGATTGGTGGTCCTGAATTGTACTTCGTAGTTGGAAGAGAGGCTTAATAATTTGCATATATTTTTGTCCTTTATTACTTTTTATTGGTTTACCAGGCTCATAGTCTCGTCGATGTGCGTTCGTATCAAGTAGCATCGACTTATAGTGTTTCATATCACTCTCTGTAACCAAACTTAAATCTACGTTCTTTTTCAACAGCAACTGTTTTAAACCAGAGGTATTTTGGTATTTGCGTCCAGCCACGATGATATACTCATCGCTGATCGTTATACGAGCAGAACCTAACATCAACTTTCCTGCCTCTACTCTGACACCAAACGGAATATCTGTCAGTGCTTCTGAGGACACTGACCAAGATGACGTATCACAACCTTGCTTGTTTTCAACTAATGATTTGTACGAAGAGTCACTTTCAATATCAGATTCATATTCGTCTTCATTGTCGTTATTATCATTGCTTCCTTTGCTAATTGGGGGATCTTTTTGAAAAGTTTCATCGATAAACGGAACTTTGGTTTCTTCATTTTCTGTATTATGTAAGAGAGAAGCCTGCTTACTGACATTAGCAATTTGATTAAGTGGATCTGTTAATGGCTTGAAAACTGATTCCAGTACTTGCTGATTGTTAATCTCAACATCTCTCATTTTTTGCACTTTCTTCTTAACAGCTTCTGCAGCTTCAACAATTTGTCTTTTCAATGATTTTTCCATAATAACAAAAATGCTCGTGATTGATTAAGCGTTGTCTGAAGAATAACAATATCGCAGGGATAACGCTCTTAAATATTAGTATTTAATCAAAGACAACAAAAGTGTCAAATTTATTTCTGTAACATCCTTTATTTTTGGAGCAATCCTTATTAATCACTACATAATTGAAGGGTTCACTCCATATTTTCGAACACATTTCACGAAATTCAATCCATGTCATATCAGTGTTGACATGTTCTTCATAAATATGTCGTAAATTAATTTCATCTTGTTTAAAAAGTATGATTAAATTCGCATTGTCTCTTACTAACTGCTTAGGAATTTTACTATATGTTTGGTTCAGATAAAAACAATCAATGCATTTGTGTCTTCCCATTGCAAAATAATCACGCATGTTATTTTGATTTTCACATGCAACATCATCAAAAATAATCACGGAATTGGGTTTTGCGTCCTGAACGCTCAGTACTTCCTCATTTCCCTGATATTTCTGGAGGGAAATACCGGGAACCCGTTGCAAAACTCTTTCTAAAAAAATGTACTTGGGTTGATGCAGAGTTTTTGAATAAACATAAACATTTTCAAATCTTAATCCATTTTCATGTATAAGAAGACCGATTAATAAATTGGTTTTTCCACAATTAGACGGACCGCAAATGATACATCGTACTGAGTCAGGTAATAATTCACCATGACGAAAACTAGTCTTACGAATATCATCGCAGACTGTATTAACATGCAGCGATTGCGGTTGTTTTACAAATTTCATGATTACTGTCGGAAATGAACCGATTGGAAATGAGTGAATGTATATAGTACGTTAACATTTATAAAGTTACCACAACCTCTTTTGCGTTACTGGTCATTGATCGAGTCGATTGTTCATTATTAAGCGTTCTGTACCACCCTTCAGAGCGAACGTACTGTCTCGGTCGAGTGAAGAGGCGATTATCAATTATTGGGCATTCTATACCACTGTCGGCAGCGAGGCGCACTCGCCGAGCGACTTGCCGATAGTGGTATAGAATGCCCAATAATATACTACTGGGATCCATTGAGACGACTAGACTTCTGCAGATTTATGCTCAATGCCGATAATGAAGATCCGGATTTTTTAAAGAAAATCATGTGGACAGATGAGTCGAAATTTGACAAAGACGGCATCACAAACTATCATAACACCCATTATTGGGCTCCCAAAGCGCAAGGTAACCCCAAGAAAAAAAGACCAAAAGGGTCACAAAGGAGATTCAGTCTTAATGTGTGGATGGGTATAATATCAAATAACTTGATAGGGCCATACTTCCTGCCCGATAACTTGAATGGCGAGACATATGAAAACTTTTTGAGGGAGGAGTTACCCTCTTTAATGCAAGACTTGCCTATTGCATTGAGACGAGACATGTTCTTTCAACATGATGGCTGCCCAGCGCACTACAGAAGAAGCATGGTTGGACGAGAATTACCCAAACCAATGGATTGGAAGAGGCGGACCCATAGCATGGCCGGCGAGGAGCCCCGATTTAACGACGATGGATTTTTATGTGTGGGGTCATATGAAAAGCCTTGTATACGACCAAATGACACCGATCGCAAATGTATGATATTCTAAGACAAAAAATTATTGATGCGGCTGAGGAAATGAGGCGGAACCTACGAACTTCTGTCGTGAAAAGTAATTTAAGAAAAAGAATGAGACTTTGTGTAAGAAATAGCGGCGGCCATGTAGAACATGAATTATAAAAATATTGCTAAAATTTTTGTCTTTTTTTTACGTATTTTAGCTACTTTTACCTCAAACTAAAAATGTACCCTCTCCTAACTTAACTGTTATTTGGGCAATGATTTGCCTATTTAATAGCAAGTGTTATACCTTTTTGAATAGCTAAAGAGACGTAGAACTTTATAAAATTATTTGCAGAATAAGTTCGATACAATTTTTTTTATTAAAAGCCTGTTAAAGTTAAGAACACTCTATTAGAAAATTCATAATGCTAACCGTTGTCGAGCAGTTTTTTAAGCTGTTAGTAGTAGGTTCAGTTTCTGTTGATCATTTTTATTAATGGACATGTCCTCTAACTAGATACATCAAAAAAACCGACTCTAAGAGCTCTAATCCCAAAGAAAACGACTAAAAGCCAAAAAATAAAGGATTTTTAAAAATAATCTTTAAAATTTAATATCTCCATAACGGTTAAGTTTCGGACATTTTATTTCAGAATCAAAATCATCAGAAATTACCTGAATAATAACCTCCTTTAATATTCAGTACGACTTTCCCTGTAATCCTGTATACATACATGCATACCGGTCAAAAGAGTCCCTTTATAACAGAACTTTTTATGTCATGTGTCTTTTTATTATTTTGCATATCAGCAGATAGCATAAACTTCATTTCGCAGAAAATAGTTTGGCATACACTAATTTATCATACATTCAAAACTCATGTAAGTCAGAATCATCTTTAGGCATAAATTTAATATCCATAATAATTAAAAAGCTGAACCATCCGCAGAAAGTTCACCCAAACATGCAAACATGCAAACAAGCATACACAACATGCATGCAACATGCAGCAGGCATGGTTTTTGTCACGGCTCCGGCGCTGCGGGGCTCCAGCGGTCCCATGCGAGCTTATCGTCGCAGATGGTTTTAACGCTCCTGCTCCTCAGCTCGCGGGCCGCCTCGCCCCTCCGCGCCTACGCGGGCTTAAATTACACTCTAGGGGTAGGGCAGACAAGACTACGTGGAGTCGGTTTTGCAGCGATTCGTTTCTGTCACTAACTTTTGCGGCACAACATTGACTTTTTAAGACAATATTTTGCCACAAATTAAGGTAAGGCAAACTGCCTAATAAAATTATTCCAAGTAAAATTCTGCTATCTTAAAAGTATATTATTGTAAATTCGGATTATGCCAAGTATGTTATGCCAAATAAATTTCGGAGCATCAGGATTCTGCCAGATAGAGGGAAACCCGGTCAAAATCATAACCCTCCTTTTTGCTTCGCCGTAGTAAGGTAAAAACACAAGGGGAAAAACAAAAGATACACGATATTTTATTTGAAGGTTGGTTTGTCCCCCGCCCGCAATACCTTACAGAAAACAAAGTTCAATGCTTTATAAAAATCAAAATGGCAGATTTAACACGTCAAAAAGTTTGTTTAAAAAAAAATACTTCCAGACCTATCGAGTGGTATTTCAAATGGAAGGTTTTTAAAAGGTGATAATAAAAATATATACATACGAGTATTATAATGTTTAAATGTAATGTGGAATGAGAAATGAAAACTAAAGAGTGTAAAATATCAAAAAGTAAATTATAAAAATCAAAAACCCGACTGCGTAAAAAGATAACTTAAAAAAAAAAATGGAAACAAGATTCGATGATCTATTTCTGTCTCCTTTATAGAATACTAGCTACCTCTAGCGGCTTCGCCCGCGTGATATCTTTATAAGTTATAGCCTATGTTAGTCAGTGATACTGATAATATAGCATTATACTGGTTATTTTCTTTATAATCGGTCCAGTAGTTTTTGAGTTTATTCATTACAAACAAACATACAAAAAATCAAATCATTTTTCTTTATAATATTACTTTAGATTAGATACTAATATCTTAATACTACAAAAATCTCATGCAGTCGGAGGCAATAGGTCTTTACTGTTAAATTTAAGAAGATGGTCATCTTGTTTCCATATTTTTTAAAGTTATCGTTTTACGCAGTCGGGTTTTTTCAGTTGTGTTTTTGCAGACGGTTTTTCTCTAAATAATTTGCTTTATTTTTAGCTTTTAGTTTTATTAAAATATATATATTAAAGTATACATCGAATTGACTCATTACTAGCTTTTATTTGATACCATGTTTTGTATTTTTTTTTTAAACCTCCCCCTCCCTTTTTTGTATTTACAGATGCAATTTTATTGAAAATGCAATTATTTAAGTTACGCGTCCGTGTTTGGGTCACAAACATACATATTATGGGTACCCAACTTTTAAATACATTCGTTACCAAGCAGTATCATATTGGCTTTCGCAGATGCGTTGCCATCTCAGAGCTTAAATCACTCAAAAGATTTCAGCTCTAAAATGATAAAATATGTGCGATGCCTTTGGCATTACAAGCGGCATTTAAAATCGGATGGACTATGGTCCATCTGGTTGTAAATGGGTGAAGCCTATGAGCTTATTTGCCATCTGATAACATAAACAGTACTAACTTGTAAAGTATTGAAACAGCTTGTGTGCATGCCCAATTACCGGCAACTCTCCTGGCACAGCCGGTGGTAACGCATGCGTGCTGGACTTGACACGAACATACTTCAACCACACACAAACGGAACACAACACACATAAAATGATTGCTAAGCTCAACATTGTACGACTGATATATTAGGTGTAAGCGATGAGTAGATGTTGAGAGCGATTTATAGGCATTCGACTCACCGCTAATGACTAGATGACGAAGAATTCTAGATTGACGTAGTCACTTCTGCCGCGGAATTTATTTCATCACGGAACCAAGTCAAAGGTAAGCCGAATGGGTAGATTTTTGAGCACATACATTACCAATAATTACACTAATAGATAAATGATTAGATTTTCTATATTATGTAAGTTTGACTAACTCATAGTAGGTATTTTCAGGTCAGAGATAATCCATCGGAGACTTGAATCTATAAGTGAATCCGGTAAAAAAAGTACGAGAATAAAGAAAACTCGGACTAAATGCATCAACAAAACTCGTATTTGCATAATTCCTCAGCAACAAAAGTCGATTAACACTGTACTCTTTACATCCATTCATCTATATAAATTGATACAAAATGATTCGATAGATTACTTTTCTGCATTTCAAACTGATTTAGGTAATAATAGCTAAGAGGTAATAGGCAACACTTAAAATTGCATACTAGTACCTACAGATTTTTTATGAATATTTTGCTCAATAATTACTTAAGATTTAATACTCTGGTGCGTTAACCGACTTTACTACGGCTACTTCGGAAATTTCTCGGATACGGGACAGACCACGTTCCAACTTGACGGTTTCAAAAGGGACGTCTAGATATTTCTGAGACCATGCAGAATTGCTCTTTGCTTGGTTTCTAGTTACATTTTGTCGTGATGACCCAGTGCTTAGCCTCGCCTCTCATGCACGAGGTGTGTGGTTCTAAACCAATGTGAAGTTTTCAATTCATACGTACTTTTTCGAGTTTATCTTGGACATTACTGACAACTGTAGGAAAATCATCGTGACGAAACCTGGACTTTAAAGTTAATATTAGTCTGAAATCGCCAACCTGTCTTGAGCACGCGTGGTAATCAATGTTCGTATCTCTTATATGTATTATGACGAAGCCTTTGCCTTGCAGTGGGACAATAAAAGGCTGGTATTGTATTATATAGTGACATTACAGACCCTGGAGCAAAGCCCTTACTTAGAGACATATAGGTCAAGGCCAATAGTAAGTCACAGTCGTGGTAATGCGTCAGATACAATCTACACGCGACGTCCTTTTTACTTTTTATAATTATTTACCTAGAACAGAAACAAAGACATCGTTAACAAGTTAAAGGTTATTATTACAATTCTCATTTATATAAATGAAAATCCATGGAATTGTCCAAGATATAGTAAAAAGTCATTACTTGTGTTATTATTGTCCTAGTGCAGGTCACAAGCCGCTTCTTACAGTAAACACAATCATCAATCATCATGATTGATCAGTGCGTCGGTAAGTTCCGTGTATTTAGAGCTTAATTTATTAGTACCTGGTCGACCGAGCTCTGCTCGGGTGAAAATAAATAAACATATCATCCAGGTATACCAACGTTGTATCACATTCTCGAGGCTGTGAAAATAGAGATAACGAACTTTCCCAGATATGAGACCCAGCTAGATCAATTTTTCGCCCCCGTAAACCCCAATAGTGCAACTTTCATCGAAATCGTTAGAGCCGTTTTCGAGAACGTGATTACAAATATATATGTATAAATGTCGTCGCAAGCCATTTCAAGACGATAACTTTATCAAAATTACTACCCGTTGATTCCATAATATTGGTCAAACTGTAACTTAATTTTTATTGGTTGATTGGTTAGTACAGTGAACGCCGTGAGGTGGCGCTTTAATTTTCCCGCCACAAACGTGGACAGACAGAATGCAGATCATACGATCGAAACTGTCACGTTCACCGTATAAGCCTTTGTTGCCGAATAAACGTGACTCTGATTGTACTTCTACCTACGTTTTACTGGTTTGCCCGATTACCCACCTACCTCATGGAACCCGTACCAAGAAACGAAGACGATGACCTCGCTATCGCTACGCCCACGGATATCAATTGGCACCAGCTCCTTGAGCAGCAAAACCAGATTACCATGCACATGATTGAAGCCATGCGAGGATCAAAGCCCAAGCCGCAGATTCAATCAAGCTGCCAGAGTTCAACACGGACCTACCAGATGTCGATCCACTTTCTTGGTCACATGTGGACATTTGCCGCACAGTAGGTCCCTTGGAAGGATGTGTGTAATTAACGCCAAAAATAGCTAACAAAAGGAAGGTGAAAAAAAAAAGGAAGGTTTGATCGCGTCACTCCTAGCTAAATGGAAGGACATGAGCTGCGAGGAGATAGCTATTTCGTATGTAAGTACATCAACCGACTAGCTTTTACAACTGAAATTAAAACGAGAACTAAGTTGATCCAAGAATTAAACGCATTTTCGTTGAAGAGAAAATATGATCGACACGTCGACAACATCACTTCGGACGCTAAACGAACAAAGACAAAAAACACGCCGTTCCAATGTAATTATTGTCATAAGATTGGATACAAAGCAATCGACTGTCGTTTACGTAAAAGCAATCAGGCGCTTGCTACACAAAGGACCACTTCTTACTACGTCATCGCATCCTAAGAAGAATGTCACCTGCTTTCGCTGTGAACAAGGCCACGTCGCACCTCGCTGTCCGAAGACGAGCAACGCAGCAGCCAGTAACACCAGCAGCAACAGCGGTGCGGCCCTGGAACGAAGAGTCAACTACTGCCAAGTTCAAGGTATACGTGGAGAGCTAACAAAATTCGGTGAGTCGTACATTTGTATTTCAATAGTGGTGCTGAGTGTTCTCTCGTAAAGCAAAGTATCGCGAATAAATTCTTAGGAGAGCCTGCGTTCCGTTGCTATCATACGATTAATAGGCGTTGATAATGCTCATGTTTACTGTACCGAACAAATTTTATGTGAGGTAGTTATTGCCGAACATTGTTTACATTTGTCATTTATTATCGATCCGGATGAATTTATGCCGCATATAATGATAGGTTCTCACATTTTAAATTGTGATTTGAGTGTTAGCTTATCGAGAGGGTGTCTAGTGATAACAAAACCGGTTTCTTGTTTTGCCGCGGTGACAGTAATTAATTTAACTGCAATTATTACCACCGTTCCGCCCGCTTAAAGAGATAGTCTTGCGCGTGTTGAGTGAATTTTCGTTTGCGTTTATTGTTAATTTACCGGTAGGTGAAATGAAATGAAAATGAAAAAAATGTTTATTTCATTATTTTACAGGTTGTACGTTATACAGTTGATGGCATCTCCTTTTAAGCATAAAAATGCCTGTGCCAGGAGGCGTCGCTCTTTTATATCTTGCAATTAGTGTAAACATGTAACGAAACAAAGCTTTATGAATTAATTATTCTTAGATATTATTGTTAGTCTGTTGGTATATGTGTGTGTAAATTTAAGCGTGTATGCATGTGTGTGCGTGCGTGTGTAGGTGTGCATGTGTGTGCGTGTGCGTGCGTGTGCGTGTGTGTATGGATGCGTGTGGGTATGAGAGTGTGTGTATGTTTGTGTGTAGTTAATTTATGCGGGATCGGTTTTACCTTATATTTAATAGAAGATTATCTACTTCATCATAGCATAACGTATCTATCCACTTCATCGCAACGATTTGCATTCTTTATACAGTTTAGTATGAATATCTATTTGTTTATTTATTTTATTATATAAGAAAGACGAGCATTTATCTTACTGAATATTTGCAAATTCTGTTTTTACAATATTGCTTACACCCCTGTGTAAGCAATATTGTGTTTCCTTCTTCTAGCTAATATATTAGGATCTAAGGGTAGGGTTTTATATTTTTTTTAATACAATGAATAATACATATAATTTTCTGACTGATAATAAATTACTTAATTGGTATAGCTCATAGATGGACAAGGTTCTTTTTTTGAAGTATGTACATTACTTTTATTAATGTCCGTTGCGCTCTTTCAACATCAAGGAAGCGTGTTTTACGCGCGCCCCCCCAAATGGAATATGTGCCCCCCCAAATGCAATATGTTATTACAAGTTGAACTAGCAAGATAAACACTTCATTTATAAGATTTTTTTTTGCTAAGCCAGTCCTTGGAATATGTGACGTAAAATTGTAAAAATCCAAATAAATTTTCGTATTCTCGCAGTAATTTGTTTAATCTGAGAATACCAGGACAGGCTTTGGTCTAACATTATACCTAAGTATTTGACGTGGTTTACTTTACTGATGGTTGGACAATTGCAGTCGCAATCAACCATCCTCCTACACTCATGTATTTTAATGTTGAAATTAGGTTCTGGTTGGACATTTTTATATGTTGAGAAGCAGATATAATTGGTTTTGCTCGTGTTTAACGTAAGGAGATTTGTTTTTAGCCATGAAGCCACTTTTAACATACCTTTTTCTGTGTTGGTTTTGGTTAGCCCAGATTGAGCCGGTGAAGACGATTGCGGTGTCGTCGGCATACGAAAATATTTTTGCTTTATTGATTGTCATATTACATAAGTCGTTTAAATATATTAAAAATAGCGTAGGACCCAAAATGCTACCCTGAGGTATGCCGCATGTTACGTCAACGTCCTCGCTGACAAAACTATCTAGCTTAACCGTCTGTTTTCTATTTGTCAAGTAATCAGTAAAAATAGATAATTGTGTATCTCTAATGCCAATTTTTCTTCGGACATAAAAAAGGTAGAAAAAGGTAGCTCGGGTAACTACAGGTAAAATGAAAATTCGTTTAAAAGATCCAACCCGTACTGTTTATAGCCGCCCTTACCGACCCAGCGTTCCTCACGAACGAGAGATACTGCGTAACAAACTAAACGAGTTGTTGAATGAACATAATCTGGCCGAGTAGTTCACGGTTTGCTAGCCCGATTCTACTTGTCGAAAAACGTGATGGTTCACAGCGTATGGTAATAGATTATCGAGAGTTACGAGGGAACAGGGCCTGCGAGGAATTTGAAAAGTATGTATTTGAAGAAACTATTTAGTCTAGTATATATATATGTATATATAGAAGAAACTATTTAGTCTAGTATATAGTAGTCTAGTATTTAGTCGGCACGGTTGGCGCAGTGGTTAAGCGATTGACTGCTGCACTGCGTGTCGCGGGTTCGATTCCCGCACGGAACAAATATTTGTATGACCTGCAAGTAGTTGTTCCGGGTCTGGCTGTTTGTGTATGTGAGTATATATGTTTGTAAACGCACCCACGATACAGGAGAAATTCCTAGTGTGGGGCAACGTTTTTAAAAAAAAAAAAAAAAAAAAAAAAAAAAAAAAAAAAAAAAAAAAAAAAAAAAAAACTATTGCCGTCGTGTTATCTCAAGTCTGCCTCCGTAGATTGCGATAGGGACAGCTGCAGCTCAGGCCAATTATATCATAAATAATTTAACGAGATCGACGTTTCGTATTCCCCTTTTCTCCTCGAAAACTGTGACAATTCAATTATTTATTACATTAAAATGTTCCTATCATTTTCTTTAATGTTAAAAACTTTTAGAAATTGTGTGGTAGTACTCTAATCATGGCGGTAAAAATGGGGCATTTTTGTGTTTTTTGGAGGGTCATATTTTCTTTACCAATAAGCTGCTGAAAAAAAAGAAATAACAGGGACATGTCTTCAGCAGATTTGCTTTTATGAAAAAAATATGATTGCTCTAGAGGCATTATTCAGGAAGAAAACAGGGAAATACATTTGTATGGAGATGCGCAGGCCCTGTTCTCTCTTAAATTGGAATACGGTGCCAGATAGATTTCCACTCCCGCGTATAGACGATCAAATAGCTAGACTGAATGGCGCCAACTATTTTACTTGCCTAGATTGTAATAGTGGATTTAATCAGATTCGTATCCTAGATCCTGAAAGCATTGAGCGCACAGCATTTGTGACACCGGACGGGCAGTTCGAGTATCTGGACATGCCCTTCAGATTACATAATGCGCCCAGTGTTTTTCAGCGAGCAGTTTCCAACGCTCTGGGGCCTTAGCTTTTTCATATGCGACCCTCTATTTAGATAACATTTTAATCCCATCCCATTTCAAATGGAATGACCCTATTACGATAAAATATTCTGATTCCTTATTTAGCATAGGTACCTACAGACAGGTCAACCTACCCGAAACTATCAAAATTTCCCAATCAACTTCGAACCTTATGGTTTAGTGATAAAGTTGAAGATCTATTAAATAAATTTGACAGTTTGTAGTAGGTTGATGTGCTGGCGTCTGTACTTTAATGTCACCAAGTTTCCGTATACGTAATTATAAACATATCCTAAAATACCGGCCATAATAAATATTTGTAATAAATATTTCAGCCGAAAACTACTATTGCATTGGGCATTATCAAAATATCTATGTCGGAATATCTTAAAGCCCCTCTTAATTTTTCCTTTGATGGTCCTGTCTTACCAATGTGGACAGTTGTGTTTCGTGTCTGCCTAGTGACTGGCATACAGACCGTAAATCCATATTCTTCTGAATATAGCAATGCATCTCGAAACCCTCTATAAATGACCACACGTCATCAATTTATAGAAACCATCGTATAGAAGCCTCTTCCATGTAGTCAGTCATAAAATAGTAGCTGCCTATCAACGATAAGTTGAGGTTGAGAGTTTTTAGGTATGATGTGTAAAAGAAAAAAAAAACGAAATCAATCAACCGCCCCGAAACTGTCAAATTTTCCCAATCAACTTTGAACCTTATGCGTTAATGATAAAGTTGAAAATCTATTACAGAAGTTTGACAGATTGTAGTATGTTGATGTGCTGGCGTCTGTACATAAAATCATTTTTTTTATGTACAGTCACGGACTTTAATTGATGTGCCACTTTCAAACTTTACAATTTTGCAGTTTTATACATTCACGATGACGACAAGTCAACAAGATGACAAATTACTAATAATCGGAAATAGTCTTATCCATAAAGGTTGAAGGTTGACAATGATAAATCAATACAATGTTGCATACGTTTAAATCCAATCTATATGATACTGACCTCCTTTGAATAAAAAGCTAATTAAATACTCGTTATTTCTGAAAACTTATCTGAAAACCAAAGTATCATAATTGTCATGAACGTCATCTTGGACGCTACGCGTTCGGATAAAATCGTGGGTCCGAGTTTTTCCGATGTCGAAATGACCAATAATAATTTCTCCGTACGCTACGCTAAACGTTACTATAGCTAAACAATTGTCGCTATATTACGGTTGCTAGACCTGCAATTGGTTGAATTTGGGTAGTGACTCTGCTGTCAAGTTTGTAGTTCTGCCGATTAGGTTGTAGGTTAGCCAACCGTAAATATTGCATGAAAGTGTAACATTAAATTACAAGCGATCCTAAGCCAAAGGACACGCCTGTTAAACACTCAATGACAAATATATTACAAAAAAGAAATCTTCTATAATACGAAATGAAATGAAATGAAATGAAATGAAATGAAATTGTTTATTCTGTAAATAGGATATTGCAATCACTTTTACACGTCATATTAAAAAAAAATAAGAAGAAAATGCTAGATGAGTTCGGCGTTTCCTATCTGACTACTCTGAGAAGAAAGACCGAAACAAACTCAGAGGTCACAGTCTCTTTTAAAGTCCAGACATAATCTTGGTCAGGCCATATGAGGACCATGTAGATTAGTGTCTGAAATGGTCTTTTGAGGAAAGAACCACACAGATTTGAGTGGACCTGTCCAGTCAGTGCAAGCATTTGTCAGTAATCGTAGAGCTCAACTCAGAACTTAAGGAGCTCAACTCGACGAACAATACCAAAGAAAGGACATTTGGGTAGGTCGCATAAAGTACTCAAACTGCCAGACCATCATTTAAACTAACTGAGAAAGAAAAAATTCAAGAAAGGAAAAACAATAAAAATAAAATATCCACATAGTCCTCACATTCACAATAATTAAAACAATATAATACTTTACAAAGTAATCATGTTATTTTGTATATAAATTTCAACAATGTCAATATGTATATAAAAAACTGGTATTATTAATGATTTACATAATAATTAAAATGTCAAATTTTATAGTTTTATCACAAAGCTTAGCAGAGCGAGCAGCTCAATCCCACGCTTTTTTATCTTCTAAATAATCTGAAATTTTATAGTACCCTTTTTTACAAAGTTTGGTTTTTATACAGCTTTTAAATCGTTTAATGGGTAAGTTTCGAATATCAATGGGAAGTTTGTTGTAAAAGCGTATACATTGACCCATGAACGAGTTGCCTACTCTGTGGAGACGTGTGCGATGTACAGCAAGGTTGTGTTTATTCCTGGTATTTAAACTATGAATATCGGTCATTTTCTTAAAATTTGATATATTTTTGTGTACATGGAATAGGTTTTCAAAAATATATTGTGAGGCTACAGTCAGGATGTTTATTTCTCTGAATTTTTCTCGAAGGGAATCCCTTGGACCTAGGTTGTAAATGGCTCGAACAGCCCTTTTCTGTAGAACAAAAATAGTATGAATGTCCGCACAGGTTCCCCAGAGAAGAATCCCATAAGACATAAGACTATGAAAATAACTAAAATAAACAATTCTGGCTGTATCTACGTCAGTTATCTGTCTAATTTTTTTAACAGCATAAGCGGCCGAACTAAGCCTTCCTGACAATTTTTCTATGTGTGGGCCCCATTGTAATTTACCGTCAATAGTGATTCCAAGAAAAACTGTGGACTCTACAGGGTCCAACTCTATTCCATTAACTTGAACATTAGTAGTTAGCTGCCTGACATTTGGCGTTGAAAATCTAAGGAGTTTAGTTTTTTTTTTTTTTTACGAAGACGTATGCCTTCCCGTGTCTGGATGTACGAGTAAAACCGACTAAACCCGATTTGCATTACACCGGTAAAATAAGAACAGTGGCAAGTGGCTCATCAATTAAAGTCCGTGACTGTACGTACTTTAATAAGTCCACTCAGACCGCACATAAGAAGTTTTTGTTGAATCTGCGTTTTTTTCAGCCATTTCCTTTTGACGTTGAAAAGTGCTTTATAAGTGCCTAATTGAAATAAATTATTTGACTTTGACCGGTCGCATACGGTATAAGGTTAGAAAAAGAATCAGTATTTTTTTAAAGTAATAAAAATCGTTATTTTGTCTTTTTCATTGGAAAACTAAAATATACACTGGGTTAGCTACATAATAATACCAGCCTTTGATTACAAAGAGGTGTTGATCACCAATGATTTATATCATAGATTCGAAAAATAATTACCAACTAATTACTAATAAACAAACAGCCTTACAATAGATGGATATTGTAAGGCTAAACTTACGAGATCTAATCTTCTCAACTCAGAGCCCAAATACTTGTAAAGAACCGTAAATTCAGAGCATGTAGCATTATTTTATCATCTTACTCCCTCCGACCAGACAATGTGTAATTGGTGAGGAGTGCGTAACGTACAGGAGGGGGTGGACCGACTAATCGATGTCCAAAAGCATTTAGCGGCTATCTATTTTGTGGTAACTTAACACTAACCTTGCACCTAGGAGTCAAAAATGGCCTACAAAGCTAGTAAATACATACAAACTTCTAACTCTTATTCTAATTCATTTCGGACTGAGTTTAGAGATATGCATGTCAAAGTTTCGTTTGTTACACTATTCTGTACTAGAAAAACAAGATTTTGGGCCTTTTTATTTTTTTGGGTGGGATAATATCAAAAAACTTCTCCCGCACTGGGCGGAGCGGGAGGGCGTGTCAGACTGTTACTGACTAAAACCTACCCGTGTTCCTTCTGTTGCCTGTACGTTGCCCGGGGCCACGGTATCCCTTTCGGACTTTCCCACGACCCCGGGTCTGAACAAGCCTTACAATTAAAAAAACAATAGTGGTCTATGGTCTATGGTGGTTCTTTAAGTTGAACTGGATTATATTATTATTCTTTATTCTTCTTTATTAATTCAATTCATAAACTAATTTCAATAATCGCAGTTCCTTAATAGCATAGATTGTGATAAAACAGGTAAAATTGCATACTTCCTATATTTTTCTAGTAGTAGTAGCTCAGAACTGTATTTACTACAATTTCTCTAGCTGTTTTAAAGGTAATTTTTTCTTGTTTTTTGAAGTCCTAGCTATTTTGTTATATTTCCCGGAATTTCCCGAAATTGATTTTAGTCATTTCGAATAGCCTGTGTTTTAGTCATGACAATACGTGCAAAATTTTATTCGTTTTTATCCGATATTTGAAAATATAGCTTAATGTAGTAAAACATGGCGCTACTGAAAGTTTCAGTTACTTTCAGTAGCTCCACCAATTGCAAATTGTTGGGGGCAAAGAGTTTTAGGTCATCCATGTAGAGGAAGTGAGATATAACCTGAACACCTCTCCTCAGCCGATAGCCTAGACCTGAATCTTCTAGCAGTGTGCTAAGAGGATTCAGGGCTTGCAGAACCAGAGCGGATTCAAACTATCGCCCTGAAATATGCCTTGCTCGATCCTTATCGGCTCGCTTTCTACAACTCCAGCACCCTCATGAACCATGTATGTGGCACCGAGTCATAGGCCTTCATATAATCTATCCAGCTTGTCGACAAATCCTTTCAGGAACGACGAACATGTTGGCTTTCGGTCATATCAATGAAGAGTAGCTCCTTAGTACCGCGGGACCCGATCCTACATCCATTTTGAGAGGCAGACATGATGGAGTTGGTGTATATATATTTGTATATATGATTGCTGTCTATATATTTGTTAATTTTAGCTCTCAAAATCGATGTAAGAACTTTATAGACCGTCGGTAAACACGTGATCGACCTATAATTTTCGGTGTGACTGACAGGCACCAACCAGATACTCCGCCAGAAAGAACACCATATCATCATCCGGTAGGCGCGTGTCAGCCACACCTTGGTCCGGTCACTTCCAAGCCCGAAAAACCCACCTTTCATCACTTGGAAGGTGCGATTCTGAGTGTATCGCTCCACTTGCCACCTATGCCTATGGATACGAAGTCGATGCGCTCTGTGATACGGGACATACAGTCCCCAATGCTGATATCAGTCCCTGAGAACGCCCGCCTCACAAAGCGCATAACTCTAGGGCGAGTATTGCCATCCCTGAAGCAGATTAGTTTTCCGATGAGCGCTCTGGTCCCACCAATACGGCGCTCAATCATGCACTGCCAAGCTGGTACGGCTGGTTTCGGTCGTGTAGCTCTGGAGTCATTAGCAAATTTGACATGAGGTACACGACATGCCGCTACAGCCGCGCAGTACAGAATTGAATAAGTATCGGTAAGGTCTTCGCAGCCATCAGAATAGTTTGATAGCTGCGAATCTAGAACCGCCACCAGCGCCCTATTTTTGTTACGAGTATGCATGGGCAAACGAGGTAAACGTGGTCTAAGTTCGAGCGGCATGAAACAATATTCTTGATTCGCACCCTCCAAAGCACTCCTCAATTCCTCATTGCACTGGGTACTTACGTTTGTAGCCCTGTCATCAATCCCCTCGTCAGCTTTACTTGTAATTAACTACGGTGGTACTATAACAGTTTGTGACGGGGGGGCCATGGCATCATGGCCCCCCCGTCCGCTACTCTGCATTTCAATTCGCAATTTTCATCCAGCGTAATCATATGTTAGATGACAGTGAACTTGATCGCCTGCGAATCGTTGAACGACTGTCGAGTCGTTGTGCCGAAACCTTAACAGCTAGCTCAAGCACCTGAAAAAGAGAGAGCATCCAAACACGGTACGCGGTCAGATTATTTCCCCCCTCTGTAGCCCCATAGTATGAGCGCATGACATTTTCATTGATGGATCGTGTCCATCTCATGCGCTGCACACTTTCGCCAGGAGCTGGGACCCTATCAGAGGACGGTGGGCCTCGAGGTCCTAAGCCGTCCGGCGACCGGCGTCCTCTCCGACGACGAGTAGGTGGTGGCGTCATGGGTGGGGAGAAATACTCGTCGCTCGAGGTCAACGCAACTGCCGCAGCCGATGTCGTCACAGCGCTCACAGTGGGGCTGGGTACCAGCGGCGGCGAGGTGGAGCTGAGCGAAGAGTCCGGAGGTGGTGGAAGGGTGCCAAACGGAACCCTATTACTAAGGCTCCGCTGTCCGTCCGTCTGTTTGTCAGCGGGCTGTATCTCATGAACTGGTAGACAGTTGAAATTTTCACAGATTATGTATTTCCATTGTCGCTAAAACAACAATGAATAAAAAAATAAAGATAAACATTTAAGGGGTCACCATACAAGAGACTTGTTTTTTCCGGCGTTTTTTGCTAAATATTGTACGGTGGTACGGGACCCGTCGTGTGCGAGTCCAACTCGCACTTGGCCGGTTTTTCATACAAAGCGAAGCTATGTATACGTGCGTAACTTAACTTGGGACGCCTTTACATCCACAGATGTTACGGATTTTCGGAGATGTCTGAAGCGACATCGCTCCTATTTCGGGTCGAACTTGTATGATACTGACAAAGGAGCTTGGAGATTTTTCCCAAGCAATTTCAAGACCAACTTAGTGCTCAAATATAGGTGATGGCGGGAAGTGGCTGATGATGATAATGGTGGTGTGGAAGTCTTTTTCTTCTTTTCGAGTCAATTGTAAATATATTAATGTGATGATGAATTAAAACTGAAGGTAAATCCTTTTCAACGACAATCGTAGCATTACATAATTTACAGCTAGTTGAAATTTCACCGTGCGGACGTCAGTTGGTCCTAAACGTGTTGGTTCAATAGTATTAGCAATCATGATTATTTTGTAAATAAACCTTTTATAAAGGTACTTGTTATTGATTTATTGTATCAACAGTTTACCAGCTCTTAACAAATTGTTCATAATGTTTAACCATTCTGCATTCGCGCTACTGCTTTGTATTAGCTTGGTAAGAAATTAAAAAGTTATTTTTTAACCGACTTTAAAAAATGAGGAGGTTATCAATTCGGATTTTTATATATATTTTTTTATGTGTCCGTCATATAAAGACGGATTTACAAAATTATTTTCTTGTTTGAAAAGGTATGCTCTCGAGGTGGTCCCATATAAATTTTATTATCTTTGCTTGGATACTTTTTGAGTTAGCTTGAATAATAATACGTAGGTATTTTTCCCACTTGATGTTATAATGAATTTCAGTCACTGTTAATTACATAGCAGGTAGTGCTATTCGATTTTGTGTGGGTTAAAAACCATATCTGAAAAGTGAGTGAAAAATACCTTTACGGAAGTGAGTGGAAAAAAATGGGAAAAATGTTGACTTTTATTTTTATTTTTTTTATTTATGTTATACCTACAGGATGGATTTTTGAGATGGGGCAGTAAGGGCACTTTAACCGTTGTAGCTACAGGAAAACGGTCTTAGGAGACTGTCCTTAACTTTTTGAGACATTATACATCTGGAACTTTCTCAAGCTGAGAGATCTTAAAATTACTGTTACTGTTGAAAGAACAGCAAGCACATTGCCGACAATCACACTGGAGAAAAATGGTATCATTGTGTAGTCAGAATTCATGAGTCTCTTGATTTGCTACCTTTCTACACGAGCCCAAAGCTTGAAATGTTCTCGTTGGACACTTGGGTTCACAGGATTGATCTCAAGTCATATTTCCTAGATGGTTTGGTTGCGGCTAAAAAACACTAAAAAAATGCTAAACTAAGTGAGCTATGTACCATATTTTTAAATAGCACTTACTCGGGTTTCTACTTAATATACACAGATGGATCCAAAGACAAAACAGGTTCGGGAGCAGCGTTTTTCGATCCGCAACCGAAAATTAATAAACTAATTTACTTTATAAACAGTTCTCATCACACACATCGGTGTACCTCGAGTTTTCGGGGTACTCCGATTGCCTACAGCGTGATCTAATCTATTTGTAAACTTATTTCGAAGAATAAGAATATTGTACTGCAATGGATACCAGCTCACGTTGGCTTGGACGATAATGAAGAAGTAGATCGGTTGGCGAAGGATACTTGTGATGATGGATTGGTCTGTACACATTTTCCCGTGCACAGTGAGTATTTGTGTGTAGCTAAAAAAGAATGCACTAAAATGTGGCACGAGCACTTCGATCAGAGGTCACTGAGCAAGGCGACGACGTAAATAACGCCCTACAGCAGGTCCACAATTGGTTCACTGCTAATAATTTAATATTAAATGGGAAAAAAACTAAGTGCATAAGATTTTCTTTACCAAATGTCAAAAGTAGTAATTGTGAGATACATAGTATTGAATCAAGAAAAACTAGAATTCGTCGATAAAACTGTTTTCCTGGGGATCACGCTCGACTCAAGGCTTCAATGGGGTCCTCATTTAAGCAGCATTTGCTGTGAGAAAAATCCGTCAATTTACTGATGTAGTTACCGCGAGACTAGACTAGTCTTGTATTTTATTTTAGTTACTTTCATAGTATTATGTCGTACGGTATTCTACTATGGGGACGGGCTGCAGACATCGAGTCTATTTTATTCTGCAGAAAAGAGCCATTAGAGCCATCTATGGCCTCCGCAGGCGCGACTCTCTAAGGGAACAGTTTAAAGATATTAACATCATGACGGTACCTTGTCAATATATTTATGAAAACATCATGTACGTAAGGAAAAATCTACATCTTTTAGTAAAAGAGGTGCAAAACACAATTATATCACTAGGAATAGGGACCAATTAGTTCAACCGGGTTTCAGGCTGGCTAAAGTGGACTCATCTTTCATGGGGTACTGTTTAAAATGTTACAATAAAATACCTCCCCACATATGTACTTCAACTGAATGAAACGAAATTTAAATCTTATATTAAACGCACACTATGCAGCCAAGCATATTATAAGTTGGGGGATTACATCGCTGATAAAAATGCTTGGCTCAACGCTGGTCCTGCTCCACAAGCTTAAACTAATTGATTAGCATTTGAAAATACCGTTGGAGCTGCTGAAGATTTTAAAAACTATCTTTGCATTGTATAAATTCAATGTCTTAGCATTGTATAATTGCATGGCACATGTGTGGGCACCATGTACCGACAATAAAGCTACCATTTAGGTACTGAGTATGCTTTCATTGACTTGAATGTGCCCTAGCGGCTGAGAGTATGTCATGCTCACTCTAATGTCTCGCTGGCGGTGGCGCGTGTGTTGGATCATTTAGCTCCCTTCAAAATGGTTGAGCTGAATGGTGCTAATCCATGCGTCATGTTCGTGAACGGGCGCCGTCAGTAGGGACTGGTCATCTCTTAGCTGCCACGGCGATTTTAATTTAATTTATATTTTTATTTCTAACGGACGCTTTTAATGTTTTGCATCGTTCTCACATGTATAACTTCAACTTGAATGATGTAACCAATATTATGTAACCATTTTATTTTATTTAAAAGAGTGTCCGTGGAGTTTCTTGCCCATTCTTCTCCATAGGTACCTACTACGCTTTGGAATGGGCGACTAGCTTCATATTTCTGACTGACCGACCCCTTGACAATTCAAAAGTGCCTGTAATTGGTTTATTTGAAATAAATGCTTTGAGTTTGAGTTTGAGTTTGAAGGGTATCTGATATCGAACAATCCAGCCTGCACTTTCTCGTTGTTCATCGTTCGACCAGGCCAAACATGAGTCGTCCGGAAATTTTAATGGCTCTTCGGCTTCGATCGGGACACATTCCAATGAACAGTTTTGCATTTCTCTTGGATAAAGTTACTTCATCAAATTATCCAGAGTGTAATATAGTGGAAGCCACTTACCATATACTGATGGAATGCGTCCGGAACGAGGCTGAAAGGAGCACATTGCTATCCAAGTCCCTGGATGTTGGAAGGTGTAATAGCATGCTTGCGTCCCCATTGTCGACGGATGCAAGATACTTGTATAAGATAGCAAAAATAGGATTTAGATTATAAGGAATAATCGTTTGTACCGATGAGGGTGGCATAATCACCAGTAATAAACAGAAAAAAAAAACTGCTTATTCGTTCGAAATATATTTTTTTTTTCGGCTAGTCTGTTCATCATAAAAAAGAAAGATGGATTTTTATTCTACGTAATGTAAGGAAAAAGTTTTTCTGACTTTTCTAGTACTCATACCTCAGTTGGTCCAATAGAATTTTTTGATCCTTATTAGAAACAGGATCAATTGGCATCAAAAAAAGTTTTTTGTAAAAACTGCCCATTTTCTTGCTGACTGTAATTTTTTTTCAAAGTCTGTGAATGCAGATCAAAATGTTTCAAAAAGTTAAGGTCAGTCTCGTAAGACCGTTTTCCTGTAGCTACAACGGTTAAGGTAGCTGCCTTTACTGCCCCCTCTCAAAAATCCACCCCTGTATAATATATTCGGCTTATGAATAAAGTAAACTTTACTCGAAAATCTGCACATCATGTCCTTTCACCTTTAAGCAGGTGTACCTAATCAGGTGTCACTCATTGTGCCAATAGTTGGCATTCGGTGACACTTTTCCCTCTTTGAATATCAACAGCATACCCTGCATGCCAAGTAGCCAACGGATTCTGTTTTTCTCTCATTATATATTCCACAGTTATACTGCCGTGCTTCACATTAATATAAATGTATTGTAGGCGTACGAATTTCATTTTTAAGGGAGCGTGGTCCCATTTGTACTTCCTGCTCACGTCTAAGCTAAAATGTCACGTATTGTTGTTGTATTAAAGTTCTTTATAGGTTATTCGGAGATAATACATTTTAAATAAATCAGTTCAATGTGCAATTTCATGACAACCTCTCACAATTTGAGACTTACAGTCACTTATCTAGTATAAGATTAACGTAAATGTTAATTACGAAATTTTATTTTATTTTCAGATATTAAACTGTAGTTACAGCCACTCAGCGGCCTCCAGTAGAAAAACCAACGCTAATGGCAATGTCTTCAACCTCCTACTTGGGTTGTACAAAATGAATCCCTTAAAAAGCTCCCCGGTGTTCCAATCATTTTCCAACAATTTGTTGAACACAAGCCATGCTAAAAAAGACCATGTCGTCTTGAATTTTGAATCGGGTGAAAATGTAAAAGTAAATGAACAAGTGAAAATGAATCTAAATGAAATAGAAAGGACGATACACACAAGGAATAAAAAACCAGCCAAAGATTACGAAAAACCTGCGTATGATCTAGATAACGTGGGTGCTGAAAATTTTAGAACAGATATCGTTATCGATGATACAATATTATCAAAGGAGGAGCTTCAAACAGCCCTGGATGATCAGAATATTATGGAAGATTTCAGTTCACTATTCCAACATATTGGAAGCAAAGGAAATGATAATGAAATGCCTGTTACAAAACTACTACCTGTCAACGATGCCATTATTCGATATTCACTAGTTTCAAATCAAAATGAAACAGTCTTTGGATTAAAAGACACTAATAGTAAATCTGTTAATCACATCGGCACAACCAAAGTCCGTTATAGAAATCCAGAAGAACTTCTAATGGATAACGCGGTAGAAGTATTGGACGTGATTGTGTTATAAAACTCTGGGGGAAATAATCAACTCTCCATCGAATGTGAAACTTACTTTATACAGAATTTTATTTACATTAAATTAATAAATAAATAATAAATTAAATAATTTAGTCAGAGGTCCGTAGTTTTAAAGCTATTTGTTTCATTTTGTTTATATTTGTGCGGAGTATGCCATTTCTTGTGCGTCTTCGTAGGTCCTGGCCTGGTATGGCCCATGGGAGTCCCAGGCTGGTGCGTGATGGTCCACATGGTGCTCAACGTGGTGCTGTGGGTAGTGGATGACTTCGTAGTTCACGACCTTGGGTTTCGTGAATTTGAAGATAACCATGGCACCTGTGGACAGAAAAAAATTATATTAGTTTTTGACATTCTTTATGTTCCTAATCTTAGCTCTTGGGTTAGATATATTAATTAAGATAAATCTGAATTAATTTTTGCACAATTTTATAAAGCTAAGTTGTGCGATGTTAAGTATATTATACTGCTACAGTTTTAATGATCGTATAATATTTTTCTCGACATAACAAAATGCAAATTCTTTAAATATTGAAGCTATCTAAATTCACTAGGTTCGAAAAAGTGCAGTTTTAATTTTAAGTCCTTATTCTAAATACTCAGCACACAAAACGCATCTTTGAATAAATAATCGTACCAGATAGAACAAGCGAGATGAGACCCAGGGTCAGAGCCTTCCAGGTCTTGAGGGCGATGAGGGCAAGAGCCAATGGAACCAGTACTGACGCCTTGAACTTCAATCCGAGGAGGAAGGGCAGCAGCACCTTCTTGATGAAACCGTGCTCTGAAAAATAAACACTCGATTAAAATCTTTATCATAATGCTTTAGTGGCAAAGTTAGTTAATCTACTAACTGCTCTTGATCCGCAAAGGCTTGGGGAGCTTGATCTTCTTCTTCCTGCCTTCGAAGACCTGGCCGTCTTCTTCGCCATCCAAAGGCATATCCAGTTCTGAAGGCAAGTCAGTGAGTAGAGACCTTGGCACATATTCAGATGCAGCACTGCTTGAGATTTCCTCAGGAACTTTCACTCTAAGCGTATGTGTCTGAAGGAACCGGTCTAATTTATCCACAATCTTGTACGCAGGGTCTTGCGCCATCCTAGGGTCCACTCCCATGTCATCCTCCAAGATTCCAGTCTTGACAATGGAGAGGTCATCCGTGATCTTGATCTCGTCATCGTTGGACACTTTCGAAATCCACTGCAGGGTCCTCGGTTTCACACATTCCACCGAATATTGGCTCAAACATTCGTTATAAATGTTCTTTACTAATTTGGAGGCGGTATATGAGTTTGCACTGGCGACTGCCGCTAGGGTTAGGATCACTATTAGTTTAGCCATGTTGCACTTTTCACAAAATTATTTGTTTAATTATTTGATGGCAGACGACTTACTGCCATCCGATGAACGATCACAATGTATGCCAGGGTACTCCTGGGCTTGGTTTATATACGAGCATTAATACGTGACGTGTTATCAGAATGCGCAATGGTACTATCTTCGGCCATACTCGCAGTCGTAAGCTTGTGGTACATTTTAATTGTATGTGTGTGTGAGGCTACACTGTATTGGAAAACTATCACTTTGTTGCTTCAACGATGGTCCTGTGGACTTGAAATTTGCCAAGGGAAATCGAAAGAAAATAAGATGCGTATGCCATAAGCATTTAGGCAACAAATTACAGTTGAAAAGCTTTACGAAAATGTTACAGTTTAAAATGCGATTTTGCAAATTATTGTATCATATTTTCAAAGCTATTTCTCAGTTCCAAGTTCCATAATCCAATGAGCAGAACTTGATCAACTTCTACCTATGAACTTCCTCAAAAGCTCCCAAAAGCTGCTATTAGACTATAGAGGTGATTCATTATACCTACTATTAATGACGTTATTAGCACAGCTACACATCTTGCCATAATGATTAGCAACTTTTTTATTTTAGACTCATCGCAATGAAATCGCAACATACCACATCGTTGTCAATACTCAAGTTACTACTTAAATAGGCTTTAGATTTATGTTCTTTCATATAAACTATTAGTGGCATTAAAAGTAAATCTTTCGATAATGGTTCTAAAACAATTCAGCGCGCGTAACTAATGATAGATGGTACTTACTTCACCTTTAACACAGGTGCGGTGCTTAGATACAGAAAACTGGGAATTTTTAATTCATCAGTAGGTAATTCATCTTAGCCTCTGAGATAACAACGCATCTGTTATGCCTCTGGAATTTGCATGCATAGGTGGCAGTTGTCTCAGACTTATTACGTCCAGAATTTGGTCTTGTCCTTTCATTTTGTCTTTTAATTCGAGTAATTTAATCCAACAGTTATAACTTTTTTAAATCGTGAGGTTAAGGCCTATAGTCTGTTGGTATCAGAAACGGTAATAGTACAGAAAGAAACTCATCGAAATTCACACAGCGTGGTTGAATATTGTCCGTAAACTTCCTAACTTGATGTAGTCGTTTCTTTTTTAAAATTTTACAACAAAACATTATGCAAGTTAAGAATTTATGCAACCAATAAATACTTAACATTTGAACAAAATTACAAAAATGAAAAGTTTATCGTCCTGAAGGACTATCTAAGTATATTTGTCTCGCGACGACAATGACCGTATATCTTAGAATCGTACGTAAACAAATCTAAAAGTTCAAACCACTAAAGGCAATAAAAGAAAGTGAAGCAACAGATGATCTGATACCATCACTTACGTAACAGGCAACGTTTCAAATGTTCTTCATTCTGATCATACGGTCAAGTGAAAGATGTTGGTGCAAAACGGATGCATGGGTACGTGAGCTGACCGTTAATTTAACGGTTAGACACGCGTTGCCATCCGATGTGGAGGACATGGAAATATGACCAGCTGATTTTAGGAACTGTGTTACGTCAATTTGGGTTGGGGCATTGATTGAGAAAGAGTATCAAAAGAGTAAAATTTTGAATTTGACTGTTTATGTTTGTCAAATGCTTATGTTAAATCTGTAACCCACATTACATGAAATTATAAATTACTTATAAGGTCTTTTTCTATACTGCTGAACAAATGCTTCTCTTATCTTTAACATATTATTTAATAATTGTCCTTTTCTTTTTAAAGTATCCTTGGGCGCAGAAACAGACACAGCTGTCTTAGAAACTTGTAACAAGTACTAGGAGGTCATAGACGTTCAGAGTCCTTTTACTCTTAGCTATAAATAAATCGAGCTCTAAGTAGGGACGTAAGTAGGTCTCTATGTTTGTAGGTGTTTGTCGACAAGGCTTGTCCTTTATTTGCACGACTTCTTTGTCATTTATTTTACTGTTCCTATAATTTTATGGGTTGGAGATAATTTATTCTCCCCGTAACGTAAAAATTATCACTACATCACTCATTACTTTAACATCCTTGTTTGAACTGGTTCTCTTTGCTGGTAGGTCTACTTGCTTACTACTTTTGCAGACTACGCTGAACGCTTAGTTTTCTTTGGTTTGGAAAAAGCCTATATAGCCTGGCAAAAGGCGTAGGTATAAAAATGTCTGAAGATATAGCTATAAAAAATTGCTTCAGGAGTTCAAGTCACTAAACATCATCTATAAGATGCACAATAGAATCAGCACCAATAGTTGATAAGGAAAGTAAAATAAAATAGCACCTAAGCGAAAGACATACATTCCAACACCATAATCAAGCCCAATATTATTTAATTAATTTGACGCCACAAATAAGTCGCGATCGCGAAACTGAGTTACCTAGTTCTGAAAGAGGGCGTAGCTCCACACTTTCAATGACAGTGCGTATGGACTTACGGACATCGCGGTGTCTGCATATAAATGGGGTAATAGCTTCATATATGGAGTCAAACAGGTAGTAAAGTGTGAAATTTGTTTTATATTAATTAGAGATGTTTTATGTAAATAAAATACAAGACTCCTACGCTACACTATAGAACAAAAACTAAAGCATTACTTAAAACCAATTGCCTTTAGCTATATGCTTGGTTGAAAGTAGTTTTAAGTAATGCTTGGGTATTGAGTGAGGTTCTATATCCACGGGCCAGTGTAGCATACCTATCAAATGGTCTTGTTTTTTGCTGTAAAAAGAAAAGATAGAAAATGATTTAAAGTTTTACGCCAGACTTAACTCGACTTAACACGAGGGGGCAAAAACAGAGTTTGGAAAAGTAATAACTTAATTTGAGAAGTTGGTACTTATCATAACTAATATTATACCTAAAAGTCAGTTTGTTTATTTGTTTGTTACGCTTTCACGCCAAAACGGCCGAACGGATTTCGATTAAATTTGGCACATGGGTAGATTATGACCTGGAAAAGTACATATATATACTTTTTATCCCGATATTCCTACGGGATCGAGACTTATGTGGGTGAAATCGCTAATGATTAGCCTGTCGGATTTGCCCTCATCTACAGGCTGCTTGTTATCTACTAATTTCCTAGAAATTATAAAAGGTATTAAATGCACAGGCTATTTAATTCTAGAATTTTGTATTTTTTCACAATTATTTAAATCACACCAATTCACAAAAACCCATAATTCAAGCAAAATTCAAACAATAATATAAACATATTATGCCTGTAACATGCATGAACGTTTTACCTAAGTTAATTCCATGATCCCCACTCTTGGCAAACAGATTGATAATGCAGTAATTGTCTGATAATAGCTGATCTGATAGGATGATGCATTTGAACGAACTTCTGGAGAACATATTCCAAGGTAAGAATACCACTGCAATAGAAATAAAAATCATGAGAGAGAAAGAGAGAAAAATAATAATTTGAAAATAAGCCTTTATAGCCCTGTACTGGCAAAAACTGATTATGATTATAAACACATGTCACAAAATGAAATTAGAAATTAAACTCAAGCGGCATGCGCATGAGTTTAATTGATATAAGTTGGAGGAGGCGTCAAACTATCGCTCGGTTAGTATGCAGCGGGCGATTGAAGCGAAATCGTCCTGAATAGCTGTGGAGTGTCGAACCGCTAATCAATAGAGGATTTTAATATGATTACTTTGTGTTACGTTGTGTTGGAAGGAAGACGTGCCGTTACGGCAATGTACAATGGGCGTAGCACGGACGCGCGGAGTTAAAATATTCAATTTTTAAATAAATCGAAAATAAAGTAATAGTTTATTTAGTATTAACTTTATTCATATCTATGTTGTCTTTAACCTACCCACTAATTGTGCTTTTCGCAAAAAATCATACTAAATTGCTATAAGATGAATCATTCGAATTTCAAGGGCCTCTCTCTGGTCGTAAAAATGTTTCGTACGGCTGTCTCGTTGATCTAGCGGTCCCAAGCGCGAATGCTATCGTTTTGAGTTCGATCCTTCGGTCGGTGAAAGTGTATTTGGGTTTTACAAATCCAGATTCCTGCCTGTTACTGGCAGGAATCTAGATTTGTATTTAGATCTAAAAATTGCTTAAATCGTTTTATTATTACAAACATTCATTTAAAACCAATTTTTGTGTGTGTGGCACCGGAATCCTTTTACTAAGGCTCCACTGTCCGTCCGTCTGTCACAGGTCTGTCTTCTTACTCTTCTTAATCTTTTGAACCGTAAGAAAATTGAAATTTTTACAGGGTTATACTACTATGATGGCCGCATTATTAATTAAAGGGTACGGAACCCTTAGTGTGCGTTTCCGACTCGCACTTGGCCGCTTTTCTACTCTTGTTATAGACAGGAAGCGCTTGTAAGATTTTGTCATTTGTAGGACAAGTTTGTGAGGACAGCAGGCAGAACCACCAAACAGGTACCTACTTATTAGCTTGGGCAGGACGGTAATAAATTAGAGAATTTATTTCGAAAGGTTTTAGGTTTTATATTCATAATAGGTCTTTACCTATGAAATTGCCGTTCTGTATGAAAAATATTAAACGAATTTTTTTCATGTATTTTTTATTTGTATTAATCGAAGTAATCACCCATACAATCAATGCATCTTTGCCAACGCAGTGGCAGTTTATTGATGCCCTTCTTAAAGAAATCAGCTGGACGGGAGGCTACAAATTCTTCAAAGGCATTTTGTACTGCCTCTCGGGTATTGAATTTTTTTCCCGCCAAGAAGTTATCCAAATTCTGGAAAAAGTAGTAGTCTGTAGGCGCAAGGTCTGGTGAGTAGGGCGGATGACGGAGAGCTTCCAACCCCAGTTCTTGCAACTTGGAGACCGTCTGCTGTGCAGTATGAGGTGCTAATTCAGCCGTAGATTGTGTATCATCAGCTTCCACAATCGCCTTTAATTCGTCATTGTCGACCAAAGTCTTCGGACGACCGCGAGGTTCATTTTTCAGGTCGAAATTTCCAGAACGGAAGCGAGCAAACCAATAACAGGTGGTGCGTTAGTTTGTAGTGTTAGCTCCGTAAACGTCGTTGATGTTGCGTGCCGCTTGTGCCGCGTTGCTGCCACGACGGTACTCATATTCCATAATTACTCGAATTTTTAACGTATCCATGATGACGAAAAAGATTGAAATTGTTTTTAAAATAAAATTAATTTGAAATTAGAATTCTTAGCCAAACAAAAATTATTTTGATTTGAAATGGCCAGTACTGGAGAACGGCAATTTCATAGGTAAAGACCTAATATTAAACGTAATTAAAGATAATAAATGAAATGAAATGAAATGAAATGAAATGAAATGAAATGAAATGAAATTGTTTATTCTGTAAATAGGATATTGGAATCACTTTTACACGTCATCTTAAAAAAAAAATTAAAAATTAGCTAGATGAGTTCGGCGTTTCCTATCTGACTACTCTGAGAAGAAAGGCCGAAACAAACTCAGAGGTCACAGTCTCTTTTAAAGTCCAGACATAATCTTGGTCAGGCCATATAAGGACCATGTAGATTAGTGTCTGAAATGGTCTTTTGAGAAAAGAACCACACAGATTTGAGTGGACCTGTCCTGTCAGTGCAAGCATTTGTCAGTAATCGTGGAGCTCAACCCAGAACTTAAGGAGCTCAACTCGACGAACAATACCAAAGAAAGGACATTTGGGTAGGCCTCATAAACTACTCAAACTGCCAGACCATCATTAAAACTAAATAAGAAAGAAAAAATAATAATAATTGAAAAATCCACATAGTCCTCACATTCACAAAAATTTAAAAATAAATAAAAAAATACTTTACAAAGTAATAATGTCATGTATGTAATGTTTATATAATACTGGTATTGATTTTATGATTTTAGCACAAGGCTTAGCAGAGCGAGCAGCTCAATCCCAAGCTTTTTTATCATCTAAATAATCTAAAATTTTATAGTACCCTTTCTCTGCCTAGTCAGCTTCCACTCTAACCTGATGCAGCTGAATACCAGTATTTTACAAGGAACGATTGACTATCTGACCTCCACAACCCAATTACTGGATAATACGATACAATACTCCTGGGTAAGACTGGCTGTCAGACTTTTGGGCTTCTGACTGTCAAAGATCTACCTACGATTAACAGCCGGGATCAATGGCTGAACGTGCTTCCCGAGGCACGGAGGGGTTTAATATGTAATGGATGGTCACCCATCCACGAACCGACCGAGGCAAGCGTAGCTTAACCTTTGATCGACCTGGGTGGATGGCGATGAGCCCCCATTATACGCAGTTGTCTAATTGTCTAGGTCTGCCAACGCCTACATACAGAGTCAGCTAAGTACTGATAAATAGTTTTCTGTAATAATAATAAAATAAGCAATCGTTGAAGGAGGGCTTCTTTGGTCGCCTGAAGAAGATATTAGTTTTCTTTCGGGCGGAAAGGAAACAAGATGCGCGCCTTCAACGGTTGGGTCATGCCGGTTCTGATGTAAGTACTCTTTTGGCATGCTCAAATGGACTCAGACTGAACTCGACGCCCTGGGTAGGAGGGGTCCGTACACTAGTGACCGCAAACCAGGTGCATCACCCACGATCATCGGTGATGAGATTGGTCGAGGCTTTGAAAATGCGAAGACCCTCCACAACCACAAGGTGTGCAATCTCAGGGAATATTTTTTTTAAACCGTAGTGGTTAGGCACCGTTATGTGGTCGCTGTGGACAAGGGGCTCACCCCGATCTCCATGGCTAAAGAGAACTGGCGCAAACCTGTAGTACTTACTACCGATGACTGCAAGGAGGTATGGCAAAGCATGGAGCTTCACGGACGCTCCTATCTGGCTTTTCAGGAGCCCGGTGTCCGGTGCCCATCTTAGCGTTCTGGCTACGTTTTAGTGACATTTTCGGGGAAACTGAACGTTTCGTCTGTGCAATTATGGACGAATATCTTGACGAATAACTACCGAAGACATAATTTTATTATTACCTATGAAGGACGGGACGGTTGACGTGTGTCGGGCATGCCATGCACCGTCCAGGTTAGTCCATCAGATATTATTATCGGTGTTTGTTCTCGTCTGGCAAACGGCGAGTACTTGCACAGACAGAACCAGGTGGCCAGAATTACTCACCAACAACTTGCTTTGAAATTTAAGTTTGTAGAATCTGAGGTACCCTACTACAATTATGTGCGTTTTAATATCATACAAAACTTGTTTACAACTTTGGACGGCATCTAACAAAAAAAAAAATGCTTTATTGTGATTGGTCACAATATAACATACATTCATAGTAAATGCAATATTTCGCCAAAAAGTGTAACTTTCTATGGAGAATAGGTATTAAAACTTTTTATGTTTCTGAACGAATCTCTTTCTAGTCTATGGCATAAATATGTCAGTCTCTGACGCACGTCATTGTAGTCATTGTACTTTTATCGAAATTTCGTGAGAAAACAGAATTCTCCTCGTATTTCTATCTGCTTTACTAATATGCTGAAACTATGATACATTCATAACACAAAGCATTCTTTTAGACTTATTTCTGAGTTGATGGACTTTTGTTTGTGAGTTCCTAATGATGGCAAATAATCGTATACCTTCTGGGCCGAATACGCCTGGGAGTCAACAGACTCCTACTACACAGCAGGGAATAAAGATATTTATACAGAGGGACTATTCTGAAGGGACTGCGGTGAAGTTCCAGACTCGTTTCCCGCCAGAACTGGAAGATCGAGTAAGTGAAAGTCAGTTGTTTACGCGATGTTTGTGAACCTTGGGTCATGGGCGCGTTCGTCGACTTTCCGAGTGTCTGTGACGCCTAAGAAATTATGTCAACTTGTATTTATTCGTGTTCCGTCTTAAGCTTCAAAGTAATGAGTGAACTGTAGTTTTCTGCACTCAGTGGTACCAGAAGTTCAGTTTAGGACAAATTAATAAAAAAATGGTGAAATCTTTTCCTTGTTTGTGATAAACCTTGTTGCAGTATGATTTTGAGTCAGGAAATCATGCAAAATGGTGTTGTTAATAGTCCCGATTTCTCAAACCCATATTAATTACTAACCTTATTAATAAATAAGCCAATAAAGTATGAACTCAGTGTGACCTACTAAACCATAAAATAATCATATTTAATCAGCTGATGAAGCCGAGGTTCAAAGTTCACTTGGTAACATGATTGTTCACCTACCTTCATGGGGTAGGTTAGAGTAGTTGGATAAGATATAAGTGCTAACATATCTTATAAAGACTGACTGATTTATGCTGGAGTTATATCATTACAGGTTGCGCACTGTAATGATCAGTTCTCCTCCCACACTGATTTTGTGCTCGAATTGTATCATTACAGGTTGCACACTGTAATGTTCGGTCTGCCTCACTCACCGATTAATGCTCTGAACCTTACATTACAACTCTCGGTGAAGGAGCATCTTTAGAGGTCAAAGACTCTTTCAAAGTACAGACATAATTGTGGTTTAGGTGCGCTGATCGCTTTCAGTTTTATTGGTGAAATAATCCCTTAATCTTTCTAAAAAAATCTTCATTAAGTAATTAAAGTGTTAACCCATCACTGGAAATTAATAACTAGGTATTAGCAAGTAAGATAAATATTGAGACAGACGGAAACTAGACGGAACAAATATCAATATATCAATATTTCCATTCAAGAATGGAACAGGGCTGTTAAGTTAATCAGCTAAACAATTTATGACTACTACCCGTCCTTGTCATTTTCATGTGAACAAAGTGAGACGGCAATAGACCTGACACACTACAGGCTACACTGATTTTAGTTTTAATTTATGAATCATTGAGAGTTATTTACTATTGTCTAAAATAAAGTAGCTATTCTGATTCATACTGCAGAGGCTATTGTGATGGATTAATCAATTAATCACGGGTTATTCATTCATTGTTTGTTGTAAATTAATAACTAGGACTACTGTATCTAGAGTAGAAATACATCAATACATTTATGCGTTGAAATTCTTATGTTGCAGGTTTGTCATCCACTGATGAATAAAAACTTTTAAAACAGTTTTTTCTTGTTTTGTAACTTTCTCGTGGCTAAATAATAACAGCCGCACGGGTCGATCGATCAGGTTAAATTACGGTTGCCGCGGTTGGTCAGTGGATGGGTGACCATTCACAGCATATTGAGATCTCTCCGTACCTCGGTCATTTGTAGATTTTTGACAGTTGTTACGGGTACTGAACAGACAGCTGTGCTGCTGGGGAGTTTGTTGCGCCACTTCTTCTTCCCAGCTAAAGCACTAGGAAGTGGTGAAGGGTGGGCGTTTTGGGGGACTGTCTTATGTAATTTTGACGTTCGAAAAGTGCTGATTCTCAGCCTAGTTTGAATAAATGACTTTTGAATTTTGAATTTTTTGAATTTTGGTACTCAAAAGCCCAAGTCTGACCACCAGTCTTACCTAGGGGTATCATGTTATCCAGTTACTTGGTTGTGTAGGTCAGCCGTATATGTAAAATATTGGTATTCAGCTGGATCCGTTTAGACTGGAAGCTGACCCCAAAATCGTTGGGAAAAGGCTAGGCAGATTGATTGATTTTATTTCTTATAAAAATAATAGTTTTTGCCTGCATGAAATTTCTTGTGCCCGCGACCCACTGTGGATCAAAAAAAGGCTCTCGAAGACATTGGAGCTTAAATTTTAAAGTGTCACTTTTTTGCTTGAAATGGCTTCTAATAGCCAATGTTATGCATAAATATATCATAGGATACAATCTGTTAGGCAAATTGGCAACCTTTTTTTGATGGCATCGCCTGCCCGCGCTATTACATTTCGGTTAGCGTTCTTTCTGACTTTTTTTCTTTTTGGTCGGCTCCTAAGGGTCGTAGCGTGATGTTTAATAGCCTATATCCTTCCTCAAACATTGGGCTATCAAATGCAAAAAATATATTTCAAACCCGTCTGGTAGTTCTAGAGATTAGCACAGTCAAACAAACTCTTCAGCGTTATTATTAGTATTAGTAATTATAAAAAGTCGGCAGATGTCGTGGGACACCCGGTTGGAACGGAGTTCCTTTCGCTGTGTCTCAAGTTTTGAACTGAACTGACTTTTTCGGGCGTAACGCTTTTGCGTTACGTGACGATTTCTACACACAGTTTTACTCCTGTCGCAAGCAGCATTAAAGAACTTCGTTCCAATAATATAAAACAGTAAAGGCTTGTGACTTCATACCTTATTTCATATTTGTGCTTTACACACCCACAGAAAAAGCTAGTGAAAAAAAAAGCCACAGAAAAAGCTAGTGCTATAAACTAATTACTAAGTTAAATTTTCTCCAAATTCCAGATAGATCGACAAACCTTCGAGTACACAATGGAGCGGCTGAACGAACACTTTGAAATGGCGGAGACGGCAGATTGCAGTACATACTGTGAGGGCTGCCTAGCCTGTCTCACTGCCTACTTCATTTATATTTGTACGGAAACGCATTATGAAAAGGTTTGTGGTACAATTTTTAATTTACTTCAAAAATCAATCAAGTTTTGAACGTCAAAATTACATAAGACAGTCCCCCAAAACGCCCACCCTTCACCACTTCCTAGTGCTTTAGCTGGGAAGAAGTGGCGCAACAAACTCCCCAGCAGCACAGCTGTCTGTTCAGTTAGAAGAACTTGATTCTACACAATTTTTATATACTTACTTATAGCTTGTTTTAGGATAAGTTCGGGTAAAGTTGTTGGCAGATCAGTTCAGTTCGGGTTTGGGGATGGCAACGCAAATGCGATGTCTCTGGTATGGTAGATGTCCTACGCGGCGGTGACCACTTACAGTCCACCGCACATAAGTGGTAACAATTTGACATTGACGGCACATTTATGTCGTAGCAGTACTGTACTGATGTTGACTGTACCATCAGGTGGACCGCCCTCATTGGTACGGGCGATTTAAAAAAAAAAAACAATTTTTCTTATGTTTTTTGCAATTTGCTGGCCAGTATCAGGTTGTACGTTGATCAAACTATGAGTCGCGATGGTACTAAATATGTATTTAAGTACAGAATTATAGTAATTAGAATCATTAATACAACTCTGAGTTACAATTGACCTCAAATGTCATGATTTTATGAAATAGCCATAATGTGAAATTAGAGCGTTGTATTATTGATTTTAATGACTGTAATTTTGTAAATACATCTATGTTACGGTCGCGATTTTGGTCAGCATACAACCTGAAACTGATCTGCATGTTTCATAAAACGCAAAAAAAAAAAACAATTTCGCGAGCTATCTCAGCGCACGAAGGCGACGATTTTTTATCGCGCATTGGATTTTAAACTCTCGGTATTAAGCCGAGCATTGAGAATCCGAACGGATGCATCCAGCGCGTCAAAAAACACACTGTTTGATTTTCAACTCTCGGCGCTAAGCAGAGCGTTGAAAATCCAGTGCGCGATAAATAAATCGCCCGTGGGTAAGAGGGCTAATCGTTTACCACCCAATAAAATTTTAAAAACTCTCACCAAACGTGATAGCAAAATAGCATGCGTCATGACACGACACGACACGAGCACGTGAACGGTCAGTGAGATTGTAGGTAATTATTTAAACTACTCTATGTTTGTATTCAAAACGACCATTCTCACGCAACCATCTGAACCTTGCCTGAAGATTATAGATTCTTATTTCAGTCGTCATTTTGTAATTTGTAATGGAGGGCATTCACGTTAGTTTTTTTACATAAAGCCTTTAGTAAGCAATTGCAATGTTACTTACCTCATTACATTGATTGCTGAGTTGTATGAAACTCACGGCATTATTCTAATTTCAACGTTACTAGAACTAAAATCGTGAATGTGCTCCTTCGGCATAATTCGCCACAGTTCGGGCGACAAAATCGAATATTTAGCCGCCAGGCTGTGCCGAATATTGCTGACTCGAAAATATTTGTAGCACCCCTTATGTTTTCTTATTAGTTTTCTGTAAACGAAAAAAAAAAAGAAAATCAGAATATTCTATCGCAAAAATATTGCTATTGTGGAAAATAGATTTTGTTTCTTAATTGTGGTAGAACACGGCACTGGTTGATTACTAGGACAAAAACTAGTCATTAGTCATAGTGCATACAATGTGCCCAGATTTTATGAATTCTATGATGCATACATTGCTAAAATCAAACTGTGGTTTGTTCAAATTGTGTCTGAAATTGATGTTTATTTGTTTCGCCTCGTCGCTGAATTCATACGAATAAAGGCGCGGTTTCACGGCCTGTTGAGGCCTGTCGCGGCCCGTGTTGAGCATGCCCACCACAGGCTTCATCAGATCGACGGTTCCCACGGCCTGTCGGCCTGGCCTGTGAGAAAGCGGGACCGCAGCATAAGTAGTCTGCTATTTAGAACAAAATAATGCAAGATGTGTCGTGGGACACCCGGTTGGAACGAAATTCCTTTCGCTGTATATTATGTACTAAATAACAGGCACAATGACATAAATTAACAACGTTTGAGAGTAACTAAGTAAATGAAGAAAACCGTACCACCGTACAATCAGTCTGCTCCAGCTGCTTCCAGTCTAACCGAATGTAGCTGAATACCAATAGTATTTTACACGGATCGACTGCCTATCTGACCTCCACAACCCAGAAAATGTAACCGTACCACCGTACAATATTTAGCAAAAAACGTTTTCGTTTGGGGAACCCCTTTAATCTGTGAAAATTTCAACCATCTACTTATATAGATTCATGAGATATAGCCGGCTGATAGACAGACAGACGGACGGACAGCGGCACTTTTCTGGTACGAAACCCTAAAAAAGAAAACATAAAAACACACATGCTACAGCAAATGTATCGTGACGGTAAAAATGTTACACATTTTTCGGTGTAGCATCCGCCAAGTGCGAAGAGTATACTTACGATAAGAATCTTCGTTCCAAAAAGTTCGAACAAATCTTTTCAAGATTCTCCTTTTTAAATAGCCACATACAAATTATGTTTTAATTTATAAGATCCTAACACTTTTCTAACATGCCAATTTTTTCCTCCACAGCACCTAAGAAAAGTATCAAAATTCATAGCGACGCAAAACGAAAGAGTGTACAACCCTCGCGGTATTCACATCACAGACCCAATCCTCCGGGGTCTACGGGTCATAGAGCTTACGGTCATAGATGTCCCCAACTGCCAGAGTCCGACTGGGAACTCCAACTCCCAGATGAGGCATACATGACCACCACAGGAAAATAGGGAGTTCTTCATGTAACCAACAAGACTCTTCTTGATGTAAGGATTTGGCTCTTATGTGGTGAGGAATAAGGTTTGCTTTTCTGTGTTCTTTTTTCGGGGTGCTGTCGAATATTTTGTGCAGTCATTTGTTTTTGAGCGAATGATTGTGCAAGATTTTTGACTGGTGATTGTTTTTTTTTTCTTTTCTCAGGAAGTGTTTATTTTGTAGTTTATTTTGGCAAATGATGATAATTATACTTCATAGAGTATAATATTTACTGAATGTAAATATACTCAATTTGACATGATTGCCTTTGAAGGCAATGCTGCTTTTGTAAACGGGGCACTGTATTATTATTTGACTGGTTTACGTCAAGTAAAGCTATATTCGATTATGTAATTTCATGTTTCAAAAGCTGATCAAATAATGATATCTTGAAATTTTGTAACAAGTTGGACAATGTATCGGTGAAACTTACCTGGTGGGAGGCGGTATAGGGAAGGCCATGGAGGTATCCATGGACCTCCATGGCTTTCTAGAACCGAAATAACTATTGACTCTGACTTTAACACTTCCCTATACCGCCTCCCACCAGGTAAGTTCGCACGGACAACTTTTTAACGCGACGATTTTTTTGGCGCTCTGGATTTTCAACTCTTGTTGAGCCGAGCATTAAGAATCCAACAGTGTGTAGTGTATCCCAGCACGTAAAAAAAATACACTGCTGGATTTTTAAGTCTCAGCGTTGAAAATCGAGTGCGCGATAAAACATCGCGGCGGGAAAGAAATCGCCCGTGTAGGTACAAGGGCTAAAAACGAGTAGCGCTATCCTGTTCGCGCGCTGGAGTAAGGACAGCCCCTGTTTGTCAACATAATGATTGCTAATGGAAACCACACACAAATCAACAGGCAGTCCAACAGTTTTAATTTAGCTAATTATAAAACACGCCTTTTGTGGTAATGATAACATGAAATTACATAAAGTACAGTAAAAATATTATCTGATGCAGATAAATATCTGATAATATCATATTTCCTTAGTGACGCATTCTTTTGAGTTTCTCAAACATTTGACAAATCCGTCAGATAAGGTATCAGCCACACTATTGAAACAAGAATTAGATTATTTTTATTTAAAAAAATCGTGAGGACGAAAAGTGTGAAAAATAGGAGCTAAATTCGTATGTCATCGAGATCAATTTTTATAAAGTTTATATTATAGACTGTCTCTTTCCAATTAAAATTTCCTTCGAGTCATAGTGTATTGTATAAATGTGTAGAGAGGACCACCGTGTGGTTTTCTATAATGAACGTAATTTTTATACTTAGCTGAATTGTTTTAAAACTTCCACGGTCGCTAACAGGGAGGTTGGAAAGTAATGGGACAACTTTTGGCGAAGTTTTTAGCAAAAAAATCCGCCGTAAAAGTGTGACTTGTATGAAGGCTCAGGCAAGGCGACAGGTGAGACGCGACTCTGGTGGAAAAAAATCTATGAAAACTTCATTGAAATGATTCTACCGGAGTCGCGTCGCGCCTGTCTGCGGTAGCCTTGATTGGGTACAATATGTTGTATATAGCGTTATGTTCCTGATTCTTATATCAATTATGAAATGTTGAAGATCTATTGTAAATTCCAATCGCCAACTGTCATTATTTGATTATGTATGCCCTTCACACTACAAATAACAAAAATACAAGGTCATCCACCATTACTTTTTAATTCCCTTTCCCATTGCTAGATCACTCCAAATAAATTAAGTACATCAAGACTAAAAGTGACTCAATTTTGGATCTATTGACTGATTTTAATTTAATTTTCGTTAGCATGACAGAACTCCTTTTGCCAAATTGTTCTTCCAATGTGTATGAAGAATGTTGTTGTAGATTATTTTTATTAAATATTAATGTATGTAAGACTCGGTGGCTTACTAACCTAGCGTAGAGAAATGTACTAGCATTTATGATTTTCGTTTCTTGCTGTCATAATTATTATTACAAAAAATATTAACCTGTCTGAAAACAACTGAAAAATATATAGATATTCTGTAAAAATCTCACCACACCTCATGCTGGCATCAGTTTACTATTGCCAGGTGAACTGTTCAAACTAACTTCACTTAAGAGCGCTAACACACTGGGACGCCATGGCGACGTCGCTGGCTACGTATCTAAACAATTAGTATTTAAATTTATGACAGATAACTCACTTGGCTTCGGTCTGACGACGTCACTAATTTGGAAGCGTAGCCACGACCGACCGGCCCCTACGAGCGCACTGGGACGCCATGGCGACGTCGTCGCCGGCTACGTATCCAAACAATTCGTATTGAAATGTATGGCAGTTAACTCACTTGGCTACGGTCTGGCGACGTCGCCAATTCGGAAGCGTAATCACGACCGATCCGCCCCTACGTGGAGGATAATCTGGCGACGCATAGCCAAGTCGCCAGTATTTTGTATACAAGTAAGTTACGCCTACTCGCCAGGATGGACGCCCGCGTGTTACTGGCTACTTATTTGTCAACCTTATTTGGCTACGGTAGGTAGTCAGAGGCAGCCATGGCTACGTAGCCAGCGACGTCGCCACGGGGTCCCAGTGTGTCAGTGCTCTAAGTTTTCACAGTGAGATTTTTACAGAATTGATCGTCTGGTCTTTGATTGATTTTAACCGTGTTGCTGCATTAAAAATGAAGTATGTTTTGTATTAACAGATAACAATATATAAAGGCTCTCGTAGACACGATGCGACACGATTCTGGTAGAATAATTTTCATGAAGTTTTCATATAAATTGTTCTACTAGTCACGTCGCGCAGTCTCGTCGCGCCTGTCTGCGGCAGCCTTAATAATGTTTTATTACAAAGCGTCATCCATAAACGGTGACTATAAAGAACACGAAAATATATTTTGTAGGTACAATATTCGTAAGTAAGATAACTCGAGTCGATAACAAAAATAGGTGAAATGATAGGCGATATAACAAACTGTGACAGAGCGATTAATATTATATCTATCTAAAATATCGTGCCTTTCTCATTTTATCTATGAACTTATCAATGCTAGTACATTTAGGGCGAATTTCTCCAATGAAACTGAACGCGCTCAACACATTTAAACCGCGTTCATGAGCTGTCAATGTCAAATATTTCTCGACAATTATGACACTGACAGTTCTTGAGCGCGGCTTAGATGTGCTAATCGCGTTCCGTTTCATAGTTGAAATTCGCATTCTTAGTCTTAGTTCATGTGGGTGCGATGTTATTCAATAATTGTATGGATAAATAGTTTTTTATAACATTTATTATTTAATTTTAGAACGGTTATGCATTCCATGAAAGATATGTGCAGTAAGTAATGTTTAACGATTTTGGTTACGATGTGAAATACGTGTTTTCCATACCTAAGTCAGTATTTAGTATGTCGTTCTAATATTTTACGTGTTAAATATCCTTCTGGTATGTAAGACTAAATCGTTTTTAGATTATTTTATTAAAATAACAAATATTTTCTATAAGTGAACAATTTGTTTAAATAATAATTTAAAGTAACAATATCCCAATACTTCCTCATAACCATTTGAACCTTAAACCACATGAGCTAAGACTCAATATTGTGATTCAGTTGTAGGGGCCATAACAGCCGAAAATATTGTGAATAACCGAAATACACTTATCGTTTATTTTTGTAAAAAAATATGACCCAATATGGCTCCTATTATACGTTGTATCTTCATTATTAGTACTAATTATAAAGCTATTCACTAATTGAATCGTTTTATGTGAAAATTAAATTTTAATACTATTTATGATTGGCGATAAGTTTTGTGTAGCGAAAGTCATCTGTCCCACCACCGATGAGGAAGCGAGTAGCTGTCAACATTTTTCTCGCTCAAGAAACGTACAAAAGATTGTAGGTCCCGTGTAAGTAAAAGAGACACATATATTTATAGTTGGTTTCTGACTTTGACGTTTGTAGTAGCTACAAGAGATAACAAAGAGAGTACTCGGTCAGCGACGCTCGTTGATAGAAACTCATGTTTGGAACATACGCAGACCAGCGAGTAATCGCTCGTCGCCGACACGCACTCGCTGCTCGCCAACTTGTTTTCAGTCGCTAGCTCTGCTAGCTTCTCGTTAATCGCCGGCGGTGAGACAGATGCCAGAATCGACTTATTCTTTAATGTGTCGATGTTGTACATAATATAAATTACGTTCTAATACATCTCAAAATATGAAATATTTATTTTGTTGTTTACAGAGAATTTGGTTAGATTTTTGCGTGTACACCCGACCGATTTGATTTATGACCCACTTCAATGTGGGGCGTACTGTAGGGAAGTATACCTCTGCCTAGCACTTGAGGGATTATGGGCGTGGCATTATGTTATTTTGTAATATCGATAAAGTTAAACAAGACCATATTTACAGCAACTGTGTCGTTTGGTCTAGTGGTCGCCGGCGCTACTCCTGAGTATGAGGCTCGATGATAATAGGCTCGCCCCCAGTTACATGGGACTTTAACATTACTGGCGAGATGTGGGTGTACTGCACCTCTGCCTGAGGCTCCGAGGTATAGAGGCGTGATGTTATTCCCCCTACGCTTGCCAAATATCAAAAAGGTTTGAGACAAAATGTCATCGGTGGGTCAGACTTCAAAATGGTCGTGTATACTTTTCTGTAATAATTTAATCTATTTGGTTATAGAAAATTGTGACTGTGTCCGCCTTTACTCTTGAATTGGTTATAGTTTAATGTGCAGTGTGTTTAATATAAGGTACCTACACAATGTCACCGAACTCACTGTTTGTACTAGACTAATTCGTGTGCTGCACTGAACATCGTGTCTTAACATTTTACTGAATTGTATAGTCGATCTTTTAGTTGCTTTATCATTTTGTCAAAAAAAAAAAACAATCTACTTCGCCTATTCCCAATTATGTTGGAGTCAGCTTCCAGTTTAACTGGATGCAGCTGATTACCGAGCGACTGCCTATCTGACCTCCACAACCCAGTAACTGGGTAATACGATACCCCTTGGTAAGACTGGTTGCCAGACTTGGGTTTCTGACTACCCGTAACGACTGCCAAAGATCTACCAATAACAGCCGGAACCAACGGCTTAACGTGCTTTCCGAGGCATGGAAGGGTCTCGATATGTCACATAATGGTCACATTGGTCACCCATCCACGAACCGACCGCGGCACTTTTGACAACAAGTCCCAAAATTGAAACTATCTAACTGTCACATGACAAACAGATCTTCTCGTTTTAAGATATGCAAGTGATATTAACCCTAGGGCGATAAAGCAATAACGAGGTCGACTATACAAAGCTCACGCTGAATGTACTCAAAGCAATACCCTAATTGCGTAATGCACGATAAATCAGAATCTGAATAGTTTGCTAATCATTAATGAAACAGATTGCCAATCCATTGCTTCATAAGTTCGACAAAAATTTCTGCTCAATAACGTGAGTAACGCAATGAATGTTGATGAACTGTCAAAATGAAACAAATTAGTCGTAATCGTTTACGAAAATGTGTTACGTAATTAGATAGCTGGTTTGATTTCCTCACAAATGTTTTCCTTCACCGATTAGCTAAGTTTTCTTGAATATTTATTATTCACGTTTTTAAATGCACACTTGAACAACTGGTTAAACTAAGACCAGTAGAAAAAAAAAATTGCGATGGAAGAAACATCACACTGTTTTGTGAACAAATTTATGGCAAAGATTATTGCCTTGGTTTGATTTAAGCTACATGGTATTCTATTAAATTTGTTATCTACTATACTCTGGCCATTACAAATGCAAAGTAAGAGTCATACATCACGTTTATCGAACCTCTCGCTCGCACTTACGACCCTTAGGGCTTTCTCACACGCGAGTTATCAGCGAACAAACGCCTTGTTCAACGCTCTCGCTGCGTGTGCGTAGCGAGCACGCTACGTATGCGCAACGTATTCGCCGCGTTTGCGTAACGAGAGCGATTGATATGAGTGAGCGAGACAAGCGAGTATACAATATTGTGAAACGCTGCGTGTAAGTCGCGTAGTCGCGGTTATCTTGCTTCGCACTCGCGAGCACGTTCACAAATAGCCGCGCTGGAAACACGCTGGCAAATCGTCAATGTGATAACACTCTTTTGGAGCAGTGCTAGTTTTGTGCGTAATTTTGCTATTATTATTGACATATTGATTTATGACTCTTAATTTCGCGTTTGTAATGGCCCTAGTGTAACATAAAACTTTGTATAAAAATTTTCTGACTAATGCTAAGGCCGAAACGATGGTAGGAAATTCTTAAAGAAATGTTCCTCTTATAGCAACGTCAAAAAGTCATAATACTAAATAGGCGGTCGTAAAATTACTGTGTATAAAACTGAACAGTAATCGTTTGAAAATGTAGTTTAAAATGAAACCAGAGCTAATAATAGTTTTGTATTGTGACAATGTTGTATGCAAGAATGAAATTCTATTACGTAAATAACAAGTTATACCTATATATTCATTTATGTCTAGATTATTGAACATCCGACACTTTTAAAAAACTAATAACAAATTGGATTTTTAGTACCACTCTTTTATCTCATTCAGGTCACAATCTATGATGGGCTGATGTTCAGCGGTGCACTGTACTGTAAACTACTAAAGAAAAAAAAAAACCTACGATAAAATACCTCTAAATTGACATACTATGTAGTCAAGCCCTAATGATATGACTTGTGTAGTTCAGCATTTATTTCATATTTATTATTACTTCTTAGGATAGAATTCACAATTATTTATAATTATAATATAGAAACACCCTGTATTTCTCTTTTCTTTTTAATAATACCTGCGAGATTTGTTTTTATTTTGTTTAGGAAAAGAGTATAGATGTTCAGAATGTGATTGCAATCAAAATGATTACAATACGGCCGACGAATCATGGCCGGTCTGACCATAAGCTAGCTTTATTAGAAGTTATTTTCTATTCTATTTGTTTCCTAAAAAATGTTATTGCGCAAAGTTTGGACCGGCCATGATTAATCGGCCAAATTATTCTTACATAACTAATGTAAACATGTCTCACATCTGTCATCAATATAATTTATTACCTAGATGTGTATAAATTAAAATAATTATAGACTGTACGTAATTTCGCTTCCGTTTTCAACATTAATTTAGTGTTCAATGGAAGCATTTTGTCATTTTTATACGAGAAAAATGATTTGTTAGTTTATGGTGCATCTACAGGACTTTAAACTATGTTATAAGGAAATAAAGGGTAGAATTTAATGTGAATAGTTTTATTTTTGTTTTGTGTACAAAGTTACTGGTACCCATCTATCAAATAGCCCACGGACCCCAAAGTTCGGCCGCCGCTTTTTCGGCTATTTTTCAAATATTGATTCCAACTACCTTCATTTCCTAAACGGAAAGTTCTGTAGATGTAGTAAATATTCTAGCAAAAGAATTAACACTAGTATAGAATGTAATATCAAAAGTGTTATCACATAATTTTGCATGTAACTAGGCATATTATGTATAAAATGCACAGATAAAAAATGATATTAGATTATAAATGTTGCTAACAAAAAAAGTTATGTGTGTTAGAATTAAGTTATAGAGTATATTGTAAAATTTACTATGACTATTAATAAATAATTGGAATTATGTATGTGAATATTTCTTTTTATAATAAAATTATTTAAAAATATTATTTTTTCCTGAAAAAAATTAAAAGTTCCTTCACCAGCACGCATTCTAAAGTTTATAACACGTTTATAGGTCGCTATTTTGTTTAAACCAGCAGTGAACCAATTTTGGACCTGTAGTACGGCGTTATTTACGTCGTCGAAATTTGTATCACGTCTATCTACCTTAAAAATTAAGGTAATATCCTCAGCAAATAACACCATTTGTGGTTGATTTAAAAAAAAAGTAATGGACCCAATTTCGAGCCTTGTGGCACACCCATTTTTACTTTTAAACCTCGTGAATTGATACCGTTTATTTGGACTTGTTATTGTCTATCATTTAAATTAGATTTTACTAAATTGAGCGCAAGTTTTCCAAGTCCGTAATGCTCAAGTTTTCCAAGTCCGTAATGCTCAAGTTTTAAGAGTAAGGGTTCGTGATCGATGCAATCAAATGCCTTGGAGAGGTCACAAAAGATTCCTATGGCGTCTTGGGCATCTTCCCACGCGTTAAAAATGCGTCTTAATAAGGTTCGAAGTCGATTCTTGCAGGTCTCCTCTTCAGTGGAAACGCACGCTAATGCCTTCTCGCATAGGTACACCTATTACGAATCCCTCTATATGTATAGGTACCATATACCTACTCCATAACATATTACTATACTGCCCTTTCTTTGGTATTGTTCGTCGAGTCGTTGAGCTCCTTAAGTTCCGAGTTGAGCTACACATACGAGCCGTTACCGACAAATACGAGCACTAACTAAACCATCTCAGACATTAATCTTTCATAATCATTTATTAAATGTACAGACGCCAGCAGGTCAACCTACCCGAAACTGTCAAATTTCCCTAATCAAGTTTGAACCTTATGCTTTAGTGATAAAGTTGAAAATCTATTAAAGAAATTTGACAGATTGTAGTAGGTTGATGTGCTGGCGTCTGTACAATAAGTATTGGTACAGTGTTTTTCTTATAGTCGGTAAGAAGTTCATAATACAAAGTCTAGAGAAATTTAATATTACTGTATAATATTTATGTCCAATGGCATGCTTTAAATGTTTATATTATTATTTTTTATCATACATTAATTATTAATATTATCGTTACATTAATTTATTAACTAATTATTAATATTATTTATAAATTAATTTATGGAATAAAATCGTTTTTCCAGTAGCCATAATTTTAACTTTATAAAAATATAAATTATTACGTAGGCTCTTTAAAGTTCTTTGGTATTTTGTTATAGATAAGTCCACACATATGATAACAGTTCTTTTTATACAGACACGTTCTTGGAGCCCTAGGCAAAACTATTCTATCTGGATCTCTTACTTTTCGAGGGCAATGTCTTGATCCTTTTCCAACAGGTCAAAGTGCCGTCGGACAAATTTAGCACATTCTAAAATATACATAGATACTGGGTAATGTAAGGAGTTTTAATTTTAGAAACAATGGTATACAAGATTCCCATGGTGGAATGCAATAAATGGCTCGAATGCATTTTTTTGTACCCTAGAGACTTTATCAGCGTCTGTTGAGTTACCCCATAGTATAAGGGCGTATCGTAGAGTCGAAGCAACGCAGCCGTGATACGCAGTCAACATCGTACCTACTCTGCGAACATGTCTTTCGCAGTGTGTAGAGAACATAAAGGAATTTGTTTAATTTGTTTCATACTTTTGTGTGGTTTCCATGAGGAGTTACATTAACTCCTAGAAAAGTAGCTTCCTCTGCCTCTATTAAAGGTTGTCCATTATTATTACCATCTTGTTGCGGTCTGACTTATTCTTATAATATAAAACGCAATGAGCGTTTACGTTTACTACTAATTCTTAGGCCTTTAGCTATCCATTTGATTGTCTTACATTTGTTTGTCATTGTAATTCTAACTTTATTGAAACATAAATTATAAAACAATAGAAACAATTCCTGAAAAGATTCATAAGCCGAATTAATGTTAAGTTGGCTATAAACTTCTGAAAAGTAAAGTTTAGACAAACATTCCTTGAATTTAAGGATAATTTCTAAACGATAGTCTCTTTTAAAAATATAGGTAGTTCTGTTGAGGAATTTCCTTATATTTGACACTTAACATTTGTGCCGTATTGTGGTCAGATATATCCCAATGCATAAGCTCACCTTTGGCAAGTATGATATGGTCGATGCAGGTATTTCGCCGCGTTGGATCAGTAATATGAAAAATTAAGTTATAATTTGCAGCCAGATCCTGAAGATCCTTAGTTTTGTTATCTGGTTTTAAGGTGTTTACATTTTTATCGCCTACAAGAATAACTTTTGTCTTTTTATATTTGTGGTTCATGTAGAAAAGTACTGCACCGAGTTTCATAACTAATAAAGAAAAATCAGAACTTGGCGTTCTATATATAAACCTATTATGAAAATTTTATGTGAAGGTAATTCCAAGCCGCAATATTCAAAGTGTGTATCAAGACTGTGTTCCTTGAGGAAGGACCATTCTTTGTGATTCATGCCTCGTTTGCCAAAATTGCAACATCTTCCCGCTTTTGTTTAATTTGTCTACAATAAGAAACTGCCAAATCATAACCAGACACTTTAATAAGACACTCATTAGGTACCCTTATCAATAAATGTTTCGGTCAAGCAAATAATGTCGGTCTCGGTATTTTGTAAATATAGGTTAGATAACTGTATTTCTAAATCATAACGTCTCCTCAAGACACCTGCTACATTTTGATGAAATACTCTCAAGAAGTTAGTCACGAAAAAACTCGTCTGTATTTGTACTAATTTCTATAATAACTTGCAACATATTATGTTGCAAGTTATTAGTGAAACAGAACAAAATATTATTTTGTTCTGTTTGCGTACTACAATCTACATTTTTTAGTTTAGGACGATTTGAACATTCATTTATTTGATTAACCTGTATGTTTTGAGAGTATTCTTTGTTTTCTTGCCTCACAGTATTTTTCCCATTACATTTAGAAGTTGTTTTGAAATTAATAAATTTAAGGTTGTAGTCTATTTGCTATAGAGTAGAATTAATCTGCTTACAAAAATCATACTTAGTCAACTGTAAGCTGTCGTAAAAGTCAATAAAATTGTAATTTTTGTACTGGTAACTTACAATCATTAGCATTTCATTAATTTTAGATTCATTTAAATGGACAATATTATATAAATGGCAAAACATGCAGATCTATCTGTTTATTTTAAGACGTTGCACATATTATTTGATGTATACTCATGTTTTACAATAAATATGTTCTATTCTATTCTATTGGTCATACATGGCCCTCATATGGTCTGACCAAGAGTATGTCTGGATTTTAAAAGAGACTGTGACCTCTGAGTTTGCTTCGGTCTTTCTTCTCAGAGTAGTCGGTTAAGAAACACTGAACAGTTTGATCTAGCTTTAGAACAAGACGAGCAAAAATGTTTTTTTGAACAAATTTACAGAAATAAATATCATTTAACGTAATTTATGTACCTACTCAAATAAGTAGGTACCTATCTTAAATCCCTTAGTACTGAAACATCTCAAAGAAAGAAAAAGCCGAAGTAATTACAGGGGTCGTAAACAAAAACAATTGAGTCTTTACGACATTCGGGAATGCGATCTGACGCGTTATTCCCGGAGAGGCCGTAAACATTCGGTTTATGTACCTAATTACATGGGTTTATTACTTGGTAGGCTGGCGGGGTCGCGGACGCGGGTTTTGGGGTGGAGTATGGGATTCTGTCGTAGGCTAGATCTATCTAAGCTTTCAGTAAAAACCCACCTACACAATAATTTTTTTAACTGAACAGACAGCTGTGCTGCTGGGGAGTTTGTTGCGCCACTTCTTCTTCCCAGCCAAAGCACTAGGAAGTGGTGAAGGGTGGGCGTTTTGGGGGACTGTCTTATGTAATTTTGACGTTCGAAAAGTGCTGATTCTCAGCCTAGTTTGAATAAATGACTTTTGAATTTGAATTTATGGTTGAACAAGATTTAGGCACCTATTGCTCATTGAACTCATTGAACATTTGAAGTTTGGTTTTAGGATTTTCGGGACTATTCCACTTTACCCCACTAATTTGACCACCAGTTGGTCAAAGTTGGCACGTTAGCAAGTTTGGCACGGTTGGCGCAGTGGTTAAGCGATTGACTGCTGCGCTGCGTGTCGCGGGTTCGATTCCCGCACGGAACAAATATTTGTATGACCTACAATTAGTTGTTCCGGGTCTGGATGTTTGTGTATGTGAGCTTAAATGTTTGTAAACGCACCCACGATACAGGAGACATTCCTAGTGTGGGGCAACGTTTAAAAAAAAAAAAAAAAACAAAAAATAAAGTGTAATGTTAACAATTTTGCTGTCCACTGTGTCCTATACTAATTGATCCGACTGGGGCAAATTACACTCGCATGAACTGTTGAGTTCACTTTTACCATTAGGGCTGGCACTGTTGGATTTAATAGAATCAAAATCAATCTGCCTAGCCTTTTCCCAACTATATTGGGATCGGCTACCAGTCTAACCGGATGCAGCTGAATACCAGTATTTTACATAGAGCGACTGCCTATCTGACCTCCACAAGCCAGTAACTGGATAATACGATACCCCTTGGTAAGACTGGTTAGCAGACTTTCGGGCTTCTGACGACCCATAACGACTGTCAAAGATCCACGAATGAGAGCCGGGACCAACAGCTTAACGTGCTTTCCGAGGCACGGAGGAGTCTCGGTATGTAAAGATGGTCACCCATCCACAGATCAACCCCGGCAAGCGTAGCTTAACCTGATTGATCGACCCGTGCCGTGCGTTCTTTCCTGGTTTTAATAGAATATTATGGCGAAAATAAACAACAGTTGTCCTTAAAAAACTATTCGTACGAGACAACCAAGGCAATTTTGGATAGTAGATAGGTACCTACCCCTGCTCGATTTCAAGACTTCAGGTGTGCTGCTTTATTCTGTAAAAACATGAAAAAGTAGGTTGAAACGGGAAAATTTTAAGTTAGCTGTCAATAGTGTCAACAGCATCTAGCATCAGATGGAATTACTGAGCTCACTTCACCTAAGTTTTATTTTTACAAAATAGCACTGGTGATCAAAGAAACAAAAGATCACATCAAAATCCATTAAATAGCATCGATTTTGCGATAAGAAAGAAAAGAAAGAAAGAAAATACGTTTATTCTGCACAAACAAAACGCACATTTAAATAAAATAAAAATACAAAATACACAATACAAAAGTAGCCAAAAGCCTCGTATTTAGCCAACAAATAAACGCTATTTAAAAAATTGATTCTTCATCGGTTGATGTCAAGGCCACAGACAAAGACAATATTGCGTAATTACTGTAACAACATAACGCATTTTAATAATAATTTAATATTTTTTTATTAAAATTAATATTACAACTCATCTATCCTAAACAAAAACACAATGTACAGAGTTTGGAGCATTTTAAAGATAGATCGAGTTAACGACGATGTCTGTGCTAGTATTAACTGTGTTGTGTGTGGCCTTTCTCCTACAACCATGATTTGCTATAGTAATAATATAATGATAAAAATAGTTCTCATACAAATTAACGCTCATTTTAAGTTGAATCAAAATAATAAAATTGAATTGAAAATTGAATTGAAAATTGAATTGAAAATTGAATTGAAAATTGAATTGAAAATTGAATTTAAAATTGAATTGAAAATTGAATTGAAAATTGAATTGAAAATTGAATTGAAAATTGAATTGAAAATTGAATTGAATTTTACTTTAATAGCTCATTCATAACAGCGTCCCCATTGTATCGAGAGGCGTAAGCAGTTATCAAAATTAAATATTCCATTCATACTACGAGTCAAATCATTCATAAATGCTGACGCCCTCTAGGAGCGAGTGGCACAAACAGAAAGGCACACTCTTACATTGATTCTGCTACTCACCAACAGAGGGCGCTATTTTGTACTTATATCAGTCACGATCAGTCACAACTTATGTGAAGTCAGCTGTCCATAGTGTCAATCCTTAGCATTAAGTGCAATGAGAGCTCACTTCAAGCTCAGTGTTCTCCAGCAGGACCTCACGCTTTTGGGTTAGCTGCTCAGCGTAGCGCTTGCGACCACTAGACCAATGAGAGAGTCAGAAATTGAATCATAATTATGCAAAAAAATACGCAGAATTTTGCAATTTAAAATACTTATTTTATAGGTACTTAATTAATAGAGGACGCTGGCCGCACAGCTGCTGGACTGCACAAGTCAATTTGGGCTGGCCACATCTGTCGCATGTCGGAGCAGTTATACGCAAAAACCTCAGTGGATCCCAATAGGACGAATCGACTACGCAGCAGGCCCAGAAAGAGATGGCGGGATGAGCTGGACTCCTTCTTAAAGCATTGGCCCGCAATCGCAGTAGACCAGGAAAAGTGGAAAGAGAGAAGGCAGGCCGTGGCCCTACAGTGGGCAACACAGGCTTATAATAAAAATATATTAATAGGTACCAGTAGCGAAATAAGGTACTTACATATATGTATTTTAAAGTTGGAGACGCAAAATCGACCGTCATTATTTCATTTTTTTAAATTTAAGTAGGTAATTTTACTTAAATAAAAAAAAGAAACATTAACCGACGTTCTTGCGTCTCCAACTTTTAATATTTAAACAGCAAGTGGGCGAAAGGTATGATTATAAAAAAAGTTATTACGTCAAAGAAAATTGTAAGTATTTGAGTATGAATTAGAAAAGCTTTAAAACGAAGTCATGGAAATGGACTAGAGCAGTCGTGGCCCAGTTATTTATTTCATCACCACTGCTTTCAAAACTACTTGTTACCCTTTTTCACAGACTGTAGGTGAATACTTGTAGACACTTGCGGACTCGTTGAGAACCGCACGGAGACTGGGGATGCCCCGTCAGGTGGCGGACGTGACGTCATGAATCGCCTTTTCAAATTAAATAAAACCGGCCAAGAGCGTGTCAGACCACGCACAATGAAGGGTTCCGTATTTGGTATGAATTTATCTCAAGAACTTACTTAACATAGTAGTTGAAAAACATGTTCTCCTATACATTCCAATCGCAAATGTAAGTTTGTACTCACAATATTGAGAGATTTATCATATTATTTTTAAGACTTCTTATAGGTTTTCCTGCAATCTATAAGTAAATGACCATTCTCTGCATTCTTTTTCAAAATTTATAGGCTCTGCGATTTTTCGATGGCTTGGTTTCGGCTCTGCAGTTTCGAGGAAAAGGCAGGAATGATCAATTTTCATAAATTTTCTTATATATCTTTAAAAGTAATTGTTATAAAATGAAACAATATATTTGAAATCCTCACAACAAGCCCTTTCATTTGATATGTCACACTGCAAAACTTTTTTTTTAATTTTTAATTTGCCCCCGAAAAGTGACCCCCATATTCAAAATTAATTAATTTATGTTACGAGTCCGTATTTGGGTCACAGAAATTCATATATGTACCAAATTTTAACTAAATTGGTCCAGTAGATTTGGAGCAAATCAGCAGGCATTGTGACAGGTACAGGCAGGTGACCTATAAGGGTAGGTACGGTTTTTTTCCTGTTGAGTAACATTCGTGAAAACTCAGATGGCAGCTCACTTCACCTAAGTTTTCACGATGAGATTTTTACAGAATAGACCGGCTGTTTCTTATAAGACCCCAAAATACTGGTCACTCTATAGCTTATTCAAATATTCATACTTACAAGTCCCTTCACAAAAGAGACGGTTTCTCAAACTCTAGATATTAATATTAATAAGTTGCGGCCATTTTCCCGCTCGGTAGGTACTGTTTTCTTTTTAATTTCTTGAGACAATGCGCGATGGAGGAGGGAGGGCAGTTCTTTTTATTGTTAATGGTGTTTTCAGAGTGCTGTGTTATTGTGAATTTCCGTCTACACAGTTATATATACATGGCATGTATTCATGGGTGTGTATTCATTGAAATTTTTTGATTAGCGTTTGTTTTTTTTTTTTGTTTTTGGGTGGGAAATTTTCAAATAACTTGTCCCGCTCTGGGCGGAGCGGGAGGGCGTGTCAGACTCTTATTGACTAAAACCCACCCGTGTTCCTTCAGTTGCCTGTACGTTGCCAGGGACCACGGATCCGTTTCGGACTTTCCCGCAACCCCGGCAGGCATCGGTCCTATCAGACCCCTTCAGTTGTGCTGACATCTCGTTGAGGCGCGCGTGGAACACAACGCGCCGTCGACCCAGGCCTGGTACTTATCGGACGGCGAGCTACCCATTGCTCATCGTCCGCAAGCCCGCGCCTAAGATGGCCGGGAACCGGCCTGCGATTTCCGACGCCCAGGGCGTCTCCTGCGGCGGCTAGGGGCGTGAGGGCGCGAAGTTTGCCTCTCGCTCACGCGTTTCGCTTCCTCTTTCACGAGCATTACTACTTTGCAGAAGGAGCCGTCACCTCCTTGACCTCCAATGCCCTCTCGCTCCATACCATGGCCTGGACCAGGGCCGAACGCGAGAGATCCCCGCCACCAATCGCCTCCACGAGGACACGGCGATGCTCTGCCCAAGCCGGGCAGACCTCCACCGTATGCTCCACCGTGTCCTCCGGGAGCGTTTGTGACCTTGCTTTAATTTTTTTTCCATAAAATTAAAATTTAATTACATGAAAAATATTAAAGATATAATTATCCCCTTTTAAAGTAAATTTTCGAAAAAAAAACATAAATATTAAGAAAAATACGGGCGGTCACATGCCCATGGGCGGCATTGTTTGTTCTGTGCATGGATGGAACCTTACAATGAGTGACAGTGTGTACCTATTATACCTACCTCTGCCTGCCCTTCGTGTACCTACTACACGCGTGGTGTTTGTTTTTGAACTAACATGAATAAATTATGGTGTACCTTTATAATACGAGTATATGACATACCTACCTAGGTACAATGCGTAGGTATGTTTTTAAATCCATTATTCATCACTGAAAACTATCCCCTACATCCGAAAGCAATAAAAATCCACCAACCATTAGGCACCTGTCTCACCGCCGGCGATTAACGAGAAGCGAGTAAAGCTGGCAGCTAAACACGAGCAGTGAATGCACGACGACGCGCCGACGCACGCGACGGCGAAAAGCGATTATTTGCTAGCACACCAGCTAGCAAATAATCGCTCGTCGCCGTCGCGCTTGATGTGTAGCCGTGTGTACCAGAGATGTTACGTTGGTTCGATTCCGACTCTGAAAGATAGATAGATAGATAGAATACTCTTTATTGTACGCCATAAAAACAAAAAACAAAAAAAAAAGAGAGAAAAGAACTAAACAAAGAATAAAAGAAGAAGTTCCGATCGAAAGGTCCCACCCCCTCGTCCTCTCAGCGATGCACGTCTCTAGAGGTGATTCAAATTCAAACAACTTTCAACTAGTCGTCCGGTAATTTTTATACACGCCCGCGCTCGAAGTCTCAGCTTATTGTTTTGCGTAAGACAGACGCGTTACGTTAATTTGTTAAATTAGCTTAAGAGGGGTGTATTAAGTAGTTGAATTGTTGTGATAAGTTAATTTCAATATGAAGCCAAAAACAAATTGTTATATGGAACATCTTTCTCCGCATCCGGTTTCAGCTCCGGTTCTGACTCCGATCAATCAAATTTAAAACCTGCGACTCTGGCTTCGGTACCGGAAAACAACCTCTGTAACATCTCTAGTATGTACCAAGCGTGAGTCTCAGCGTATGGAGTGTTCTGACCGCCAAGCGAGCGTCGCTTACCGAGTACTTGATAGCTCTTGTCGCTGCGACAAACGAGTACTCACCGGCGATGTAAACAGTCAGCCATGAACTAATAATATAATTCCAAAAAACTTATTTATTCATGCAACCTTTATGCAGATGATTTGCAAATATATAAACAAGCTGCCTTTCGAATTTGTCTGATGCAATAAATATTATAAACAAGGATTTGGGTTCAATTTGCGAGTGGAGTGAGGAACATGGGTTACACTTTAATTCATTTAAGACTCAGGTCATTGTTTTTGGCAGTTCAAGGATGACCCCCAAGATAAACTGGTCGCAGCTTCCCCAAGTTCAATTTAACAGAACTAACTGCTTTTCCAGTAAGCGAACAGGTTAAGAACCTTGGAGTTTGGATCGACAAACATCTTTCTTGGGGTCCCCAGCTACAGGACGTAAGTCGCAAAATTTTTTGCTTCTGGTAAGTTAGACGATTGCGGAACTTTCTTTCAACTGCCACAAAAACTGCGCTTGCACAATCCCTTTTACTTCCCATCCTTGACTAAGGTGATGTCTGTTATCTCGACCTCACTGAGGTACAACTAAATAAACTTGAGCGACTTCAAAACTTTTGCATAAGATTTATATTTGGCCTGCGCAAATATGATCACATTTCTGAATTTCGCACAAAGCTCAAGTGGCTTCCCATACGTTTTTGCCGGAATCCTCATATCTTATTTCAGCTCTACAGTATTCTATTCAATCCTACAACCCCCTCTTATCTTTAAGAACGTTTTAAGTTCCTTCATGACACAAATAATAGATATTTGAAGTCATTGGAAAACTTGATACTAGAGATGCCGATGCATTCCACCAGCTTTTATGACAAATCTTTTACAGTTAAAGCAGTACGGGTATGGAATGCCTTGCCCGTGTCGATAAGGCGTGCTCAATCTGTGTCCACTTTTAAAATACTGGTGGAAAAACACTTCCTCTCTCCTTAAATATTATTACATATATGTAGTTCCTTGTTCTTGTTTCATGTTTATTATTTTCTATCTATCTAATATGTACCTATCTCTGTTACTTACTCGAGACCTACAATCTTTTGTACGTTTCTTGAGCGAGAAATAATTGATAGCTAGTGGCTTCCTCGTCGGCGGTGGGCCAGGTGCCTTACCGATTGGCGTGGCAACATTAAAATGCCACAAAACTATTTATATTGCCACGCGAACGGAGACAAAAGTTTTATAGCGACAGCAACGAGACTCGAATCGTAAGACAAAGGACAATCGCGTTAAAGTTTTACTTCAGTTTTTACAACTAAAATATCTATGACTGCACTCGATTTGTGGAAAGAAAAATGAAAGTCCTGAAGTTTTTTATAGTTTCTTTTTAAAAGCTATTGATACGTTTCCCATGGGTAGTCAGAAGCCGGCAAACGTATATCGGTATGATCAGTAAACGTAAAGGAGGACACCCTCAGGCTAGGTGGAGCGACGATCTTCGCAGGGTGGCTGATGGCAGCTGAATGAAAGTTGCCTAGAATCGGGATGAACTGCATGCGATTGGAGAGCTCTGTATCCAACAATTGACTACTGTAGGCTGGTAATGATGGTAAGGAATTTCTCAGTAATAGCCTTGCCCATTTACATTTTCGTGACACTTAAATATCTGTGTATGAAAATTTTTCGTACAAACCATTTTTGTAATTGAAGTTCGATAGATGCTGAAACATTGATTTCAAAATCCAATCACTATAATCCTTTGTTTGAAGATTGTAATAGTCAATTAATTAAAGATTGGACATAAAGATTGCAGAATTGCAGTTACAATGTCGTTTAGGTAGCCCATATAAATGACCATTAAAGTAAAAATATTATCGGGTTCAAAGGACGCATCTGCACGTGTAAACTGGAAGATGTTCCAGGGTGGTCGAGATATTCTAGCTTACTTACGGCATTTAAAAAAAAAAATATTAATACGAGCCCAATAAGTTTTTAGAGGTTCATTAAAGGTGTGCTTCATTAGCAGATTATAATGAAAATAATAAAAATCTTTATTGCATGACCCATAAAAAAAAAGAGAGACGATCAGTTAAGTATTTCCCTTAAATAAATACGAGTAGGTACAGGTAGGTAGGTAGATCTCGAAGACCACCTAGATCCCGAGCCACCTTTACAAGATCCCATTCCTAACAAATAAACAAACAGTAAAAGTCTGTAAACGGAGGAAGACCGTTAAAGTGATTTACCAAGCAATTGAGTATTCGTCTTTATTTTCACTTTACTTGTGACGAATAAATCTTGAGTGAAGTAAAAGTCTATTGCTTTACGATCTCTGCTTTTACTGCGACTTCCTTAAGATCAGTAGTATTTTAAGGAAGTGGCAAATTACTGAGTTTAATTACTTTTGAGAGAGATTCTACCTCGTTGGTGTAGTGGTCGCAAGCACTACTGGTGAGTGTGATTCCCAGGTCGGGCAGATGCGACGCACAGTTTAATTTTTCTTATTATTTATTACAAAAGTAGTTTACTCTGAAATCGGCATTTTGTTTTTGTTATGTTTTTGTTGTCATTTGCCAATGTCGCAACCACAGAGTATGTAATGTTGTTACAGTAATTACGTAATATTGTCTTTGTCTGTGGCCTTGACATCAACCGATGAATGAATCAATTTTATAAATAGCGTTTGTTTCTTGGCTGAATACGAGGCTTTTGGCTACTTTTGTATTTGTGTATTTTGTGTTTTTATTTTATTTAAATGTGCGTTTTGTTTGTGCAGAATAAAGGTATTTTCTTTTTTCTTTTTCTTTTTCTTTCTTTTATTAGGTTTTTCCATCTGGAATTACTAAGTAGCAGTCCGGAGTCTGGATTTGTGCCCAGATGGCAACAGAGTCGCCCCCTATTACATTACATGGGACTTAAACATAAGCCGATTCGCCCGTTTCGGGCGAGTAAATTGATCAATAAGCCACCTAGCGAAATGTGGGTGTAATATAGGTACACCTCTGACTAACCCTTCGTGATTTACAGGCGTGATGTTATGTTATATTAAAAAAAACTTTTCTCTTGCCTTCGTACACAATCAGGAATAGTAGTAAAGCTACCACTATTCTTGATTGTGCTAGTCTATCCAGACTAGGAGGTTGCCATGGTTACTTTCACCACCACCACAGGAATCACCCCACGCACCAAGCAAATAACTAGACTTTTTATACCGTACCCTGAATTTCCTTTGAACATCTTTCAGATTTTTTCTGACTAAAAAAGCACACAAACACACAACACAACACAATGACACACAACAATCAATCTGCCTAGTGTTTTCCCAACTATGCTGGGGTCAGCTTCCAGTCTAACTGGATCTAGCTGAATACCAGTATTTTCCATGGAGCGACTGGGTTGTCCCAGTTACTGGATAAGTAACAAAATACACACAACACAACAACAAAAACACAACACCACAACACAACACAATGTTCTCAACGTTTCAACTGTTTTGATTATTAAAAATCAATATTCCGTTGATATAAATGGCGAAGCTAACTGTTCCAAAATAGATGGCTGAAGGGAACAAGATAAATGTTTTAGGATTCGACACTTACTTACGTAACTTAAGTAAAATTATTTGAAGAGATTTTATCACACTTTATTTTATTTGAGACTAGCTGCTGTCCCCTGCATAAGTCTCGATCCCGTGGAAATATCGAGATAAAAGGTATCATATGTCTTTCTCCAGGTCATGGTCTACTCACGTGCAAAATTTCATCCCAATCCGTTTAGCCGTTTTAGCGTGAAAGCGTAACAAACAAACAAAACTCACTTCATTGATATATAATGACTTACTTTCGCATTTATACACTGACGAGCAATATAAAAAAGCCACTTGCAAATTATATTTGGCGTGGTTTCGGAAATATTTCATGATACGTTATTATCAAAACTTATCATACATATATATATTATTTTTATTGTCGTCTGCGACTTGGTACAGTGTAGACGTGTTTTTGAATTTTGGAGAGTGTTAATTTTTGATTGGTTGATGGCCTCAAAAGCGTTTCTCGCTTTCGCTTGAACTGTTTCTATGGACTGGTCCCGCCTAGTGGGAGGTCCTAGAAAGAAACAAATAGATATTTGTGTGCTTCATCCATCCGGATTTGAACCTGCGACGTTTGGATTCGCGGCTGGACGTCCCGCCTCTGCGCCACCAAGGTTAGTCATTAAGTGTCTAAACTTGCGACCGCGCTGCGTGCGCCGCGCCGCGCGCGCTGGCGACGTCACCGCTGAGTCATCGTGCGACAAGTTTGTGAGTACAGCAGAGCGCCTACTCTCCAGCTGCGAGCAATTTGTCACTTCGTAACACTTTTTGCTATACATAATGATTTGTTTTGCGTGCAAAAAGAAAGTCCTTCTTGGAGAGCTGCTCAGATGTGTTGGTTGTAAAACGTGTTATCATTATGCATGTTTGAATGTCACTTCGGCGGTATTTACGGAGCAGTATGCGCATTTGAAAAGTACTTTTAAGTGCGAGGCCTGCTCGAACGTTACTCAGCGGGTGCGAGTAACTGACGACACCCCAGTACGCGGTGTCCGGGCAGCAGCGGATTGTCCGGACAAGGATGCAAATCATCCGTGTGAGGAAGTTGACATGAGTACGTCAGCATCACTTAACCTGGATAGCTTGCCGAATATTATGGAAATGGTAAAAGGAGTCATAACTGAAAGGCTAAACTCTCTGGAAAGAAACCTTATGGAGGAAATTAAGATTACGGTAACCGCCTTGGCTGTCGAAAATAGCAAATTAAGGCAAGAGTTAAGTGTTGCTAATAGCAAATGTGTAAGCTACGAAAAAGAAATCAATACTTTGAAAGTTATGGAGAAAAAGACCAGACAAATTAATGAAGGAAAATTGGGCACTAAGGTTACTTCTCATAGGCAAAATACGGAAGCTACACCTGCATCAGTAGCAGAGGCGTCGTCGGAGGTAATCGCTTTAAGCGACAACAGCAACTCGAAACCGATGCCGCAGCCAAATGTTAGTTACGCAAGTGTCGCCAGTAATTCAGGGGTTTCGAGTGGAGGTTCTATGAACATGGAAAACAACTGGATAGAAGTGAAAGGAAGAAAGAAACTGAACCCGATAATACGAGGTGGAAATCGATCAATAGTAGCTCTAAAAGCAGTTGAACGGAAAAAATACCTTCATGTTTGGAGGTTAGAGAAAACGACGACTGAAGTCGATTTAAAGGAGTACGTTCAAAAGATATTAGGAGAAGACTCAGAGTTAGTTCTTACTAAAATACAGCCAAAAACTGAAAGGGACTATGCCTCGTTCAAAATTGGAGTGACTGAAAGCAATTTTGAGAAACTTTGTGTTCCTGAAGTATGGCCAATGAATGTAGAAGTAAGTGAGTGGATTTTTTTTCGTCGTCCAGCCACGCCAGTCACTCTACAACCGCAAGCTTAATTTAAGTTTATCTATTCTATATCAAAATGTCAGAGGTCTAAGAACAAAGTCGTCGAAGTTCTTATCACTGTTAGAATCTTCTAGTTCGGACTTGTTTGCAATTACGGAAACCGGATGCAATGAGTCAATACAGAACGCTGAAATAACGTTACCTGGTTATTCGATATTGCGATGTGATCGAGCCGATGGGCGTAAGCAAGGAGGCGTACTGTTGGTGTCCACGCCGCGTTTTGAATTGCGGCAGGTAACAATTCCCGATGATATTAATATTGATGTTCATAAATTTGAGTTGATTTGTGCTACAGTTTATTCACAAAACCGTTTTTTAGTTACCTGCTGTGTATTATATATTCCACCACAGACTGATGTAAAAGAATATTCAGTAATGTTTAACATTTTAGAAAAAATATGTGTAAAATATAAAAATAAGGTAGTTATATTAGGAGATTTTAATCTATTTTCATGCCCAAATCATGTTTGTGACGATTTTGAGTATTTCGTGGCATTTTGTGAAGTCGTTCAGTGTAACAAAGTTCCTAATTGCAATGGCAGACAGTTGGACCTCGTGTTGAGCGGGCTCAGTGGCGTGGTGGTGTGCGCGGGGGATGAGGGTCTGCTACCCGTGGACGTGTACCACCCGCCGCTCGCGGTCACGGTTCCTACGTCCTCTCCGCTGCCGCAACCCGCCATATTAGACGCACAGTTAGAACCTCAAAATGAAATATTGACCAAGAAATGGAATTTCAGTAAAGCAAATTTCCATCAATTATACCATTTATTAGCTTTAATAGACTGGGATGAAATGTACAGTTTATGCGATCCGGATTTAGCTTTAAACTTTTTTTATAGTAAGATATATGAAGTTTTTGATATTTGTATACCTCTTAAAAATAAAATCACTAACAATAACAATAGATATACATACCCAGTGTGGTATACCTCTGACATCATCAAGGACATTCAATTGAAGTACAGGCTACATAAAATATACAAAGCAAGTAAATCCCCTACTGATTACGAGGCGTTTTCGCGGTGTCGGGCGAGAGTTAAGGCGGAGACTGCTCTTGCCCACGACCGATATCGTGATCGCGTGCAGAGCCATCTTGCTGCCGACCCGAAAGCTTTCTGGAGTTACGTTAGGTCGAAAAGAGGTAATTCAAGTCAGTATAATTTGAATAAGGACGGGCAAGTTCTATCAGACCAAGAATGTGCTCAGGAGTTTGGACGATTTTTTCACTCTGTGTATAACCCGGAACCGGCTACGTTAGATGCGGACACCTGTAGTGAAACAGCGGAGCCAAGTGGCGCGTGGGTTCACCTTGGTTGCTTTGAAGCTTCAGAAGTGCGTCGCGCGCTAGCCCGTCTACCGCCTAAACGATCAGTTGGACCTGATGGTATACCACCTTTTATCTTAAGGGATAGTCGCATGGTGTTGGATGAACCCTTACTACATTTGTTCAATATCTGTATTGCTGCAGCGTCGTTTCCTGATCGTTGGAAGCTTAGCCGAGTGGTGCCGGTACCGAAAGGTAGTGGCGGCTCCGAGGCAAGCGACTATAGACCAGTGGCGGTCCTTTGTGCTACTGCTAAAGTGTTCGAAGCAGCAATTCACAGTAGCTTATATAAGCAGGTGAACGCACATTTGTCCGATGCGCAGCATGGGTTCCGTCCTGGGCGGAGTACAACAGGCAATTTGCTAAATTTGATGACGCAACTGGTGCCTGCTGTTGACGCTGGACTACAGGTGGATGTAGCTTACCTAGATTTTCGGAAGGCATTTGACACAGTGGACAATGATGTGCTGCTGTCGAAGTTGGCCAACAAGGGATTTACTCCACACACTATTAAATTCGTTGCCGATTACTTGCGCAACCGACGTCAATATGTTGACTGTGGGGGGAGCTTTTCCGAAATTTACTTCACGAGATCGGGCGTAAGTCAGGGAACCAATTTAGGACCATTTCTCTTTATCCTCGTGGTGGACGACTTACCGGAAGTAGTGAAGGAGTCAACTTGCCTTCTTTTTGCTGATGATCTCAAACTGATTCATGTGGTGAAAGATATTGCCGATCATGACACACTGCAACGAGATTTAGATAGGGTCACTGATTGGAGTCAGGAAAATAGATTGTATTTCAATGTGTCAAAATGCTCAGTGCTGTCATACACCCGCGCGCACACCCCGCGTCGCCACCAGTACCTTATGGGAGGTGAACCGCTGCAGCGTGTCATGGAGGTCAAAGATCTAGGTGTTTGTTTCACCGCAGATTTGCAGTTTAGAAAACATATTGTTGCGGTTTGCAAAAAGGCATACCGTAACCTTGGGTTTCTTTTACGGCAGGCCAACCAGTTTACTAATATGAGTGCTTTAAGGGCTTTGTACGAAGCACTGGTGAAGAGTCACCTACAGTACAATGCAGCTATTTGGAGTCCTAGCGAAGCCAAATACAATACAATGTTAGAGCGGATACAAAACAAATATATCAGGTTTATGTACCATAAGATGTATGGAGTGTATCCGGGATACCCACTGCTGTATCCTACCTTGTTTGTATTAGGCATGGTAGGTTATACTAGATTAGAAGTAAAGAGGGAGCTTGCATTAGCCACATACTTATTTAAAGTAATAAGGGGAAAAATTTGCAATCCTGACATTTTACAGACAATTAAGCTGTGGGTACCTGACGAGTACGTAAACAGGCGCCGGCGGCCGCGGCTGCTGGTGGTACCGAAAGCGCGCACCAACCTTCTCAGCTGTGCCCCGTTTACACGTGCGCTGTGCACTCTCAACGCGGTAGCTATGAGCTTGGACCTGTTCTCTTGTGCACTGAACGATTTTACTCTGGCGACCACTAGAGTATTGTGTTATTCTGATCTGCATGTATAGTTAGATTTAAGTACCTAGTTGTAAGATTATATCTTAGTTTAATTGTGTTCTGTACCACTCTATCACTTTAGGTTAAACTGTAAAGATAGTTTGTGTTGTAAATAAATAAATAAATAAATAAATAAATAAATAAATATACTTCGTGTAGCTAACTTGCGTGGTTTAGATGTATAGATTTTTTTGGCACTTTGCAAATGGCTTTTTTATATTGCTCGTCAAATAAAAAAGCCACTTGCAAATCGTCGTATTATAAGTTATGATTTAATCACTTTTGTTTTAGTTTTTTAGCCGCATAACTCTGGACCAGATCTCATATAGGTATACATGCCTACACAAGTAGATGAAATTTAGGTTTTTTTCTATAATCTGTAGGTTATTTAACAAACTTACTGAGCAAAAGTGAATAATTATATGTCGGTCATTAAAAAAAACATTATTTTAATAATTTATCTATTCATAATTGACTATTAGAAACTTCGTTTAAAATAAATAATAGGTAATTGTTTTTGAGGTCCAGATTTCGATAAAAATAAATAACATTTTATTTCTTTTTACTTCATGAATACAAAGCATCGTCTGGTCTGACCTTTTAGAAAAATGCTTGAAAAAGTTTATAATTATTATTCAAAACTCTCATTTAATACAGAAGTAGGTATTATTTGGTAGGTAGGGTTTTGGTCTGGTACAAATTTTTGCAAAAAAATCGCCAATTATACCTCTCTTGGTTCGAAACTCTACTTTCGGCCACCCAGCGAACAATACGACTGATTATAATTTTCTAAGCAAAGCGAGGGACGTGGGTTCGAGTCCAGTGCAAATTAATTCGACTAGCATTGTTTGTTTAGTCCTTTGTCCTTGATTAAGGACTGTCCTTTGTCCTTCATTGAGGACTGAACTCGGCTGAATAATGTTAGCTATTAGTTGATTGCTTTGATGCGTAAACTGAGTTAGTTAAATAGGATTATGTGGATTTGTGGGTGTTTTTATTGGAAGGTATTTCAACCACGCTTATTGGGCGGTAGAATGCTGAATAATCACGTCTGTTTTTTCCTGACTGTCTCATTGGCCTAGTAGTCGCAAGCTCTACTGCTGAGCAAGAAGTCCTGGATTTGATTCCCAGGTCGAGCAGTCTTATTTGATTTTTTCTATAAGGAATTTTTCAGTAGCAGCCTGGAGTCTGGATTTGTGCCCGTTTGATGGCAATTAGCTCGCCCCTATTACATAGAACTTAAAGAATCTATAATACTTCAAATTGCGGGAATCGGTTGTCATGTGCATGTGCTGAGGAGGAATGAGGAAAATGTCGTGAGGAAAGTTTTGAGTATAAATGTCGATGGCTATAAATGTAGGGGAAGACCAAAGAAATGATGGGTGGACTGTGTGAAAGATGATATGGCTAGAAAGAGGGTGACTACCGAGATGACGACTGATAGAGAAGTGTGGAAGAAAGGACATGTTGCGCCGACCCTGAATAATTTGGGATAAGGGCAGGAGAATGATGAATACCTCAATTTGCTTAACATGATCCTCTGATATATGGAAAACACTGCAGCATTAATTTTAAAATCAATATAATATGGTAAAGTTAATGATTGTTAAGGAATTAAGTATGTTTGACGAAAACAGGATTCCATAAAAAATACAAAGTTACTTGCAAACCGAATAGTAAACCGCTAGGTAGTATAAAAAAAATACTTCAAATTAGATCATTAAACTTTGCATAATAACTGAACTAAATAATTATAAAGCAGATACTATGTTTTTTTTATTAATTTTATTTTAAAAGGAATTACTTACCTAAACTATCGGCGCTTCCCTGCCGCCCAGCTCTCCAATCAGTCTCGCTCTCACTCAGTCCGCGAGCGAGATAAAGAGTGAATTTGAGCTGATGTATTACAGACTCTTAAACATAGGTGTCGAAATGTGGGTGTACTATAGGTACACCTCTGCCTACCCCTGTGGGGATTACAAGCGGGATGTTCCGCCACCCTGATCTAGATTTACACTATTGACAGCTCACTTCACCTAAGTTTTCAAGAGTTTCACCTAAGTGAGATTTTTACAGAATAGGTCGGCAGCACTCAAATCCAGACTATATCTTTCTGAGGGGCTCATGGCTAAACATTAACAGCCGCACGGGTCGATCGAAGGTTAAGCTACGCTTACCGAGGTCAGTCCGTGGATGGGTGACCATCCATTACATATCGAGACGACTCAGTGCCTCGGAAAGCACGTTATGTCCAATGGCATAACGTGCTTATCGTGGCGTGTGGCGTGTCATTTGTAGATCTTTGACAGTCGTAACGGTTAGTCAAAAGCGCGAAAGGCTGACAACTAGTCTTACTAAGGGGTATCGTACACCCAGTAACTTGGTTGTGCCGGATGATGAATATGGATATCTTTCAAATGAAATAGAAGCAATGTTGGTTGAAGGCAGAAATTTTATTTTTTCCCAGAACTTCCGCTGAGACTTTCACGAGAATCTATAAACAACATTTTATAAACTAAAGTTTGTTGTCGTAAACTACTTTCAAACTCAAACCCACACATTTGAACTATAGCTGCAGTGCTATTCTGTAACCATCTCACCGTGAGAACTTAGGTGAAGTGAGCACGGAGTGAGCTGTCATTCCACCTGCTGCTAGGGACTGACAGCTCACTCCGTGCTCACTTCACCTAAGTTTTCACGGTGAGATGGTTACAGAATAGCACTGCTGGTTTATTACACGACTGTTGCATATTTAATAATAAGCACCCCTGCAGGTAGTTATTAATAGATAGCTTTGAACCTCTCATTTCTAACTGTGCGTTATGTGCAACACAAATAATCTAGTATGCGTCGGTAAATAAGAGACCTTTACGCTTATGTTCTCGTGTGGATATCTGTACTGTTCATGCTGGATTGTAAAACTTTGTTGTTGAATTAACTTAATCATTAAGCTTGCTATAAGCTATAACATCAAGCTTGTATTTCCCGAGGGTTAGGCAGAGGTGTGCCTATAGTATACCCACTTTTCGCCAGTTTAATGATATTTATTTTCGTAAGTTGGTTCAAAAAAATTTTTTTACTCGTCATAAATAAAATTATGTTTTAAAACTAGATGAGATCGGTGTTTTCTATCTGACTACTCTGAGAAGATAGACTAAAACAAACTCAGAGGTCAATCTCTTTTAAAGTCCAAATATAAACTTGGTCAGACCGTATGAGGACCATGTCTGAGATGGTCTCTTAAAGAAAGAACAGCACAGTACCCTGATTCCGTAACACACTTTCAATCACAATCTGAATGATTTTGAAGGGTAATGCTTATTCCTTGCTTATTATGTTCGAAAAAAAAATCTGCTCAACAACTTAATTAACACAATAAATGTTGTTGAACTGTCAAAATTAAAAAGCCATTACTACTGGAATGTGTTACACAATTACCCCCGCAGATTTGAGTGGACCTGTCCAGTCAGTGTAAGCATTTGTCAGTAATCGTGGAGCTCAACTCAGAACATAGTTGATGATCACTACGGAACCCTACTCTGTCTGTCAGGCTATTGGGAAATACTTGAAGTTTATACCCAATGCACAATGGACTGCCCTACACACAGATGCACAAACCAGTTAATAAGTTTAACCCATTCAATGTCTCCTCAACACAAACTCACTTGCTCCTGGCTTTCTAACAATATAAATAAGTTGTGTATTCCGAAGCGGAGTCCATTTTAGTTTAGCCTAGTTTTCAACAATATGCGGTCAGAGTCGATTAAAGCCCAACAGTTTGCCTGTGACTGAATTAAACGAGTAGGTATACTTTGTAATTTTAACTAGATTCGCAGCTGTATTTAAAAAATATACAAATTTAAGTGTACAGACCATCTAACTGAACAACTTTCTCAATGAGACCAACATTGTAATCGAGAAAAAAATATCAGCCGTTCATACATATAATAATAATAATAGCCCCACCGCCGTATCTCTACGTTGACGTCGTGGTGGGGCTTGCGCGCTCCAAACTCTAGATCTGTGCCGGTAGAGTTTACTTTGCTGGAACAGGTCTAGGATGAGGAGCCAGACCAAGAGAGATACAGAAACCCGCAGGGCAGCATGTGGCGAGCTGTTGGGCAGTAGCGACCCCACGGACCCTATCTCCCGGGAGAAGTCTTGTTTCTCACCTCTGGCTTGCCTTTATTGGCCGGCTGGAGTGAAAACTGATGAGGAACAGAGCTCCCACCTCTTTCTTGCCTTTATTGGCCGGCTTGAGTGGAGATTCGCAAGAGCAAACGAGCTCGGAGGAAGGAAGTTTTCCAGTAAGATGCTGGTAGGGATCTTGACCGTACTTCCGGGATTGTCCTGATAGCCGTGGAATACCGCTCCACTCCTTATAAGCACCTCAGGAAATGTTGCCTCCTTGTCACTACGACACTTTGTGCTAGCGGCAGTTTTCGGGGGCCCATTATTGAGTGTGCAAGTCACCCCCTGCCATTTTATCTGTGTATTTTATATAAAATATTGGTCAGGCGGGGGCCATAGTCTTTCCATAGTTCTAGATAACCAGTTCACTTAGCCACCCAAAACCATAATCAATAGCAATAGTCCTGCACCAACCGGGGGCTGTCCTTGGGTGCACTAGCATAGTGCGTACAGGGATAATCGTCGGTTGGTGCCTCGTTTCATTAAACACGTCTAACGGGTCTCTGCGAGTTGGCTTCGGCCCCTCGTACGCCTTTCAAAGGTCCGGGACCCTAGGGTCCCGAAAAATGTCAAAGACATAAAAAATATAATAATAGTACCATTTATTTCAGGCGACACCGCCCCTTAGAAAAATAACTTAACCTAAACATACATATTTTAAACAAAAACTTGTGTTAATAAATAAGGCTTAGACTATGTTAGTAGCACTTCACTTTGCACTAGCTTGACTTTGTGCTGTCCTGTGGAACTTGTCCGCGGAAGCGACAGAACACCACGTTCTGCGGCCAAAAGTCTTCTCCTATATGAGTCGAGTAGATAGGTAATGAAGTTTTGTATGGGAAATGTGGTTATTTTTTCGCGATTACAATGTTGGTCCCATTGAGAAAGTTGTTCAGTTAGATGGTCTGTATAACACCCTGAAATTTGACCACACCTTTCTGATATACGCTGCATAAGTGTATACATCCATGTTCGTCGTAGAGGGTGTTGTGAACATTTTCAGGGTTTTTTTCAGACCTTATACTCAAGTAAGCAGTCGCATCGCATCCGGTTAAACTAGAAGCCGACCCCAACATAGCTGGGAAAAGCTGGATAGAAAGAAAAGAAAGAAAATAAATTTATTGGACCCAGGCACACAATATTCACTCAAAAACAAAATTAAAACAGAGAAAGCTTGAAACGGTATTATGTGCCCCACAGCAGCGTCAAATAGGCCCAGTTCAGCATAAAAGCCAGACAACTAGTGCCTGACGCTGGTTTTCAACTGAACCTTATGTTACGAGTACGTGTTACGGATGTCTGACAGATGATGATGAAACCCTATTAGTCCAGATTACCAGTTTAGAAAGGTCAGTGTAGACCTTTGGTTCGCAAAAGTTGGGAAGAAGCACAATGTTTATATACAAGTGGAATTAAATTATAATAAAAATAAAACTCGACACAAACATTTCCTCATTTCTCTTATCTATTCCATCACCAGACCCTGTTCTTCATCTATCTATAAACTATTCAATGAGACCATTCCAATGAGCCAAAACACGATACCTGTGCTGTAAGTTGGTAAGGAAGTTGTGTATCCTACAAATTCCAGGTGATGCTGCAGCATCAGTTCAAGGTTACTATGTTCTTCGAATATCAGTGAAGTAACAGAATACCAAATTTCAAATCGATCAGACCTGTGGAAGACGCTCACATCCATTCATCAACCAGAAAAGGTCTGATAATCTTCAAACGGCTGTACCGATATTGATAAAACATATCTAAGAACCATTGCTAGAAAACCTGCTTTCAAGTTTAAAAAACCGCATTCAAATCGGTTCACCTGTTTGAGAACTACGGTGCCACAGACACACATAGCGGTCAAATTTATAACACCCCTCTGTTTGTGTCGGGGGTTAAAAAACACTCAAGCTCAGTAATTAAAGGTGTACATAATTGAAGTATCTGAAAACTTTAACAGGGGTAAGTAAGGCTGTAGAGATGCGCTCGTTTACAGTACCGGGTCGAATAAATAAAAGACGTATTTAATATTAATCTCACAAATATTCCTGGACTGCCTCATTGGTATAGTGGTTGCAAGCGCTACTGCTGAGCATGAGGTCCTGGTGCCAATTCCCGGGTCGGGCAAAGTGTTTTTGGGTTTTACCATCTGGAATTTCTCAGTAGTAGCCCGAGTCTGGAGTCATGCCCTGTTGATGGCAATAGGCTCGCCCCCTATTATGTGAGACTTAAAGATAACTGCAAGCCAAATGTGGATACACTTCTGCCTAACCCTTCGGGGACTACGGACGTGATGTTATGCGTTATATTCCTAGAATTAATGCTACTATAACATTATAACGCGCTCTGTCAGCTCTTCAAGCTGTGCGGTAATTACGTAACAAACGCAGAGTAGTAATGGCAAAAAAAAAAATACAGTTCAACAACAATAATTGCGTTATTTGGGTTGGTTATTCTAAAAGAACATGCATCGGTCACTTAGCGAATAAATACATAACTAAGATAGTCCAGTAGCTAATAGTTTTGTTTTTCTAATGAGATTTACGTTCTTGAGTTGAAATTTTCGAACATATGAAGCAATGATCTTCAAAATCATTCCGATTGTGATTAAAACGGTGTTAATCCTCTATTCTTATTTGTAACCTTCTTATATGTAAATAGTGTTTATGTAAAACTTGCCATCAGCTTATAATATACTCGCGGAGGTTTCATGGGTAAGTCAGACAGGCTATAAACCTCTCCTCTACAGTACTCATCATTATGAAGAACTTTTACTATGGGATCAAACCTAATAACCGAAAATAATCACGAAAAAAAATATTTCCTCTACATTTCATCAAGTAACATAAATGAATGAAGCAGCAGATATAATTTTATTCGCCATTTCTGGAATGGTCTCATCAAAAAAATATGTCTTTACAGCTATTTCGATTACGCCGTGTATAAATGTTGAAAGTAGTTACAACTTACAACCTCTGTATGTATAGAAGGAAGCAAATATGGGGCCACTCTATTTTATTTTTATTACGAATCCCGCGCTGTAAACAAAATTGCTTTTAACTTGCTAGCAGGCGCCGGGAATCGTTCTATGTATCTTGCTATTTGATCTTGTAAATTACAGCGAGAAAACTAAGTACCTACTTGATTTTTTTGCATAGACTTAAGTAAATATACCTAACTTTATTTAATTAAATATATATTATACCATAATATTTCATCTTCATATTTGGAGTCGCCGCAACATGTCCTTTCTTCCATACTTCTCTATTAGTCGACATCCCGGTAGTCACCCCCTTTCTTGCCATCTCATCTTTCACACAGTCCATCCATCGTTTCTTTGGTCTTCCCCTACTCTTACAGCCATCGACATTATCACGACATTTTCCTCTTACCTCCGCATCACATACCTATACCTTATATGCCGTTTTCTACCAAAAAGTCTTGATCCAGCAATAATTTATTCACATCGATGACATTTCGTTTCAGAACACAGATTTTTCGCTGAATTCCCTCGACTTAAACCTGTGTCAAATGTCACAAATACTCACCATGAAAACTTTCTTTACTCCAATGAACACAATGCTGACCTCAATGGTCTCCTTCAGTGTGTGCACAACTTTAGTGTGCCACAGTGGGCCACCCTACTCAAACGGTGAGATTATGAGTAATCTTAAAGTTGATAGTTAAGGACCTTTCGAGAACACAATGAAATACTATAAATCTGTGTCGGTAATGCGATAGTGTCAAATTTGTGGTTTGGAGAACTTAGTTTTTTTCTGTGAAAAAAATGAGGAGTTAACACATCACGCCTGTATTTCCCGACAGGTAAGGCAGGGGTCTACCTATAGTACACCCAAATTTCGCAAGTAATGTTGACGTCCCATGAATTCATCCTTCGGGCTGCTACTGAGAAATTCCTTATGGAGAAACCCAATAATACTGCCTGACCTAGGAATCGAGCTCAGGACTTCATGCTCAGCAGTAGCGCTTGCGACTACTAGACCAACCAGGCAGTTAATACCGACCGACCTATACATAATTATATTCAGGACGATTCATGAAGATATTCGAAAGATATGCGGCATTCTGCCAGTGAATTAATTTTCGAAATCGGATCAGTATACTTCCAGAGATTACCTCCTACATTCAAACTTACAAACTTTAACCCCTATATTATAATACGAGCTTCTGCCCGCAACATTGGCGGCATGAAATTTCGGCCCCGAACCACCGCGTCGCTTTCCATCGCCCGCCTGCTCTATTACTTCGTTTTCGCTTAGCGTTCTTACTGACTTTTTTTCTTTTTGCTCGACTTCTAAGAGCCGTAGCGTGATGTTATTTAGCCTTTAAACTTTCTCAAGAATTGGGCTAGCAAATCCAAAATTATTTTTTGAAATCAGGCTGCTAGTTCCAGAGATTATATTGTTTAAACAAACAAATAAAATAAAAACCTCTACAGCTTTATTTTTAGTTCATACACCTATAGATTAGTGTGGATAAAATCGTGCACGTAATAAGTACATTCAAATTCATAATTTATTGGACAAAATAGGCACTTCAATGAGTTCAAATCCGCACAAAGGACGAATGATATCGACTGTCACTGTGAATAATAGCCGTCCTGTGCGATGATTCATAGCCAGCACGGCCAGGCCTTTGATACGGCTATTCAAAGGCCTGGCCATTGTCATCAGTAGAGACAGGCTGTGTATTTTGTGCCTCATCCTTCATTCACCGAGTTTAATTTGGAACGTTTAACAATGATTGTGTAGCTTATGCGCTTAAAAGGCGCCCTCTCTTTGCGAGGGCGTTGGGCGACTAACAAACGATTCCAAATGACTTATGGAACTGTATTGTTACTGTTGTATAATTTAAAGCGTGGGATAACTTGATTTATTATTTTTAAAAGAGTGAAATTCTCGCCCCTTCACCTCCATAGGTACTTACTACGCTTTGGAACGGGCAACTAGCTTCATATTTCTGACTGAACGACTCCATGACAATATTCAAAAGTGCCTGTAAAATGGTTTAATTGACACGAATGCTTAGAAATTTACCTTTTCATAGAAACTTTTCATTGTAAAGAAGCTTTACAGGTAAAATATGAAATCTCTAAGACAGTTTTTAAGCCTGTGATGAATTCAGACTCCGTTTTCTAATCATGAAAATCTGGTCGAAGCTCTTCTAACCGGGGGAGTGAGCAATCAAAGAGGATCTTTAAATCAATATGAATATTTTCCGAATTGGTCTACTGGTCGCAAGCACTGTTGAGCATGAGGACCCGAGTTCGATACCCAGGTCGGGCAAAGTGTTATAGGGTTGTTCCATCAGAAATTGCTCAGTAGCAGCCCGGAGTCTGGATTTAAGCCCGGTTGATGGCAATAGGCTCGCTCCATATTACATGGGACTTAAAGATAACTGGCGATATGTGGGTGTACTATAGGTACACCTCTGCCTAACCCTACAGGCCTGATGTTATGATGGTATGTCTTTTTTAATGTCAATATTCTTTTAAATTGTTCACTGCTATCAAAGATCTACGTTGTTGGCAATTTAATTACTGATCGTCATCAAAACTTTAACTGTAGCACGGAGTCGGAGGGTGTAACTGAAGGCTGTAGTTTTCCCCTAAGATACAATAATGACAATTTACATTCCTCAAACATTAGCTCCCGGTATTACCTAATGGTATGTATTTAATCGAACCACAAATAATTCCCAATTTGCTTTCCTAAAACATAATTGAACGCTCTAATTTAATGATTGAGCCTCTTTTTGGGAGGCTCTAATAATTCCTATTTTGGGGTCCTAAAATACTAAATAATCAAGTAACTGCGACCATCTTGGATGTAGCGCTTGCGCACGGTTGGTCACAGTTCTAACCTAACCCATTTGGCCGGTGTGCCCTAGCTTACTTACTGCTATCAACTGTGAGCAAAAGTCTGACATTTAAAAAGAGGTTCATTTATTATAAAAAATGTGCATCACCCAAAAAGTTTTTAAAGGTTCATGAATTTAAAAAAAGTATTCATCATAAGGAGGTCAATAAATTGTTAGAGGATCATTCAAATATTTCCCTTATCTAAACTGAACCATTACACCTATTAAATTAGGGCATTCAATTTCGTTCAGTACTCAAGGTCACCTTCCGCGTAGCCATTGTTTGTGCTCTAAATATAGCCTTTTTGCTAGTAACACCCTGTTACGAGGGCGTGGTACTTACGTCAGATTTAACGACGTCAATGGATTCATGGCCTATAGCCTGATGGTCGAAGATGATTGGAATTTGTGGCCTTGATCGACTACATAGAGAGACTCCTTGGTCACTTGGAAAATACTTTTTTAATTCGTTTGAAATTGCAATTGTTACCAAGTAGGCATGTAGGATGGTTTTCACGTAAAGTTAATGAAAAGGAGTCTCTCGTTTATGCTTGACTGGTTCGGGCTTGTGCCTTCCACCATTTGACCTCCTCGTGCAGAAGATGGATCGATCTTAATAATATTATAAAAAGGTTAAATTAAGGCTGCATCGTTGGTCTAGTGGCCGTAAGGTTCTGGGTTTGATTCCCGGGTGGGGCAAAGTGTTCTCAGTGACTCGCCACCTATTACATGGGACTTAAACATAACTGGCGAACTGTGGGTGTACTATACCTCTGCCTAACCCTTCGGACATTACAGGCGTGAACTTATTATGTAAAATTTGGGAGTAAGGAAGGAAAGGGTCTTCGGAACTACTTTACCGATTTCAGAAATTCTTTCACTTAAAAAAAATTTAAACGATTGCCGAGTGACATAGGACGATGGATGTTTTAGCTAACTTCCACGCGGGCGAAGTCGTGGACCGAAGCTAGTCATCGCTAAATGTTCAGTTCCTGTCCCTATCTTCGAAAATGTTATTTTATCTACCAGAGTTTTTATTGCGTTGATTTTTTAGCCCACACAGCTTAGAATATATTATGGTATGTTTACCGAAGACCTGGTTGTTAAAGTTAGATCTTCTATGCATAAAACATCATCTGAAGCCGCCCACCTCCTATTGTTCTAGAGATAAGTAGCTGCTATTTCGCTACCAAGATTTTTATAAGTGTATATTAGCACTCACAGTACTATATGGGGTATCTATATGGGGTAGACGCTCCATAACAAGATAAGAAGCAATACTAATGTTCGCTATTAATTTGAAGAGGGCGTGCTCACTCTTTTACGCTTTTAGATGCATGTTCATTAAAATTGCACGTACGATAACATATGAACAACAAAATTGTATGTACAATAAACTATGAACATTAAAGTCGCATTTAACTCTATATGTATGAACGAATAAAACAAATTAAATATATCTTAAGAATACGTTAAATAAAATTATTATGAAATATTTGGCAGTGCAAATACGGGCAATGCTTTGAATCAATTATACAAGGTCGTGTGCTAAGATGAGAAAAAACGTGCATGCAAATATCGTTGCAATAAAAGTTTTGAATTGCAATAAAATTGCCTTAGTGTCATACAATTTTATTGAACGGAAAAACTTCGATTATTTTATTGTCACTGTCACCACTTGCATGCAATTCTTGAATGGCAATAATTGTATCGTGCTTTATGGCATGCGATTATTGCTCTTGAACGTTCCAGGTACATGCACCGTGTAAATGGGGCTTAATTCTAAATTCGCTTTAGGGATTGAATGCAACTAGTCTTTTTTCTACCAGCCTGCATGATGTAAGGTTCCTTTTTGCAGACAACCTTTAAAATACATAGTACCTACACACATGCTGGTGATTGCTCTCAAAGTGCAATTCGGGCAAGATGAAAGAAGAAGTAAGTTCGGCTTACCCTGAATAATTAAGGCGTCGCTCCAGAGTGGCCCACAGGTAAACAACACACGTGTACTAAGCTTCGCTTTATATGAAAATGTAGGGATCGTCCACTACGACCCACGAGCACGCTACGCATGAAACAAATGCTTGCAAACAATTAAACTAACGTGGAAAACTGCTCCGTGTACATCCTATGTCGCAGTGGATGAACTTTAACTTCGCTATCAACCCTGTCCCACCGCCGATAAGAAAGCGAGTTAGCTATCATCGATTTTCCATCAAGAAACGTACAAACGACGTAGGACCCCGTGATTAGAAGAGATACATATGTTAATAGTTGATCGCACTGTTCACACCACCGCCAGCGAGTACTCGTTTGTCGTGGTGACAAGAGCTAACAGAGTACTCGGTCAGCGACACTCGCTTGGCGTGCAAAAGACTCGGCGACAGAGACTCATGTTTGGAACATAGGCAGATCAGCGAGTAACCGCTCGTCGTCGTCGCGCACTCGCTGCTTGATGCTCACCAACCTAGTTTTTAGGTACTTACTCTACTCGCTTCTCATTAATCGCCGGCGCACGGCGGTGGGACAGATGCCTTACTTTTAAAGAAAAAAAACAAAAACCACAAGCTTATAAAGAAATGTCATGTTCTTGCAAACCATATAGATATCTACTACAATCCACCTACAATGATGCTCGTAGTGACAGCCGATAATCGCTCCCGCTACAAAGTGGAAAAGTTCTTAACTTTCGTTAGCACGTGGGGCAATTTATCGATAGGTGAAAAGTGTTTAGTTCAACTTTACAATGTGAAGTGAGGGTTTGAATGCGAATTGTTCGATATTCAAAAAGACAAATGTATAGCTGTGTGGCTTCTGATGTGTGAACATAAGGAACAGTTTTATGACGGTTGTGTAAGTTACATGACAATACATTCATGGCGTAAGGTCGAGTGGAGATGGCAATTGCTTTTCTTAATTATTTAATTGAGTTTTTTTTCGCTTTAGATAGCTTAAAATACATGCTGACATAACATCATTTTTGTTATCCTCGAAGGGTTAGGTGTACCTATGGTACCTACACTCATATTTCGCAAGTTATGTGTAAATCCCATGTAATAGGGGGCGAGCCTATTGCCATCAACCGGGTACAAATCCAGACTCCGGGCTGCTACTGAGAAATTCCTGGTGGAAGAACCAATTATACTTTGCCCAACCTAGAAATCGAACCTAAGACTTCATGCTCAGCAGTAGCGCTTGTGAACACTAGACTAGACCAAAGAGGCAGTCCGTAGACGAACGAGACATTCACTCGACCAACGAAGCAGTCACTAGACTAACGATGCAGTCACTAGACCAACGAAGCATTCACTCGACCAACAAGGCATTCACTCGACCAACAAGGCATTCACTCGACCAACAAGGCATTTACTCGACCAACGAGGCAGTCACTAGACCATTGAAAAGCTGAGTTCTTTTTTAGTGAATAAAGCCTATTATAATATTTCAGAGTTTTTTGCAGAAAAAGAAAATGCATTTGTTTGATTACTTTGATTATTTTGAAATGTAAATACGCCTATCATTAATTTGTGTCTACTTATTATTGGTCTTGTACCTTTCGCATGCCTAATGGTAAAATGTGGCTGAACTTGAATAATTGTATTTTGACATCATGTACTGTATCCATATTTGCGAAATAAATTATCTTATCTTATCTTATCTTATTGAGGCAGTCACTCGACCAACGAGGCATTCACTCGACCAACGAGGCATTCACTAGACCATTGAGGCAGTCACTAGACCAACGAGGCAGTCACTCGACCAACGAGACATTCACTCGACCAACGCGGAGTAATGTATTGCTTAATCTTATGTTATTATGCACGTTCGTTTTGCAAAAACTCTCACAGTGGCAGCTTGGACTGTTAAGTGCCCATAGCATCACTCACGGTATTTCAGAAGGCATGACATGGCCTTTAATCCTACGTGAACTCATTTTCTTTTGATTGGGACACTATCCGCATTTACTCCCGTATCTTATTTCGTAAAGCTACAGCTTCCTAGAAGAGCGGTGACCGTCACATAACGGCCGCAGTAACGGCTGTCAGGACAATGATGGCAGCGGGGTTTAATTTTACGGTGTCAAAAAACGATCTCTAAACACACCAACTTACTTTCATAAATAATGCTTCTATGTAGCGGCCACCGCTCTTATAGGAAACCGTAGCTTTGTCGATAAAAAATACGCGAGGTATTTTAAGTCTTCATCTATTTTGAAGTATTGACAGTGAATGTGGATGGCTATAAGAGTAGCGAAAGACCAAAGAAACGATTATCGAGATGACGACTAATCCGGGGTTGCGGGAAAGTCCGAAAGGGATACCGTGGCCCCTGGCAATGTACAGGCAACGGAAGGAACACGGGTGGGTTTTAGTCAGTAAGAGTCTGACACGCCCTCCCGCTCCACCCAGAGCGGGAGAAGTTATTTGATAATTTCCCACAAAAAAAAAAAAAAGATGACGACTAATAGAAAACAATGGGAGAAAAAAAGACATGTTGCGCCAATCCAAATGAAATGAATATTATTATTCTGTAAATAAGATATCGGAATCACTTTTGTGATATCCATTTACTATTCACTTATTTTGACCTATTCATTTATTTTGAACCACAGAATGTTTTATAGTTTTGCAAAAAGCGTGAGGATCAAAAGACTAATAATATAACTCCTTCATCGAGCGTAGGAAGATTACCTTTCCTAAACTATCAAAACAATCTTCCATTTTCCTTTGCACGACTTTTATAGTCCGCGTGGGCTGATAAGGACTCTAGGTAATACAACAGTTCTTAGAACATCGCGAAAACATATTTTTTTGCCGCGCACATTGGTAAGGTTACCTATTAGTAATATTGTAATGGGCTGCTTATTATAGTAAAGTCATAGTTTCTGTAAATAAATTCAAGGTAAAGGCAATGAAGAAAATAAATGTTTGTATTTATTGAAAGAAAGATTGAATAAAATTCTGGCAACTAGTTCATGAAACACAAAGTAGATCTGCCTAGCCTTTTTCCCAGCTATATTGGGGTCGGCTTCCAGTCTTATCGGATGTAGCTGAATACCAGTATTTTACATGGAGTAACTGCCTGTCTAACATCCTATTAAGACCCCAGGAACTCTGACCTGTTTTTAACGTCAGAGCAGCAAGAGTTAAACTTGAATATTCCTAACGACCTGTAGAAAATGCTCAAGCAAAGGTTAGATACTCGTAAAATGACTATAAAGGGAAGAGAGACGTGTCGTGTATCCCAGTTTGATACACTAGGGTATAAGTTCAACGAAAAAATAAATAAGTTAACGCGTACAGGAATATTATAGATATGTCGTGGCCAGATCTTAGAATTGACCATTTCATGAAATGGCCAGCTAACATTGGCCATATCGTTTAAACGTCAACGTTTAATGATATGTCAGTCGACGTTTGGCCATTATATCATTAATGTAGGGTATCCATGGTGTAAGGTGAAGTAAAAATAGTCAAGTAACTTCGACCAACTTGGAAGTAGGTTGGTCACAGTTCTAACCTAACCCATTTGGTCGGGGTGCCACATAAGCGGCGTAAATTTTTAATTTTTAGGAACTAATTTTAAGTGGTAGGTTGCATGTAACGCCGCGGTAGCGGCCGGCGAGCGGTACTTCCAAGTTGATCACTTTCATATCATATTTGGAAACCCAATAACAGTCCATCGACTTTTTTTGCGTGGTCACCCTACTTTGTTTGATCTGTTGTATGCCGCCGCCATGATGCACAACAAAAACACAGCGACATCAACGCCTCTACCGGTGGATAATCTAACTATTTTACGATATGATCACGAATGTTTGGCCACATCATGAAGAAGTCGTGCGTTTAACTGTTCACATCATTAAACGTTGAGTATTCAATGATCTGGCCAGGCCACATGATGAGACCAGTGAATGATGTTCATTTCACGAAATGATCAATTTTAAGATCTGGCCAAGACATATATGCTAATCCAAACTATCCAGACTCCATAATAATATTTATCGATTCTAATTATAATGAAGCTGAAGAGTGTGTTTATTTATTTGAACGCACTTATCTCTGGAACAACCAGACAGATTTGAAAAAATCTTTTTGCAATTGGTAGCCTAATTTTTGAGCAAGACTTGGCTATTTAACATTACACTTAGGACCCTTAGGAGCTGAGCCATAAGAAAAAAAGTCAGAAAGAACGCTAAGCAAAAACAAATTAATAGCGAGGGCGGGCGATGTGATGCGACGCGGTGGGTCGTAGGGCGAAATTTGACGCAGATGAAGTCGCGAGCAGAGGCTTGTATTATAACTGCCGGGGTTGCGGGAAAGTCCGAAAGGGATACCATGGCCCCTGGCAACGTACAGGCAACTGAAGGAACAAGGGTGGGTTTTAGTCAGTAAGAGTCTGACACGCCCTCCCGCTCCGCCCAGTGCGGGAGAAGTTATTTGATAATTTCCCATCCAAAAAAAAAAAGGCTTGTATAATACAGAGGTAAAGTTTGTGGGTTTGGATGTATGGGGTAATCTCTGGAAGTACGGATCTGATTTCGAAAATTCTTTCACTGGCAGTAAGATATACTAAGGTTTTATAGTATAGTTGACTACCAGGCGCGTGAAGTCACGGGCAGAAGCTATTGTTTTCTATAAAGTAACTACCCCACTTATAACCGTTTTCGCTACACCTTCCATGTTACAGTTAAGTTATTTATCTAATATTTTTTGTAAGTTATCTGGTAAATTGTACGTATCCGGAGTCTATCAGACCTTAGAACAGCTGGCAATTGTTAGAGGCTATTAAACATCATGTTACGACCTTTAGGAGCCCAGTGAGGTGGGTGAAACCGTGGAGCACAGCTAGTATTATATGTGAAACTAACTCGTCTGTCTGTTTGTTCTTTTTTCACGCCTTAACGGCTGAGCGGATTTTGATGAAAGGACACAGGTAGACCATGCCCTTGGCTAGGATATAGGACAGCTCTTTTTGTCCCGGTAGTACATTTCTGTGGGACAATTTCTGATCCCCAAAGCTAGTTAACTGTAAACTTGACTTGACTTGTATTTTTCTCAGTTTTCAGTAGCAGCCGCAGTTTGAATATTTTCCCAATCATTGTTTATTTGTTCATAGGATTAAAAAACATCTGGTGAAATATCGGCATATTTTATGAGCTTATATTTCCAGGATTATTAAATGAAAAGCATATTATATAATAACATAGTAATTACTTCAAGATTTGCATCTACTTATTAAACGGTATGCCGCGCTGTCACGTCTTGAAGCTGATCCTCTATTCTATTCTTATCTAATATGAAATATGTAGTGTTTATCACTTATTACGGTCATGCTATCCACTTACATATTCGTGAAGGTCGGTTGTCAAAGCCAACAAAACGAAAACTCTACATTGCTACACTAATTGTCCCTTCGAGAAATACAGGCGTAATTTTATGTTGTTGACTTTTTTATATATATACGCACACATACTTATGAATCGATTAAACTGAATTAGATCGGAAAGTATTTTTGGAACCGGAAGAGTTTGCTACGCCATCGACGGCGCCGCTACGCAGCTACGAGTTTTTCGTAGCAGTGTGTCGTCTGAATTGTTCTAATTATAACATTACGTAACATATCACGCCTGTATTCCCAAAAGGGCTCGGCAGAGGTCACATAGAGTACACCCACATTAATTTCTCCAGTTATGTGTAAGTGTTAGTAAAAGCTAAAGATAACGAGAAAAGGAAAAAATACATTTCAACATCGCCCACTACAACAAAAATATAGTGGAAATTCTCTGATAGCTCTTGCAAAACTACAACAAACGGATCCATTCGCGTATATGAGATCCAGATCTCACTTCTTATCTAATAAAAACACACCTAACGCATAGGATCCACTAAACATCGGTAACCGAAGAAGAAAAACAACAACTACAACTAAAATGAAACACACAATAAATAAACATCTCTCCAACCCGGTCAGTCACAAAGAAAGAAAAATCTCACAACAGAAATAATAAAATATATTATTGCACAGCAACATCAAAAACACAAGAGATAATATACGAATTGGACAATGCACTACAAAAGATTAAATGGGATATCATGGGTTTATCGGAAATTAGAAGGTCAGGCGAACAAATAGAAGAATACGATGATTATATATTACCTATATTTCGAAAATAAAACTCCGGGATCTAAATGCCATAATAGGAAGTCGAACAACCAACGAAAACAATTATTTGGGACCATATATATATATCTGGAAAGCGAAACAATAACGGACAAAAGTTAATAGACTTTGCACAAGAAAACAATCTTAGTGTTATGAACAGTTATTTCAACAAAAAGCCTAGTATAAAATGGACATGTTCGCCAAACGGATACATCAACACCGACCATCGCATGGTTCGCGGAACAATGACTGGGTACGACTGGCAACTTACGGCATAAGAATAAATGGAGTAACGCTGAACCACCTGCAATTTGCGGACGACCTTATAATTATTTCTGATAACCCGGAACAACTACAAACTATGCTCAGACAACTTGTAGAGGAAGCCAACGAAATCGATGACGAATCTTTCGAAACCAACGATCTAATCGAGTTTGTAGATAAATATACTTATCTTGGACAGATCATATCTCCCACAAACGATACGTCTAAAGAAGTACTGACACAACGGGGTAAATGTAGCGTCGAAGCGAAAAGGGTCACAAAAATCAGTCAATACCACTGACGTTAAAAAAAAAGTATTTGACTCGTGTGTACTTCCTACTATGTCTTACGGTTGCCAAACATGGGCTATAACTAAGAAAAACACTAAGAAATTACAAAAATGCCAATACAACATGAAAAGAAGTTTGTTTGTAATGTTAAGAGAAAGGACAAATTGAACCTTAAACATATCAGAAGGAAAACAAAAATAGCTAAATAGAAAAATAAAAAGCTGAAATGGAAATGGGCGGGCCACCTAATCAGAGACAAAAAGGCTATATTAGTAGCCGAATGGTACCCAAGAGAAGGCAAAAGGAATACAGGACGCCCGATAAGAAGGTGGGACGACGATCTTATGGCGACAGCCGGGCCAATGTGGAAGAGGAAAACCCATGACCGGGAACTGTGGAAGAATATGGAGGAGGCCTATGCTAAAGCAAAACAATCTTCTGAAACCAAGTCTGAAGAATTAACTTTTTTTTCTTTTTTATCTATTAACTAAATAATAATATATGTAATTAGATTGCAAGATTGTTAATAAATGCTATTCATTGTCATTATCATTATGTTTAAGTCCCATGTAATATGGGCGAGCCTATTGCCATCAACCGGGTAAAAATCCAGACCTTTGGGCTACTACTGAGAAATTCCTGATGAAAAAACCTAATAATACTTTGCCCGATCTGGGTGTCGAACCCAAGGGGTCTACTCCCTAAGCGAAATCCATAGATTCGAAGTTACGGGCGCTTCGTTCCCCGTCTCACTTACGGTTTGTCCGTAAGTAACTTCGCTTAGGGAGTAGACCCCAGGTCCTCATGCTCAGCAGTTGCGCTTGCGACGACCACTAGACCAACGAGGCAGTTCAGTTATTCTAATATTTTTTTACATAAAAATGAATTTAGAAGGTACAAGTTTGGTTATAAACTTATAGAGATTTACAGTGTTGATACTACCTAACCGTCACATTGGTCTTAAGGGCCGATGCACACGATGCGTTGCGGAGGCGGCGCGGCGCCGGAGCGGTGTCACTGCGGCGTTCTACATACAAATTTAATTTCCATGGTATGCCACACGGTGCGTTCCGGCGTCGCACCGCACGTACACTGGACTTGCAACCTACGAGACGAGGCGGGGAAGCGTGTACGCGTGGCGACGCTGGAGCGGCACCGCTCCGTCTCTCCGTGCCTCTGCGCTGTGTAACCTGTTTACAAAGCGCAGAGGCGCCGCACCGCAAAGTTTCGCCGCTCTTAAAATATAGACCTTGAATTTTTGTGAAGAGCAAGTGACATTCAACCTTGCGTGATAAAGCAATTACGGAGTCGATTATACTTCATGAATTATTACTTATTTTTATAAAAGTTGCATTTTCCCACGTACCTACCACTCGTCAAAAAGATAAAACTACCGATTACTTCCACATTCTTCACTAAGTACCTCCACTTAATGTTATAATCCGCTGCTTACCCTCCAAATTACCCTTGTAGTAATAAAGCAAATGTACCAAGTTATTTGTCTTTTGTCATAAAACTTCGCTGGAGTGTTGCCAAGTTAAAATTTGCATTAACTTGGTAGTATTGACGAAGTCTTCCCATTTTTGTGGACGTTGAGATTTTTTTTTTTTTTGTACGATTGTGATTTTTTATATCTCAAATGTACTTTCTAAGCATGTGGAGAGGTCTTTGCCGAGCAACAGGACAATAATAAAGGTTATAGTTTAAGTCATATTTTAAAATAAATAATCAAATTTGACTACAGGGCATAATTAAACGACAACATAATGAAACTCCCTCGTTTGAAAAAGTAAAAAGAAAAGACACCTTTTCTCTTTTCCTTTTTATGAAAGTCACACCATTTCACAATACCTTTCTGCAAAAAACCACCCATATTTAATCAAGATATAGACCAACGCCAATTGGAGCAACTGATCATCCACAAAGACAGCTTTCAAAATTGTCCACCGGTTCTTAGTATTCAAGCTCAAAGTTTAAAAGCTTATAAATAACTTAAACCAACCTCATTATCATCCTCCTGCCCGTATCCGTATGTATTTTCTTCCATACTTCTCTATCAGTCATCATCTCGGTAGTCACCCCCTTTCTGACCATATCACCTTTCACACAGTCCACCCATCGTTTCTTTGGTCTTCCCCTACTCTTATAGCCAACCAACCTAAACCAATCTAACAAGCTAAATAAAAGCAGTCGTAAACTATTGTCTGAACCTGCATCAATATATTCTCGGTCACGGACATAAAGCGCTGCAGCGGACGGGGGATAAAATTTAAAGCAAAGGCTTTGGATTGTATCAAGCGCTTTACGAGCGACGGTCAATAATTGTGGGTATTGGTTTGGATACCTCTAGGTACTATATGTATATCTTTATGCTTTGTGGTACTATCGCCACGCCTGATCAAGATTTTGTGCTGGTTTGCTTCTTTGTCCCAGACCATTTCTTGCGCGGCAGAAAGCACAGGCTGTTTTCTGTGTCTCCGTGTCGTGCCGTTAGGCGTGCTAAGTCCCCAGCCCTCACACTCTGGCCGTACTTAATGATCTCTTGGATTCTAATCCAACAAACGATCTGTTTGCGGATAAATGGACGAAGATTTGGTGGGTCTGTCGGAAGTACTGTGTGAGAGAGATTCATGAAAGTGTTGTTTATTTTATTACTTTATAATTCTACTAGCTTTTCCCCGCGGCTTCACTCGCGTGTATATCGGAAAATATCCCACGGGTACGTAATAACGGAATTACATATTTAATAGCAGTAATAGCCGAGGAAAAGGTCATTGACTCCTACCGCTGTGCCCGCGTTGTCGTCAACCATAATTATTTTGTTACTCGTAATTTTGAATCTGTGATATCTTTTAAAGTATTAATTTTAATGATATGATATAAATGTCCAGTTTCAATAACATATTTCATTGGAAGGATAATTATAATACCGGTCAAAATAGCTTCGGCAATAGCAAAGAAATTATTATCAAATTTAGAAAAATAAAAAATGGTTATTGTGGGTCATCCCTAGAAGATAGACATATGCCAACCAGGACTTTTTTGTTGAATTTTTCAAGACATATAATCCTATGGAATATAATTTTAATTTACCTCCCACGGTTTACGCGGCGCACGTCAGTAAAGCTCCCAGTCGGCCTGTTTTTTTCCGATATATCTTCAACAATAATCGTCATATTTCAGCCAATTTACACAAAACCTTAATGAATTATACACCAAAACTTTTTTCATGAATCATTCCGTCTATTGGTGAAAACCGTTTGAAAATCTGTTCGGTAGTTTTTGAGTTTATCGCGTTCAAACAGACAGACAGACGCCAGGGGAACTTTGTTTTATAATATGTAAGGATAAGGATGTGTTGTGTCCGTGGCTTTCATTACTGTAACTATTTTTTAACCGTTTTAATTAAAGTTAATAAATAAAATATAATAATGCCATAAAAAGTACACTTGATAAATAAGCACATCAAATGTTCTGGACAGCCCAAACTGAAAGAGTGCTGCAGACATTCTCGGGTAGGCACATTCGATTCGGCAGTATTTATTGAATAACAAAACCTTCCCGAAACAATTATTACATATATTCGGCTTTCATTCGGCTCGTCCCTGTTGGCAACCTCCGTTCGGCTTCTACCCTCGCTGATCGAGCTAGGCCGGGCGGCTTTTCCCGAACGTCTACTACTGATTTCGGCGCCCGGCTGTGCCGAATCATGCCGAGCGGAACAAGTATGTAGCACCCCTAATTCTTTTATAAATTCTAAAATCTCTAATAGAATTCCAATTGGGTACATAAATAAAACATAGGCAATAATGTTTAGACTCGGACTCAAGCCTCTCTGAGAGAGGGAGAGAACCGTGATTCACAAAGTGGATCTAGTACAAGATTGGAATAGGTATCAATGAAATAAGATTGGCTTCTGCTCAAGACCAAACTACACAACATATCATCACGCCTGTATTCTCCGAAGGGTTAGGCAGAGGTGTACCTATAAATTAAATTAAAGTATTTATTTTCTGAGACAACAATGATCCATTTATTTATGTTAGTTAATTAGTTACAAAAAAACTTAAAAGCTATGTTAGTGTGTTATTATAAGGAGGTACTAAGCTCATGGAAGAAACAATATTTACATACATAAATGTGAATGTATCACATTTCACCGGTTGTAATGCATCACTTCTGCCTAACCTTTGTTTAAGTGGAAATAACATCAATTGGAAACTGTAAAAATAAATTTAAATTATTTAAATAGACCTTATATGTATTTATTTAGAGGTATAAAAACAGCTTCAACATACCTAATACATATTAGGTATGTTGAAGCTGTTGGTACTCCCCGTCACTTGTCCATAAGGGTTCATTAGAAAACCAGCGTCAGACAGCATTTGTCGGGCATTAATGCTGAAATTAACGTTTTTGGCGCAGCCGTGAGGCACACACTATTATTGCTTTATGATTATTTTCACTTTTTATTTTGTTATTATTGTGTTTCACGAACTGTGTCCAAATAAATATTATTCTTTCTTTCTTACTTTCTAACCAACACTTGCATGAAGTGATTCACTATCGGTGAGTCAAATTTGTCCACTAACATCTTCAGAATTTTACCAGTTAAGTTTATGCCCCACGTCATACAATTTGCATATAAAATGTACATATTAGACAAATGATTGACATTTCAATTTCCTCTCGATCAGAAACTATATTACCTGTTAGGTTAGCGGTCAAAGATTTGCGGTGAGGTGGCCGCCTTTTGTTTGAGACTGCGGGTTCGATAACCACGGAACAAACATTACACTGCACAATTTTGTTACTTACTAGTTTCCATGTTTGCGCAGGATTTCGGGAATTCTACGGAATTTTATGTTATTAGAAACTTTTATTTTTAGGGTCAAGAGAAACAGTGTTTTTGAAATTACCTACTTATTTTTGTTTATCCACATGAAACTAAAAAGTTAAAAAAACACACTTTCCCCATTAAAATAATGCTTTAAAATAACTTTAATTGTATCAAAGTACAGTTTTCAATGATTTTATTGTTAAATGTGGTGGAGGCCGCTACTGTGGCGCGTACCCCAGCGGTATATTTTTTTGTTTGGAACTGGACATTATTAGCAATTAAAACATAAAACAAATGTATAATACATAGCACCTGTTATGTAAGAGTTTCGTGAGCTACTATTTTTCCACATAATAGCTAACGAACAAACTGTATGGTCCTCAAAAAGCCATTCCGTTTATCTTCAAGCTACCGTACGAATAATTCCTCTACCGCCTTATTATTTAAAAACTTCTCATCCTCATTAGAAGTGTAAACTTCTCCCAAAGGCACACGATGTTAGGAACGTAGATTATAATGACTTTGAAAAACTTTCCCCCATATCAACTATGTATCACTTATTTCTCCCCTGAGGCCACTGAAATGAGATTTGTGGGGAAAAATAATTTCGACTCACACGTCACACAACTATTCCTTGGAGATGAACGTGTTAGGAATCTTAGGTAGATTGTGTTTAACGATCATGTTAGAGAATGTTCAAGAACATTCTTGGATCAAGGAATTGTTAAGAGAGTCAAATTTCAAATAACTACATAAATCAGTCTGCCTATCCTTTTCCCAACTATGTTGGGGTCGGCTTCCAGTCTAACCGGGTGCAGCTGATTCCCAGTATTTTACATGGAGCGACTGTCTATTTGAGCTCCAAACCCAGTTATTGGGTAAAACGGTACCCCTTGGTAAATCTGGTTGTCAGACTTTTGGGTTACTAACTAACTGTAACGACTGTCGAAGATCTGACTTCCGGGACCAATGGCTTAGTGCTTTTCGAGGTACGGTGGAGTCTCAATATGTAATTGACGGTCACCCATCCACAAACCGACTGTGGCAAGCGTAGCTTAACCTTCGATCGACCCGTGCGGCTGTTATTAGTTAGTCACGAGCCCCAAACACCTACATATTACTGAATATTTGTTGCCACATCAGTTCAATACATGCATTTATTGTAGTGCTTGACAGTACCATTTGTGATTAAGCGAAAACTTAAAATTAAAGAATTCCTCCTTGTTCAACTGCAACACCCTGATAATTCCAGTAGCTTTTGTTTGAACTGAATCAAAGATTTAGAGACACAGAAGTTAACAGAGGTGTTGAAAGTCTTAAGCCCTGCAGGGCGATGAAAAAAGCAGTAGATTATAGTGATGATGATGTCGATAATCATCAGCCGTTGCAATAACGGGTTTCTTCAATCGTGTCATTCAGCAGAGGTCCCAGGCTCGAGGTTCGCCAGCGAGCCATGGAGCGCAGTATTCTGGGGGTTCGACTTTCGGACCGAATTAGGAACTCAACTGTTTGCGCCAAAACCAAGATCACGGATTTTCCCCAGCAACCCACTAAGCTTCTAAGCTTAAGTGAGATTTGTTCCGGACATGTCTGCCATAAGTCAGATGAGAAATGGGCTAAAAAACCACCGAGTGGGTCCCATTAAACGTACGACAACATCGCGGCAGGTCAAGGCGAATATGGCGGGACGAGCTTGACTCCTACCCGTGCACCTAGCTTCTGACGTTTCATAAGTGCCCATGTAGGTTTAAGAGATTTTTTTTTTTTACCGGTGTCACTAGCTGGCAAATGACAGAATTGTGTGGAAAAAAGTGAGGGAGGCCTTTGCCTTGCAGTGGAACATTACAGACTAGTTAGATTAGATAGATCAATTCGTAGTAAAAATATAAGCCAGACAGCAACTTAGTATCAGTGTTGACTGTCCAGGGTCCGTCGGACGTGCATAAGTATCGCCATTCGTGGAAGCTATATCAAGTCCAGTGAACTTAGCTCAGTAAGCCGCTCACTTCTTGGCAACTGTACCAATCAGATAATTTATTTTCTAGTCGTACTCTAACCAAATTTATATCTCTGATCTCGAATGCTTGGTAAGTATAAATAATAATATATCCCATAATTTTTTTGCTCCAAAAAGTTTCTACCAATCCCTAAAACATTCGTGATGATTACCGAATACATTTTTGTCCTCAGTATTAGCAGAAGCCTCTGCCCTATATAGGATCAAATTGTAAGTTGATACTATTTTTACACCCACTATCCAACATGAAACACCTACATTCGTATTTATGTGTGTTAGTTTTATATCGTATACATATAAAATAGCATCTAAACGATAACTTGGAATGTAATGGAGGGAGTTTTCTTGAAAATAATCACATAAAGCTAATTGTTTCATGAATGTAACATTCTTTTGAGTCTAATCAAAAACAGTAGGAGTTGGAACATGCCAAAGATTAGAAAGCGCAGACAGGTAAGGCGGAGATAGGGTAAATTTCTGGCAAGGATTATGCAACGAAAAATAATTTGAAGTTCTTCCTTTTGCTAATTTTATTTTGTTCCATGCCTTTATTGATTTTGGATATCTATAGGTATTTTCATTATTTCTTTTGTTTTGTTATCGGTACCTTGGTTAATGTCTAGTAAGTTCAGCAAAGTTGGTACTGGAACTGACTGCCTGGTATTCCACTGAGATGTAACGGTTTAGCTCAACAACTATGTTTTTAGGACTATAACGATTGTGCCTGTCGAAATTTATCAGGTGTAAATAAATACATACCACAGTTAAAATAAGTAACAGTATTATATCTTCATAGAAAACGGCCGAAACAACGCGCTTCGAAATCTCAGTATATATCAGTTTAGAGGCATGAGAAACAGGGTGTAAAGTTCACTCATCCTCTATAGAAAAGTGAGAATCCTCCGTTTTTTATAGAGGATGAGTGAACCACCCTGTTTCTCATACCTCTAAATTAACGACCCCGACGTGTTGATGACGTTACGCTGAAGTAGTTGCACGAAGGCTGCGTTGACGTTCACTCATCCTCTATATCAGTACGCAACAGTATCGAGTGCGCGGCAGTTAAGCACGGACGCAGAAGTTTTATCTACCGAGCGGCCGTAGGTAATTATTCCAAGGTCACTGGCGAGATATAATACTGTTACTTATTTATACTGTGTCCATACCATGTATAAACAGTTTTTTATAATTGAAAATATTAATTCCAAGAACGAGACTACGCACAAGACTAGTTATGTTAACACTCACTTTATAAACAACATTCAATCCACCCATTAAATTGATATAAAATATCTACTTAAACAATTAAAATTACAAGCACGTTTCTTAAAGTCACGTTATAAACATAATATTTTATTAGATCTTCACTCTACTACGCATTTAAGTGCGTGGTTCCGTGGACTACTATCATATCTTTAATCCTAAGATTACAGGATTACGGCTTGAAGATCATCAATCATACAATCACGGATAATCCCTATAAGAAAATTCCATGGATTCTGTTGCTTTAATAATTTACCTGCTCATCTTTGCCATTGTTCTTGCAAGAGCTGCTAATCATCATCATTCATCTGAAAGATGTCCACTGCTGAACATAGGCACCCTAAAAATCACCACAAAGACCAGTCCTGTACCTTCTGAATATAATGGATTCCCGCGAACTGCATCAGTTCGTCGGTCCATTATGTGGAGGACCTACTTATAGCTGTAGCGCTAAATGAGTCCGTATGATCTGTCATCAAAATTTCAAGAAAACATTTGAACATCAATATGGTATCGGTTCTAAGCTGACCACCAAGGTCTTTCAGCACTTATCTCATCTGCATTATCTAGTCTATGCGCGGTCATAGAGCGGCGCGTGTGCCTGGGCGGGCGGGGGCTGCGGGGTACGGGGGCACCGGGCTCTATTGGCCCAGCTCACCTAGCAGCCTTCAGTCTGGCGCGGGACGCGACCTCGAGCGCACGTCGCCCGTCCAAACATCTCTCACGTCCAAACCGCGTGTTGAAAATAAAGATTGCTAAATTAAATTGCTAGTGTAAACCTATTTTGTGGGTAGTGTTTTGTTCCCTGCTCAGTGACGTCATATACGAGGGCTTAAGTTCGGAAGCCATTGTTTCTAAATGTTCGAGGGCTAAACAGTATTTTCAGTGGAAGTAAGTAGACGGATCGTAGATGTTATTATATGATTGGTAGTGCTTATTGACTGTTGCTTTTAGGTATTTGATTTCTTGGATCACTAGGAGCATGTATTGTATGTCATCAGGATGAGTGCCGCTCAAGACATTAACGTTTATGTGAAGAATATTGAACCGTCTACAGAAATATTGATTTGTTGTTTATTTACCTACACCACCAAAATTGGATGATCCCCAACAGTTATTACGCTGTAAATCTGGTGCTTAATTTTTCATTTAAAAGAAGGAAGTGATTTTATAGTCTGTTCGCGTTTAATTACATAAAGAGCAGCCTAAACAAAGACTAACGCCGCAGCAAATCTCTTTGACAAATATGGAAGAGAGTCGTTTATTTTGAGCCCTTACACGGTTTTTGCTCGATTATAAAGACAAAGAAAACATTTATATTATATCTGCCGGTAAAAACTAACCCAATGGAGTAATATTTATATAGGCTATATTGTCAGTAATCTTCCTTTTCTATCCAATTATGGAAGGGCAGTGATTCTCCAAAAATTTTCTTTGTTACGCTCCAGTGGGCCTGTTTTCAGCCATATCAAAGCCGGTCATACAATGTAACATCATTTTTTTATTTATTAATCTATTCAACTGAAAGTGTCAATGGATTCTAAAGTATTTGAGAAAATACTTTGACACTTTCAGTTCGGGTATAAAAAAGTATACAATTTACGCCAACAAAACAAATTCGAATATTTTTAAAAAGTGGATAAAAGAAATGGGTTTTATCAAATGTTTATTTGCATTTTTGTGCCTTAGTATGAATATCTGGATGACACCCCTGCCCTACTTTAAGTGTTTACGTTTATCGAACATTTATTCGAGTATTTAAGTTGGAGATTATTATAATTATTATCAATTCTTATTTACAATTTGATAACGATACTTATTATTCATACATCTAAAGTTATGATGCTCATTATATCATCCTGTAAGATTTATTTCTATAAAGATTTAAATCTTATATAGGGTTAAAGTCCACAACCACTTGAATGAATTATGACAAATTGTTAGCCCAGCGTTTACCGAGGATCACAATAACCAACTTCTCTGTTTGACCCTTGTCACCATGTTGGGACGACAGCCTGAAGAAGACTGTTTTTATTTTTCTTTCTTCTTTTATGCTATAAAGGACAATTTTTCTGTATTACATTTTCATGTCTTATATTATTCCATTCAATGGCTTCTTCAATTCTATAAGTCGATCGAATATCGCTTTTGCCAAACTGAATATTTAATTTAATTCCATCATAATCTCAAGTCAATTAATTTGCTTTTAATTGAGTACCTACAGTCCTTGTTTTTAGCCTTAAATTCTCTATCTACGAAAGAAACACTAAACATCATCTCGATATCGAGACATGTGACTACATTTACATCACATGTGTGTACTATCTAAGTGGCTACCTCTAAGGCAAGTTAACGTGTTGGCTAGATCGCTGGGCGTAAATACGTAGTGACCACAATGACCAATTTCCTTTAGTTGACTCATACTACTTGCGGTATCACTGGCTACTGACATGTTATGTTTTTCTTTACAATTCATACTAGTAACCTTTTGTTGTATTTGACCTGGTTCTTTTTTATTATTCGTATATAAATCATCGTCACCTAAACTTGTTACTAAGAATTTATGGGTCTGTGTTTCAGCTTAAATATCATTACTTAAAACATAAACATGTACACTTTGTAACCTGCCATCTGAATTATATTCTTCCCCTCTTGGTTGTGTACAAGTTGTCTTACATTTTAAGGCTTCTGATTGTTTTCAATATTTGTCAGACACCATAACACGTTTCGTCTGAACGGACGAGACGAGTAAACAAATAAAATGCTTTACGCATATTATCGCTCCATGGGATTCCCTATGTCGTGGGTGTTACTGCTATCACAGTCAAATGTCACGTACACAAAGAACAAATATCTGCTAACCATACTAATGTTTGTCCTGATGTGAAAACCAAGTAGGCTGGGACATTTATTGGCCCTTTTACTTCGGGACTTTTTTCTTCCAACACATATAATGTTAGAAATTAAAGAGTCATCATCATTGATGTCACCATTCAGGAGCTTGTTCCACTAATCATGTTATACCATCATCAATATACAAATGCAAAGTAATGCCTACCTGATAAAATCCCTACGTTAAATCCACAAGAAGACATGTAGTTTTAGATTCTCAAATAAATAATAGATTTACTATTCCTCCTTCTGTTAATATTTGACATGGATTGACCTATTTATTCTTCATACCTATTTATGCTTATGTTTAAGGACTTCTTCTTTTTGAGTCGATGGTAAATTATTAAATGGATTAACTCATCATTTTGTGACGTAATATCCTTATTACTTCATTCACTACTTTGTCCTTTATAGAACAACAGCTACCGTATTGACGGCTACAATGAACGGTTTCCACAAATTCAACATCGATTCACTAGAACACAATGTATAATTCTTGTGTCACATTTATCAGTAAACTGGGGATAATGGCATGAGAAAACCGCAACATTGTGACCGCTAGCTATCAACAAGGATACCCTGAACTGATTAATAATAGGGAACGCTTTAATTGCTTATCATGTCACACATGGTTATTGTATGTAAATATTACGACTTTGTGTTCTGATGTTGTTATTATTGCCGACATGAGGCGTCGCGCACTAGTGATAGGGTTTTTAAACAACGAAACTGTAACTTTCAAGGGTTTTTGGTGGGATTCACAGCCTGATGTTTAGGTTTCTATATCGGCAAAGGAAGCCAAGGAGATTCCCTTGACGTCAAGAATAAGCAATAATTGTTGGTAGTGGATTTTCAATATCTGCTTTATGTTTTTGAACTGAGTAAGCGTTTTGAAGTGCAGATTGCGAAACACTATTTTAATTTACCCGTTTACTATTTATATTTAAGTCTAGTTTCGGTAGAATGTCATGAAGATAAACTAGTTTAATACGAAGACTCTGCTATTATTTTAAGCAACTACAGAAATCTGGAACACCACTCACAACAAAAATGATGTATGGCCCTCTTCAGGCAAAAGCACTTTCAGTTTTTGTTTACCGTCACAGAAAAATAAATCTTGATTGTGACAACATTCCAATATCGTCGTGTTGACGCACTAAGAGGAATTGTAGAAGTAAGGACAAATAAGCTAATCTCCATCAATTTATTAGACGAATTGGGATCGGCAGTGAACAAAGATGATAAACGCCACACTAGTTTGAGGAAAACACTCAAGCCATTGAGTCATTTCCTCATAACAAAATTACATAGAAAATAAAATTACTGGCTCTCGGTAAAAGTAAAACGCCGTTTTATGTTTCACAAGAAATATAAATAGGGGTACAGGAATTAAATTACTTAAGCGTATTAATGAACGAATCTTTACGGCAGTAAACTAAGTTCATTAGGATAGCCTAATGAGGAAAATTTGGGTTCCTATAGAGTCATTCCCTTCAAATTACATTACACTTAATAATGAACTCTATTATGTAAGACATTTGAAACAATTCCCACTTGCAAAAAAATATTGGGTTTAGGCAGTTTGCCTTTGTATACGTTTAAGGAAAAAACTTTGTTAATTACCAAATGGACGTTCGTCACCACAAATGACGTTATAAATGAAATTATAATCACACTGAACATTTTTAGTTATTTTTAAATTCTGTTATACGCCAGGAGGGGACGCCCTAAAAGGACATAATAGTGACCTTACTCGTGATGTTCTCCCGAAAGTTCAGGTGCGTAGTACTCGCAACTAGTGCGCTTGTATGACCAGATGTAATAATAATAATCCAGCACGGCAGTCTGCGGACCCGAGCCTATCGTACCCATCCCCTTCAACCAAATACGCAGGTGGCTGCAGAAGTTCACCCACACACAAGCGGAACGCTGGTGGACCTCGACACCAGGTTGCAGGCAGTCAAAGGAGGCTATGCCATCTTTGGACAGCAGGCTGACCAGGCGTTTGCTACGCCTGGACAGGAACGGCCTGCGCCTGGTGACGGGGACCATCACGGGACACTGTTCGCTAAACAAGCACTTCCACACAATAGGCATAACGGACAGTCCTCTGTGCAGGGCGTGCATGGAAGCTGAGGAGACCGTTGCGCACGTGCTCTTCGAATGTACGGGCGTCACCCAGATTAGAACAGAAACCCTCGGGTCACCCAGATCATACACAGACGTTCTAAACAGACCAAGAGACCTAATCAGCTTCTGGAGGGAGGTGGGCTGGTTGTAATAACCACCAAACGGCCGCTATGGCCCACGCACAATGGTCCACCTGACGGACTAAGTGCGGAAACCAAACCCCCTAACATAGAACTAACATAGAACATAGATGACCAGATATTGTATGATCGTAAACGAAGCAAAAGGAGTATGTAAGGATCGTAGCCGGTGGCGTTCTATAGTTTTTGCTTACCTCCATGGGAAGAAGGCATGAGTTTATGTGTGTATGTATGTTAAATTCTCTTATCATATACGTCTCTTGTATCAAAATCAGCTATTGGAATAGCTCATATCATTATGAAGATATCAGGGAACAAGTTGCCGTCGTGGTAGCGGTGCTTACTTCCTAGGTGTGTAAGGTTGGCCGCGCGTCAGTGGTAACCAAATCAGTATAAGTTAACCTCTTATTCTATCCTCTTAGTCTAAGTGTTACCACTATCGTGCGTTCAACTGTACTAAACTATTGCCACTAGTGGAGGTTCTTTTAATAAAAAAAGAAATAAAAAATCGTTTATGCGTTTTTTAATGCTACCCGTATGTATATTGAAGTAGATACAATACACAGATTTACATACAGATTCAATTTAGGATCGCAATTTTAGAATACAACAATTTCTAGGGACCTAAAGGTTATCAACGGGACTGTATTACTAAAGCTCTGCTGGTCCGTCCGTCTGTCGCAGGGATGTATCTTTTGAACTAAACATAAAAAAAGAAATAAAAATTTATTTGCATAAAACATGGTATGTAAAGTTGTATTCTTCTTTTCGTGTAGTTAGTGACTAACCTGGTGTCAGAGTTTTAAAGCCGCCCATGGGCCTCTGACTTGGCTCACATGCCACCGAGAAATATCTCACAGGCCGGTTTCCTCAAAATGTTTTCCTTCACCGTTTTTGAAGCGATAATTATATGTACAACACGCACATGAATCCGAAAAGTTAGAAGTGCATGCCTTTTTTTTTTTGGGTAAGAAATTATCGAATAACTTCTCCCGCTCTGGGCGGAGCGGGAGGGGTGTCAGACTCTTACTGACTAAAACCCACCCGTGTTCCTTCCGTTGCCTGTACGTTACCAGGGGCCACGGTATCCCTTTCGGACTTTCCCGCAACCCCATCGGTCATCCCGCAACCCCATCGGGGCATCGGTCCTATCGGACCCCTTCACTTGCAGACATCTCTTTGAGGCGCGCGTGGAACAAAATTTGTATGCCTTTTGGCGGAGCACAGCTCGGATCTTATTATTTATGAAAACATCTACTGTATGTACCCTGTGTTCACGAAATAAATGAATTTGAATTTGAATTTGAACAATGCACCGTCGTCCCGGGTCTCGTCCTTATCGGACGGCGAGCCACCCATTGCTCACCGTCCGCAAGCCCGCGCCTACGGTGGCCGGGAACCGGCCTGCGATTCCCGACGCCCAGGGCGTCTCCTGCGGCTAGCGCGCGTGAGGCGCGAAATTTGCCTCTCCCTGACGCGTTCTGCCTCCTCCTTCGCGAGCATTACAGAGCAGAAGGAGGTGACGGCCTCCCATGCCCTCTCGCTCCGTACCATGGCCTGGACCAGGGCCGGACGCGAGAGATTCCCGCCACCGATCGCCTCCACGAGGACACGGCGATGCTCTGCCCAAGCCGGGCAGACCTCCACCGTATGCTCCACCGTGTCCTCCGGGCGAGAGAGGTGCATGCCTTGGGTTCCAAATCGAGAACTATGACTTGAAAGTTGTTTTAAGAATACATTATAGAGCATACATGTTTTGCTTATGTCATAGCATGCAAATAAGTTTACATTATGAAATGTTTCCCGTCAATAAATTATTTTATTCGTTATAGGTAGACACTTGAAATCTTCACAGAGTATGTATTACTATGGCCGCTATAAAAACAAAATAATAATAAAAATAAAATTAAGTTAAAAATTAATGGGGTCACCATACTAGAAATGTGCTTATAAAAAAATGTAGCGATAAATATTGTACGGTGGTTGGCCACTTTTTACACTTATTACCAAATCAATTCAAAGTTCACGATTTGGGTACCTACATAAGTACTGTACAATTTCAGTACACACCCTGTTCTAAATAAACCACCTACTGGTATAGCCAATTCACGAGCCAAAAGATAAAAACAATTGCCCCGACATTCAAGTTAAGAGGAAAAGATTACGTAATATTTTTTGTAACTTTTCAGCTTTTTCCCCACAATTTATATATATCACGACTCGGTGCGAGAAAGAAGTCTTTTGGATATATGGAAGTTTTATTATTGTGAAAGTGAATTGTGTTGCTTGTCTACGGGTTTTGTTAAGTTATTTAGAACAAAACTTACCTTTGAATAAAGTGAAAATGGAGCTTACGGTAAATTAAACTGAATACTTTCTGTTTCTCAGGGGATTGTGCAGATAATATAATATACTACTGTCGAATGCCGTTTCTGGTTCCTACATTCTAGTTCCAAAATATAATAGGAAACAACCATCAAAGCTATTAAGTTGCTTTGTAAAGCCAACCGCACATTACAGCCGCAACGGGCCATAACGCAACACATTTTCCTGTAGTTAGCGTTGGTTTATAGAATAAAAGTGATGCAGGGGATTTTGGCCCGCCTCATTCTGTGCTAGCCTTTAGGGTCGGCTTCCGGATTAACCAAACGCAGCTGAATACCAGTATTTGACATGTAGTAAGTCGCAGCGACTGTCTATCTGACCTCCAGTGACATATCCAGTTACTGGTTACCCCTTAGTCAGACTAGGTGTCAGTCTTTCAGCTTCTGACTACCTTAAGATGCTACGAATGACAAAATAATAATCAAGTGATCATTTTTATGTTTTGTAATCATATTTACCGCTCCTAAATCCATGAGACAGAATCAAAAGGTTTGTCAAGGGAGGAATTTGTCAATAAACCGCGTTTTCAATGTTATCTCATTTCTGTGAGATCTTCGAGATTCAGAAAATATATCTTCTCGGAATGATAAAACGATAACTGATAAGTTTGAGATATTGCGACCTTCTTGAAGACGTTGATTGCTGGATTTGTAAAGTAGGAATATTTTAAGTCAAAGGAGGGTGTCGTGATGTTGTGTAGGACTACTTTGTTGCACTAAGTATCGGGATCGATTCTAATAAAAGACATAGAGACTTTAAGTCCAAACAAACATTATAAGTTAATCTTAGACAACGTTGACTTATGGTGAAGGAAAACCATAATGCGAAATTCTGGCCTGAAATGCACAGCACGCAATTCGCTGACGTGGTAATCAAAGCTCACCTTTTTCATTTGAGAAAAAGACATTGCCCTGCTGATAGCAGATATCATTGGTTTTTGTCTAATACTAGCTGCAGCCCGCGGCTTGGTGCGCCACTTTTATTTGAGAAACAGAATTAAGGTCCACCCTTAATTCTGTTTCTCAAATAAAAGTGGCTTCTTCTTCTGTTCGTGTGGTTAGTGACTCTGAGACTAGCTTAGTGTCAGACTTGGCACATCCTATCGAGAAATATTTCTCAGGCATATCGTTCGTTGCATAGGCATCGTTTTCCTCACGATATTTTCGTTTACCGTTTTTGAAGCAAGTGATAATTATACAATACGCACATAAATCGGAAAAGTCAGAGGTTTGGTCGTGGTCGTCTATCTCTATCCAGTGAAAGTCCCGGCAAAATCAGTCTAGTGGTTTCGGAGATTAGCCGGAATAAACAGAAAGACAGATAAAACATTTTTTGATATTTTACCGCATAAGTTTTTATAATATAGTATGCATATAGTAAAAAGCTGATATTTTGACATTGAAAACAGACACTACAATTTTATTTGTTTGTATTGTATGCATGTATGTATAAAAGATCAAGACTAGCTAGGAACTGTAAGTCTAGTCTAGTTTTGAAGTTCTGAAATCGCGTGGATGGTCGCAAGTCGCAAGTCAATAATGTAATCCGATTGTACGGTACGTTCAGATTCATGTAGATCCAATCAGGGCTGACAAGATTTGTAGTATTGGTTACCGTATATCGTCTGCCTAGTCTGAGTAGGTGGGTAGACGTATTGTTATTCTATTTTGGAATCGGAAAGCAAAGCTCAAGTAAAAGTACAGGAATAGCATTCTGTTATCCGATAATAAAAGCAATTACATAGTAATAAAGTTTGAACAGTAATAATCATGAAAAATTATAATGAACCTTATAATATTTTTTTTATATGAATTAGTATTATACAATTACAAGCCGTGTGCACGATGGGATTCCTCAAAGGCAAAAATGACTAACTTTCATCCCTATTTCATCCCTTCAGGGGGTGAAATTTTAAAAATTCTACCTTATTGCTCACCTTTTTTTCAGTAAGAACTCTTTCTTATGCAAAGTTTCATGCTTCGAGTCGTACCGTTTTCTTAGTATATTTAAGAATTGTGTTAAATAGAGATGTAGATTATTGTACCTATTTATTTTGTGCCCTCCCTATTTTTCTTTCTAGGACTTTTAAGATTCAATCTCTCAACTTCAAAGTAATTACTTTAATAAGAGGCACGAAGCCGTGGCTGGTCCTTTGTATCAGCATAACTCTCTGAGCTCCACCCAATAACTTATTCCCGTCCATTGAGTCTTACAACTCGAGCGGGAAGATAAGCGCCTGATATAACCTTATGTAGCGTGATATAGACTGATATAGCCTGTATACATTTCTTTCCGGATTAGTAGAGGATATCCTTCACGTTGTTGGTAGTCTCTGAGGAAGGATCGAGTCAACAAAAATGGACTATCTTGATTTGTTTATAATCTGGCAAATCGAAGTGTAACAGGACCAGCGTGGTTATTGCGCAACACACTTTAAGTGTAAGTGTGTTGTGCAATAACCTTTCATTTTGAAAATAATTCAATAAAACATATATTTTTTTAATATTTATTTGAATTAAACCAATTACAGGCACTTATAAACTGTCAGGAGGCGGTCAGTAAGAAAGATGAAATTAGTTAGTTACCCATTCGAAAGCGTAGTAGGTTTCTATGGAAAAGAACGGACAAGAAAGTTCAAGAATTTCATTGCGTTATTTACGTTGTCAACCAAACGAATTTAACAAACATTTCTAATCCTTTGCTTCTCGTAACCAAAGATTAGGAGTTTTCTTTAAAATGCTTCGGATTGTGATGAAAATGATATGATGCTAAAATAATATGACATGATTTAGTAAATGTTACAGACAGAATACTACAACAACACGGTCGTGCCGACACTAAAAAAGTAGTGTGATATATTGCTAGGCGATTGACGATCTAACTACTTAATGCAAAAGCATAACTCAGAGGGGCTACCTCTGAGTATGATGGCATAATTTAAATTTAACACTAATAACATAAAATCACGCCTGTAAGCCCCAAAGGGTTAGGCAGAGCTATAATTAAGTCCCATGTAATAGGGGCGAGCCTATTGCCGGTAACCGGGCAACGCAAATATTAATATAAACAATAACTGATTACCAAATCAATCAATAGGTAGCAAAAACCATTAGGTTCTAATTAAAAAGGACTCTAATCATACAACTCAACAAAACAACCTTAATTATAAAAATCATTCTACCCATATAATCACAACAAAGCCTGTTCAATGGCGTCCATGATCGAGATAATACCTCTTCTAGCGTGTCGGCTCATAATTGATGTCTTTTCTTATCCTCCTCAACAAGGAAACGTATATCTGGTAATATAATCTCGAAGATTGTGTCATTCAACTGTAAGCTATCTAAATTTTCCATTGAAAACGACACCATTGGATAATATGGATGTGTGAAAATGTTGCTGTTATATGGATGGAAGGTTTTACGATGATGATAATTGGATTTTTATGGGACTGTCCAAAAAATGATTCTGAAACAGTTCTCCGACATCCGCTTCTCCGATGAACGGTTCGCCGACAAAATGATTCACTTTTCAGTATTTCGCCGATAGAACTTTTCAACGACGAATGGTTCGCCGACAGAACGATTCACTTTTTAGAAAAACTGTGGTTAAACTAAGTGCGTTGTCATAGTATGCCAATCAATTCGATAGTAAGCCCCATTGGAATGATTAGGTGATAATTACTTATCGGTCATTATTCTAAATCTAGGCTGTAATTGAGAATGGTTGCGACTATCTGCGACTAAAATAAATGTTATTCGAAAAAGGTTTATGTAAATGATGACGATTATTATAGCATCAAGTTGTGGGTTTAAAACAACTTAATGCAGGCATGTAGAAAGAGATCAGACTTTTGGAAATTCCTATTTGGTAACCTGCTTGAGGTCCCGCTTTCAATTCCCAGATCAGGCAAAGTGTTATTGGGTTAGTTTATCAGGAATTTCTCTCCTCCTCTTCTTTTACATGGAACTTAAAACATAACTGGCGAAAAAATGTGGGTGTACTATAGGTACACCTCTGCCTAACCCTTCAAGGACTACAGGCGTTATGTTATGTTATGATGACTATGATAGTTTTCTCTGGTCTCGAATGCAACAAAGAAATAATGCAGCTAATATTAATCTCCATTCTAAAACTGGTAAGAGACTTTGGGACACCGACGTCACTGATTGTAAACAGGCAATTCATTGACGTCGGTAGTCTAAAGCTAAATGCCAATGATCAGAGGTAATAATTTCCTTTACACTCCTATTCAAGCTGGAAATACCATACAGAAATGAACTTGATGAACGATAAAATACTACCAGCAAGTTCATAGAGGTCAGTCACCTAGTTACAGGTCGGTCAGTCGCGATTGACAGTCTGACGTGCGAACGTTCACAACCTCTCTAACTTTCAGCTGACGAATTGACAGCTTCAGAACTAAATATAATATCAAATTTCTTTTGCAGGCCTATTGGTAATTTCGTTCTAGCGAAGTGGAGAGTGTGGGATTTAACTTAGGGAGGGCAGATTAATAATTTTCACTTGAACCCAACGTAGTGGGCGAGAATTAAAACTTCAGTGCAGTCTAGTATCATAATAATAATATTTTTTATTTTTCTGACAGAACGGTAACTTTCTACCTGGGAAAGGACATTTTATTCAACTCAGATGATTAAAAGTTTCCACATTCACAGCTGCGGCACAGAAAAGTTGTTCATTCTCCTATTGTCAGAGTTGACTCAGCTATTTTATATCAGCAAAAATCTGACTTGAAATTCGAAATATTGAATGATCCATAATATTTAATTACAATATTGATCAAAACAACTTTATCTCTTTAAACCACTTTGAATATTTCAGTGCTGAAATTCCAAAACACTTTTGAGAGTTTACAATTTCAATATATTTGTTTGGTTGTAGACAATTCTGAAACTAATCTCAAAACTTCTAAATGAAGGAATTTCTAAGTACTACTTTCTAAAATCTATTAGTATTACTTAATGTTACTCTCTTGTATATTGCATCCACTGATATTTTTTTTATTGAAGTCAAAACTTCTTTAGGCGCATTGAGCGATTTTTGTAGGGGATAATCTTATGAGTTCGCGTCACCGACATGCTAGAGTTTGACGTGTTGCGCTTAGCCAGCAGTGAAAGTATTTCATAGTTTTAAGTTTTCACTTGTCGGCTGTCCCCATGATAGTTCTTGATAGTTTTTTTTAGTTTTAACATTTGGCCCGGTGATGTTCACGGGCACTGGCATCGTTTGGCATCGGCAACGCCGGCAACCGTTGACGGCGTCGCGCCTGAGCCTCGCAATTTTTTTTACAAGTTATTAAAAGTCCTGCATTGTATACCCAAACTTTTCTTTAGAAATTAACAAAATATCTCCTATTTCTCTATAAATGGTTAAAAGTCAACCCAATTTTAGCCATCCGAGGTGGCGTGCTAAAATTTTCGAGCTCGCTTCGCTCGTTCTTGCATCCTACTTCTCAAACTTTTCTACATTAGAAATAGCGGTTGGTGTTAGCTATGATAGAGCTAATCTTGAAAAAAAATCTGTGTTTCTAAAAACCGAAAAGTTATTCTTATTTTAATTAGTGGTTTGTTTGTTCAAAATTCAGCTCATTTAATTTGTCGTTTTTTTTTCGACTGTGAAATTAAAGAGCCCTTGCAAAGCTGATGTCGCCGACGTCCACATTTGGTCTAGCTCTGCTACTGTACGGAAATGCTTTGGGTAAAGGTAGTACAGGACTGGATGTTTTGGCGATGCTAGTGGGTGGCCTATGTCCAGCAGTAGACATCATTCGTCTACGTGATGATGATGATGATGAACTTGTTTAAAACACTGACACACACACAACATACATAGCTGGCGAAATGTGGTACACCTCTGCCCAACCTTTCGGGGAAACAGGCGTGATATTATGTTATGTTGTTTATATAATAATAAGGTTAGAACATAAGTTTTCCAAAAGGTGGCTCCAAAGTCATGATACATGGTTTTTAACCTTAGTATCATCATGATTTTGGAAATTTCAACTAAATTGATCATGTTCTAACAGAAAAGCACATTAGCAATGTGAAAAGATCCCAGGAAATTCAGTCCGAAGTCTTACAACAACAACAACTAGCAACAACTAGCTTCATATTTCTGACTGACTGACCCCTTGACAATTCAAAAGTGCCTGTAAATGGTTTAATTGAAATAAATGCTTTGAGTTTGAGTTTGACAATTCTAAGCCCTGCAGCAAAAATCACTGTATGGCGTAGCAAAAGTCACGGGATTTCACCAACTGCATGTATAAATGAGGAATGTAACGTACACAGTAATATATTCGCAAAAGTCAAGGAAAATACATCAGTTGCATAAAACTTGGAATCTTATCGAGATAAAGATCTCAGATAAGTTAGGAAGATAACCAATGATACAGCAATTGTAAGGACAAACATGAATGAAGGTGCGTGTGCAAATAATACCGACACATGTAAACGTATTATATACACCAATATGAGCATGTGAGCATGCGTTACACGGTTTGTTTGCAAAAGATAAGCGGAAAGCAGGCAATTATTTAAATGTAACTGCAGTAGTTGTTTGTTTTACTATGATTGCTGTTGAAGAATGTGCACTGGGATCGTTCTATTGATGTACTATCTATGCCTTTGTTACACAGGATAAGAATATGGGGAGAATGTAAGGTCACCCAATCAATCAATATACAGTAAGATAATATTCGGTTATTCGTAGAAAATAGTTTACACTTGACATTGAACAGGAACATTCAAGTAGTAACAATAATCCTACAAGAAAACGAATACACTCTGGACCTCAATAAGCAGCAAATAAGTCGTTCAGACCTATATCGATGAAAATAAATAAGAATTAGACACCGCATAAGACAATAAATTAATGAAAGATTAAGGATGGCGCACTAGTAGGTCACATTCCAAGAGTTAGCTTTTGATCTGAAATAAGTAATACTGTGACACACTTTAGGTACATTAAGTACCGTAAGTGGGTTATTCTTGGAGATAAACTTACTAAGACTTGCATAATTTGATGTGAGGGATGTGAAAGTCTGCGTTCTAATCCTTATGTCTTTACAGCTTTGTGTAATTTGCTTAGAGGGATACTTTATCAGAACATTTGTAAGCTTCCGTTGTGTGTCAGATTTTTCACGATATATTGGGCTTGTTTTGGTTGATTACAAAGCGAACTTTTGGAAAAAGTGACCCGTCTTCTATTGTTTTTAACAACAACCGTAAGTATAAAAAAATTATAGGCCTATAAATGCCATCATGATTCATGTCCAAAAAAGGGATGCTGCTATCTCTCGCACTTGAATCATGATGACATTAAAACGTCGTAATGAGGCACGTGATAAAATTCCTAGATTTTGGAGAAAATGAAGACGTAATGGTTTAACTTTAGCTGCAATTAATCCATTTCCTCAAGTTACAGTTTACGTAATTCAAAACATAGCTCTCCAAACCAGCGACTAAGTTTGAGTAGAATATCGTAAATCATTTATTTGGCAACGACTACCTATAACTTATACTGGGTACTTTTCAACAATGTAACGTTAAGTACAGCTGGTATTAAAAACATACTGCAGCGCACTTTTCTTAATAATGAAGCCAATTTCTTCCGCCAGATGACATTAAATCCATCTCAGCGCTCAAGGAAATTACTACATACTATTACTACAAGGAATACTTTGCGTAATGAAGTAGTATAAAAACTAGTTACAATTAAAGTGTAATTATTTCTGTTTCACAAAAGAAGATTGAGTTATTAGTGGATTCTTTATAAGACAGGAATTAAGCTAATGAAGTAATCGCTCAGACTGACTGGACAAAGATAAATTAGACGGACTGAAAAACTAGAATGTTGCAAATAAAGGCGATCTTAATAGATACGCCTAATAAATTGATTAATGAATCGTGTAATCTTTGCAAAATCATTTGCAGATTATTTATAAACGACTAATAGAAAAAAAAAAAACATTTATACGTATAATAAAATCGTGCCGAAGTCTGGGAACGATTCCAATGTCAATAACTCAAAGAAATTAAATGCACTATAATTTATAGTGCATTTAATTACAGTCATATTAATAAATAAAATATTAATTAATTACTGAAAAACCAAAATAATTATAAATTTCATAACGATTAAAATCAGTCTCATATTTTTAGTCTACATCACTGGCATGAAATCTGACTGACATTGACACTAGACAGTTGCATCGGCCTGGGATTCCCGACGCCCAGGGCGTCTCCTGCGGCGGCTAGGGGCGTGAGGGCGCAAAATTCGCCTCTCCCTCACACGTTCCACCTCCTTTTTCGCGAGCATTACTGCTTCGCAGAAGCAGGTGACGGCTTCCCATGCCCTCTCTCTCCGTACCATGGCCTGGACCAAGGCCAGACGCGAGAGATCACCGCTGCCGATCGCCTCCACAAGGACACGGCGGTGCCCCACCCAAGCTGAACAGACCTCCACCGTATGCTCCACCATGTCCTCCGGGCGATCCACATAATGGTGAAGACAAAAGTAAACTTACAAAGCAGAATCGTATTTCTAGAATTTTATAGACATATTGTGAACTACATCCAAAACTTTCGAAAGGAAAAAATAAAACTTTTTCTTGGGTAGAAATGTATACTAGCCATGCTTAACTTTAGTTTGTAGACTCGTGTAAGGCCCTTTGTAAACGTTTTTCTTGCCGTGAAAAACTACGGTTTATTTTCCGTGTGTAGGCATGGGCGTCAGTGTTGTATCGATCACTATGGAAGCTTGTTAACAGACACGCTTTTTCTATGGCGCGGTTTATATGCCGCCGTGTGTAGGCACAGTCACCAGTGTTGTCTGGAGCACTATGGAAGCTTGATGACAGACACGTCTACGGCGCAATTTATACGCCGTCTCGTAAAGAAATCATGCCGTGTACAAAGAGCCTTAGCTTCAAAAAAATAGCGTAATATCTGGTCAAATACGTGTGTACATCGCTGCCTCCCTTTTTGGGAAACACAGGCGTGATGTTGTTATGTTAAATCCGTATAGTAATATTACTGCTCGTTACGTCTTATTTTTTTTTTGTAAGCAATCACATTTTCATCTTAAAGTTGTTTTCATAAGACATCGTAACAATTAAAACTGAAATGTCAATAGACGTGGTCTGTTGTAGTCTTAGTTTAAATAGAAGTAACGTATCGCTTTCAAACTACAATACTACGCGATTATCTGAGATAGTGTACGTCATTTATATCAATAAGAAACAAAAACGTTCCCGCAATTGTCCCTTGTGGAACGCCTGTTGTAACTACGTAAGTTGGTGACCTCAGACTAAAGGTATAGCAATTTTTAATCCCATTAATTATGAAGAAATAACACGATTCAGAATATTATTTTTAAGGCAATAATCACACAATTTATTAAAAAAAATACTTGTAAACCCCAATCAGAGTCCTCTTATAAAACTGACTTTACGTCAAGGATAGAAATGTCCAAGAAAGGTCCGAGTGAGTGCATGGTTTGTTCAATGAAATCTCCAAACGACTGGTTGACACTTCCCGTGACCCAAGGGCTGGTTTCTACCTTGGTCAGAGACTAAGCATTGCCATACAACGTGGCAATGCGGCCAGTCTCTTGGGTACATTACCAGTCGACACTGATGCGGATGAATTTTTCGACGATATATATTAGTTTGTTAATAGTTTTAGTTAGGTTAAGATTTTACATTTTTAGTTTTGGAAGTAACATAGTATTTTCCTTCTTATTTATAATAGAAATAAAAGATAGACATAATGGATAGACATTATTCTAAAAACCTTTATGGAATATTTTAAAGCCGCAGATCCTTAAACATTGCATGATGAAACACGGAAACCGATATGTCAAGTACAACAAGCATGTCAATCATACAATAATATAACGAAACCTTTATCTAATCTGAAGTATTTCGTTCAAAAGCGACGTAAACACTTGAAGAATTCAAAGAGAAACTGTTTCTATGAGGCCATGTTTTCAATTCCTGTGTTTAGAAAAAATATTATGTTTTAAATGCTAGTTTGGCTTATTATGACAATAAACATAATCAAAATATGACCAGCTGATCCTCAAAGATTTTGAAATAGTATATTTAAAAGTTGAAGTACTAAGTGGAATAAGGAAAACGTCCAAGTCTTGCAATAAATTAGGTAATGAATAGCCAAAACATAGGAACCCATAAATTATAGTTAGGTACCTACATGATTATATTCTTGTTCTCAAAAAATATTGTAGAGATTTTTACCAGCATGTACTAACACTTTAATACCAGCGAAAGACATAAAATATATCCAGCGCAGATACCTGAAACCTATATAAAAGGGCTACCCCGAAAGACCCCGAAAGTTTACTCGCTACATCACGTCTCCAACGTCAACAGCTTATAGTCATGCCCGAATGACAGTGGTGTACGATACAGAACGTGACCAAATTCAAGACGTTCGTGGGCTGCTAAAAGTTATGACAATGTAAATGGAATGTATAACCCTAGAAATGTTTAACATTTTTTAAATTAATATTTTGTCTTCTTTCTGCATCACTATTATTATTTCTCAAAAGATCAGTGCCCTATTTAACTATGAACCATTCTTTAACAATTAGTTTACGTGGTACATCCTGATAATTAATTCCGTTTATTACGGCTGGCAGCTACTTTCATTTAGTTCGTAGCGATAACCCGAAACTAGATATAATTACGGGTACAGATTTGTGAAATAATAATATCAGCCTATATTGACCCACTGTGGGGCAAATGCCTCTTCTTACACAGAGAAGGCACGAGCATTGATCACCACGCTTACTGAAGACGGGTTGGCGATATCACACGTATATTAACACTATAAGTCCAGGTTTCCTCACGGTGTCTTCCTTCGCCGATGTCAATGGTGTCCAAGATATACTTTGAAAGTAGTAGAATTGAAAAAGTCACATTGGTACTTGCCCGGATTTGTACCCACAACCTCGTGCTTGAGAGGCGAGGCTTTAACCACAGGGCCATCACGGACCGTAACTTGAAATGTAACACAAATGAGCCGTCCATATCTATGCAGTACAACCTGAAATTCAACAACAATTATATATAACAGACGAATGTATTTCTAGGTTGTTATATTTCATGTTGCGTTTTACCAATCTGTACCCAGAATTACATATCAAAAGATACGACTCCCAGTTTTAGAGGCATTATTCCAATCTAGGAATCCAGCCTGTAACAGAATGGTAGCCAGTGTTAAATCCATGTCACCGTGGAATTGCAATCACACGTAGTGCAACCTAAGAATTGACTCTAACCCATTTTCTTGTCAATTTTCATTTAATTTAATTTCTTTATTAAAAGGTTAACACTATTGATAAACCGAAAATCGTGTAGAAAAATCCTCATTACAAAGAATTACCTAGTCTACCCAGTATCCGACAAGCTTCGTTTGTCTATAATCATGCCGATACATTGTAGTAAGATCTTCATTAGTTACTGATATATAAAACTGTAATAAGTTTATAAAAAGGTGCACTATATTATAAGAAAGCCTTACGGAGCGACAAATTCTTGTTGACCAAGATAATAACTAAAAAAAAAAAACATCTCATTGACCATTAAATAATTTAACGTCGAAATTCTACTTTGTACCTTCGCTATCCCAATGCGCAATCCCTTGGGCTGTGGCACAAATTCATAGATCGAATAGAAAGGTTCATGAAAATCGTTCGCCGAATAAATTCAAAGTTTTAAATGGCAATGTGTTGTCAGATTAATGCGATAAAGTTGTGGAACTCATTGCTGGAGGCAATCAGCGCTTCGTTCTGTAAAACTAGCTTCTGCCCGCGACTTCGTACTTGGAACTTTCTTGTTTTAACATTAAACACCTCCTTTGATATCCTAGCTTCTTAATAGTGAAAGAATTTTCGAAATCGGAACACTAGTTCCGAAGATTACCCCCTGCATACAAACTTACAAATACCTCTTCTTTATAGTATACAAGCTGCGGTTTCACTCGCATAAGTCCCGATCCATGGTATGGTATGCTAGTTCATGGTCTACCCATGTGCCAAATTTCATCCAAATTATTTCAGCTGTTTAAGCGTGAAAGAAAAAGAAAAAGATTTTAGATTTTAGTTTTTGTATGTTTGTATATTTGTTGGTTAACAACAAATATACATAATATTTTCTCTTTATAATATTAGTTTAGATTAGATACTAAGATATGGGTTTTTTTGGAGTATTATACTTCCCGTGAAGTAAATTAGACAACTAACAATCATTAACACATTTGGGGTAATAAGAGTCCGTACTTGTACCCGACATATACTAATAGATTCAGATAGTAAGTGGGCATCAATACCACTATCTACGTAGTTATCTAGGCTGGGCTATAAATGGACTTCCAATCATACCTATAGGATCGACACAAATCAAAGCCCACAGCGATGTGACGTAACAGTGCAGAAATCAACGACGTCACTCGAAGCGTATGTTTGTGAACCGTAACTTTTGCGTTGCAATGTGACGTGACATTCTTTGATGTGTGTTGGTGTCAGTCTGTGGGAAAGGTCGATTTTTGAATTAATGAGTGCTGTAAATAATTATTTTGGCCAGGAATAAAACGCGTAACGTAACAATAAACTTATATTTTTCTATTCTTCACCACAGTACAATTTACACTTCTTAAATTTTATATTAATCTATGCGCCTCTTATCGAATAACCGTAATGTCAGACGGATGACAAAAAAACGTCAAGATGTCAATTTGATGTAGCCCACCACTCCCATTGCGGTTACTGATAAATTCATATATATTACAAGATCATTTAAACGAATAAGTCATTAAAAACATTGAAAACTAATAAATACATGAGTGCATGACTTCCTGACACATCAATCGACTAACATCTTCTACTATATAAAAATAAGTCGGGTTTTCCTTCCTGACGCTATAACTCCAGAACGTACGAACCGATTTCCACGGTTTTGCATTCGTTGGAAAGGTCTCGGGCTCCGTGAGGTTTATAGTAGGTAGGGTAGGTAGGGTAGGTAGGGTAGGTAGGGTAGGTAGGGTAGGTAGTGTAGGTAGGGTAGGTAGGGTAGGTAGGGTAGGTAGGGTAGGTAGGGTAGGTAGGGTAGGTAGGGTAGGTAGGGTAGGTAGGTTAGGTAGGGTAGGTAGGGTAGGTAGGGTAGGTAGGGTAGGTAGGGTAGGTAGGGTAGGTAGGGTAGGTAGGGTAGGTAGGGTAGGTAGGGTAGGTAGGGTAGGTAGGGTAGGTAGGGTAGGTAGGGTAGAGTAGGTAGAGTAGTTTGGTAGGGTAGGTATAAGTATTTAGTGCTACCCGTGCGAAGCCGGGCCGGGTAAAGCTAGTTTGTAATACAATTATCTACTAAAATAATAAATGATCTTACATCTTCATCTTTATAAATAAGTTTCAGTAAATTAGAAGCCGAAAATGAACAGAACAATATTTTATGTGTGATAAAGTTGAAAGGGAGGGAGAATGAAGGAGAAGTATAACTGGAACTAATCTTACCAATATTGAATTTACATACAGAAAAAACTTGGGACCCTTTTTTCAGCACTTTTATTGCATACGAGTATAAAACAAGATAGTCAAATGTCTAGACGCTTAAATAAATGGAATTTTATTCATTGTAGTTAAGATAGATATTAAATTAAATCAGAATGAATGGCGACTAGTCTGAGACTTAAAATTATACTAATAAAAAAAAAATGTTTTCTTGGTAGATATTGGAGAACTCGAGACGAATAATAAGCTGACCAAGAAGGGTGATACTAAAGCGGGTTTCGTAGTCATATAAATAGAAAGAAGTACATAGTATGAAAGAATAAATAAAATTAATCGAAATCTAAAATCTTAATGAAAATTCTTAAATTTGGACAAGCAACAATAGACCATACACATAAATCCCATGCGCAGTTTTTCGGGCCATTTTGTACTTAGGTAGCTAGTTAATAAACTACGGTCACAATATTAGACAGCATAAGGGCTCGTCCACACGAGGACGATTCGTATTTTTTGACGAATCGTCTTTTTCACGATTCGTTTTTTTTTTTACGGCGGCAATTCTTTTTATAAGCCCGTGTTCACACACATCACGTATCTTCTTTTAAAAATCACGTTCGTCAAAAAACATTAATCGTAATTTTTAACCGACTTCAAAAAAAGGAGGTTATATGTTCGACTGTATGTATTTTTTTTTTTTTTTTTTATGTATGTTCACCGATTTCTCCGCCAATTGTCAACCGATTTTGAAAATTCTTTTTTTATTCGTAAGGGTATACTCCTGAGGTGGTCCCATATTAATTTTGTGAAGATTTGATGTATACTTTGGGAGATAAACGAAGGAAATCCTCAAAAACAAACAGTACACGTAATGTGATTTGGATATTGTACTAAAGATCAAAAATAATTGCTGGTTCTATCTATCCATCCGTGGTGAACTAATTATAGTCTTCGAAGATACTGCATGGAACTCCTCATCGGTGAACAGTACATATAGGAACTTACAGTGAAAGGTTAGAAGGTTAGGGGATAATTCTTTGAATATTATAGGCACGTTTAGACCGTTACTTGTATTCTTATATTCCGTTGAGCTGATGATGGAAGGTACAACTCCTTATCGATCAGGAGTTAGAAGATATCTTGTCCTAGATAGACATACTCGTTGACATCGAGAATTGATTCCTCAGCAGACACTAGAGTGGGCTCTTACCCACTCTACTGTCTGCTTAATAAAAAAAAAAGCAGCCTTAATCATTTTGGCCTGGCCAATTATTATATTTTTATACAAATTTACAATTGCCTTAATCGTTGCATTTCACGCAATGCTCTTTCGTCATGCGGTTTCTTGAGCAATTTGTTTGGCTCTAAGTCGCAAAGAGCAATACCATCCAGAGTCTTTACACGACTTAGCGCAACATAAACTTGGCCTTTAGCAAAATTTTTCTTGCCTAAGTTAATCACGGCTTTGTTTAGGGTGGTGCCCTGAAGTTTATGCACCGTTACCGCCCAACTAAGGATCAGCGGCAGCATCCTCCGTTCAACATCCCCATAACCTTTTGTTGCCTGATATGTTGTTGAAACAGGCGCTATGGCAACTAACCCCTCAGTGTCTTTCACTTTTGTGCCAATAGTGTCATCATCAAATTTTATAAAAACTGAATCGGGTAACTCGCCTGATTCTATTTGATCGCGACGAAAGGCAGGCCATTTAAACTTAGAGACAATCCCCATTGCCCCGTTAACCAGGCCCTCAGTAACAGAAATGTTACGTCTCAACATAACTCTAGAGCCTATGCCAAGTTGCAATTCGTGCAACAAACCACCACAGTTATTTACATCTGCAGGAATAACATTAGATGGTGGTCGTTTTCCGTAGGTTGCTGCCTCTCGTGACTCATCGATAGCACGCAAGATGTAAACGAGACTTGACTGAAGCAGTTGGTTCGTCATCTTAGTGTTATAGTTATCTACCAATTTAAGAGTTGGAAAAATCCTTACTGCAGCACCATCTGCGAATTCGCCAATCTGTTCAACTCGCCGTCTTTCACACAAAAGTTGCAATTGTGAGATTGTGAGCTCACCAAATCGCAAGTTATTTAATAAATCAACAAATTCCATATCGCTACTTTGACGCATGTTGATGGTGAGTTCGCAGAAGGAGAACTGTTTTTAAAAAGTTTTTTATTGAAAAATGTTTTGTTATGTTTCCATTATTCGACTGGTATACGAATTTATAAACACAACTAAAAAGTTTAAAATAAAAACTTTTTTCCAAAAAAAAAAACAACCGACTTCCAAAAAAAACACTTAAAAGAGAAAAATAACTTGAATTTCGGAAGTCGGTGGCAAAAACGAAAATACAGATCCATATAGTTATATTTTAAGATGGTTCGCAGTTCGCATAGTTGAAGCCGTGATATAGTTATATCCCTAGGGAAATAGTTATGAATTGCTTTCATATATATTACGGTAGGTATATTTTACTATATATGTATCTAATAAAATACTATTGTTTTTGCCACCGACTTCCGAAATTCAAGTTATTTTTCTCTTTTAAGTGTTTTTTTTGGAAGTCGGTTGTTTTTTTTTTTGTAAAAAAGTTTTTTTGTGACGGATCCACTCAAGCGCGCATCTAAGACATATGTGTATAACTGTAGTCTGTATCCAAGACTGAACTCTGAATCACGAATCAAGTGTGAACATCTATTCGGATATTTTGACGAATCGCGAAAAAACTCGTTTCGTATGCAATGTGAATGTATATCCGTCATGACGTATCGTTTTTTTTTGACGAATCGTCAATGACGGGTCCCGTGTGAATGAGCTGTAAAATCTACACATACCTTAATGTAAAAAGAATTTTAAATCTGTACATACCTACCTAATTGATACAATATCTAAAAAAACTATCTAAATATTATTTTCAAGTAACAGTTTTGTATGTTTTAAACTCTCAGTTGAAAAGTTTCAGACATACATATCTATGACAGACAGACCAAAAAGATGGAACGAAGATGTGGTTCCTCCGTTTCACCACGGAACGCTAAACCCGTCGCCATTGCTGCCAGCAATCCGACACACAATGCGTACTAGGGGGATGGCGGATTGGCTAATTGAATTCGGCTTCGTCTGTCGGTCTCGACAGCAGCCCAGCTGTGTAGTGCTATATTTCCCTAAGTCTTGTAAAATTGAATTTAAGCTTTTGCAGAACAGCGGGGTAATTGCATAATACACTTACAATGACATGGCATTTTGACAATTCAACAACATTCATTGCGTTATTTACGTTGTCAAGCATACAATTTTTTTAAATATAGGAGTATGAAGAATAGAGAAAAGAATGGATTAGGAATTTCCTTTAAAATCCTTCGGATTGTGAAAGAAAGTGCGCTAGGCAATTGACGTGCCGATCGTTCGATTTACATGATCACATGTTTTTTTTCAGTCAAGTTTTGGTGATAGAAATAATTACTTCACCTTCATTCCATAGTCCAGTTGAGCACACAAATGTGTAATGATGAAGATGGAAGGTGGTATCTGTTAGTGCTATAGTTACACAAATTAAAAATCATAACAACACATAACACCACGCCTTGTTTCTCCGACGGGTTGGGCAGAGGTGTACCTGTAGCAGGTACACCCACATTTCGCCAGTTATGTTCAAGTCCCCCCTATTGCCATCAACCGGACACAAATCCAGACTCCGGGCTACTGAGAAATTCCCAATAACTCTTTGCCCGACCCGGGTATCGAACCCAGGACCTTATGCTCAGCAGTAGCGCTTGCGACCACTAGACCAACGAGGCAGTCAAATCATAACAAATAAGTAATAATAATGTATACAGCACATTATTCTCTAGGTAGCAGGTGCTAGTAAAATGTATTAACATAAATGCTTGTAAATATCTAAAAAAAAACTATATAATTCCCATATAAGTACCAAAGCAATAAAACATGTAAACGATAATGATAATGACACACTTAAATCAACAGAACCAGAGAGAATCTCGCATTGCACGCATTCAGTGCCAAGTGCGATACATAAATAAATTGTGATGCAATAACAGCTTGGAGCCTGCTCACCTTTGCCTGAGGTCCTGGCTCGAGTCGTAAGGCTGTTTAAATTTTTCGGTTGTGTTTATTACTTTTACGGGCCATTAAGTGATGATTGAAATAGTCGGTTAAATAAGTTCATTGATGTTATTTGTTAGAGTAGTCACGACTATTGGCTTCAAGAATAGGGCATGTAGAACTTTATGAGCTACTAGTTTTTGTGCAAGTCCGAAATTATCACGGACACGTACTAAAGTCCTAACCCAGGTCATGGTCTACCTATGCGCCAAATGTTATCGAAATCCGTTCAGCCGTTAAGACATTATGGTAATAAATAGACAGTTACTTTCTCTTTCATCATATTAATATTGATGAAGGTAACTACGGGTTTCAAGACAGACTAAGTTCGCTTTTATATCATATTGTGTGTTGGCAACTTTAAGATTCAGAGTTCATTATTTATCTATAAGTATAGTTAGTAGTCGAAGTAAACTCAGAACACAGCTTTGTAGTTCAAAAAGTTAGTTGCCAGGTTTTAGAACTCTTAAACTCTGGGCAACAACAACTTGGCTATACTTATGGGCATAATATTATTATTATATTTATTATATAACACCAGATACATAGTACGAGTATGTACGATCAACCATACGTTATAGTAACATTTTAACTGAGAAAACCGTCCTTACTCCGACGGGAATTGGAGACGCTGTCTAGGTCAAATCGTTAACATTGATATGCGGAAGACTGTACAAATTATTATGTAGCCTCTCACAGGTAAGGTGAACAAACTATGATATTATGACCGTATCGCGGCGTGAAATCGAATGCAATCAATAGTTGCATTTAGAGATTAGATGTACGACCCTTCATTATAATTGTGTTGACTGTAAACGTTTGTTTCGATTTTGTTTAAGTAGTGTACTGTATTTCCATGTTATCATAGATCTTTATCGAGTGGTAAACAATGAACTTCAACCACTGCAGTGATCACTTCAGTATTGAGTTATTTTTCAACAGCTCGTTTAGCTTTATCATCTTTATATCAGACAGCTGTACTTATTTCTTCTTTTATTTTTTCTAATATTAAGTAGTAATTTTTAATATCTTTTGTACCCTGATCGTATGTTATAACTCTTAAAGGCTCGTGGCTAAATAATAACAGCCGCACGAGTCGATCGAAGGTAAAGCTACGCTCACCTATTGAGATATACGATAGGTTGGATATAAGAACTACGAATGACAGCCGGGGCCTGTCGGTCCCGGCTGTCATTCATAGATCTTATACAGTCGTAACGGGTAGTCAGAAGCACAAAAGTCTGACAGTCAGTTTTACCAAGGAATATCGTGTTAATGACTGGGTTGTGTAGGTCAAATTAGCAGTTGCTCCATGTAAAATGGTGATTTTCAGCTGCATTCGGTTAGACTGAAAGCCGACCTTAACATAGTTGGGAAAAGGCTAGGTAGACTAGCAGTTGACATAATTAGTTCAATCCCAATGGATTAAAATGATCTATATCTAAGTAAACATCAACTTGACCTATCACCATTCACTATTTAACATAGCCCTCTCCCAAAATTCGATTAACACGCCAACTTGAAATAACAGTCCTAGTGTTTATGCTGCATCAAAATAACAAAGGTCGTCGGCCATATTATTGAAAGCATTTCTACCCACTTTGTCTGCGTTAAATGTATTTTCATTAGTGCTTGCTGCAGAGTGCTAAGTGATTATTAATAACTAACATTTAATATATAAACACTACGACCGCAACAGAGCAGGAACATGTTTGGTTGGCCTCCGGAATACCCTACTATCATAATTTCTAATTGTCTCCCAACTATGTTGGGGTTGACATACTTTTCATGTGGAATTTCGCTGTACTCACTGTTATGCAACGAGTATCAGATAATATGTTGGTCATATTTAAGGTTGTTGTGCAAATAAATAATCAGCTGTACAGTTCATTTAGATCTAGTAGGTATTGCAGTTTTGTATGGAATAGCTGATTATTTTTTGCTAGTACTTCATAAAATCCTACAGGTCCTATTCTTGAAGGCACTACTCTTACAAATAATGATTACATACGTAAGTATGTGTTCATTATTTATTTTATTGTTTTTATTTATCGCAATCATATCTTACTGGCGAGTAAAATAATAAACACATACAACAAATTAACACAGGCTTAAGACCAGACCCATGGATCCAACATCGTAATTGCAAATAAATAATCATCTGTCCCAAACATTTGGGTCGAGTAGGTATTGCAGATTTGTATGGAATAGCTAGCATATTTTTTTCTCGATTACGATGTCGGTCCCATGGAGGACGTTGTTCAGTTTGATCGTCTGTGTCTTTCTGATATCTGCTGTATAGAAGCTTATTAGTGAAGTGGTAGGACTCATTGTGGAGGTGCTCGTCCGTAAAAGTGTTATTACTACAACATTATTGTCGCCAAGCAGCATGTGAAAGATAGAAGCAAAAGAAAGAAAAGTATTTTATTTTATAAAATACTTCAGGAGCATTAAATTTAAAACTAACAAAAAATATTTTGTTTTTGTTACGCGCGTTTACAACCTTTAACTCTTATCAAACAAGATACCTATAATACGACTAACAAATAAAATTAAAATAATATTATGTTAACTAACGCACATAATTATATTGCTATGTTTTAACCGGTTATTAATTACTAGCGTCCATCGTCCTGCTTTGCACGGTTTTTAAGACTAGACGAAACATCGAGTTTTCTTTGATCTTTCTTTAACATGAAAATATAACATTTGTGTGTAAAGGTATTAATGAAAATGTTTGTAATATATTATCTAAATGACTATTATTGTATAACAAATTAAACTGTGACATTCAATTTTGTACCTTTAACTCGTAACCTATTAATTATTTTGCATGCAATTGATACAATATTCTGTATAGCTAAACACGTGGACATTATATAAAAACCAGACTGTAACAACTTTATACCATGTTTAAGGCAAATAAAGACTTATCTATCTATCTATAATAATGTAAGTTCAAAATTAACCGCATCAAAATCCGTTGTGACGTTTAGAAGAACAACGCGGTCACAAACAGTTTAATTTACATTTTAATATGTATTGATAACAATTAAAATATTTATGTAAAGGAAAATAAAGCAAAACAAATAAAAAACCCTCTGGCTTTGCAAGTGGGCGGTAATCACTATCGAAAAGGCAACAAGGAAAAAAGAACATGACAATGGCACCGAAAGACTCCTTTTATTTCTACTCATAATCGGACCACACAACTGATCATCCAACTAAGATGCGAGACCTATACACAGTGCAGCAGTAAACAGACAACGATCGTCTGTATGCAAAGCAGCCCGTGTCATGTCCGAATAGGCAAAGGTAATGATTTGCATGCAGCCGCGACCGGCGCACGCGACCGTGACGGGCTGTGGCTTTTATACCTAATGCAGTTTGGTATAGGTATTGTGGTTATTGTTTTTTATTAATGAGCCGTTTAATCTTTAGCGTTTATCATAAGGTTTTCGGACACTATTGTCACGAAAAGAAATGAAAAAGAAACGTTACTATAATATATAGCCACTGTTGTAATATCGAATAATTTTTAAAGGGCGGAAATGGCCAGATATCGGCGGATTCAATTATCTTAGCGTCAGGTTGTTGGTTAAAAAAACTGTATGTTGCATTTAGTTTTTTTTTAAGAAGTGATCTTAGTCATTCTAAATAACAGTAAATAAATATTTGAGTCGGAAATCCAAGCATCTTCCAGTGTTGAGTTCAATGTAATTTGTAATTTATTTATTTAAGTAGTTATAGGTTTTGTAGCGCATATGTAGGATTTATAAAGTAGGTATGCATTATTAATTACATGGTGTTCACACGAATTATTGGGTGAAGCGCTGCTCTCCGAGCTAGTTAGTTTCGACGCCCCATTTGGGTATCACAATAATCATGTTTATATGGTTTTGGAGCTTACAATATAAAACAAAATTCAAAACCAAAAATCCCTATAATATAATATTTCTTTTTTTGTTATTCAAAGTATAGGAGTAACTTAGCAACACTTAACTTATTAAAACTTTATCCTTACCTACTGGATATATTTCTTTTAACGCTAAAAATAATGCCGTTCCCAATATGACTCCGTCTTTGCCTCGACTCCGGCCCGTGCACGTGTCTCAGATCTATTATGGACCAGTCGATTTCCTGGGTGGATATATCTAGCAGAATCTTTCCGAATACCAGTGAGATATGATAGTGTTTGACTTGGGATCAGTCACTATTTATTTTCTGGAAACCAATTTCAGTTTTGGATTAAACTTCAAGAGTCCAGAATGTTTATATTTTTAGAACAATGTTACAGCTTTTCTCTTGTATCATGGGTGCATGCAGTTACAGACACATATCTCACATACACATAACAAAACATCACGACGGTATTCCCCGAAGGGTTAGGCAGAGGTCTACCTATGGTACACCCACATTTCGTCAGTTATGTTTAAGTCGCATGTAATAGGGGGCGACCCTATTGCCATCAACCGAGCACAAATCCAGACTTCCGGCTGCTACTCAGAAATTTTAGATATAAAAATCCAATAACGTTTTTGGCCCAAGCTGGGAATCGAAGCCAGGGTCTCATGCTCAACAGAAGCGCTTGCGACCAGTAGGCACATCAACGAGGTAGTCAAAAGCAGACAAAATAATATAGTAGCTAAAAATCTATTTTTATCTTCTTCTTCAATAACTATATCTATAAATAAAATTGAAGTCTGTTTGTAATGTCAAAATAACAGCTTTTAATAAATGCATATGAAAGTTTAAACGGTTTATGTATTTAACAACAAAACATTTTTTTATATGACGGCACGGTTGGCGCAGTGGTCAAGCGACTGACTGCTGCGCTGCGTGTCGCGGGTTCGATTCCCGCACGGAACAAATATTTGTATGACCTACAATTAGTTGTTCCGGGTCTGGCTGTTTGTGTATGTGAGTTTAAATGTTTGTAAACGCACCCACGACACAGGAGAAATTCCTAGAGTGGGGCAACGTTTTTTAAAAAAAAAAAAAAAAAAAAAAAAAAAAAAAAAAAAAAAATTATGTCTGTCTGTCTGTTTGTTCCGGCTAATCTAGGAAACGGCTGGACCAATTTTGACGGGACTTTCACTGGCAGTTAGCTGATTTTATAAAGAGTAACTTAGGTTACTTTTATTTTAGAAAAATAAGCAAAAATACAAAGCTATCCTGATACCGTGAGGTTATTATCAGATTAATTTTATTATCTACCAAAGAACTTTAACGTAAAAATATTTTAGCGAAAATTTCTGTCGGCTTCCATTTACGGCACATTATCGCCGCGTGCGTCGTCACCGTGTTTAATGATGGACAATCTCATTAAATAGAGGTTGTGTTGATTCTCCATTCTATTGGCTTCCATCAGCGGTTTAACGCCCTCTTGTTTTATAGGGTAAGCCTGATCATATACAGGTATTACCTACATCAGACATCATTCTATAAGTACTAAACGTGGACTTTACTTTGACTTTATAGAGGTATGCGGAACAGACGGGTGTTGTGTCTGGTGGGCTACTACCCGACGATTGTTGTTGGAACGTTGTTTTATGCTAGTCACGCGGTAGACTCTGCTTGCGCGATGCAGGATTTTGCGTGACGTCAGTGTGGTGCGTAGTTCGCATGTGGCGATGTAGATGGCGCCACAACATGTTGTGAAAATAAATAAAGTATTGTATTCTATCAGAAATGATTTAAAACATATTTCATCTGCTGAAAAGCCCCACAGAATTAGTAGAAAACACTACTTTTGAAATAATTGTCCATCCAATTTTTCTTTTTCTATATATTAAACTTAACTTTGTCCAAATCTCCAGTGCTGAATGTAAATAAACCACTCAGTGATCACAACATTGAATTAAAAATAAATCACACAGTTATAGTTAAAGTCAAAAAGTCAAAGTCAAATAATTTATTTCAATTAGGCACAAAAAGGCACTTTTGAACGTCAACATTTCGAACATAGTCGGAAAGACATCGTGCCCAAGAATAAAAAATCCACCTTCTTTCAAAGATCATCGCGTCTTACAATCTGTAGGTAAAAAAAGATACAATTATTACGCATAGCAACCAACAAATATATAAGAAGAAAAGCCGTCAAAATATCTGACCCAAGTACCTCAGTAAAGCCAAATAAAGCAAAATACATCGGGCGTTAAGACTACCCACCGCGCTGTCACCTTTGTAAGAAGCCGGAAGCGTTGACAAAGACAATATGGCGTCAACATGGCGGCAATCTGTCACCTTCTTTTCACGGTAACTAGAAAAGCTTTTAGGTTATAGTAAGGTATTTTATTTAGTAAGTGTGTAATAGAAAATTTACAGGCGGTTTTTTCTGCGCAGATAGAATTAACGGGTATGTCGGGGAGTCGGATACAAAATAACATGATTACTTTGTAAAGTATTATATTGTTTTAATGATTGTGAATGTGAGGACTATGTGGATATTTTATTTTTATTTGTTTTCCTCTTTCTTTATTTTTTTCTTTCTCAGTTAGTTTGGTCTGGCAGTTTGAGTACTTTATGCGGCCTACCCAAATGTCCTTTCTTTGGTATTGTTCGTCGAGTTGAGCTCCTTAAGTTCTGAGTTGAGCTCCACGATTACTGACAAATGCTTGCACTGACTGGACAGGTCCACTCAAATCTGTGTGGTTCTTTCCTCAAAAGACCATTTCAGACACTAATCTACATGGTCCTCATATGGCCTGACCAAGATTATATCTGGACTTTAAAAGAGACTGTGACCTCTGAGTTTGTTTCGGTCTTTCTTCTCAGAGTAGTCAGATAGGAAACGCCGGACTCATCTAGCATTTTCTTCTTTTTTTTTTTAAATCTTTTTTTAATATGACGTGTAAAAGTGATTGCAATATTCTATTTACAGAATAAACAATTTCATTTCATTTCATTTCGGGCAAAGTGGTATTTGGTTTTTCCATCTGGATTTTTTCAGTAGCAGCCCGGAGTCCGGTTTTGTGCCCGGTTGATAGCAATAGGTTCGCCTCTTTTACATGGGGCATAAACATAATAACTAGCGAAATGTGGGTATACTTAATAGGTACACCTCTGCTTAACCCTTTGGAGATTACAAGCGTGATGGTATGTTTATAAAATTCGATATATTACATTGATTTTAGATTCTGTGATAACTTCCTCACACACTGACTTATTAATTGTAAAAATTTTTGGAAAATCGTCTAATTTTAACAATGTTTGACCATGTATCTATCACATAATTAATTTATCTGTTGTTGCTTTATTTTTAATTCTTAATTCTTTTTACCTATTGTGGTATAGTAATTTTATTCTAGGTGCATCGTCCTCACATATAATTATATAACTAATGTACTTTTACAAAATATTGTAAAATATTTAAAAGAGTAACGGTGGAGTTTCTTGCCCATTCTTCTCCATGTGAAAACTACCTTTTGGAAGGGGCGACTAGAATCATTTTTTTCTGTGTAAATTTTGAATAAATGATTTGACTTTGACTTTAGAGAAGAAGTGGATATTATCAAGATGCTAAATTGGTGATAGCAGTTTGTTGTTTTGTACGTGTAGTTCTGATAAAAAACCGAGCAAGCCTTACAGTAGTTGCTTATGATGCGTAACATCTGGCATCTCACCTTGGTAATAAGCAACATTAAAGGGGAAGCCTCGTCAAGGTCGTTTCAACACACACACCCTCATATACACATTCACACACCCGATTCTCACACCCTCATTTACTTAATCCTCACAACAGTCAAACTTCACCCAGTTTTACGTATTTAAATATCACCTACCTGGAATGATGTACACCAAGAACCTGTTACCCACTTCCGGAGTCTGGAGAGGCTGGTAATCTGTCATACAGGTCTCCTAGTACAGAAACCAGTCTCCCACATAGATTATAATTCGCTTATGTACTCTTTGAATTATGTATATTATACCTTGAATATTTCTATGTGAGAGAGAAAATAAACTTTTTTGTATTTTTGTATTGTATTTTTGTTTCGAACAGCCAACTCTAGCACCGCGCGCGCTCATTGGTCAAATCAAATAGCGCGCGCTTCCCCGGCTTCCTGTCATACACTTCCATGCTTTTTCACGAGATCACTCCACAGATTTCAGGAAAGCGAGAGGAAAGATGTTACACATAAAAAAAATGAGCTGGTGAAATCAGAGTCATGATGGAAACGAAACAAAATAACGAATAAATAAGTAAATACTACCCATTATTTATCTCATCATCATCTACCGAGCCTTTTCCCAACAATGTTGGGGTTGGCTTCCAGTCTAACCGGATGCAACTGAATACCTTATCTTACATACTTGATCCTTTATTCTGAAAACGCTTTGAAAATATTGTTTTAAACCCATAAAACTGTAACAACCTGTGGCGGGTTATTAAGATTATGAATGCAAATCATTTTACTTCAGAAGTAATTATTCAAATCACATTTTGATATTTTGTTATTAAATAAAGTATGAACACCCACAAATATTATTTACCACTTGTTTAAAACACAATTTTATGACGCCAAATTCACTTTTAACCCTTAAATGCCACAACAAAATATCCTTACAACAGATACTGCCCACTCATCGCCCACTCTTCTGGGCTTGTTCATTACTGAAGGAAAAACTCTAATAGGCCTAAAGACATGTTGACATGAACATGTTGTGTAACAAGCCAATTAGTGGAACTTATGGCTAAAGGTCGAACTTGTATTAGTATAGGTAAGTGTTTATTTCAGTTAAGATTATCGTTTTATTTTGTGGACTTAATCTTCAATTTTCTTTAGCTTTTCAGTTCGGTCTCCATTTGATTTCGAAGCTTCGAAGGACTAAATACTCTGTTAGTGAGTAGAACCATACTAAAAAGAATGCAGACTAAATCATGTCACCGCCTATCTCTTCGGGGAACACAGGCAGGCTGTTAGGTGTTTAAATTATTTTAGGGAATATACAACTAGCTACAAAGACAAACGGCACCATTTCAGGTGATCATTAAATAATGATTTCACACACAGTTGCTAATAAAAACATGTTAATATTTTTTTTTTCTATCTTAAAGCAAGAGTTCAGGCTGACGGAAAATATTTTACGTACTTACCTATTTGTCAAAAAAGTCAAAATTGGTTCAGTAGTTTTTGAGAAAATCGCTAACAAACACATACATTTCATACACAGAACCACATTACCTTGATGTCGGTTCTTAATAATGAATAAACCCTGTCACAAACGAGTAACAATTTCGAACACAATTAAGTGAAACATAGCATTACATGGAGGAATCTGTAATTATTATAAATATGGAGTAATTACGAGTCTGAACTTAATACTGAGCTCAATTAATGAATCCAATTAAAATGGTGAGTATAATGCGTGCTTATGGTGAATTCATCACGATTTCGAAAGTAGCTGATAACATTACATTACATCCGGTAATCCCCGAAGAGTTAGGTAGAGGTGTTCCTAATTGATGTCCCACCGCTGGGCCAGATAGTAATTTTTAAAGAAATTTTATGCTAACATATTTCACTGCGTCTTACTGGATATATATGTGGGCGTCCAAGCAAAAAGGGTCCACTAGTGGGGTATTGAGTTAAGACTAGATTCGGTATCTAGAATAGTCAATTGATAGTAAGGATTGAAAAAATATTCAAAAACTGGCACATCTTTTGTTTTATCAGACATTTGAAGTTGAAATTCCGAAAAAGTCGTCTTGAAATTGTAGATAATTGAGCATTTATTAATAATCAATTAAAATCGCGAAATGCAATTGTTTTATCCAACTTTACAAAACTTCTTATATCTCGGAAAATAAATGCCGAGAACCCTTGCCGAGGATCCTTTTCGCTTGGACGCCCACATTTTAGTTTTCTGTGTTAAGTATAGGTAGGTCCATCGTCTTTTCCATGGAGGCACCTGAAGTGCTGTAGTTTCATTTCAAAGTAGTTCGACATATATTCATAGAAATATTAGAAAACAACATACATAGACATACATAGGTACTATCAAAGAACTTCATATCTAAGCAGTTTGAAAACAAAATCCCGTGAACACGATGACCACATCTGTTACCGCCCCGGTTCTATAGCGGCCGAGCGCTGCAAGCAGAAATAGTCCTTACGGTGTATAGATATGAACTTATTTGATGGTACATAAGCACGTCTATCTGAAACAGGCTGAATTTCCACACGTCAACTAAGGTGGCTCATTGTGGTTACTTCAAACAACATTAATATTTTACAATGATTTAAGGTGATCCGCAGTTGTAGCCCGTAAAATTCAAATTTTCTTACGTTTTTTGCAATTAGCAAGTCAGTGTCAGGTTGCAGCTTGATCAAAATATGATTCGCGACTATATGTATTTACAGAATTCATTAATACATCTCACTAAGATATATTTGTATAACATAAGAAAATTTGAATTTCGCTGGCTACAACTGCAGATCCACCCTAAATGGGAAAGATATAATTCTCTTCATTACTAAATCGCCTCGTTGGTCGCAAGTGCTACTGCTGAGTATGAGGTCCTAGGTTCAATTCCCAGGTCGGGCAAAGTGTTCCATTGGGATTTTTTTAGTAGCAGCCTGGAGTCTGGATTTGTGCCCGGCAATAGGCTTGCCCCCTATTACATGGGAGATGGGAGCAAAATGTAGGTGTAGGTAGGTACTATAGGTTCTGCCTGACCTATCGGGGATTACAAGCGTGATGTTATGTGTACTAAATCGTTTGCCAATACAAGAACCTGTCGATAATCTCATTAATAACGCATTACATGTACAATCAAGGAAAACAAACATTATCTCTACGGCCCTCAACCTGATATCCGATGGAAATAAAGTTTTCCTTAATAAAACAAGAATAGGTAATTGCGATATTGCCAATACGATCTTGAGTATTATAAAACGCAACATTATTAAGTTAAAATGGTGTTGTTGTTGTAATTTTATAGTTATTTTTAGGTATTTACAAGGCAGATTACAGTGGAAACGCCGGCGCCGGGACGGGACGCCCTAGAACGACATAATTATAGTGATCGTATTGGTTGGTGATGTTCTTCGGAAAGGACAGATGCGTAGTACTCGCAACCGGCGTGCGTGTATGAACAGATGGATGAACGTAAACGAGGCAAAAGGAGTATGTAAGGATCGTAGCAGGTGGCGTTCTATAGTTTCTGCCTACCCCCTCGGGAAGAATGCGTGATTGTATGTATATATAGTTATTTCAAAATTAATTATAAATGTATTTCACATTGCGAATTTTATTTAGAATTTTTATAGAGTTATTCGAAAACGTTGTTTTATGAAACTACTATCAATTTTATTATAGCATCATTTTACTGAGTGAAGAGGAGGACTAGGTGTTTCTCCAAAAAAAAACAACGTGTTGCACTCCGGGAGTGCCGGCAGAAGTGAAAACTTGAATATTAACGTTGTGCATTTTTGATATTTTGGTACTACTCTCCCTCCGTCTTACGAATTTTCGATCAGGTCACGTATCCTGATGCGAGTTTAAAATTTTTTACCCATCACAAAAAAGTGCACAACGCCACTAAAGAAATTTTCACTTCAAAAAAAGTGAGTTGTCGAGGGACACTCGGTAGGAACGAAGCTCCTTTCGCTGTATGTATTGATACAGAGCCATCTAGTATACTTTTCTAGAAGCTAAAAACTTAAATTTGGTGACTGTAAAAAAAAACAAAAACTTTTGACACTTGAAACTTGAGACCTTGAAATTGACTTTCGGGCGTAAGGCCCAGACTCCACCAAAGCGGAGACGAGACGAGAGGAGCGGAGATGTATATTTTTATGGCACGAACATGTGATCAAGCTGTGTGTGTGCAAGCTGGAGAAGCGAAGAGATGTGAGCGGTGCCGATAGTTCCCCCCGCGTCGAACAACCCACCAGCCGTGCCGCACGCAGCTCTGTTCCGCTTTAACCAGCACACATCTCCGCTCCAATCTAGCCAGTACGCATCTCCGCACAGCATCGGTGGATACAACCTAGCTGAAACACATCTCTTCTCGTATCCGCTTCGGAGATCGCCGCACATCTCCGCTTTGGTGGAGTCCGGACCTAACGGCTTTTTTGATACGTGAAGGTCTACCAGTCAACTCCTACCGCTAGCCGCGCTAAAGAACTTCGTTCCAAAAATGCAACTCTGCTTTCAAAATATAGAGTTAAATGAACCTAAGACTAAAATGAGTCTTAGCTTGATGTTAAGCCGTGGTAGATGGAGAAAGGTGATCTAATCCAATGATGACCATCTACCACAGCTTAGCAACCTACCTTATTTCATACGATCAAATTTTCTTCGTTTCAATCAATACTTTCCTGCATTACCATGTAACTAGTAAACAACAGATAAGTTACATGTATTAAGTGAACAGCTAAGAAAATTCAAAATTCAAATTCAAATTCAAAATATTTTATTTCACATAAACCTATAAAACTTGGGCACTTATGAAACGTCAGAAGCTAGATGCACGGTTCCAATTGGTCGTTTCCTATGGAGAAGAGCCGGCAAGAAACTCCATGGTTACTCTTTTAAGAAAGATAGATACGAGTTTTTGTTAGTAGCTACGTCATATACTACGTTTTGTTAGTAGCTACGTCATATACTACATTTGGTTAGTAGCTACGTCATATACTACTTTTTGTTAGTAACTATGTCATATACTACGTTTTGTAAGTAACTATGTCATATACTACATTTGGTTAGTAGCTACGTCATATACTACTTTTTGTTAGTAACTATGTCATATACTACGTTTTGTTAGTAACTACGTCATATACTACGTTTTGTTAGTAGCTACGTCATATACTACGTTTTGTTAGTAACTACGTCATATACTACGTTTTGTTAGTAGCTACGTCATATACTACGTTTTGTTAGTAGCTACGTCATATACTACATTTGGTTAGTAGCTACGTCATATACTACTTTTTGTTAGTAACTATGTCATATACTACGTTTTGTAAGTAACTATGTCATATACTACTTTTTGTTAGTAACTACGTCATATACTACGTTTTGTTAGTAGCTACGTCATATACTACTTTTTGTTAGTAGCTACGTCATATACTACGTTTTGTTAGTAACTATGTCATATACTACATTTTGTTAGTAGCTACGTCATATACTACGTTTTGTTAGTAGCTACGTCATATACTACGTTTTGTTAGTAACTATGTCATATACTACTTTTTGTAAGTAACTATGTCATATACTACTTTTTGTTAGTAACTACGTCATATACTACGTTTTGTTAGTAACTACGTCATATACTACTTTTTGTTAGTAACTATGTCATATACTACGTTTTGTAAATAACTACGTCATATACTACTTTTTGTTAGTAGCTACGTCATATACTACGTTTTGTTAGTAACTATGTCATATACTACGTTTTGTTAGTAGCTACGTCATATACTACGTTTTGTTAGTAGCTACGTCATATACTACGTTTTGTTAGTAACTATGTCATATACTACTTTTTGTAAGTAACTATGTCATATACTACTTTTTGTTAGTAACTACGTCATATACTACGTTTTGTTAGTAACTACGTCATATACTACTTTTTGTTAGTAACTATGTCATATACTACGTTTTGTAAATAACTACGTCATATACTACTTTTTGTTAGTAACTATGTCATATACTACGTTTTGTAAATAACTACGTCATATACTACGTTTTGTAAGTAACTATGTCATAAGTACTACGTTTTTATGGTAACTACGTCGTTGGTCGGCTGTAGGTCGAATGTTTTGCGGATAAATTGATCAAATAATATTAGTGGGCGGTTTAGTTCGTATGATACGGGGACGGCACGACAAGGTGACGTCTTGAGTACGGAGCGAGATTTTATAATATGGTGGTCCATAACTGAATATATTATTATGTATTGATTAAGTAGGAAATGAAAAAAAAAATTGAAAGGATCACAGGAATATACTTTTTTTTCCCCTCCTTTATCTGAATAACATTTCACGTAAAGGAAACTCAACTGGGTCAAATTTTCCGCAGGAGACGCACTGGGCGTCGGGAATCGCAGGCCGATTCCCGGCCACCGTAGGCGCGGGCTTGCGGACAGTGAGCAATGGGTAGCTGGCCGTCTGATAAAAAACAGGCCCGGGTCGACGGCGCGTTGTGTTCCACGCGCGCCTCAAAAAGATGTCAGCACAACTGACGGGGTCCGCTAGGACCGATGCCTGCCGGGGTCGCGGGAAAGCCCGATAGGTATACCGTGGCCCCTGGCTATAACAGGCAACTGAAGGAACACGGGTGGGTTTTAGTCAGTAAGAGCCTGACACGCTCCCACTCCGCCCAGAACGGGAGAAGTTATTTAATAAATTCACATAAAAAAAAAAAAATTGGGTCAAAGTTTTAGAAACATTTTATAGTTGAACATTTTGAACTAATATTGTGTGTAATATTAATTCAGTAATCACCTTAAAATGTTCATGAAAAGCAAATCTCTTAACCCCTAAACTAGAAGAAAGAAACGTTTAAAAGAAACGGAGTCTTGACTTACTGATGTGCCAGCTTCGCCAGTGCGTAATGATCCTAAATTCTCATCTTATCAACACACCATGCAATTACAATTGACCTACTTTGTCCCTTATCCAGACGTACCAATAAATGTTTTCCAAGATAAAGATAAAACGGAATCGTTTGTACGATTAAATTAAACCCAAGTAGTCTAGTTTCAACAAATTTGTACATGTGCAAGCACCCGCAGTGAGAGTATCGATTGACAAGCAACGTCGTTGGAAATGCATTAGTGTTAAACACCGCAGTCTTTGTACATACTGTTCAATGGTATGCTGTAAGCTTGTGATTAATAAATAAGCTGTGTTTTCTTTAGCTGGGTTTATTTTGATCCGATAGATTTTCGTCAAAGAATCAAGTTCTTCAAGCTAAGTTGAAAGCAAAAAGGATTAAGTATGTAAAGTTCACGTGGCGGCCTAATAATACTAATTATAATAATCATTTATTTTACAGAAAATACTATCTGATTTGTAAGAAATTACATACGTTCATTCTAAAAGTTGGTAACGTCAAATATTCAATATTTTAGTTTACTAGTTAGCGATATTTTATATTGCCAAAATTATCCAAAACAGGTAAATATTTGACAGCTATTTGCGACGTTGCCAATTTTTTGAATAAACGCTCATTACAACAACATTAGTGCATTTGGCAATTATTAAAAGAACGTCAAAGTCAATAATAATTAATCAAATAATACTTTAACACAATAAACAACATTGTTTCACAGCACGCTTTGGAGGCAGTACTGGCGTCCTAGTCCAGAGTCTGAGTATTAGACCTTCCGCCGTTCTGTAACGTCTACCTTACCAGTGGCAAAAGGCGTGAATAAAAGGTATGTAGGTAGATATGTCTACTGTTAACAAGGAATTCTTTAAAGAAGATGGTTCAAAAAGAAAATTAAGATGTTAAAAATAATCATCGAATCAATTTCAATTTGAAACAAAATGCAATCGTCATGGCGGGAGTTGAGAACACGAATCATTTCATTTTTTGTATTATAATGTTATTTATAGAACTAACAAGCTCTTGGTACTGAATATAATATTAAGTAAAGAAAACCGATATTTTAAGAAGAGGACAAGAAGAAATTTAGATGATAAAGACGGTCTCCTTTATAAACAAAATATGATCGTATATTTTCTTTCTAAACTCAATTGTTTTAACATTTGATAAAATTATTCATAGAACAAACAAAGCGCTGGGTACTGAATATAATATTAGGAAGATGGAAGGTGAGTCGACCTTAGAATTTTTAAAGAAAACTTATAATTACACTTTTTCACCAAAACGGCAGCACCTTTATTTTTTCCATCTCCTGAAAGAGGCATCTTAAAGTCTATTCAACACGTTTACGTCTTAATTAATTGTATTCCGAAAAGTAATAAACTTGTTCTAATACTGATAATTAATTATCGCCTCCCTTCAATATTGAATTGAAATGCGAATTGATAACATGGCGGCAAAAAAATGAATAAACCTCCGATACATAGAAAGCGGAGCGGAAACGGGAGGATCTGAGAGCCTAGACAATCGCTTTCAAAGCGTTTCAAACTCAAACTCAAACTCAAAGCATTTATTTCAAATAAACCAATTACAGGCACTTTTGAATAGTCATGGCTTTCAATAGTCAAGGCAAGTTTCGTATTTCTACAACGACTTTCGGCACCTGTCCTACCGCTGACGAGGAAGCGACTAGCCATCAACGAGTTTCTCACTCAATAAACGTACAAAAGATTGTAGGATCCGTGTGGGTAAAAGAAATACATATAATATTAAGACTTGGTCGCTGACATTCACACCACCGGCCAGTACTCTTTTACATTTTGATAGTTTTTGTCGCACCGACAAGAGCTATTAAAGAGAGTACTCGCACAGCGACGTTCGCTTGGTGGGCAGAAAACTCGCTGAGAGTCTCATGCTTGGAACATACGTATACCAGCAAGACATAGGCCGCCCCCAAGCTCCGCCACATCGACCGGTTCTGTGCTTCTCGCATCCAGCGGATTCCTATGATAGCATAAAGAGGCACAATATACTCCTGTCCTTATCCTATTTTGTTTAGGGTTGGTGCAGCTTAAATCTTTGTATCCATATCATATTTCCTTCGTTCGTCAAGAGAGCCAAATGTTTAGACATCAAAACTCTACAAACAATTTCCTTCACTCATGAACACAATGCCCGCTGTCGCCTCCGCCTCGCTACCCGCTTACTGTGCCGCGTAGCCCCAAAAGTGATTTTTCTTTACCATCGTAACTTTAATTTAAGCTAGATAAATTAAGGTTGTTAATTATATCAACGTTTTGGGTTCAAAGAAAAAGCTGAGTTTATTGAGTAATTGATAATTGAGTGTCAGACGAGTATCTTATTTAATTAAGTTTTTAGTTAAGTGATTTTTTTTCTTTTATTTGTGTTAATGTAATTAGGTTTCGTAGTGATAAAAGACTTGCCTCACAACACTTACTGCGTGTTTGCGTTTCCACATTTCCTCACAATATTTTCATCTATAAGGAACAAGGACTTATTTGAAGCCAAACGTCTGAGGCACAGCACTGCTCACTCACCTAAACAAAAATCCACCATAACGACGCTTATTATATATTTATTTCTAATCGCCAACCAGGCTGTTTTACACATAAGCAGTTTAGCCGAAGCCTGCACGACTACTTAGCACCTCCGCCCTTCTAATCCGATATCGTCTCGAACTATTCGTCTTTTCCCTGACGTCACTATCCTATACATGAAGCCTTAATACATATATCAATAATATATCATCGAGAAACCCCAGAGGATCGCACGTACGGAACGTTCATAAATTCACCATCGGAAATTATTTGTTGCGACCCCGATAGGGTCGACCGGAGCCCGTATTTATAGGTGATTCTTTGTGTCTCCGTAGCGGTTATGCTGCCCTGGTACTTCGGTTTATATGATGTTATGAGGAAATTGCATAAAGTTTGTTTCCTAGGAATTTTGTATGCAGGCATGAAATAATGATAATGATAATGTATTTCATCTGTTTATATGTCTAGAACTCTACCGCAGTGTCTCAAGACGAAAGTCTTTGACCAGTGCGTGTTGCCAGTGATGACCTATGGCACTGAAACGTAGTCGCTCACAATGGGCCTTATCAGAAGGCTAAAAGTCACCCAAAGGGCAATGGAGAGGGCTATGCTTGGAGTTTCCCTACGTGATCGAATCAGAAATGAAGAGATCCGCAGGAGCACCAAGGTAACCGACATAGCCCGAAGAATTGCCAAACTTAAAAGGCAATGGGCAGGGCACATTGCTCGCAGAACAGATGGCCGATGGGGCCGAAAGTTTCTGGAGTGGCGACCGCGTACCGGAAGACGTAGCGTTGGAAGGCCTTCCACAAAATGGACCGATGACCTTGCAAAGGCCGCAGGAATCCGCTGGATGCGGGTGGCACAGAATCGGTCGAAGTGGCGGTGCTTGGGGGAGGCCTATGTCCAGCAGTGAACGTCTTTCGGCTGAAATGATGATATTTCTAGAAGGCTATTAACGTTTTCATGAAATGAATGAGAACTGAATGAGAAAGGCGCGCGCCGCCCGAATAGGGTTCAAATACCAACCCCGTGCTCTCTTCACATCCCAGCTGGTGTATTTATGCGTGACTGGTTGTTACCCGCGACTTCGTCTGCTGTATGTTCTTAGGGTTCCGTATCAGAAGGGTGCCAAATAGAACCCTATTACTAAGCCTTCGCTGTCCGTCCGTCCGACTGTCTGTCAGCGGGCTGTATCTCATGAACCGCAATAAAAAATAAAAAATTAAAATAATAATTAAATTAAATTAATTAATTTATATTAATTAAATTTTCACAGATTGTGTATTTCTATTGCCGCTTTAACAACAAAATATAATAAAAGTTACTAATTAAAAGGGGTCCCCACACAAGAAACGTTTTTTCTAGTGTTATTTGCTCCTGGTTTTTACTGCTGGTTTTTTTATACAAATTTTAAGAATTAAAAATAGCCTATGTCCTTCTTCAGATCCCAGGCTACCTGTCTGTCAAGTTTTTTTTTTGTTTTACTATCTTAGTTGTTTTACTTATGTTTAGATACCCATCACGTCTGCTGAGTTTCGCTGGGTAATTTAATTTGAGCCATAATGATGACAGGTGACCTCTCTTCTCATAGAGATGCAGTGTCCCTTTCTCTTTCTAAAAATAATCGTAAAATTATGTTCATAATGCTGTAACTAGATGGATATTTCGAAAGGGTCATGAGTACGAGATGTCAATCGACAACGAAACGCAAGTGTGAAGTTGGCGTGTTTCGACAGAGTCTAGCCTGAGGTTCGTACGAGTCGACGAGCCGTGGCGTAGCTCTTTTTTACCATCGGACATCGTACGGACAAGAAGTGCCTAGAAACTGTCAAGTTTCGTTTTGTCAATTTAAAATATAACCTAAATATAACTAATTAGCAACTTCAGACTTTTTCTTCTCGCCCGCAACACATCTACGCCCAGTAAAATGTTAAGCCGTGAAGATTCCTGCTCCTATCGGCCCCCTGTCCCGATAGATAAATAATGTGTTTACTCCGTTTAATTTATACCTCAAACTCTCTTCATCTTTTACGAATGCTTTGCAAAATTGGCAAAAGATAAAGCAGTTCCCGTATTCATTCTTAATAGACATTTATTACAAAATAAACCTCAGTTGGTGTTGTATCAAAGTGGTTGTTTGCGTCTAAAATACGGCACGTTTTATAAAGGAAGACTTTTTTGAAGTTTAATTTGTTATTGTGGGTTTACCATTTTTGTTTGGCGTGGTTGTAAATCTTTCTCTTTGAATAGATGACTTGTGAAATATACCTTTGAAAAGTAAGAATAGATTTTTTATGTAGGTGATTTACGCGGTTCTGAACCGAGAATTGAAAACTTATTGAACTCTACTTTAGCATTACTTAAGGTAACTACATTCATACATACAATTCAGAAACTACAGCACTGACGAATTTCTGAATGATAAATTAATATAATTCTTATAATTGTGTATTCCTTATTACTTTGACATTAAATTGACTAATTTTATGATATTATGAGTTGTTGAAACTATTCTGTAGTAAATTTTAATTTTTAAATTCATAGGACTGTTAATTATTTGAATAATGGATAAATTTATAATTATTTAATTTAATGTAATAACCTACCTACTTATATTTTTTACGCCGTTCAGGCAAAACTGACTATGATATAATTTAATTGTAACATCTTGCGCTCATGTTTTGGACAATAAATGATCTTTATCTAAAGTAGAGTTTAACAAGTTATCAACTTCAAATTCTCAATTTAGAAACCGGGCAGTAGTAAGAGAAGGCTTACATTAATGATTTACTGTAGATATGTATGTTTCGAGATTGTCGAAAACTCCTGAAAAATACAGTTCGTGAAACAAATTACATAACATTTATGACTTTGGCGACACTCGCTGTAGTTCGAAGGCACTACTGGCAACGGCCGAAAGGCGTTGGACTGGTGAGATAAAGATCGCGAGACCAAAAACCAAAAAAAAATATCCTCTTCCAGACCGAATTACAGCCATGGCGGCCAATCTCAGCGGAGACTAGCCATCGACACGGGAGATATTAGTTATAGTGCTCAAGTGTGTGCGCAGATACAGGTGAACTCACTCTCATAGTCGCGACGGCAATCCGACACGACAGAAGAAAGATCAGGCACAGGACCCACGGCTTAACGTGTCGTGCTTTCCGAGGCACGGGGGGATTACACCACCAACTTGTAAAATCCGGGCTGTTACTGAGAAAACCTAATGTAAAAACCCAGTAACACTTTGTCCAACCTGGAAATTGAACCAAGGACCTCAGTCACGCCCAGCAGTCGTGCTTGCGACCACAAGTCCAACAGGGCAGTTCAAAAACCCTACTGCTTTAGTGACGTGAACCCACGTCTTCGTTTATTTAATGCTTCGTTGCGAGGTAAAAGCTTGGACGACGAATTACAGCATACAAATGAAAAAATATGTCGTGAAATAAATGAAGATCAAATGACATTTACACATTCACAGTTTTTCATAAAATAAGCTCTCAAATGACAGTCAGGGCTAATTATCACGGGCCTAATTTTCTTTCCAGCTCTCTAAAAACGCGAATTAATTCGATTCGAAACTCGCTCAAATAACTCGATTACTTACGTTCAAATGGCAAGCACTTTAATAAACTCCAAACTTCTAAAAGATTGAATGAATGAGGAATTAAATTCGCACTAATTGGCACTCGGTTGCAGGTATTATAACAACGGTGAGTGGTGATGGTACTAGGTGGTACTGAAAGCTTTTAATTCTACTTATTGATGTCTATTTATTAGTACCGTTTGGTACTCGAAATTGACCGGAGATGGGTGCAGTAGTTTTCACGACTAACCGATGTCAAATTGCATTGTATCTGGCGACAAACCACGCTGTAGTTTGGCAGGTAATATAGACAAAAGAGTGTAAAAGACGGAAAGAAAATCAATTTATTCGGCCCAGGTTAAGAAACAGGCGGGTGTACTTACCCGATCTATGGGAGGGTCAATAGGGTTTCCATGTTTAAGACATTCAGGAGACCGATTTAACGCAACGACATTTCAAGAGCTGGAGTCTTGCTTCATTTTAAAAAGTACACGGTGCTGTGTTATGGCCTGTCGTGAAGCCAATCATCTCTTATTACAAATCACTGAGCTTGACTTCATTTCCATACGTCTTTTTCGGGTGACCACTGAAAATCAGCGCTGTGCTGGGGGTCTCCCATAGCACAGCATCATGCTGAGTGGAAGCCTTCTTCTCACAGTCATGACGTGCAGCTGCCGACTATTGCTGTTTTATGCCCGTGATTTCTTAAGTACTTAGATCTTTTTTTATTTTTAGTACTTGTGTTTGTGTGACAAATTTACCTATTTTACTTTATTTATATCTTTTATAAAAAAAATGGTTACTGCCACAGGTTATTGAATAAGAAAGAAAAGTATTCTTATTCAATAACCTGTGGCAGTTGTCCCACCGCCGGCGATTAACGAGATAGAGCTAGCAACTGAAAACGAGTTGGCGAGCAACGAGCAGCGAGTGCGCGATGGCTACGAGCGATTACTCGCTGGTCTGCGTATGTACCAAGCGTGAGTCTCTCAGCGAGTGTTCTGCCCTCCAACAAAACGTTGCGGAGCGAGTACTTTCTTTGATAGCTCTTGTCGCTTAGCGACAAACTAGTGGAGCGAATCCTCGCCGGCGATGTGAACAGTCAGCGATCAACTATTAATATATGCATCTCTTTTGTTTATCTATTGTACGTTTCTTGAGCGAGAAATTATCCGATAGTTAGTCGCTTCTTCGCCGGCGGTGGAACAACTACCTATAGTAAATTAATAATATTTCCAAAACACTTTTTTACAGTTCCATTTTAGCAATATTAACGGACACTGTTATGGTGCCAGTTCACTATAGTTGGGTGTCAGCACAGCGAGACCAACTCCATCACCAGGCGAGGAGTTGTTTAGCGCTTCCATTCGACTCTCGAACACCTATTCTAGTTGACATAATAACAAAGTTAATTATTTTCCCGTATTCGGGAAAATTTCAACAGCCTGGTTTTGGAACAATTTCCAAAGCTAACAATGATTTCACCGAAAATTTTACCACAGGGTCGTTTACTATTGGATCACTTTTGGTCACGTACCGACGGATCGTGTGAACTGTGGGTTTACCGTCTACCACTAGGAATGTGGCCGAAATGACTACCTACCGTGGTTGGCGATAACGTGGACTGTATGAATTTCACAAGAAAATTTTACTTCTAGGATAAATATATAGAAGACATTACAGTGACCGTTGTGTGGTGATGTTCTTCAGAAAAGTCAGGTGCATAGTACTCTCAACCGGTGTGCGTGTGTGAACAGATGTATATGAACGTAAATAAAGCTAAAGGAGTATGTAAGAATCGTAGCAGATCTGTAGTTTCTGCTACGACCGATCTGTACTTTACCCCACGCGGGAAAAGGTGTGATTAAAAAAAAAACTGTAAACATAGTAGCTAGTTAAGTTTCCTATAGCAGAAATAAAAGAAGTTTGTTTAAAAATAAAATATTGGTAGATGTTTCCCCGAAAAGTATCCGCCGACACAAAGCTGGCAATTGACGTTTTTCCCAAAATCAAAAGATCCTACTCAGAATCCCTTTACAAAAATAGCCCAAAACAACAAAAAAAATCACGCAGTGTTTATATTTTCCGCAGTTATAATATTTAACGTCACAACCCGCGTTTAATCCGTGAGACTAAATTATAATTCCACTTATGACTGCCCGCCATTTAAAACAAAATGGCGGGCAATGCGGCCCGTCCACTCTTGCACATAATAAATAGGTACAGAAGGTGAGCTCCATACGACGATCGAAAACAAGCGCAAGCACACAATAGACGCGTCCTTACGGAGATCTCAAACTGTCTCAAACAAATGTCGCGATCACGCTTGCACTTATTGTAAGTATAATCCTCTACTTAAACAAATATTAACTTTATGCATAGTTAGTATAAAGTTGAAATTCGTATATTATTTTTTTAATTTTATTATGTTATTTCAGAATGACTAGTAGGTACCACCGAAAAATTAACAAAATGCTTGAAGTTGTATCACAAACTGAACTTTATGTTTGGGTTTTAATGTTACTTTTACCAAAATTACATATTGCTTACATGGTTGAGAACTAAATTCGAAGGCAGTATACGTGAAGCGTGTCTGCGTGCTTCCGTTTTCAGTCGTTGTATAGAGCTGACGTTCTGTACTTATATATTTAGTGGCCCTTGTTACCTTAAAGGTTAATATCATTCTGGAACTGTGCTTAGCATAATCATGAAGGCTCTTGTGTTAATGTGTGGGGAAATTACCCAGCAGTGGACTAAGATAAGCTTTTGGAGAGGAAATAGGGTACGGATGTACCGGATGTTAGTTGATGAGGTCGCCGGATTAAAATGTTTGGACTTATGAATCCGGATGAGGCTGCCAGAAGATAAGGGTTTGAAGACGCGGATACTAAGTCAAACTCAGAGTCGAACTCAAAGAATTTATTTCAATTAAACTATTTACAGGCACTTTTGAATTGTCAAGAAGTCGGTCAGTCAGAATTATGAAGCTAGTTGCCCATTCCAAAGCGTAGTAGGTACCTATGGAGAAGAACGGGCAAGAAACTCCACGGACACTCTTTTAAATAAAAAATACACAATATTGGTTACATCGTTCATCTTTGAAATTATGCATGTGAAAACAATGTAGAAAGACGTGCACGTTTGTAAAAGCGTCCGTAATAAAAAGAAAAAAAGAAATAACCATTCAAAAATTTAAAACAAGCCATGGCAGCTAAGAGATGACCAGTCCCAACTGACGGCGCACGTTCACGAACATGACGCATGGATCAGCACCATTCAGCTCAACCATTTTGAAGGGTGCTAAGTTTAAATGAAAATGTACATAGCATTATATCACGCCTATATTTCCCGAGGGGTTAGGCAGGGTCGCACCTATATAACATTTGAAATAGTTGTTAGTCAAAATCCGACCTCTTCCAAGCCTGGTTTTTGATCAATTCTTTAAGTTTTTTAGTTATAAGCCCTTTTACACCCGGTAGAATTTTTCTACATGAATGTCCACTGAACCAGAAAGACGCAAATGACAAACCATTAATTTCTAATCTGGCTCGCATTAGCGGAAAACAGAAACGTTTAAAAAATAAGCAAAATTGTATAAATATAAAACAGAAGTGTTAATAAACGGAAGAGAGGGGCCGTTGCAGGAATATAACAGGGAAGATAGATAGATTTCTAATTAAGTCAAGAGTTACTTAACTTTAGTCATAGACAACATGTACTATTTTGTGATTATATTTACTGAAGAATTACATTTATGTAGTCTGATACAGGAGTAAACTCACCTCTCAATAGGCTCAGCCAAGAGATTAATTTAAAAAAAAAACTCAAAAACTCAAAGCATTTATTTCAATTAAACCATTTACAGGCACTTTTGAATTGTCAAGAAGTCGGTCAGTCAGAAATATGAAGCTAGTTGCCCATTCCAAAGCGTAGTAGGTACCTATGGAGAAGAACAGGCAAGAAACTCCACGGACACTCTTTTAAATAAAATAATAATTGTTACAAAATATTGGTTACATCATTAATTTTGAAATTATATATGTGAGGACAATGTAGAAAGACGTGCACGTTAAAAGCGTCCGTAATAAAAATATAAAAAACAAAGAACAATTCAAATATTAAAATAAGCCATGGCAGCTAAGAGATGACCAGTCTCTACTGACGGCGCCCGTTCACGAACATGACGCATGGATCAGCACCATTCAGCTCAACCATTTTGAAGGGAGCTAAATGATCCAACACACGCGCCACCGCCAGCGAGACATTAGAGTGAGCATGACATAATCTCAGCCGCCAGGGCACATTCAAGTCAATGAAAGACATACCCAGTACCTAAATGGTAGCTTTATAGTCGGTACATAGTACTCACACATGTGCTATGCAATTATACAATGCTAAGACATTGAATTTATACAATGCAAAGATAGTTTTTAAAATCTTCAGCAGCTCCAACGGTATTTTCAAATGCTAATTAATTAGTTTATGCTTGTGGAGCAGGACCAGCAATGAGCCAAGCATTTTTATCAATTATGTAATCCCCCAACTTATAATATGCCTGCCTACATAGTGTGCGTTTTATACAAGATTTAAATTTCGTCTCATTCAGTTGAAGTATGTGGGGAGGAATTTTATTGTAACATTTTAAACAGTACCCCATGAAAGATGAGTCTACTTTAGCCAGTCTGAAACCTGGTTGAACTAATAAATCCCTATTTCTTGTACAATAATTATGTCTATCACCTCTTTTACTAAAAAGATGTAAATTTTTTCTTACGTACATGATGTTTTCATAGATATACTGACAAGGTACCGTCATGATGTTAATGTCCTTAAACAGTTCCCTTAGAGAATCGCGCCTACGGAGATAATATATGGCTCTGATAGCTCTTTTCTGCAGAATAAAAATAGACTCGATGTCTGCAGCCCGTCCCCACAGCAGAATACCATAAGACATGATACTATGAAAATAACTGAAATAGACTAGCCTGGCGGTATCTACATCAGTTAATTGACGGATTTTTCTGACAGCATATGCTGCTGAACTTAGCCGTCCTGCAAGAGATGTTAAATGAGGACCCCATTGTAGCCTTGAGTCGAGCGTGATTCCTAGGAAAACAGTTTTATCGACAAATTCTAGCTTCTCTTGATTCAATACTATCTCACAATTACTATTTTTAACATTTGGTAAAGAAAATTTTATGCACTTAGTTTTTTTTCCATTTAATACTAAATTATTAGCAGTGAACCAATTTTGGACCTGCAGTAGGGCGTTATTTACGTCGTCAAAATTTGTAGCACGTCTATCTACCTTAAAAATTAAGGAAGTATCGTCAGCAAATAACACCATTTGTGGTTGATTTTTTAATAAATGGAGTAGATCGTTAATATACACTAAAAAGAGGAATGGACCCAAAATCGAGCCTTGTGGCACACCCATTTTTACTTTTAAACCTAGTGAATTGATACCGTTTATTTGAACTTGCTGTTGTCTATCATTTAAATAAGATTTTACTAAATTGAGCGCAAGTTTTCCAAGTCCGTAATGTTCAAGTTTCAAGGGTAAGGTTTCGTGATCGACGCAATCAAATGCCTTGGAGAGGTCACAAAAAATTCCTATTGCGTCTTGGGCCTCTTCCCACGCGTTAAAAATGTGTCTTAATAAGGTTACACCGGCGTCGGTCGTACAACGTCCTTTGGTGAAACCATACTGTTGATCGTGGAGGATTTTATTTGTGTTAAATCCACTCCACATGTTGACATATTATATCATGACTCCCTAAAAAACTTTAAAACCCTAATTTCAAAGTCCCAAAGCACGTAACCCGCACCATGTAAAGATTCTTTGTATTAGTATGTACACACATCAACACGGTCTAGGGATATTTCATACTCAATTAAATAACTCGAAAAGTACTGGCCGCATTGTAATCTTTCATACACCGATTTGTTTGTAATTTATCTCAGACTAATTCCAAATTCAAATTTTTGAAAATTCTTTTGTTTCGATGGCATAAAATGTCTTGATGTGTAGGAGAGGGAATTTTCATTTGTGCGAAATTTAGAAAACAATACGAATTACGTTTAGTTACAGTATTTTTTCATTTTTAAACGAAAGATAAAGTTAAAATTGAGGTATTGTAGCCATGCAACGCCAACATTTGACGAGGGCGGAGATGTTACGAGCTGTGGGAATGCTGGAAGCTGGGTCTGTTTAGCGTAATGTTGCTGAGGCCATAGGGACCCACCAAAATGTAATTTCAAGATTGTGGACACGCTATCGTGCCACAGGTGAAGTAGCGGAGAGGCACCGGGGGCCAAGTCGCATCACTACCCCCAGACAAGATCGATTTTTGCAAATTACTGCGCGAGCTCAACCAAATGCAACAGCGACTCAATTGGTCCAAAGGCTGCGAGTGGAACACCAAGTGCTTGTGAGTGACTAAACTGTAAGAAGGCGATTGCATGAAAGCAATCTACGCTCTCGTAGACCACTCCGGGTCCCACCTTTACGGAGAGGCAATCGTGGACGACGATTAGAATGGGTTCGGAACCACGTGGACTGGGGCCGTGAGCAATGGTCCAATGTACTGTTCACGGATGAATCCAGGTTCGGATTCCATCCAGATTCCCGAAGGACGCGTGTTTGGCGAGTTCCTGGACGATAGAGCCGTCTTCAGAACCCTCAGGAAGTTCACCCATACCAAGGAGGAACAATTATGGTTTGGGCAGGAATTCGTCTTGGAGGACGGACGGATCTCGTTTGGGTGCGGGGCAATATACGTCCAACAGGTGCTGGGGCCCGTAATCTTGCCCCACAGAACACAAATGGGGCAAGATTTCTGCTCATGCACGACAATGCCTGGGCACACACGGCGAGAACGGTAGCAGCTTGGTTACATACACACAATGTTAGGGCCTTAGACTGGCCTGCTCAATGGCCAGATCTAAATCCCATTGAGCATGCGTGGGATATGCTGCAAAGAAGAGCTCTGAAGGAAGTTCCTGAAAATCTGGCTACAGAAGATCAACTTTTTGCGCACCTCAGAAGGACATGGGACAATATTCCGCAGCAAGACATTGACAACCTTGTTCTGAGCATGCCGAATCGTTGCCGATGTGTTATGAACATCATGGGCGCTTTCTCAGACTACGAGGGGTGATCCAAAAGTAATGATAATCAGTTATTTCTAGTGCACACAAAAATACAAAAAAAATATCAGTCACTTGCTCAGTTACCCACTAGTTCAGGAAAAAAAAATCATATAAATAGGCCACGATTCCCGGGAGCTACATTCATTTGAATACGGACTGTCAAGGAGTGAACATCAAAATGGAAAAACACGAAATCAGAGCTGTCATTAAATACCTCTGCTTGAAAAAAATGTCTACCAAAGACATACACAGCGACTTGGTGGAAACATTAGGGGACTCTTCTCCTCCATATTCCACAGTTGCACGCTGGGCTAAGGAGTTTAAGCTGGGAAGAACATCGACGGAAGACGAACACCGCGAAGGACGCCCATCGACGTCTCTCACTGAAGAAAATGTGAAAAAAGTTGAAGAAGTTGTATTGGAAGATCGAAGAGTCACTATCAGGCATGTAGCTGAGGTCACAGGGCTCTCATATGGCAGCATTCAAAGAATCCTTGCAAACGAATTGCATATGAGAAAGGTCTCCGCGCGTTGGGTACCGAAAATGTTAAACGACGAGCAAAAGAAGAAACGAGTCGACATGTCAAGAGCAAATCTCGAAAAGTTCCAGGCAGACAAGGATAATTTTTTGTCACGTTTTGTGACCATGGACGAGACCTGGATCCACCATTTTGATCCTGAAACAAAACAACAATCGATGACATGGAAACGATCCGATGAACCGACGCCGAAGAAATTCAAAGTGTCAAGCTCAGCAGGGAAGGTTATGGCGTCTGTTTTTTGGGACGCTGAAGGAATAATCATGGTGGACTACTTGGAAAAGAGGGCCACTATTACAGGCTCCTACTATGCAGAACAAATAAGAAGATTGCGGGAGGCTATTAAGGAGAAAAGGCGAGGCAAACTGCGGGCTGGAGTACTGTTCCATCAAGACAACGCACCGGTTCACAAAGCTGCAATTGCCATGGCTGCCATTCAGGAAGCGGGCTTTGAGCTGATGGAACACCCCCCCTATTCACCAGATCTAGCCCCCAGTGACTTCTATCTCTTTCCACGACTCAAGGAACACCTCCGAGGCAAGAAATTTGACGATGATAGCGACGTGATGGCCGCGGTTGAGGACTTTTTTGAGAGTCAAGATAAAGATTTTTTTTCTAAGGGAATTTTAGGTTTAGAAAAGAGATGGACTAAATGTATAGACTTGCTAGGAGACTATGTTGAGAAATAAATTTATTTTTTTATTTTATTCATTGTGTTTATTATTGATTATCATTACTTTTGGATCACCCCTCGTACTAACTTCAAGTTTATAAACACAAATTAAATGATTTTTTTCAGTTTTTACTCATAAATTAAAAGTTAATTCATATACGGTTTCCGTCTATGCTTCATTTTGTTTCCATAAAATCCTGAAATTTTAATCGAAGTACCTTAACCATTATTAAAAAATGGTAGAATATTAAATAACGTATCTTTTAAATATATACATGTCATATAAATAATTAACACATTGATAGTAATTCGCTTTTTAAAAAATATCCCTAGACCGTGTTGATGTGTGTATTTCTTACAACCTTTGTAACTTTTAACTTATATCATTTTATATTTCTGTTAACATAGTTTGTTACCAGTTAATTTTTATAAAAAATTATACATTTCGTTTTTACCTTAGGTTATCACTGTATTTAAGAATGTTGGTTCACCTGTTATTGGTAACTGTTAACTACTGTTATTTTATATTTTTTATACAGAAGCTTTATAAATAAATAGTCAAAGTCAATAATCAAATAATTTATATTTCAATTAGGCACATAAATTTGAACGTCAAAATTTACAAAAAAATAGAATTGATTCTAGTCGCCCCTTCCAAAAGGTAGTTTTCGTATGGAGAAGAATGGGCAAGAAACTCCATAACGTCGTGTCGTTAATACCTCGCCTCTCATGCACGAGGTTGTGGGTTCAAACCCTGGCAAGTACCAATGTAACTTTTTCAATTCATATGTACTTTCTTAGTTTATCTTGGACATTACTGACGTCAGTGAAGGAAAAACATCGTGAGGAAACATGGACTTATAGTTAATAAATAAGTTTGAAATCGCCGACTCGTCTTGAGCAAGCGTGGTGATCAATGCTCGGGCCTTTTCTGTATGAGGACAATAATAGACTGGTATTATTATTTAACATAACGTCATAACATCACGCCTGTAACCCCCGAAGGGTTAGGCAGAGATAATGTTTACGTCCCATGTAATAGGGAGCGAGCGTATTGCCATCAACCGGGCACAAATCCAGACTCCGGGCTACTGAGAAATTCCTGATAGAAAAACCTAATATCACTTTGATGGAACTGAAAATCAAACCCAGGACCTCATGGTCAGCAGTAGCACTTGCGACCACTAGACCAACGAGGTAGGCATTATTGTTATTTATTAGTAGGTACCTACATATTCTAAATCGCAACTCTTCCACTAACAAAAATGTCTCACAATCCTGACTAGCTACCGTTAAGTTTATATAATTCCGTCCGTTAAGGTTATATAATTCCGTCCCGTTCTCGAGCAGTCCGGCTGTTCTACGACTGCGTCCCTGCAGGGAGGGAGCGAGTCCTAGCGTGAATACGAAAAGGGGTCGTATGAGCCTCCAGATTATCATACAATGGCCGACAAGATCTTAAAGGGTTTAAACTCCTTGAATTGTGAATATGCAGGCTATGATTTTGATAATGTTGGGGTCGGAATAATAGAGTTAAGATTTACAGCAGAATTGAACGTACATAGTTTTGTTTAACATATAAATTAAAGTCGCTTTTCATGTTTGTCTGTGTGATCGCGTTGTTCTTCTAAATTACGCTGTTTATCTAAAGCGGGGTTCTCACGAGGTGATTTTAGTTGATGAACTTTTAATTGATCAAGAAAAATCGATACGAATTGCGTTCTCACGGTCGCACCGATAATCGGACCGAACGGGCAGTTGCTTCAAAATGGCGTCAAACAATGTCGTGCGAACATGTATCCACGAAGTTAGAAATATTTTAATTGACGAACTGACACTTATTTTGCGGAATAAAATACACTTTATAACCTTTTTTGTAGTAATTTTGGCCGCACGCACTCAATTTTGACAGCAAACAATACCACCACAGATAAAAATTGTTTTTAACTTGAACGGATCGTTCTCACGTTCGACAATGAACAAATGAAACGACTCGCACACCAAAAGTCTAGAGAGAATCCACTTTTTGTTCACATTAGCGATTGTCATTCAATTCGTGAACCGATTTAAGTTGATCAACTAAAATCGCCTCGTGAGAACCCCGCTTTACGTTGTTCTTCTTACTTTTTGATGCAGTTTTCACCATCATTTAGATAATTTATTCCGGAAGGTTTCCGGATAATTTATTCCGAATGATATAGTAGCGAGCAAAGTATAGAACCAGTTTTAATGGCGATGCTTGGGGAATGCCCAGAGAGATGACCATACGATGATGGTTGAACCGTAACCGTAAAAAACCGTACGAAGCAGGGGCGGGTTGCTAGTGTAACAATGTAGGTATAGTCATCTCTGCTGAAGATATCCATTCCCCAAGCATCGCCATTAAAACTGGTCCTATACTTTGCCCACTACTATATCATTCTAAGCTGAATCCCTTGGTGTTAATTAATATGTTTTTCTTTTGTTTACAGGGTAAGAAACTCCACCTTCTATTATATCAACAACTGGATTATATCGAGATCACGAGCGTAAGTAATTAGAAATGTAGTTTTGCATAATTTACGTTAAAAAAAGAGGGTTTATGCTTTTGACACACACAATAGAAGTGAAAACTTACGACTGGAGCCGATTATACGCGATTCAGCGCCGAGTATAAGCGATTCAGCGTCACCGACCGACTGGAGCCGAGTATACCCGATTCACCGTCAGACGTTTCGATAACTGTTCAGAAAAAGCGCAAAACCATGAAGTTTTCACTTCAAAAACGTATTTTGTTAGACAAACAAAGTTGCTTGCCTGCATTTGTCTGTGTACTGATCAACAACAGAGGGATGCGTTTTAAAACTACACCATCGATAGATACTACTCTATAACCGATCTATAAAGAAAACATAGAAAGCTAAGCTAAGTTCATCCGTACAGTGACCCCGGCGTTGAACCACGAGTAATACCGTCTTACACAACCCTGAGATAACCGGGGACTTTAAGCTATTCTCGACAACTTACCGTCAACGGCAAAAATATGTTCCTTTTCTCTTTCATTATTTATTATCATTCTATACTAATTATTCTTTTCTCTTTTTCTGTTTATTATGAAGTGCTGTGGAAGTCAGGATTTTTTTGGATACCCAGACATATCCATAAAAATCCTGACTTCCACAACACTTTTGGGCCTCCGTCCCGCCCGAACTTTTCCGGCCTTGTCATTATTTTTTCCGAACTTTTCTATTAAACGGGATTTTTTTAGAAAATAAAAAAAGCTAAAATATTTTTGAAAAAGAAACAATTTTCTAAAAGTAAAATGTCCGGGCTTTTTTTGCTGATTTTATTTTTTGGTTTTTGTCAGGGCATTAGAAACTAACAAAATTAACATAACTTTTTCATATTGACAAAAAAAGACCTGTGCGAGGCCAAAAAGCCTCTTATCATAATGTTGTGACATTTGAAAAATAAATACCCTGGGTATTTATTTGCCGGGGGTAACTCAGGGTTACCATTTCGAAATTGGTGAAAAGCTATGGGTATGGGGTGACCTTTGCCCAACAGTGGAACTGCAGTACCTAATGGTTGAGAAGAAAAATAAGGTGTACGTAGTGCACACATCTTTTAACACGTTCTTTTTAACTTTTTAGCATTTTACGAACAACCGATCTTCGAGACTCTCGCTTTAAAGTCAAAGTCAAAGTCAAATCATTTATTTAAAATAGGCCCGTATAAGGAACTTTCAAAAACTTTCGTCAAAAATTTACAAAAAAAAAAAATAAAATAAAAAATACAAAAAAAAATAGATTTTTTTTAATTTTGCACCACATATTTTTGCTCTTGACTGTACGGTCGCTTCGAGAATAGATCTGATCTTATAAATAAGGTTTAGAAGTGCAGGAATAAACAGAATAGTTCACAAAGTAAGGAATAGCTTTCTTTGTGACGTCATTAGACAAGAAATGCTTTTGTTGTTGTAAAATTTCAGCGGGTAATAGTGTGGTACACACAAAATGACAATCGATCTCAATGCCTTTCATTTTGACAGTTCACCAACATTAATTGCGTTATTTACGTTAGATAGATAAATCGTTTATTTAGTGCACACAAAAAACAGCACAACATACATAAACACGATTAAATAATGACTAATTAGCTATTAGGAAATAGCTGCAAGGTGCCAATGTACAAACAAATAAAAAAGGAAGAAAACAAGACATTGTGATGACACTATTGGCTATGACACATTTTAAAATAATGGATCAACGAACATAAAAAAGTGCGGTGTGCGTCTCAAGGTTGCACCAAATGGGGGTCCAGCTCAGCAGGTGCCAAATATACCTGACGCTGATATTCTGCTGAATCCCTGCAGTGACATACGGACGTTATTGAGGAGACGATTTTTTCAAACATAATGTAGCAATGGATTAGCAATGATTGTGATTGAAAGTATGTTACTCAATTGGGGTGCTCGTTGGTTAAATCGTCAAATAATACTAAGAAAAGCTGTTTTAAAAATAATAAAAGTAATGTTGTTGTTTTTGTTTCGAGTTGGATTTTTATAAGGTTGTAAATCCTTAAAATTTTATTTGTGGGTCTTGCTCATTTTAAAATGTTTTTTTTTAAGGAAAATGGGTACAATTAATATCGTAAATGATTTCTGAAAAAAAAAACAAATCGCAGTATTCGTTTAACATTATTTCGGAATAAATAATATTATGGGGAAATCGAAATAGGTACAATTAATATCGTAAACGATTTCTGAAAAAACAAATGGGCAAATCGAAATAGTTATTGGTTAAAGACACACAACATTAGCCTATAGCCAGTATAATTAATCATATAGCCTATGATCGGTCAACTATCCAATAAATACCTTGTAAAAACTGTAACCGGAATCGAAAACATATCGAAAGAAAAAGAAAGAAAGAAAGAAAGAAAGAAAGAATAATATTTATTTGGACACAGTTCGTGAAACACATAATACAAAGATAAAAGTGAAAATAATTATAAAGCAATAATAGTGTGTGCCTCACGGCTGCGCCAAAAAGGTTCATTTCAGCATTAATGCCCGACAAATGCTGTCTGACGCTGGTTTTCTAATGAACCCTCATGGACAAGTGACGGGGAGTACCAACAGTTTCAACATACCTAATACATAATTTTTATATCTCTAAATAAATAAATAAACTATATAAGGTCTATTTAAATAATTGTTTCGAATCAATGTTATTTCCACCTAAACAAACATCAACTTTATGAAAATGTAAATAAAATTGATTTTAGACTGACTGTCATAAAAAATAATATGAAGTCGTAGCGCAAACTGAACCCTATGAGTAAATCGGATAATCCGTAGTTCCGTATTCCGTGCCGGTACAAGGTAGCATCCCTAATCCGGCAGTATGGCGAGAGCCTGATTAGTAGCTAACTAACGAGCTTCCTCTAATTAACGAACAAACTTACATCGCTTTGTGCCGGAGTGTGTATGTGTTTGAGCAAATGCAAATGATAGAAGTTTATGGTAATTGTGCAACAAATATATTTACATGTATTTCAGCCAGGATTCAGAACACATTTTCTGGAAAATTCTTGAATGAATCCCGAAGTCGTTTTTTTTAACGTTATTTATTTCACACATACTTCTGATGTTATTTTTGTCATTTATTTTGTCTCTCTTAAGGTATGTCGAAACCGATAGTCATACTTACATGCTAGTCCTCCAAAACGCCCGCCTTTTACCACTAACAAAAAAAGTAAAAAACAAAATAAAAAGTAATTTATTCAACATAGACGGAGAATCAGCACTTTTTGACTTCAAAAAGGAGGAGGTTGTCAATTCGACAAAAAGTTTCTTTATTTTATTTTTAAAATTACTTAAGACAGTCCCCCAAAACGCCCGTCCTTCACCACTTCCTAGTGCTTTAGTTGGGACGAAGAAGTGGAGCAACAAACTCCCCAGCAGCACAGAAGAAATTGATTCTATACAATAGTTAAATTATTTGTATACATTACAATAGTTACATTAATTAAATTATGTGCCAGCTAATGAGACCAAAACAAAATTTATTTGATTTGGATTCTGATAAAAACAAAACTCGAGATAACCACTAAATCGGATCCGACATCGGATCCGCGGATCTGTCTCCGGAATGAAACTGGAGCCGTAAATCCGTAGTTAGTAATGAAGGTCTGATTAGTGAGCCGGTAGCAAGCAGATATCCAATTAACATTAAAACGAGTCTGTTCGTTAGTTTGTTCGGAGGCTAAAAAAATACTTTCGACGTGAATGACTGTCAATTACGTCTGAAGCAAACGTTTTTGAGGCTAAACAAATTTTAAAATTAAAAAACAACCATTTTTTCAAAAGAGCTATTTAATATACAACCTTTTATCTTTGACAAACAGGTATTTCCTAAGGTCACTTAGGTCACTTTTTGCGGTTTTTAAGGGTTTTTAACTTAATATGCTACGATTCTTTGAAATGTCTCATTCTTCGAAATAAAAATGTTCCGCGCTGATGTCAAAAATTTAAATCCTAAATATTTCTAAAACTGATTTGTTAAAATCGAGGGCAATATAAAAATAGGCTTGCCTATTTAGACACCTACTTTTCGAAAAAAAATGGAACACCGTTTATATCGTATTGACAATACGATAATAAATGAAAACACTGACAATACTAATGCATTTTTTGAACTATCAATTATATCCTAGCATTGAAATTGAAAACGTGGTTTTTTCAAACAGACGAAATATAGTAGTGATGGGCCGACTGTGGGTTTTGCCAATCTTTGACTAGCGATAGTGACTACACTATTGGGTTTAAGTATTTGGTTTAATTTTTGCATGCGGAATGGGAACGTTTTAATTTAAGAGCGCACCGACGAAATTGCGTAATAATTGCGTTCGTTTGGTCCCTTGTTGCGTCGTTATTACTTTACCTTTAATTATGCAATTAATATGTAAGATATTTAAGGATTCACTTCAGAAACACAATTACTTGTAGTTTCTTCGATAGAAAAAAAAATCCAAAGTAATCTCTTAAAAGCAACATAAACTATTAGTACATACGACATAAATTCTACACGGAAGGTCATCAGTTTTTAGGGTTCCGTACGCGAAGGGTACCAAACGGAACCCTTATTAGTAAGCCTCCGCTGTCCGTCTGTCTGTCTGTTAGCGAGCTGTATCTCATGAATCATAATAGGTAGACAGTTGAAAATTTCACAGATTATGCATTTCTATTGCCGCATTGCGTTTCTATAACAATAAAAATTGATAAAATAAAAAATTAAAGGGGGGTCTCCAAACGAAATTTGATTTTGAAAAAAGAAAATCTAACCCTGGCATGTGAGGTGTCAATGTCTAAAGCTCATTGAGTAGAGAACACTTATTTTTTTATTTTTTTCAAAAATGATGTAATATGTGGTTCTGCAACTGCAAAAATAACTTTGTAATTCATAGTATCATTATGAAATACAAATTTATCTTTGCGATTTTCCTTAAAATGAAAAATAATAATATTCTTCGTTTAGTATGTATGATGAAACGGAATCCTTCGTGTGCGAGCCCGACTCGCACTTGGCCGGTTTTATTTATTAATGACAAAACTACATGTTTACGATAACTTGTATTGTTCAAAATGTGCATATTTTGTTTTAAACTCGAAGGAAATACCTAAATTAGCTCGTGAACCGACCATTCTTTATCCCGCTCTATCCCATTAATTAGCGGCAAAAGCTCGGTGCGTGCTTAATTATATAAAATGCACATAAGTGGTCAACCAAATGAGCTTATTTTGGAAAACATTAGTACTCGTTTTGGTTTGTCCACGACCAAACAGCCGGTAGTTACTACGCAACTAACGTTTTTGAAGGACATCATCAATAAGTTCAGTAAACTATGCCCTTTTAGGTCATCAGCATTTTACAATATTAATTTAAGACTGTAGCAGACTGGCGGGACTTGTTGCGCGACGCGATTCTGTGATATATATCTGTAGAACAATTTCTATGAAAACTCGCGCGACAGGCGTGCCCTGTCGCGCCGCGACACTACCCACGGAGTGACATGTCGTGCCACGACACAGAAAATACTCTCTTGTGTCGCGTTGCTGACGCTACGCGTTACCGCAGTGATATCGACGTGACGCCATAAAAAATGATACTTTGGTGTCGCGCCCGCGATATCGTGGCGCGCTAGTGAAAAAGGTGTTGCGTGGTGATAATATCGCAGAATCGCCACGTGACAAGACGCGCCAGGCTGCATGAGCCTTAAATTGACATTTTGATTTCGTCAAAAACATCTTCTATATCTACCTACATCGAAATCACAAATAGTAAAAAACAAAGTCGTTTTTCGTGTCTACCTGTGTGACCGTGTTGTTCTTCTAAACCGGTCAACGGATTTTGATCCGGTTTTTACTATCATTTAGAGAATTTATTCCGGAACGTTTATGTGTAGGTATAATACATTCATATTTAATTTGATCCCTTCTCTCCCTATTCTCTGTAATCTCGATGTTTTGACGTATCGCTACTTGCAAACCATGGACGGGTCGCTAGTAAAGTGAATCTGAGAGTAAACGTTAGGCGAGTCATAGCGCGGTGAAACAACAGGCCAGGTTAAGGGCCCACCTGTTGGTGACCTGCAACAGCGGCTGCCTCTCAAGGTGTAAGTGTGAATGCTATTAAATTAAGTGCGTGGTATTGTTTGTTATTTTTTTAAGTACCTTTTTAGGGTTCCGTACCCGAAGGGTGCCACACGGAACCCTATTACTAAACCTGTCTGTCTGTCCGGGGTGGTTTTTTCCATATGGAATTTTTCAGTAGCAGCCTGGTATCTAGATTGATGTTGTGTAGTTGATGTAGGCTCGGCATTGTACAACAAATTGAATCTCAGCCTTTTTACAAAATCATTAATAACTAAATAAAACCATTTAACAATCAATCTATTATCAGTGCAATACTAAGTTGGATTTCCGGTAGATACAGCCCAGAACAGAAAATGTGCATGTGATATTTGTTTCTGAAAATGAACGTACCGATAATACTGTAAAAATTCTGGTGTTTCTTTAGATAATAGTCTGATTAATAATTAACGCCATTTTTTATCATTATAATAAGTACCAGAACATCAAAGGCTGTAACGCCCTCTACAACACTATGTAACGACTCGTTATGAGCCTGAAAATATACCAAAAAATGTTAGCATTTGTCATTCCGGAAGATTTCAAAGCACAAACAACAGTGAAAATTTTAAAATATGATGAAATTTTTTAAACAAAAACACATCTGTGAAACGCAGTAAGATTTTTCGTCAAAAAGGCGCAAATTTTAAAACACATTTTCGTCAAAAAGGCCACGTTTTTCAAACATATTCGCCCCTCCTTTTTGCTTAATAAGGACAGAGTTCCCTGAATTGACAAGTCTTTCTTTACAAATGTATACAAATAATGGTAAATCTGTCAGATCAATGGGGCTTTCCTATAAGCAATCCCTGAAGATGTTCTTACAGGGTATTGCAAAATGACAAGTAAATCTCTTATCTTCTCTCTTATTAAAGAAATGCTTTGTTTTGTTGTAAGACTTCCTGCAAAAGAGGATAATAATGTACCCATAATAACTGATTTAGATATTTATTCAAAAGATTGTTAATGTTCTAACATAACATGACGCCTGTTATTCCCGAAGAGTTAGACGAAGAGCGTGTATTATATGTTTAATAGGGGGCGAGCCTATTGCCATCAACCGGGCAGAAATCCAGAGGCCCAGGCTGCTACTGAGAAAATCCTGAAGAGAAAACCCAAATAACACTTTTCCCTACCTGGGCATCGAACCCAGGACCTCATGCTCAGCAGAAGCGCTTGCGACCACCAGAGCAACGAGGCAGTCAAACAAAATCCAATCAATCTATCAACAGCAATCAATTGTTTAATGTTCTATATAGCGAAAACAAACTCCACCCGTCTAAACAAATATGAATTACACGGTATGAAAAACACAGGGCAGGTAAAAATTTTAGAAGTCAGGTAAGAGTCTCCGAGTTATTAAGTTAGTGGTAACGAGAACACGAGGCCAACTTAAGGGTTATTAAGGATTAATATATAGATATAAAAGATATACCATTAAGATCGTGATGGACTGGAGATTTACGGATTTGAAGTTCTTGGCACAGAAGTACAACAGGCATATTTCTTACATAAATGGGAACCAAACTTCTGGATGAAAGTCGTAATGTCACCGTGGGTAAAAACGTCGCCTGTTATGCACGAGGTTGTGCATGGGTTCAAATCCGAGCAAGTACCAATGTGACTTTTTCAATTCATAATTATGTACTTTCTGAGTTTATCCTGGACATTATTGACATCGGTGAAGGAAAAACATCGTGAAGACTGATTTATTTATTAAAGAACACCAACAGCTTATTCATTCAACAATTAGCTTAAAGATAATAATAATTAGAAAAGGCATTACTGCTAATGTATACACAAATTATAGGTGTACAAAACATTTAAGGAATAAAAACATTGGACGCCGATAAGAAGCTGATTATAATATAAATTAGAATGATTATAATATAAATTAGAAGAATTTAAACAAAGTTCCAACAAATAAATTCTCAATTCTCAATTCTTTATTGCGTACCATAATGTATACAGTTGGTAGGGAAACAGTTACATAAGTCTCAATTATGGACCCTGTCGGGCACAGCATAGATCTAAAGTAGGAGAGAGGAGGAAGAACGCTGGGTGTTATTATAGGAAGGAAGTCAAATAACCAGTATATTGGTACTTGTATTTAGTAACATTTGTTAAAAAAGAAACCATTTTCTTTTAAATTATTAATTATTTTTTCATTTATTTATTATGTGATTTAATTATTTTTCATATTTTTCTTCTATCGACATTTTTATTTCTTAGTCCCCGCACTATGCGAGTGATATTCGTAGGTGTGCTTCGTGGAATAGGAAATTAATTATTTTAAATTTTTATTTGAAGCCCACCTATGGGTGTGCTAAGTGGAATACTTTAGGTGTGCTTCGTCTGGGTGTGCTTCGTTTGGGTGTGCTTCATGGAATACCTCTTTATAATTTATCATTTAAGTATTCGCCTATACTATAGTAGCATTTGTTTTCTAGGAAGATTTTTGAAATGAATTTATTAATAAATATATTATATTTCTCTAAATTCTTAATACATGCAGGTAACTTATTATAAATTTTCACGGACATGACAAAGGTACTATGGAGTGCATTTTTAATCGTGATGTTGGCAGGTTTAATCTATTTTTGTGTCTTAAAATAATTTTTGTTTGTATGTCAGGTCTTTTTGTAAAGAAATCTGGGTACTTACGCACGAACTTACAAACTTCAAATATATAGAGACATGGTAGGGATAAAATCTTTAGTTCCTGAAAGTGGGGTTTACAGCTGTCGGTGGCTTCAATATTTACTAAAATCCTAATTAGTTTTTTCTGCAGGGTAAATAGCGTGGGCGCGTCAGTACTATTTCCCCATAAGATAACACCATATTTGAGCCATGCGTAGGCGTATGCGTAGTACATTACAAGTGCAGTTTTAAGGTCCGTGGTTTTTTTGATCTCGCGGAGGGCGTATGAAAATTTTGATATTTTTGCTCTTACTTTCTGAATGTGAGACTTCCAATTTATATGTGTATCAATGTCTAAGCCCAGTAGGGTGAATTTGTCAACTACTTCTAATTTATTATTTTTAAAGTTTATATTTATATTTATTGGGATTTTTTGGCGAGGGTGGAATGGAATTATTTTAGTTTTATTAAAATTTATTTCTAGGTTGTGTTCAGTCATCCAATTCATTGTAGAGTCTAATATGGAGATTAATTTATCATTTACATTGGTGTTTTTTTTTGCATGAGGTAAGGATAGATATGTCATCCGCAAATAGGACACATTGTTCAGTTATATTATTTGGAAGGTCATTGATATAAACTAGAAATAGGAATAAAGTACGACTGAAGACAAATTAATTAAGGGGATGAACACAAAATAACACACATAATTCAAATTCAAATACATAATTCTACTTTAATATAAATTATGAAGCTAAATGATAATTTCAAGTATTTTTTTCCGAATACCACACATTAAATATGTAAGTTTTTGTTGAGCATATTGTAATGGTTAATAGTTCTTACTAGCGGACTATGGGCACCAATATTAGTACGACTGAATGGAGGACAACATTTAGTTAGGACGACGCGGGATATCTTACGTGGAACTGTGATGGGAACCTCTGCTAGGAGGTGATTACAATGAATTTTTCCGTTAACAATTTTATGCAAGAATAAAATCTCAAATCGCTAATTGCATTACTCGACGGTCACGGAGAGAAGTAATTTTGAAGAAAGAAAAGCGCTGGTAATATGGGCTCTATGAGAAATACCGCGAGTGCTAAAAGCCAAGGAGCGTGTGAGCATACGTTATATATGTTCAATACGTTGACAGTGAACAGTATAAGACGGGCTCCACGCTGTACATGCGTATAAGTTACTTCTTACTATCGTCTTGAAAAAATTATATGATAGTAAATATAAGTCTGAAATCGCAAACCCGTCTTGAGTAAGCGTGAAGATCAATGCTCGTGCCTTCTCTGAATGAGAAGAAGCTTTTACCCTGAAGTCAGACAATAAATAATTATTATTATTAAACCTCTGAAACGATGAAATTACAGGCTGAATACGATTTTCCCTGATACAACTACATAATTATATATTATGTAGGTCATATAAATGTTTGTTCCGTGCGGGAAACGGGACTGAGCCGTCAATATTATCATAGGCTCGTAACAGCCAAGTAAATACGCATCCATTGCTTGCACCTCGTCATTGATTGCTGTATTAAGCAAGTGATACACAACGCAAGCTAGCAAGCTCTCGTGCAAGCTCTTGTAGCTTGCACGAGAGCTTGCTAGCTTGCGTATTATGCGTATTGTGTATGTATACGGCTTTATGGCTAAATGATATAAAGCATTAGGAAGGGATGAAGTGCGGTCGTTTTGGGGGACTGTCTTATGTAATTTTGACGTTCGAAAAGTGCTGATTCTCACCCTAGTTTAAATAAATGACTTTCGATTTTGATAACACCACACGGGTCGATCAAAGGGGTAACCTACGGTTGCAGCAATCGCTTCGTAGATGGATGACCATCCATTATGTCGAGAGGCACGGAGGGGTGCCTCGGAAAGCACGGTAAGCCGGTCCTAGCTGTCATCCATAGATCTTTGACAGTCGATACGGGTAGCCAGAAGCCTAAGTCTGACAACTACTTTAGTAACCAGTAACCTGGGTTGAAGAGGTCAGATAGGCAGTCGCTCCATGTAAAATACTGGTATTCAGCTGCATCTGGTTAGGCTGGAAGCTGACCCCGAGGTAGTTGGGAAAAGGCTAGGCAGATAAATTGATGGCTTTATACAGACAGAGTGATGTTGCTGGGTAGTTTGTCACGCCACTTCTACCTAGCTATAAAACAATACGAATAAGTAACAGCTGTCTTTTGTAACCTATAATAAAAAAGTGCTGATTCTCAGGTTGATTTGAATAATAGGTTGATTTAGAATAGATTTTAATTAAACTGTTGTGAGCCCTTCATTCTTCTCTTTGAAGGTTATGAAATGTTTTGTTTTACTCGAAGAATACTCCAGTTTAAGATTTTCCTGAAACCACGACCGTCAGTCGCAGAAATATTTTTCAAAGGAGGACCAGACAAAATGGTCCCCACGACTAATAACAACCACACATATTATGTCATTAGATAGGCATTTTAATATAGAGTAACAACTACTACGGCTCATTTCAAATCGCTGTGTGAAAAAAGTTGTGGCGATATTTCGCAGGACTGACGGACGGTAGTTAACGGAACACTTGACTATTAATCACTTCTAGTGGTCTAGTTTGATATTTTCAAATGTATGCATTGCGATGATAATTCAATAACATGGTACCGTCGAGCTGATCTGATGATGGACCTGGACGCTAGATAGCGGAACTCTTGAACTGCTACTAGTAAATCCATCGAGTGTGGAATCATTAGATGTGTCTTAACGAGTATTGTTCATTTTACCTGATGACTGATTTGGACTATCTGTTCTTTAGCGTCCAGGTCAGTCCTGTGAAACAACGCCACATTTTTTTTTTACACAGTGATTTCAAATGAGTTGCCATAGTAGTTAAGTATTGTATTATATTATAATACCTATCTAATGACATTGTGGTCGTTATTAGTGCTTGGACCAGCTTCCATACATTTTTGCCGATTCTCTTTTAAGGTATATGATTAACCACAACATTCCGCATCTTAAATAAGTAAATTGCGCCATTTAACCGACTTTAACTCGTAACATTCTCGAAATTTCTTCCCATTTCGCAAATAAAATGCAAAGTTTTTCACATTCAGTCGTTTTTCTTAAAATATCAAAGGTAACATTCCGTCTTTATTGGCAACGCTTTGTGACTACACAAAATAAGATGTAACAGAAGTTTAACTTGGCATCAGACTTAGATGTACCTATATAATCGAAACAAAAGTTTAGTGAAAAATAACGAGAAGAAAAGGAATAAGTATATGTTAGGGTTAGCGAATTTTATTTTTTATTCTTTGCTGTCCCACTGCATGGCAAAGGCCTCCCTTTCTCCTCCACTCCTCTCTGTGTTGAAGTAATGTGAACCAATGCTGTTTTTAGGTGTCAAGCTCGGCTCGCCATCTTCTCCTGGGTTTGCTTCGATGTCGACGGACGTTTACTGGGACCCACATCGTGGTAGGTTCGGCCCATTACTCAGTCGTCATGCGGCAGACGTGCCCGGCCCAGTCCCACTTAAGCTTGGCTGGTTTTTGGGGGACGGCGGCGATTTGTGTTTTGGCATTTTATTGTTTTGAATTTTGAATTTTGAATAGAGATCTACGTTTTGGAATAGGCAACTAGCTTCAACTTTCTGACTAACTGACCGATTCTTCGACAATTCAAAAGTGCCTGTAAATTGTTTAATTATAAAATAAATGCTTTGAGTTAGAGTTTTGTAAAAAAATCTAAAAACAATGATGCAATGAAATGATGCATCATTTCATTGCATCATTATTATGTTAGCTTAGCTTATAGGTAACTATTTGACAAAAACAGTTTTTAAAATAAGCTTTGTCTTTGTCTCCCATTATGATAGGGTTGATTGAAATTATTATCTCACAGTGAAATCATCTAAGTGACCTTTTTTAATATTTTTAATAGGAGTTTCAGTGTTGGGACTTTTGTACATATCTGTCTAGTGGTACCTACCTAATAAGTAGGTATTGGTCCCACCACAATGAGGCAACTCGCGAGTTCAACTAGGAATATTTGATGCTCGGGTATTAAAAGTTGAAGGAACTCTGAACTTTGTACTCAGGGTATTTCTCTGCTACTCTAAGTACTTATTATTGGGTAAAAAAACGGTAGGTATTCTTAAATTACATTATGTCGTGTATTTAATTGGTTAGTTAATAAATATTACGGAAGGGTCGTTATCGTGTACTTGGTACTTATTTGACATAGTATTGGTAACAAGTAGGTATTTTGTGTGGAGTTACAATCCTATTAGGTATTATGGTCTCTTTTTATGTATACTTTCACTACTAAGCATATCATTTATCAGTAGGTAATATAAATTATTTTTCTTAATACAAATTAGTAATGATTGCCATAATAACCATGTCTGAGAGAAAGATTGGTGGTCGCAGTAGCAGAAACCCACACATTCTTTTTTTTTTTTCTTCACCATATTTTCTTCATTCGCGTAGAAAAGCAAACATATTTTTCCGAGTACTCAGTAGTGTGGACCTACTCGGAAAAATATGCATTTGTAGACAAATGCAAAGACGCTGAAGTTCCTCAATCCACGATAACCTCAAAGCAAACACAATACGCTCGCACTATAGGTAGGTATATATGGGCCTGTATGTATAGGTTTATAAACATAACACACAAATATACCTTTCCCACAGTTATGTTTATATTGTAATATCCTTGTGTATGCTCTGTTCCAAAAGAATCTGATAAAAATGTAAACAAATGGATAGGAAAACGTAAGAACCTGTGGATGTCAATTCGTAGTGCCACTTACAAATCTAGTGCTTTGATTTGATTATTTGAATACTTAAACCCGAAATTCACGTTAAAGATATTCTTCATTTGACATTTGAGGTTTATTCATAACCTCAATGTTCGACGATGTTTTTCAATTACAATTGGATAATGTTATTCAAACAAAATTTTTGGAAAATGTGGTGAGATATATAGTTGAAACCATCTAAATACAGATAAACAAGAAAACGTACTTATTCACTTTAATGAGTGATTAACTGATTATGTAAAGATTTAACCTGAACAGGGTTTGTTTTCACTTTCATGACGTACTTTAGGAACAGGCTATAAATGTATAATATTATTATGGTTGTGTGCGTGAGTCGGACCTACATTTAACTGACACATTATTCTTGTTGACAATCTGCGTCTGCTTGCATCTTGGTCAGGGTTGTGCTGCATTTCTTGGATCAAGAATTTTGTTAGCCAAAAAAAAATAAGTTCTCTTTATAATTATCCTTACTTTTTTTTCGTTCACAAATTTATAAATCTCTACTCTCCCTCTCTCTATCTCTCTCTCTACTCTTACTCAATTTAGACACACGTAACGATAGAAAAGCAAAAAAATCTCATATTTTCTAAAAACCTTTGTGTTGATTCTTTTTTCTTTGGAAATGAATAGTTTATTGAAAAGTAATGGGATTATTCGGCGCTAATAGAAAAATATACATAGGTGGGCAGTACTTGAAAATAATAATTCCTTTGTTGTTTTCATCACATTCTCATTATTCGGTTTTGTACACAGCCCTGGGAAAGATAATAATCAGATCTGCTACAAACCTTCCTTATCTTTTAATTACAAAAAAGGTAGACAAAAAAGATGTCGGAAAATGAATAAAACTCATATTACTTTATGAAAACAGATTTAAAAACACAAAAAGTTTTTTATTAAAAGATAAATTAGATTTTTTTGAATTGGGTTATGTCTAGACGACTTTTGATCAAACATAACAAAAGTATTTTATGTCTCAATTCATGTAAAGTTAATTATTTCAAGTTGAACCAAATTCAGGTAAAACAATATTGTTTAAGTATGAATTGAACGTTACTTTTTGAGTATAAACAATTTTGTTACGAAAACATTCACATCTCATTACATTGAGTAAACAGATCGAAACATCTTTCTATTGAGAGAAATATAATTGCAAACATTTTAGACGAAAAAGGAATATAATTATTCAGAAATGAAGATCTTTTGGATCTTTATAACAGAAGAAAATAAAAGTCAAAGCTCAGTAAATTTTACATTATTATGTTTTACAATATCTTCGCCTTTATTTTTTTCTTTTAATTTCATCAACATTCTTGAGCTATAAATTCTGGAATCAACCATTGATCAACATTAAAATGAACTACAATATATCCGTCTACCAACAAGCTTATTAAAACGCACTACTTGACATGATTTATAGACTTTCTATCTGATATTAATGATTAATTAATGTTCTCCCTTGTACATATCTAATAATTGATAAGGTGCGAGAGAGAAAAATCAATAATTTTATTATTTCAAAACCACTAACACTTTTGTGCAAGCCCCAGTCATGACCCAAAAACAGTTGAACACAACGCGAAACTCTTCGCTGACGTTAATATCCCTTTGATGTCCATTTTATTGCACATCCATTGATTTTAATGCAATTCCATATTTCGTACTGAAACAATATTTATGTGAAATATTAATAAATGACATCAATGTTGTGATGGTCAGAGGATTCAACGTATTAATGGGGGATCGAAAATGTATGCGTGATATAATTATATTTGCGAACGGAGTTGCGAAAATAAACGGCTGGAAATAGGAAGTTCATTGATAAAGCTTATCCTAATATTGTGAAAATTTGCTAATTTTAGCAACTTAAAGACATACCAAACCTACTACCTTACCTTATTTATACATGTACTACCTCGTTGGTCTAGCATGAGGTCCTGGATTCGATTTCCAGGTCGGGCAAAGTGGAATTTCAAAAAAATAAATTGGAAATTTGTTAGAATTTTTGCAATAGGCTCACATATAAACATAGCTGGCGAAATGTGGATCTATTTTCTATGGGTAGATAGAGGTGTCTCTACCTAACCATAAATTAAAATGTAATTTCATCACCACTGCTCTCAAAACGGTGAAGGAAAACATCGTGAGGAAACCGGCATGTCCTAGAACCAAAAATTCAAAGACATGATTGTGACATCTTTCAACCCGCACTCCCTTACGAAGAGAGGCGGCCTGTGTCCCAGTAGTGGGCATATTATAGGCTGATTTTGATGATGATTGCATTTTCACAATATTCCACAAATTCGCCAATGTCATAAAAATATTTATCCAGTATCCACCTCGTCAGCTTTTTCTTAAACATGAGGATGGGAATCTCTTTAAATGAGTTATGTAACTAGTTATATACCTGGAAGGCATTACATACACATTTCTCATAAATATAAGTATGAAGTGCTCTATAAGCTATACGTAACTAATACATTGTCACACACTTCATATACAATCAGTCTGTCTAGCTTTTTCCCAACTATGTTGGGGTTGGCTTCCTGTCTAACCGGATGCAGTTGAATACCATTACTTTACATGGCTGCCGCTTCTGCGACTGCTAATCTGACCTCCACAACCCAGTACTGGATACACGACCCTTTGGTAAAACTGGTTGTCAGACTTTTGGGCTTCTGACTTACCCTGTCAAAAATCTTCGAATGACAGCCGGGACCAACGGCTTATCGTGCTTTCCGAGGCACGGAGGGGTCTCGATATAATATAAATGTTATGAATGGTCTGGTCACCCATCAACATACCGACCATGACAAGTGCAGCTTAACCTGTAACCGTCCCGTACGTCAGTTATTGTTTAGCCACCAGCCCCTTCACATACGTAACACGCTTCATATTCGTAATAGTCTATTACGTCAGTGAGTCTAAACCGCATACTAACGTATTACAAGGGTTTTATATCACCACAATTAACTTCATGTGGTCACCTGTACTGCGTGTACCTGTGGTCTGAGGGAGCGTTTACATTGGTCGAGTAATTGCCGGTCTAAAAATGTCACCGTGTACGCATGTGAACTGAGCTGCTGCTTGGGATTTAACAGGCTATGCCCCGCAGTTTGACATTCACGCGTCACTTTAAGAAAGAAAGAAAGAAAGAGTAATATTTATTTGGACACAGTTCGTGAAACACATAATACCAAAAAAAAAGACAAAAAAATTAGCTGTCTGACGCTGGTTTTCTAATGAACCCTTATGGACAAGTGACGGGGAGTACCAACAGTTTCAACATACTTAATACATTAATTTTTATACCTCTAAATAAATAAATAAATAAACTACTTACGTCTATTTAAATAATTGTTTTCAATTGATGTTATTTCCACTTAAACAAACATCAACTTTATGAAAGTGTAAATAAAATTGATTTTAGACTAACTAGTACTGTTAAAAAAGTCATAAAAAATATGAAGTTGTAGCGCAAACTGAACCCTATGTGTAGGTATTACAGTTGTTTTTCCTAAAACTCGTGTTTGTTTACATGTTTGGCAAGTAAATTGCCAAAACTTAACTTATTAACTTTAAACATTTTTCAGAATTTTTCGGTGTTACCTGTCATTTTTTGATTATTTTTGGTCTAATTGACGAGAATATCCGTAAGACCATAGGCTAAAACAGCCCACAGACGATAATAGCCATTATTTAGCAGTAAAAATTGTGATTTATCCGACCGTTACGGTCGACTCACGCGGTTTAAAATCCCTATTTTTGCGGAGCTTGACCGGAAACTATCGACACCTCACTTCACCTTGGTTTTCACGGTGAAATTTTCACAGAGTACATAAGCAGGTCTATTATAGGTACGTGCTGTACTGATTTCACATTTACTCGCCTTTCAGGGTTAAGCCGCGTCCTATTTCAAAGCGATTGTCGCGCGGATACATGATTTTCGCGCGGATACGCGATCGTCGTTTAGGTACATATCTATTATTCTATTTGGGTGAATTTTAATGTTTGGTTTTCCGAACAAAAAGTGTCATAAGGACGCGGCAATCGCGTATTTAAATAGGACGCGGAGTTTGTGGCAGAGTCGTTTGTCCTAATACAGCGCGATTACGCGACCATCGCGTGAGCATGTAGGTATTAGGATACTCATTCAACACCTGTACGTTTGACCAATAAAGATAAGGTTTACGTTGAGTTGTGTGGAAAGTAATTTGAAAGAAAAATAGTTCTGACTATTTCAATCAAATGGATTTGGGACATTTACCCTAGGCAAAGTTTTTTTTTAACCACTTACGAAGCTCTTGACTTGCATCTCACCTGATGGTAAGTGATGATCAGGCCGAAGATGGAAACGAGCTTCAACCGGAATCCTCAACCACAGAGGAACTGGCTATCTTACCTCTAACTGCCGAAACACAACAATGCTGTTAACATTGTTGTTATGGCGACAGACTTAGATAAGATGGTGGTAGCTAACCAGGCGGACTTAGAACCAGCCCTACCACCAACCAAACAGAGCAGAAGATTTTAGCCCCACTGGGAATTGAACCCGGGACCTCTGGTTCTGAGACAGGTGGTCTAACCGCTAGACCACAGAGGCGGTTAAAAATCCGGGAATTTAATTGTTAAGTAAATTGATTACCAACTTAAGTTGCCCGTACCTATATTCAAATCACAACTCATTCTTTGACAGTTAAATATGAAATGGCTATAACACGGCAAATTGACGTAGGGTATCAATTTTCTTAATTATTCATTTCCCTGGCTGTGCATGAAATGCGACTTAACTAACACTAGCTAGAATTTATTGTAGGTCATAATAAACCTATTGTCAATAATTACTGACCACAACGCTCAACACTCGTGCCACTACCAAGAATTCCCACAGATAGTTCCCTTACACAATACTTTTATTATAAGCTTACTTTAACTGAAAATTTAATGCAATGACTAACGCATCCGAGAAACCACAAACAAAACCGGCAAAGTGCGAGTCGGACCTAACACGAAGGCTCCCGTACCACCGTTCAATATAGAACACACACGTTCAATATTTTCTTTTATAATGGCACTACATACTTTGTTGTTATAGCGCCAAAAATTTTATACAAAATAACATGATTATGTTGTATATATTATATATTGTTTTAATGATTGTGAATGTGAGGATTATGTGGATATTTTATTTTTATTGTTTTTCCTGTTTCTTTAATTTTTTCTTTCTCAGTTAGTTTTAATGATGGTCTGGCAGTTTGAGTACTTTTTGCGACCTATCCAAATGTCCTTTCTTTGGTATTGTTCGTCGAGTTGAGCTCCTTAAGTTCTAAGTTGAGCTCCACGATTACTGACAAATGCTTGCACTGACTGGACAGGTCCACTCAAATCTATGTGGTTGTTTTCTCAAAAGACCATTTCAGACACTAATCTCAGTCCTCATATGGCCTGACCAAGATTATGTCTGGAATTTAAAAGAGACTGTGACCTCTGAGTTTGTTTCGGTCTTTCTTCTCAGAGTAGTCAGATAGGAAACGCCGAACTCATCTAGCATTTTCTTCTTTTTTTTAATTTTTTTTTTTGATATGACGTGTAAAGGTGATTGCAATATCCTATTTACAGAATAAACAATTTCATTTAATTTAATTTCATTAGTAGTACACACTCTGTGGAAATTTCAAGTGTCTACCTGTTATGGCTCAAAAGATACAGCCCTGTGAGAGGCGGACGGGCGGACAGCGAAGCCCTAGTAATAGGGTTCCGTTAGCACCCTTTGGGTACAAATCCCTAAAACTGAATGACATTGGATCGTGATACTAACCTCATTACGTATATTTTGAATCAACAAAATATTAAATACAATGTACCAATTAACAGTTCCATTAAACCCTTGTTCATAAAATGAGAACCATTTAATAAATAATGAACTCACAGAAGGTATTTGGGCTTTAAATGGATCTGGTACCTACGGCTACACGGTACATCAAGCTATACATTTCCAGTTTATTCTGATCTCGCATTGTATAGGATTTTCGTACAATGAGAGGTCAGCTTATACTGGAAATGTATAGCTTGATGTGGAGCCGTGTGTACAGTTACGCGAAGGGATAGTCGCGGAAATGTCTTTTCGCTGAAGTGTCTTTCGCGCAAGTGTCCTTTCTCGCAATAGTCCATTCGCGGAAAAGTGGATTTTCGTGCAAGTGGGTTCACGCAAGTGTCATGCTACTGCTTGAAATAGTATGCAATAGTATACATTTTTGTTCCATAATTTTTTACTTCACTTATAAATTATGCTTGTTAGCGGTTTACCTTTGCATTTTTTTAAGTGCCTCCATGTACTATTGTTTGCCAGCACGACTGTCGTGCGTGGGGTTCGGTTTGATCCGCGCGGGGTCTAGTACTCGTAATGGCATTTTCAATTTAAAAAACTGTCGCGACCGGAGTCTAGATTTATACCTACCCGGTTTATGGCAATGAGAATTTCCTATATTATAACTTCAAAGAAAATTCGTGAAAAGAGAAATGTTGTTATATTTATTCTGGTCGTACAGTAGCGACTTTATTAATAATTCTTCAACTTCCTTACCTTTTAGAAGTAGCTCTGTACTTTACTTGGCTTCCGGATTTTCTCTCCATCTTGGCAGATTTCCCAACGTTTCAGCGCCCCCGGTAAAAGTATCGCTGTAGGTAGCTTCTACCATTCGTAATGGTGGCACTTCACATCGCTATTCGAGTTCGCGTATTCATCTTATTTGCGCAAATACGACGATGTGAAGTTACTCTAATCGCCTATATTTGCCTATTTTTCACGAATAAGACGAATACGCAAATATACGAACACTCGTATCCGCCGGTTGTCGGTTTTTGGTCACATATCAAAGGATTGCGAATATTCAGAATAAGTTCGTTTACCGTCCACACATGGCTTGCTCAGTAGAGTGCGGTGTTTTATGTATGTACGCATAACGTCTATCTTTGCTTTCAGATTAGCAAAAATATTCTTTAATGTTCGGTATATTATTCGGTGTTCATGACGATGTGTTCGAGTTATTCGGACTTCTACACTATATAACATTAAAGCCTGCTTGCACCACAAGTTACTAAATATGCGTTTAGCGCTAAATATATTTAGAACATTACTTTGTCTCTGTCATCTTCAAATATTTGACATAAACAGAAAGATGTTTTAAGGGGCCTATTATTATTAGCGGGCTATATTTTGAATGGATACTGATATAAAGACGAGATATGTGGAATTTCAAATTTCTATAGAAAACTTATTTTTCTCTTAACTCGTCATTAAAACAGTGTCCATTCAAAATATATATTTGGGAGCCTAGATATTCTGTAATCCAATCGGAATAAATACACACTACCTTAAGAATATGTTTGATTTACAAATTATTTTGGTATTACATTTGTATGAACTACGCATGCTCCGCCGGCCCGTTAAATACGTTTAGCATCTAGTGATTTTAGGTACAAGCGAGCCTAAGGCCCGTTGTACACGGCACGGTACGGCGCGCTAGCTGCACCGCAAAACATTCATGTGAACTTGTATGATAAAAGGCGACGGCGCCGTGTCTGTCAACAATTTTCCATAGTGATTCATTTAACTGTGCGCTTGCACTGGCGAAACATTCACAACAAAACATGTCGAAATTTCTAGTTCCTGTCAAACATTGTATGGCAGAAAATAGAGATTTCAGCATGTTTTGTTGTGAATGTTTCGCCAGAGCAAACGCACAGTAACACTGACGACCGTGCCGACACACGGCGAATCAGCCGTGGTTTATCATGCCAAAAACACGTGTCTGTAATCTGAAAGTGAACTACTTTACATAATAAAGCGTAATCTGCTTTTTTACATTAAGAAAAGACCTACATGACACAAAACTACGAAACTCTCAGACCATAGTGTTTTAAAAGCCAAATAAAATATACGTTAGGTATTATTTCTTTCATCATTTGTTTACACTTTCGGAAAAGGTTACAAAAACCAACTGTACTTAGAAATGTTAATAAGCTGCTAATGCCGAGCCCATCTAACCGTAGACTAACGCGTCATCCTCTTATGAAAATTTCACTAAAATATACGCAAAGGTTTGAAAACCTTGTTAATTTGGAGGCGAATTTCGTCATTTAAGTTTTAAATTACCACGCAAGGACTTAATTAAAATCCGTGTGTGGCTGTGCCTGTACCTACGGATGTGGTGATCGCGATTCGTGCGAAATATTTATATTATTTAAAGTGGTGAAATGGTTTTTATTGAGTGGGTGGAATGTTGAATATTTTTCGTTAATGAGCTGCAGTTTATAAGATGTTGTAAAACATTGATGGAATTCTAATGTTCCATATTTCTCTGAAGGGATTACATAGTGACCAATAGGTAATGTTCTTCATTAAGATCAAGTGCGTAGTACTCACAATCAGCGTGCATGTATGACCAGATGTATGAACGTAAACGAGGCAAAAGGAGTACGTAAGGATCGTAGCAGGTGGCGTTCTATAACTGTTCTTCCCCGTTCAAAGTCGAAGTCTTCTTCCAGTCTTGAGTGTATGTTATGTTATACTTTCCCAGGTGCTAGTGTGTTAGTGATGGTAAAATGCCAAATCTAGAAGAAAAGCCGCGGAATTTTTCTTTGTTTCCTGATTGGCCGACAAAAATGTCATCATTTTACTTGTTTCTGATACTCAATACTCAATACATTTATTGCTTCCACATGTGAACTTAGGTGGTAGGTTTTACAAAAATATGATAATTGTGGATCCTGTCGGGTACAGCATATTAAAATTTGAAAAATAGATTGTTTTTATTTGCCACAGAAACAAATGCTTGTAAATATTTAACAAGCTTAAGCTACGGTTTCCTAGAAGAGCGGTGGCTGCCATATAGCGTCTGCAATTTACAGGCGAACGACGTCACTGAAACGTTATTTGTGAAAGTAAGTAGGTGTGTTTTCCTAGAGAGCGTTTTTGACACCGTAAAGTCAAACCCCGCAGCCATTATTTTCATGACAGCTTTCACTGCAGCCGTTATATGGCGGCCATCGCTCTTCTAGGAATGATTTTACCAACGTTAGATATTGGCCTACATATATTTTTATCCTAGGATTTTTTTTTACGTTTGATGACCACCGTCAGAAAAAATATATAACCAACATTTAAACGACCTAAAAGCTACCAGGCAATCATAAACCAGCGAAGTAACTAAATCAAAAAACCCATTAAAGCGCTAGTCGCATGGAGCTAATTCCACTGAATATGCAGAGAGCGCGGTAATTGAATCGATAGCCCCCAGATGCTGCACCGCTATGATACCCTAGTACTCGTATATCTGAAGAGGTCAGTTAGCTAGGAAATTTGATAAAATCTTGACTTAAAAGGCTGATAAGGAGGATAATGATGCTACTTATTTGTGTTTAGGGCAATTTGGACTTGCTATCTTTTGGAGATGATGAAAAATTGGTAGATAGATAGATAGATAAATCGTTTATTTAGTGCACACAAAAAAACAGCACAACATACAAAAACACGATTAAATAATGACTTTTTAGCTATTAGGAAATAGCTGCAAGGTGCCAATATAAAAACAAATAAAAAAGGAAGAAAACAAGAAATTGTGATGACACTATTGGCTTTGACACACTTTAAAATAATACTACTTAGGACTTGACACGAATGGCAAAAAACTAAATCAAACTAATAGCTTTTTACGTGACATTTTCCCGCCAAGTGTCAGACACCCGTGACATACGACTGTCAAGTGTCAGTCACTCGCAACATTCGACTGTCAAGTGTCAAACACTCGCAACTCTATGTCGCCAATTTTCTTAATTTCGTGACATTTTTCGCCAAGTGTCAGACACCCGTGACATACGACTGTCAAGTGTCAGTCACTCGCAACATTCGACTGTCAAGTGTCAAACACTCGCAACTCTATGTCGGCAATTTTTTTAATTTCGTGACATTTTTCGCCAATTGTCAGACACCCGTGACATACGACTGTCAAGTGTCAGTCACTCGCAACATTCGACTGTCAAGTGTCAAACACTCGCAACTCTATGTCGCCAATTTTCTTAATTTCGTGACATTTTTCGCCAAGTGTCAGACACCGGTGACATTTTGTCGTCGACGCCACTTTGCTTGATACAATGTAGAAATTGATGACATGGATACTGAGTTATGAATTGGGACCGAAGCTCACAAGTGGAAAGCTATTGTTTTCAATTGATTGATGATGACAGTATGCTAACCCATTTTTTTACCCTTTTTTTGGTTTGTTTGTTACTACGAGTATACCTGTTGTTTTATATGGATCAGAAATTTGGGCCACAAAAGGGATTAATGAAAGTTATTTATTTGGATGCAGCTGAGGTGAGAATGCTAAGAGGGATGTGTGGTGTTACGTAATTGGATAGAATAAGAAATGAGTACATAAGAGGAAGTCTGAAAGGCTGCACCGGTGACTGAAAATTTGTTTTTTTTATTTTATTCACGTTATCCTCTCGCAAACCTAAGTATGCTTTGTAATAACAACGAACTTATAGATAAGTTTTTTATTGCTTTAATAAAAATACAATAAAAATTCAACCTTCAATGACTGTGTAAAGAACAATGGAAACTATGACGAATAAATAAGTTTATTCAACTAACCAATACTTTTCTCTACCCGGAAAATGGAGTACCAGGCATTCATAAAACAAGAGCGATATTCTATGAGTAAGCGTCGCAGCCGCATAGTTCCCTACATTACCAAACAAAGCATTAGGTACATCGTGACTCGATTGTATACCTAATGGATAAATGTCACTTAATACATCTCTCCTACCTGTCAGATCTGCCATCCAACGTGGCAATGCTGCCAGCCTTTTGGGCACTTTTCCTGTTGACAGCGATGCATATGAATTTTTTGAAGCCCAAACAGCTCTTTGTCTTTTTTTATTGCTTTTTACATAATATTATTATTTTAACACTTTTGTATCAGCTTATTTAATGGCAGTTAATCTCATTAATTGAATGATAATAAAATTAACACAAGGAATTACTACCACAAACCCAATTCGTAACCAGAATGCAAGGCATAGATTATTATGCTTCTGTGGTCATGTAATTACATTCAGGGAAGCGTCCTACTGTCTGCATATATTTTTATATATTATATATATTTTTTTTTTAAACCTTGCCCTACACTAGGAATGTCTCCCGTGTCGTGGGTGCGTTTACAAACATTTAAACTCACATAAACAAACAGCCAGACCCGGAACAACTAATTGTAGGTCATACAAATATTTGTTCCGTGCGGGAATCGAACCCATACTATAACATATAACTAATAACTAACTACATCACCAATACTGATTTCTGCTTTGCTGAATTCAATTTTACCTTTAACTGCTTCTAAATGATACATACATAGGTAACCAATACCTAATGGTTTGTCACTAATTAATAAATCCTTTGTTCCACACTAATTTCTTTACCCAGGAAACACCTGTAGCTACCAGGCTGACATAAACGCGAAGTGATATACAGTTAGTATGTCTCACGTAGTTCCCGTAACTCATGCGCTGTGTGACGCATTGACCTGGCCACACGCGTTTGAGGAAAAACATAGGCTATATACGTTGTTTGTAGTTTAAGGTGTCCAATTAACGATTAATTCATAACAAGAGGTTGTGCACCTTGTGTTTAAGCCGAATTACGTTTTAGAATTTGTTTAAGGAAATAAAGCGTAGGGCGGTGATCTGAAGTAGGTACTTGCGCGATCAATCAGGTCAGATAGATCGCGTATTCGCGCGACAGTCACTTTCGGTTAGATCGCAGGGTTAATAAGGGGAAATTTATCTGTTATTGTTATTATGTTCTTCTTGTATGTTATACCTATGTCTATGTGAAAAAGCTGGTTTGGAGATGAACTACTGTAGGTACATATGTAGGTACTTATTTCTGTCACCAAGCAAGATTTAATTTAAATTTTATGCACAAGTAAAAATAACCGTACAAAGGCAGACTTAATGCTTTGCTAAAGCTACGGTTTTCTAAAAGAGCGGTGACCACCACATAACGGCCACTGAGACGGCTGTCATGAAAATGATAGCACCAAAATGCGAATGATGTCAAAAAACCGCTCACTAAGGATACACACCAACTTACTTTCGTAAATAATGTTTCAGTGACTTTATTCACCGGAAAATTGCAGACACTAAGTATGTGGCGGCCACCGTTTTTCTAAGAAAACGTAGCTTTAGGCAATAATATGACCTAGTTTGATTGGTCAACAAAAAAAAAATCAAAGCATCATTACGGTCAATGCTGCTGTTGGGCATTACATAACAAATAGAGCACTTTAATATAATATTTTGGCAATAATTCCTTTTGCACATGTGGCTTCCCTAGTACCTGATTAACGGCAAATTATGTAAGAGTCTATTAACTGCTCCCAAATTACCATGTATACATTTTTTTTTTACATTCTTCCTTGACATAATCACCTTATTATTTGACATTATATACCTAAAATTTAATTTCAACTCTTTATTAGTGGCTTTTGTGGACATGATAATAATTATTCAGATTAGATACAACCGTAATAGCAATCACGTCATTTCGTTTAAAATACGTTTTAATTTATTTATCTTTAAATAGATTCTTTTCAATTTTGTGAATGTGAGAACGCTGTAGGCCTAGTGGACTGTAGATTTAGTGACCATCATTATTCTGTTAAGTACCTGGTACTTGTTGAAAGACCTACACTGTCCTCCCATACCTAATAACACTGTTATTTGAAAATATTGTAATAGCTCATTATTTTTAAAAGAGTAACCGTGGAGTTTCTTGCCGGCTCTTCTCCATAGGAAACAACCAATTGGAACCGTGCACCTAGCTTCTGACGTTTCATAAGTGCCCATGTAGGTTTATATGAAATAAAAATATTTTGAATTTTGAATCCAAAATAAATAATAAAATATCAAGTCGAACCTACCTACAAAGTTCTACAACAAAATTATTTCCCTACATTACCTTGCCAATTTACTTCATCATCTTAAAATTAAATTACATTTCCATCTCAAACGACCGTTTCAGTTCGTAATTTTTCTTCATAAATATTTTGTTTCACTAATGGCCAGGAATAAATTGTTTTTATGAGACGAATAGGAGTATAACTTAATAATATGAAAATAAAATTGAAAATTCAATGGTAATGCTTAATATGGACGTCACGGCATGCCTAATGATACCGAATGCGCTTCCGTGTAGTGATGCCGAAGGATGCCCCTGTGGGCGCGGCCATGACAGCAAACACAGGATTTTGTAGTTCACACCCATCTTTGTATGTGTGATTCTTTATACCCTCAAAACATGCGGTTGGATGGATTCTAATACGGTTTTATAAAATCAAAATGGCGGATTTTAGACGTCAAAAAGGTAATTTCTTGAATTCAAAATGTAAGTGCCTTGATCATACGTGGTGGAGACGATTTCAAAAATATAACATAAATGAGGTTGAAAACCCGGTCGTGACTAAAAAGTTCCACAAGATTACTTTTCAAGCAGTCTGCTGCAGTTGGTGGCATTAAATAAAATCTGCGATTGAACTAAAACAAATTGTTTTATCGCCAGACAACTAGCAATAGGACTCCACCTTAAGTGGTGTTACTGTAATTAAAGTAAGGTGGTGATTTGTATATTATTAATAGGTAAAGTGGACAATAGATAGGGTAAATTTTAGTATAATGAGTATTGTCTCAAGATCGGATAAGTGCGCAGTTACCTAGATAGAATCTCGTTTAAATGCCTTGTTGAGACAAGGTTAATATAAGGTAGATAAGTATAATATCGCTTTTTTGGTCATCACCTAAAATGTGTAGATCTTTGCTGGACCATGAATATACCATGTCAAAATATTTTATTTCACATAAACCTACATGGCACGTCGTTTCCTATGGAGCAGAGCCGGCAAGAAACTCCACGGTTACTCTTTAAAAAATATTGGCTGTTCCAATGTTTTCAAATTACAGTGTTAATAGGCAAGGGAGGACAGTGTTGATCTGTCAACAAGTACCAGGTACTTTACTTTTATATAGAATCATTTTTTTCTAACTGAACAGACACATGTGCTGCTGGGGAGTTTGTTGCGCCACTTCTTCTTCCCAGCTAAAGCACTAGGAAGTGGTGAAGGGTGGGCGTTTTGGGGGACTGTCTTATGTAATTTTGATGTTCGAAAAGTGCTGATTCTCAGCCTAGTTTGATAAATGACTTTTGAATTTAAGAAAGATGATGTGGCTAGAAAGAGGGAGACTATTAAAATAACGACTAGAGATGTATGGTCGAAAGAACAACACATGCTGCGCTACTAAGGTTTAGGCGCCATCTCCACGGACGAGAGAATCGCGGCGATAGTCACGCTGTGCCTTCAAATTGTCGCTGCGATGATATCGTCGTGTGGAGATTGGTTCATAGAGTTTCTATTGAATTTAATGGCACGACGATAATATCGCCGCGATTCTCTCGCTCGTGGAGGCAGCCCCTAAGGGCTCCGTGGAGAACCCACACTGGCGCTTTATTTTGTGTAAATTATTTCATCATCACTGCTGTCAAAGTGGTGAAGGAAACCGGCATGTCCTAGAACCAACAATTCGAAGACGACGTCTACTAACCCGCACTGGGCCCGCGTGGTGGATTACGGCCCACTCTCTCTCACCGCCGAGGAGGCCTGTGTCCCAGTAGTGGGAATATTATAGGCTGATTGTAAGGTTAAAGGTCTATCCACACATATCAGGGCCATGCCCGGGACGTGGAGGGGACGTAAAAGGTCGGGGGCAAAAAAAATCGGTTTGTACATTTATACGAACTCGTTTACACACGTACGTGTACGGGCCGGCGACGGAGCTTCAGTGCCTGCCCTGTGTGTGCCACCTTCGGATAGACCTTTAAAGTGCTATTCAGAACATCAAAAAGTTCTTATGTCAAAATCAACAACCGAAAGACTGAATTCGGCTTTTGCACACAAAATCATTGATTCACATGACAGCTAATTTGCCACGACTTTCTCAACCCTTCAAAAGCAAGTTAAATTACCATAATTATTAATTTTGACAAGTTCCCGAACATGGCAATTTCTCGGTAACTTCAAAAACAAGTAGACGCATGTAATTGTCAAAGTTTAGTCGTGCGAATAGAGGTACCGGTATACTTGTACTCATAAGGTAAAAGGAACACTTGAAAACAGTTAGGGTTGCCTTTCTTTTTCTTTTTTTGGGTGGGAAATTATCAAATAATTACTCCCACTCTAGGCGGAGCGGGAGGGCGTGTCAGACTCTTACTGACTAAAACCCACCCAAGTTCCTTCAATTGTCTGTGTCGCCAGGGGCCACGGTGACCCGTTCAAACTTTCCCGCGACCCCGGCAGGCATCGACCCTAGTGGACCCCGTCAGTTGTGCTGATATCTCTTTGCGCAAGTAGGACACTTACCGGCACATACTTATATTTGTAAGCAAACTCAGAAATATAATAAATAACATGCGTCCACGGGCACGAGCGGATAGCGGATCACGAAAAATATTCGTTCATAAGGATTTGAACACTTGTACACACGTATTCATTAGGAATGACATGGTACGGAAATCATTGACACCATCGTACAGTGGTCCATACCAAGTCATTAGCAGAAGCGAGAAGACTTTTGACATACAGAAAGACGACCGTCAATCAACCGTGTCCATTGATAGATTAAAACCAGCCTATATGATCAATGAAGACGTAATACCAGAAAACTTAGAAAATAATAGCAACAGTGAAACACAAAAACAGCAGGTCGAGCAAAACCCGCTACCGCCTATTATTAAAACCACGCGCTCAGGTCGAGTAATCAAGCAACCCGTGCGATTTTTGCTCGATTAGCAGTTAGTAGTTTAAGTACATAGCAAATGTAGAGAGCATACAAATTAATTTGGCGATTGCACACCACCTAGTCAGTAAACATCAGCCAGCATACAAATTAACAGACATGGGAAATACACAAAATAAGGAATACATTTCCATGGTCCAAGCCCAGGCAGCAACTGGACAACAATTAGAAAACAAACTAAATTATTTTGGGATAACACTTATTATCATCGCGATTCTATTGGGAATATTGTTATGTTACGCAATAAAAAGAGGCTGCATGGGACATTTGAGAGGTTGGCTGAGAAAGGAAGTGACGACACTGACCGGGACAGCGGTAGCGCCTGGAAATATGGGTACCGCGGCAACCGCAGCAAGTTACGTGTAAACAGTGTACGAAAAGTGAATCGTGTAAGAATCGCCCATTTAAATTGAGTGCTACTCAGAAATCAAAAATTCTTGTATTCGTCATCGAGAACTATGTACGGTTAGATTAGCTGTGTATATTTTTTTATCGTGTGAGTGTTAGCATTTTGGCGCTGTCATAACGGAAGTTGCCGGCCCTAGTGGCGTTATTAATTATTGCAGAACGGACGTTATGACAGCTACCCTTAAACCTAAATGTATCCTATATATATTTTTTTTTATGTTTTTGTAAAGACGGCTCTCAAACATGGAGAGACCGCAAGCTGTTAGATAAGCTAGTGTGTAAGGATTGTGTAAGCACCATTGTAAGCCAAATGTATTTTTAGAAATTTCTTTTTTTTGTGAATAATGTAAAAATTTCTGGAGAAAGGGGGGGTGTGATGTAGCGACCCTAGCGACGCGATCGCTGAATTGCAGTTTTGATATTCCGCCCGGCCGGAACCCACTGGGCTGGCCAGTCGCTTACATACCATCGCCCTGCCACGTCCTAATTTATCGTGTAAATTATAATCAAGTATATTGTGAACCTTTTATTAAATAACCAATATTTCAGTATAACCTAAATCGCTTATCATGCATCTGGACCCTATACACAACACGCACAACAAGGCACGCGTGGAACACTACGCGCCGTCGACCCAGGCCTGGCCCTTATCGGACGGCGAGCTACCCATTGCTCACCTTCCGCAAGCCCACGCTTACGGTGGTCGGGAATTGGCCTGGGAGTCCCGATGCCCAGGGCGTCTCCTGCGGCGACTAGGGGCGTGAGGGCGCGAAATTGACCTCTACCTCAAGCGTTTCGCCTCCTCCTTCGCGAGCATTACATTAGGTGACAGCCGTCATCTAAGCCGTCGTTGAGAGGGCATGGAAAGCCTCCCATGCCCTCTCGCTCCGTACCATGGCCTGGACCAGAGCCGGAAGTTAGGGTAGCCTGACGTTTCAATTTTGATAAAGTATTTATATGATGATCTTATTGGTGATGTTCTTGAGCAAGTTCAGGTGCGTAGTAGGTACTCGCAAATGGCGTGCGTGTATGACCAGATGTATGAACGTAAAAGGAGTATGTAAGGCTCGTAACAGGTGCATGCAAGGTCCATAATTTGTACCTAGTTTTAAGCCTTTTTATAACATCTTATATACATTATATATATAGTCCTCCAGACTATAGGTCATGGCGGCCAATCTCAAAGGAGAATAGCCTTCGGTGTGGGAGATATTATAGTGCACAAGTGTGTGCGCAGACACAGGCGCACTCTCTCTTCCCTCACTCTCGTAGTCCGATGGGACGACAATCCGACACAACCGGAGAGAGATCAGATTACTAGCAGGCTCGATCATCGTAGCAATATCGGGATAAAAAGTATCCTATGTGTTAATCCTATATATAAAGCTTGCATCTTATTCTATTGAAGCTTCGTAGGTACTACGCTAGGCCAGCTCACGGTTACAACCGACGTGAAGTCCACTGTACCTATGTTCAGAAGTGTTTCCAGCCGGTCTGTTCTGTAAAAATCTCACCGTGACAACTTAGGTGAAGTGAGCTGTCATTAGTGTCAATCCCTAGCGTCAGGCGGCATGACAGCTCACTACAAGCTCACTTCATCTAAGTTTTCATGATGACCTTATTACAGAATAGTACTGCTGTTTCTAGAACTTTTTTTCGGGTTACCTAACATAACATAATACTGGAATGTGTAGAGCCCATTTCCCGCGCGCGCTGTTCTCGACTCAGCCTAACTAGAGACTACTTTATATTAGAACTTTTCAAGCAACCTTATTTGCTGAATATTTTCATATTCTTTGCACGTAGTAAATATGAAAGTGAGTACAGCGTTTTATGAAAGTCTGTATGATTAAAATGGTGCTTTTATGATATGAAATTCTGAACGAGCCGTGGGTACTTAAAGATGCATTTTTTATAGTGTGAACGGACCTTATTGAGAATATAAATATTATAAGTAGGTGTTACCATGTCGTGTTTTAAGTATTTGTAAAACAATTTAAATTAAATTAATCTTTGACGGTCGTTACGTGTAGTCAGAAGCCCGAAAGTCTGACAACCAGTCTTACCAAGGGGTATCGTGTTACCCAGTAACTTGGTTGTGGGGGTCAGATAGGCCGTCGCTCCATGTAAAATACTGGTTTTTAGATACATCCGGTTAGACTGGAATCCGACCCCAACATAGTTGGGTAAAGGCTACGCAGATTGAGTGATTGTGGATTAAATTAATCAAGTGGAGTTAAAAGGTAGTTCATAGGTACTTAATTCATATTAAGTTATTTTTTAACACAATTTGTACAAAGAGTTAAGAAGTAATAAAGCTTCGTTTTTTGGACTCCAACATTTTGGACTTCAACACTCGAACCAGTGTAGTATTTTTTGGATTTTGATTACAAAATGAATCATTATGTAAACACAAAAAAAATGCAGTTTCTTTGTGTTTAGTACTTTTCTCTATTAGGTATGTGTATTGGCGCAGCCGTGAGGCACACACTATTATCGCTTTATGATTATTTTCACTTTTTTTTTTGTATTATATGTTTCACGAACTGTCTCCAAATAAATATTATTCTTTCTTTCTTTTTATTGTTACGTGTCAATATATTATTAAAAAATGGGCAAAAAAGTCTCTTAATGTACATGTTTAGTGACATTTCATGATTTCTATGAATTAGGTCTCTACTTCTTAAAAATCATGAAACATCGCGAAAGAAACATTTATAACCTTATTTCCTATCACATTTTACAGTAATTAATAACTTTTAGATTTACTTCGTGGTGACACATACGCCCCCGTATATTTTAAATTGGTAGACTGGAAGCCAATTTAGGTTCCTACTCGGTACAGACACAATGACAGACATGACCGTTCATTATTGGACGGCACGACTTCCCGGTTAACCAAAGCCGTCAATTCAGACTCCAGCTTCCAATTTTAAAAGCTAATGCGGCCAGGATTAGCTTTCGAATTTCAAACTGTAAAACATCTTTATTGTCTGTGGGTTTTTCGTTTCAAATAAGGGGTGTAAAAAGACCCTTAACGAAGCCGAGACTGACTTACTCTTCTCGTCATTGTGATATTTTTTGCTAATAGACCACACCTAGGAACCTTTTGGTTACGGAGATATTGAAGGTCAAAGTTTATTTTTTTTTACCTTTTTTGCGAAAACAAGTTTTAAACGTTTTAAATAACTTGAACATAATCCCACGATCCCCGTACCGTTGCATGTACATATGCACAAGGTTTTGCGTGCGATACATTGCGCACTACCATAACAGGTGTGATAAAAGTCGTTTCTCAGCAATTTTTGGTTGGATGGTTTGATTTAAATAATGCGTAAATGATGGTTTGTTGATGGCTCATTTTACACCCTGTATTATGTAAACTACCTACCTGCCTACTGGCCATAAATATGACACATAGAGCTTTAAAAAGAAAGACAATTACACAAGGATGAGTGAAACAGAGCTGAATTTTTTCTGAAACTTGATGTGCTATATTCACGGCCAGCAGTCTCTCGCGCTCGCTCGACTGGCGCGCGGCTAGTCACAGTCCTAGCTTAGTCATTGCGACCAATTCAGCTCGTAGCCTAACCTAACCCGTTTAGTCGGGGTACCTTACCATAGTTCCTGTGACCAACTGTGAGAAAAGGCCAGAATGTTAAAAAGGTGGTCAATCATTAAAAAAGTGTGCATCATTAGCAATGATCGGAGTAGGTAGATTGAATTGGGGTCATTGATCCGAAACGTATATATTAATATGGACATTCCTCCGGAATTGGTTGATTATTAAAAAAAACCTTAGGTAGGAATTGTATTAAAATGAGCAATATTATATTCTTCATATTTTTTTAACGGCAAACAGTCACGATTCCAAGCTTTGGTAAGTAATATTTTACTTGTTACAAGGAGTTTAAACCGATGTACTATAACAATATTTTTAGTATTGTGTTTGTTTGCTTAAGCTGTTGAACATAAACTTTGAATTGAGTAGTAATAATATCACTACCAACATTAACAATATTTAATTGAATCCGGAAATACCGGAATTGCTTTCCGGAAAAATGGCTTATCCATGTTATTCTTTCTGTGTGCATTTATGATACAAGTACCAAAAATCAATCTACCTACTCCGATCATTGATCATTAGAAACGCAAAAAGTTTTTAGAAAGTATAGTAGAAAATTAATTTTAAAAAGTGTCAATCTTTAAAGGTCAATAACTTTTCAGTTCAATATTTCCCTTATTAAACACAACACTTTTTTTTTTTTAAGAATTTGCCCCACTAGGAATTTCTCCTGTATTGTGGGTGCGTTTACAAACATTTAAACTCACATACACAAACAGCCAGAACCGGAACAACTAATTGTAGATCATACAAATATTTATTCCGTGCGGGAATCGAACCCGCGACACACAGCGCAGCAGTCAATCGCTTAACCAGTGCGCCAACCATGTCGTCAGTGCGTTATGTAATTGGGGTGCACGCAGGTTCAGTACCTGTTTCATAGAAATGGAAATGACGCCCACATTGCCATTTCTGTAAAGCCGAGGCTTTTGCGGCGATGTTTCGAAACGCATCTCAGTAGCACTGTTGACATACCTATTTCTAGCATACCATGTTTACCTAGCTTAGTTGGAGTCAGACTGCAAGCAATCCTGTTATCCCTATTGGAATATCTAACATATCATCACGCCTGTATTCCCCGAGGGGTTCAGCAGATGTACACTCACATTTCGCCAGTTATGTAGGTAAGGTAAGTCCCATGTAATAGGGGGCGAGTCTGTTGCCATCAACCGAGAAATTCTATATAGAAAAACACTCAATAACACTTTGCTCGTCCTGGGAATTGAACCCAGGACCTCGTGCTCAGCAGTAGCACTTGCGTCTACTAGACCAACGATTGCAGACTGCAATCTAAGATATTAGAATTGTCCCGAAAAAGTAGATAAATTTAACTATTTCGGGAAAATCTGTTACTTGAGAGTTTTCCTCATTGTGAAACAAAAGTGAATGAATTCTTGTTGTTCATTTCCGAAACATGTCACTTCATGTCACGTCACGTCATGAAACTTGTAAAATATCGTTGTTTTCACCGATATTTTATAAAATACTAGCTGCGCCCCGCGGAATGCTCTATTTATGTGCCAAATATGTTCAGCCATTTTAGCTTGAAAGCTTGAAAACAAACGAACAAACTCACTTTCGCATTTATAATAATAGTTAGGATAAAATATTTTATAAGAGTAACTAACTATGGAGTTTCTTGCCCATTCTTCTCCATACGAAGCTACCATTTGGAAGGGGCGACTAGAATCAATTCTATTTTATTGTTAATTTTAAAATTCAAAAGTGCCTTTTAATAACCTACTTGGAATAAATTATTTTACTTTGACTTTAAACACAGAAGCAAAGACAAACTCCGTATACAGCCCACATAAAATGTCGATCCTTGAACAAACGAGTAAACCACTAACATAACAACTACAAGAAAACAATATTACACCATAAAACAATTGACAGCTACTTGTCATTTTTATTCCCCATCAACAGAACAATATGTACCAGACCGCGACAGTACTTCGCTATTGTTATCTCAAGCATGAGGCAATCAAGAGACACTCGAGTCTATCTGTGAGGCACGCGATCCAGTGTTAATGAGGCACGCTTCCTTGTAAACTATTGTAGGGCTTCCGTGATGGGTAATTAGTGTTGTTTAATGCCCTATAAGTATGGACAAATATTAAGAGCGTTTATCCTAAAAGTTGGCAGCGTCGCAAATGGCTGTAAAAAAATTACCTGTTTTGATTAATTTGGCAATATTGCTGTATGGAAATAAGAAATGTGGCTAACTAGCGAACTAGAATATTAATATTACATCTGTTAGGCTGATTTACATTGATTCAGTGTCCCTAAAACCAAAATAAAAATAAAAAATATTTCGCTGCAAACAACGCAGGATTGAAATCGAGCAGCCACTATGTTCCACCAGAATCGCGTCTCACCTGTCTGCATTTAATTCGTCAGATTCAAACTGACCAGTGATACGGGGACTGGATAATATAATATTTCCTACAGCACTTCATAGTCATCTCATGCTCATGGGGAGGCTCGGCTGTGGTATCAAACTTGGCTTTTGCACAATAAACCCAGGACAGGGTATATTTACAATAATATGTGTAAATTTAGAAATATATTTAAAAGCAAATTAAAATACTGTCAAGACAATGAACAGCAAATAAAAATGGACATAATAGCAAAAAACCATTCAAAGAAACAGTTTGGGTCATTTTGGAAGTCCACTAATCGCTTGAATCCAAGGTCGAGCCGTCCTGTGAGTGTAGCGGGCGTGCATGAACCGACAAGTATAGCCAATGCTTTTAAACAACATTTTAAGGTTGATACACTGAAACCTGGAGATTTGACTCAGATGTGCGATGCTGAAGCCGTTTCGGGTGATGTTACCGTTCACTTCACTGCAAAGGAAGTTGCGTCAGTGATATCGGGAATGAAAAGAGGTAAGTCGCCCGGTCACGACGGTCTTAGCATCGAGCATATGAAACATACGGCGTACACCTTTTTTTTTTTTTTTTTTTGTTCGGGGTGGAAAATCCTCATGGATGTCCTCCGCCCTGGGGCGGGCGAAGGGGTCTGTCAGACTCTTACTGACTAAAAACCACCCCGGTGTTCCATCTCACACCTACGCCGGGGTCGCGGGAACGTTCAAATCTTCCGCGACCCCGACTGGTGCCAGCCCGCCTCTGCGGGCTCCGTCTCGTCGAGCGGGGGGAGTGAGGTGTTTGACTCCCCCCGCGACGTCTAAGAGGGGCGCGCGTGGAACACTACGCGCCGCCACCTCGGGTCCAGATGTATGGGGGGCGACGGACTTCCCCGGGTCCGTCGCCCCTGGACCCATTTAGGGGGGCTGGAAGAGGGCGTTGTCCGCCCTCCGCCGACGCCCGGTGCGCCTGCTGCGGGCCGGGTGAGAGGATGAAATCTCTCTCTCCCGTTCCGCAGCCTCCTTCTGCGAGATTACTACTTCGCAGAAGGATACCACCGCGTCCCAGGACTCCTCGCTGCCGACCATTGCATTCACAACGGCCGACAGCGACAGGTCACTGCCTACTCCTGAGACGAGGGCACGGCGCGGCTCCTCCCAAGCGGCACACTCTGCCAGCGTATGCCGCGCCGTGTCCTCCCGGCAGTCGACGCAGTGGTGACACCGGGCGTCCGGCTCCCTGTTTATGCGACACAGGTACTTCCCGAAGCAACCATGCCCCGAGAGCACCTGTGTCACCCGAAATGACAGGGAGCCGTGCCTCCTCCCGAGCCAGAGGTCGAGCACTGGCCGGACCGCCTCGATGGTGACGAGGCCGGCGGTAGGGCGTGAAAGCCTGTCCCGCCATTCCGCCACCAGGACCTCGCGAAGCTGCGACCGACGCTGCTCCAAATGGCGCTGCATCGGTCGCTCGCCCCGCGCCCGCGCTTCCTCGCGCCACCGATACAGTGACGCGAGTACCTTCGCCTCCAGGTCCCAGGGCGGGGATCCGGCCAGTGCACAAGCCGCCTCGTGGGAGATCGTGCGGTACCCCCTGATGACTCTGACGGCCATAGCTCTCTGCGGCTTTCGCAGCACAGAGATGCTACCGGCCGTCAGGTCAGCCGCCCAGATCGGGGCCCCGTAAAGGGCCATCGATCGCACGATCCCCACGTAGAGCCGCCTACAAGCGGCGCTCGGGCCCCCCAGATTGGGAAGCAGCGTTGACAGCGCCCCAGCCGCGCCCAACAACTTGGGCGCCAACCGCTGGAAGTGGGGGCCGAAATCCCATCGGCTGTCGAGCACCAGTCCCAGATACTTCATGGTGGGCTCGACAGCGATTCGGACCCCCCCGACCACGATGTGTGATCCGGGCGGTGGCGCCCGCCGGGAACCATGAAACGCCATGGCCTCCGACTTGTTGAGGGCCACCTCCAGGCCGAGGCGCCGTATGCGGCTCACCGTCTGTGAGACCGCAGCCGTCGCCAGCAACGCTGCCTCCCTGTGCGATTTCCCCCGAGCCGTGACCAGCGTGTCGTCCGCGTAGCACGTCAGGTCCACGCCCGGTGGGAACTCGCCTCTCAGCACCCAGTCGTACCCGATGTTCCACAGGAGCGGCCCCAGAACCGATCCCTGTGGAACACCGCACGACATGAGGCGCTGGTTTCCGCGATCACGTCCCACGTAGGTGACACACCTCCCCGCCAAATAAGCCCCAACGATGCGGCGGAGGTAGGGAGGCACCCGATGGTACCGCAGTGCCTCCCGAATACAACTCCAGGGCAGGGTGTTGAAGGCGTTGGAGATGTCCAAGGACACCGCCACCACCACCCCACCCCGGGACACCGTTTCCTCCGCCAGGACTCTCACACGCGCTATTGCGTGTATGGTGGAGCGCCCATGCCGAAAGCCGAACTGGCTCTCGTCCAGGTCCGGCCCCTCTCCGCACAAGTGGCCGACGAGGCGGGCTGCGAGTATACGCTCGAACAGCTTACCCACCTCGTCTAGCAGCACTATGGGCCGGTACGCGGACGGCAAGTCTGCAGGGCGCCCCGCCTTCCTGAGCAGGACCAGACGACCACTTTTCCACAAAGTGGGAAACTGGCCCCGCTCCAGGCACGCTGTGAAGAGTCCTCTTAGCTGGGGCTCTAGCTCCTTCAGAGCGAGGGCTAATGCCGGCGTACACCTGCCGCGAGTGTTGGCCATGTTTTTTAACCTTTGTGTGAGTCACTGTTATTTGCCTGACGACCTTATATACACTACTGTAGTGCCTATTGTTAAAAATAAGACTGGGGATGCCTCTGACATTTCCAACTACAGGCCTATATCATTGGCGACTGTCATAGCAAAGGTGCTGGACAGTCTGCTTGACAAACAGTTATCGAAGCATATTATGTTAAATGACAGTCAGTTTGGCTTTAGACCTGGACTCTCCACTGAGAGTGCTATTTTATGCCTCAAGCAGACTGTACAGTACTACACTGACAGAAAAACGCCTGTGTTTGCCTGTTTTCTGGATTTGTCAAAGGCATTTGATCTCGTTAATTATAAAGCACTGTGGCGTAAGCTACAAGAAGAAACTACCTTGCCTAGTAACATCATAAATTTGTTTAAATATTGGTATAATAACCAGCAAAACAGTGTGAAGTGGGAGGGGTCGTTCTCTGATGTGTACCGTTTGGAGTGCGGGGTGAGGCAGGGGGGGTTGAGCTCACCTCGAATTTTCAATCTGTACATGAATCAGCTGATCGGTGAGCTCAGCAACACTAATATCGGCTGTCATATAGATGGGGTATGTGTTAATAACATTAGTTATGCCGACGATATGGTGTTGCTGAGCCCATCGATAGGTGCCTTAAGGAGACTGGTGTCAATCTGTGAAGAATACGCGGTAACTCATGGACTCAAGTATAACGCCAAAAAGAGCGAAATAATGGTCTTTAAGGCAGGTGCTATAGGTTACCCAACTATCCCTGAGATATCGCTCGGCGGAGCACCCTTAAATAGGGTGACCAGTTTCAAGTACTTGGGTCACTGGGTTACCGACGATTTAAAAGATAATAAGGACATTGACAGGGAACGTAGATCGCTGTCAGTACGCTGCAACATGCTGGCCCGCAGGTTTGCGCGATGTACAGAGATGGTGAAAATTACACTGTTCAAAGCTTTTTGCTCATCATTTTACACGTGCAGCCTGTGGACTAGTTACAGTTTGCGTGCATATAGCGATCTACGGGTCCAGTACAATAACGCACTCAGGATACTGTTGGGGCTGCCATGGCGATGTAGTGCGTCGAAAATGTTTTCGGATAGGCGTATAGATGGTTTTACGGCCATCATGCGAAAGAGAAGCGCTTCCCTGATCGCTCGTCTTCGTGGCAGTACCAACAGTATCTTGAGTTTATTCGCAGATAGATGGGAGTCTCCAATGCTGCGACATTGGATGAAACTCCACACAGAGTAAAACATTTACCTATGTCTACTAACACTAGTATTTAAGACCATTGTTACTAACACTATGGGCATAGCCCGAAATAAATGCTATAATAATAATAATAATAGTGGCCGATGGCCGAGCCATGCTACTGATTCTAACGCTTGAATTTTATTAATTTGAATCAGCCCATACTGTGCTTTGGCCAGTAAAGGTGGTAGCGGGGTTAGCTGTACAAGGTGTGAAGGATATAATACACATACAAACATAAACTCACGCAATCATCCCATCGGGGGGGTAGGCAGAAACTACAGAACGCCACCTACTACGATCCTTCCATACTCCTTTTGCTTCATTTACGAATCACCTCATACACGCTCGCCGGTTGCGAGTACTACGCATCTGACCTTTCTGATGAAAATCACCAATAAGGTCACTATAGTATGTCCTTCTGGGGCATTCCCGGCATTGCCCCTCACATCTGCCTTGTACTACCTTTTGTTAGTCGCCTTACACTCATAATACAAGGACATAATAAAATATCTACATTTAGTTTGAAGCTATTTTTTAAAGCCGTTCCATGTAGGCATCGCGACTTTCTAACTACAGCTCCAGCACTTATTGTGATGTGTGCACTTTGCATGTTATATTACCTACTATGTTTTGAATATGTATCCCACTGATGGGCAAAAGCCTCCCTTTTCTTCTTTCAAATTTCTCGATAGAATGCAAATTCTGGCAATCTCTACCCTGCAATAATTAGATCGGCACAATATACCTATTGGAACATAAATACTACTATAGTCTATTATCGCCTGTATAAAGTAATTAGGCGCCACTATGACCATGTGCGTGGCAGCACATAAGCTGTGGTGTTAATTTAAGATGCTGTTTCCTTACAAATGACTACATTGCTCACACGATGCTGTGGAGATTGGATAATTATGTTTTGTTATTAGATTAGTGACGCTTGTGGTGGGTTCTGTCCAACAGTGGACGTATTTTGGGTGTAAAGATAACGATGATGAAAAGATTTGTGGAGGAAGATGAAGATTTAGTTAGATTACCTACCCATACCTAACATCATTGTATCATGTGTTTCCGGCAAACTTTAGTCGACGAAAACGCAAATTTTTAAAACGATTTTTTTTTTCATTTAGTTTCTTAGTCCTAAAATACACTTTAATGTAACGACGACTTAAAAATAATTCAGTTTGAGAATACATCTGTAAGAGAGCCAGAAAGGTGAAAGAACAAACTTTCGCTTCAAAACCGCGTACTACAGTCACGGTGATACCCATATGAAACATTATAATGGCTTATTTTCATTCGTCGATAACTCGGTCGATATACAGCATGCGGGGACTCCCCGCAGGCGGACGTAGCGACCAATGAAATACATTGGTCGGTAAAAATCTTGCGAAGACTCCCTATGAAAATGAGCCTTCAAAACAACGACTATTGAAAACCGTTCCCTGCATGCAGGCCCTTGCGTTATAGAAACCTCTCGCACCCCACAAGCGGGCCCTATCGACTATTGAAAACCGTTCCCCACATGCGGGCACTATGGCTTGCTTTACAGAAACCTCCCGCACCCCGCATACGATCCCTATTGACCAATGAAAATGAGCCTTAAGGATACTATAAATACTTGCTCAAATGCTCATGTCACCCACACTATGAATCTCCGTTGGGCTCTTAATTACATGACCTAAGTTAACAATATCATATTGTACCTTACTCTACACAATGATTCTATTAGTAGTCAGTCTTGTTATTTTCTTTATCATAAGAAATATTTATTGGGCGTAAATATAAAAGTCTTTTATTTTTTTTTATAATTAATTATAGGATCTTAAAGAAAGTGTGAAGGAGCTCTTCTTCGGAATTAAACCTATTCCTGTCGCAAATCAGCCTTACTAAGTTCCGGTTGCACTTTGCGATTGACTTGACCAACATGAGCAGTCCACGATAGGTAAGAGTCCATGGTTGCCCCAGGTTTTTAAACCGAATTTGCTTATTCAATCTGAACTACATTCAGACAGAGTGGAGGCGACGGCGACGCAACATCGAACCTAATTTAAATAAATACCGTATTTATAAATTCATTCTTATAATATGTATGTGATATAAATTAAAACTAAAATGCATAGTCGTATTTACAGGTAAAAATCGTTCGAATTTACGTTACGTTTATTTTGCTCGTTCATCCAAGCCCTACTGTTTGACAGTCCAAGCGCGGTACTGAAAAACAAGAATTTTTAGAAAAGCACAATCTATAATACGAACGCAAAAAAACAGATTAACAAAAGAAAATCGACCTCACCTATTTCTCACAGAAGTATGGCGTCTTCACACAAAGGACACAACATTATCCTGTCCCTAACGAGTATTTCACCTGATTTAAGTGACGTAGTTTCCTGTCCCCCCTTCCCCCCGCGCTTTCTTCTGTCCGCCTTCATCCTGTTTTTTTGTCTTCGGCTGAATAAACGTAGGATTTTTATATTAGCTTTTCTATTAGAGCTTGTTAGTGATTTTAAAATATATTTTTAGCTTACAGTTGTTTTTTTTGTATAAGTTTTTGTATAAGTGAGTGGAAACGCCTTAGAAGTACGGACTTATTGGTGATGTTCTTCAGAAAGGTCAGGTGCGTAGTACTAGCAACCGGCGTGCGTGTGTCACCAGATGTATGAACGTAAATTAAGCAAAAGGATTGCACCAGTAGCATTATACCAGTTGGTGTTCTGTAGTTTCTGCCTACCCCCATTGGAAGAAGGTGTGAGTTTATTTATGTGTACGTTTCGTGTTGTTCGAAAATGTCCCTATCATTTTTACTTGTAGTAGGATAATGTCTTTGCCAATTAATGATGTGCGTACGCCAATACTTGGCGAAGCGATTACTCTTACATAATAATTATTAACATCGACCTTCATTCACAGGCAAGTTAGTTTGACTTGTAATTTATATTAGTCACTATCTGACCCGATAGACGTTGAAAAAGGACTTTTAGATTTTCCCGAATTACACAGAAACAAAAACTGCCGAAACTTTTCTCGTTTTTCTTTCCATAAAAACCGAATTCTGACTATTTCTAACATTTTAAATCAAATATATCCCAACCGGTGTAGGCGTTCTTAAATGATGCGCTTACCAACGAACAGCATTTCATTTTAATTTATATAAACTAAGAAAATTATTTCTCATAAATATTAAAAGTTAAGGGAATATTTTGTGCTACACATACATACATAAAATTGTATTCTCACCAACTTTTCAGTAACAATACGTATAGTCATAAAACGTTTAAAATAATAAACGTAAAGAAGTACTTATTTCCAGAAAAGCTATACATTTTTCCATCACGTAAAATATGAACGTCTAAACGAGAAAATAAAAAATTACCTCTAGTAAATTGCTTGCCGTAGGTAATAAAATTGGTTTAGCTTGTAAATCTGTTTTCAAAGGGTGTTTTTTATCCTGTTAGGGATCTCTAAGGCAGGTTCTAATTGACGTGTCGTTAGTTTGGGTCCAGGCCGGCTTATCTGAAGACGATGGGATAACAATAAACGGTGCTTATCAGCAAGATGTGGGGAAAAGGAAGAATAGTGATCCTTTGAAGCAAAACATTTGCCCATTTCATGCTGCTTGAGTACTTAGTTGGTTTTCTTTTGATATGCCTGAAGGTAAATCGTAACAGGGTTGTATATTTACTCGGATTATATTCATTTCTAGAAAGTTCTTGCTTGAATGTTATGTGACGTTATGATAATAATATAAATATTTTTTTAAATATTACTATTTTTTACTCAATCAGACCAAGCTCGTTCTCGATCTAATTTAAACTGGCGTAAAGCCATTAGTAAACGTAGTGGAACAGTATAAATTGAAAAAGGTCGACAATTATATTTGGAAAACGAATCAAATGAAAGAAATGAAAAACAAGATATACAAAAAACCGCACATTATTATTATTTTGACATCTTGACAACTATTGTTGTCGTCGATAAAGGAAAAACACCAGCTTCACCTCTGTCAGTTATTCTTTATTCAATAAGGTTCAAAGTCATTCTGTTCTCCTCAGATTTTTCGAGAAAAACATTTCTGAGCACTCGTCCTATCCATCTTTGTTTGTTCTTTATCTTTCAATTGTTTTAAAACTTCGAGGCGTGTTCTTTATATTTTCTGAAAAGGAAAGATTTTTGTATCTATATTTTCAAACTAACTTTTGCCCGCGGCATCGCGCGGAAGTTGGGAATTATCCCACGGGAACGTATTCATCATCATTATCATCATTTCAGCCCGGAATTACCCACTGCTGGGTATAGGCCTCCCATTTTTTCTGCCATACTTCCCGATTCTGTGCGTCCCACACTGTGTTTCCCGCGACTTTGACGATATCATCAACCCAACACGCTTTTGCGTGGCCCAGGGAACATATTGCCGAGATTAAAAATATTCTATATCCTAATAATATTAAGTATGGAGTCAACATCTTTCTGCTCTTGTCCCATGTTACTTGTGGTCGGCGCTACACGTTTTCTCCTTCCACTATCCTATTCCTTCTCCTTCATATCATTCCTTTAATCCGATCCAGCCTGTCCCTTGTTGTCCTCCCCTAGCGACGCCCTAAGCCGAGGTCCGTACCCCACAGGGCACTTAGCGTGTAGTCGCTTAGTTTCTTAGTTGTATGCCCTGGCTGGAGGCCTTAATTTGGTTAGGTTGACCTGCTATGATATGAGTTTATATAATCGTTATAATTTTACTTTATAAGTCAATTTATTTTATTTTAATTTATTGTTGACATAATCTACTCATTATAATGTTTTTTTTATGAGTTGTATTGCAATATGTGGTTAGCTAGCGACCTTGATGATTTTTTTATTTTACCTCAATGGTCCTTGTTTATCAATTATAACTTCTAGTTACAGCTATATGTAAGCGGGCACGCCCTTTATGCCCGGAGGCTTTTATTTAGGTATTGTTTTCGATTAGTTATTTTTATTTCTGCTCGAGTATAGTTCTCGATATTTTTGGTTGGTATATTGGCGTGTTCTAGCTGTCATATGGCTATTAATTTTATAATTTAAATTATGTTTTGTGTTGTGTAATGTAGATATCATTTTGCATACTATTATAGAATCATTTTTTTCTAACTGAACAGATAGCTGTGCTGCTGGGGAGTTTGTTGCGCCACTTCTTCTTCCCAGCTAAAGCACTAGGAAGTGGTTGAAGGGTGGGCGTTTTGGGGGACTGTCTTATGTAATTTTGACGTTCGAAAAGTGCTGATTCTCAGCCTAGTTTGAATAAATGACTTTTGAATTTTGCGAGATGAGATTTTAAAAAGAAACGTCATTCTTCTCACAATCCATCCATCTTTTCTTTGGCCTTCCTCTTCCTCTCCATCCATCGATATTAAGTATGTAGTATGGATAATAATAGTATGGGTTATGATTTCAGTAATTTGATGAGATTTCAGCGTAACTGTAAATTATTTTCAACTGATTTACGGAGGAAAATAATAGATTTTCGAACGTTTAAGCTTATCACGCCTGTATAATTCCCCGAAGACTTATGCAAAGATCTACCTGTAGTACCTACACCCACATTTCGGCAGTTATGTTTAATTCCCACGTAATAGGGGGCGAGCCTATTGTCATTAACCGATCAGAAATCCTGATTCCGAGTAAAATTATGAATTTAATGAGGAAATGAGGGAATGAAAGAAAGAAAGAAAGAAAGAAAGAAAGAAAGAAAGAAAGAAAGAAAGAAATAAAGAAAATACATTTATTTAGCACAGACTAAAAGGCACAAAAGTCAAAGAAATAAACGTAAAAGGAATGAAAACAAAATAAATGAATGAGGAAAACATCGTCAGGAAAGTTTTGAGTATGAATATGGATGGCTGTAAGAGTAGACGAAGACCAAGGAAAACGTGGATGGACTGTGAGAAAGCTGATAATTATGGCTACAAATGGGATGACTACCGAGATGACGACAAATAGAGAAGTATGGAAGAAAAAGACATGTTGCGCCGACCACGAAATAATTGGTATAAGGACAAGAGAATGATTATGATATATCTAATTGGTTGTTCCAGTCGACTACTCATCATGGACTAGCGACCCGCCCCGCCCCGGCTTCGCACGGGTCCAATTTACATGTAATGATAGTACTCAGTTCACGTTGTGCAAAAGTTCTGAGCAGTAACATAATAAAAAGTACTAGGCTTGCATGAATATATATCCCTCATAAGTGTAATTTCCAAAGTATTTGAGAAGTATTTATGTAAACAATTGTATTCTTACCTCGAAAAAGACAACATTCTCGCTAATGAACAGAAAGGGTTCAGAAATGGTAAAACTATCAACTTAGCAATTTACGATTTTTTATATTATGTCATGCAAAACGTAGATTCTAACACACCTGTATGTACGATCTTCTGTGACATGACGCAGGCTTTCGACCATGTCCGGCACGACATATTGATTGAAAAATTGGAAGCATACGGCATAAGAGGTAATGTCTCAAACCTTATTAGATCATATTTAAGCGACAGAGAACAATTTACAGAAATTTCAGCTGTAAATAAAAACAGTAAACAGGAAATTATGTACAGATCAAGGGAACGAGTAGTTAAATTTGGCGTGCCCCAAGGTACTGTCGTGGGCCCGCTATTTTTTATATTATATATTAATGACTTACCCAAAAGTATCGATCACCCAATGACACTCTTTGCCGACGACAGTACCATTACAATAGCTTGCAAGAATAGAGACACATACGAATCTGACATTAATAATTCTATAGAATCAATGGTAAAATGGTTGGAAAACAATAATCTTAAGATAAACCTTGGGAAAACCAATATTCTGCATTTTGCCCAAAGATCATCCATACCAAATGTAAATGTCCATTATTGTAACACCAACATAGATAAAGTGAATATGACTAAATTTCTTGGAATAACTATTGACGGAAAATTAGATTGGAAAGCGCATACGGAAGCATTAAGCAAAAAAATTAGTAATTCCGCATATGCATTGTATAAATTAGCCCCCATCTTAAATGCTAATGCGTTGCTAACGGCTTATCACGGCTTAGTGTCCTCTAACTTAAGATATGGACTCATTTTTTGGGGAAATTCAATAAACAAGGGTATGATTTTCAAAACACAAAAGAGATGCCTGAGGGCTATGTTTGGACTTCATGTTACAGAGAGCTGCAAACCATTTTTTAAAGAATACAAAATATTAACTCTTCCGTCAATGTACATTTTGGAGACCATCATGTTCGTCAAATCGAACCCACACTTATTCCCCTTAGTGTCAGATAAAGTTGTTCGAAACAGACGCGACAATACTAAGCTATGTATTCCGAGATCCAAGACGACACTAATGCGGAAAAGTGTATTCTGTATGGCGCCAATTATGTTCAATAAGTTGCCGAGACATTGGAGGGAATACAGTACCGACAAATTAAAAAATAAATTAAAAGGCCTTTTATTAGAGAAAGTTTACTATAGCACTGACGAATTCTTATCTGACAATTTAATTTGACTTGTTTATTGACATCCTAATTTTATTAATACCTGATTTGACATTTGATTTTTTTTTTTATTTCTATTGTATTATTATGATGAGCTTATGACATTATTTTATTGTACCGCCTAATTTCAAGTAATGCTCTAATTTAAATGATTAATTATAAATGTGTATAATGGACAATTTTAAAATTAATTGATGCTGTCTAGCGTCCTGTTTCTCATTTGTACGCCATTCAGGCAAAACATGACTGTCTGCTATATTATTGATGTAACATCTTGCATGCCATGTGTTGTGTATACTCATGTTTTGAACAAATAAATTATCTTTATCTTTATCTTTATCTTTATCTTTATGAATTCAAGATATCATTGATTAAGTGTTATGAAGTACTTCGTTTTGTATATATTTACATAATTATATAGCCTATGTCTATCTGGAATAATGTACCTTTCAAATGGTCAAACTCCAACTTCAAATTATTTTTACCAATAGGAGCTGTAGTTCCGGAGATTACTCTCCACATATACACGAACTCACAAAATTTGCTCAGACACTACTTGATCAGGCTTTTAGACACTGATATTATATTGTTTGAATGTATTCATTAATAATGGATCTATGAAAGTTTATTTAGCTCAATGTTTCACTAGCAATTAGTGATTGAGTTATATTTAAGTGTGGTTTCAGTTTCATAAGTATTATTAGGTATCAGCTTATCAAATGAGTGACTGTAAGGTACAAAAAGTTGACGACCCCTTCTTATGGTTTAGAGTTTATATTATGTCAAGATAATAATAATTGGCCCCAGCATTATTTTTTGCATTACAGCTAACACCTCCTTTTGCGATGCGGAATATAAGATTTTATAGAGGCAAATGTTTCTTATTTTTTTTTTGTCTTCTTCTTGATATTGATTACTCTCAAAACTTTGCCAGAACTGGTACTCTCTCTACCTACAAGTTGGTAGAAGTATGAACAGATAGACCAAGAGTTACCAGGATTCTATGTAGGCGAAGAATTGTTCATCACTGTTCACGGCACGGGCATAAAACCCAAATGTACCGTACTCCTGTCAACGCCTTAGCTGGTACCAAATATTACATCACACAAGCTACCAGGCGAGCAGAATTCGGAAGTGCTCGTTAGTATTCGAAGCCAGTATTATTTAACACTTTACTTACATGTGCAGGCATCGTGTGGAGAATATGATACGGTTTTGTAAGGTTGTGATAGGTTGCTAACCTGTGTGGTTCTACTAACCTATACCATAATGGCTGGTTTTGAGGTTTTTGTTCAAGGTCCTAACCTGCTTTTAGGGTCATATCAGAAATAAAATGCGAGTCGTTCTGTCATTTTTACAAATGGAAAAGATCGCTTCGTAGTCAATGGTGGATAAAGAGTGTAGGCACATTTTAAAATTCCTATCGATCGTGTTTTTAAAATAAAAATAAGGTTTAGCAAGAAATTACAGTTAAAAGTCAACAGCTTTTTCTTGAAAATAGAAGAATCCCGCTGTCATTGTCATTGTAAAGTTAAATTGGGCAAGCAGCCACCTCAAGGGAGTTATTTTGGAACCAATGGCAGAGCCTCTAAAGTAGTCTGCAGCAGAGATGAGGGTCTTATTGTTGATAATTTTGGATGTCTAGAAGAATTCATACAACCGTACATAATATAATGAGTTTTAATAACCCGCGACACAACACCTATAATTACTTGTTTTCAACAAGTCTTGTGAAAGACTTTTCAACATGTATCTTTGGTATTAACGTTGTTTCAAACATGTCTTATAAACAATTTTGTTTACCTTTTTGACAAGTTGTCTTCAAGTTTTGTATGCAACTAGTCTTTACAACTTGTTTTAGGTGTAGACGATAAACGAAAACATCACTCTCCATCATCATTCTCTTGCCCCTGTCTCAATTTATTCAGGGTCGCCGCAACATGTCCTTTTCTTCCACACTTCTCTATTAGTCGTCATCCCGGCAGTCACCCCCTTTCTAGCCATATCATCTTTCACACAGTCAATCCATCATTTCTTTGCTCTTCCCCGACTTGCACCCGCATCACATGCCCATCATGGACGAAGATTTTAATTGTATGTCAGAAGTACTGTGAGAGGAATTTACGACAGTGTTGTTAACCTTCTTTGATTTTATTTATGTTTTTATTTTGTATATTTTAATGTGGGTTAAAATTGTCTCTTTTATTTTTATAATATTCTAGTAACTTTAATTGGTTGTGTAACACAACCGTTGTAGCAAAATAAATAAAATAAATAAATATCATGACAACCGATATCCACAGAACTTTACAGTCACCGGTGCCACTTTCAGACTTCCTCTTATATTCTTATTTCGAAAACAGTAGACACAATATTAGAATGGGTACATGTTTTACCTTGGTGTATACGCGGGGTAAGAAGGTGTCGGTCTCACTTTTCCCATTACGACTCTCAGAGATTGCATAACAACCACACAATTGCTTCATTGCCTCGTGTGGCTTCTCGTATGCATGCCACATACGGGTAATATGAACAGCCAACTTAACATAACATCACGCCTTGTTTCGCCGAAGGATTGGGCAGAGTTGTACCTACCTATGTTACACTCACATTTCGCAAGTAAGGCTTAAGTTCTATGTAATAGGGGGCGAGCCTATTGCCATCCACCAGGCACAAATCCAGACTCCGGGCTACTACTGAGACATTCAGATAGAAAAACCCAATAACACTGCCTGACCCGAAAATCGAACCCAGGACCTCATGATCTGCAGTAGCGCTTGCAACCACTAGACCAACGAGGCAGTTAATACGGATCAACCTATAATAATTTTTCATCATTCTCAAACAAAATTATTTTTAAGGCGAATATTATCGCTTTGCACTAGCTATTTATCGTGGTCCACTCGTAGTATGCGCGTCTCAAGTGCTGGCGCCAATAATAATAATCTATTAAATACTACTGACATACTTATCACATTAAATGTCACAACTCAGATACAACACATACCCTGCGTCCTAATAGGAAGCGATCTTTGGGCTCGCGGTTGTCGCGTCCTTAAGTCACTTTTTGTTCGGAAAACTAGTAGGCGCTCTCTGTCGGCGCGACTACGTGCTCCGGTACACCGAACAAAAAATGACATATGAACGCGACGATCGCTTTCTATTAGGACGCGGCCTTCAATTAATTAAGTACATGTATTCATTTAATCGGAATTCCACAAATGTGTTCTACAATAATATTACAATTATTATTTACCTTATTACCTCATTTATTCATTACACGATGATAACAGACATCTATATCTACAATGTCGCTGTAAGACGGTTATAGCTGTGATATAGTTATATCCCTAGGGATATAGTTGTACCCCTAGGGATATAGCTATATACCGTAATATAGTTATATGAAAGCGGTTCATAACTGTCTTACTAGGAATATAACTATGATACGAGCACGATCTAGTAGCAGCAGGCAGGCGCGACGCGATGACGCGACGCGACTCTGGTGCAATAATTTGTATAAAAACTTCATGGAAATTGTTCTACGGAGTCGCGTCGCGCCTGTCTGCGGGAGCGGATTACGCACACGGGTGCGTATAGGCTCCCGTTATCATAAACCATATCACCCGATATCATCGCCGGCAATGGGACAGCCCATCGCCGGCGATTAACGAGAAGAGAGTAGAGCTAGCAACTACAAACGAGTTGGCGAGCAGCGAGCACCGAGTGCGCGACGGCGACGAGCGATTACTCGCTGGTCACATACCAGCGACTAATCGCTCTTCGCCGTACGTACACAGCAACACATCAAGCTATACATTTCCAGTTTCTGCTGATCTCGCATTAAATACGGTTTCCGTACAATACGAGGTCAGGTTATACTGGATATGTATAGCTTGATGTGTAGCCGTGTGTACCAAACGTGAGTCTCTCGGTGAGTGTTCTGCCCTCCACGCGAGCGTCGCTGAGCGAGTACTCTCTTTGGTAGCTGCTGTCGCTGAGCGAATAGGTATTCGCCGGCGGTGTGAACAGTCAGCAATCAACAATTTATATTTGTATCTCTTTTACTTATCCGTCCGTTCGTGTAAGTAAAAGAGATACAAATACTCTTTTACTTATACGGACGGCCAATTTTTTGTACGTTTTTTGAGTGAGAAATTAGTGGACACCTAACACGTGCTAGCAGTAAGAAGTATAACTAAGTATATAACTTTATACATATTCTGAATTTAAAACCGTCAGTTTAGGATTTTCCCGCAAATCATTTGAATGTTTCATATTCAAATGAAATTCACTTTACAAAATAAAAATAGTTCAAACAACATGGTATATTTTTCGTAGAAATGCGACGTAGTTTACCAGTGGGTATTTGCATTATATATTTCCCGAGGGTAATGAAAATTAGAGGGCAATTTTGTACTTTAATTTGCTTAATCAAATATGTGGGTATGGGTAGCAGGTAACAACGACGGGGTGGTCAAATGTTTAATTTGATGACGTTACTATTTTCTCTTAGAATTATTGTTGCTTATAAGTAGCTAGCGACCCGTCCGAGGAGGTCCACTCCCTAAGTGAAATCCGTAATTTCGGCCGACGGTACGGGCCCTTCCTTCTTCGTCTCACTTCTTACGTTATGCTTGTAAGTGAGCAAGAGCGCGAAGCGCCCGTAACTTAAGCCGAAATTACGGATTTCGCTTAGGGAATAGGCCCCCTGTTTCGGATGGTTTCTACGACTTGACCTAACATAGAGATTTGTTTATTCTAGGTAACTTTAATATTAATTTTTATATTTATGTTGTGGCCAGATCTTAGAATTGACCATTTCATGAAATGGCCAGCTAACATTGGCCATATCGTTTAAATGTCAACGTTTAATGATATATCAGTCGACGTTTGGCCAAATCATTAATGTAGGGTATCCATGGTGTAAGGTGTAGTAAAAATAGTCAAGTAACTGCGACCAACTTGGAAGTAGCACTCGCCGGCCGCTGCCGCGGCACCGCTTCCATAATATCATATTTAAAAAACCCAATAAAAGACCATCAACTTTTTTTGCGTGGTCTCCCTACTTTGTTTGATCTGTTGTATGCCGCCGCCATGATGCACAACAAAAACACAGCGACATCAACGCCTCTACCGGTGGATAATCTAACTCTAAACTACTAACTTACTAACTAACTTTAAATTAATATGATCACTAATGTTTGGCCACATCATGAAGTAGTCGTGCGTTTAACTGTTCATATCATTAAACGTTGAGTATTCAATGATCTTGCCAGGCCACATCATGATGTGACCAGTGAATGATGTTCATTTCATGAAATGATCAATTTTAAGATCTGGCCACGACGTATAGAACAAAACTCTATAAATGATGATGAAAACCGCATCAAAATCCGTTGCGGAGTTCAGAAGAACAAAGCAGTCACACGAACGGAGCGACTATAATTATAATATGTAGATATAGATTTTAAGGGTGTCATATCGCACATCGATCTTTCGAACAAAACAGCTGTTACATAGACAACACAAATCCTAATGCATGGTAACATTATACAAATGAAAAGAAAAAATACTAGACTAAACAAATATAGAACCAGAACAAGCAAATTATTTTCTTGATATTCTTGACATAATTAGCATGGTTAGCTGAATGCTCTAACCCAGTTTACACCAGAATTGGAAGAGTTTGGATACAATGTACATTCGCTCGTTTTGCCTAAACCAATTGTTAAAATCCTGTTGATCCCGTATTTAAGCTGATTATGTCACTTCACTGGCTCATCACCACACCGAGCCTCTCGTGCAGGCACCGCTTCACTCTCAACTCTTTCCCGCCATTCTTGGTAACTGACAGTTGACATTAGTGACAGCTACCTCACTACTGATGTGCATGATAGTGTTTACATTATCTGTTGAATAAATACAGTAATAACACTTCTATTAATTTCACTCCCATCCAACATCACCCATTATAATCTCATTACGCTCTATCCTCAAATTAACGACATCTTTATTCAAAACTACCCTCGCCGATTTGCGCAACGACCTACAAATGTGATGACAAATGACGCTCGGTGACATCAAACAACGCTTTACTTCAAGTACAGTCATTAGTGATCTTTTGGTAAAGATGGCGGTTGCTATTCATTGCTGGATTACGTTTGAGGGGAATCAACAAGGTGGAAAATGTGGGGTAAGAGATGAAAAAGTAATGCGTGGTCATAAATAAAGATTTAAAAAATAAGTATACACGTCGACTTGAGAATGTCCTATCCTTTTTTACGTCGGCTAAAAACATGGGAAAATGATAAGGTACGCGGCGAGAAAATCACTTCCCGAAATGTTTCGTAGAAAAAACTAAGTTATAGTGTTGTATTTCAAGTTTTTCATTTATGAAGTGCAAAATATTACCTACTCAGTTTAATGTTAACTATTACTAGATATTACAAAAAAAAACAATTAAAAGCTCCTAAGGCTTTACTAGATATTACAAAACCTACTTATTACTAAAACTATTACATTTACAAAATCTATTTGTGGATATCACAGGGCATATTTTATTGACCTCAGATGAAGTAGCATTTTAGTATATTTTTCTGTGATGATAATAATGTATAAACCTGCATAATGACAGCTATAAATGTATAATTGCACTATGATTAATCCTTTACAAGTATGTTAGAAGAAAAAGTGGAAACTATGTGTATAATTGAAGCGAAAAAATGTAATAATAGGCGCCGTTCTGGTTAAACGATGTACTTCCATAGAACAAGTAATTAGCTAGGTATCTTACAGTAAGCTTGGAATTAAGTGCCTTTAGCCATCAGTAGCTCCGTCTCATGCAGTAGTTTTTTAAGCTACGTTCACCGATTCGCGGTCTCCACTCAAGAACACGTTTATCCCAATAGTCATCGGTTCTACGGCTAATATGGCCGGCCAATTGCCAGTTCGGCTTGTTTATTCTTTGGTTCTGGGTGGTCTGACTGCCCAAAATGCACCGGGCGCACTAATAAGGTATCGCCACTTGTGGACGATGTTTAACACTCTCATAACTTTTGAGAAGGTACCAGGATTGCATATTATTATGAGAGTAATCCATTAGTTATCTACATAGGGCACTTAATATTCACAGTGAGTATCACTGGCCACTCTGGTTGCTTGATGACGTTGTAATAACCAAAACTGTTTGATAATTAAGATATAATGTGTTTTGGTTAAATACTTCATTAAATGAGCACATTGCTAATGAAGTTCCTGGTTTTCATTTAAAATTGAATGTGCGGTGGGAATTAATTATTTATTTTATAACACGCAGGTTGTAAATATTGATGTAATCATTTAAATGTAGATTTTGATTTAGGCGATCAGCCATTACTGAAGTATTTATTTTATCAACACTGGCCGAGCAGTGATAGCCTAGTGGTGTGACAGTCGGACTGTCAAGTCATAGGTCTCTAGTTCGAACCCAAGGCACGCACCTCTGACTTTCGAATTCATTTGCGTATTGAATAATTATCATTTGCTTGAAAAACTGTGAAGGAAAACATCGTGAGGAATGCCTGAGAGATAATAATAATATAATTCTATATTGTTCTCTCATAATCACAAACACAGTACAATGTCAAGGCAACGCTTAATAGAGACTGGTGTCTGTTGTAGGTAAAACCTGTATTACAGATCACCAGGCTTACTCCATCGGACTACTCACTTATGACCTATGACTGTATTAAATGAACATACAGGTTGCACATAATACAACATTATTACAAATTAATAATAACAAAAGTGAAACGAAAATGGAATATTAAAAACTAAAGTAGATATTTCAAGACGGAATGTGAAGCCAAGTCAGAGGCCCATCGGTAGCATAAAAACTCTGACACCAGGTTAGTCACTAGGTAATTCACGTTAAAAAACAGATGTATGATTATGGCAGGTTTCCATTTTTTAAGTTAGGTGCATAAGAAACGACATTAAAAAAAAATGGATCAGAATTTGTTGGAAACTATCTCTTGGATAGGTTGACCGAGACTGATCCGGAGATTGTAAAATAGCCCTTAAATCAGGAAGGGTCTCAACACTGATGATGTCTCTATTACAGCACCCTTTAACATGCATCAATTATACTTTGTAATCTATTATAACAGCCTGTCAGTTGATTACACGACGCACGCTCCTCAGGGATATTACTAAGATTAATTGTCAATTATGACTGAACCATCAATTTAATTGACATTTTATTACCGCATTCAATTTGAGGGAAATGGCGCTTAGAAGATAGATCGTCATTACTGTTAATAAAACTCATACGAAACTAAATTCAATAATCCGTTTAAAAATCTCAATGATTACTGCAATGTTCTACTAGCGACACCCTATAATGCTTCGCACGGGTGTAATGGCGACATGTCAAAATACAGAGATGTCTATGCTAGAAAGTAGAATATTAATGTTATATACAACGTGTTCATTTTGATTTCCATAACTCTAGGGTATTAATGTGACCATGTCAAAGAGCCGGACGCGAGAGATCCCTGCGACCGATCGCCTCCACGAGGATACGGCGATGCTCTGCCCAAGCCGGGCAGACCTCCAACGAAGCGAGAGGGCATGGAAGGCCGTCACCTCCTTTTGCCAAGCAGTAATGCTCGCAAAGGAGGAGGCGGAACGCGTGAGGGAGAGGCAAAGTTCGTGCCCTCACGCTTCTAGCCACCGCAGGAGACGCCCTGGGCGTCGGGAATCACAAGCCGATTCCCGGCCACCGTAGGCGCGGGCTTACGGACGGTGAGCAATGGGTAGCTCGCCGTCCGGGCCATGGTCGACGGCGCGTTGTGTTTCACGCGCGCCTCAAAGAGATGTCAGCACAACTGAAGGGATGCCTGCCGGGGTTGCGGGAAAGTCCGAAAGGGATACCGTGGCCCCTGGCAACGTACAGGAACACGGGTGGGTTTTAGTCAGTGGTTGACACGTTCTCCCTGCTCCGCCCAGAGCGGGAGAAATTATTTGATAATTACCCACTCAAAAAAAAAAGACCATGTCAAAGAATTAACTGGCATATTGTGAATTATTTTTTAATTGATGATGATTTTGAAAACCGCATCTAAGTCCATTGTGTAGTTTACAAGTTCTAAGCGGTGACACAGCAGACGCGAAAAGTAACTTTGTTTAAGTATCTTATAAAGACCATCGCTTATTGTTGCAGTAATTGGAAAGTCCTTTTATGTGTTTATACCTAGAAAAATAAATCACACAATAATTCTTCTTCTCTCGTGCGTGTGTACATAAATGAATTACCTACATGAGATGGTTCCCTATCCATTTGCATAAAATTTTAAGACCTAATATAACTTAGCATAATGTTGTTTGGCATAATTATATTTTCGCATAATATAATTACGCATAACAGCTTACGCATAATTTTTTTAAGCATAATTTCTCTAACCATAATAATGATTAAGCATAATATTCTAAAGCATAAATTTATTAAGCATAAAGTTAAAGCATAAATTTATTAAGCATAAAGTTAAAGCATGCAAACAAGCATGCAGTATGCAAGCAAGCATGCAGCATGTAAGCAAGCATGCAGCATGCAGCATTCAAGCGAGCATGCAACATGCAGCAGGCAGGGTTTCTGTCACGGCTCCGGCGCTGCGGGCCTCCGGCGGCCCCACGCGCCTACGCGATTTTAAATTACACTCTAGGGGTAGGACAAACAATACTACATGGAGTCGGTTTTGCAGCAATTCGGTTCTTAGGCCTACTAACGTTATGCGAATCAAATTTATGCCAAAACAAATTAGTCTTTAAGATGATTATGCCAACATAAAACGTATGCCCAAAAAAATTATGCCGAAGTATTATTATGCCAAAACAAATTGTGCCAAAATCGTTATGCCGAAGTATATTAGGGCAAAGAACATTATGCGAAAAGAAGGTATTCCACATGAGATAGCCTTTGATTATTTATATGTCTAGATAGAGTGTCGCGCTGCAAAAGAACTTAAACGCTAGAACTTTCCTATCGCAGGTATGCTAGAAGAAATTTATTTAGAAATAAGCATCCCCTTTATAGGTACGTATTTTTCTTGTCTGTTTATATGTGTGGACATAAACTGTTAAATAAATAAATAAAACAAACGGGCCAATTTTGCTAAGCTGGTGTGCGCCACGGCCAACAGTTGGACGCTATTTCTTTCGACGAGTTCACAGTTTTGACTGTCTATCTAGACATGTCCTATATCTTTGGAGATAGCTTATGTCAAAATTTAAATATTCTTCCGCTTTCTGGATAATTAATCAGTAGTAGCAGGTCTGACGGCACAGAGTATGCCAAATACACTTCAAAATCTTGAATGATCATATAATACACCCTTACTATATAAATAGGATACAAGTTCTAAAAAGCTAAAGTAATTAAAACAATAAACCGAAACATAAAAACACGTAAACACAGCGCACAATGTAGACACTGACACATAAAGGACACTAATGTACCGATGTACGTACCGCTCTGCAAGTGTCAGTAATATCACGAAACTACGGGCTCGGTCTACCGGTATTAAGTTACATGAAGCCTTTTAGTATAGTGGTCGCCGTCTAGTAGAATGAACTAAATACAGGTATCGAATTCAGGTGATGTTATAAAAATCCGACAGTTTTTAGGGTTCCGTAAGTCCGAATGAAAAAACGACTGGCTGGCTGGCTGTCTGGCTGGCTGGCTGGCTGGCTGTGTGGCTGTCTGTCTGTCCGTGTTTCATAGCCAATTAGCTCCGAATCTACTGGACCAATTTAGTTGAAATTTGGTACACATATGAATTTACATATTAATTTAGGTACGTGTGGCGGCGACGGCAGCCACGACTGCTAGTGGAACCGCGTGCTCGGACCAACCTGTTAAAAGAGGCGCCGCTGACGCGTGCACTCCGCACGCTCAACCTCATAGCGAGTGAGACGGACTTATTCTGTTGTTCTCTGGGTGAATTCACAAGGAATGCTTTGTTTGTAATTAGTTATAGGTATTAGTTATAAGTAACAATTAGGTTAAGTTAAGTATTAATTAAGGCGCATTTACCGCATTGGTTAGCTGTAATGGTAGATGTATGTATGTTGTTAAATAAATAAATTCTGTGACCCAAACACTAACGCGTAAAGTAAATAAATGAACTTTGAATATCCCCCATATTCAAAATTATTTTTCTTACTTTACTTTTCAGGGGCAAAATGGAGAAAAAAAACAAAAATTGCAAACTGTATCGTGTTCGTGTGGCATAGGTATTCGGATTAAAATTAATATTATTAAAAATATTTATGAAAATGGTTCTTTACTCATAGATTACAGGAAAACCTATAAGAAGAGTTTAGTCTTATAAAAAGTAAGTTCAAAAACTAAAACCCCTCTACTGAAAAATCACGCTCTAATAAAACTAAAACGCAACTACGACAAAATATTCATCTAAAAAGGTATAAACAAGATATCACAGTTTAAACAAAAATAATTAAAGCGGCTCTGTAAATATTTTATCACGAAATTATAACCCCAAAATAATATATAAACAAGACAGCATAGACAGACAAATAAAAAATCCGGAGTCACACGTGTGAAATAAATCGATCAGATTACGTGTAACTCCGGATTTTTCAGAGCCGCTTTAAATTTAAATTAGCTGACTTTTTAGGCCCGATTCTGGAATTTGTAGTAAAAATTGGTAGTACTCGCGTATAAATATGAGGCATGGCTCCTCAATCCATGCGGACACTTAATTTTACAGCCGCGCCGTACGTAGCCCTTCCTTCCGTAATGTAGATGTAATGTTAATGTTAACTTATAAACTTAACTTTAAGTAATATTATTTTGTAACCTTTTGCTGCATAAAAAACTTGCCCAATTGTAACCGAAATGGAAGAAGTCACTGGCTCCTGAAATACAGGTACTCCAACCTAGCTCTTGAGCCAGGGTCTCACAAAACTGTAACCTGTTTTTATGGCAATAAAGAATTTATTTATTTATTTATTTATTTCCGTACCTTCCGGGTAAATGCTCTTAATGATGGTGAAAATCGCATCAAAATCCATTGTTTCTCAAAGGAAGTCGTTTTTTCTTTTTTTTTAAACCTTTATTGTTCCACTACTGGGCTAAGGTATACATTTCCATTCATCTTTGTCTATTCCGGTCAATCAAGGGTCTAGGTCCTCGCGCCAGCGCAGCGTTTCATAGGCCTACCTCGACTTTGTTTTATACTATTTATAGATTGGCATCAGTTCAGCTCTAATTTTGAACACTGAACAGCGCCCTAATTGCGTAACATACGACCAATCACAATCGGAATCATTTTGAAGGATATTGCAAATCCATTGCTTCATAATATATGTTCGAAAAATGTATCTGCTCAACTACGTAAATAACACAATGAAATAAAACAGATTGCGATCGTGTGTTACGCAATTAGGGAGCAGAAAACCACTTTTCCCTCACATTATCACCCTTGATAAAATCCACTAATGCACCACTAAACAACATTATCCTTACCTAAATCCTTAGAATTTGAATATAACTCCCATAGTTACCTCATAAAAAGACATCGCTACCCCATATAACTCCGAATCCAACCCAAATGGGTTTCGAGGAATTATGACCCTTGCTCACGGGAAAATTTAGTAAGGGTGTAGGCAGAAGGCTCGAATTTATTTTTACGTGTAAACACCACACCTGTTATTCCCGGAAGAAGATGGGAAGGGGTGTACACGATAGTAAATTGCCTTTGACCTGAAATCCAAGCTCCGATCTCTGATGACAATAAAAGAAGAGTGTCCATGTAGTTTCTTGTTCATTCGTCTCCATGGAAACCTATATTAAAAATATATAAACTATATTGCACTTTGACAACAATGGCTTCTGATATTATTTAAACAATTGTCAGTGTAAATGACAGTCATAAACGCGTAACAATTTATAGCACAGCGTATGTAAGGAAACATATAGTAATAGACGACATAGCGGTGTAATTGAGCACTTTTATTTGATGCATTCCGTGTTCGCGTGTGTATGTGCTGTTCAATTTATTTATGTATTTGTTGCTTTAGGATAATAGTCTTTATCATTTACGTCATACACGCATGTCTTCTTTGGCAATGAATTTACTTACAGCCAGGATGTCCGACGGTGTGTTTCAGTTTATATTTAAATAATCTCCAGAATCAAGCTCATAATTTATGAGATAGTCGCGACTGTGAATTATTATCGTTAGTTCAGCTGATTTTACATCAAAGTAGGTACCTACCTATCTTGTACACATTCTACAAAATAATCTGTACAAAGTAAAGCCCTTTAATTGTTTCATATAATGTACATAGTTTCATTCATGAACGCTTCTGAAATTAAGTGACACCAGAACTGCCATTGTTCTTTACATTAGTAATGAAAGGTCTACACAAAAGGTTATTATTTCTCCTTATTTTGTTAAGACTCCAAGCTAACAGAATAGCCAATGGAACTTCGTATTCACAAACAACTTAAAGCAATACCTACTATTTGTCTAGTCTAGTTGGATCCGACCCTCATTTGTGCTGTTTGTTTCAGGTAATCGAACATAGCCGAGAGATGTCGAACATGCCCGAAGTGAGAAACGAAAGAAAAGTGTCCCAACATTAAACTGCCATGACATCCGAGGAACCTATCGATGTCGTCGCTAAAAAAGACGCCAAAAAGACAGATGAGTGCGCCAACTTCGAAATACCAGAAAATAAAAAGGACAAAAGTGTAGTTGATCAAAAACAAAAACGTTCCCATGAACTCATGAGGCTAGTGTACGAACTTCCAGATGAAATTAAGAACCCAGAAATAATAGAAAATAACAATATGTTGAAAGAAAACCCACCGATCACCATCGTGGAGATCACAGAACAGAATGGTTGTGCTGAGTTAAATGCTACTCAATGTGATAACGATTATTTTAACGTAGACGGCAGTCCAAAGGACTTAGGCAATAAGGTGGTATACGACGTGCTAGCAACTAATGAACTGATAATGCACTGTGCGGAAGAATTTAAAGAGGTTATTGACAGATCATCGCCGGATGACTGTAGTGATGAGGACTTGATAGAGTTGAAGAAACTTTTGGAAGGGAAGCCGAGGGTTTTGGATAGGTATATACGGGAATGTGCGAGTACGGATGAGGTGACGAGGCTTCACGGTTTAACATCGTCTGGTCCCTTATCCCCAAGGCCACACCACGAGGCTCGGAGTACTTCAGTGACGTCAGATCTCTTCCAATTATGGCTGTCTTCGTCTCCAGTTAAGGTTAGTGATAATTTTTAATGTTTTATTACGTCGTCTAGGTGTGCTAATGTCAGTGATGATCGAATACGTAATTAATGTGTTTTTAATACCAGTGTTTAGCAGAACAGTTTTGGGCAGATGGAAATATTTATAAGGTTAGGTGGTTGAGGAAAATGCTTTGAAATAATATTAGTTGTCAGAGAACGCTATAAGCAGGTTGGCTTGTGAAAATATTTTTTAAGTAATAATACGAGTTTATTTTGGACCAAATGCATCACACGTTCATCGGTGATGAGACTGTACATCCCGCGGAAGTGCGGGGGTCGAGGCTTTTTAAATGCGAAGACCCTCCACAACCGCGAGGTGTGCAGCCTCAGGGAATATTTTTTTAAAGCCGATGTGGATATGCATCTTGATGTGGTCGCAGTGGACAAGGGGCTCACCCCGCTCTCCATGGCTAAAGAAAACTGGCGCAAACCTGTAGTACTTACTACAGATGACCGCAAGGAGATATGGCAAAGCAAGGAGCTTCACGGGCCCTTCTATTAGGCTCTTCATGAGCCCGGTGTATATTTCCTAGCGTCCGTATCCTGGCTACGTTTTGGTGACTTTTTCGGGGAAACTGAAAGTTTCGCCTGTGCAATTATGAACGAAGTTATTTTGACCAATTACTACCGAAGACATATTATGAGGGACGGGACGTTGACGTGTGTCGGGCACGCCACCTTCCGGGTGAGCCCATCAGACATATTATCTCTGGTTGTTGTCGTCTGGCTAACGTTGAGTACTTGCACAGATATAACCAAGTGGCCAGGATTATTCACCAGAAACTTGTGGATTCTGAGGTACCGTACTACAACTATGTATGTGTCCGACCCAGTTCTCCATGTCGCGTTGTACTGGGATCGGTCTACCATTACTGACAGGACTATTGTTGCCAATAAGCCATTCTGATATAGTGGTGATAGACCGATTAGCGCGCCGTTCAATGATAGTTAATATTACCATTCCATATGACGAGAACTTCGTGAAAGCTGAGAAAGAGAAACAAATAAAATATCTCGATTTAGCACACGAGGTTGTCGGCATGTGGAATGTGTGCTCGGCTATCATTGTGCCGATTGTCGTAACGGCAAATGGCCTGATGGCCGAAAGCCTCGACCAACATCTCTCGAGGATCTCGTTAGGCGGTCGGATCAAGGACCTGATTCAGAAGGCAGTACTCCTCGATACGGGTCGTATTGTGAGGAGGTTCCTGTCTCTGCAGACCTAACCACCGGTAGCTTGGACCCTGCTCTCGACACCGGCGGAACACTATTTTTAATATTTTTAAATGAAATCTGAAATCGCCAACGCGTCTTGAGCAAGCGTGGTGATTAATGCGTGTGCCTTCTCTTCCTGGTTACACGTACTGAACGCTGTGTCAAAATTTGTCCATCTATTTTAATGGGACCTTGTTTAATATATAATACAGTAACGTACCTTTCTCCTCTTGTTATTATCTTTTGCTTTGATAAGTAATTAGGTACCTACATTAAAGGCTCGTGCAGACTAGGGCAACTTGTCGCGCTACGCGACACCGGTAATTGTTCTACCGTGAAGTTTTCTTAGAAATTGTGTTGTTAGCGTCGCTTCGCGCCGGTGTGTACGACGCTTTAATGTTTTTATTTATATTTCTCTCTAGTACCTAGTTTCTATCTAACTTCACAAACATTCAACATTCCTAGAATGATATTCAAATAACTTTATTTTCATATTTTCAGTCTCTTAGCTCCTTTGATATTTGAGTTGTTCTCCGTTTTTATTAATATTCTATTTGATTACATTGCTACATTAAGTATTCTTATTATCTTTTTAAGAGACTTAGTATTCTGAAAATTTTCTCGGAATAATGAATTATTCTGTTATTTTTAACTTTTCGCTTCTTTTTTCCATCGGCTGCTACGAATATTTCTTAAAAGAATTACATGGTCATATAAGAGACGAAGATCCACCATTTTCATAGGTACGGCCAGGGACAAAAGTGGACTAATACTGCTAGGTTTACACGGCATCTAAATTGGCGTAGAATTATTGGATACATTGTATTTCAGCTTTCCTATCCGGGAATCTCATGCTCAGCTGTAGCGCTTGCGACCACTAGACCAATGAGGCAGCTCAATAATTAAGATTTAAACCGCTTTGTACCTACCACTACAGTACCAACTTGAGTACGAACTGAGTCACACCCTCAGTCAGGGAAGGCATGACAATTTCCCAGATAATCTAGTGCTTATTATACAGGAAAATCAACTGTATAATCAAGAACTATTTCTTCAAAATACCCACTAAACCTTTGTTGGAAGTTCCGCGCATTAGACAGGTAGATCAAGAACAAAGAGCGATTGAGAAAAACAATGGCGTCCTTTGACCATTCTCGATAGTACAACTATATATTATGATGTAACGTTACTGTACTATGCTATGCGGTCATCGCTCGGACATTAATTTGTATGTACAGTTGGTTGAACGACATTTCGGTAAGTAGGTACTTCTTTGGGAAAATGATAACAATAAAAATGCATTTGCATGTTATTAATTATGTCAGTTTGAATTGTGACTTCGCCGCGTGATGAGCTTAGTCCTAAGAGCTCGGTTTAACATCGAAACGAGTCGGACGGACTCGAAATAAATAAGTGAATATAACCGTGTAAACAAAACCACGTGTTTGAAAATCCCAATAAGAAAGTTTTAAGAACCCGTCTCTTTAAAAAAAGGACCTAAGTGAAAAATACAAGATAGTGTAACGAATAAATGAGACAGCGGAAATAAAAGAAAAAACAAGAATGCTAGCTCCCAAAGAAAGTTATCCTCACGGTTTTTGTAACAAAAGAAATAAATATATCCAAGAACAAGTCCACTGTTGTATATTTTCTGCGGTGCTACTTAACAATTAATTACCTACAAAATTAATTATAAAAAGTAGTCTCCATTCGTTACAATGTCCCTAAACTTAATTCAACGTTTACAAAAGAGTGCTTTGGCATTTGTGCAAGAATGGCGATGTGATGCCAGTACCGCCATTTACCTTCGGACCCAGGTAAGTTAATCAAATAAACAGTACTCATTAGGATGACATATTCAGTTTTATGTTAAAGCTCCATTTTGTCACGATAACCCGAACTACACTTCACGCGCTCTTTGATGTAACACACCAGCAGTGCTATTCTGTAACCATCTCACCGTGAAAACTTAGGTGAAGTGAGCTCGGAGTGCGCTGTCAGTCCCTAGCAGCAGGTGGAATTACTGCTCACTTCACGTTCACTTCACCTAAGTTTTCACCGTGAGATTATTATTACAGAATAGACCGGCTGCTGCGATCCTTAAATATTCCTTTTGTTTCGTTAACGTTCATACATACCTACATCTTGACATACACGAACGCGCATTGGTTGACAGAGGCGTCGTTTCATAAGCCCGAACCTTTTCTAAATCTCCATGTATTTGAATTTGAGTTCCATGTTGGCATTGGAACAGTAAGTACATAAAGTAACTCCCACATCACATTCCGACCAAAAATCAGCTACGTTATATAAGTGACTACGTGACTACCTTCCCCACCTCTCATGCGTAACGATATTTAAATTTATTTTATCGACGTCACACTTTCATCCCTCCATTACCATATAAACAACAGCAAGTATAACTTGATCCAAGATGGCGGCGCTGCTGTCAAACGCGAGCTGTCAAAACCAGTACTTTTGAGGTTAGTTGTCTATTTTTCCGCGGTTCTTGGTATAGTGGTGGTAGAATCGAGTCAGGTAGCGAAGGGCATCGATATCAGTCGTGAAGCTCGCCACTCGATAAAGATAATATGGTAAAAGCATTTCAAGTGTTGTGTCCACTCTGTAGCGCGGCCTGTCATGCCCCGTGCGGAGGTGGATAGGAGAAGATGTGGCATTTTTACTGTAGTAAGGGTACTTTGCAAGCGCTTTAATAGTGCGAAAACATTCGGTGGGTAATTATAATTTGAACCTAAGATAAATAACAACTTACAAAAGTAAATATTTTTTGACAAGTATTTAATCGAACCTCTGATAATTCCAAATTTGCGCTCCTAAAAATATTATTGATAACTAATATAGCGCAGGCTCGCGCGTGGTTATCTGTTTGATGACTGCATGATTATGATCAATAATAAATTTAAATAAAATGTAACTTTATTTTATATTTGCACGCTGAAATTAAAGGCAGAATAAGAGAACAATTTTATAAATTTTACCATCCTTCTGTGCCTTATTTAGGCAAATAAGTGTTTTTTTTTTACTGCGACCTACTGCAAGAAAAGGCCAGAAAGTTAAAAAGAGGCTCAATTATTAATACAAATTGTGCATCAATCATTAGAAGCGCAAAAAGTTTTTAGAGGTTCATTTATTTAAAAAAGCGTCCGTCATTAGAAGTGCAATAAATTTTTAGAGGATCAGATATATACTACCCATATTTTTGCGTTTCCAGTACTACATTGCAAGAAACAGTTAATAGTTCTGCTTACTCGCATGAACCTACGTAAATATCACACAAACGATTATAGCTATGTTAACAATTAAAACGCGCATAACGACTACGTGAGTGAAATTATCTGCGTAAATTCCTATACGTTTTCCCATTCATAGTATAAGTAGCCAACCGGATAACGTACATAGGTACGTCTATGGGAAATTGTTAGATACCTAGGCATGTGGTTAATGCGGTAAAAAGTCATGTAAATGACGTGCTAGCTGATAACTAACGTATATTCAAATAGTTTCGAGATGCTACTGTTTCTTTTGCTATAACTTCATGGTCTCTTCTCCACGTGGGACTATGCTTTAGTATGAAAGCTTACATGAAAGTATTTTATACCTCCGTAGGTCCAGTACATCCTAGGCTATCAGCACAGCTATCTAGTTTGCTGTCTTGGTAAATTTTTGCCAAAGCATGAGCTACCGAGCGCAAAATTCCAAACCATCTGAAGTTGTATTTCCCATCCCATAAAGAAAATGAAGACCCGTTGTCGAGCAATTTAGTTGTCTTCTGCCTTCAAAGTTGTCACCATCATCACCTTTTTCAACCCATAAAGCTCCTCTTATTTTCTCCAGTTTTGTACCAACCTTAACTAACTAGCTCAAGCATATAACATATAATTATTTAAATACGTCATCAACACAATTAAAGTGTGTCCTGCTAACACATTATTGCCTCCGTATGAGAATGATGACGGCCCAAAGCACTGACGGGCTTCATCGCAAAAAGAGCAGTTCTCCATACTTCTATTGGTTTACCCAGTAGATTGATCTGACCAATAGCTGCGAGCCCTTTCGGCTCACCATATCAGTTTGCCAAACTAAGTTCCCGACCGCGGTCGTTTTGTTTGCTCTGGGTACCGCTAAAACTACTCGATATTATTCATTTGATTCAGTTGTTGGTCAAAGTTTCAAGCGGTTTTTTAATAAAATATGTTTTATGTGTTAAAATAATGATAGGAACCCATTAACGATGAGAAGCGCAAAGAATGATCAATTTCAATGTCATTCCTCTTCCGTGACTGTCTTAACTGATTTACATGGTGTCATTTTATTGCCGGTGGCATAGGTATTCTTTTTTAACCCCAGTGGTGAAATTCTTGGCCTACATCTCACCTGATAGTAAGTGAAGATCAGGCCGAACGTGGAAGCGAGCTTCAACCGGATGCCTCAACCACAGAGGAACTGGCTATCTTACCTCTATGCCTGTTCCTCAGCAAAAGCCACACACATTAAAAATAAAATAATATCTTCTGGGAATAAAATTAAAACAACTTGGAATATTATTAATTCTGAAACGGGAAGAACGACAGTACGGAATCGTGACTTCCATCTAAAAATCAATGATGTAGATATTAAGGCAGACGTGGAGGTGGCAACAGAGTTTGAAAATTTCTTCTCTAATATTCCCATTTTAACAACCAAAACTCTGTCATCGTCGTCCTCAACTTCTGCTTACTCAATATTAAAAGAATGTGTACCAGAATGTGAAAAACTTTTTGAATTTGCAATTGCTACTGCTAAAGACATAATAGAATCTTTTAAAGACCTTGATGTAAAAAAAACTGCTGACCTTTGGGGATTGTCAGTACATACCATGTCTTCAGTAATTGATGTTATTTCACCCTTTTTAGCAATTGTTTTTAACTCTTGTATTGCATCTGGTGTATTTCCTGATCTGATGAAACTAAGCAAAGTGATTCCACTGTTCAAGTCTGGCAGCACAACTGATCCTACGAATTTTCGGCCTATTTCGATATTACCTACATTGAGCAAAATCTTTGAAAAAATAATTTTGAAACAAATGTTAGGACATTTCAATTCTCTTCATTTACTACATCTGAAACAGTTTGGTTTTACAAAGGGTCGTTCAACCACAGACGCGGGCGTGGAATTACTGAAGAGCATATTCGAGGCCTGGGAGGAGTCGCAAGATGCTCTTGGCATTTTCTGCGACTTGTCCAAGGCCTTCGATTGCGTACATCATGATACTCTCATCAGGAAACTTTACCACTACGGTTTGAGGGACAGGGCTCTCGACCTTCTGACTTCTTATCTGAACAACAGAATTCAGAGGGTCGATGTTAATGGCAAGAGATCTGCAGGATCTGCGGTCACCATGGGCGTTCCGCAGGGTTCAATTCTAGGTCCTTTCTTGTTTTTAATTTATATAAATGACTTACCTTATCACATAAGGGATAATCATAAGATCGTATTATTCGCAGATGATACTTCCCTTATTTTTAAAATCAAACGTCAGTTAGTCAACTTTGAACTAGTGAACGATGCGCTCTCTAAAGTTGTGCATTGGTTTAATGTAAATAATCTTCTCCTGAATGAAAAAAAGACTAAACTCATTAAATTTGCAACGCCAAATGTCAGGCAGCTAAATACCAATGTTCAAGTTAATGGAATAGAGCTGGACCCTGTTGAGTCGACAGTTTTTCTTGGAATCACTATTGACAGTAAATTACAGTGGGGCCCACACATAGAAAAATTGTCAGGAAGGCTAAGTTCGGCCGCGTATGCTGTTAAAAAAATTAGGCAGATAACTGACGTAGATACAGCCCGAATTGTTTATTTTAGTTATTTTCATAGTCTTATGTCATATGGAATTCTTCTCTGGGGAACTTGTTCGGAAATTAATACTATCTTTGTTCTACAGAAAAGGGCTGTTCGAGCCATTTACAACCTAGGTCCGAGAGATTCCCTACGAGAGAAATTCAAAGAAATAAATATTCTGACTGTAGCGTCACAATATATTTTTGAAAACCTATTGTATGTACACAAAAATATATCTAATTTTAAAAAGATTTCCGATATTCATAGTTTAAATACGAGGAATAAACACAACCTCGCTGTACACCGCACTCGTCTCCACAGAGTAGGCAACTCGTTCATGGGTCAATGTATACGCTTTTACAACAAACTTCCCATCGACATTCGAAACTTACCCATTAAACGATTTAAAAGCTGTATTAAAACCAAACTTTGCAAAAAAGGGTACTATAAAATTTTAGATTATTTAGATGATAAAAAAGCTTGGGATTGAGCTGCTCGCTCTGCTAAGCCTTGTGCTAAAATCATAAAATCAATACCAGTATTATATAAAAATTACATACAAAATGACATTATTACTTTGTAAAGTATTTTTTTTTATTTTTTAAATTTTTGTGAATGTGAGGACTATGTGGATTTTTTAATTATTATTATTTTTTCTTTCTTATTTAGTTTTAATGATGGTCTGGCAGTTTGAGTAGTTTATGAGGCCTACCCAAATGTCCTTTCTTTGGTATTGTTCATCGAGTTGAGCTCCTTAAGTTCTGGGTTGAGCTCCACGATTACTGACAAATGCTTGCACTGACAGGACAGGTCCACTCAAATCTGTGTGGTTCTTTTCTCAAAAGACCATTTCAGACACTAATCTACATGGTCCTCATATGGCCTGACCAAGATTATGTCTGGACTTTAAAAGAGACTATGACCTCTGAGTTTGTTTCGGCCTTTCTTCTCAGAGTAGTCAGATAGGAAACGCCGAACTCATCTAGCTAATTTTTAATTACTTATTTTTTTAAGATGACGTGTAAAAGTGATTCCAATATCCTATTTACAGAATAAACAATTTCATTTCATTTCATTTCATTTCATTTCAACGACCGAAACACAACAATGCTGTTAACATTGTTGTTATGGCGACATACTTAGATAAGATGGTGGTAATGTGGGGTGGTGTGTATGGTGGTGGTAATAATTAGGCACCATTACGTTGTTGTCAAAGCACAGCCTAAGTCATTCAAGACAGAACCAAGGCAGCATTCCATAAGCTTGAGTTTAAAGCGGTGCCGTTTGCTATACGAGTGGTTCCCTATCCATTTGCATAAAATTTTAAGACCTAATATAACTTAGCATAATGTTGTTTGGCATAATTATATTTTCGCATAATATAATGACGCATAACAGCTTACGCATAATTTTTTTAAGCATAATTTCTCTAACCATAATAATGATTAAGCATAATATTCTAAAGCATACATTTATTAAGCATAAAGTTAAAGCATAAATTTATTAAGCATAAGGTTAAAGCATGCAAGCAAGCATGCAGCATGCAAGCAAGCATGCAGCATGCAAGCAGGCATGCAGCCTGCAGCATGCAGCATTCAAGCGAGCATGCAACATGCAGCAGGCAGGGTTTCTGTCACGGCTCCGGCGCTGCGGGCCTCCGGTGGCCCCACGCGTGCTAATCGTCGCAGACGGCTTTCGCTCACCACCGCAGCTTCGGCTTGTTGGCCGGCTTCGCCGGCCAGCCTCAGCCGCGGCGGCTTGCTCGCAGCCGCCTGCTCCTCAGCCCGCGGGCCGCCTCGCCCCTACGCGCCTACGCGATTTTAAATTACACTCTAGGGGTAGGACAAACAAGACTACGTGGAGTCGGTTTTGCAGCAATTCGGTTCTTAGGCCTACTAACGTTATGCGAATCAAATTTATGCCAAAACAAATTAGTCTTTAAGATGATTATGCCAACATAAAATGTATGCCTAAAAAAATTATGCCGAAGTATTATTATGCCAAAACAAATTGTGCCAAAATCGTTATGCCGAAGTATATTAGGACAAAGAACATTATGCGAAAAGAAGGTATCCCTATACGAGTACTTACATGTAACGCTTCACAATGCCACAAAATGGTGCAGGTGATTTGACATTACATTATCAAAAATACTCTTGATATAGACAATTGTCATTACAACCATTATGTGACGGAACCACTATCTCAGGAAATAAAGGCAGTTAAACTGTTTACTCCGATGAAGTCGTGGACAAACGCTAGTCTTAAATAGATATTGACAGCGACTAACTGACCTTTCTGTTCATTACATTGTCTTTAGGCCCAACCATGTTTAGACAAGGATCCTAATTTCAATCAGGACCAACTAATGCCATTCAATATAAACGAGGGATCTATTAGTGATTGGATACCTAAAGGAAACCACTGTCGATTTGATTGAACCGCAGTTAGCCAATCAGAAGGACATATTTATACCTGTTTGATGGCTTTCCATTAAGAGACCTAATGGATAATGGACAGATTGTTTTAAAGCATGGCTTTGTGATCGTTAATTTGACTGTAGAAATTGGCTTACACTGACATTTTTTTATTCACAGACAGCAATTTTATGGCCATAGAATTATCTGAATTTGCACGATTATGTTACTAGAATGGGTCGGATCGGGTTTTTATTTAGATTTTGGTTGATGGAGGGCTAAGTAGTAACACTCGCTCGGGTCGATCGATCAGGTTAAGCTTCGCTTGCCACGGTCGGCTCGTAGATGGGTTACCATTTTTACATACCGAGACCCCTCAGGGGTATCGTATTACTCAGTAACTAGGCTGTGAAGGTCAAACAGGCAGTCACTTCCTATAAAATACTGTTATTCAGCTGCATGCGTTTAGACTGGAAGCCGACCACAACCTAGTTGGGTAAAGGCTAGGCAGACGATGAGGTGATTGGTGATGTGGTGAGAAAGGCCTTTAATTTGATCACGTTGGTTGATCAGGTTGCTTCTTTTTGTGCCTATGATCGAACTATAAATTAAATAAACTTTGTGGTGGCGCGTTTGCGTTAAACGGAGCGTGAAGTCACTGATATCATTGGTTCGACCTAACAAATAACCAACTACAGGTCGGGCATATATTACAGTATTTTCGCCTTACAAATCACCACATCATTTCATTCTCACATCCACAACATATTCTATATAGATATACTACACTTTGGTGCAGTAAAACATTATCATTATCTGATAAGATAGTCACGTTAAATTAAATCGAATCCTACACTTATCACCGCTTGTCAATGATGTGACGTCGACAGAACATTATACGATAGATGAGATCTTCATTTGTTTTTATTGGTAGTTGCTGCAACTGAGGCCTCACAACTTTTTCTCTCTAACTACAGCTCAATGCGACCATAACCGACTTTCGATTTTATACTGAATATCACGTCTAAGCGAGTAGTGAATTGGAAAAAATATATTGTTAAAAGCACTTTTTTAATAACTTAATCTGTGAATATTTCAGAATATGTTTATATTACATAGTAACTAAAAATACGCTCGATAGTTTTTGCGTGATTCTCAGTTTTTACAAATTAATTACACTATGTAATATAAACATAATATGTTTATATTACACAGTTTTTACAAATTAATTACACTATGTAATATAAACATAATTATGTTTATATTACATAGTGTAATTAATTTGTAAAAACTGAGAATCACGCAAAAACTATCGAGCGTATTTTTAGTTACTATGTAATATAAACATATTCTAAAATATTCACAGATTAAGTTATTAAAAAAGTGCTCTTATTTAACTATATGTTTTTTGCAAATCATTATCACTACTCGCTTAGACGTGATATTCAGTATAAAATCGAAAGTCGGTTATGGTCGCATTAAGCTGTAAGTAGAGAGAAAAAGTTGTGAGGCCTCAGTTCCAGCAACGAACAATAAAAACAAATGAAGATCTCAACAATCGTATGATGTTCTGTCGACATCACATCATTGACAAGCGGTGATAAGTGTAGAATTCGATTTAATATTAAAGATAATTTAATTATTAATCTTTCAGTATACGTGTTTTATTAAAATACCTTGTTTCATGTATAATAAATTAACAATGCGTCTAATTTGGGACAGCGCTCCTTGATGGGCGAGTCCTATTACTCAAGACCACTGGCATATATCGGCGTCTTAAATTTCTCATCGGTAGCGTATACTTATACCCATCACCTGAAGACTTTCCCATACAGGGTCAGATTAAATTAGCTAGTGAAACGCTGCAGACGTGACGTGGTATTGATATCTATACACGATAAAATAAAATAAACTACGCTGGTAGTGTCGTTACTTCACTTCTGTGAAGTTTACACAGAAAAACTGATTTTTAAAACGGATATTTCTGTGTTTTTTCTTTCTGATTTTCTAAATGTAATCGATGACCCCACAAATAAAAACATCAAATTTATTTATTTTTTATTTTATCATGTTTACATATCGATAACCGTTACGTCTGCGGAGTCAGGGTCTAATTCAATGTGACCCTGTATTATGGAAGTGATAATCAACAAAGAAAAAGGAGAATTCACTAATACCTATATTTATATGATGTCGCATAGCAAGCCACAGCCCACGACTTATTTCGGTGCAATTTACTCCGGGTCTGAGTACAAAACCCACTTTACTTACTTTTAAGTTTTTATATCTTGATCATAATAAGTATGAGCACCATTTCATCAAAAGTTAGCATAAACACTACGTTTGTAATATTGACTGGTGATCATTATGTAGTAATGTTGTTGTAGCAGACATGAGATTTATATGTAAATACTTGCTGCCCGGATCTTCGCCCGGGTGGACCCTACTTCTTTTTTCCAAAATAGAGTAGTTACTTCTTATAACATCAGCAGATCTGCCAGTGAAAGTTTCGTCGAAATCAATTCAGCCCTTTTGGAGATTAGCCGGAACAAACAGACAGAGACACAAACAAAACTTTCTAAAATTGTTTTTTTTTTTTGTTATAAGTACCTTATTACTTTCATATGCATTTAGTAAAAAGCTGTTATTTTGATATTACAAACAAAGAGACACTTCTTCGTCATCTATATTTGTATAGATGACGTTCCCCGTCTTTGCACAAAAATTCAACTAAATATACGAGTATATCCAATAGTTGAATTACCTACTATAGTTAGTCAAAGATTGGCAAAATTCATAGACGGCCCATCACTACTATTTAGTTTGTTTGAAATAATCACATTTTTTTATTTCATAACACAACATAACATCACGCCTGTATACCCCGAAGGGTTAGGCAGAGGTGTACCTATAAGTACACCCACATTTCGCCAGTGATGTTTAATTCAATAACACTTTGCCTGATCTGGAAATTGAACCCATGATCTCATGCAGTAGTAACGCTAACAACCACTACACCAACGAGGTAGTCGTTTTTAATTTCAATGTTAGGATATACCTATTTGATAGTTCCAAAATAATCCTAGGCATTAAGTATTCATTTATTGTCTTATTGTGGTCTGCACATTGTTTACATAGATAATTATATCGCTTTTAGTATCTCAGTAGCAACACAACAAATCAGCTAAATATTCCAAATATAATATTTCTGGTATTTTCTGGTCGCAACTTTGCAAATAAACAAAACTTGGTAACATTGTTCCCCCATCTTTAAATGGCTTTGGTAACTAAATGAATATTCAAAATACTTCAATTTATTTGTTGCGAAGCGGGGAAAAGCTCCAACTTTATTAATAAGTAAGAAATAAGAAATTAATCATCGTTTTCCCTTTTTGAAAATTTCTTTTCAAGATCCCGTTTAATGTTTCTGTGTGAATGAACATTGAAGGTTGGTTTTTATTAATAAGTATGGCTAGTGTGTCAGGAAAGTCCTCGTTCCTTGGCAGTAAAAACCTGTGGTTTTATGGATTCTTGCTTTGTTCTGTGTTATTATTAAAAGCATCCACTGTTAGACATGAGTCTTATATCGATTACCATCATCCATTCAACCAGCGAGCGCTGGGGTTCTGTCTCGCATAAGGTCGCGATGGCTGTTTTGCGTAGATGTGACGCACATTTTCCCCCTACTTGTTTTTTTTTGTATTTGTTTTCTTTCTTTGTATCATGTTTACCGCAAATAAACGTATTTTCTTTCTTTCTTTCCATCTTCCTATATATCATGAGTCCTATCCTAGAAACGGTTATAAGACAATCAGATTTTTACCACAATTAATTTGTTTTTGCTTATCATAACAAACAGGAAGTCTTCATACTGCTCGAAACTCCCCTGAAAATATCCAACATTGTGTAAATATGTTTTAGAAAACTTACCTATCCTTCGCTTGAAAACATTCCAAAGCCACTGAAAAAAAAGTAGTAAATGATTTTCCTTACCGCCGCGAAATTCCCACAAGCTTTCAAAATAATCATCTTCAGGATCCGCCGAGCGATTTTCTAGATGAGCTGATATAAACAGACAGACGGGTAACGATACAGAAGGGCGCACTTCGCGGCGGCTTACTCATGCAAATTCGCCAAAATTTCCAATAACCTGCGGTTTTTATAGACGGGGAGCTAGCAATGTTGATAAGTATAAGATGTTTAAATTTTGTTTCTTTGTCTAATATTCTGTTGAAACGTTTATTTTGAGATATTTTAATTAAAGCTTGATTTTCTTTTGATGATTATGTTATTTTCAGATAGAACTTTCCAGATTCCATTATCGTAGGTCATCTTCATGCCCTTGTCCCATGTTACTTGAGGATGTAAATTTTTACAATATATATTCATTTTAAAAGAAAATGGCCCAGTCCTAAATTCGTCTAATCGACAAAACAATTCAAACTATCTTCTATCAAAAATAGCTCCAGGATAAACAGGGTCAAATTAAAGTAGCTAGCGAAACTCCGCAGACGTGTTGGGTATCGATAAATAAGCACGATAAAAATAACAGATTTCTCACCTCATACTTCAAATAACAACACTCATTTTCATTTTCAAATATCTTTATTTAACATCGATACATGAACATAAAAATAACAACACTAAAATAGAGACCGTTGAGCTAAAAAAATCTAAGATAGTTGATTGATTCAGGCGTTACCTTGCGGGAATCCATTACAAAATACAATTTCGCTTAACTATTCCTAAAGAGTCATTAGAAACCCTGTAATAAATCGACACGTATTTCACCTCTCAATTTACGAGGCATCCTCAGGATGACAATTGACTTGTCGTGATCCTGAACACGGCGTGTTGCCACGCTGAGCGCGACTCTGCGTCCAGCGCTTGACATGGCAACACGTGTTTTCGGTTACTAAATATATCTATATTTTTATTTTATCTGAAAGCCTTTTTATTTATTTTTATTTTGTCGTGTTTAGAATCGATAGCCATCACGTCTATGAAGTTTAGCTACTTAATTTAATTTGACCCTGTATATGGAGCTATTTTTATTTCTTATCATGTAGTTTCTAAAAATGTCCCTACAAAGCTATAAAAAGACAATCAACTCTATAAAAAAACACCTTTCCTATCACATTACATAATTAAAATTTAAAACTCAGTAGCCTCCCAGTCTAGACTCCCAGCAAAATATATTGACAGCCGGTCTTAAAAACCCCATTTGAATTCTCAAGGTTAGATTTAAATACATTTAGGGACTGCCTAAGTACTAGCTGCCTGTAGAATTGGCAAAAGGACCACGGAATATACGAGAATAGTTTAAGAACTGCGGTGGACTAGCTAAGGGAGCTGGACCAAGTATGGGACTGCAATAAATGGGCATTGTCTGACTAGATCAAAATACTCTATTTTCTACACCATAATAATTTTATATTTTCTATACCTAGTAAATTTAAAACAAAGTCGTTTTTCGTGTCTGGCTGTGTGATTGCATTGTTCTTCTAAACTCCCCAACGGATTTTGATGCTGTTTTCACTATCATTTAGAGAATTTATTCCAAAGGTAATAATAATAATATGTAAGTTTATATATTAAACTTACATATTATAAATAAATCTCAATATTTTGTTCTTTGTTATCATGCTGTGATTTTCTATAAGTAATGAGGTACTTCGACTTTGCAATTTACAAATTGTAAAGTAACAGTGTACTCATTGTTGAAGAGCCTTATAATAAAAATCGCACAATGATTATTGATATAGCGGTCCTGCATGATGAAAAACCTAGTTAAATCTGAAAAAGATTAGCAGATTAAGTATCTTAACCTGACTCGGAGGTTGTCGACATGTGTGATGTCATTGTGTGGATAGTCGTGACGGCCAATGGCATAATAGCCAAGAGTCTCGAGCAACACCTGAGGCTCTCGTTAGGCAGGTGGATCAAGAGCTTGATCCAGAAAGCGGTACTGGTGGACACGGCACGTATCGTTTGGAAGTTCCTCTGTCAGGAGCCCTGACCACCGGTATATTGGACCTTGTTCTCGATACCAAGGACTACATTTTTTTTGTTTTTTTTAACCATTTAAAAAATATATATATGTCTAAATGAAATAAACGAAACATATAAAAAAAAATATGACTTCACAAAACAAAGAGATTTCTAGTGAGTAGTAAATAAAAATAAGAACATTTGCAAAGTAGCCTAACCTAACCTTAAGGTTAGATGATTTGATCATGAGGCTTGTCTCTCTGACCGACTCTTTGACTATTCAAAAATACTTTTCAATGGTTTTGTTGAAATGATTTGAGTTTGACGAATCATATTTTATACTATTAAATGAGCAATATTTCTATATATATAAAATCATATCTATAATATAAAAGGAGAAATTAACTGACTGACTGACTGACATATCAACGCAGAGCCGAAACTACTGGGACTAGGAACGTGAAATTTTGCACACAGCTTTCTTTTATGATGTAGGGGAGCACAGAGAAGGGATTTTTGAAAATTCGATCTTTAAGGCGGTGAAAAGGGGGGATTTCGTTTGTATGAAAAATCTTATTCCCTGAATTAATAGACTTGAAACTTGCACGAAAACTTATCTGAGTAAATCATAAAGTTTGTCATTTTTAGTTTTTCTAAACTACCCCCTAAACGGGGATTGGGGGTGTCAAAGTTTGTATGAAAGATTTTTTACAGGAGGTCCGATTGACTCGAAACTCAGTATTTACACTTGGGATAATTTCCGACTAGTATATATATTTGTAATCACGCTCTCGAAAATAGCTCTAACGATTTCGATGAAGTTTACGGGGGTGAAAAATCGATCTAGCTAGGTCTCATATATCGTCACCCTCCCCGCTAACTGTTGTATCTCACAAACTGACGTATCTGCACTGACATTACCAACGTATTCATAACTTTTTCGTGTTTAAATTTTATGGCCTTGGCTTTAGGGCAACTATTAACTCAAAGAGTAAGCCAAGAGCAATATAAAAAAAAGTGATTAATTCATTACTCAAGCCACAGCTAATGACCGAAAAACTGTTGCCCTGGAAAAATATCAATTGCTAGTTAGGACAGTTAGCGGGGAGGGTGACGATATGGGAAAATTTGTTTTCTACGTATTTTGATGCAAGCAGAGCTCGGTCGCCCAATGTTTAGAATAAGATAGTTACCTTAGAATAATGACATGGCAGCATGGAATTAGTAAGTACCTACTATCATGGCAGCATGAAAATAGCATGTACTATCATGGCAGCATAGAATTAATATGAACTTTCCTATACTATTAAATGAGCATTCTCTATTTTCACCCGAGCAGAGCTCGATCGCCTCGGTACTAACTACTAACAAGAGTGTATTGTTCGGAGTTGTTCTTCTACACTTTGTTCTTGTGTGTTATTTTCATGAAATAACGAAGTTACGCACTTAAACTGAGCGTTATGTGAATATTGCTTTGTATTACGTTATTTCCATGTTTCCAAGGTTTCATGGTCATGTGTTGTGTATATTGCGAGAGTGTGTCCTATTATAGAAGTTATGTGATGCTGTCAAGAGTCTTTATTGTAATGAAAGTGGACAAAATTAAGGCTTGCCTTAATTTTGTCCTTAGCAAGACCTTCTTAGTCATATCGATGGAATCACCTTTTTACCCGATTACGGAGCAAACAGGAGGCTTATGGTTTTGACCGGTATGTATATTCATCTGTTACCTTCTCAACTACTCAACATAATTTGAAAATGAGGTATCGTTGGAAGCGTCTTGATGGTTCGATGATTATAAGCCACGTGACGTCACATTCGTCACGTGGGTTCCACGCGCGCCTCAAAGAGATGTCAGTAAATGAAGGGGTCCGAAAGGACCGATGCCTGCCGGGGTTGCGGGAAATTCCGAAAAGGATACCGTGGCCCCTGGCAACGTACAGGCAACGGAAGGAACACGGGTGGGTTTTAGTCAGTAAGAGTCTGACACGCCCTTCTGCTCCACCCAGAGCGGGAGAAGTTATTTGATCATTTCCTAATTAAAAAAAAAAAAAGGTATCGTTGGAAGCGTCTTGATGGTTCGCTGATTATAGGCCACGTGGCGTCACATTAAAAAAGTTACAAATTGTTTAGGGCACTCACTAGAGGACAAAAAGTAAGTAATGAAACAAAAAAAAAACAATTTACGCCCTAACACGTGTGACTCCTGATTTTTTATTTGTCAGTCTGTAATGTCTTGTTTATACCTTTTTAGTTGACTTTTCGTAATTGGGTTTTAAGTTTTTTTTACTTTTTTAGCCACTGTTGTCTGTGGTTTTCGCTGACCACGTCATTCGCAACATTAGCATACAAACATTCGTAGGCTTCTAGCAATCTCGTTGAGTGTCCCGTCCAATCCTGAACGTAAACAGAATGGAGTATGTCGGCGTGAAGCTGACCAGACGTTCTCAAAAACTGGTCGTTAGCAAGATGAAGCTCAGTTAACTGTTAGTAAACTGTATAGTTGATATTGTACAGAGAGAGAATTTAAATATATTATAGTCATTAAGCAAACACCCCAAAAAACTGCAATAGATATATTGCAGGGCAACATTATCTAATTTTAATTTAGTTTATACTATTCACTCATTGTTAATTTATTACATTAAGTATTTATGCACTTCCTAGCCTGAAACACAGGTTCAACCTAGTTCAGGCAAATAAGCAACTGTGCTCTATTTTAATTATTAAGTTACTTATTGTAAACGTGCCCCTTTTTATAAATAAACGACTTATTATTATTATTTGTTCGATGCTTAGGGGAGAGTTTCCCCTCCCGTTGTTGCCCCCACCCTGCCGTTCGTTGCTTAGGGGAGGGTCTCCCCGGGAGACCTATGTCCAGCAGTGGACGTCTTTCGGCCGATATGATGTTGATGACTGTCCTTACTGTATACAATTATAAAAAATACTCTGTATGATAGGTACTACTCCTAATGACGTCTTTATGAAACCCACTTAGGTAGCAGGTGGAAACTACACAAAAAAAAGTCTAAGCAACATCTACGGTTTTGAACTTTTGAACGATTTTTACAATTGTAATTATATTATATTTATATTTCTTTTATAAATAATAACTAAGCATTTTTTGATGCATTAGTGACTAAAGCAACAAAATCCTTCATTCAATTGTTCATTTAATCACAATAATTAACGATATGTGTACCGTAACATACGTAGTATAAAATACCTAAAGTTAAAACGAAATTAAACTTTTCATGTTTTCCAAATTAAATAACGACTTTATTTTTTTATTATTTGGTAATTCAATACAAAAGTGTGACCGCCTGTGTTATTTAAAACTTGTCAGCAAAGATTTCCAAGTCTCTGGTCCTCCGAATTGTGTGCGAACGCGCATTGTCATGCATCAGCGTGGCCCGAGGACAACTTCAACGTAAATTTCAGTGTTCATATTGCCATCTAAAAAAACGAGATCAGTTCGTCTTTTCTTCATAATACCCGCCAATACCATCACTGTGGAGCCACTGTAAAGGTGCACTTCCTGGACGCATCTCAGCCGTTCAGCATTTCCGGGACGACGATACACTCTTACCCTTCTCGTATCAGGCCTAAATACAAACCGGGCCTCATCGCAAAATATTTTTTTATCCTATTGCTCCTGTATTCATGTCAAGTTCCCTACACCATTCGTTTCGACGGGCGCGATTCCCATGGCGTATAGCAACCTATTTCTCACGGTTTGGTGGTTAACAACAACACCGCTTGAGAATTGTAGCTTTAAACCTATCTCCCGGGCGGTTAACATCAGCTGACGTCTTGCAGTCAGTTGTATGTATCGGTCGTGTCGAGCAGTTGTATTCCTTCCACGTCCTGGGTGCTTCTCAGCAGGATCCCCTGTATTAACGTAACGTTGCCAAAGACGACAAATCACGCATTTATTGACACCAAAATGCCGAGATACCTGGGACTGATTTATTCCCGCTTATAGCATTCCTACAGCTCTCTGCATTTTATCAGCAGTCAAATGGCGTCGCTCCATGACATAAAAAATAACTCATCACTCAATTTTTTCAAAAACTGTATATATCAAAATGATAAAAGTGAGATAAATACCAAATTTATCAAGTAACGAAAACACATTGAATCTGGAAAAAATAATTAGCATTTATTTTAATGTAAACAAAACATTCGAAAAGTTTCTATTTAAAAAAATCTGCCAGTATATGTTTCAGAGAACAAAAACATTGTACACAAATCTACTTTGTTAAAAAAATAAAGTATCAATTAATAAAACATGCAGTTTCTGTAAATGATGCGTGTACGTGGACTTTTTTGATGTGTGTATCTGCTTAAATATTTAAGCTTTAACAATATTAAAAAGTTACCTTCCGAAATTAGCTTTTCAAATCACTATACCCTCACAAAGCCATCCCATCTTCGCTATCTACAATAACTTCTCCCGTCGCCACGTGCTCGTTCAGATCACGGATCAAAAGCCATTCAACACGAAATAAACTTCGTTTCGACACAAAAGGGTTGCCTATTACCCGTATTCTGTACAATCATCTTTCTGAAAAGATGGCTTTTTAGCTACGAGCCGTTTCAATTTGAAAGGTTAGGGCCTTTCATTGAGTTATTTCGAAGTCATTTTTGAAACGTGTTTTGTGAAAAAGATGTTATAGGTAAAGAGAAGTGAAGGTGAGTTCTTATCTAAGAGGATTTTTATCGGTTATTTGGATCCATATTAGGAATCCCTTGAATCATCTTGTTGTAATGACCTGTGACAAAGAAAACTGTTCTAAAAGAAAATCGTGGTTGAACCTACAAAATATGCCTCTTACGAATGTGACTCATGCACTTTTTTTAGAGAAGAAAGAATGGGACAAGGTAAACACCGAGAGAAAACTTGGACATATTGGTCAGAGATCACAAATAAATATTTTCAGCAAGTTCCGTGTTGCTGGCTCGTTGCTTTCCTGTGTAGAGAAGAGAACATTACCCTGCCGTTAGGAAAGTAAAAAAAACTGAAAAATATCTATTTAAAATAATCTCTACCATTTCAGGCCATTTAGCTCCTTTCCGACTATCATCGCGTTACACGAAAACAATTCATTATTAAAACATAATAATTACGTCCTAATCTAAATGTAATCCGCACCACATTATCATAATATCTGACTACCATCTTAGGGAAGCAATTTCTTCGCGATTATCTCCTAACTGAGGAAGAAGGAAGGGGGCTATCGAGCGGCCATTAAGAATTCATTACCACTGACGCCTTCCCCTGGTTCTTTGTAGAAAGTGTAAGAACACGAGTATGTACTGTGCCTTTAATGAGGTATGCCGTCTTTAGTGATGTGATGTATATATATCGATAAAATTTTACATACATTTTGTTGACTAGTTTTGGTTAGGTTAGTACCCCTCCACTGTAAATGCCTAGATTTTGATCCTTTTAAACCGTTGAAAGAAAATGTGGTCATGCAATCCAATTTCGTTAATAAGCTGTTGAATTCTTTCTTCTCTATCATAATTAAATATTTTTGTCATAAAAAACACGTTTATTGGCAATCATTATGCTTCAATATGCAAAAACTGTCTTCGGAAATAGGTAAACCGGTATCTCAGGAAAAGTCATTGGAACGTGGGACTTTATACACTGTTTAAGAAATTACAACCCATATTACACACCTACACAAAGATATGAGGAACAGGGTGCAAAGTTCACTCATCCTCTATAGAAAAGGGAAGATCCTCCGACCAGACGGATGTCGTGTCTGGTGGGCTACAGCCCCACGATTGTTGTCAGGATGTTGTAAACATGCTAGTCGCACGATAAACTCTGCTTGCGATGCAAGATTTTGCGTGACGTCAGTGTGAAACATAGTTCGCATGTGGCGATGTAGATGCCGCCACACACCTTTACAGGCTCTAACTTTCGCATCCCCCAAGAGTTTAACTTACGTATGCACATAATCGACTCAAAACTTCACCCCCATACGCATCCCTATTTCCCCCGCGTCTTCACACTTTTGCTCGCTACTTTAAATTTATTTGAGGTTTCCTTAGGGAGTCAGGAACAGTACAATGCGATGTTAACAATGTGTGGTTGCGTTCATTCTTCACCCTCTTCATCCCCTAAGAGGGGTAGAAATGTATTTCTTGTACGCGTGTTATGTTTAATAAGTTTAAGGGGTATATATAAACATACATATACTCACGTAATTTTTCCATGGGGATCCTTGCATATTCTTTCTTCGTTTACGTTCATACATCTGGTCATAAACACACGCCGGTTACGAGAACTACGCAATTGACCTTTCTGAAGAACCAATAAGGTTTATTATGTTCTGATTGATTGAGATTGACCTTTGATAACTGGGGTATTATATAATCATCACATTTAGTGTTTTCCTCGTCTCATTTTATCAGCAACTTTCTTTTTAACGGTCCAAAATTGGCCATTCTCCTCAGCAACAGGACCTTCCGCATTTATCATATTACTAGGTAGCAACAACCGTGGCATATTCGTGCATTCTGACGTAGACCAATGCCGTCTTCATCAGCCATACGCAAACCACTGCAACCAACGTATGGCGGGCCCTACACAGTGTTGAAGCGTGAAAACAAAGTGTTTACACTGCAGCTACCAAACCAGCAAAATTCAGTATCAATAGATCGGCTGAAGCCTGCATACAATAGTCAACGACGACGCCTCATCGACACTGGCATTTGACGTCCCCATACAGAAGACCTTATCCGGACGGACTGTCCGGCGACAAGGGGAGCACTGTATCATCATTTCACACTACAGACTAATACGTGCTGTGCACTGATTGGTCTATCAAAATTCGTATGTTTTTTTAAGTTGCCCGCAATAGATTTTTATATTTGTAAGAACTTGTATTAGCAGCTAAGCTTTTTCTAAAATAAACCCAGTACCGTTTAGTGCCTTGAACTTGTCGTTTCTTTTCTTCACCTCAGCTCCTCAGCTCACAAGTGTATGTGAGATTTTTTCTCCTTAAAGGAAAATATAACATAACATCACGCCTGTATTCCACAAAGGGTTAGGCAGAGGTCATAAGACCCACATTTCGCGAGATATAAGTGCCATGTAATAGGGGGCGAGTCTATTGCCATCAAACGGGCACAAATCCAGACTCCGGGCTGCTACTGAGAAATTCCAGATAGAATAACATTTTGACCTGGGAATCCAACCTAGGACCTCATGCACAGCAGTAGCACTTGCGACCATTAGACCAACGAGGCAGTCTTTCAGTCTTCAAAATTGGTAAAATTCTACAATACTGACCCTTATGTATCTTATCGTACGATCAACAGATACCCATAAAAATAGTGTTGTAATTAGACAATTTACCCCAAAAGATCCCAAATTAGGTTCAACACCCAACGGCTTATAGAGGCTATTACCCAATATTACCCAATAATGAAGGCTTCGCTTCCCCACCCTTTTGTTGCGTTAATGTCAGTCAATTGTTTTATCGGATAGCCATTCCGCTTATTTGTTGTTTCTTTGTGTACTTACTAGCGTTGGCCCGGGACGTTGTCTACGATCCACGATGAAATGTAGATCATGAGCTTCTTCAATTCCCAGGCTATCTGTTCATAACGAACGGTTCAGTGGTTTAGGCGTACAAAGGTAACAGATAGACAAACAGAGTTACTTTCGCATTTATCATATTACTTCTATTGCCTGCGGCTTCGCTCGCGTGGAGGTCGGATATTATCCTACGGAAAAGTATTACCGGTATAAAATGTATCCTATGTCCTAACGCAAGTCATTGTCTACCCATGTGCTAAATTTCATCCAAATCCGTTCAGCCATATTAGCGTGAAAGCGTAACAAACAAACTCACTTTCGCATCTTAACTAATATTATAAATGCAAAATAGTATTTGTTTGTTTGTTGTAATATACAATGTGGAGACAACAATGAAACAATAAATTAAAATACTGGCAATACTAATTGATAAGAGTATTTTGGAACCATCAAATAAATCCTACCATCGAAATTAAGAAAGAAATTACGAAATTAATTTTTTCAAACAAACTATTTAGTAGTGATGTTCCGACTGTGGTTTTGCCAATCTTTGACTAGCGATAGTGACTACACTATTGGATATATTTGATTGAATTTCGTATGCAGACGTCATTGACACAAATAGTGTAGGATATGATGGCGTTAGTACGAAAATACTCAAACACGTATCTATGGAAATATGTGGTCATCTAAGTCATATAATTAACCTTAGTATCAGCGCAGGAATCTTCCCGGATGACTTAAAAACCTCAATAATAAAGCCGATATTTAAGAAAGAGAACAGAGAATTAATGGAATATTACCGACCAATCGCACTCATACCTGTGATTTCCAAAATATTTGAGAAGTACATTTATAATGAATTATACAAATTTATTGAAAAGAATAACATTCTGTGTGACGAACAGAAAGGGTTTAGACAACATAGGACTATTAATATGGCTATATTTGACTTTATATATAATGTTATTCAGAATGTCAATAATCGAATACCTGTATGTGGCATATTCTGTGATATGACACAGGCCTTTGACCACGTAGATTATCCAATTCTCATAAGTAAGCTTGAAGCTTACGGTATTAGAGGCAATTTACTTAGACTTATTGAGAGTTATCTAAAAGACCGAAAACAAATAACTGAAAATTGCCAAATTAATCCAGTTAGCAAGCGCGAAGAGATATATCGATCCTCAGAGCGTAAAATTATGTATGGAGTACCGCAGGGGAGCGTACTAGGTCCCTTCATATTTATTCTGTACATAAATGATCTACCTAAATGTATTGAACACCCAATAACACTGTTTGCAGACGACAGCACCATGACAATTCCATGTGAAAATCTGGTAACATATGAATCGGACATTAATAAGTGTTTAAAGAGTGTTGTAAATTGGTTAGAGGCAAACAATTTAAAAATAAATTTAAAAAAGACAAAAGCTGTACACTTTAGTCAGCGGATTCCTAGCACGCGTCCTAATATACAGTACAACAACGAAGTCGTAGAAGAAGTAGACAGTACAAAATTTTTGGGACTCGTAATAGATAAAAATCTAAATTGGAAAGCACATTCTGATACCTTATGTAAGAGAATTAGTAAGTCCGCCTACGCTCTACGTTCATTATCCACCATAGTTGACATAGATGCACTTCTTAATGCTTATTATGGCATAGTAGAATCCCACTTACGTTACGGTATAATATTCTGGGGAAATTCAACCGAAAGGGAAACAGTTTTTAAAGCACAGAAAAGATGTTTACGGGCGATGTTTAAGCTTAAATCTACTGATAGTTGCATGCCATACTTTAAAGAGCATACAATATTAACATTACCTAGTTTATACATAATGGAGGTAGCTGTGTTTGTGAAGTCCAACCCAAATCGTTTTAAACGTCTGGCCGACGTAGTTCCACGTAACAGACGAGATAATAATATACTGTGCTCCCACCCCGCCAAAACGGCACTAATGCGGAAGAGTGTCTACTGCATGGCTCCGGCAATCTATAATAAATTACCTAAGCAATGGAAAGAATTACCGCTACCATTGTTTAAAAACAGGCTTCGAAGTTTTCTAACGCATAAAGCATACTATACTGTCAGCGAATTCCTTACTGAGAAACATTTTGAAATAATATGTAGTGATCTGAATAGATAAAACTGTTTTTATTATTATTTTTTATTATTGTTACTATTTTATTTGATTTTTTTCTTTTACACTTTTTTGACGCCATATTTGAAATTGTATTATATGACATTTTTATTGTTATTAATTGACTCTAAATTGTGTTTTCAATGTCTAAGTATTAATTTCCAGTATTTTTAGCTTCAAATTATAATGTTTGCATGCCTACTGGTAAAATGTGGCTGAACCTACCTGTTATCACTCTATCACCATGTATTGTACCCATATTTGCAAAATAAATGACTTACTTACTTACTTACTTAGATATACGCAGTTCAATGTATCGTCGTAATGTCGTCTCCACCTTGTATATATAATATATATATATATTTAGGATATTAAGAATATTAAGTATGGATTGGAGATTCTAATCGATGGATCTCAACTTTATTTTTAATTTACCGTATGGTTTCTGGTAAAGACTTGCTTCATTTTGTTATTATATTATATAGGTATATCTTAAAAGACTACAGACTGAAATATTTCATCGCTGGATGGTTTGTGGTATTTTTTTTTTTTACTATCAATTAGCTGCAGCGTCTTTGGTCTAGAGAGGTTGCAACCGCTGCTGCTGAGCATAAGGTCCTGGGTTCTATTCCCGGGTCGGGCAAAGTGTTATTGGGTTTTTCCATCTGGAATTTCTCAGTAGCCGCGAGACTGGATTAGTGCCCGGTTGATGGCAATAGGCTCGCCCACTGTAACATGGGACTTAAACATGACTGGCGAAATGTGGGGTAGATAGATAGATAGATAAATCATTTATTTAGTGCACACAAAAAACAGCACAACATACAAAATGACGATTAAATTATTACTAATTAGCTATTAGGAAATAGCTGCAAGGTGCCAATATAAAAACAAATAAAAAAGGAAGAAAACAAGACATTGTGATGACACTATTGGCTATGACACACTTTAAAATTATGGAATGACAACGAACATAAAAAAGTGCGGTGTGCGTCTCAAGGTTGCACCAAATGGTTATACCTCTGTCCAGCCTAAACTGTGATGCTATGTTATGTAAAAAAAGAAAAGAAAAAAGAAAGAAAGAAATATGTTTATTCTGCACAAACAAAACGCACATTTAAATAAAAAACACAAAATACAAAAGTAGCCAAAAGCCTCGTATTTAACCAACAAAAAACTCACTTAATAAAATGTTGTTCATCGGTTGATGTCAAGGCCACCAAAGACAATATTGCGTAATTACTGTTACTGTTACTGCGACATTACTGTTATTGCGTGGTTGCGACTTTGGCAAAGGACAACCAAAACAAAATGCCGATTGCAGAGTAAACTACTTTTGTAATAAATAATAAGAAAAAATAAGCTGTGCGTCGCATCGGTGTAAGAACAGGCTCAGCGAAATTCTATGACTTCGGACGAACCTAGCGTCAACATCGCTGGTTTTCAGCAATTACCTATGGAATGACATATTGCCGTCCCCCAATGTGATGTAATATAATGTAACATCAATTAAAATACTATTGCAATAACCACTGATCACTGAAAACAGAGATTTTGCTGAAACGTCAAGCAGTTACTATCTAACAGCCACATTAAACTATCCATTCCCTGCACCGTTCGAGCTTCGGAAAGCTTAGCATATTCAACTACATATTAATTAGTTTCCACCCGAACTGCGAACAGGTACATAACGATTATATACAAACTAGCACATAAGGTTGCTAACAACTAAGCTTGTAAGCTAGGTGTTAGGTTTGCACGTATGAACTGAAATTAGTTTTCTTTGAGTAACGGAGTACTTATATTTCTTAAACGAGTGGGTAATGACGGTGTTAGGACTGTTGGTGTATTCAAGGACATATTTTGAATACAGCCGACCTTCGCCACTGGGCCATCACGACATTTAGGGTAGTCGCACTTCTGACGGAAGATGCGTCAGGCGTCACGTCGTTAGTACCCTCGACGCCCGAACGCTTCATAATGTTGAGTGTGTAATGTTAAATGTTTTATTATCTAAAAGTCCGTTCTGGCGATACGCGACGCATCTGCGTCAGATGTGCGACCACCCTAAAAGTCGTGATGGTTAAGGTCTCGCCTCTCATGCACGAGGTTGCAGGTTCAAATCCGGGCAAGTACCAATGTGACTTTTTCAATTCTTATGTACTTTCTGATTTTATTTTGGACATTACTGACATCGGTGAAGGAAAAAATCGTGAGAAAATCTGAACTATTTTTTTTCTATATAAGTCTGAAATCGCCAACCCGTCTTGAGTAAGCGTGGTGATCAAAGCTCGTGCCTTCTCTGTATCAGAAGATGCCTTTGCTCTGCAGTGGAGGCTGGTATTATTCCGATGATTTGGTCAATTGACGTGCATTTCTACAGTTACAGGTGCAAAAACTGTTGAATTATTAAACTGGGTCACGCGAAAAATTGCATCGAAATTTTTCCGACTAGTCACCATTAAAAAACGTCCACAGATCCAGTTAGCTCTCATACTAAAATATTAAAACTATCCTGTGAGAGAATTTGGGCGATAATCTATAGGTATAATCTATACTCGTACTCGTATATACATACACACAAAAAAAATTGAAGTGTTTGTTTGTAATACCAAAACAACAGCTTTATACTAAATGCATAATTAAGAAAGTTTATACGGTACTTATAATTTAAAAAAAAAATAAGATTTTTGTCTGTCTGTCTGTCTGTCCGTCTGTTTGTTCCAGCTTATCTCCGAAACGGCTGGATCAATTTTAACGGGTTATTTACTGGCAGATATCTAATGTTATAACAGCCACTTTTATGAATTAGGGCCGGACGAAGCCACGAGCAGCAGCTAGTGTCCATAAAATAGTTCAGGCCCACTTGTACTACAAATTACTATACAGTTATCTACGAACTGTTTAAATATACAACATGTAAGATAAACCCTGTCCGATCCATAAGGGTGTTGTTAATTATCGTATTGAGATTCTATTTATGCAGTAACATTCAGGAATAAAGTTAAAAAAAAATGCACTATTTTATGGGGCGCGGGCGGCCGTTGTTTAGCGGGTGTACAAGTCATAACTTATGACCCCTGTTGCAAATTTGCTAATTTTTTAATGAATTTGGAGTAATTTTGGTACTAAAAATGTGAATTTTAAACAGCAATAACTTTTATATTTTCAATAATAATAAGATTTTTTATTACTTTTTGGTAATGTTATTGCAGTACCCATGTGCGCCTTTTTTTTTACATATTGTATAACTAATAATAAATATATAATTTAATATCTGTTTTAAATTAATTTAGCTCTAAACGTATTTAGTGATTTGTGGTGCAAGCGAACCTAAATGTTTTCCACATTTTTCAATTTCGTCGAAATAACTTTCTTCACGAATCTAAAACACAACAGAAACAAAAATAATAAATAACAACAATTCCATTCCCTACGTGTAGCGGTGCTTACATCAACTTGTCAGAACAACCCGTTCGTAAGAACTTTGTGTGCAATTATTATTAAAACAACGTTAAACAAGGTGCCGCTATAATTAGTTACCGGTAGGTTTCTATTTGTTACGTTGACAAGCAACGGTTACTGATGTATATGGCTCTTATTATTTATTGTACGCGAATGTAAATTACAATGTAATATTAGAACAGAATGTAAAGTCAGGGAAATCAATTATTGTTGATCAATTTGATTTGTGAGAGTGAACCCCCAACATCTTTAAACCATTGCTCAAAATACTTTCTTTAAATCATCTTCGAAAAGTATACTAATATATAATCCAGAAAGCACTGAATCATCTACCGTATAATACAAATATTTCCTAATAACAAAGTCGGGAGATGTCGTGGGACACCCGGTTGAAACGAAGCTCCTTTCGCTGTATAAAACGTAATGCGTCGGGGATGTTTGCAGATAATATTGATGGTTTTGCCGCCATTATTAGGAACAGATGTGCATCCCTGATGACTCGTGTTCGCGGCAGCACCAACAGTATTCTCAGTGTATTCGCAGATCGGTGGGATTCCCCGATGTTGCGGAGGTGGAGGCGCCTCCACGCTGAAATACAATTGTATATTTTTATTTGTGTATGTAACCTACTAACACTAGAAGTTAAGTAAAATTGTTACTACCCCTATGGACTCCGGTGTGAAATAAAATATTTCTATTCTATAATGTAATAATCCAGAGCCATCTAGTACGGGCTCAAGTTTCAAGTGTCAAAAGTATTTGTTTCAAAAACTCTTGAAATTAAATGAAATTGTTAATTCTGTAAGTAGGATATCGGTATCACTTTTGTAACACGTTGTATTACAAAAATATTAAAAATTAGCTAGATGAGTTCGGCGTTTCCTATTTGACTACTCTGAGAAGAAAGGCCGAAACAAACTCAGAGGTCGCAGTCTCGTTTAAAGCTCAGACATAATCTTGGTCAGGGGTTTGACACTCGAAACTGACTTTTTCGGGCATAACGTTTTTTCGTGACGTGACAATTTCTGCAGTGTACTCCTACCGCAACCCGCGTTAAAGAACTTCGTTCCAAAAATGCAAGCTTAAAGCGCAATTGTGGTTATAATAATACAGCCTAACTGCAGTGAAAACCTCAGCCATGAACAATTACTGGCTGAAAACTTTTACAAGCTTTAGCTTGTATATAACTTCCCCGTAAATGTGTAATAAACGAAAATATCGCTGTTAACAGCGATATTTTAATTTTCAGTGATTTTTTTTCAAATTAATTTTATCTTTTAAACTTTCACACGCTGCTATTGCGTTTAATTTATAGAAAAAAATAATCAGTACTGATTGTAGAATTGTGTAAAATCGCCGCTAAATGCAGGCAGATGCAAACTTTAGTTACACTTAACGCTCATTCTGACGCAGTAGGGTAAAAATACCATACATAAAGAAAGGAAAAGTATTTATTGTGATTAGCTCAGGAATATCACAAATAAAACTAAATACCTCACACTAGAAAAGGGCCTGTTAGAAGCCAATATAGGTTTTCAGCATGGGTCCCACAATTTATAACAAAATACCAGATTTTATAACAAAATTATCGAATCCAAATGTTTAAAAAGAAACTGCCCCATTACTTGAAATGTGTGTTATTAATATAATTAATGTTTTTTTTAAATGACATTACACATTAGATATAATTATTGATATTTTTTATTTCCTTATTATTATGCACGTTTTAAATTCTATAATTATTCTTTTATTTTTATAATATTTGTGACAATTTTAATTTGACTGAAGTGTTTTTTTTTGTGTAATATATTGCTGCCAATGTTTGCATGCCTAATGGCATTTAATTTTCACAATTTTATTTCATGTACCTACTTTCTAAGCAAATAAACGATTACTTACTAACATAGAAACAAAAAAAAAACAAAATTAAAATTAAAACAGAAAGTCCAGTACGGTGCCAAAGGGCTCCTATCTCAGCAGGATGCTGCGACATTTAAAAATAAGTGTCGCAGCGCTGGCATTCTGATGGCGCCTGCTGTGATGCCCAACATAGGTAACCCTAAAGCACGGTGTTCGAATGTGGTACTTAAATACCTATTATTGTATTTTTTTTATTAAATGTTTCTCTTCAAAATGATTCATATACTATGTAGAGTGCACTAGAGTGCACATGGACTCACTCAGGGGTCGAAAAATCTTTTGAGCAAATAAATTCATCTTTATCTGTAACTGACATTTGATATTTTATTTTCTATTTTTATAATTTTTTGGCCATTTGAATATATTTTTTTAAGAGTTGTCAAATATTTTAATGTAATTAATCTCAATTTTATTTTGGGTTTTTATCTGTGTAGAATTTAAAATAGTTTATAATAAATATTTTATAATTGGATTGTATGAGTGTATTAACCTATGGACTAGAATTATGTCTGAAATAAATAAATAAATTTAATTTAACTTTGTATTGAAGCTTATTTATACAAAGCTTCAATGAATTAATAATAATTTCAACGTAGCAGGCGATTTGCTATAATATATTAAATAGTTTTAACTTAATTATAATTATGAAACACTGCATTATTAATTGGATTCCGTGAGCCGTGACCACTGAGTGCAGTGAGTGTGCTGCCCAGACAATTACTTACTGCCGCGCTTCATACACGTTGTGGTTGACGCACTCTGCTTTTGGAATTTCACAAATAGCTATTAAATCGAACTCTAGTGGAGGTTTTAATGTAGGTACCTAGACGAGGTTATTTCACAAATACTTAGCTTTTTTTGCAAGCGGAGGTCGGAAATTATCCCAGGTCATATTGGTCATGAAGTAATTGGGGTAAATACTGAGCAAACATTTAGGGCTCATTGCTTAGGAGTGTTAGGAATCAGTTAGGAATTGTTATAGTAGGTCATATATTTAATTTTATAAGTGTTAGAAATAATTTTAGAAGTATTTTTTTGAGTATAATTTTAGAATTGTATTCTATTCACGGCTTACAAAATAGTTAAATGTATTACCTAAGTAGTTTTTTTATTGAGTTTTGTTTTCATCCTGGCAACACTGACTCGCTCGCCGCCCGGTTGCGCGCGGTCACTAAGGGAGGAGTCAGCCTTGTTGCGAAAGCAGTGTGATATAGACGAAGAAACAAGTCATAGTTTAACGAGAGCATAAATCCAAAATTGTGGTATAACTGCGGTTTTAAAAATAAGGTATGTACACCGTGTTAATGACAAGTAATTAATGTTAACAACTAATGATATTAGTGTTAAGATTATTCTTTATTTTCAACAAAAATAAATGCCCGAGAATCAATTTGGAGTTTCCTTTCATCTCAGAAGTGGGATAAGCGGGTTTTGCTTCTATAGTTTTGTCTGCAAACTACCCGTTTATCCCTGCCCACAAATATTTTTTTTCTCGTTCGTTCGTTTTCTTTATTTTTCTTTCTTTTAGATCCATAATTGATTCTCGATTTTTAAAATTTGGCCATTAAATAAGAAGACATTTACTTTGATGGTGCTGCAATGTTTTAAATTTTACAATAAATTCCATGTAATTAGCATCATGCCATAGGTTAGGCTCGGCCAGGGCACTTCCTGGTGACATAATTATTGACAAGTGTTTTTCCTTTTAAATTACTGGGCTAGAATATGATAGTGCACCGGTTCTGTGTAACTTGTAATAATATTGTGTGATTGGATAAATTAAGGGCTGAATTAGATCGGGGCACCCTGATGGTTCTTTCCCTTTGGGTGTTGTATTTTACAAGAGCTACCATTTGGGAACGCGCCGCTGAGTGCATAATGATCATCGTCTAATTCTATTTTTGACGCCTAAAGTATTTTTTTTTTCTCTTACCCTCTTGTTAGTAAATATCACAGCACCACACAGATTTCTGTACTAGAAAGTACACCACCATAATAATTTTGATTGAATGACATATTGTTTTTTTTCATAATTGAATAATGGCCAAATTTATAAAATGCATCCCCATCCTTTCGACTCTTACTTAACAGTCACACGCTTCAATAGCCATTAAATAATTTCAAGTAAATACGGCGTACGGACGTGCAGTGCCTACCTTAAATAAGTACAAAATGATTTATTGGCCTTTTCTGTCCTTCCTAAAAGCTAGCCGGTATAACACCGCACATAATTTTCACCTTTAGGTACTTCACGTTACTGTCATTTCATTATCAAGTTAATGTTACCTTATCTTAATGGTACCTTACATTAACTTTACCTTACCATAATGTTGCCTTAACTTAATTTTATCTTACCTTAATGTTACCTTACCTTAATGGTACCTTACCTTAATGGTACCTTACCTTAATGGTACCTTACCTTAATGGTATCTTACCTTAACGGTACCTTACCTAAATGGTACCTTACCTTAATGGTACATTACCTTAATGGTACCTTACCTTAATGGTACCTTACATTAATTGTACCTTACTTTAATGTTACCTTACCATAATGTTACCTTAACTTAATGTTACCTTACCTTAATATTACCTTACCTTAATGGTACCTTACATTAATGGTACCTTACCTTAATGGTACCTTACCTTAACGGTACCTTACATTAAAGGTACCTTAATTTAACGGTACCTTAAATTAATGTTACCTTACCTTAATGTTACCTTACCTTAATGTTACCTTACTTTAATGTTACCTTACCTTAATGTTACCTTACTTACCTTACTGTAATGTTACCTTACCTTAATGTTACCTTACCTTAATGTTACCTTACCTTAATGTTACCTTACCTTAATTTTAACTTACCTTAATGTTATCTTACCTTAATTTTACCTTACCTTAAAGTTACCTTGCTTTAATTTTACCTTGCTTTAATGTTACCTTACCTGAATGTACCTTACCTTAATGTTACCTTACCTTAATTTTACCTTACCTTAATGTTACCTTACCTTAATGTTACCTTACCTTAATGGTACCTTACCTTAATGGTACCTTACCTTAAAATACCTTACCTTAAAATACCTTACCTTAATGGTACCTTACCTTAACGGTACCTTACCTAAATGGTACCTTACCTCAATGGTACATTACCTTAATGGTACCTTACCTTAATTTTACCTTACCTTAATGTTACCTTACCTTAATTTTACCTTACCTTAATGTTATCTTACTTTCTTAAAGTAAGAACCCTAACATGGCATCCTTCATACGAGTTTACGTCGATATCATATCGTCTTTCCTCCAAAATAATTTTTTGGATTATACATGGGACATGAAATAAGTTGAAGGTTCATGGATAACACTACATCAGACGCTGCATCGGAGGGTGAGCCTACTAACCATAACCGCGATAATCCAAGCGGTGGAAGGCAGACTCCGTGGCATGAGTGAGGGAGTGGAAGGGAGCCTACGAGAAAGGCAAGTCCACAAACGCTCAGAACAAGGCCAGAGCGAGGGAGTGGATGGGAGTCTTAGAGAAAGGCAAGTCCACAAACGCTCAGAACAAGGCCAGAGCGAGGGAGTGGATGGGAGTCTTCGAGAAAGGCAAGTCCACAAGCGCTCATATAACTTTAATTCACGAAGCCCGAGTAGGGAGGTGTCGCGACAACGTGAGGTTCACAGGGAGTCGCGACATCAAAACTCGGCAACTTTAAGGATACTAAGCCTTTCGTTATGGGTGACAGAACTCTTAAATGTCTCGTCCACGACGTCGAATCTAGGAGAGGCTCACGTTAACATTTTAGTACAAGGTATAGTAAAAAAAAAGGTTATTTTTTTACCGTAGATGATTTAATTATAAAACACCCCGCGTTATTAGGGCACACTTTCACGGAGAAACCTAACATTACGATAACAAAAACTCCCAATCAGATTATTTTCGGGAAGCGATCGAATGTTTCTTCTATGGATACAAATCTAAAACCTAACGAGTTAGTTGTGGTACCGGTTGAAAGTCTTACTAGATTTCAGGGTACGATATTTGTGAACGGTAACGTACGAGGACAGGTTAACAAAGAACACTACCTGCTTCCTGGTGCGTATACACTTGAAAACAGTCTAGGGAAAGTTCTTGTTCACAATTTGTGCGGTAACGAACTAACATTACAAAAAGGATCACTTATAATGCGTGCTGTCCCTGTAACTCATAATTTCGACGTGCTACCTGTGTCTTGATGACAACCTGGTAAAAGAGTCTGTACATTGCGGAGAGAAACTCTCCGCTGACCAAAAAAAAGAGTTACATGAGCTTCTAGCTAAATATTCGGATTGTTTTTCTTCAGGCCCAAAAAGATCTGGGTTTTACAGCTGTGGGGAAGATTAAACTTTAAAATTCCGACCCAGTGGTTTCCAGACTCTAACGCTAAAAAGTCGCGGAGGTTTTATAGAATTATAAACTTAAAAACTGCAAGTCGTGGGGGAGGGGGACAACGATATTCGGTGGTTAGTGCTAAAGGGTGTTCGATTCATTCACAAAATTTACCGGCATCAAGCATATTCTCAATACAGTGGCTACGCCACGTGCTAATGGCCAAGTCGAGAGATTCAATAGAACAATTTTAGAAGCTTTGTCAGCCAAAACTCATGGCAAGGATGATAGAAGCTGGGACGAATTCGCACCTGACATTCAAATATGGCTAAATACTACTATTCATAAAATAACCGGTAAAAGTCCTTCTGAGCTCTTGTTTGATTTCAAAATTAATAGTGGTTCTGAAAACGTACTTAGTAACATCATAAACGCCACTAAGGAAGCGTCTACTACGACACGACAGAAAGATAAAGCTTATCTTTCTGTTGTTGTTCAATAATGCGCGCACTGGCTTGTTCTCGAATTTGATCTAAATTCGTAGTAGACGCTAGATTCAACTCCAAAAGAAAAAGCAAACATGATTATGCAGTGGGTGATCTAGTAAACGTAAAAAGAGAGGTTCCTAGCGACGGAAAATCTAAAAAGCTAGTTAATAAACATCAGGGTCCTTACCGCGTAACCAAACTGCTACCTAATGACAGACTTAAAATCGAAGACACGCCATTGACACGCAAGCCTAGTCGGCCTCTTACTCGTACAACAATATTGTTGCAATAGATAAACTTAAACCTTGGTTAGTTTTTAATAAAAATTATGATTACTCCGAAAATTCTGATGATGATGGCGTTATATCTCAAAATGATGATCAGAAATTTAATAGCTATTAAAAGCGTAATTTTGTTTCTCTTGTTGGACTAACAATATGTACTTTGTACTCAGTACTAGATACATAAATCATATCACTACAGGTATTCATAAAAGCAGGGAAAAACTATTTGAACTTTATGGCTTAAAGCAACATACGAATAATACAAGTTTTCAAAAGTATGTTGCAAAATATTCAAAAACTTTTAAAAAAGTGTGTGCAAAATAGCCAAAGCTCTTTATATTAGCAATAAAATAAAATCAGCAGGTGATAAAATAAAAATTACCTGGCAAATAATAAATAATGAAACAGGTAGAAAAAAAACAGCGAAATATTGAATTTAATTTACAGACTGCACATGGCACTATTAAGATGTAGAAATTGCTCAGGAATTTAAAAACTGTTTGCTAATATACTACTGAAGCTTTAAATTCCTCACCAGCGCTTTCTGCTGCCTTACTTAGACAGAATGTGATGGCATGCTCTTTGGAGTTTAGGTTTGAGCATACAAACCCCCAGGCTGTTATAAAAGCTTTTAAAGATCTTAAAATTAAATCAACAGAGGATCTCTGGGGAATGTCTGTAAAAGTCTGTAGATCTATTATCGAAACCATTGCGCCCTATTTAGCTTTCATATTTAACACCAGTGTAGAACAAGGAGTCTTTCCGGATCTCATGAAACACAGTGAAGTAGTTCCATTGTTCAAATCCGGTGATAGTAAAGAACCCAACAATTATAGGCCTCTATCAATTCTACCAGTTCTCAGTAAGGTTTTTGAAAAGTAAATGCTCAATCAAATGTTACGTCACTTTAATAAAAGTTCCATCTTTCATGAACAACAGTACGGTTTCACCAAAGGGCGTTGTACCATTGACGCCGGTGTCACCCTAATACAGAACATTTTTAATGCCTGGGAAGAAGCACAAGATGCCATTGGAATATTTTGCGACCTCTCGAAGGCGTTCGATTGCGTAGACCATGAGATAATTCTGCTGAAACTGGAGCACTATGGGATTAGGAATACAACTCTTGATTTAGTAAGATCATACCTGAAAGATAGAAAGGTTAAAGTTCAAGTAAACGGCGTAAATTTATTGGGGTCTGAAATGGCAATGGGCGTTCCTCAAGGTTCGATATTGTTTCCATTCCCCTTTTTAGTTTACATTAATGATTTACCCCAATTACTTCAAAATCAACCGAATATGGTGTTATTTGCAGATGACACATCATTGATCTTTAAAATCAATCGACGGTCACAAAATCTTGACGACGTGAATAGCTCTATTTTAATTTGGTACTAAATTAAAACAAATGCATTAGATATAAATTACCTAATGTTAAGAGTAGCGAATGTGACATCATATTGAACGGAGAAAAACTGGAATTTATTAATCAAACAGTTTTCCTGGGAATCACGTTAGACGAGAAATTACAATGGGGAACTCACATAACATCACTTGCGGGGCGGCTAAGCTCAGCCGCTTATGCTGTTAGAAAGATAAGACAGTTAACAGACGTAGAAACCGCGCGACTGGTCTATTTTAGTTACTTCCACAGCATTATGTCGTATGGCATTTTACTGTGGGGTCAGGCTGCTGACATTGAATCCATCTTGGTTTTGCAAAAGAGAGCTGTCAGAGCCATTTATAATTTACGTCACCGCGAATCTCTCAGGGAACTATTTAAAAGGATTAATATTATGACGGTATTTTGCCAATTCATTTATAAAAATATTATGTATGTATGTCAAATTATCTAAAGTACATACATCTTTTATGGGGTACTGTGTTAAATGTTACAACAAAATACCTTGTGATATATTGCAATTAAATGAAAGAAAATTTTAAACTCATATTAAAAGTACACTTTGTAAACAAGTATTTTACAAATTAGAGGATTATATCCAAGACAAGAATGTTTGGAAACATGCTGGTCCTGCTCCATAGGATAATTTAGAATCAAGACAAAATCAAACTATTAAATTTAATTGTATTATTTATTTTTTATTATATGACATTGATTTTACATTCTGTGACCAATTCCTCGCACACTGACTTATTAATTGTAAAATTTTAGGAAAATCGTCTCCTTTTACAATGTTTGTAAATATGTGAGCACCGTGTATCTATCACATAATTAGTTTATCTGTTGTTGCTTCATTTTTAATTCTTAATTCTTTTTACCTATTGTGGTATAATAATTTTATTCTAGGTGCATCGTCCTCACATATAATTATATAACTAATGTACTTATACAAAATATTGTAAAACATTTTAAAAGAGTAACGGTGGAGTTTCTTGCCCATTCTTCTCCATGCGAAAACTACCTTTTCGAAGAGGAGACTAGAATCAATTTAATTTTTTTGTAAATTTTTGACGTTCAAAAGTGCCTTTTAAGGGCCTATTTGAAATAAATGAATTGACTTTAATAGAATAAAAAGTTACTTATCTGTTAACCTTAGCTAGGTACATGTTTGGTTAAACCAAATATTATAACGCGAAAAAAAATGTATTAAGGTATCTACATTATGATGCCTAGATTATGATACCCAGATTTAGACACCTAGATTAGGATACCTAGGTTAAGATACTTAGTTTAAGATGTCTTAGTGTAAGATAGGTATATGCCTTAGTAAAAATTGATCATTTAAGTACCTTTCAATTGTTGATTACTAAACTGCATAGGTTAATGTACCTGCAAGTACGTATGTGTGATAAAATAATGAATAGCAAAATTATTAATTAAGTATACATAATTGTTAACTTTTCTTTTGAGCTATTTTGTTCTTACACATATTTTTTTTTTTTTATAATTTAGGCAAATGACATAGGGACTTACTTAACTTACCAGTAACTTAAAGCGAAGGGACTCGCTAAAACTGCAGGATGACCGAGCTGTTAGGAATCAGTTAGGAATTGTTATAGTAGGTCATATATTTAATTTTATAAGTGTTAGAAATAATTTTAGAAGTATTTTTTTGAGTATAATTTTAGAATTGTATTCTATTCACGGCTTACAAAATAGTTAAATGTATTACCTAAGTAGTTTTTTTATTGAGTTTTGTTTTCATCCTGGCAACACTGACTCGCTCGCCGCCCGGTTGCGCGCGGTCACTAAGGGAGGAGTCAGCCTTGTTGCGAAAGCAGTGTGATATAGACGAAGAAACAAGTCATAGTTTAACGAGAGCATAAATCCAAAATTGTGGTATAACTGCGGTTTTAAAAATAAGGTATGTACACCGTGTTAATGACAAGTAATTAATGTTAACAACTAATGATATTAGTGTTAAGATTATTCTTTATTTTCAACAAAAATAAATGCCCGAGAATCAATTTGGAGTTTCCTTTCAGGAGGATCGTCTACTTTTACAATGTTTGTAAATATGTGAGCACCATGTATCTATCACATAATTAGTTTATCTGTTGTTGCTTCATTTTTAATTCTTAATTCTTTTTACCTATTGTGGTATAATAATTTTATTCTAGGTGCATCGTCCTCACATATAATTATATAACTAATGTACTTATACAAAATATTGTAAAACATTTTAAAAGAGTAACGGTGGAGTTTCTTGCCCATTCTTCTCGATCCATACGAAAACTACCTTTTGGAAGGGGCAACTAGAATCAATTAATTTTTTTTGTAAATTTTTGACGTTCAAAAGTGCCTTATACGGGCCTATTTGAAATAAATGATTTGACTTTGACTTTGACTTTGACTTCCTCGGCTTGAGAGGGATGCTGCTGCCCATAATATAGACATAGCGTAATCCCAGTATCTTTCCTAATCAGGAACTACACATGGAACACAAAACGTTCTGAATGTGTTACGTTTTTACCGACGTACCATCGAAGAAGTTCATATCTATAGGTACACCGTAAGGACTATTTCTGCTTGCAGCGCTCGGACGCTATAGAACCGGGGCGGTAACAAATGTGGTCATCGTGTTCATGGGGTTTTGTTTTCAAACTGCATAGATATGAAGTTCTTCCATAGTACACAACACCTAGTGTTGCCAGTAATATAGGTGCCTAATCACATTGAAATACTGACTGAGTAGGTATTTGATATTCAACTGTTTATTTGTATTCGTCTGAGATTGTTCTTACTCATTATGAAATGAAATGAAATGAAATTGTTTATTCTGTAAATAGGATATTGCAATCACTTTTACACGTCATATTAAAAAAAAAGAAGAAAATGCTAGATGAGTTCGGCGTTTCCTATCTGACTACTCTGAGAAGAAAGACCGAAACAAACTCAGAGGTCACAGTCTCTTTTAAAGTCCAGACATAATCTTGGTCAGGCCATATGAGGACCATGTAGATTAGTGTCTGAAATGGTCTTTTGAGGAAAGAACCACACAGATTTGAGTGGACCTGTCCAGTCAGTGCAAGCATTTGTCAGTAATCGTAGAGCTCAACTCAGAACTTAAGGAGCTCAACTCGACGAACAATACCAAAGAAAGGACATTTGGATAGGTCGCATAAAGTACTCAAACTGCCAGACCATCATTTAAACTAACTGAGAAAGAAAAAATTAAAGAAAGAGGAAAAACAATAAAAATAAAATATCCACATAGTCCTCACATTCACAATAATTAAAACAATATAATACTTTACAAAGTAATCATGTTATTTTCTATATAATTTTCAACAATGTCAATATGTATATATTTTAATTATACTCGTAAAGAGAGATTCGTTTGAATATTGAAAGACAAATGCGAAAGTTACTGTCTGTCCGTCTATTACCGTGTCAAATACCCATTTGGCACCTGTGTGCCAAACATCGAAATCCGTTCAGCCGTTAAGACATGAAAAGGTAATAGACGAACAGACAGTAACTTTCGCATTTATAATATTAGTATGGAAATATAATATAATGTGTAGTGTTATGGACGCCTGCGACAATGACAACGGGACTTGGTTTGATACAGCGGAGACTTCGATGGTATATTGTTGAGATGGTTTGATTGATCCGTCCGTTTAGGTATGTTTTTTTTTTAATGCATTGTGAATCTTTAGAATTAAACTGTGGCCGGTGCAACCTTGAAGGCTCACCAGTTATGCGATTCTCTTTTTAATTTCGAAATTTAGAAACTGCTTATTACGGTTTGCCTATTTAAAAATACCGGCCATGTGCGAGTTGGACTCGCAAACAAAGGGTTCCGTACCAAATATTGCCTAATATACGGACAATATTTGGCAAATAAATGAAAATGCTAAACGAAGAATATTATTATTTTTCATATTTTTTTAAAATCACAAAGATATATTTGTATTTTTCATAATGATGCTATGAATTACAAAGTTATTTTTTCAGTTGCAGAAAATCACCCATATTTAAATAAAATACCTTACGAATTTTAGTATTTGTTGAATATACACAGTATATGTACAGTATAAGTAGTACAGACGCCAGCATGTCAACCTACCCGAAACTGTCAAAATTTCCCAATCAACTTTGAACCTTATGTTTTAATGATAAAGTTGAAAACCTATTAATGAAATTTGACAGATTGTAGTAGGTGGATGTACTGGCGTCTGTACATGTTGTTCAGAAGTTTCAAATTCCTAACTTGTTTGGTTGTTGAGATAGACCTCGTACAAAAATGGCCTAAAAGTTACAACTTTAACGCCACCTATTTCTTCATTTTTAAAGATTAAAATAAAATTTAAAAACCTTATTTTTTTTTATTTGTTTTATAGCGGCAATAGAAATATATAACGTACGGAACCCTTCGTGTGCGGTCTGTGTAGTCAGATAAATTATTTGTTAAATAAATTGACACCTTATGTCAATTTGCCGTGTTCATGACATTTCATACAACTGTCAAAGACTGAAAATTGTGATTTGAATATACGGACAAGTTGGTAATCGATTTGCTGACAATATATTTTCCTTACTTTTTTTTTAAATTAGTCTTGGACACTTTTCTATGCGTTAAAAGAAAAACTAATCTCAATACTGAAGACGTATAAAATCCAAACGCGCCAATATTTTCCACCAACTAGCCGTACTTTGGCTAGGTAATCTAAGGCTCCGCCGCATACAGGGTGTTCAGTGAAGCGCACAAATCTAGTGGAACATAAAATCCAGAAGTCGAATCGATAGTGTCGCGTCGAGCGATGTAAAAAGTATACTAATATATAATCCAGAAAGCACTGAATCATCTACCGTATAATACAAATATTTCCTAATAACAAAGTCGGGAGATGTCGTGGGACACCCGGTTGAAACGAAGCTCCTTTCGCTGTATAAAACGTAATGCGTCGGGGATGTTTGCAGATAATATTGATGGTTTTGCCGCCATTATTAGGAACAGATGTGCATCCCTGATGACTCGTGTTCGCGGCAGCACCAACAGTATTCTCAGTGTATTCGCAGATCGGTGGGATTCCCCGATGTTGCGGAGGTGGAGGCGCCTCCACGCTGAAATACAATTGTATATTTTTATTTGTGTATGTAACCTACTAACACTAGAAGTTAAGTAAAATTGTTACTACCCCTATGGACTCCGGTGTGAAATAAAATATTTCTATTCTATAATGTAATAATCCAGAGCCATCTAGTACGGGCTCAAGTTTCAAGTGTCAAAAGTATTTGTTTCAAAAACTCTTGAAATTAAATGAAATTGTTAATTCTGTATTCATATTTTTTTAAAATCACAAAGATATATTTGTATTTTTCATAATGATGCTATGAATTACAAAGTTATTTTTTCAGTTGCAGAAAATCACCCATATTTAAATAAAATACCTTACGAATTTTAGTATTTGTTGAATATACACAGTATATGTACAGTATAAGTAGTACAGACGCCAGCATGTCAACCTACCCGAAACTGTCAAAATTTCCCAATCAACTTTGAACCTTATGTTTTAATGATAAAGTTGAAAACCTATTAATGAAATTTGACAGATTGTAGTAGGTGGATGTACTGGCGTCTGTACATGTTGTTCAGAAGTTTCAAATTCCTAACTTGTTTGGTTGTTGAGATAGACCTCGTACAAAAATGGCCTAAAAGTTACAACTTTAACGCCACCTATTTCTTCATTTTTAAAGATTAAAATAAAATTTAAAAACCTTATTTTTTTTTATTTGTTTTATAGCGGCAATAGAAATATATAACGTACGGAACCCTTCGTGTGCGGTCTGTGTAGTCAGATAAATTATTTGTTAAATAAATTGACACCTTATGTCAATTTGCCGTGTTCATGACATTTCATACAACTGTCAAAGACTGAAAATTGTGATTTGAATATACGGACAAGTTGGTAATCGATTTGCTGACAATATATTTTCCTTACTTTTTTTTTTAAATTAGTCTTGGACACTTTTCTATGCGTTAAAAGAAAAACTAATCTCAATACTGAAGACGTATAAAATCCAAACGCGCCAATATTTTCCACCAACTAGCCGTACTTTGGCTAGGTAATCTAAGGCTCCGCCGCATACAGGGTGTTCAGTGAAGCGCACAAATCTAGTGGAACATAAAATCCAGAAGTCGAATCGATAGTGTCGCGTCGAGCGATGTAAGTCGTGTCGCCGAGTCAGTGCCACGAATTTGTTCCAATTCGGGAACTTTGTCCGATGCGACGGTTTATGTGCATCGGGGATGGGAAGAACGATTGGTTGTTTCACTTACAAGACATTTATTTCGATTAAAAGATATCCTATCTGAAGCCTATGTTTGCAATATTTTATGTAAGCTGAGACCCCATGGGTCGTTAATATGTAAAAGCTACATGTGATATTAGTTTGCAAGACTATTAAAAGATGTGCCAACTGGAATTTGGCAATGGCAGGTAACAATTTAATTTTATCTATCAGCAAACCCCTTAGTATTGCTTGTGACTGACTTTAGACAAAAATGGTAGTCACTTTCTTTTCCCTACAAAATAGGGATGTTGACAAAATTTTTTTTTGTTCGTCAGGTAGATTATTAAAAAATATAAGATAAATGTATCTTGACATCACTCCCCGGCAGATTTTATACTGACTTGTGACGTAGCGAGCCCCCACTCCCCCATGCGTTTTAACTAAACCATTTTTTTATTAAAATGATAAAGCAAAAAATACGTGTCCAATATTGTTTTATTATCTATTCTGACTGACGGACTAAATAGTTTTGTTTTTCCCCATTCAACATCCCTATTATTAAGGTTGGGTTGTTTCTGCCTACCTCAATAGAAAGAAGGCGTAAGTGTACGTATGTTTGCCAAACATACTTAAAGTGAAAATCTCACCCTGAAACTAAAACCATCTTGAAGCAAGATTAAATCAAGTTGTCTTCTACCAAATGAAATAAGACTCCTTCACCACCGCAGCCTTCAGCACAGGGTAGATCGATGGTGAGTGTCGAGAGAGCAATCCTGCCGTCCATTAACAAGAAAGGCGTTAACCCTCAGAGGGTCGATTTTGAGGTTTCAGCGCCATCGTATGTAGAAAAAAAATCTCTATCGATCTGTCTAAGTATCATATTTCTAATGTTTATACTTTTTAAAATATTTTTAACGAAAAGGTCGTTAAACACTAAAAAAGTAATAGTTTACGCTACTTAAAGTACGTTAACCATCCATACTTAACTAAAAGGTTACATGCAACCCTTAACGCCATAATTTTTTATATTTTTCGTAAGTTTTGCTTGGCAAAAAAGACGTTTTTTTGACACTACTACACTAAACAGTCGTAAAGATACTTTAATTACTTTCAAGCCAAGAAGCATTGTCGTAGTTTGCATCAATAACCTAGGCTAAAAAGGCGTCTAATAAAAATACTACACTAGAAAGACGTTAAAATCTGCTGACGACTTTTTAGCGTAGGACTCATACAATAATAATCAAGAAATACTTTTCTCAAATCTCTAAACGCCTTTAGTTACTCATTTTATGGTATAAATCCATCGCTTAAAAGACACTAAGCCACAATAATTGGCTAAAAAGACGCAATCTGCTCTCGCCTCTCGCAGGCTCTCAGGATCGCATATTAATGAAGAACAGCGGAATAAACTAAATCAAGAATACTGGAGCCTTACTTGGGAACAGAGACGACTATACATACGGCAAAGAATATCCATAGCGGTTCCAAAAAGAAAGTATACCAAAGAGCCAGTTAGAAATCCAAGAAGGTCCTTTTACACTTAAGACAGGTGACGGAAATGTGTGTGAGGTGTGTAAAGTTTTTTTTTTTAACTACACTTGGGTTTAAAAAAAAAAATGATAAAGTTTTACGATTAGTCGATAATGTCAATGATATCGACCACCGAGGCAAACACGTAAAAACACCCGCTTATGATCGACAACGACTTACCTACCACGTCGAATCTTTTCATCCATACGAACCGCACCATAGACGAGAGCATGCTCCTTTAAGACGTTACTTACCAAGTGATATTAATATCAGACACATGCACAAAGATTATTGTGAAAAAAATCCAAGTGAAGTCGTGTCATATGAGCTTTATTGTAAGCATTTAAAAAGCATGAACATTTCATTCACACGACTTGGCAATGAAGAGTGCGAGGTGTGTGAGTCGTATCACTTGCATAATAAACAGACTACGCATGATGCAATTGCCCAGTTGCTGGCAGAATGTAGCATTTGTGTACAGTACTATCAGCACCATGAGAAATATACAAAAGCAAGACAACTTTACACTGCTCATAAAGATTTGCCACAAAATGAAAAGCAAATATTTTTTACTGCTGATTTGGAAAAAGTCATTATGCTGCCCCGAATGGAAACATTTAAGTCAGTTATTTTTTGTCCGCGCCTTATTGCCTTCAATCAAACTTTTGCGCCTGTCGGAAAAATAACCAATAGTAACAAACCAGTAACTGTTATTTGGCATGATGGAATAGCGGGACGCAAACAGGATGACATAATGAGTGCGTTTTATGTCTTTTTGATTCGCAATCGCCATGTTGATAATGTGAACATTTGGCTTGATAATTGTAGTGCACAAAATAAAAACTGGTTGTTATATTCATTGCTGGTTCATATGGTGAACAGTGATTTAATTTCTACAAACAACATCACGTTGTATTACTTTGAACCTGGACATACATTTATGAGCTCAGATCAAGTGCACCATCAAGTTGAACTAGCTATGAAAAAAAAGGGGAAATTGTACTACTTTCAAGATTTTGTAGATGCTGTTTCGTCTATAAATAACAGCAAAGTAATCGTACAATCACTCTTACCAGAAAACTTTATAAACATTCCAAATTTGATATCAGATAGGCGCATTCAAAAATCCAACCCTAGAGCATATTTAAAAAACATGGTACAGGTAACATTTAAACGAAACGATTTTGACCTTTATTATAAAAATAACTTCGACAATGAATTTACTGCATTGCGTTTTATGAACGATAAATACCTGAAAAGTCCACGTATCATGAGTATTACTTATCGTTCATCACCAAAAGGTATTGACGCTGCGAGAAAATCTACCATCATAGATAAGTTAGCTGCCATAATTCCTCCACACAAACTAACATTTTGGAACAATTTACCAACAAATGATGCAGAAAATACAAATGAGACTGAAACAAATGATATTAGAGGTAGAACAAATATATTAAGTAACTAAAAGACTTCAAGTGCCATTTTTATAATTTTAAGTAATTAATAAAGAATATTATAATGTTAGACATTAAAAATGTCAAATTTTCATAATTAAGTATACGTACCTTTTTAAACTTTGTTTAATTGTTTTGAAAGATTTTGTAATTTTTTATTCAGATGTTTTATTTTTTCAAGAAAGGGTCTTATTTTAGGTTTTAATTTTTCAAGTAGTTTGTTTTTATTTTTAAGTTCTCTGAAGTTTTAATAGACGAATCTGATATATTTTATTTTTCTTTTCGAATATTCATTTCATAATTAAGTATACGTAACTTTTTAAACTTTGTTTAATTGTTTTGAAAGATATTGTAATTTTTTATTCAGATGTTTTAATTTTTCAAGAAAGGGTCTTATTTTATGTTTTAATTTTTTAAGTAGTTTGTTTTTATTATTAAGTTCTCGGAAGTTTTAATAAACGAATTTGATATATTTTGTTTTTCTTTTCGAAAATTCAGTCCTAAATCCATAACTAAAAAGTCGCTAAGATAAAAGTTTTAACATTTAACGGCCTTTAAGTGTAAAATAAAATAACAATAATGAAATAAAATATTCCTAAAAAGACACAAAATTCAAAAAACTTACCTATAAAGACACTAAAACGCTATTGTGTTATTATAGCTAAGAATTAATGCTAAATGGAAATCGGCAATACATAAGTATAAAGCCGCTAAGTAACTAAATGCCTTTTTAGCTAAGTAATTTGGAATAGTTTTTGTACACAAAAATAAAACGCTTCATTTATGTCGAAATCATAAGCTATAAAGTCGCTAAGGTGGACTTAGTGACTTTTTAGGTAAGTGTTTATTTTAAAATCACCAAATTATGCACTGCTAAAAGGAAAAAGGTGTTTTTTTTCTACTTAAAATATATTGTATTTAAACAAGGTTACCGCTATTAGTTTGTAAATTTAACAAGCTATCTTTGAACGTTTAATTTTATGTTGTACGACCTATGGTTTTTAAGTGGCATATTTTTCAAATATTTCCCGCGTTTTTCGCTCATAACTCAAAATTTGATTATGTGGCTTTGCGCCCTTTAAGTTAACGGACGGCAGAATCACTGTCGTGTCGCGTGTCAGTGCTTGGATTTGTCGCGCTAATGCGGAAGCTATGGGCGATGGAATGTTTTAAGTGAGATCTTCGATATTCCACTGCCTTTTCACTCACAAATCAAAGCATTCCACTGTTTGTTAGTTGTGCTTGTGTATCTCTCGCATATCGTTACTTCCAACTGCCTTCGTAGTATTTGCTCAGCTAAGTACTGGACACGGGAGTTCCCAAGTTACTTTGCGATACTTTAGTTTTTCGCCTTTCACATGCAATCTTTTGTTTATACCTTGTCTTCCTGTATTTTAATTTAATATTTGGAACGAAGTTCACTATCGCACGTTATATTCTGCTGCACACTTGGCGAATGAGAGCTAGACCGAAAAAAGTGTAACACTTTTCGGTCTAAAATTAAAAATTCAAAATTCATTTATTCAAACTAGGCTGAAAATCAGTACTTTTAGAACGTCAAAATTACATAAGACAGTCCCCCAAAACGCCCACCCTTCACCACTTCCTAGTGCTTTAGCTGGGAAGAAGAAGTGGCACAACAAACTCCCCAGCAGCACAGCTGTCTGTTCAGTTAGAAAAAAATGATTCTATATATTATAATAGTATGCAAAATTATATTTACATTACACAACACAAAACATAATTTAAATTATAAAATTAATAGCCATATGACAGCTAGCACACGCCAATATACCAACCAAAAATATCGAGAACTATACTCAAGCAGAAATAAAAATAACTAAACGAAAACAATATCTAAATAAAAGCCTCCAGGCATAAAGGGCGTGCCCGCTTACATAATAGCTGTAACTAGAAGTTATAATTGATAAACAAGGACCATCGAGGTAAACTAAAAAAATATCGAGGTCGCTAGCTAACCACATATTGCAATACGATTCATAAAAAAAATATGTTGTAATGAGTAGATTATGTCGACAATAAATTAAAATAAAATAACTTGATTTGGTCTACCTCTCATTCGCCAAATATTCAAAAGCAAATGGAACTTCATTCCAACCGGGTGTCTCACGACACCTCTCGTTTTTAACTTTTTAAGACGGCTTACTGACTTAACATTCGACGAGGTATAGTACTAATAATACACCCGTCGTTCCTCACAAACCCGTTGGTCTCGGTTGTCATTCGTAGATCTTTGACAGTTGTTGTGGATGTCATATAGGCAGTCGCTACATGTAAAATACTGGTATTCAGGTGCATCTGGTTAGACTGGAAGCTGACCCCAACATAGTTGGGAAAAGGCAGGCAGCTGATGACTAATAATACACAACTATATACTTTTGACTTCTATACCGTAGGCATTAAAAGGAAAAAGTGGTTTTAATACCAACTGTTTACTGCAGCTGCCATTTGTCATGCCGCCAACGCAATAGAAGTCAAAATCGGTTAAACGGGCTGTAAAAAAGGTTTATTTAAATGTCTAATCTTATTTCAAATAGAGTATAGATTGCTAATTAATTACAACTCCACAAACGAATACAAGAATATTGATAAAGCTATAGAAATATAGTTTTGCTTACCTACTCAAAGTTAATAAGTTAGTAAAGTAATTTAGTTTATTTTAAGTTATTGTTATGTTTTATAATGAATAGTTAAATTTAACTGAAATGAGTCTTGAAATAATGATCTAATATACCCTTAATAAATTAGAACAGTCCCCAACAAATACAAACTGGTGCTTCCAATAGAATTTTCCTCAAAAATACCCTTTCATACGTTGGCACTACTCGGAAGCCGCGTTAGATAGTAATTGGTTGCCGGGAGCGCGGCGGTACGTTCACCAATTTGACAGCCGCAAATACGTGGTTGGAGTCAAACTAACCGGTTTTCGATGTGTTACAGTCATCTTCTGGTGAATATTCCTGGATAGAATATGTTTCAATCAATCAAATTAATCAATCAAATAATTTATTTGCGTAAAACATGGTATACAATGGTGTTAGGCATAGGTCAGAGTGGCACAAACATGTTTAGCTAAGGTAAAACATAGCATGCAAAAATTTAATGTTACAGGGTAATTATAATTAAGTACATAAATGTTAGCTAGAATATAATGTCAATATTTTTTATCCATAAATTCTTTCAAACTATAAAAGCTACATTCATTCATTTAGCCATTTGTATAATTTGTTTTTAAACAATCTTACATTTAATCGTTTGTGATTGTTTGGTATGTTATTATAAGTACGCACACACATTGCTAGACAGCTTTTATTATATTTGGTTAGCTTTGGTAAACCATTTAACACCAGTCCATAAGGATCACGTCTGCTCCGAGGACATACATCGCTTGCTGTCTTGAATAATTGTTTATCTGTTATTGTTTTCTTCCAACCCAGGTGTTCCTTAAGTAAAAGTGGGTGTTAAATTTCATACATTTTCTATTACGGATCAAAAACCTAATTTTTACAATATTTAAGACAACTAATTAAATAAAGTAGTTACTAAAATAAATGACTAATAAATTAATTATACAAACAAAAGGACACTTAGGCATTGAAGTGTACTCGTCCGCATCGCTGTCGCCCGGAGACGTTAATTTATGTTTTCTTCAATTTCGATTGTTGACTTGCTCATTTCAAACACGTCAGTAAAATTCTGTATAATTATATTAGCTTGATACTTGAATTAGTGTCACAAACTCCAAAACTAAACCAAAAAAGCGTGGCATAGATTGAAATGGCACCATAATACTGAATTGTTTTTCCTAGTGGAAAATAGGAGACATGAAACAGATTTCGGCCTTGCTATTTTTAATAAAAGCAACATTCAGTTTAAAAAGCATCAACAAAGCCAGTACTATATAGCCAGAATTAGTACACGTCAGATTTTCCATAAACCTCTGGTTTAAGATAAGAAAAAAAATCTTAAACCTGGTCCATCTTTTATAAGAAACAAAGAAATCAAAAAACCTGAAAGCTACAGTCCTCGAGACAGTAAATATTCCAATCTGAGGCAGACGCTCGACGCACGCACATTTATTAGGATATTGACAAAACCGAATATCTTGAGACGTGATCAGAAATATACAGGCTGTATTTCTGACTTTGGACGTGCTTCGACAGAGCATTAGAGATAAGCATAAGACATGTATCACCTATAACCATAATCTGAAGATTTCGTAGTCGATAGCCCTAGGGCTGTTATAGTCAAATCGCTCCTCACGAATTACGGTAGTAACGTTTTTATTCTCAATTGGGCTTTAAACTATCTCGTAAATGTAAGGTTAACGTATTTTGAATGATATCAGCATTCATGGATGGATCTGATCTGGTATTTTATTTCATTATAATATCAAAGCGACAGTCTAAACTGCGATGAAGGTAGGGCCTTTAAGAATGATGTTTAAAAACCAAGAACTGTTGTCCATTTCCGTTAAAAATATATTTATAGCCGACTTCAAAAAAAGAAAGAGGTTCTCAGTTCGTCAGTTTTTTTTTAATGTCTTATGATCTTCGATTACTCGAAGACGGCTGGACTGACTTGGAAAATTCTTTTTTTGTTTGAAAGGGTGTACATACTTCCTTAGTGGTCCCATGTAAATTGTATTAACTTTGCTTGGGTAGTTTTTGAGTTAGCTTCATTAATACATATTTTTTCCACTTAGTGTATGTTGATGATGTAATAATAACTTCCTGTCTGTTATTACACTACTACTGTTATTTATATAGCAAGTAGTGAGTATCACAACTAAAAAGTGAAAAATATAAACTTTCTAACGAAACAAAGCCGACTTCCAAAAGAAACACACTACAAAGTGAAAAATTACTTTAATTTCGGAAGTCGGTGGCACAAAATGAAAATACAAAACCAAATGTAACAATTTTTTATTCAGTTAAAGTTTGAATGTTAAAATGCAGGTATCATTCGCCGTTGTCACTCCTGAAAACCGCTCCAACAAATCCCTCAATCATTCAATCAGAACTCACAAACTCTTCAACTAATAAAGCGTTCAATCCATCCCATCAGAGCATCGTGTCAACAATTTGTAGCACTAGTGTAGTGAACACTATTATGACGTCACACAGTCGATACAAATTTTATGGCTTCTGCCTCCGTTTTACAACGTACGCAGCGAGTTATACTTTCGATTACCTTCGTAAATTGTTTCTTGTAACCCTCGGGGGGAGCTGACGGATGCTGTTTCTACCATATTGGATACGTGATTTCGTATTTGCGTATTTTTTGGTATTATATTTGGGTTGTGAATAATCATTCAGCTATTTCAATTTCGGTTGCTGCTAAACCCATATGTTTTTATTTGTCAAAATAATATTGCGTGGTGCGTCGTAATAGTCTTTTTTATGTGTGCGTCACAATCCTTTCAAAAGGTCATGCTTTGACAATAGTATTTTTTCGGCAACAATACAAAAATCACAGTATTGGACACCAACAGTGCCTATGCTATGAACTGAATAAACAAACTTACTCTCGGCAAAGTTTTTTAGTAGAAAATACATGAGAGTTTCATCGAAGGGTGCAACTTCGGGTTTATAACCAGAACTGGACAGTTCTGGGCCACTCGTGTCCACCACTTGTGATGCGAGCTACACAGCTACTAGTAGCTATCGAGAGTAAAATTTGTGCGGAAGCCTTAATTGATTGATCAATTACAGTACCGGGCGTTAATATTGCAAATTGAGTTCTAGAAGAGATTGTCACATAGCTATGAGTGACAAACGACGCTCTCAAAACCCGCGTCTTTTCTTAAACGGCCGTGTAAAGAAAGAAAGAAAATACATTAATTTATTATTCTTCTTCTTCTTCTTCACTTCGCTCTTGACAGGTGAGCGGTCGTGGTCACTGTGAAGTGTGTCCAATCGCAGGTGTAGTCAAAGTTCACCTGAGGATCTCTCTTCATCTAGTTCTGTTAGTTACTTTTGATAGTCTGGTCCATTCATTAACAGGGCCTCCAACTGCGGGTTTAATTTGGTCGGTCCACCTCCTCGATGACCTCTGGCTTGACCTATTACCCTCTACTCTGCCCTGCAGCACTAGACGTTCTATGGTGTCTATATTCCGTCTCTAGACATAACTAAAGAACTTCAGAATTCAAGACTGTACTAGTGCACATTTATTTATTTAGCACAGACTAAAAATCAAACAAGTGTACTGGTAGATACTTATTCAATAAAAAAAAAAAAAAAAAAAAATATGTTTATTGTGTCTCAAAACGTTTACATTTTCAAATGTGATTGAAACAGCCCCAGTAAGTAATTATTAACACTTGTGTTGGGGTTGCTTCGCTCTTTTCCTTAGTTGGTACTTTACAATATTAAGACCACAGAACAAGTAAATGTTGACTTTATAAAGTTTAAACTTAAAAACTAATCTTTGAAAAAGATAAATACTTAAAAGAATTTAACAGCTCTGTACGGTGTGTACTGTAGAATTGTGTGAAAGTGGGTATGTGTATGAAATGAAAATGAAATGAAAAAATGAAAATGAAAAATGTTTATTTGTTTTACAAGTAAATTTAACAACTAGTGATTGGAGCCTCCTTTTAAGCAAAAAAGCCTGTGTTAGGAGACTCCGCTCTTCCAAAACTTAAAATATTAACATAAAATTACTTGTTTTAAGTGTTATAAAAACAGGCGATTTAAAATAAAAAGAGAAAATTAAAACTAGACAAGAAACATGCAAATGTGTGAGTGAGAGTAGGGGTGTGTGAATGTGAGTATGAGGGTGTGTGAATGTGACTATGACTATGAAGGTGTGTAAATGTGAAAATGGGGGTGTGTGAGTGTGAATACTAAGGTGTGTTACTGTGAGTACAAAGGTGTGTAAATGTGTATTTGAATGTTGAATGTGAGCATCTGTGTGTATGAAAGTTAAGTGATAGTGTGAGGTTTTGTTAAATTTAATGTAAAAATACTGAGTGAGTGTAAGTGGCAATGAATGAATCAGACTGTATACGACAAATACGAAGGATGAGAGCATTAAGTGTAAGGTTTTATTTTATTCCAGTAGCTTCTCCGTGTCATCATAAGTAAGTGGTTTTATCCAATTAGTTACTGTTTTTTTAATGTCAGTTAATTGTTTATTGTATATGTAGATCTCTTTGTTTACTCGATTGTAAAGCTGAGCTGAGCGTTTGTCGTATTGAATACGGGCGAGCTTGGTTTTAGTTTTAGGAACTACAACTATGATATCCTTTCTTCTTTTCAAGGTTAAGCTGGGATCAAAATTAAGAGTTTTATGTTTCCTGAGAATAGTTCTAATTATATATAGTTTGCGAACAGAGTGTAAATTACTTAATTGATAAAGACTTTGTGTAGGGTACCTTAGGTTTTTGAAGTACATTAATTTTATTAGAGCCCGTTGTCCCCGTTCCAGGTCTATGAATTTAGTCTTAGCCGCCCCACCCCAAATGGGGATGCAATATACTAAAACAGACTGGACTATAGCTATGTATATTTCATTGAGTAGATTTCTGGGTTTATTTGTGTTAGCGGTTACTTTTTTTGGCACGATATGCCTTAAATTTTTGAAAATCCAACTCAGTTTTCTAATTCTGTTGGTAACTTGTTCCAGATGGGAGTACCAAGATAATCTTTGGTCAACAACAATACCAAGATATTTGGTTTGAGAGACTTTGACTAATGTTGGACATAGGCAGTTAATTGGATTGTCACACTCGTGTACCTTTATAATAAAGTCGGGGTTTGGTTGTGTCCTGTGTGATATGCTAAAACATATGTAATTTGTTTTAGCTGTGTTAAGTGTAAGTAAGTTATTTGAGAGCCATTTAGCAATTTGAGTCATACCAGCTTCAGCACTTCTAGCAACATCATCCCAAGACTTCCCAGAAAACACCACTGCAGTATCGTCAGCGTAGGAAAAAACTCTAGCGTTATTTATTTTAAGGTTGCAGAGGTCATTAATATAAAGTAGGAATAATGTAGGGCCTAGCACACTTCCTTGAGGCACACCGAAAGTGACTTTTGCATCGTTACTAACGTATTCTCCTACCTTAACTCTTTGTTTCCGGTTCGAGAGGTAGTCGGAAAACAATTTAAGTGGAATTCCTCTTATACCTGACGCTTCTAATTTGTTCATGAGGACAGGAACAGAGACGGTGTCAAACGCTTTTTTTAGGTCCAGAAAAACAGTCAGACATTTGTTACCACTATCCAGATTACCAGCCACTAGGGAGCTAAGAGCAGTAACTGCATCCTCGGTTGATAATCCCGGCCTGAATCCAAATTGCGAGCTGCTTAAGATGTTAAATTTGTGTAGAAATTTTAAGAGCCTCTTGTTTATAAGCTTTTCAATAATTTTCGATATGGCTGGCAAGATGGATATAGGTCTGTAATTGTTGACATCGTCTCTGTCCCCACCCTTGTGAACAGGGTATGAGTGTGGGTTTGTTTATGACTGTGAGTTTATGTTTGAGTGTGGGTTTGTATGTGAGTGGGTTTGTATGTGAGTGGGTATGGGTTTGTGTGTATTTTAGTGTGATTGTGTGTGAGTTTGTGTTTGCTGATAGTGCCATAATAATGTAAGTTAAAATTACCGCTACGTTATCACAAGGCGTACAATTATGATAATGAATATAAATATTCATGTAAGTCTGACTAGTATATGCTCTGTTTCATCATATGTTAGCGGTTTTAGCCATTCGGAAATCATTATTTTGCATTTATGCAAGATCTCGTGGTGGAACTTTAGTTTGGCGTTAATTTTATTGTATATGTAAGCCGATTGGCATACATATTGTCGCCTTGCTAAAGCCGTACGTACCCGTTGAGAGCAAGCCACAGTATCCTGTCGTCTCCTGGCCTGGTTTTGCGGGTTAGCTGGAATATGTTTGTGTAAGTGTAGGATGATGTTTAAAAGATATAGTTTCCTGACTGATAAAAGGCCACTCATTCTATAAAGTTCGACTGTGGGAAATCTATATTGTTTGAAATAGATTACTTTTAATAGTGATCTTTGGGCTCTTTCTAACTCTAGAAATTTAGTTTTTGTGGCTCCTCCCCAAACAGGTAAGCAGTACGTGATTACGGACTGCGCGAGTGCTATGTAGATGTTGTTTAGTGTCCTATGAGGCATCACATGTCGTAGATTTTTAAAAATCCATATAAATTTTCGAACCCGTGACATAATAACCTCGACATGCGAGTGCCACGATAGACGCTCGTCGACTATTACTCCAAGGTATCTTGTATGTGGTAGTTGTTTGATGGGTTTACAGCCACAGTTCTGCCCCAAGCTGTTTGCACACGTATGGATAGAGATATTGAAGTTAGTGCAAGGTTTAGACCTTGCACTTGGAGAGAAGCAAATGTAATTCGTTTTAGCAATATTAAGGGTTAGCAAATTTGCTTTTAGCCATTTATCTATGACAACTAACCCCAGTTCAGCCTTATAGCGTACCGCTTCCCAAGTGTCGCCAAAATAGACAATAGCCGTGTCATCGGCATATGAGAAAATTTTTCCGCCACTGCTTCGTAGGTTACAGAGTTCATTGATATACACTAGAAATAGTGTCGGGCCGAGCACGGAGCCCTGCGGAACGCCGAAAACCACGCTTTCTTCATTGCTATATGATTTACCAACCTTTACCCTTTGTTTCCTACCCTGGAGGTAGCTGTCAAAAAGAGAGAGAGCCTTGCCTCTAATCCCTATAGCTTCAAGCCTCTGCACAAGGATGGAAACAGAAACGGTGTCAAAAGCCTTTTTCAGGTCTAGAAACACGGTAACGCATTTATTTCCTTTGTCTACTATATCTGTAATTTCAGACGTTAATGCTATAACCGCTTTTATTCAATACTTAATAATACCAACCTATTATTGTCCCACTGCAGGGCAAAGGCCTCTTCTCATACAGGCACCAACATTGATCACCACGCTTGCTCAAGAAGGGTTGGCGATTTCAGACTTATATTAACTATATAAGTCCAGGTTTCCTCACAATATGTTTTCCTTTAACCGAAGTTAGTAATGTTCACGATAAACTCAGAAAGTACATATGAATTGAAAAAGACACATTGCTACTTGCCCGGATTTGAACCCACAACCTCATGCATGAGAGGAAAGGACATAACCACTGGGCTATCACGACTTTCTATACTTAATAGATAAAAATTCTCGCAACGTGACGAACTTAACTCAAGTTCCTGCTTTATATAGAACGACTGTTGTTTCCGAAGACCAGTTGAAGAGCGCTTATTAATGAGCGCGGAATAATTACAAAGATCGTTATCAGAGAACTTTTGCGGCAGCTGTAGCGATACGAGAGCGAAGATGTAAGCCCTGGAGAATAACAGGTGTAGACATGACATTATATTTAATTAATTTAACTAGTATTGGTTAAAATACGGATTTCACTTATGATAAGTGTGATGAGACTTTTGTTATATTATACATTGATGCCTCCCCTGCCTCATTGGTCTAGTGGTCGCAAGCGCTACTGCTGAGCATAAGGTTCTGGGTTCGATTCCCAGGTCAGCTAAACAGTTACTGGTGTTTTCCATCTGGAATTTTTCAGTACCAACTCGACTTAAACATAACTGGCGAAATTCAAAATTCAAAATATTTTTATTTCATATAAACCTACATGGGCACTTATGAAACGTCAGAAGCTAGGTGCACGGTTCCAATTGGTTGTTTCCTCTGGAGAAGAGCCGGCAAGAAACTCCACGGTTACTCTTTTAAAAATAATGGGCTTTTACAATATTTTCAAATAACAGGTACTTATCAGAATAATGATGGTCAACAAATCTACAGTCCACTAGGCCTACAGCGTTCTCACATTCACAAAATTGAAAATAATCTATATAAAGATAAATAAATTAATAAAATGTCTATTGTTCTTAGAAATGTGGGTGTACTATAAGTACACCTTTGCCTAACCCTTCGGGGAACACTGGCCTGATGTTACGTCACATTAATGATGGGGCTATGATCACTGCGGTACCTATTATTAATATTGCGACACTAATCATTTTACGAGGTGGCACAGGATAATGAAAGTACTTTCGTGAAATGAATTTCATCATGCATCAGACTACTTTCGTTACGTAAAAATTCTGATTTAGAACTATCAGCCCCAAGCTGGCTACTGCTGGACATTTAGCTGGCTACCCCTAAGCATCTTTAAAACGACCTTATTTTTTTATTTATTTTTGGATGGAATATTATCAAATAACTTCTCCCGCTATAGGCGGAGCGGGAGGGCGTGTCAGACTCTTACTGACTAAAACCCACCCGTGTTCCTTCAGTTGCCTGTACGGGGCCACGGTATCCCTTTCGGACTTTCCCGCAACTCCGGCAGATAAACGAATATCAAAAAGTAGAATAGGTATTTCGCTAATAATAAAAACAGTAACTTTCAAATACAAAATACAAAAAAGATATTAATAAATTGTATTATCTTAAATTTCCCTTTCAATAACTTTCGTTAACGTAACCTGTGTTCGATAGCTACACAATAGGAAGATCCCTGCCGTCAGTTTTAATAAGGGACGTCGGAGCATTATTCGAATCGACGGGTGAAGTCGACGTCTGGATTTGGGTAAAAATTGCTTTTAGAACTGAAATGTGGGGACATCTTTTGTTACGTTTTTCAGGTTCAGGTACACCTAATGGCGAAGTTACGGGTTCATGGAATTTTAGAACTTTATTTAAGATTAACAATGGTGCCGATTCTCTTGTACAGTCACGAGCTTTAATTTGGGACCCACCTAAGGTTGAATATCGTGTAGCAAACTTTCGCCATTTAGAGCTATTATTTTAACGCTGTCACTGCACAAACAATAAACGTCATAATGTTTACCATCGACAACTTTACGTTTCTAGGGGCTAACGTCAACTGGAGCGAGGGCAAACGATCATTACCGATTTCCGAGTAATAATTACTTTTTGGTCCTGTGGTCCCATAAGAAAAAAGAAACAAATAAAAAAGAACAAAATTATATTGTCAATATATGATAGCTAGTCAACTAACCCGCTTATTCTTCAAACCTATATTAGTTAAAAAGTTTTGTCTCTTTCTCAAACATAAATATCAAAGTGACGGACCAAAACAACATATTTAAAACAAAATAGGTTTAAAGGCCGTTTATGATTATGGGGGCTTAGAAGATTTCAGCTAAAATATTGATTAATAAAATCTTTAGAAAAACAAAGTTTTTTATTCTTTATATTTATTAAGACATTTATGACACAAACCTCAATCTTAACACAATTATATAGAAAGCATGGTTAGCGGTGCACAAAATAAACACTTATCACCGAAGGCTACGACTAAATTAATTTAAATCTCTCCAGTAATTTTTTTATCATAAATATTCAAAACCGCGTATATCCACCTTCATTGTCAATCACAGCCTGGAGCCGGTTACGCATGGATCCAGTCAATTTGTCACATATGTCAGTACCCCTTAAACTTTCCCAGACTGTGAGGCAGTGATCCATAAGTGCTTCTCTAGTTCTTTCGTTTCTATTTGACCATTGTTGAACCATTATTAAGCCCCATAAATTTTCTATAGGATTTAAATCGGCACACTTTGCAGGCCACGGAATACGATTTAAATTTGCTCTATTATTGTCGAACCAAGTTCTAACGATTCTTGCCGTATGAATTGTTGTGTTATCTTGAACAAAGTTTATTGGAGCAACATCTTCTTGTGGATAATATATAGTTGCAATGTTGGAAGGACACTCTCGTCTAATAAATCGACATAATCTTGAGCAGTGGCCCTGGGTGGTAAATTTATTAGTTCTCCAATGCCGGCTGAACTAATCCAGCCAGACATGTTAACTGTAATGCGACCAGACGCGTTGTTAGCTATGACGTGGTCTTCCGTGTATCGCGTCCTGTCAATTCGCCACAAATGTAGTCTGCCCGTTTGGGAAGATTGAAAAGTCTTTTCATCGATGAAAGCCGTCGTCGTCCAATCAAAATTTAGATACTGACGTGCGAAAATAAGTCGAGCAGCTTTATGGGCATCCGTCAACGCAATTTTTTTTGCAGGCCGCCTGTGATGCAGTCCCATAGCTTTAAGATGCCTTCTAACTGTTGAAGGGTGGACTTCAAACGCTTCCGCAAAATGCCTCGTTGGCGTAAATCCATTCATCAGGTATTGCCTTTGCATCAAGCGGCTCTGCTCTTGTGTTATAACTTGCGGGTGATGGTTGTTTCGTCGTAAGTCAATAATATTTTCCTCGTTCCCGTGGCGTCGAACCCAGCGGCGAACTGTGTTTCTTGTCACATTTATTCGTCGCGATATCTCGTGAATGCCTACTCCTTGTTCGTGCAAATCAATAATTTGGAGCCTTATTTGGTCACGATTAGCCGCAAGCATTTTATTAATTGGTAAATTATATTTTGTGAAAATATCACATTAAACTATTTTCTTAAATGACACTGACACGACACATGTTCGTAATTAGAAAATCGTAATGATAGCTTTTTGCAACGAGGTTATCATTTCATAGGTCGATTAGATAAGACATTTTATGTCTTAACTTGACATTCAACATTTCAACCTTAAAGCAAAGTTTCAAAGTTTCGACCTTATTGCATTATGATTGACAGAAATTAATTATCGTTTGACAGGAATAAATTAAATTTTGGTGATTTTTAGTCTAGTTTATTCATATTCATATTCATTTATTGCATTTCATGTTGTTTACAGGTTGTTACATTATGATAGTTCCAAACAATGAACCCTGCTAGGGCACAGCAATGTATAGGCGACAGGTTTTAATTAATTTAACATGATATTATTATTAATTATTAATACAATTTGTTGATATACTTAGATTGATTTAAAAAATATTAATTATTTTTATACATTATGTCATTCTTACAAACTAAATAAATAAATAGATAATTTAGAGGCATTTGTGACAAGAGAATCGGCACCAATACCTTAGAAAATACCTACTTATACTCACGCCTCCTTCCCATGGGGGCAGGTAGAAACTGCAGTAAAGAAAGAAAGAAAAGAAAGAAAGAATAATATTTATTTGAACACAGTTCGTGAAACACATAATACAAAAATAAAAATAAAAATAATTATAAAGCGATAATAGTGTGCCTCAAGGCTGCGCCAAAAAGGTTCATTTCAGCATTAATGCCAGACAAATGCTGTCTGACGCTGGTTTTCTAATGAACCCTTATGGACAAAGTGACGGGGAGTACCAACAGTTTCAACATACCTAATACATACTTTTTATACCTCTAAATAAATAAATAAACTACATAACATAATATGTTATTTCCACCCAAACAAACATCAACTTTAAGTAGGTGTAAATAAAATTGATTTTAGACTGACTAGTACTGTTGAAAAAGTCATAAAAAATAATATGAAGTTGTAGCGCAAACTGAACCTTATGTGTAGGTATTACAGTTGTTTTTCCCAAAACTCGTGTTTGCTTACATGTTTGACAAACAAATTGCGAACGCAGATTAGTAATCAAAATGTGAATTAAATATGAATTAAAAACCAAAGAAAAAACAATCGGAAAACAACAGGAACTGTCCACGCAAAACCTGTACGCCACCTGCTACGAATTTACTTGCTGCTTTTGCTTTGTTTACGTTCATACGGACATACACGCACGCCGGTTGCGAGTACTTAGTGTTGCATGTATTTTTATGTGCTAGCAACATGTTGGTTCAAAACAAAAAAAAAAAAACATAAAAAAAAAAAAAAAAGACAGTACAAAGTAAAAAATTACTTTAATTTCGGAAGCCGGTGTCTTTAGATCTGTATTTTAGGTTTTTGCCACCGACTCTGCCAGCGACCGAAGTCGGTTCTAAAAAAGGACAAATATTTAAAACTAGTGTATAATGGTCGGTTTTATCGCACATGGCAATCTCTTACAGACTGACTGGAAAGACTGAATGAAAGGACCAACCCAATACCAAATTCTCCAATCTCTTCAAGTTTAAAACGTTGGTTTTTCTTTTCGTTTGTGTATTTTGATTCTTATTATTCTTTGTTGCTTAACCTCGTTCTTAACAGCCATAACTCACTTCGAATCATTTATCATTTAAACGTGAGCAAGTCCTTTGAGGAAAATCTTTCGTTTACTTTTCTTTGATATGACGAGGAAATGAGAAAACAAAAACAAACAAGGTTTTTATAAAAACGCTTTCCATTTTTACTTTTAAATCTACACTAAAGTTTCGTGCAGACTGGCGCGACGCGACACCGGTTATTGTTATACCGTGAAGTTTTCTTAAAAATTGTATTGTTCGAGTCGCGTCGCGCCGTCGCGTCGCGCTGGTCTGTACGAGCCTTAAAGCTAAGGTTTCCTAAGGTGGCGGTGGCCGCCACATAGTGTCCGCAATTTACCGTCAAATAACGACACTGTAATTAAGAAAGTAAGCTGTTGTGTTTTCCTAGAGAGCGTTTTTTGACACCAAACCTCGCTACCATAATTTTCATGACAGCCGTTACTTGGCGGCCGCCGCTCTTCTAGGAGACTATACCTTTACACATAGCCCTACAAAAATTGCGTCAACAAATCACATAGCCTAACATTCAGCAAAATTCGACAAATATCCGTTGGACACACAAAAATGTGTCCCGGCGCGATCCGAGCCGGAATCCAGATATCGAGTATTCGAATTCCGGATTCGGACCGGACAGCTGTGAGCGATCCTGAAGGGCTCTGCACACATTCCGTTTCTGGATGAGTAGGCAGTATTTTATTGATGCTATTTAGTATGATTGTGTTATACATTTTAGGGGCTCGGGAGTAATTGCTGAAATAAATTACAATCGCGCAGGGAAAGTCACGATATGACAACCGCGCGTAAAAAAAATATGTTGCTCCGACCTTATAAGGGAAAACATAAGACCATTATTTGAAAGCTCTCTTTTGAACGACGTTAAAAAAGTAAAAATTGGTCACTTTTGAATATTTTTTTCAATTTGAGTTTGTGATTTATTGTCATACCTCGAAGATAATTTTAATTGTCGTTCCAATTTATAACATGAACCTACTTGACTGTCGTTATAGACGTTACCCAAAAATGATGGTTAAACCTTTTAATCTTGTTTAGTAAAAAAAATGACTAGAAGACAATGAGTAAATCTAATCAGTTAGTCTTGAAGACGATCCTAATCAGCTTTAGAAAAAGCATCTGTCTATAGAGTTGTAAGTTTAAAATACTACGCTACACACTGTACAATTTTGTCCATCAAGTAATAAAAAGATAAATAAATAAAATAAAAGTATATAGCCTTTATTTCCTCTGTCCTTCTTAACACATAAACAAGTTCTTGATACCAATAACATTTTGTTTCCTGGTTGTTAACCCTACATTATCAATTTTCAGCTACCAGGTCAGGCTGTCGCGTGACTTAGGCCTCCTCTATTTCCCTCCACTTATTCCTGTCCAAAGCTGTTCATCGCCAACCTTTTGGCAGATCAACCTCCCACCTTCTCACCTGTCTTCCTCTACGTCTTTTCTATTCCTTGGGTATCATTCTGTGACTTTCATGGTCTATTTTTCCGTGTTTGCTCTCATCATAGGACCTTTCCATTTCCATGTTATAGTGTTCTTGTTTTTTACTCTAACGCCTGCCACTGTAATATGCAAGTACTTTAAATCAGCTTAAGCAATTACAGAATTAAAATAACATTTAATAATTATGTCCATTCCAGTAAGATGCTTTGTATGATTGTGTGATTTACAATAAATTGCTACTTATTTTCTTTTACACCTGAGCACCGAGGTAGCTGCTTTTGTGTTAGCACAAAGGTTGCTTTTTCAGGCTTCGGGCATAAAAGGTTGTTATTGAAAAGTATTTTTCATTCTTTTAATAGCAAAAGGGAAAGTTTTTCTTTCTTTATTATTTGCCCTCCTTTTTTTCTTTTTGCATTGAAGCCGTCTTTAAAATAGGTTATTAAAAACTTGCTTCATATCCGAAAAACCAGGATAAAAATTATTCAATTATTTTTGCAGTAATTTTGTGTATACTTACGCCGTAGGTTATTTGAAAGACCATTATTCTTTATATTGTTAGCGTAGCGACATACGTATCCCAACGAACATTACGCGCCTCACGCCTAAAATGCTTTTCAAATGAACCCCACATTTAAAAAAGCACCACATTTGTAGGTGTAGGGACGACGATTTTCCGACGCGTAATTTTGGTCAGGAGGGTCGTTACATTTAGAGTTCAAGAAAAATAACTAACGGAAATCAGGCTTGCTGATTAATTCTGTTTTCTTTAACAATCCGACGTGTACAACAACGTGTAGTTGTTGTACACAGGATAATGAAATCCTTTCAATAACAGATCAAATAAATTCACACCGAAAACTCACGCCCAACAACCAAGTGTATTAATCAATTCTCCTCTTTACCATACGTAGTACCAAATATTCACATTCAGAGCCGGGAGGACTCGGGAGGACATTCCGACCTTCCAAATTAGTCCCCACAACAGATTGAATTATTTTCCAAGAAATTTCGGATAGTACGTGCTTGTAATAATAGAGTCGGATAGTAATCAGATTTGCAGAATCTGAATGTTATGATGTTATTCCGTCGGCCATTTTAGGTGGACCGTTATAACCTGAATATGAATTGTTTGGAGAGAAAATTTCAATTTTCCTAAACTTCTAAAAAACGGTTTTGTGTATCAGCTTAAGCAACCGTAAATAATCATATCATCCTTTTGAATTAGATATTGTAAAACCCTGGAATATACAATGAGGTATACAGGGTTATTTCCAACATTCGTTTTCACGGAAAATATAGAATTCCCTAGCTTTTGCCCGCTGCTTATATCCTAACTCAGGTCATGGTTTATTTCATAAAACGCATTTCAATGAAATACATTTATTGCATATTTTCCCCCAACTTGTTCTTTTTTTGTTTTGTGTTCTTTCTTTGCATCATGGTTACCGTAAATAAACGTAATTTCTTTTTTTTCTTCTTTTGTTTTGTAATTGAAATCCCGTCAGCCTTTTATGAAATATACCATAACGTGAAAAGGTAACAGACAGACTTTCACATTTATTATATTAGTATGGATTTTCAACGGATCTGCAATTTATCTAACCATTAATGTTACCAATTATTTTCATTTAGAATCATTTTTTTGTTAACCAAGCAATAAATTGTTCATCCGATGCCTAAAATAGCCAATCAGTAAAATAACCTAACACTTCTGATATTATTAAATATTGATAGAAAGGGAACTCAATTAATTGGACTCGCCATCAATTCCAAGTGAAATGCAATTTTGTCAGTACCACTGCAGATTGGGATTCTAATAGGCTGACCAGACATTCTTTGTGTTTCTGGACAGTCAGATTTTTATTTCATTTACACATACCTACATATATACTTTTGTTCTTCCCATTGGGGTAGGCAAAAATTACAGAACGCCACCTGCTACGATCCTTACATACTCCTTTTGCTTCGTTTACGTTATACACGCACGCCGGTTGCGAGTACGCATCCGACCTTTCTGAAGAACATCACCAATAAGGTCAGGATATTATGACCTTCTAGGGCATCCCCTCTCGGCGTTTCCACTCACATCTACCTTGTAAATACAAATATAATACCTTTTTTTAGTCGCCTTTCATTCATAATCTCAACATGACCAAACCATCTCTATAATTTTACTTTATTTGGGAAACTAACTCATGCCAAAAACTACCTTAGGTATCCGATATTACATAGCTACCACAGAATCCAGATACAGCTACCTACCCCAGATTGCGTTACAACTAATTATTAAATGACAACAACCAGTTTAGTTATGAACATTTTTAGTGTCTTAGTTTTTAATTTATCCAACCACATGGGCATAATTTTAGATCGAGTAGTTTCACCTTAATTTGAAGATAAGTTCTTTTTCATTGAAAGATAAGAAGTAGGTACCTACTCCACCTACAATCAAGTACACAGATTAGAACGAACAAGAAAGTCGAGAGTTTAAATCCCACCAGGAACTCTCTTGGCACAAACTTAAATTACTCCTATCACAAGAATTTACTGAAATAATAATATATGAGATACAAAAAAAATACTAACAGAACCAGACCATGAAGAAAGAAAATGTTCGTAGTAATGCTTAAAAAACGAGGAAGCTAAACTCTGTATTTTCACAAATTAGTAGTCTTAAAATAATCTGCCACTTTTGTTTTTACCATGCAACCCTTATCAAAATTTTGGACGCTATATTCCTAAAAATAAGATCCTCCCTGGTCACCCCAGCTTCAACAGCTAAATTGGTTCGGTGATTGCGAGGTGGCAAGAGCCCAGATATCCACGCCATTTTATACAGCTCTTGACTTACTGTTTACTCGAAGGTAATTTTTTAAAACTAGCTTTTGACCGCGATTTTGCCCAAATAGCTATGAAAGCACGGGAAACAGATGTTTTTGCCATATTTAGGAATTGGAAAATCCCCTTTGAGTTGATTTTCTAAAAATCTATTTAGGTACATATAAAAAATACAGTACTTATTTGATGTATGCAGGTTGTGTCCAAGTTTCAGAACTGGGAACATTAACTATACTTATGGTGGTTACAGCGCAAGAAGCTTGTCTTCCATTCATGTTAAACAAGAATCATGATCTTTTAGCGGTTTAAGCTGAGCGTTTTTTTAAAAGGAAATAACTGTTATTTACTTTAAAAAGCGCCACTATTTAAACGACATAAGCTAGTAAGTTAAGATCAATAATACAATTCCAAAGACTTGCAAACCAAGCTTTATTCCCTTCCTTTACAAAACTTGACCTACGAGAAAAGTTCAACAAACTCGAATACTTACACGTGTTAAAAACTTGAGCCCCATAAATTTTAACTTTGAAATAAGACACAAAGACCCGAGCTCATTACGCGGGCTAAACTAATACTTACCAAAGGATAGCCAACGGTATTTCTCACGATTATATCAACGTTACGAATGGTGTTCAACGAAGAATTATTTCTCATAGAAGCTTAACCAAAGAGAAAAAAAAACCTATTTGAAAAAGACTACGGATTCTAGTAACAAATACGTCTGAAAGAAATCGTTCATTCAGAAAAGCGTTTCTATTTCTGCTCAGTTTAAGTCTATTTTTACTTGGCTGGTTCCGGCTTTTTGGTTTATCCTATGTAGGTATATCTTTTTAATCAGAAAAAATAATCAAAGGGAAGCTCTTATTCAGTCCTTTTCCTCAGTATTTAGATATTTAATATTGATATTATTAGTTGCCATTTTCGTGTATTCGTATAAAGCGAAATATTTTATTCAGCCTTTTGATGGATGAATGAACCACATTGAAAAGATAAACATATAGTACAAAGTAGAAATAGGTAATGGTAAGTTATAGACAAAATGACCGTTTCTGTTTGACAAAAGGTCAGAACTCAGTGCTTTGTCTAGTTTAAACGAGTTACTTCATACCGGCTGAAAATCATAACAAAAATAAATACTTTAAGGACGCAAGTACAGAGGTGGACCAGTCGACCTTTGGGTGATGCGGAGACAAACAGTGGTAGGTGCAATAACGAAAATTGTGTAATAAATATTTATTTAAATATAAGGATACATATACCTAATTATTATAAATATAAGCAAAAATATGTGCATTGCGAGAGCTGATCCAAAGTAAAAGCATGTCAAAGTTGAAAAAAAATACGAATTTCATACCGCGCCAAAACCGGTATGAGACGGTTTTTCGTTTCGTCATCAACCTTTCCAAGCTCTCGTTCTGATGATACTTAATTATTAAAAAACTACTAGCTCCCTACTGTAAGGCTCTTTGTACACACGTTTTTTCTTGCCGTGAAAAATTACAGTTCATTCGCCGTGTGTTGCACGGTCTTCACTGTTGTATGGATCACCGTTTCTGTGGCGCGAGAAACCATACAAAGGGCCCAAGAACACACCGACTCAATAAATAGTTCTTGTGATTTTTAATTAACAGTATAATCAAAGAAACCATTGTACCACTTGTAATACGATTGGTTAAATTAAACAAGGAATAACGAGCTTTAACATAAAAGCATTACCTACTTTGTAAACCAATTTACGATCTAATGCTCCAGCGGGATAATTGCGTAATATACTTACAATAGCAACCTTTAATTTTGAAAAATTTACAACATAATTAATTTTGTATTTTTTTTTGCTTTGCTTACGTTGTCGAGCTGATGAATTTTTCAAGCAGGTTTTTTTTTTTAAAGCTTTTTTTAGTCATTTCTTCCAAAATATTTCGGATTGTTATAGAAACTATTTCACGCAATTGGGGTGCAGAATTATTATCGTTAGAAAAGGAGAAGAGGAATATTTTTATTTCAGCGCTTCTATTATGTTGTGCAATAAATTATTTGATTTCGTGATGGCCCAGTGGTTAAGGCCTCGCCTCTCATGGACGAGGGTGTGTTGTTGGGTTCAAATCCGGGCAAACAGATACCAATTTGTGACTTTGTCAATTCATATTATTATGTACTTTCTGAGTTTATCTTGGACGTTACTGACATCAGTGAAGGAAAACACTGAGGAAACCTGCTATCTAATTACGCAACACATTTTCGTAAACAATTACGACATTTTTTTTTTCATTTTGACAGTTCATCAACATTTATTGCGTTATTTACGTTGTTGAGCTGATTTTTTATTCGAACTTATGAAGCAATGGATTAGCAATTTGTTCCAAAATGATTCAGATTCAATTCAATTAGGGTACCGAACTTAATAGTTAATATACCTAAGTGTGAAATCGCCAACCCGTCTTGAGCAAGCGTGGTGAACAGTGCTCGTGCCTTCTCTGTATAAGAAGAGGCCTTTGCCCTGCAGTGGGACAAAAATAGGCTGGTATTATTGTTAAAATTATTTAGTTTAAATTGCAAACAAAATATACACGTGAACCCGCAAGTTGAGCTATCAAAATTCTAGCATCTGGCTGAACGAGAAGTCGACGCCAACATTTCAGTATCATCGTATAGAAGCCACATTGCATTTTCCAATTTCCCCAAACTCCTATATGTAGAACACCTAATATCAGAAGTACTGACCTCAGGTACACTTAGGTACAGCGGTGGATGGGCAACCTGCCACGACCCACAGCTGCGGAAGGTGCAATTCTGCACATTTTAGACTAATACTTTATTACTGCAGCTAAGAAGTTTTTGATCTCTAACGCAGATATATTTTATGATATAATGTACTGCAAAAGCTCAGCGCTCTTGCGGTACCGGGGCAATGAAAGGCGTCTTTTAAATTATTATTCCTATAAGAAATAATTCAATTCCTGCTACTGTTAAATTACTACATAATTTATTATTTCTGGCTAAATGTGGGTGTACTATCGTTATAACTCTGCCTAACCCTTCGGTGAAACAAGGTTAAGGTTATATTATGTTATTCCTGTAAGTAAAACGTTAAGACCGGGGACTGTCAGCTATCCGAGCTGACTGTCTCCTTTTTTTTCCAAATCTAAATATGAATTAGTGTTTATCTCTTCTTATGGCATTCTATCTTCCCGGTATGGGAGGACAGTTAGTTCATTATTAACAGTGAAACAAAACCTCCACAGTATCTATCTGGTTATGAGAGGTTTAAAGTCAGGGTTTGAGAAAGGTATCGTTATAGTCACTATCATGAAATCAATCTGTGATTTAAAACTGCCCTTTTGGCATTAAAAGCATTGCTTTCTGTTGTTTATAGTTTTTTATTTTATGCCAATAAACGTATTTTTCTTTCTTTCTGAAACATTCAGATTGTTTTCTTTCATTCAAATGTAAACTTTAATAATATTGTTTATCCCGACTTGGCACAGAAAATGAAGGGCTATACAACATGTCCCGGAATTATAGCACAGCACCAAACACCCCAATTAGAATACCTATTATGTTATAATCTGTACCTGGTCGAGCTCGGCTCGGGTGAAAATAGAGAAAAAAAAAACCCAGATATGGGACCTAGCTAGATCGATTTTTCGCCCCCGTTAACCCTATATTGCAACTTTCATCGTAATCATTAGAGCCGGTTTAGAAAACGTGATTACAAATGTAATATACAAATATTGCTCATTTAATAGTATAGGATAGGATAATAAATACATTTTTACAATGATGTATAAAACATTGTTTATTATTAAATTAGTTATACTGATTGTGGGAGAAAATTATGGTCACATTACAAATCTTCGCACGCACTTAGGCCCGTATTACAGAACCTCACTCAAAACTCAAGCATTACTTAAAACTCGTTTAAAGCCTTTTGATTGGTTGAAACTAGTTTTAAGTAATGCTTGAGTCTTGAGTAAAGTTCTGTAATACGGGCCTTAGTCGCACACGTGTAGGTATAGCTAGCGTAGTAGGTACTTCGTCCATCTTGGTTTGTTTTGACTGTACCGCGGAAGTGTGACTGTAATTTACGTAGTTTTAATTATTTTTGGGATAAAAAATTGCCTATATTAACAATGACAGATATCGATTCACCATAACTACTTTCATAATGTGCATTAATTCAGTTACACATTGTATACCTACAGAGTTCAGCTTGGAAAAGGGCTTTATATGTACACACAGAAACTCAGATAAAAAACAAAGATAATATGATAATATTCCCATTTATTTTTACAAAACTAACCATTTGGGGCGCTGTTACATAAAATACATTTTGCTTTTAACTGAAATAGAAAACTTCATTGCATAGTGTAATAATAATAAACCCACTTTGAAAATCCAAGAACTAGACATTTTCTATTTCTATTCATAGCCCATATTTGTTTTCTATTCTGAATATTAAACTAGAAATAACGGGAAAAAAGCGGTCGTAACCGGTACAAACTGGTTTTTTCTTTCAGACCGACGCCTCTATTGTAAAAGCTGTATTCTTTGAACCTTCGAGCGTTTACATGCACGGTTGAAAACTGTTTACTAAAGGTTCATTTGGAACCGTGTACTGGTATTCAAAAAGAGTATTTTTACATTGTGGTCCGGTTTTTATTTGGACCGGGTCCGAGGGTTGAAAATGGCTGACAATTTGAATCAAATGGATGGAAGTTGTGTAAAAAATGTAATAATGACACTTTTTGTTCAACTTCCGTACAGAGAGAAAAGTTGCCTTTTGTCACAAAAAAACGTGAAGAACCATTCGCAAAAAAGTCATAAACTTTTTCAATTATTTAAGAAGAAAAGCGGGCGAGTGCTAGTCGAACTCGCACACTAGGGGACCCTTCGCGTACAATATTAATTATTGCCATTATTGAGACCGAACAAAATACGCCGAAAAAAACACTTTTCTTGTATCCCTTTAATTTTTAACATTTTTTTTATTGTTTTATTGGTGGTTATAGCAGCGATAGTAGTAAATACTCTGTGAAAATTTCAAAAAGTATGACAATACAAAACCTATGACAATTCAAAAGATACCCAGTGACAGACGGACGGACGGACTAGAGGAGCCTTATTAATAGGGTCCCGTTGGCATCTTTTGGGTACGGAACCCTAAAAACTATTATTTAAAAATATTGTCACGTTTTATAAACTGACAGATTACTATCCTAGGTGGATAGTTCCGTGGAGTTATCCGTCGCATTATACATTCCTATTAGCGCATAATGTTCTCTATAATATTTCCACGTAAAACTGCTCATTTTCTTGCTACAACTAGCTACTCATCTCTCTGTAGAAAGTACTCGTCTTATACGGAGATTGGAAAGATGCTTGCACATTTCTTGTACAAGGAAAATATTCCTTATAAAAGTCAAGCTACATTGCACCCTCTATTCTTGTAGAAAGCTGTTGTAATAAGCGTAGAAGGTTCTACAGTCTACACTTTACTCGGTTGTATAAGAAATATGAAAGCGGGTATATTGTTATGTATATATTAATGTAGTTAGTTGTAGGTAACAATGTAGCTACTCCTACATCCTATTCTACATATACTATAAATGTTAGAATTTGTATGTTTGTTACTCAATTACGCAAAAACAGCTGAATGGATTTGGATGACATTTGCTACACCGATTAACAAACAGGATACTTTTAAGCCCAGTACAACATTCCCATGGGAGATTTTCCGACATCCACAATGGGGAAGCCGTGGACAAAAACTAGTATGCAATCAATGTGATTTATTTAATGATAATATTTACTATGTAGATAATTCTAGTCACCCAATCACAACTGCAGATGTACTGATCAGAGAGCAAATCAGACAATTTCAGAAACCAGAAGCCCAAAAGTACTATCTAATCTTTTGCTACTGCAGACCTCTATATCCAAAAACAAATAAAAAGTTATTTAATTGTAATCGATCGACAGAAGCTACGAACGTTTCGATCATCATTATAAAACCAAATAAACACCTTCTATTTTTTTTTCTAAAATACCATTTCTCTATTGCAGAGGTCCAGATCACCAAGTGGGTCGGCACAGAAGCAGCTGGATGAAGCGGACCTGTTCATGGACCTCATCAAAGACGTCGCCAACGAACTGGACATCGATGTGCTGTGTCATAAGGTAACGACTTGTTCTCTCACATTTTTTGTTTTGCCTACTGAATTGTGATGACTGTAGGGACTGTTTCATCTTCATATAAATTCGTCGTGATTCGTCGCTCTCAACTGTCCAGCAAGCGATACTTGTAAGGTTGATAAACTGTAGGTACTGCCATATCTACTTAATGATTAACCAAATTCAGCCTTTTAAAAGGATCACGATTCCCTATGGTGCAGAGTATAATCCAACAGGCGCTATTTTTAACACATGTAAAAGATTTTTGAAGAAGGGCATTGGAGAGGGCTGTACTTGGAGTTTCACTATGTGATCGAATCAGAAATGAAGAGTTCCGTAAAAGAAACAAGGTAACCGACATAGTCCGACGAATTTGCCAAACTGTAGTGGTAGTGGGCAGGGCACGTTGCTCGCAGAACAAGATGGCCGATGGGGCCGAAAGGTTCTGGAGTGGTGACCGCGGATACGTAGCATTGGAAGGCCTCCCACAAGGTGGATCGTTGACCTGGTGAAGGCCGCAGGAATCCGCTGGATGCGGGCAGCACAGAACCGGTCGAAGTGGCGGTGCTTGGGGGAGGCCTATGTCCAGAAGAGGACGGACGTCTTTTGGCTGAAATGATGATGAAAAGATTTTTAGAATTTTCATAACCTAACATACAACATGACATGAATTTTCAATAGCTTGAAATAGTCGGAACAGCTTTTCTCCTGATCTAACCTGTACCCAGTTACAAATCGTTATTATCCAACTTGAAAATTGAGCCTAGAAAATCACCGTCAGCAGGCATGATAAATAATTCACAATTCAGAACCCAAGCTCTCACCTGAAATAGCACAGTTCGTGGAAAACCTATATTTGGCTCCAACACCAACATGTGATTTAGCTTTCTAAACAATGGAATGAGCTCGCTTGATGTAGAGGGAGAGATGTCAAAATATGTAAACCTTGTCGAATTCAAATCAGGGAACTTTGATTGGTGTTATTGTTTCGGTTATAGTAACTACATAAGGGTGGCTAGGTATGTACACTGTACAATCTATTTAAGTTATTGTGGATGCCTCTGGCTTTGCTCGATGTAACTTATCCATATTGTTGGACGGCTTTCTGCCATGTCAATCATTAAAGCCATCAATCGTCAAAGCTTTGTTAGCTTTGACGATTGAAACGTCTATCAGAACTTGTGTTATCCTGTCAGAGTGACTTCGTCAAGACGAATATAATTTGTGCGAACTGAACCTTTTAGGCTAGGAGAAAAAAATGCACACTGGTGACGCATTTTTCCACCGAGATCTGTATCAATTATTTTTGTTCCCCCTAAACACGCTCATACAAAACCGACAGTAACTTCAACTTCAGTACCTAAGTACTAAAAGTTGAACTGTATAAATCAAACAAAACCTACGCAGAGCAGGGGCGTTAATTTAAACTTCGGTTTACGATACACCCACTGGTTCAAGAGCTCATACAGAAATAATAGCAGAAGATTGTTTGTTCGTACAGGTGAGCTTTTAGTATGTTTTCTATAAAAAGGCATGCTGGCTGCATGCTGACGGCATGCTGTGCTTCGACCGATTCATAGTCATCTTCGTACTATTTTCATTTTGCATAATCTTAATCACCCTAAGCTGGGGGTCGAATCCACTTCTGCAATGTTGTCTGATTTTTCTTCAGTTTATAATCCATAATCCAAGTATAACAGAAGCATTCGGAATAAGCTCGGTTTTATCCAAGTTTCTAGCATAAAAAGATTAACGTGGAAAGTTATTCTGTAGGAAGGTTTGATTATTTGTCGCAAAAATACCGGTTTTGGTAAATGGTAGGTTACGTTAAGTGATGGTTGCTAGGTGTTCATTGTTTCCAAGAGTACATTTTTAAATCTACTAAAGTAATTCACAACAATGGGACTTTTATCGTTTTTCTCTGTAAATCTTGCAAAATACAAAATGGCGTTGTTTGTTAATTTTATGTACAAAGTTGTAGTGGCGGCGAGGGACTTTATATTTAATATAATATTTCGTAAGCTGGCAGAACTTCGGAGAATTAAGTTCGCTTCATATAAAATGCGAGAAGACTGCAATATTTTGCAGTCTTCTCGCATTTTATATGAAGCGAAACGCTGGTGCTATTGCACCAGCGTTGAGCTCGTAGTAAAAAGCACGATGTACATTGCAAGTTTTATTGTGAAAGTTTACATCTTTAAACAAGTTGTACTCAGGAAATAAATAAAAAAAGCTAATCTAGGTGAAACGAAGACGAGCGTTTTGGCTGTTAGTCGATTGCAGAAGATATAGACTTAAAAATGCAATGTTCTTACCCAGACAAATAACTACTGACACTCTTTTACTCTTCTTTCTCTGTGACTTGTGTGCGATCCTATGAGTGTTGATCGAAGTGAACTTTACGAAATAGGATAAAATCTATCAATCAACTCAGCCTATCACAGTCCACTGCTGGACATAAGCCACTGCTCTCCCAGGCTGCGTCACAACACCCTGTCTTCCGCATCTAGTCTGTCCCAGCCACCTTTTTGTCCCACACTACGCTTACCGATACGCGGTCTCCACTCCAGGACTCCTCTGCTCCACTGGCCATCAGTCCTTCGACAAACATGGCCAGCTACCACTTCAGATTGCTTATTCTGCAGGTTATGTCGGTAACTCCGGTTCTTTTCCGGATAACTTCATTTCTGATCTTATCCTTCAAAGAAATTTTGAGCGTAGCACGCTCCATAGCACGCTGAGCGACCTTGAATTTGTGAACCAGCCCGATTGTCAGTGACCACGAATAAAATCTATGACAAATATAATATTACACTCCAAGTAAAATATTACCTATGAACTTGTGGGCAAAGACCATAACAACATAGTTCCTTGAATACGTCCAACGGCAGCGAGGAAGACCCAAGCGTAGATGGCGGGCGAACTTGACGCTTATAAGAGGATCGGTCCATGTTGGCTCAGGATCGAGTTGAGAGGAAAAGGCAAGGGAGGCTTTTGGGTTCTAGTGGGACAATCCAGTGTCCCACTGGGCCCCAAAAGACTCCCTTTCCTTTATAATAAAAATTATAAGCTGAATTATTATTTTTGGTGACTAAAGTAAAAAAAAAGGTATATATTTTTCCTACATTAAATATTTTCTTAAGTAGATAAAGGGACAAAGTTTAAAAGAAAGTAAGTTAAAGTTATATTTACATTTAAAATGAGAATAATCCAAGAACCGTAAAACTAGTAGAAAAGAGCGAGTTTTAAATATACAAAACCGTTTTAAATTCTTTTATTTGATCAGAATATTTTATTAGTGAAACAAGTTACGGACGAAGTTTTTAACTTAATAAAGAAGTTGTTTTATTTTCTACATTATTCCTGCGAAACGAGTGCCCTCTTAGTAATTGGAGAAGTTTTAAATTGGCTTACTTACATGCCTTAGAGTATTAGTAGAGTAGAGTTAGAGTAATTATATAGGAGATGTAGGGTTTGGTGGAAAATCTTTTACGTGGTCGAGAAAGACAAGGTATTCTTCACCATTATATAATTATTTGCGATAGTAGTTAATCTTAAGTGTTGCCCACTTAGAATGCACGCACGCTAAAAGTGGCCAGCGTCGCGAACAACGTCGCGAACGTCAAATATTTCGCTGTTTTGATTAATTTGGCAATATTACTACAGGTATAAAAATATAAAATATCGCTAAATAGTGAACTAAAATATTGATTATGAAATGTAAGAATTAATGTCGTAATACTGAATATTTAGTTTTAGATGTAAAAAAAGCCCTTTTTACACCTAAAACAGTTACAACATCAAATTCAGTGATAAAATTGCAGTTCATCATTAATACGAGTATTTTAGGTCACTAGTCATTAGAAGTGGTGGCTAAGAAACATGATGTTAAAAAGTTGCATGCAATTGGAGAGGCCTATTTTTAGCTTTAGACTGCTGGCTGATGCTAACCAAAATTATTTCGTGGCAGTCGCTCCCCTTTAAAAAAAACAGTTTGCAAAATTCAATTTCCTTTCGCATGATGTTTCTACTTGTCTAAATCTGAACAAAAAAAAATAAAAATGCAGATACCATGGGCTCACTAATTCTCTGCCACCCACCTGGTTACCGCTGCAAATATCCAGAAGCCTGAAGAAAAATCAGAAGGGTCACTTTTATTTATTGCGTTTTCACGCGAGAATCTACATACTTACAAATTAACTTTAGTTTTTCCTTGCTCCTAGGAAAACAATCATATTTAACACACCATGCTCCTAAAAGAGAAAAAATCTGCCTTAATATCTGCGATTTTCGATCGAGAGGACCCGCTTCACCAACTAGTCTCACAAATAAACAGCTCCCTTAAGTTTATCGTTCACCATAAAAACGCAGTTTAAATTACAAAAACAACGTCCTGTTTGTCTGCTCATCAGTGTAACGTCTCTTTTATTGGCGAAACGAGAAGGTTTTAAATTGACTTATTATCTTTTAGAGCTGTTTTCTTTAGGAGATGGGAGATGAAACGTCGATTTACATTGTCGTACAATTTTCTGGAAATGACTTGTATTATAACGAAATTATGGTGATGAAACAAAATGGCGGTGAAACTCATCTCGGGATCAATTTGTTTGTTCGTAGTTATGTCTCATTCAATTATGTCTGCTATATTAACCGTCGGCGTTGTAGCTACAAGACCTTCAAGAGGAACTGAATTTACAGCTTATTTAAGCTCGATTCATTTTTTAATCGAATTCATGCCTTTTTTTAAGATTATTTAAATAAAATCAAGATTACTCGGCTTTTATCCCTAAGAAGTATTCACAATAAGAAAATACAGTTTATTATCCAGCCACAAGATTTTTTTCTCTAGATCAATATTATTTATTTTATTTATTTATTTATTTATTTAACAGTTTATGTACACACATATAAAGAGACAAGAAAAAGGAACAGAAAAATACGTACAAAGGTGATGCTTATTTCTAAAGAAATCTCTTCCAGCATACCTGCGATAGGAGAGTGGATAAAAAGAGATGTAGACAACGTGTGTAAGAGTAGAAGAGAAAATAAAATACATAAAATAAAAACATTTAATACTACTACTACTACTATTTAATTTACTTTAGTTATAAACGAAATAAGAATTGAGACACGCCATTTCGTTTCGTGCTCGAACATGATCAAAGAGCGCACGCGATATTCAACTTTATTACTGATGTATTAGCGTAAGCACATAGTGGAGTGGCGGGGTGCATCAGGGTGGAGCTTGCGTGGAAATTGTCTTTAGAGTGCCTGGTCTTAATGGGTTCTTCTAGTAATGTCTCTTTTTTAATATATTTCAGACTATCCCTAGGTAGACACGGTGAAAGGGAAATCAACGCGCAAACTGCTAAAAAATAATCTGCTGTTTCATACAAAAGTGCAAAACCAACACCGTCAGAATGTATGGAACAGAAGATTTTTCTTCATACCCGACGTAACATATTTTCCGGCCTGGATTACATCGTTCATACAAATGTACCCAGTAATAGTACTGGGTACATTTGTAATAGTACCACATAACTAGTATTAAAATATTTCAGCCTTGTGGTTTTCTAATGATTATATGCTGTGCAGCTTCACAACTAAATTCCAAAAAATCTCAAACCGCCTTATCGAATTTATATTCCAATTCTATTATTTCTTCATCTTACAACACTTTACTGAACTAAAAAACAAAAATAACTTTCTGTCAAAACTAACCCTCTGGGACCCAAGTTAGTGTCGATTGGTTTCAAACCCAATGATAATATTACTCTGTCCCGTTCACATGGTACATTGTACCCCAGGGAAGTCAATTCAGCTAAATCGGTTATCTAGCGGGCTGGTATTGGGCCTTTTCTGTACGTTTTGTTTCGCTTATTAAACATATATGGGTATCGGTAGTGGAGGGTTAGAAATAGTTTAGTGTTATTCGAATGAAATAGAAAAGAGATAATTTAAGGTACTTTTTATTAACTTTTATATTGTTGGTGAGAAATTCTCACCAACAATATAAAAGAGAATTGAGAATTAGCTGTTGTTCTACAACTTTTGAACGGGTTTGACGCATTTGGTGCACATCTCAACTTGTACACTATGCTCAAATGGTGAACTTAGCAACTGGTGCACTTCTCATATGGTACACTTCGCAACTGGTGCACTTCTCATATGGTACACTTCGCCACTGGTGCACTTCTCATATGGTACACTTCGCAACTGGTGCACTTCTCATATGGTACACTTCGCCACTGGTGCACTTCTCATATGGTACACTTCGCAACTGGTGCACTTCTCATATGGTACACTTCTCATATGGTACACTTCGCAACTGGTGCACTTCTCATATGGTACACTTCGCCACTGGTGCACTTCGCAAAAGGAGCACTTTTTAAGATAAGTGGAGATTTGGAAAAATTGTCTAAAAATTAAAGAATCTTTGGTTTTGCGTAGGTAATTTTCTTAAAAAAAACAAACAATACACTGAATAAAACCATCGTTTAACTAAATTTCTAGCTGCCGTAGTCTTGACAGTTTTATGTTTTCTATTCTAACTACCCTCATTTAGTTTTATATCGCATGCATATTGGAGATATCAGATTATTCAATATGTTTCAAACCATTCAATGGAGGTTTCCTTCACTATTACGTTAACTTACACCACTCCGCAATAAACAAGTATGATCTTGCTTTACAAGTTAATTTATTTTAACCCTGTATATAATTATGAAGATTCTTTAAATAAGTACTTACCTAATCAAGTTTATGAAAATTTTCTATAATTACACTGTAAACCAAACAGCACAATTATTATCAAAAATAAATTATAATAAATTCAACTCACACTCTACCGCTTATGACAAAGCTACAAAGAAATAAAGAAAAATTTCTCTCACAGGGTTTCTTCGATAAATGCGAACCACGTAAGTACTCTTGAGATAGGTACCATCCCTCGTCAGTGTTGCAAAAGAAAGAAACTTTAAGTGCATGTCATCTCACATAATTGTTACTGGCAACTCTGAGAATGTTCTTGGAGAAGTCCGGTAATATATTTTAGAGCAAGATTTTTCCAAGAATTTTCTCTACGTCATGCGTAAAGTTGCAGTATGTTTTTTCTGTCGATTTTGCTTTGTAATATCGGATAAGTAGAATTTACGAGAACATTGTTCTCAATATGTCATGTGTATGGATTCTTTATCTTTTTGTTTGTCTACTCCATTGTGCCTTACAGTTGCGCAAAGGCCTCCTTTTTTTCCTTCGAAATTGTCTGTTTTGTGTGATTTCTGGCCATGATGGCCGCGCAAACATGATCAGAGCGTCACACCACTTTCTACCATCACTTGATATCAATATCCATCATGCATGTGAAGTTTTGCTGGTAAATTTTATTTTATCTTAAACAATGAATCATAAAGCGGGTTGCAGACCAAGAGCTAAGCTAAGTTAGTTTAGCATAGCTTGCATAGCTGACGTAATTTCTCATCTCTTGAGTTCATAGTTTGTGTGAGTCGTTTCACACATAATACATACTTAACTCTAAGACTTTATTCCTATCTGATACTAATTGTGCTTGTCGCAATTTTAACCAAATTGCTATAGAACAGTTACATTTTGGACTCCAAAATCGTTCAAATTTATGTTATGTTCGCGCGTTCGTGCTAGGGCTTCTGTTGTAGGTTATTTGCCAAGTTACCTTTCCTATCTATTTCTACTACGTACAGCCACACTTCCACGTCAAAAAACACACAAAAAGACACATAACGTTCGAACAATATGTCTGCGCCACATGACGCCACCGTTAACAGTTATGGCCGCGAGCGATATGAAAGAACATCTCGTACGATATTACGATTAGATGTCTCGAATGACGGTTATGTCTGTGCGTTTGTCTGGGGGAGGATTTGGTTGGCTTCGTTTACTGATACATTCTCACTGTACACAAGTACAAAAGGATTTCTTTTTCACATAAAGTTAACGTAATAGTGAAGAAAACCTCCATTGAATGGTTTGAAACATATTGAATAATCTGATATCTCCGTAAAGCGTTGTTAGGAATATTCGTGATCTCAGTGAACTCAGCCTATCGCAGGCTTCTGCTGAACATAGGCCTCCCCCAGGCTGCGCCACAACATCCTGTCCTCCGCCTGCCGCATCCAGTCTGCCCCAGCCACCTTCGTGATCTATTATTGTCCATTCTCCTCAAGTAAGTTGGGTTTCCGCAACGGAATGATACGATCGGAGATATAAATGCTATTCTTTAACTCATGATTAATTTGATCAAAGTTATTTAATATATTTTTAAAGCAGTCTGCAGTCTGCTCTATGGGCAGGTAAAACCAAACATGTCATTCTACGTTAAAATGTCAACTAAACATAGTTTTTAGATCAGTCGCACCTTAAGTTTTCATGCACCATATAATCGTCCGATCCATAATATAATTATTATGGTCCTCTCAAATTCAAATTCAAAATATTTTATTTCACATAAACCTACAAGGGCACTTATGAAACGTCAGAAACTAGGTGCACGGTTCCAATTGGTCGTTTCCTACGGAGAAGAGCCGGCGAGAAACTCCACGGTTACTCTTTTAAAAATAATTAGTTTTTACAATATTTTCAAATAACAGTGTTATTAGGTATGGGAGGAAAGTGTAGGTCTTTCAACAAGTACCAGGTACTTAACAGAATAATAGCCAACAAATCTACAGCCCACTAAGCCAACAGCGTTCTCTCTATCTTTATAAAGATAAATAAATTAATAAAAATAAAAACGTATTTTAAACGAAATGACGTGATGGCTATTACAGCTGTATCAAATCTGAATAATTATCATGTCCACAAAAGCCACGAATAAAGAGTTGAAATTAAATTGTAGGTATATAATGTCAAATAATAGGGTGATTATGTCAAGGAAGAATGTAAAAAATATAAACATGGTTCAAAGATAGTGAATATCCAACTTAACAATACACAAGTTTTCTTCCCAATTTTATTCTGGTCGGAGACGCCGTGGTCTAGATCCAAGTTTCTGCTGACACAAAAGCAATAAATGGTCGTTCGCTACAGTTGGTTTTTTGGCATGATACAATACGTCGATAAATTAGAACTGTCGTGAAAAATGTTCTCTAACTTTCTTTTCTGTATTTCAATCTGTATAATAGATGTATCTTTTAATACACGAGGAACATCGAATGTTTTAATCAAATTAGATGATATTCTTGAATACGTTTCAGCAAGCAATGTTATTAGCAAGTATTACGAGTAGTAAGTTACTACGTATTATTCTTACTAAGGTCAGCCGGTCCATTCTAAAAAATCTCATCGTGAAAACTAAGGAGAAGTGAGCTGTCTAACTGATGCTAGGAATCACTAGGGATTGACTCTATTGACAGCTCAATTCATACTCACTCTCTGTTCCAGAATTATCTGATCAAAATGGATAGATCAGATGTATAAAAAACAAATGGATCAGAATGAAAAAGAACCAATTTATTTGATTTATTTGTAGCGCGACTTACAAATTGAGTTTTTTGATTGATTATTTGAATACTTAAAACTCGAAATTCTAAGTTTAAAATCACCTTAAAAATATTTTTCATTTAACATTATTGAGGTTGATTTTGAATGATCTTTCATTTACAATTCATGTTATTCAAACAATAGGTGTTTGTTGGTTATTCGAACAATAGGTATTTATTCTTGAAATGAAATATAAAGTTGAAATCTTCTAAATACAGATGAACGTATTGCTAATTCCCTTTAGTAAGTGATTTCGTAAGCTTTTCGGCAGCTTATGCCAATCCAGTGACAAAATTTTTGACTTTTCTATCATCAATAACGCTGAAAAAATGTCATTTATGTAAAAATATAATATCGAAATTCTCATAGTACCTACTAACGCCATCTAGTGTAATAAAGTTGTAGTTAATGTCATGTACATTACATTACCACTATTTTTATTCGAAAACCAGCGTCAGGCGCTCTTAAAGTTGTCTGGCATTTTTGCCGAACTGGTCTTATTTGTATTTCTTTAGTTTCAGTATTTTTTTCGTGTAAAATCAAGAATGTCAACATCAGGCTATTTGGTAAATGAACTTGTGTCTAACCTGTCAGATCAAATACAAGACAATTTAGTACTATCTCCTACCTAAAGCATACGTGTTAAGTGCATTTAGTAGTCCAGTTACAAGTTAGCAGACTCCGAAGTTCTGGGCCAACGCAATTAGTCTTGTACTGTTCAGTGTTTTGAACTACCTAGCCTGAAGCTAGGTAGTTCAAAAGTACCCCGATACAAGATAGTTTTAGTACAAGATGGAGACTGACCAATTGTGTTTTCCAGCAAGTTCAAAGGTAAAGGAAAGGAAGGGAATTTTTTATGAGAAAAAACTGAAAAATCTTCGTGAATGCGAATAACAAAATTGTTAAATCATCAAAGTGATATATTTCTAATATTATTTATTTATTTACATTTATAATGAAAAGTATTTCGTGAAACATCACAACGTTTACCTTCTTCATAATTTCATTTACCTAAGTTTTTATTTCGACCTGATCTTTTTTTAGACGAAAGAACCAGGCCATGCTAGGCTTCTCGAAAAAGTTTTGTTTTAGCTTTATCATTATTTTCAAAAAGTTTACGTATGTTTATACAAAATGGTGAAGATAAATATTTAAGCATAAGATTATGCTTAAATATTTATCTCCACCTTTCTAAATAATTAGCAAACAAACCATATTTTGGATACAGCTTATTTTTTCATTAAAAGCAAAATAAACTTATTTCGTCCCCCGTCCTCGTGTAAGGACGGCTCTTCAACAAAATGGTTCCGTCCATCGCTGGCCTAATCCTGTACCTACTTTTCTTGGTGGAGTTTTCTAAATAAAACAGTTGAACGTAAAGTTTTTCCGCCGTAAATTCGTTCTGAGAGGAATTATGTAGTTAGGAAGCTTTGGAGATGGTTCTGGGTTCCCCAGAGGCGGAAGAAGACTTATTCAATGTTTTTGAAGTTGTAGGTTGAACTTTTATTATTATGTTATTCCTATAAAATGTTTTGGGCCTTTATTATTGAAGTCTAAATAAATAAATTAAAGGTGAATTTCAACAACTATGATTTATTTGCTAATTTTGGTGGAATTTTTTTTTTCAGATTTTTTTATAATATATGATTTTGTTAAGCTAGACATACGGTTTCAGTTACATAAAATGTAAGAGAAATTTATTTAATCCTGAAAACTTCTAATATACACACATCAAAAGTGTCTAAGGGACAAGTACCTACATTTTTAACTATAAAAAATTATCCAATTAATATTTACCAAATCTAGTCTTCCAGACTGGCTTCTTACTCTAATTCATATGTTTAAGTTAAACACTTATCCCTATATTTCGTAAAAATAAAAAAAAATGGCAATTTTTGCAAATTGTGGGAAATTAACCTAAGTTAATGTCGTCAATGAAAAAAAAAGGCAAAAAAGAGAATCTTTAATTTTTTTATTGTAAAGATATAAAATAAAAAAACTTTGTTTCCACATGATAAAAAATCATAATGAGATCAATTTAAAAAAATGTCAACAATCATTTAAAAAAATCCGTATGGCCTGGGTCTTGTTGACTAAACACGTAGCAGGCGCCCCTCGGATCCGTCATTTTCGTATGTTCAACCGTCTGCCTAACAACACCGATTTAGTTATAAAACGTTTTAAAACCATAATCCGGGGTCGAAAACGTTATTATCAATAACTCTTTAACATCAGCGCCATCAATCGAGCACCACTTAAGTAAATCACGTAAACATACGACCTAATTTACTCTTCACCTCAATAGATGGCGTTATTAAGGAAAAAGTTTGTGCCCGTAAAAGCCCCTTAAGGATACGCTAGTCGGTCATTCTTCCATACAAATTTATTATGGTATTTACTAAGAAAGAAAGAAAGAAAGAATAATATTTATTTGGACACAGTTCGTGTCAATTACTCGTCGGTTTGACGGTGTATGTTCAAAACTAAAAATTATATCTATTTGTCTTGTCATTATTTAGCCCTGAATGGAAGCAGAATTAGAAAAAAAACTGGTTTGAAAGTTATGAGCGTCAACACTTACACATTTCAACACAAATTTTAACTCAAAAAAAAATTCAAATTCAAAAATTCAAAAGTCATTTATTCAAACTAGGCTGAGAATCAACACTTTTCGAACGGCAAAATTACCTTAACAGTCCCCCATAACGCCCACCCTTCACCACTTCCTAATGTTTTGGCTGGGAAGAAGAAGTGGCGCAACAAACTCCCCAGCAGCACAGCTGTCTGTTCAGTTAGAAAAAAAAAATATTCTATATAATAGCAAAATGATATTTACATTACGCAACACAAAACATAATTTAAATTATAAAATGAATAGACATGTGACAGCTAGCACACGCCAATATACCAACCAAAAACATCGAGAACTATACTCAAACAGAAATAAAAATAACTTAATGAAAACAATATCTAAATAAAAGCCTCCAGGCATAAAGGGCGTGCCCGCTTACATATAGCTGTAACTAGAAGTTATAATTGTTAAACTAGGACCATCGAGGTAAATTAAAAAAAATATCGAGGTCGCTAGCTAACCACATATTGCAATACAACTCATAAAAAAAACATTGTAATGAGTAGATTATGTCAACAATAAATTAAAATAAAATAAATTGATTTATAAAGTAAAATTATAAACAATTATATAAACTCATATAACCTGTCAGTAAGTAAGCTAATTCTGGAGAAAGAACATTTAAACATTGTCTTGAGTTAATCACAGCGACCAACTATTCTTATCATTTAAGTAGTCGTTGATAGAATAGTATGCCTTTGAACAGAGGTTGGATTTTACTTTAGTTTTGAACGCATTAAAAGGCAAATCTAGCAAAGAAGAAGGTAGCTTGTTATAAAAGGTTATACCAAGCCCAAAAAATGAGTTATGAACATTATGAAGCCGGTGAAAAGGAGTACGTAGTTTGTCCTTATTTGTAGTGTTAACATTGTTAACTCGTCTGTGAGCGTAAATAAATAACCTATGTGGTAAGAAAATGGCAAAATAGAAACCGTACAGGGATAGATAATTTATTTAATGGTTCAAATAATTTTATTTTGAGTCAGTACTTCCAGTTTTTTTTCATAATATCTATACGCCCGAGAGTCTGTTCATGAAATTTTACGCGCTCGTTTTCATAATAAATCATCGTCTATTTTACTAAATAAATTAATAAATATATAAATAAAAACTAGATGAATAAAATAAATAAAACTAAAAAAAAAAAAAAATATACTAATTATCATGCATATTAGTCACGCCCACCAACGAGTTCGAGCCGTCGACTAGTGTACCCTTAATACCCCGCTATAACTCAAGTCAGGCTATTTTTATTCTACATATTACGATCCCTTGTAGGTAAAGTGAGATACGGGAGACCCTTTTGTAGGAAGCCCTGTCATATGGAAGGATGTCTTACCTTTGTCGTTTTCTTATGTAAGTATTTCAGGATTATTTTAATTCCTTTTCTGTTAATTGGGAGGGATTAGGCTAGACTACAAATTGTTTTTGTGTAATTATCTACTCTACTTTTGTGTAGTTGTTTTAAAAATATTTATTCCGATTTTTTCAGTTGTAATGGCAATTATGTCACTTGGTTTAAACAGGTTTTTTTTTAAATCATTTATATAGATTATTTTCTATTTTGTTAATGACGTTGTAGGCCTTGTAGACTGTAGTTTTGTTGACCATTTTATATTTTGTTAAGTACCTGGTACTTGTTAGTCAACAAGGCCTGCACTGCCCTCTCATAGGTACCTATTAACACTGTTATTTGAAAATATTGTAAAAGCCACTTAATTTTAAAAGGGTAACCGTAGAGTTCGTTGCTGGCTCTTCTCCATAGGCAACGACCAATTCAACCGTGCACCTAGCTTCTAACGTTTCATAAGTGCCCATGTAGGTTTATGTGAAATAAAATACTTTGATTTTGAAAGAATAAAATAAATTATAATAACATAATAACTGGTAGATACCAATATTTTTGTATTTTAATTTTTGTGGCTGGAATCAATCAAAACGCCTATAGATAGTACCATCCACGAAGACGCGCCCCACTCCGCTCCGCTCCGTACTAAAGTACAGCTTACAGTACAGTTATCGCGGAGTGGGGCGCGTCTTCGTGGATGGCACTATCTGTACCCACGAATCAACAATCTAGGAGGTTATTTATAAAATCAACATATCTACTAACTTTAAGATGGGTACCAGGAGCGCAGTTCGTTGCAGAACATGACTTCAAGCTAAAGTTATCGCACCACAGAAGTTTGCTTTGAACCAACTCCTGTTGCACTTTCCAACTAGTAAAATGTTCGATCAATATCGCGGTAGCCCGGAATTTCAAAGTCTCTATTCTCAAGCACCATAATAACTTAGACATAATCACGTTTGTTTTCCATAAAGGGGTAAGCGGAGGCATAAATTACACCCACATTTTGTAGGCGCGAGCTAATTTCCATGCTTTTAAGAAGGAACAGGGGCTGCAAGGAATTTGAACAATAGGAATTTGAAGAAACTATTGCCGTCTTCTTACTTCAAGTCTGCCCCCGTAGAGTGCGATAGGGATAGCTACAGCACAATCCAATAATATCACAAAAAAAATTGACGAAATCGACGTTTTGTATTCCCCTTTTTTCTCCTCGAAAATTGAACCGATTCAATTAATTTTTACATTATAATTTTAAGAAAGAGTTCGTCTAGGTTCATATTTTATTTTATTACATTTATGTTAAAAACTTTTCAAATTTTTCGGGTACTCCTCTAATCAAGGCGGTAAAAATGGGGCATTTTTGTAATTTTTGGAGGGTTATATTTTCTTTACCGATAAATTGCTGAAAAAAAGGAAATAACAGGGACGTGACTACAGCCGACCTTGATTTTATGAAAAATGAATGCTCTAGAGGCATTATTCAGGAAGAAAAAAGGAGAATACATTTGTATGGAGAATCGCACGCCCTGTTCCCTCTTAACGACCTACTGTAAAATACCCAATTGAAAATCACAATTCCGGGGAATTTATTTAGCGGAATTAAAATTGAATATTGAAATAGCATAACATTTGAGATCATTCATACTTATTGAATAAAGAAAACAAGATTCCTTTAAATCTCTAAGCCAGATAACTTCGTTCCGCTACAAAAACTATTATCTCGTAAAGAACCATTCTTCAGTCGTGGGATGCAAATAAGCGCTCGTTTCAAAGCGAGCCGACAATAAGCTCGGAAAACAAAAGAAAAAAAACTTTCCCTTATCCCAATGCATATAAATTACTGACTGATTTAGTCAAATGAGAAAATCGTATCGATTTGCCTTGGGCATGTTATAGAATAATGTTGTATTTTATCTTTACTTTGGATCATGTTTGGAGGTGATTTTCAGTTGCAACTTTTGAGTTTTCTCATCGTGACCTTTTCAAGACTTGATTTGTTCGTTGCAAGTATAGATTTGCAAAGCGCCGATGTATAGATATATTATAAAACAAAGTCGCTTTTCCCGTATGTCTGTATGTCCGCATTGTTCTTCTAAAATACGGATATTCATGAGGTTTTCAACACAATTTAGAGAATGTCTGTATTCCGGTAGGTTTCTGTGTAATAATAATTACGAAATCTCGATCTTTTGTCAAGTCGTAAAAACCTTGCGAAGCAGGGGCGGATCGCTAGTAAGTAATAATATTAAGTTAATTTTTGCATAAACTTGTGAAATTTAAACGCGACACTGCTGCCATCACCACTAAGCAATAATTAAGTTGAGGCGGTGAGAATACATTTGCCCCATGTAAAATATAAAAATCTGCCGCAAAAGAATAAAGATTTCCCACTCTGTTCAAAACTCAAACTCAAAGCATTTATTTCAATTAAACCATTTACAGGCACTTTTGAATTGTCAAGAAGTCGGTCAGTCAGAAATACGAAGCCAGTTGCCCATTCCAAAGCGTAGCAGGCACCTATGGAGAAGAACGGGCAAGAAACTCCACGGACACTCTTTTAAATAAAAAAATTGTTACAAAATATTGGTTACATCATTAACGTTGAAATTATACATGTGAGAACAATGTAGAAAGACGTGCACGTTAAAAGCGTCCGTAATAAAAATATAAAAAACAAAGAACAATTCAAAAATTAAAATAAGCCATGGCAGCTAAGAGATGACCAGTCTCTACTGACGGCGCCCGTTCACGAACATGACGCATGGATTAGCACCATTCAGCTCAACCATTTTGAAGGGAGCTAAATGATCCAACACACGCATGTATCTACCTATCATAAGAATAATCACTAAGGGACGGGTTCCAGCGTGTGCGATAACCATGCTGCTCTTCCTTACACTTTTTTACTAAATACTTATTATGGCACTCTTGCCCTCAGATCCTGGTGAACGTGTGCCTACTAACGTCAGCAGACCGAGGCAGCTTGTTCCTGGCGAAAGGAATGCCACCCCACAGATACCTGCAGGCCAAACTCTTTGATGTGACTAGAGATACAGGTTGGTCGTACACGTCCTTTACAATTTACTCTTTTATAAGTCAGGTATATTGAATGACAATGCAACAAGGCTCACCTTATATTCAGTGGTCATTACCAATAGACAAGACAGATGTGTTGCCATCCAAAACCAAACTGAAATGTAAATGTAAAGCTTCATGAACAAACGTCAGTCACGTCAACGTCAAGTCGCCGTACGTAGAAGTTGTAGGACGTTGGCTACACACATCAGTCACGTCATTACCGTCGCGTCTCAGTCGACATCGCGTCACCGGCAAGTCAAAACTTGTATTGTTACGAACGAAACATGGATATAGAAAGCGTTGCTATGACTGACTGACTGACTCATTGTCTATTTATTCTGTAATAATCTCACGGTGAAAACTCATGTGAAGTGAGCTGTCATTCCACCTGCTGCTAGGGACTGACAGCTCACTCCAAGCTCACTTTACCAAAATGTTCACGATGAGATGGTTACAGAATAGCACTGCTGTTCACACAAGTCCCTGAAATTGACGTGACGTATTGGCGACTTGACGTTGACGTGACTGACGTGTGTGTATGAACTTGTAAGGTTTCATCAGGTATTATGTTTTAAGGTAAAATTGTGAAGAAACTACGTGAAATGCAACACGCTCAAAGTTAGATAACTTTATGAAGAAGACATAAATATGTGTGAATGATGAAATGATTAGTAATAGTTGTAAGAAATAAACATTAAAAAACATAACCCTTCCTTGGCAGTCGGGTAAAACTAATAAGGCAGCGTGGGTTTCGTTATAATACGTATATTCCAAGGAGACAGGAAGCAATAATATTTGAATTTTACACTTTAGCAATAGTCGGGTTCATCAACTTGACTGAAGGTTGCGTTAATATTTCTTCACTCTTGATCAGCGCCCTTGAGACCCACATTATCAACCCCGGTTTTACTCCAAAAATCAATAGTCCAGGTACTTTTATAACCTGAAAATCCCTGTCCAAATAAACAGATAATTCCGTAAGGGATGGCGCTCCCCAAATTGTTATGATTCATGAATTCCTACGCTCCGCCGGAAAATGACACGGCAATCGATTTCCTCGCACCCCTGAGCGCGATGTCTGTAGAATAGCTGAAAATAAATGTTAATAACACTTGTCATATGAAAAGAGGATAGCAAAACGTTTTGATGGGCCTGTCATAAAAATCTAAAAATGGTTTGTGTTTTGATTGAACGTTAACCCTTTCGGTAAAACGGGAGTTTTCAACCTTCTCTAGGTAATGTGCAAAAAGCGATGTTAAAACGCTTAATACACACTTTTGTTGTACGTGACTTAGGAAGTCTTGCAGTCACCCAAGGGAATCTAAGGCCCTTATTACAGAACCTCACTCAAAACTCAAGCATTACTTAAAACTCGTTTAAAGCCTTTTGATTGGTTGAAACTAGTTTTAAGTAATGCTTGAGTCTTGAGTGAGGTTCTGTGATACGGACCTAAGATTTCTGCCACTTAGTCAAAAATAACAGGCCCTATTAATGGATATTTACATAAAAACAACGCCGAGTTAACACGGTTACACTTGGCAGCAGGCTTTAAAATTATTATTTGCGTACAAACGCCAGCACATCAACCTCTGTCAAATTTCTTTAATAGATTTTCAACTGTATCACTAAAGCATAAGGTTCAAAGTTGATTGGGAAAATTTGACAGTTTCGGGTAGGTTGACCTGCTGGCGTGTGTACCATATTCTCAAGCAGAATAGGTATCGAGTTATTAAATAGGTTCATTGAGAATGTAAACTATATACCAAGCAGAAAATTCCTTCAAAGACTACTTTAGGCTTAAAAACTAAGTAGCTCAAAATTAGGTTACGCCACATCCCTTCGCGCTCTGCCGCCAATTGTCGGGAATGCTCGGCATCTGAAGCATTTCACATTTTTTTTCATTCCCGAAAGTGAAAATTACTTTACGGAGAGTATTCATGAAAATTGGGAGCGTAGGCACAAGAGCGATACATTTGGAGGCAATCATCTAGGTATAGGTAGGTATGTAGGTCTAAATTGACGAGTCGATTGGGATGGTAAGTGCAAGAGAAGGTTCATGTTACAACTTCGTTTTAGTGTTTTGAATTTTAGGTTTGTGAAGGAAAAATCTTATGATAGTTAGGGTGAAAAACATGATTAACATGAACGTGAAAAAAATATCTTAGTCTGAAATAACCAATGAAATGGTTTAAGATACCACCTAAAAACTTTATTTACAAAATATTGACGAAAAATCTAACGAAGTATAATGGAATTGTTTTAACGAATTCTGAGGTTGGTACTGTACCTGATACAGCAAAATGTTATGAGGTGACGTTCTGTAGTTTCTGCCTACCCCAATGGGAAGAAGGCGTGAGTTTATATATGTACACATAACATAACATCATGCCTGTATTCCCCGAAGGGTTGGGCAGAGGTGTACCTATGACACCCACATTTCGCCAGTTATGTTTGAGTCCCAAGTAATAGGGGGCGAGCCTATTGCCATCAACCAGGCACAAATTCAGACTCCGGGCTGCTACTGAGAAATTTCAGACGGAAAAACCCAATATCCTGGGTTTATGTATGTAAATCGTTAATTACCTTTCATTTGTCAAAGAATCATTATTCGACAGAGGTTAGTTTACCAAGAAATTGAACCTGGGTCCTCCAGCTAACGTACCAGACCTCTCGCGATGGCAATAATACGTATGGTGTGTGGTCGCCATATGAGGGTAGTTCTAACGTTATTTTGATGCGCCATTGTCTATCCATTCAAACACAATAAGAGTTTCAATAGACAATCATCTTTATTATTAAAATGTCTGGTCATTGTTCATTTTGTAATTAAGCTGTTTTGAATCCTGCTGTCTGTGATGTTGTGAATCCTTAATGAATAGGTTATTTATTACTTTTTGTTTGTTTTTGGGTGACTTATGCAAAGTGAGCATTATTTTTAAACATTGGTTGTCAAACAGACCATCGTTGCACTTGACTATACCGGGTTTTCCTATTATTTAATTAATCGTGTTTGTTAGAGAGATTTGATCCTTATGATTGACCCTATCGATACAATTTGATTTATATATTAACTATGTGTTACAACTAACTATTATATATATTATGTACAAGTATGTAAAGAATTGATGTCATAAAAGTACAGGTCGTTATATTTTCGGATTTTAGCCGGTTCGATTCCCAAGTATGGCAACCGAATTTTCGAAAATCTTTGAATGCAGATTTGTTTCTTTTTAAAAATAAAGGAATGTTTCCTTTGAGTAAAATTTGCTATCTCCAGTATTAAGAGTACTTACTCCAGGTGAGGTTTAAACATTCCACCCTGTAGGTATAATTATAGGAACCTAAGTCTGTTGTATCTGATCAGGAAAATGGCGCCTCTTATCCAAGGATCCAGTGAATGTTCTATATTTTTTATAGTAGCGCACCTTTTTGCTCTGGGGAAACTCTCGGAGATACCCTCCGTCTGAGGAGAACAGGGGGTCATGTCGGACTCCTAGCGACTACAATGGTTCCTAGCACTACCATTAGTCGGGGGATACTCGTACATACGCACGCCGTAATGTATAGTAACACACCTGCCCTCTCTTTCAACGAACAGACGTAATATTTGACACATACTAGAGTATATCTTTATTATATTTAATAGATTCGTAAAGACTTTCACGCACATAAATAGTGAGGTAACTGACACTAAGGCTAACTATCAGTTACCACGAATGGCGGGAAACAGTTGAAAGTGAAGCGGTGCCTGCAAGAGAGGCTTCGTGTGGTGATGAGTGATATATCAGCTTAAATACGTGATCAACAGAATTCTACACTTGCTAAAAGTTTATAGATAAACAAACACGTAAAAACTCTAAGGAGGTACCTACAGGAACAAAATATGGCTTATCTAAAAATAGAACATTCCCGTCAGCGCGTCACATGGATTCCGTTCAGCTTCGGGGGTGTTTTCCGATCAAGATTTTATGCGTCAAAGATTGATTGGCCCTCTATGATTGGTTTCATATTTCGACGCTCTTTTAGTAGAGAGAAAAGTATGAATTGGAGATTATAGAGAGATTGGCAGGGCTTTCTATTCTCAGATGAAACATTATTCGCTAGAAGACGAATTAAAAAGAGCAGCTTTGATTTAAAAAAGACGTAGGAAAATAATATAATGATGTCCTTTGTGCACTTTTGTGATTTTCGTGATGAATCTAACAAATTAAAACAGAACTTTTGCAGTTACTGTCATAAGCTTAACAAAGTAAGAAAAAACAAGATATAGGTACAGTCACGAGCTTTAATTTGGGACCCATTTCCGTTAAATGTTGTTAGAACAATCATAATGCAATAAGGTCAAAACTTTGAAACTTTGCTTTAAGGTTGAAATGTTGAATGTCAAGGTTGTTAAAAACTCAACCACAAATGGTGTTATTTGCTGATGATACTTCCTTAATTTTTAAAATTAATAGACGTGCATCAAATCTTGACGACGTAAATAACGCCCTACAGCAGGTCCACAATTGGTTCACTGCTAATAATTTAGTATTAAATGGGAAAAAAACTAAGTGCATAAGATTTTCTTTACCAAATGTCAAAAGTAGTAATTGTGAGATAGTATTGAATCAAGAGAAACTAGAATTCGTCGATAAAACTGTTTTCCTGGGGATCACGCTCGACTCAAGGCTTCAATGGGGTCCTCATTTAACATCCCTTTCAGGACGGCTAAGTTCAGCAGCATTTGCTGTGAGAAAAATCCGTCAATATACTGATGTAGATACCGCGAGACTAGTCTATTTTAGTTACTTTCATAGTATTATGTCGTACGGTATTCTACTATGGGGACGGGCTGCAGACATCGAGTCTATTTTTATTCTGCAAAAAAGAGCCATTAGAGCCATCTATGGCCTCCGCAGGCGCGACTCTCTAAGGGAACAGTTTAAATATATTAACATCATGACGGTACCTTGTCAATATATTTATGAAAACATCATGTACGTAAGGAAAAATCTACATCTTTTTAGTAAAAGAGGTGCAAAACACAATTATATCACTAGGAATAGGGACCAATTAGTTCAACCGGGTTTCAGGTTAGCTAAAGTGGACTCATCTTTCATGGGGTACTGTTTAAAATGTTACAATAAAATACCTCCCCACATACTTCAACTGAATGAAACGAAATTTAAATCTTATATTAAACGCACACTATGCAGCCAAGCATATTATAAGTTGGGGGATTACATCGCTGATAAAAATGCTTGGCTCAACGCTGGTCCTGCTCCACAAGCATAAACTAATTGATTAGCATTTGAAAATACCGTTGGAGCTGCTGAAGATTTTAAAAACTATTTTTGCATTGTATAAATTCAATGTCTTAGCATTGTATAATTGCATGGCACACGTGTGGGCACCATGTACCGACTATAAAGCTACCATTTAGGTACTGAGTATGTCTTTCATTGACTTGAATGTGCCCTGGCGGCTGAGAGTATGTCATGCTCACTCTAATGTCTCGCTGGCGGTGGCGCGTGTGTTGGATCATTTAGCTCCCTTCAAAATGGTTGAGCTGAATGGTGCTAATCCATGCGTCATGTTCGTGAACGGGCGCCGTCAGTAGGGACTGGTCATCTCTTAGCTGCCACGGCGATTTTAATTTAATTTATATTTTTATTTCTAACGGACGCTTTTAATGTTTTGCATCGTTCTCACATGTATAACTTCAACTTGAATGATGTAACCAATATTATGTAACCATCTTATTTTATTTAAAAGAGTGTCCGTGGAGTTTCTTGCCCGTTCTTCTCCATAGGTACCTACTACGCTTTGGAATGGGCGACTAGCTTCATATTACTGACTGACCGACCCCTTGACTATTCAAAAGTGCCTGTAATTGGTTTATTTGAAATAAATGCTTTGAGTTTGAGTTTGAAGGTAAGACATAAAATGTCTTATCTAATCGACCTATGAAATGATAACCTCGTTGCAAAAAGCTATCATTATGATTTTCTAATTACGAACATGTGTCGTGTCAGTGTCATTTAAGAAAATAGTTTAATGTGATATTTTCACAAAATATAATTTACCAATTAATAAAATGCTTGCGGCTAATCGTGACCAAATAAGGCTCCAAATTATTGTTTTGCACGAACAAGGAGTAGGCATTCACGAGATATCGCGACGAATAAATGTGACAAGAAACACAGTTCGCCGCTGGGTTCGACGCCACGGGAACGAGGAAAATATTATTGACTTACGACGAAACAACCATCACCCGCAAGTTATAACACAAGAGCAGAGCCGCTTGATGCAAAGGCAATACCTGATGAATGGATTTACGCCAACGAGGCATTTTGCGGAAGCGTTTGAAGTCCACCCTTCAACAGTTAGAAGGCATCTTAAAGCTATGGGACTGCATCACAGGCGGCCTGCAAAAAAAATTGCGTTGACGGATGCCCATAAAGCTGCTCGACTTATTTTCGCACGTCAGTATCTAAATTTTGGTTGGACGACGACGGCTTTCATCGATGAAAAGACTTTTCAATCTTCCCAAACGGGCAGACTACATTTGTGGCGAATTGACAGGACGCGATACACGGAAGACCACGTCATAGTTAACAACGCGTCTGGTCGCATTACAGTTAACATGTCTGGCTGGATTAGTTCAGCCGGCATTGGAGAACTAATAAATTTACCACCCAGGGCCACTGCTCAAGATTATGTCGATTTATTAGACGAGAGTGTCCTTCCAACATTGCAACTATATTATCCACAAGAAGATGTTGCTCCAATAAACTTTGTTCAAGATAACGCAACAATTCATACGGCAAGAATCGTTAGAACTTGGTTCGACAATAATAGAGCAAATTTAAATCGTATTCCGTGGCCTGCAAAGTGTGCCGATTTAAATCCTATAGAAAATTTATGGGGCTTAATGGTTCAAAAATGGTCAAATAGAAACGAAAGAACTAGAGAAGCACTTATGGATCACTGCCTCACAGTCTGGGAAAGTTTAAGGGGTACTGACATATGTGACAAATTGATTGGATCCATGCGTAACCGGCTCCAGGCTGTGATTGACAATGAAGGTGGATATACGCGGTTTTGAATATTTATGATAAAAAAATTACTGGAGAGATTTAAATTAATTTAGTCGTAGCCTTCGGTGATAAGTGTTTATTTTGTGCACCGAACCATGCTTTCTATATAATTGTGTTAAGATTGAGGTTTGTGTCATAAATATAAAGAATAAAAAACTTTGTTTTTCTAAAGATTTTATTAATCAATATTTTAGCTGAAATCTTCTAAGCCCCCATAATCATAAACGGCCTTTAAACCTATTTTATTTTAAATATGTTGTTTTGGTCCGTCACTTTGATATTTATGTTTGAGAAAGAGACAAAACTTTTTAACTAATATAGGTTTGAAGAATAAGCGGGTTAGTTGACTAGCTATCATATATTGACAATATAATTTTGTTCTTTTTTATTTGTTTCTTTTTTCTTATGGGACCACAGGACCAAAAAGTAATTATTACTCGGAAATCGGTAATGATCGTTTGCCCTCGCTCCAGTTGACGTTAGCCCCTAGAAACGTAAAGTTGTCGATGGTAAACATTATGACGTTTATTGTTTGTGCAGTGACAGCGTTAACATAATAGCTCTAAATGGCGAAAGTTTGCTACACGATATTCAACCTTAGGTGGGTCCCAAATTAAAGCTCGTGACTGTACAGCACTATTGTCACCATGACTAAACTTTCGGCACAGAAGCCCAAATTATAATATTTAAAATGTATAAATAAGATTACTTTGTGCTTGCGCCGCAGCTATGGCTGCTACAACCAAGCGGCGAAAATACTGTAACCTTATCCTCCACTACAGTTTTCAGCCGTTTGGGGTCGAAACGCTCGAGTCATGGGGTCCGAGTGCGCGTCTCCTTTTTAAGGAAATTTCTCACCGACTGGTCGACACTTCACGTGACTAGAAGGCTGACTCGTTCTTTGGCCAAAGAATTAGCATTGCCATTCAACGTGGCAATGCTTCCAGTCTTCTGGGCACGTTTTCGAATGACAGTGATGCGGACGAGTACTTCGACGCCTAAGCGTCCTTTTGTTTTTGTATTTATTTGTATATTAAGTTAGTTAATTCTTTGTTACCTATTGTAAATAGTTAGTTGTGTTATATATTGTATGTAAAATTAAATTTCACTGACACCCAGAACTGACTAAACTTATTAACAAGCACCTGTTGCTAAGTTTGGTCTCTCGAGACATCATCATTGTGGTCCTGCCCCATTTAAGACTTGGCTTACCCCATTAGGGTCAGCGACACATACTCTAATGTATTTCCAAGGACTGAACACTAATCAGGCTAATTGTCTACCAAACTGCTGAAACATGAAACTAATGGTGTCGATGACCTTTCAGTTTTTGCAAGACACTATTTTGCTTCAGAACTATGTTGTTCTAATTTTGTACCCTTTGTAAAAGTAGCACTGTTTCGTATAGGTTAAGGATTGGCCCCACAGAGTACGGAATTAACGCGCTGGCAGTGTACGGAATTACCGCGACGGCAGTAGGTACTTATAAAATTCGTTGCGTAAAAAACACCACAATCATCTGTTCAATTCGCCATCTTCTTCTGTCATCTTCGCCATCTTCGCCATTCAAAGCCGTCAGTTTATATATGTACATCATGACAAACATGTGTGTCGTAGTATGAATAAACAGGTTGACAGTGTTTCCTGTGAAAGCGGCCGGCGAGGGTTCCCTGTGCTCTGTGTTATTTTGTGCTATAAAGTATAGAAAGAAAATAAAGAAAAATATTACCAACCAACCAACCCCAACCTGCTAACCACCAACCAAACAACCATTACCAAATGGCTAAATTACCACGATAAAAAAACGCACCGAATACAGATGGTGATTATCTACATTATACTGACTATTCTGATGTGTTAATCAACTTTCTGTTCACCAACCCTAAGACGGCTTTCACATTAAGACGTTAGAAGCGCGCGGCAGAAGCAGATGTCTTCACATTACAGAACAGCCATTTCATTTCAAAATTGGACTCCGACAGGGATTCAATTTCAATAATAAATCGTGCGGTGTCAAACTCGCTCATTAAACACTGAGGTTGTATTCCGACACTTGCAAAACTGGCTAATCGCCGACTTAGTGAACGCGGCGGCAGCGCGTCTGTTTACAATATGAAATTCTAACTGGCAGACGGTCGCGCGTCTGTCGCGCGATTATCGCGCTGCTAAAGTCGCCTAAATGCCCATGTTACATCGGGTAAAAAACCTCTTGCATTCCTCCTGATAACCGTCACGATATCATTCACCCCGGTTTTATCTTATTTAACTTTTTGTTCAGTACTTAGTGGTATTTACATTGGCGGACTCAATACTATAAGGCATTTTCTACCAGCCAAATGTTGGGTTAAAAGGACAACTTAATGATAATATATGTGTCCAAAAAAAATAAAACCATTCATCATCCCTCACAAACCCTACAAAATAAACTCCTGAAAAAATCCTAATTTGTTAAATCAGAATTAAACGACGCCCTCCGCACTGCGCGCTCGCAGGAGATCAAGATCCCCTTCGGCGTAGGAGTGGCCGGGCTCGCCGCGCAGACGAAGCACCCCATCAACATCAAGAACGCGTACTCTGACCCCAGGTATGTGCCCCACGGTATTAACTGACTTTCAGCAAACTGATTTTAGTCTGAAGCAAAAACAACAACGTAAGTTGAAAAAAAACGGCATTTATCCAAATCAGGCTGAGTATCAGCACTCGTATAACGTTACAATTTCATAAGTCAACACTCAGTCCTAAATCATTCTTTATTAATTATTTCAGGTTCAACAGTGAGATCGACGCTCGCACGGGCTACAAGACTGATCTGATCCTCTGCATGCCCATCTGCAACTACGAGGGCGACGTGGTCGGAGTAGCACAGATTATCAACAAGACTGATGGTAAGGTTCCACTTATTGCTGTTCGATGAGATAATAATTAAAATCTCGATTATCTGTCAGCTGCTTTACAAAATTAGCAGGCGGGGCGCGTCGCAACGCAACGCATGGCAAAAAAGTGATCTAGGAAGATTTTTTCCATGCGTTGCGTTGGTGAGCGGCCCTAATTAAAAACGACCAATTGGAACCGTGCACCTAGCTTGTAGCGTTTCATAAGTGCCCATGTAGGTTTTTGTGAAATTTAATAATTTGATTTGATTTGATAATCTACTCTAGCCTTAACACTGAAATACCATGGTAGACGCACCGTAGAGATTTCAGTGCTATATGTATTATCTTTCATGGCATCTTTGCAACTCCATTGAAACTTGCACTTGATTGTTTTCCTGGTGTTCAAATATTCAATTAAAAACAACTCAGCCTATCGCAGTCCACTGCTGGACATAATTATGTCTCTCCGCCATAACAGGTTGTCCACCGCAAATATTAGCTTCGAACATTATCATAACCAAACCGCTCTTAGTTTACGTATTTCCTTGGTATTGCAAATTCTTCAATATTGGTTTCTCCAATATAAATACTATACATAATATCAACTTAAAATGCAATCCTTCCAAGCCAGTTCCTCGTATAGTCGTATACATATTATCTTGATCTATATTCTCCAGTTAATCATAATTGAATTTGGTGCAGATTCCGCCGCATCGACTTTTCACCAAGTTTCCGACGTTCGCAACTCTAAAGCCTTTGTTGGTTCCTAACTGTTATAACTAAATTTATGATAAACTCGTGACTGAGCCACGCTTCGTGCTTCATTTTTAAAGAAAAATTGTTTTATTTTGAAGGATTTTAAAGTTTGTTGTGTTCATTTTGCAAGCTTTAAAGTTTTGTGTTATTGAGAGCATAACCATAACGGATACCTACTTATATCCTCAACAAGTGTTTTATCTTAGCTTTCTTCCAGCACCTTTCCGTCATTTTGTGATTTGGTAAAACCGTAGATAGAATAGGTACTATCTATGGGTGAAACCAAGGAGGCCCTTATGGCCTAGACAAAGTGTCATTCTATCAGCATTAACGATGATGGAAAGATCATAAATGTATAGGACAGACATAAGTAACCGAAAAGTCAAAAATTTATGGGACTGACATAAGCTACTGAAAAGTCAGAAATGCATGGGACAGACAGACATAAGCTACCGAAAAGTCAAAAATGTATGGGACACACATTCATAATCTACCGAAAAGCTTATGTCAATCCTATTAAAAATAGTTGTAGAAATATGACACGATTTGAAAGCTATAGTCACTAGTCTAGGCGATGTTATAACAAGAAATTTTGTTTAAATTACTAGAGCCGCTTGAATCTGCCCCAGTTTTTTAAATATTCTTATATCTTGCCTTCTCGAATTTTCTATTAATAACTTGACTCCAGCAAGGGGTAATTAACCCATGCTGGGGCAGGGGTTGACAATAGAAGAAGAATATTTTTCTTACATAATAGTGCTGTATTTTAGGATCCAAAGAATTCTCCCCCCGAGACGTGGAAGTCTTTCGCCGGTACCTCACATTCTGCGGTATCGGTATCCAGAACGCGCAGCTCTTCGAGTCCTCTGTTCTGGAGTACAAGAGGAACCAGATCCTGCTGGCACTGGCCAGAAGTATCTTCGAGGAGCAGAGCAACCTGGAGTGCTTGGTCACGAAGATCATGACTGAGGCCAGGGAGCTGCTTAAGTGTGAACGATGTGCCGTGTTTATCTCGGATACGGATCATTGTGAATCGGTAAGTGAATGAAAGTTACAATACCAATAGAGCCTAACTGCAAGTTTTGTATTAGGTTGTGACGGAAAGGGTTTACGTGGTATAAATAAGACCACGTAACCTTGTCAACATAAAACATATTTTATAAAAAAAGGGGAAAAGGGGTAGGTAAGTTTATGGTCACAAGATTCCCTTAATTCCCTTGGGAGTACCGCAGTGCTCTCCTGGCTAAGTCTGGTGCTACGATGACCCCAGTAGGTGTGCCACGCTGCAGATGTCAGGGCTGGAGACGGTCGGCGGTTGCTCGCGCCTGACCGGTATGTAGCTCGACGTGGCCACGCGGGTAAAATAAGTACCTGGCACGGAGCTCGACGACAATCGGATATGCCGGAAGGTGGTGGCCCATAACCCAGCGTACGAATGCCACCGATAATTGTACATGGTAGCAGCCGGAACTTTGCATGATAACCGGTAGGTGAACCGGAACTTTGGACCCTGGAAATATAACGTCTAGCGTGTCACAATAGTCATCTACGCTGATTGTGTCACCAAGGCATAAGCAAAGCCAGATGTACTAGTGCGCTAATGAGGGTGGTCTGCGGTTGTTGCAATCAGTACGCAGTTACATGGATGGAATGGAAGTGAGATGTTTCTCACATAAAATGTGTAAGGCAGAGCTAATGGCAAATAGGTTGCAGAAATAATTAGGCAGAAGGCATACTAATTTAATACAATAACATGTATAACTTCAACATGACTGATGTAACCAATATTATGTAACCATATTTTGATTTAAAAGAGTGTCCGTGGAGTTTCTTGCCCGTTCTTCTCCATAGGTACCTACTACGCTTTGGAATGGGCGACTAGCTTCATATTTCTGACCGACCGACCCCTTGACAATTCAAAAGTACCTGTAATTGGTTTATTTGAAATAAATGCTTTGAGTTTGAGTTTAACTAATTATGAGCAAGTAGGTACACGCTTTTGTCAGTTGACCTAGATAATAATAATATGTAGGTACACATAATATAAAATAGCGACAATGTTCAACACTTACCCAATATGGGGAATACACTGAGTTAAATAGATTCATGATGTATATTCACGTATACACGTAATCAAATTCAATAAGAAACCGTTAAAAAAATGGAGACAACCGTGACTGTCGGGGAGGTCTCACGGGCAAGTCGCGCCGCTGAGAATGAGCGACGCGAGCGTGAACTTGCCTAGCCAGCATGTGACGGTGTGTCAACTGTCGAGCCGGCGCGCACCGACGGCTGGGCTTGCCAGGACGGTGTTAAGGGAGAGAAAAAGGGGATCCCTAACCAAACGATTTCTTCTGTTGCAACCCAAGCTTACGCGCATAGCGTTTTTTGATACGATAACAAACGTAAGCAAATACAAATGCTTAAAAAAAGCCCAATTTTAAAGTTTTAATCACAATTTTTAAAGTTTTAATCACTATTCTATGTATTTTATTTATTATTTATTTTAAAAAACGGTTACAACGTTTTAAGGTATGTAAATAAGGTCTCAGATAAGACTTAGATAAAATGTTATATTTTTGTTCAACATTATAAATCCTCCCTATCTCTTCCAGAGTCACTTAGAGCGCATAGTGCAGCGGCCGGGCGGACAGAAGTCGTCCATGCCGGCGCTGCCGCCGCCCGCCCCCACGCGCTTCCACACGCTGTTCGAGCTGGGCGCGCAGCAGTCGCGCACCACGCTCACGCCCCGCCACGACTACCGCTCCACGCTCGCGAGTATTGCGCTGGCGGTGAGGACTTTTATTATATTATTGTTATTTTGGCATTTATATCTGAAACATTGATCAACTTTAGCAGCAATGGGCGCCCAACCAAGACTCATAAACAACTGGGTATATTGCGGGCGCGCTGTTCGCTTTCAATGTTAAGCTTGAAGAAGAGCAGCGAGCCAAGCCCAGCGTTCTCCTTTACTCCCTACAGTTTATGAATAGGAACGTCATCGGTCGTCTGCTTGGTTTAGGACTACATCCTCGTGGTTAGTTAATGACAGTTCATAATACAGGACTGCTAACTACTGCGATTTTTTTTCTTCTATTTAATATTTCGATAAAGTAGCAAAGTTTTCCAAGTATCATTATTCATATTATTAAATACTTAACAAAATTGAATTTCATCAAGATAGATAGTTTAGATAGTTATTGTAGGTACTTGAAAATCTTAGTATTCATGCATTTTAATGACGATTTTTATTTAAAATATAGCTCCATTGGTAAATTATAATAGCTAAATACTAATGAATTAATGTGTGTAACACTTTCATACCTACTCTCCAATTCCCAGGTGGCCCAATCAAACAAGGCACTAAACATCTCCGACGTGGCGGACTGGCGGAGGGAGAACGGCATGTTCGTGGCAGATGTGTCTGTGGATGACGCGGCCACCGTCAGGACCATGCTGTGCATGCCCATCGTCAACGCTAACAAAGATGTCATTGGAGTTGCACAGCTTATTAATAAGGTTAGTAAAGAGGATAGAATATTTAGTACTGAAAATTGTGACAACTTTATGGGATATAATAATTACTTTTACAAAAATGCCCTTCTCCTGAGTCAGAAATACATTGGCATGAAATTACAAATTTATGCACAAATGTATATAAAAATGTATTTAACCTTAAGCATTCATATAGCCAGTTTCGTGGCATTATTGTGAGCTTTTATAATTTCTAACGTGATAATATTATCCTGGGCGTCCACGTCCATAAAATTAATGGAAACACGTGTACGTTATAACGTTATCATCATCATCTTCCAGTAACGTTATCGTGGACGGAAATTTAAAAATGTCTTCAAATATTTCCATACATTCAACTGCCGTGTTGCTGTGTTATCGTGATGCCGTGAACGTCTACGATAATAACGTCACGTTAGAAATTATAACATCGCACATTAGGTGGACTATTTTGCAAGCAGTAGGTACCTAAAAAAATATGTGAAAATGAACGATGCTTGATGCTTGCAAACGTTCTGTCAAGTCATACTCATACTTCAAAAGGATTCTGACGATGACCAAAAAAGCTATCGAATAATCTTTATTACCAAAACTAACATTACCATTGTTATTTCCAGGAGAATGGGTGTCAGTTCACGGAAGGCGACATTTCGATATTCGAAGCTTTCGCCATCTTCTGCGGCCTCGGCATACATAACACGCAGATGTACGAGAATGCTTGCAAGCTGATGGCTAAACAAAAGGTACTGACATCGTTTTAACTCACCTTAGATCATGTCATTAGAATCAGTTTACGAACTGATCCAAGTTGTCAAAATATTCGCGGACTGCTTTACTCAGAAATCTCTTTATATTTTTGCAACTGCTATCAAAGTTCATAAATCCCTTAGTGACCTCGTCCAACTCTCGTATACAGGCTCTTTTGGAAGAGCAGAATGTCACACTGGCTGGAGTAACTATTGTAAACGAAAAAAATATGTCTTCAGTGTGATTATGATTATCACGTTCCACCTAAACTTCGTAAGAAACAACCAAATAATACCAATTTAACTCAACAGGTGGCGTTAGAATGCCTATCATACCACGCGACAGCATCGACAGAAGATACGAGCAAGCTGTGTCAGGACAATATCCCCTCAGCAGAACTCTACAACTTGTACAGCTTTCAGTTTCACGGTGAGTCAAACATTGAAAAGTATCCCTTGTACATTACAAGACATAGTGATTTAAAAGGCAAACCTCTTGTTGGCCTCTCGTAATCCATTGCTGCTCGGACTACAAATTTGAAGACACGTGGCTAGGCATATAGGCCGAGATTTTGTGATATTTGACGCGTAGCCCTAAAACAAGAAAAGTTTCTTGCAAGTGTCAGAGACTCATTTATTCATTTCAATAAACCTTTCTTCTTAATGCTTTGTTTCAGATTTCGACCTATCAGATGAGGATACTTGTAGAGCGACTCTTCGTATGTTCCTACAGTGCAACCTGGTTGAGAAGTTCCACGTACCATACGATGTGAGTGACCATCTATATGAAGTACCTCCTATTAAAAATGCAAGGCATATCCTTGCATGTCAGTTGAATAATAAGAGAATAATAATAGTAGACCGAAAACATAGTTGTTTTATAGGCAATTATCAAGCTAAAACATTAAAATTGGCTTCATATTATTTAACTTCATTAAAATGCCTTTCATAACTCCCCAGGTACTCTGCCGCTGGATACTAAGCGTAAAAAAAAACTACCGCCCAGTAAAGTACCACAACTGGAGACACGCCCTCAACGTTGCTCAAACCATGTTCGCCATGCTGAAGACTGGCAAGATGGAGCGGTTCATGTCTGACTTGGAAATCCTGGGCCTGTTGGTGGCCTGTCTGTGTCACGACCTGGACCACAGAGGAACCAACAACGCGTTCCAGACGAAGACGGAGAGTCCACTCGCGATATTGTACTCGACCTCCACGATGGAACACCACCATTTCGATCAATGTGTCATGATTTTGAATAGTGAGAGTAATAATATTTTTCAGGTGAGTTTTGCTAACGTTATTTTTATATTTAAGGGGTATTTGAAACCTGCTTCCAATAGCAATAACCCTCCCTCCTCAATATGAAGTAGTGGAATACCTCAGTCGGAGGATTTAAAATCAGCCATAGAGTAAGATAATCCTAACTAATCATAACTATCCTAACTTATAATACACACATCAACACGGTCTAGGGATATTTCATACTCAATTAAATAACTCGAAAAGTACTGGCCGCATTGTAATCTTTCATACACCGATTTGTTTGTAATTTATCTCAGACTAATTCCAAATTCAAATTTTTGAAAATTCTTTTGTTTCGGTGGCATAAAAATGTCTTGATTTGTAGGAGAGGGAATTTTCATTTGTGCGAAATTTAGAAAACAATTCGAATTACGTTTAGTTACAGTTTTTTTTAATTTTTAAACGAAAGATAAAGTTAAATTTGAGGTATTGTAGCCATGCAACGCCAACATTTGACGAGGGCGGAGATGTTACGAGCTGTGGGAATGCTGGAAGCTGGGTCTGTTCAGCGTAATGTTGCTGAGGCCATAGGGACCCACCAAAATGTAATTTCAAGATTGTGGACACGCTATCATGCCACAGGTGAAGTAGCGGAGAGGCACCGGAGGCCAAGTCGCATCACTACCCCCAGACAAGATCGATTTTTGCAAATTACTGCGCGAGCTCAACCAAATGCAACGGCGACTCAATTGGTCCAAAGGCTGCGAGTGGAACACCAAGTGCTTGTGAGTGACCAAACTGTAAGAAGGCGACTGCATGAAAGCAATCTACGCTCTCGTAGACCACTCCGGGTCCCACCTTTACGGAGAGGCAATCGTGGACGACGATTAGAATGGGTTCGGAACCACGTGGACTGGGGCCGTGAGCAATGGTCCAATATGCTGTTCACGGATGAATCCAGGTTCGGCTTCCATCCAGATTCACGAAGAACGCGTGTTTGGCGAGTTCCTGGACGATGGAGCCGTCTTCAGAACCCTCAGGAAGTTTACCCATACCAAGGAGGAACAATTATGGTTTGGGCAGGAATTCGTCTTGGAGGACGGACGGATCTCGTTTGGGTGCGGGGCAATATGACGGCAGAACGATACGTCCATCAGGTGCTGGGGCCCGTAATCTTGCCCCACAGAACACAAATGGGGCAAGATTTCCTGCTCATGCACGACAATGCCCGGGCACACACGGCGAGAACGGTAGCAGCTTGGTTACATACACACAATGTTAGGGCCTTAGACTGGCCTGCTCAATCGCCAGATCTAAATCCCATTGAGCATGCGTGGGATACGCTGCAAAGAAGAGCTCTGAAGGAAGTTCCTGAAAATCTGGCTACAGAAGATCAACTTTTTGCGCACCTCAGAAGGACATGGGACAATATTCCGCAGCAAGACATTGACAACCTTGTTCTGAGCATGCCGAATCGTTGCCGATGTGTTATGAACATCATGGGCGCTTTCTCAGACTACTAACTTCAAGTTTATAAACACAAATTAAATGATTTTTCTATTTTTTTCAGTTTTTACTCATAAATTAAAAGTTAATTCATATACGGTTTCCGTCTATGCTTCATTTTTTTTCCATAAAATCCTGAAATTTTAATCGAAGTACCTTAACTATTATTAAAAAATGGTAGAATATTAAATAACGTATCTTTTAAATATATACATGTCATATAAATAATTAACACAATGATAGTAATTCGCTTTTATAAAAATATCCCTAGACCGTGTTGATGTGTGTATTATAAACGCGAAAGTGAGTTTGTTTGTTTTTTACACTTTCACGATAAAGCGGCTGAACAGATTTGGATGAAATTTGGCACATGGGTAGAAGAAGAGAACGAGAAGGACATAGTATACCTTTTATCCCGATATTCCCACAGTGTATGCGGGTGTAACCGCGGGGTGCAGCTAGTATCTATCGGTTGTAGTCAACATGCAGACGTATTAACATATACCGGTATTGATACCGTTACCCAACTGAGAACATCCACCTGTCACTTTTTACTAAAATTACCTAACAATTCTCACGACACCGTGACGAAAGTGAAATGTTATCTGAACTTGTGAATATAATCCATCCTCTGATCTCCCAGGCGCTATCACCATGCGACTACAAAGACGTCATGAGGGTGGTGGAGACGGCGATCCTGTCGACAGACCTGGCGATGTACTTCAAGAAGAGAGCAAAGTTTCACGAGCTGGTGGAGAACGGGGAGTTCGACTGGCAGAGTCCGGAGAAGAAAGAATGTGAGAATTTAGTACTTCTTTACCATATTTGATTTCTGATAATATCAGGTTTGATTTCAAAATATTTTAAGTCACAAGCTAAATTACACAGGATACTTACAAAACTAAATAAATGTAACTATTTGGAAAAATAAATATGAAGAAGAATAACTTAAAATCCTGCCCACTTTTGAGTCTTTGGTCTATTTTTTGTCGAAGCATTTTAGTTATTAGAAAAATAACTACTAAAATGCTTCTTCTATTTTGCACTAGTTTATAATCCACATGTTTCTTTTTTAATCTTTGATAATGAATGTACCTATTTCAGTTCTTAATGCCTCAGGCTTCAGTTCTGATCTTTCTAATAATATTTCAGTGTTATGTGGCATGATGATGACAGCATGCGACGTGTCAGCGATCGCGAAGCCGTGGGAGGTGCAGCATAAGATCGCCAAGCTTGTGGCCGACGAATTCTTCGACCAGGGAGACCTGGAGAAACTGCAGCTGAACCAACAGCCTATAGCTATGATGGACAGGTGATTACCGTTAACTTTACTTCATTTTCAATATAAAACAGCATCGACGGCGAAGATGGAGAAATTCACAATACTCACGTGAGGAAACAATTAACGGATTTAATCTCGTCACTTTTTTTCGATCTGGTTGGCATTTGTTATTTGTCAATCACGTCATGTCAGTGGTAATCCTTGACCTACGACTTTGACGTGGGGTTGACAGTACTTTTTAGCAAAGTTGGAGGTTCAGCGTGTCCATTCGTTTTATTCCTGGGAAATATAGCAAAGATTGACAATCTAGAATATTTTTCAGTATCAGACAATCTGTAATCGAACACTATGTCAATTACTCAATTTCCATTTCCAGAGAAAAGAAAGACGAGCTGCCCCAAATGCAAGTGGGTTTCATCGACATGATCTGCCTCCCCCTGTACAAGGTCCTGTCCGACACGTTCCCCTGGATCCTACCGCTGTACTCTGGCACCATGGACAATCGCCAGCGCTGGCAGGACCTCGCGGAGAAGGTGGAGATGGGGCTGACGTGGATCGATCATGATACTATTGATAAGCCTATTGAGGAGTTTACTGGTAAGGAATTACAAGCTTTTGAGAATTTTGGCTTTAGTTCTGAAGTCGACAACGCGTAAACGAACCCCTCGATTTTAATAATAATAATATCATAGTAATTAGCCCTTAGTGTCCCACTGCAGGGCAAAAGCCTCCCTTTCCTTTTCCCACTGAACTCGATCCTGAGCCAATATGGACCGATCCTTCTTAGAAGCGTCAAGTTCGCCCCGCCATCTACAGGATTTTGCATTCTGCAATAAGTTGTCGTAGGTATGTGCGAACTTAATAAATACACGCTTAGAAAGTTAATGTTAATGTATCTCAGAAAGTTAAGTTGACTTTGAGAATGTGGCTTTATTGTCTTTTTGTTGGTTTCGTATTCCTTTCATAACCTGCCAAGGGACATTAACATGATCATATCCAATATAACCAACTTTGTTTGTCTCTGCATCCCCTAAGTTGTCGAGTCGACTGGCAAAAATGGTTGGTTCATCTCCGCATAAATTAATAAAATATTATACTATATTCTATTTCCAGCCTTAAACGAGCCAATAAAAGACGTGGAGCTAACAGTCCAGACCCTGAACTGTACGAAACCGATCCCTGAGAGCAGCAGCAGCATGGCGCTGGTGAAGCCGTTGAAGACCTCTTTCCACTCCTTGAGGAGAGGCAAGAGTACGAACTTCACGACGAGGCCCGCGAGGAGTAAGCTGACGAGGTAAGGCTCTTGTGCTGTTGTTGGGATTACTTGGCTTATATGCTTGAGCAAAGTTTTGTAGAGATGTTCTTTCTATTTGTAGATCAGATTTTTATCATACAATGTTGTTCTGCTGCTGAAGAGTGCATGATCTTGTTATTTACAGCGTGCTTTAAGTAGTCATGTAGGCCAGCAATTAATATTTCAGATGATAATATAATATGCCTTTTAATTACGTATGGTAGTACACTTTTATCAGTATTTTTTAATTTGTTGCCGTTTTATTTTTAAGAATAATAATTCTGAATTAAGTAAATCTTTCAACGTCCAAACTAACTCGGCATGGTAAAATTGAAGAAATATAAATGGTTATCCTATTTGTATTTCTTCAATTACTGAGTTACTTTTCAAACACATGATTGGATAGTTCAGACCTAAAAACTTCGATATTGATCTTTAGAAAATGACAGTCGAATGGTCAAAATATTACCTATAACCCACAGTCTAAGATCCACGGGAACATGAGTTTGATACCAAAAAGCCGTGCAATAAAACTATTCAATTCAAATTATAAGTAGCCTAGACTGGAATTTTAGTAATGTAAATAAAAGCCATCGTTGTCATAAAAATATATACCTACGGTAATAAACAAATGTTAGACACAACACCAAAAGAAACAGTTGTAAAATCAAAGTAAAACAAAAGCATGTTTCAGATCAATGTACGCGGCGGCAAGCTCTCGGGAAAGCGAGAAGCCGCCGATAGTGAAGAAGAGCACCGTCGTGACCGACAGCAAGCACACCAGCGTGCTGCCTGACGAGCTGCCCGCCAGGGCCAAGCACCGCGGCCGCCTGTGCCACTTGTTGTGACGGTTGAGCTTGAACTGGTGAGTGCTGCACTATGATACTCTTATATGATTTGTAATTGGGTAGCAAAGAAGCTACCTCATTGTATTCAATGCCGACACTGGGCATCTGTAATACCAGAAGCTTATAGGAGACAATGCTGAAATATCCCTTGTACCACCTTTCAATCCAGATAACAGCCTCGCTCGCTGATACACGGCAGAAATATACACGATAGTAAATAGTACGAAGAGCTCTTTCCTTTTCGGTAAGACGGGAACATTGTCCTACCAGCTACCTACGTTACTTGCGATCTTAATTCGACTAGCTTACTAATACTGTTGTGTTGGGAATAGGCTGTATATCAATAATACCTTTGCCAAGTGACGCGTCTGTTGTGCCAGCCGCCATATTGAATAAACAGAGTGTTTGTACTAACCGGCGTTTGAGTTCGTCGTATCCCATTCCTGTAATAAGAACTTCTACCGCGAGTGCAAACCTAACAAATACTGATCTATGTTTTCTTTCAGGGGTAGCCAGAATAGTACAGAAAAACCTGATAAGCTGGACAGAGTGAAGCCGTCCAAATCGATTGATTAGACAAAAAGGGGGTCGTCGCTGTAACGTCATTTTGTAGAAAACACATTATTGTCAACATTTTGAATGACGGTTCGAAGTCAGTCAATTTGAAGACGGAAAACCGAGTTACAAATGAATAAATGAGTCAAAAAACTGAGTTACGGTTAACGCCGGCAGCACACCTCCGCCGCGAAACCATATCAGCGAAACCGCAGTAGTTCAATTCAACTGGTTCGCGTCATGTTCCGCTACTCGAAATTCGACTAGCGGAACTCGAGCAGCGGAACATGACGCGAGCCAGTTGAATTGAACTACTACGGTTTCGCGGCGGAGGTGTGCTACTGGCGTAAAAGGTGTTAATTTCTGATGCCAAATAATTGTGATGCAAAATTGACGTCAGTATTTGACAAGTGAAAATTGTTTTTTGACAAGCTGACGTCGGATAAGTTGACGTGAGTTCTACAAAGTGACGTGACAGGACTGGGTTGTACTCTCTACTTCGACTCTTGTGAGTCAAATGTCGTTTTACTAATAGTCGTTACCGTTGTACATTTCTACTGTTAGAGACTTCGTATTAAGTAGATTACGTGGGACTTGTTTTTTGTTCTGGCTGGACAAAATTATGGATTTTATAAAATATATATAAACAAAAAAATTAAGGAGCAAATAATAATGTAGTTGTGACCAGTTAGCCGTAATGTATGTAATGCAATAACAGAAAACTTTGAAGATTGGTTATGATTTTATGAACCAATACATAACCTGAAGACATAACCTTTCATTTTAAAATCCTCACAATTTTGTTCAGCCGAACGAAATTTTTAGAGAACAAAAAAAAACTAAAAGTAATTTTTAGTATTTTAATCTCTGCGTCTTTTTGACGTTAACATGTTTCCTGTAAAGCAAACTTTAGGTAAATGTTTATCTAATTAAATGTATTATTTACATAGACTGTGATCTAGTATTACTTCACGATGTTCTATTTTAAAAACAACAGCTTAGATCAATTTTTCGGGTTTTTGTAACTCGGAATTCCGAGCTATATTGGCAGTCAAGGTTTATGGGTATTTCAGTGTGCGATATTTCGAGTTATGTTGCAATCCACTGCATTGTTTCTTCAATGTCTTGTATAAGACTGCAGGATGAGATTGTGTTTCCTGTCGCTAGTCTTTTTTAACAGTTCGGCTATTTAACTGTTATCACGTGATTCTTCTGTGCTCTGGTACAGCGTAACAGCTATATTTATAATATTTTTCTAATATATTATAAGATCTATCGACTGTTTAAATTTTAAAATAGAATTATCGTTTCTTGGCCTGTGAAATAAGGTGTACGATATAACTACTAAGCGTGTAAGGGGATGTTTTCGTATTTTACATTATAAACGTTCAATTAAATTATTTTTTTTATTTATTGGAGCTAAAAGTATTATGATGCTAGTCGTGTGTTATGTTATATAGATATTTATTAATGTTACTGTCGAACGTAATATTACGTCCAATTTGCTTATGAAGCTTATTTTGTGCAATATTGTATTGCTGATTCGATTCAGTCTTAAAGTATTTGAGATTATTTTTATTACCAGTACTTTTAAGTGTCAGCAATATTTTAGGGTTTGTAATGTATAATGATTACAGTACAAGAAAATTGGGCTCATATTGTAATGGTTTATGTAACAGTGGCCCATAAAAAACAGTATCCATTGATGAGTTACCATGCACTTTGGTGGAGCTTGTCTTTGCAATTACGACAGTGGACGCTAAAATGCGTAATTGTGCAAGAGCCGCAAGATTTTAAATTCGATTTTAAATCTTTTTGGATTACAGTTTAGTATTAAAAAATAATAATAACGAAACGTCATACTTTGTCTTTTACCAATGAAGTAGTCCGAATATTATAACGAATATAAATTATGACATAATTATTGAACAAAAATAGAATGTTTGTTTGATAAATACTAATCGACTTCTTTTTTAGAATGAATAAAAAATGTTATGAACGCCTTTAAACAATATATCGATGTCAAATATTGTGCAATTTTTACTGTTGTTAAAATAGTTTAGAAATCTGCTTTGACATTGGCAAAATGAAAATAAGTAGCTTTGTTTCTGTGTTAGACAAAAGTCATTATAATTTTTGCTATAGTGATGTTTTTGTCTCGTTCTTTAGTTTTGTGTCTAAGCTGCTAATTCTCGTCTGATAACTTCACTGATTAGGAAGTCCTGTAGTGAAAGAGCTTCAGGAGCTCTTAAACTCTGTCCTGTTCTCTGGGAGAACTCCAGAAGCGTGGCGAGGGAGCGTGGTCGTTCTTTTCTTTAAAAAGGGTGACAAGACTCTTCTAAAGAATTACAGACCTATTTTGCTCTTTAGTCAGTATACCCCGGGCAAACTGTGCAGTTTGGTATTTGAGAGGGAAGCTAACGGAAGAATTCAGCTGGGCTGGGCAGCGTTTGGGAAGCTTTATCGAGTCTACTCGTCGCGTAATCTACAGAGCCTAAAGACTAAGGTCTTCAATTATGCATCCTGCCTGTTATTACTTACGGAGTCGAAACGTGGACACTCAAGGTACGGCTGGGCCATAAATTCAAGGTCGCTCAGCGAACTATGATCGTTAGGGTAGACGTGTTCTTGAGTGGAATCGGCAAACGTAAGGTAGGACGCCCTCAGCCTAGGTGGAGCGACGATATCCGCAGGGTGGCTGGTAGCAGCAGGATGAGCGGCCTATGTCCAGCAGTGGACTGCTACAGGCTGATGATGATAATGATCTCCACTGAATTCAGTTATGCTGCTTCAAATTCTCAATCTAATCTGTAATCTTTCAGGGAGTAAAAGTATAGCATAGTATAGTAGCATTAATGAATATAAATAACTTTTAAGACAAGATCAACTCGAAAAAAATCGAAAATATCGAAAAAACAGATAGGAGAAAATAAACGGAAATATCGAAAATCAATTCGATATTTCCGTTTATTTTCTCCTATCTGTTTTTTCATATATCAATCAATTGTAAATGTAGGAGACGGGTGCATTTTTTTGCAAAAGATGTTCAAGTCTCTTGAATATAATCCCTGAAAGATTGCCAATAAAATTCTGAATCAGCCTAAGGTTTGGTTCCGTCAAACTTTTAAAATATTCTACCGAGTACTGGTTCAATTGTAGGGTTCAGGCCCGCTTGCACCCCGACTCGCTTAATATATACGGTTACTGCTAAACGTATCTAAAACATCTCTCTATTTCTCTCAATTATTTGAAGATGAAAGTAACAGAATCATGTTTTAAATATGTTTAGCGCCAAATGCTTTTAGTGATTTGTGGTACAACGTGCCTTGGTGAACCTTAGATTTTCTTCATATATTTTTATTTTGCTAATGTAGAGCCACATAGTCCAGATGTTGTGAAATAGACTATACTAAATGTAATAATAGTATTACGACTGTTCTTTACTAACCTGTTATGAAATTTTCTTTTATTTTCATAAAAATTATCTTTGGAACTCCGTTTAGAATTTTTGAAGTAATCACGTAAATTGATTATTTGATATTTTTAATGAAAAAGTACCTTGCAAGTTTTTGTACAAGTGTCATAAAATTATGTATGTCGAATTTATTTTATCTGAATTGAACTTAGTTATTTGTGAAATATATTTGTATTTAATGTTGATTCTTAAGAGATTTTTTTGCTCAGATTTTTTTTTTAAGACCTGGTGAAAAATATTTCTGAACTAGATTGTCCTAACCTAACCAAATGTCTAATTTTTATAGATTCTATTTTAGTTTTTCAAACATTATTTTTACATGCAACTCTTACTATAATATTTCCATATGATTCTTCATATTTTCTGTAGTAAACATTTCGATGGCATTTACGCAATAAATATTATTTTGTTTTTTTTTATTTTGATTGCTATTTGTGATTTTAAAGAATTGTTTTCTGTTTTCTACTAAAGGACAATATTGTAACTACGCTTCAATGAACAATAAAATATTTCTTCGTTATGACTCGATCAATTTGTAAAAATACCTACTGAATGTGTTTCGACGAATAAAAATATTGTGAAAGATATGTTTGTTGGTTTTTTTACTATAATTTTAGTACTGTTTGCTATAAGGCAAGGTTTTCATTTTTTTTTCTTTTAGACTATATGTACGAACTAGGCATGTCAAATAAGTTTAGAGAAAAAAAAGGAAAAACAATAGAAAAATCTCATGACTTTATTTATTAAATCGCCTCTCCTCTATTTTTACAAAATGTCCAGATATAGGGCTCATCATTACTTTCAATTTTAGTTTCAGCTTTGTATGATCCGCCGTAAGTTTGAACTTGCGTAATAATGGAACTATTGTTGCTTTTAAATACATCAGCGCATATGTTTTTCCTGAAATTATATAAAGATTGAAATGTATAAGGTAATAAAAATTATAATAATAAAATTGCTGAGATTAAGAATATGGGCCACAATATACGACCCTGAGGGACCCTTGCTTTAAGACTAAGCGAATCAGTTTCTTGTCTAACTGACAACAAAAATTTATTTTATACATGTAACAATAAATTGAATAGCAAACCTTAGTTGCTTCTTTGCTTAGTGTTTTAAAATCAAATAAGCATCTTAATCGACCAAAATGCAGTGATATACAATGTCGAACGCTTTTTCAAAATATAAAAACGCAATCTTCCAATCATATCTTGCTAATCACAACTGCTAATATTGATAGACAGTGAGAACTGTGAAAAGAGACTGTCAACTTACCAATACACCCTCTTCGGCCCGGAGAAAAACTAGCATAAGCAGCTGGATGATTCGGAAAAGTGTCAGAACTTAGCCACCTTTCTGGTTTAAACTCTTCAGCATCTAAACCCCAATATTTGGGATTTCTGTTTATGCTCCATATATGGACTACTATGTTACTCCCAGCAGGAATTGTCACATTGCCTAAACAAATGAAAAATAAATTAGTAAAAGAGGAGAATCATCTAGAAAAAGTTTTAGCAAATAAATTTTATGTTCCTCTTCTTTTTAACCGACTTTAAAAAAAGGAGGTTATTTTTCTAGTCATTGCTGTCCTTCTGCTGGACAAAGGCCTCAAGTCCTTCCAGGTTTTCTCTTGATAAGTTTTGTTTGAAAAAATTGTTTCTAAATATACAAGACCTCTGGCTCAATTTACCAATATAATCTAGAAGATGACTACTGTAGTCGCGTGCTTGCGTTTGGCGTATGGCTGTGTTTCGCACATCTAAGTCAAATACGTAATTGTGACTAAGTACCTAGAATAGACGTTTGTTTTTACCAATACCCATAAATAATGGTGAAGTATAAAAAATGCAATAAGGTTATATCGATCGCGAAAGATGAGATCATTAAATGAAAAGGATAATTTTTAGCAGTCTTTCATAAAAAGTGTGTCACGAGAGCTACCAAAAAAAACTAAAAAATTGAGGTTTGCATCTTCCCACCCGGCTGGCAGCCAAGCTCGCCTATGATTGAGGAACCGAATATTGCAGTAATCCTGGTTGATATGAATAGGAAAATGGATGTTGTAAACAAAAATGGAGAAAAATCTAAGTGAGTTGCGGCTTTTTGATTTCGTATCTGAAAAATATGGCTATCTGTTGGAGTACCAAAAATTTACGGAAACAAAAATCAAAGCTCTAGTAAACATGAATGCATACTTGGAAAAGTGCAATAAATCGCAAGAAGGACGTGTGAATAAGCTGGAAGAAAACGCCAAGATAAAGGTGGAGCTAGCTGGATTGGAAACAAAAGAAAACGAAGTTGTTGCAAGAATAGTTGCCCAGGGAGGGTAGGCCGTGAAAAACCAGAAGCCAAGAAACCCCTGCCAGTAGTAATAACTCTTAAAATAAAAGAAGCGAAAGTCGCAAATAACACTTGACCAATGGAAAAGTTAATGGTACAAATAAAGACACCCAACAGAGTGGTTTTTTGCAATTTCTGACTTTTCTAGTACTCAAACCTCAGTTGGTATAGATTTTTTTGATCCTTATAAGAAACAGGATCGATTGGCATCGAATAATGTTTTTGTGAATACTGCCCATTTTCTTGCTGACTGTGCATATATTCCACAATCTGTGAATGCAGATCAAAATATCTCAAAAAGTTAAGGACAGTCTCCTAAATCCGTTTTGCTGTAGCTACAACGGTCAAGGTACCTGCCCTTACTGCCCCATCTCAAAAATCTACCCTGTGTAAGAACGAGAATCTAACAAGATAATTATGTAAGAAACCTATGGATTTCTAAAAATCTGCTAAAGAAAACCTACATGGATACAGGATGAAAAATACTCATATGAAAATGTGACGAGCAAAAGAAAATAATGTCAATTGGGAGTGAACGTATTATAATATTCAACGATTCTTAGAAAGCAATGTAACTAGGGCGGCTTGCTAGTTGTCGTTATAGCTATATGTGTGTGTATATACGTTTCTAGTGAAAATATAGTGCGAAGTGAACACTGCGAGCGTCATTACGACATCTATATAAATAAAAATGAAATACTGTTCGTTGGTAAGCGCATCAATTGAGAACGACTGGATCGATTTGGCATTTTTTTGTAACTTAGTAGTCTGAATTACGTTTTTCTGAAAAGAAAATTTGGAAGCTTCCCGGAAAATTTTCAAATTCTGGAAATTCTGTGAACATCCTATTTTCCATGGGATGTTCGTATGAATGATTGAAATTTGAACAGGACCACGTCCGTCTGGTCAGTACGAAACAAATAAAAGTGGATCGTTTCGATGCAATTATCACATTGGAATTTCAACTTCTAAGCTAAAATGCAATCACTTCGGTTCAGAGTATATCTAGCAATAACTAAAACCTACATACACTTAATATTCGGTTGATAAGAAAAGGCTTTAAATGAAGTGTGGATTTTTCCAAAAAAATATAGATAGAAATCTTAGGTGTTGGGTTTAGAAACATGTCGTCTCGCTAGAAAGGTGAGGTCATTTGGGGGTTCTAGAGTGTCTCCTGAACCCTCCACAATATTCATTTTTTGACGGAAACAATTTTTTTTTAATTCTTATAAAAAAATATTTGTTTTAGGTACAGTACCTAAGTTTAAAAAAAAAACTACTTATTTACGGACGCAAGAGCGACCCTAGTGAGCTTGAGACTTGGGGCACCCTGGCTCAGACAGGTTAGGTTCAAAGGGGATGGCGGGATGTCTAAAGTGACACATCTCGACTCGGTAAAAAGGCAATAAGAACGAGCGAGCGAAACAAGCTCGGGACTTGGGGCACCCCGGCTCAGACAGGTTAGGTTCAAAGGGGATGGCGGGATGTCTAAAGTGACACATCTCGACTCGGTAAAAAGGCAATAAGAACGAGCGAGCGAAACAAGCTCGGGACTTGGGGCACCCCGGCTCAGACAGGTTAGGTTCAAAGGGGATGGCGGGATGTCTAAAGTGACACATCTCGACTCGGTAAAAAGGCAATAAGAACGAGCGAGCGAAGCAAGCTCGGGACTTGGGGCACCCCGGCTCAGACAGGTTAGGTTCAAAGGGGATGGCGGGGTGCCTGAAGTGACACATCTCGACTCAGTAAAAAGGCAATAAGAACTTAAGATGCAAGAGCGAGCGATGCGAGTTCGGGACTTGGGGCACCCCGACTCGGACAGGTTAGGCTCGAACGCGATGACGGGAGCTCAAGTGAGGGAACAAATCGAGGCAACGCGCCCCCGTCATCTCCTTCATGTTAGATTTCTTTAAACCCTGCAGACGGAAATAGGAGCCCCGCAAAGAGGAGCTCAGTCGACTACGCATTACTTAAAAAAGTTATATTTACATACTTATTTTTTATGTGACCTTGACCTTCAAGACGTTTAAAATTGACCTAGAAAATGTGTCTCCTGTGAACTGGTGGCTGTGGATGACTTACCCTCTTTCTTTCTCGGGGGTGGGGGTTAATTAAAACTACCCTCCTCTATCCCTCCCCCGCCCCTACCCCTCATCGAGGTGGCACATTTCTAAACTTTAACCAATCGTAGTGCTGACAGAGGGAAGGCGAGTTATCGTTATATTACATAGAGTGGTACAATATATTTGCAAACACGAGAGAGAATACAAGAGGAGGAGGTGTGCTTATTTATCCTAAGGAGCATCTAATGTTTAATACAAATAAACCCCTGACCAGTTCTGAGGAAGGCCTTCATGGTAAACTCACTTTTAACCACTCAACTATAAATATCCTTGCAGTATACAGACCACCTAAAACGAATAAGTTGTTATTTATTTATGAAATTTAGGAGATAATCAGGAAGATCCTAGCAAACGAGAACATCATCAAGTACTTACACATAAATCTGTTAGGAGTGAGTGAAAGTCATCATTATAGTAATATAAGGCCTGCCTGTGTAGACTAGGTTTACAGTTCGTAATACCACCTACAGACTCCCAGTCGTTTATTGAGTGCTTCATGTCGGATCATCATGTGGTTGGAGTCTCGATACCGTTAGATGCGATGCGACTGTGCACTGATAGTAACTCGGTATGTCATTAATAATAAGATAGTAGCTAAGAAAATCACTGAATATGATTGGGCTCAACTGTGGTTCATTGATTGCCCTACTATGTATTTATGATAAGTTACAAAATGTTTTAAATATCATTAAAAACAAGAAGAAACAGTAAGACTGTAATGCCAAAGACTAAAAAAAGAGATACACAACGGTGGATAGAAAGTGGTTCAAGTAATATGTTACCGCGTAGGGATAAGTTATATAGGAACAGAAGTAAGAATGTTACGACAAGTGCTGTAACTTTTCGCTTTAGGCCAGAATCCAGTGTGGTAGGTGTGGAAAGTTATCGATCAGCTGAGCAGTGTTATGGCGCCGGGCATTTGATTGCATTCGAGTCATGGACTTAAACATAATCAAGAATAAAATCCAACCGGTCTTGTCCCACTTTCAACCTGTGTTTATCGGAAGGGGAATGCCCAAACCTACTTTAATATGTCAAATGCCGCACAAACTTATAGCAAAAAATATCGACAGTGTGGATATAGGTAGGTATTATGGGCCACACGTACGTCAACTGTGGATGTCAAAAGCTGGTGTCAGTAAATTTAAGGTCTGTGGGTGGACCTGAAGATACAGGTAGACACAGTGTGTACTAAGTTTAGGACAGTGTTAAGTAAGTTCTATATCCTGAAGGCACCGTTGAGTAGGAAAACGCTGCATGTGATTTATTTTAATGCATGTCTACTAACCAGTGTTTTACATGTGAGCAAATGAATAAATAAAAAATATTTTGCTGTCGCCGAGTCTTTCGGTTAAGCTATGGATAAAATACGTATGGCCATACATTCAAAACCTATCTGAACAATATAAAATCGCTGCCAAAAACGATTTACGCAATATCTTGTTATCCCAAAACTAAAACTAGAATGTAAAGTTTATGAGAAACTTCTTGTTGCGGGAGTGATATGAAGATTCGAATGACGTCGTTTTGGGGCACGTTATTTCGAAAAAAATTGCAAGTTGTATGCCAGTTGCGGTGCTACGGCACGGTTGGCGCAGTGGTTAAGCGATTGACTGTTACGCTGCGTGTCGCGGGTTCGATTCCCGCACGGAACAAATATTTGTATGACCTACAATTAGTTGTTCCGGGTCTGGCTGTTTGTGTATGTGAGTTTATATGTTTGTAAACGCACCCATGATACAGGAAAAATACCTAGTGTGGGGCAACGTTTTTTTAAAAAAAAAGTTTGAAAACACATTGAATCGAAAACCGCTATATTGAACGACGTTATCGCAAATACGCTGATGCGGAAAACTTTTTGAATCGTGTCTACGCTAGTATCGTCAAAATCCGTCTAGGAATCAAACTCACGAGCCCGATGAGACACAGCAAGCTTCGACTTTGGATTGGGTTTGGGAAACAAGGGAGCAGTGAAAAGTATTATTTTGAGTTAACTATTGATGATTATTAGTTAGTTATTATGATTATTAGTTAGCCACATTTCATATTTCCATACAGTAATATTGCCAAATTAATCAAAACAGGTAAATATTTGACAGCTATTTGCGACGTTGCCAACTTTTAGGATAAACGCTCTTAATCGTAATTGTTATGCCTGGTTCTCGTCGTCATATTATGTTGCTATGCTTAATAATCCCGGGGCTGTCAGAGATCTGTGGTAGCAATACGTCTCAGTGCGTCGCGTGTTTTTGAACCGAATGTGTTAAGACGAGCGCTCATCCTGCGGCCAAACTGTTTCGCAGCTTGGTGGGTTAGTAAAATGTGTACAAGTGTTTGGTCCAAAATAAATTATTTATTTACTTAGAAATCTTATTACTTACGTAACTTCGTATCCGTCGTAGCTTGGCGACCCAAAATCGGTGCAATCGGATATAACCTGATAGATTCTTTGATTACTGCTTCTAAATAAACGAATTGAGATAGATTCTCCTTTGAGACTCTTCCATCTTCGCCCAAAACTTGAGTTATTCTGAGAATAAAAAATGATAATATACAAAGTCCAGCGATTTATAAAAATAAAATAATAACTCAAGACATTCTGATAATTTAGATTAGTCTTGAATTCAAAACAACATGCTATTTTTACGCGCTTAGAATATTTATAATTAAATGAGCACCATTAATAGAATTAATTAATCTTTCATTGGTTAATTTTTAATACTTTGTACCTATTGTAGTCTCAGACCAAATAAAAAATTGAATTATAGTAATTTTATTCCCGCTACTTCGTAATCACATAATTATTATATATAAATAAAGTAATACATTTTAAAACTTCATAGTCCCTCTATAAAATTTCTGGCTCCTTGTCCATTCGAAACTACTTTGTGGATAGGGGTAACTAGAATATATTCAATTTTTTAAATTTAATAGTGCCTTTAAATGGCCTAATTGAATAAAATGATTTGATTTTGACGTTTAAAGCGTGTATTCGAAAACGTTAAAATAACTTACTCCTGGTAAATTTTCTCCTGCACCTCAGGGGAGCTGCCGATGCAGACGAAGATGAACAACATCTCATAGATAGTGGTGTCAAAGGCAGCTAACAACAGGTTGTCTGAGAAGTTCCTCAGGTCAACATCCGTGAAGAGGCTGCTAGTCTCAGTCACTGTATTCTCCAGAAGGATCTCTAAAACGCTTTGGCATTTACGACCTTTAAAAAAAAAATGGGTATTTCAAGTAACATATAGGTACCTACTCTAACTTCAGTTGATCCAATAGTAATTTAAATCCTTATAAGAAACTGCTCGATTGGCATCATTAAAATAAATCATGACAATTGCCTTTTTGTATCCGACTGTGTACCATTCATCCAAATTCTGGGAATGAAATGAAATGAAATTGTTTATTCTGTAAATAGGATATTGGAATCACTTTTACAAGTCATCTTAAAAAAAAAAATTAAAAATTAGCTAGATGAGTTCGGCGTTTCCTATCTGACTACTCTGAGAAGAAAGGCCGAAACAAACTCAGAGGTCACAGTCTCTTTTAAAGTCCAGACATAATATTGATCAGGCCATATGAGGACCATGTAGATTAGTGTCTGAAATGGTCTTTTGAGAAAAGAACCACACAGATTTGAGTGGACCTGTCCTGTCAGTGCAAGCATTTTTCAGTAATCGTGGAGCTCAACCCAGAACTTAAGGAGCTCAACTCGACGAACAATACCAAAGAAAGGACATTTGGGTAGGCCTCATAAACTACTCAAACTGCCAGACCATCATTAAAACTAAATAAGAAAGAAAAAATAATAATAATTAAAAAATCCACATAGTCCTCACATTCACAAAAAATAAAAAAATAAAAAAAACAAATACTTTACAATGTATAGAATGTATTTGGCAATTAAGTGAAGGTAGAGTCGGCCTCCTCCTCCGGCTCCATCTTTCTGACTGACCGACCCCTTGACAGTTAAAAAGTGTCTGTGATTGGTTTATTTGAAATAAATGCTTCTAGTTTGAGCTTGAGTTCTTACCTTCGTAGTCAGAGTTTCCTTTGTGTTTCAACCGTTGTAAATGTTCAGATTTTCGTAGTTGCACCATCTACAAAAGTTGTAAGGTATTTGAATATAGCAGATTGAAGGGTATTCATTCATTATATTCGCTTTATCACAAAAGTTTATCAGTTTTATTGACCTTTTTACTCTCGTACTAGCTTTTGAAATTATCGCACGGAAACGTACTACCTACCGGGATTCTATGTCGTAACCCAGGCCATGGTCTGCCCATGTGCCTTTCAGCCAAATCCGTTCAGCCGTTCTTGCATGATTGAGTAACAAACAAACAAACTTTCACATTTGTAATATTTGTTGGATACAACATGTAAAGAAAACCGATCCGTGCGGGTGTTGTTAAGTAGTCGTACTGAGAGTCTATTTATGTGGCAATTTTCATAAAAAAAGAAAAGGAATCGCCACCTTTTATTTTCAATGAGGAATTAGATTCTGGTGTCTAAAAGTCATAACTTCTGTTGAAAATTTGCAAATTTTTAATGGATTTAATTTAGTTACTTAAAATGTGAATTTTACCATGTTAAAAAATATATATATTATTTACCTACTAACATAGATCTTAAGAAAATTGTTACCAACATTTTTATGGATTCTGTCTGAAATAAATGACTAATAATAATAATATTAAAGTATAGTTAGGATACGTCAGATTGTGTATCAACTTATTATCATACTCACTTGCTCCGAAAGACTGAAAAATATATTTAGAGCCTTGGACAGTTTACTTCTATAACTCGACAAGTTGAAGATGAAATCGATCATGAGCCAAGGTTTATTGACCCTGGCGGTCATTATATCAAGACACTCGTTGACTGCCACCATGTAATTATCATTAACCAGATCTTTACCATCGACTCTAACGCCCAGTGTTGTTCCTGAAATAATATAATTATTCTAATTAGAATTGAATAGAATATAATTTATTGTTGCTACAGTAATTTACAAAAACTGCAGAGACTATATACAAGAACTAATTAGGTAATATAAAGTGAAAGATAAAAATATAGGATAGAAATAAAAAGAAGAATATAATAATTAAAATTATAGTTTAAAAAAAAACTATGCAATAAACGAATATTGAGGTTTTTATGGTCACTGCCGGACATGGCCTCTCTAAGTTACGGCATCACACCCAATTCTCCGCCTTCCACATCCAGTCAGTCGCAGCCACGTTTTTAATGTCGTCGGTCCATCTAGCTGAGGGGCATCCCATGCTACGCTTCCATCAGCGAGCGTAGAGACCCCCATCGAAGCGGTGTCTACTCTGGGACTCAGCTCCTCCAACAGCTACCGGTCCTGCCTTCGACAACGCTGGCTGCTCACTGCCACATCGACTTGCTACGTCTGCAAGCTATGACGGGGACTGCGTTCCATCCACAATCACAATATGATAAATAATAATTAATAATGGGGTTTCATGGATGGCTCACTACAAAATGGTTGAGGTGGATGGTGTTGATCCACGCGTCATGTTCGTGAACGGGCGCCGTCGGTTGAGACTGGTCATCTCTTATCTGCCATTGCTTATTTTTAATCGTTTTTGATTATTATTTATTTGTTCTCACATATCGAAGCAACAAGATTAATGTACCCAGTAATGGTTGTAATTTCTATATTTAAAAGAGTGTCCCTGGAGTTTTTTGCCCGTTCTTCTCCATAGATATCTACGTTTTGGAATGGGTAACTAGCTTCAACTTTCTGACTAACTGACCGACTCTTTGACAATTCAAAAGTGCCTGTAAATGGTTTAATTGAAATAAATGCTTTGAGTTTGAGTTTGAGCTCAGATCTCAAGTGCGTATGCGGTGTCTGCCCACAGATTATGGCCCACCTTCCATCTTGCGCCGCATGATCTGTCCCCTGTCACCTGTGCACTTGATGTCTTTATGACTGCGTCAGTAAGCACTTATTGCCATCGATACGCTAAAAATAATATGATTCAAAGCCTTACATGCATTACAAAAACACTCTTTTCAACACTCACTACAAGCGGTTTCCAAAACACTCCTAGTGATTTTCTCAGTGAGATCCACTTCACCTTTGCCGACTTCCTCGGCGATAAGCTCAACAAATCGACCAGCTTGATCATTGAACAGCTCAAGATGGTCATCCAAAAGGTACTGCTTGAAGCATAGGTCTGCAATTCGACGATTGCGCTTCCAAGTAGGCACTGAAACGTTTTGAACACCGTGTAAACTAATAAAATCAGTCTGTAACAGTGTAGCTACATCCATTTAAAACTTGAATTAAGTCAGATTATTAAGATAGGTACTATGTGTAAGCAAAGCAAAACAGAACTGAAAAACGACTGTGCAAAACTGGTGTATGGACCAATAGCGATAATATTATTCTGAAAGTTGCCGTTCAGATTCTGCTGCTCCTTTGCACAAAGGTATAAATAAGTCATCTCTTAACAGATAACAAAACCGCATCGCTATTAATCTATAGACCACTTCCACCCAGTCATAAATAATAATGCTACCTTCAGCAGCAACCAACATTTTGCCAAACATTGGTTCCACGAATCTATACACAAACATTTTTTCCAGGCACTTGTTAAGTACTGTGAGCACGTCTTCGGGGTCTGTTACAACTGTAAAAAATAACATTAAGAGGCATTCTGAAAGTTGACAACTTCACAAGACAATAAAATATTTCGCTGTGTTGATTAATGAATCAATATTACTAAATTATATTATGAAAAATCTCTCTGTGTTGCACTGAAAACGTAATGATACACACATGTTCGGGTTAGCACATTCGATTCGGCAGTAATTGTTGAAGCAATTACTAAAATTATTTGGTTTTCATTCGGATCGTGCCCATCAGCATCTAACCTCGCTGAATAATGCTCGGCACGATTCGAGCTAAGCCGAGCAACTTTTATCCGAAAATAATTATAGCAGCGTTTTAAAATAATACAAATATATTCAATTTCGGAACCCGGCTTTGTCGAATCAGGCCGACTCGAGCGAGTGTGTAGCACCCCTAAAGTTTTTACTAACTGTAAATTGGCATCGGACCCATAAAAAATTTGGTCACATCTCCAACTTTTAAAGAATATTCTCCAAATAGAATGACTTGTTGAAGCAAATCTGAAAACAAAACATTGCTCTTAGTAGTCATTAATATATTTTATAGACAGCTCGGCAATAATATCTGACTTCAAATAACATAACATAACATCACGCCTTGTTTCTGCGAAGGGTTGGGCAGAGGTGTACATAGTACGTACATTTCGCCAGTTATGTTTAAGTCCCATATAATAGGGGGCGACCCGAAGATGCAACATCCTATATTTTGGTGTCGCTTGCCTCGTCAGATAGTTTCGGTGTTCCTTTCGATGTCACATACTTGTGCTGTCACTTGTATATGCCATCCAGAAATAATCACATATATTTGCCTCATCTTGACGATAGAATTAATGGATGAATCGTGAAATCAGATATTATTGCCGAGCTGTTCTTAGCAATAATATATTTATGCTCGTGACTATACAGGACTAATTCCTAATATTTATTTAAAAAAAAATCTAGTTACTCTTATGGAGCAGTGGTGGTGCAGTGGTAACGGCCCGGACATACGAGTTGTAGGTTGTGGGTTCGAATTCGAACGCAGCGCAGGCTCGTGCTTAATTTGTGTAAATAATTTCATCACGACTGCTTTCAAAACCGTGAACGGAAACATGGTGAGGAAACCGGTATGTCTTAGAACCGAAAATTCGAAGACAATCATGTGATATCTACCAACCCGCAATGGGCCCGCGTGGTGAATTACGGCCCACTTCCTGGCTGTGAGGCTGTGTCCAAACAGTGGGAATATTATAGGTTTATTATGGTTATGCTATTTACTCTTATGTATGGGTGTCGTTTTAGAGGCGGAGTATCTTTGAATTTAGCGTAGAATATAATGTCTCTATAAATAAAAACGTACCATCAAGTTTTGACATCAAGTGGAAATGACCAATAATGGGCAATTTCCCTGGGTGTGTGGGCACGAGCTCATTCACTGCGGGCAGGAAGTGATAACACACCATCACATACGACACATACACACATAGTAACGAAATTATAATTGTTAAAAACATTATTTTTAACAATCACTAGTGAAGTACACTTGATTTTAGATGAGAAGTACAGGTAAATTAAGAGAGAAATATTTTGTTTTTAATAATCAATTGAAAATTACTTTCGTTCCGTGTTGACACAATTCAACACTGGAATGAAAAGTACTAATCAACACACTGGTCTTATAAAACAAAACGTACGTATTTGGTGTCCACTACGTCGTAAATGTTAACACCATCTTTGGTGTTCGTGTTACGAATGAATTAGATACAGTTGCTCAGAATTTTTTAGAGGTCAGCATCTCTATCTCTAAATATTTTATTTAAAATTACACGCAGCAAAATTATTATGGCTGACGGCGCGGCGTGGCGCAACTAACTGCTAAAGTTAATTTTTTAATCCCACATAGTAATTTGAGAGGTGCAAATGTGAAACTCCAAATTGTTGAAAAACAAACAACAAAGATATAATTGAACATTAAATGTAAAATTACTATCTGATATTAAAAAACGAACACTAGGTAAGATAAACTGAGCGTTTGTACCTTTAGAAAATATCAAAAATGAAAATCACAATATTTATTTATATTGTCGAAAAATACACATTTCTTTCATGGGGACCTCCTTTAACTATTAACTTTATTTAATGTATATCGACGCAAAAAAGCGGAAACGTTATAAACCACAAAATGGAAATAGTTCACATTCGAAAAACTTTTGAGATTCCAGAAAAAAAATCATATCTATTAAGTATTAAACCTAAAAGTGCCATTCTTTTATCGCAAATTTATTTTCTAATCTCTTATCAAGTCGAATACCCAAAACCTACTAGAGTTATTTTTTATTTGTATTTCTGTGGGTGAAAAAAAAAGTGATATTGCTGTACAATATCACTTTTTTTTTTGTTACGGTAGAACGCTGTAAATGAAATGGATAAATGTATGGACGACTCCAAATCAAGTGTTTTAAAGCCAAATTGCTGTAACTACTTGTACATGACATATTAAAAAAAAAAAAAAAAATGTTATATGAGTTCGGCATTTCCTATCTGACTACTCTGAGAAGAAAGACCGAAACAAACTCAGAGGTCACAGTCTCTTTTAAAGTCCAGACATAATCTTGGTCAGGCCATATAGAATATAAATATATATAAATTTACTAGCTTCACACGGTCTTCTGCCTGCCCACACACTGGCTACGCGTCTCCAAGCTTGCCTTGACCATCTGATATTAAAATCTACTCTGCCAGCTTTCACTTTTGTGGCTCACTCTGCACTAACCGATCATGAAACGGTTTTTCCTAGTGAAAAAACTCCCTAAAACTATTATTAAAAAAACAGCCATTAACCATGATCAGCTCCACTCAGAGCTAAAACAACTTAATTTTGATCAAGTTTATGGCACACAAAATCCTCATGAGGCAGCAGAGACAATGGTCAATCTCATTACACAGGCAATTGAGTCAAGTTCCAAAACCGTTAAAATATCTAACCGGAAAAAAATTATTAAACCATGGCTCACTCCGGGTCTTCTACGATGCGTCCGACATAGAGATAATCTGCACAAACAATTTAAAAAGACACCCGACTATGTAATTTTAAAAACATCCTATACTAGATACAGAAACTACTGCAACAAACTATTAAAAAAAAACAAAAAAAGACTATGAGAAGAAGGGAATCAGTGAAGCTGGTAATAATGCCAAAAAACTTTGGGTTGCCATAAACTCAATCTCAAACAGAACTAAAAAGAAAGACAACGCATCAGATCTGCTGAACATGCATGCTACTCCCCAGGCATCAGTTAACCTAGTCAATAAATTCTTCGCAGAAGTCGGCAAAAATCTAGCCGAAAAGATACCTAATAGGTCATGTAATCACGCGCGTAATACATTTGTTAATCATGAGGTCACGCAATCAATGGTTCTTTTACCCACTGACGAAACAGAAGTTGCCAAATTGATAATGTCCCTACATAGCGACACTGCCGCGGGCTGGGACAGAATATCCAGCGGGCTCATAAAGAAACACTTAGACATTATTGTGCCACCGCTCACGTATATCTGCAACCTTGCGCTCTCATCCGGTCAATTTCCAAATTACTTCAAAAAAGCCATAATACACCCGATCTTTAAGAGTGGGGATAGAAGCCGTGTCAACAATTATAGACCCATAGCAGTACTTCCTACTCTATCTAAAATACTTGAGCACATCATGAACAATAGGCTTGTGGATTACTTAGAAAAGTTTAACATCCTCTCACCGTCACAATATGGTTTTCGGGCTGGCAAATCCTCGGCCGATGCAGTTCATGATCTGACTAATTATGTCATCACAAACCTGGATGCTGGTCAGAAGGTTTTAGGCATTTTCCTAGATCTTGCCAAAGCGTTTGACATGGTGTCTGTCCCGACTCTGATTCGTAAGATGGAAAACATAGGAATCAGGGATGTTCAGCTCAAACTCTTTGAGGATTACCTGAGTGAGCGTACCCAGTGTGTTAGGATAGATGATGCCATTAGTCAAGAACGCACTGTCACCTACGGCGTGCCTCAGGGCAGCGTAATCGCCCCTACACTCTTCCTCATATACATTAACGAGCTGGGTATGCTTACTCTTCCTAAAGGTAAGATAATTACCTTCGCAGACGACACTGCCCTTCTCTTTAGTGGTGATACATGGCCTGAAGTATATACGAAAGCTCAGTCTGGTTTCGGAGTCGTGACGGAGTGGCTGCGCAATAATGTTCTCACTTTGAACGCGGAAAAAACCATTTACATGCCTTTCTATCTAAAAAACAATACGCAAACCACACACATGAACTCATTATATACCATAATAGCCCATACATGTATAAATCATAATATAAGTAACTGCACCTGCACCACGACCATTAAGAAAACAGATAGTGCAAAGTACCTAGGGGTAATATTAGATAGCACCTTAAGCTTCAAAAAGCATATTAATACCCTCAGCAGTATGTTACGCAAACTTATATTTGTCTTCAAGACACTAAGACATGTGGCAGACGAAAAGCTTAAAAAAATGGTTTACCTGGCACTTGCCCAGTCCTTACTAACCTACTGCATAACATCCTGGGGTGGCGCTGCAACGAATACAATGTTGGAACTTGAACGAGTGCAGAGAGCCATTCTGAAAGTATCTTTGTTCCTACCCTTCCGATATCCAACAGTTCTGTTATATAAGGAAGCAAAGGTACTAACTGTTCGGCAGCTGTTCATATTGCAAACAGTTCTAAAACAACATGGCCTCACTACCTTCAACCCCTCACTATCCCACAATATTAGACGATTTGATCCCATTGTCCGTCATCACACCCGGCTTTCGACTGTTTCCTCCAATCGCTTCTTTTGCTACCTGGGTCGCTTTCTTTATAATAAAATAAATAGAACAATCCCAATTTATAACCTCACCAAAGCCAAATGCAAAATTAAACTTAGCAGTTGGCTCCGGGAGTTAAATTATGATGAAACCGAAAAACTACTTGCTGTCCCATCTTAACCATTTTATCTCATTCACACACTCACACACACACCCCCACTCACTCACAGATACAAATTCCCCTTCCACCTTGCATAAATGAAAATAGGTTTTTTGTTAATTCCAGCACTTCTTATTGTACTAGTACATAACCGTAAAATGTAAGTAATACCCAAGGGGTGGAGGCCTGGTGTCCTGAAATACAGACTCACGTCTAGTTTAGGCACCAGTCTCCCACAGTATATTATATAAGCCTTTATGTATTGATACTTTTCTACTGTACCTATATTGTGGTGAGAAAAATAAATCATTATTATCATTATCATTATCATATGAGGACCATGTAGATTAGTGTCTGAAATGGTCTTTTGAGGAAAGAACCACACAGATTTGAGTGGGCCTGTCCAGTGTCCAGTCAGTGCAAGCATTTGTCAGTAATCGTGGAGCTCAACTCAGAACTTAAGGAGCTCAACTCGACGAAAAATACCAAAGAAAGGAAATTTGGGTAGGCCGCATAAACTACTCAAACTGCCAGACCATCATTAAAATAACTGAGAAAGAAAAAAATTAAAAAGAGAAAAAAAAAACATATATCCACAGAGTCCTCACATTCACAATAATTAAAACAATATAATACTTACAAAGTAATAATGTCATTTTGTATATAATTTTCAACGATGTCAATATGTATATAAAACTGGTATATTTTAAAGATTTTACATAATAATTAAAATGTCACATTTTATGGTTTTATCACAAGGCTTAAAGCAGAGCGAGCAGCTCAATCCCAAGCTTTTTTATCTTCTAAATAATCTGAAATTTTATAGTATAATTTTATACAAAGTTTGGTTTTATTAAAATAAAATTTAAACGGTGTAAGTGTTTAATTATATTTATTTAATGTCTTTCTATAAGTTTAAAACAAAAATCACGTCATGTCATTGAAAATAGAAATTGTATCAGAAATTAAAACATAACACAACTAAATATCTCAGCAACACTGAAACAAAGTCAAGGACACTTCAGTAAATATTATTATATTTCAAACAAAAAAAACGCATTGTAATCAGTTCATTCGTTTATGAGCTACGATGCCACAAAAAGAGAAGGACAGTTAATTTGAAATTTCTTAGAAATTACTAATCTGATTATGTTTACATTAGAGCACTCCTGCAAAAAATATCTCTCAAACAGAAAACCGCATTGAAATCGGTCTATCCATTTGGGAGCTGAGATGCCACAGATGGACCTGAAAGCTTCAAACTTATAACACCCGGTTTTTTTTTTTTTTCTGGTCCTTATCGGCCGGCGAGCTACCCATTGCTCACCGTCCGCAAGCCCGCGCCTACGGTGGCCGTGAATCGGCCTGCGATTCCCGACGCCCAGGGCGTCTCCTGCGGCGGTTAGGGGCGTGAGGGCGCGAAATTTGCCTCTCCCTCACGCGTTCTGCCTCCTCCTTCACGAGCATTACTGCTTCGCAGAAGGAGGTGACGGCCTCCCATGCCCTCTCGCTCCGTACCGTGGCCTGGACCAGGGCCGGACGCGAGAGATCCCCGCCACCGACCGCCTCCATGAGGACACGGCGATTCTCTGCCCAAGCCGGGCAGACCTCCACCGTATGCTCCACCGTGTCCTCCGGGCGATCTACGCAGTGATGACACCCGGACGTTTCCTCCCGCCTGATACGAAACAGGAACCTCCCGAAACAACCATGTCCGGTGAGGACCTGCGTCAGGCGGAAGGTGAGGACGCCGTGGCGCCTCTCTAGCCACTCCTCAAAGAGGGGACTTATCGCTGCAATAGTGGCGTGCCCAACTTATAACACCCTCTGTTTCAGAATCGATTTCAGCTCTGATTTAACTTCAGAATCGTTTTGAGTGCCTAGAGAGCTCCGCGGACGATTATAACGTTGGGTTCGTGGTAACTGTCCATAACGATGGGTCTTGAAGATCCCACATCTTCAAGACCCATCGTACAAATAGAAACAAGAAGCTCTCTGATCCTACTATCATGCAGCTCATGGAGGAGAGGCCGGAGATGATCCTCCAGTCTTCAAACGATGCGCTCAAGTACCGGCAGCTCAATAGGCGGATCTTCAAGTCCTTGAAAAGTGATCTTCGCCGCTTTAGACTGCATTAAGGAAGCCATAGAGTGGAATACTCGTAAAGACTCTAAGGGCTTTGCAAGAGATCTGTCTATTGGGCAAAGCCAGCTTGCCAAAGTGAAGGCCGGTGATGGCAGGATCTTATCACGGCACGATATTATTACGATTCATGAGGTACAGCCCGCTGACAGACAGACGGACGGACGAACGGACTGAAAGTGGAGGCTTAGTAATAATATAGGGTTTCCCTTGGCACCCTTCTGGTACGGAACCCTACAAATGAATAAATTCAAACACAAACTCTCTGCATGATTGGGTAAGGTACAATCCAGTTAGTGCAGACCCTAAATTAATACATTTCCCCTTTATCATCTCAAGCACGCCCATGAATCACGAACTGAATTATTGATAACGTTACAATAATATAATTGACATCCTTTGTATGTCCATACAATTAAAATTATATTATTAAAATACGCGTAACAATATTCAACGTACAGTTTTGACTTCGCTACGATTTTATTATATGTGTAAATGACTGTTCAAAATTCTTCACAGTAAAATAGACTGCCGCCAGTTTTAACGTAAATTTAATCTCAGCCTACCCTATAAATGTCCACGCCACCCTATCAAACTTTACGTCCACCATTCCGCAAAACTGTTTCAGGGTCTAACTCTCCAGTCCCAAGACTTTGCAGACTTCTAAACAATTGATATTTGTTGCACTTCACTTCATAAATTCAAGCGCCAAAATAGATAACCATGTAACGCACGATATCCCAAATATTCAAATTCAAAATTCAAATTCAAATCATTTATTTGCATAATACATGTTTATAAGGTGTTAAAAAGTATAGTAGGTACACTGTATTATAACCTATTTAGGTGTGCAAATTTATCTATTGGGTAGGTTTAAAGTCATTTTATCAATAAAGTTTTAAATGCAGTTACAAATAAAGAAAATGCCATGTTTGAAAAATGTCAAAGTAATAAAATAGTAAAATGTATAATAATAATAATAAATGTGTATAATAATAATAAAATGTCAGTTCAAAATGATACATTACAGTCAGATTTAAAACTAATACAAATCTAATTCAAAATAATTTATTGATAATTCATGAAACTAGTACTGGTTTATTCGTGTTAAAAATGTGTAAAAATGATGTGTCATTTCTGTATGATGTGTCCTATGAATATAATATTGTTTATGCATGCTGTGTCTATCGCTTATATTGTTCACTTGGCTTGTATGTTGGCTTGTATGTTAACAGTGTTACGATTGCTTGATCGATTGATTTGATATCAATTAATTGTGTTTTTATGTGGTGCTATTTCGTTTGTGTACACTAAATAAATTATTTATCGATTTGTCTAGGTAACTGCCTCGTTGGTCTAGTGGCCGCAAGCGCTACTGCTAAGCATGAGGTCCTGGGTTCGATTCCCAGGTTGGGCAAAGTGTTATTGGGTTTTTATATACGGAACTTCTCGGTAGCAGCCCCGAGTCTGGTTTTGTGCCTGGTTGATGGCAATAGGCTCGCCCCATATTACATGGGACTTTAACATAATTGGCAAAATGTGGGTGTACTACAGGTACACCTCTGCCCAGCCCTTCGGGGAAACTAGGCATGGTCTTATATTGTGTTGTCTAGGTAGGAACCTATTTATCATTAATATGTTAACAAAATAGGCACGTTATTCTTAAACAGTTAAATGTAATTGTTTTTCAGTAAATATAACTACATAGTATCTGCTTCGTCCGAGTGATACATCAGCCCCCGACCCACCGTGCATCGCCTTTTAAAAGAGTAACGGTGGAGTTTCTTGCCCATTCTTCTCCATACGAAAACTACATTTTGGAAGGGGCGACTAGAATCTTTTTTTTTTTGTAAATTTTGACATGTACAGTGCCTTTTTTGTGCCTAATTTAAATAAATTATTATTTGACTTTGATTTTGCCTCGCCTGTGCTATTAGTTCGTTTTCGCTTAGCGTTTCATCAGACTTTTTTTCTTTTAGCTCGGCTCCTTAGGGTCACAGCATATTGGCCTATCAGATGCAAAAAAAAATGTTGCAAATCCGACTGGTAATTCAAGACCGCGACTGCGTCCGCGTGATATTGCGGCCGACCCACCGCGTCGCGTCCCATGGACTCGTCCTGTTACAATACAACTATTTTCTTAATTTCCCTCGGGAATCATCGCTTTTCCGAATACAAACAGCTTTCCTCCCATTTTTTAATAAATTACATTAGGTTATAAGAGCTCATTAAGTTATTATCAACTCTTTATACTTCCAAGTCGATTGAGAGCGTCCGCTTGGTGCAGAAGCGCAAAGGGCAACTGATAACTGACGAAACACGAAGTTTGCCGAGGGACATTAAGAAAATAGTTGTACTGTACTTCGTTTTCGCTTAGCGTTCAAACAAAAAACAAAATCTTTAGCTTATTATTAGTATATAGATAAGAGTAGTAATAAAAGCTCCGAAAAAAAAACTACTACTGTTTTATATATTAATTTTTCGACACCTTAAATGCGAATACGGATAACGAAACGACCGAATAAAATACTGAAAATTCGGAAAAATTAATACAGCATTTGCTGACGTAATATTTTTCCACCAGCTTAAATTGCATTTTACCGAAAATAACAGTTAGTCATTTTCATCGTAACTCACTATTATAAATTTAGAAATATCCTAATACATTTTATAAACTTTGGCGTTTGTTAAACTATTGTAACATTATAAAATTACTTTTCCAAGTGATTGCATAGACACTCCTTAGAAATATTAATTTGTGCTTGTAATCAATATCATTCATTACTTACACTTGATTGATTTGATAATTCGAATTTTCGCGAAAACCCTAGGAATTTTACGAAAACACGTTTTCGCAGTCCGTATATCCATGTATCCGTGTTATTAGAAATTAAGCTGGTTTCTATAGAGCTTAAGAAAACGATTATTTTAGCAGAACATAATATATTTTCGGAAACTTCGTTTTTTTTTCGGAAGTTTTTTTTTTTTTTGTAAATTTGGTTTATTATTATTGATTATTATTATTTGAAAGTACAGATTATTTTTCGTAGAATTGTAATTCGAATTAGCTCATGTTTGTTTGTTAAATACAATTATTTTTAATAAATAAATTCCGGTCAATTTTGTATACATTTTTCAATAATTGTTATAACACAAATTAATTAGTGTTACAGACATCCACAGATCGTTGGAAGTTAATTTGTTTTTCGGAAGCTTTATTATTTCCCTATAGATCTCTCTGCATAGTTACTTATTTGACGCACGTGTATTTCAAGGCAAAATATTACGTCTATCCATTATCGTCGAAAGATTTTAATTTTAAATTCCCAACATTGACATAGACATTGACTGCTAGATACTAAACAAGACAATAAAATAAATTAAGAATGAAAATTGGTATTTACTTAACGTCTTTAATTTGCACAATTGACGTAAGTATGTTAATAATGAATGCAATAAAATAAAATAGTGTGCGTTGGTTCTGAATGGAAAATGTATGAAAGTGATTAAGGAAGATTTTGCAATACGTCGAGTTGCGGTGCGGAAATGTCCGTCAAGGTAATCCGCGAAATTAAAAACTTACGTTTTCTGCAAATTTCAGTGTTCGCTTTAGGTTACATGTTGGCAAAAATTCAATCAGTGACAATATGGATTAAATAATTAAACCAATCCAATCTATTAAAAGTACTCAAATAAAAATTCTATTTTCAATTTTATAAATTAATTCAATCAATCTGCCTATTCCTTTCCCAACTATCTTGGGGTCGGCTTCCAGTTGCAGTGGTCCATTGGGCCTGCAGTGGTCAGTAGCAGACTTTTGGGCTCCTGTCTACCCGACAACTGTCAAAGATCTACGAATGACATCCGAGATCAACGGCTTAACGTACTTTACGAGACACGGTCACTAATGATTAAATTATCATACACAATTTTAAACATTAATAAATCTTTCGAAATTATATTTATGGGAAATAAGACTATTTCGTGTTAATAATTATGCCAAATTCCATTCAATATCTACTATATTTATCGATGTTTTAAATGATGATAACTTAATAAATATATCATCATAACTATCACGTACATACTTTTGGTCGACTGACAACATAAACAGCGCTACAACTTGCAAAAATTTTAACAAATGTTGAATTAGGCGGGCTACCTAGATACATTGACGGTTGAAGTCAACACATCAAATGGTCGACTACGGAATGTTAACCTACCTAACCTTGTGATTTCTAATATCTGTGTACCGTGTAGCTAATTGTACCTGTACTTTAAGCAGAATTATAAATAAACTAGCACTTCGTCCGCGACTTCGTTCGCGTGGATTTCATATTTTCCTCTGAGATTTTCAAATGGTCCCTTTTAAATGAGTGGTATATTTTTGGAAAATAAATTATTACTTACTTTGCATCTTTATAATTGAATTAGATAAGTATTCGGGCCAAGTTTCAAGTTCATAGATTAATAGAAATAAGACTTTTCATATAAACTATATGCCCCATTCCCCTTTCCCCCCTTAAAAGTTGAATTGTCGAAAATCCGTCGTATATCGTAGGGACAAAAGATATTTATTATTTTGAGCGACAAATAGGCAATGTTTAGTCAGACGCGTATTTTATTTAGTTTTTTTGCAAAAACTCGATCACTCAATCAATCTAAATTACCTACTTGTCCAAGCAATGTTGTGTGAAAAGCAATTTTTATAAACATAAAATTTTCCTGACTATAAGAATTAATTTCGATAATAATTTAACATAACCTCCTTAAATGACTCCTGACTGGCTAAAATAAATTTTAAATAAATGTTATGGCCATATTTTATTAATTGAAATTTATACATTCAATGTAAATTTCCTTAACCCTGGATCACTAACTTTTTTTCGTCAAAATGACGACGCGTACCTTGCGCTTTTAGTGTTTTGATTGAATTTTAGATCCCGACCTCCCACCCTATCCGCTTCTAATACCTTCCTGAGTGGCATCATTAGTGACCCAAAATTACTTACTACTTATGTACGTTTTTTAGATCGGGATATATCGTGTGATCGTCGTAAAATTTCACACTAACTTTGCAACGAAATTTGAAGTAAGCCATCGCGAAACATCTTGACCATTTTAGACTAGATCAGGAAGGTTCTAGTCAAGACGTTCCCAGAACTCGCAAAACTTGCAGCTGTAAAAAAACGTCGTATGACCACGAACTTCTGCAAGGGCTTCAAAAATCGATTTGCACGGAGCATACTGTTTCTATGAGCAATCATTGTTCAATGTAGGTTTTCTAAAACAGATTATGTTAAAGGATAAAGAGAAAACTAAGACGAATAAATAAGGTCGTTTTGTGTCATAAACGAAGTTGATTAAATTAATATTGATGTTTTAATCCGTCGTAAAATTTACGAATGGTTAGTGAGCTAGGTTTTAAAGGCCTCTAAAAAGTCCGCAACGACCTAAATATTATATCGTTGCGGACTTTTTACAGGCCTTTTTAAGCTCTATAACTTTTCCAAAGAAAGCATTCTTAAATCTCTTACCATTAGATAATGCATTCGACCGACCGTTAATTCGTCGACTTCCGTTACATTATTGGTCATTCTAAATAATCGTGAAGAATGTTTGAAATCGGATTAGTAGTTTCGGAGCTTATTTCCTACATACAAACATACAAACGTTACCTCTTTATAATAATAAATAATAATTAATTACTTAGTGCAGATGAGGAGTAACCTTGTGATTTCTAAAATCTGTGTACTTAATTGTAATAATTATAAATGAATGAATATTATTAGAATTGTTTAACTTTAATATACATCACGTAAATTAGTAAAATGACTGACCATTATGTAGGTAAACGTAAACGCAGAATAAATTATATAAAAATATTAGGAATTATATTATTCAGTACTAACAGTTCCCTATCAATTTCACGGTCTCAAAAAAAAAAATAGTACAACCATAAATGTAGAGAAATTGCTGTTTTTTCTTCTTTTGCGATTTCAGGGTTGTACGAATAGTAATATTTGTTCACCATTTTAATTACATCATAAGCATCACCTGTTTCTATCTGCGTTCGCAATTTATTTGCCAAACATGTAAACAAACATGAGTTTTAGGTAAAACAACTGTAGTGCTGCCTACACATAAAGTTCAGTATGCGCTACCACTCCATATTTTTTTATGACTTTTTCAACAGTACTAGTCAGTCTAAAATCAACTTTATTTACACCATCATAAAGTTAATATTTGTTTAAGTGGAAATAATATTAATTGAAAATAAGGATTATAGACCTTATATACAGGGTATCCCTGGAAGTATGGACCAAATCGTGTATGTGACCAAACAGTGCAACTTTTTATTGTTCAAAGTTATGACCAATTTTTCAATCAAATCACATAGTTGCTCAAAGAAAAAAAACAATAAAAAAACTATCAGGCCAATCAATAAAAAAGAGTGGGCCTGTCCTGTGGTAATACTTTAACGCAGTTAGAAAACATGTGTTCAATAAGAAATAAACATTAACTGCAAAGGCTTTTTTTTTTTATTTTTGGATTGGAAATTATCAAATACTTTCTCTCTGGGTGGAGCGGGAGGGCGTGTCAGACTCTTACTGACTAAAACCCACCCGTGTTCCTTCCGTTGCCTGTACGTTGCCAGGGGCCACGATATCCCTTTCGGACTTTCCCGCAACCCCGGCAGGCATCGGTCGTAACGGACTCCTTCACTTCTGCTGACATCTCTTTGAGGCGCGCATGGAACACAACGCGCCGTCGACCCGGGCCTGGTCCTTATCGGACGGCGAACTACCCATTGCTCACCATCCGCAAGCCCGCGCCTACGGTGGCCGGTAATCGGCCCGCGATTCCCGACGCCCAGGGCATCTCCTGCGGCGGCTAGGGGCGTGAGGGCGCGAAATTTGCCTTTCCCTGACGCGTTCTGCCTCCTCCTTCGCGAGCATTACTGATTCGCAGAAGGAGGTGATGGCTTCCCATGCCCTCTCGCTCCGTACCATGGCCTGGACCAGGGCCGGACGCGAGAGATCCCCGCCACCGATCGTCTCCACGAGGACACGGCGATGCTCTGCGCAAGCCGGGCAGACCTCCACCGTATGCTCCACCGTGTCCTCACTGCAAAGGCTTCAGTCTAGCAAAAAATTTACTCAATTTTCGAGCGATTTTCATGAGAAAATGATACACTAGCGCAAGTTTACCACGTGCTAGAAAAACTTGGCCAAGTCATAGAGATTCTTTGGAGGTATGAATCACTGGGATATTCTTATTAATTTAAAAGTTAGAAAATGTTATTAACAAGGAGGTGGTATTTTTTAAATTTTCTAAGTTACAAATTTTCATTTGTTTTAGCTTAATTAATTATTTTGTTACTGTTAACGACCCGTTCCAATTGGTTATTTTGTGTCCCTTCCCTGCACATTCCTAGCTAGGGCAAATATCATGACTTATGAGATTCATTAAAGTTTTAAAATAACCCTTGAAGGGGATTTTGTTGAAGTTTGTATGGAAACAAAATTACGCGCTGTCAGATCAACACAAGACTCGGTATTAATAATTAAACAAAAATAAATAGTTGTTTGAGGGTTTTTCAAAAATCAACCCATATCGGGGTGAAAAAGGGTAGTTCAGTTTGGGACAGGATTTTACTGCTTGTTTCAATTAACTCGAAAATGGATAGTGTTAAAGTGCAACGAATTAATCGTTTTAAAATGAGTCCTGCTGGAGTGCAAAAGGGAGGACGCAGTTTATACAATATCTCATTCCTCTAATCCACTTATAAACTTAAAAAATGGCTGGAATAATATGGCTTCTATATTTATATTATTATAAATTAACGTCACTTTTCGTGTCTATCTGTATGACCACGTTGGTCTACTAAACTACGGTTTGATGTGGTTTTCAACATCTTTTAAAGAATTTATTGCAGAAGGTTTATGTACCTACATATATACACTAGGGTTATTGGTTATACGTCGGCAATCCGTTAAGGGGATGTAGGAAAGCTCATTTACAACCAAATTACCCCTTTTGACTCCTACGCAAATGTCCACAATTTTCGAGTCATTTGACATTTTATATTTTAATTTCATTCACTTTAAAATATTACTTATCACCGAAGTTTGGAAAGCGATATTACTATAATAATCTATTTATTTTAAATATTGCACTTGTCTATGAATAATAGTAGTTAATAGAAATTTATTAACCTAAATATTACAGGAAAAATAAAACGATGTCTCGAATTAGCACAGTTTGTAAGAAATCAAAAATCCTGTACTATTAAACATAGACCCGCGGTCTCAAATAATAACATTATGCTAAGGAACCCTTGCTGTGCCAGTTCGACACGCACCTGCCCAGTAATCTTCGTAAAAAATACAATATAATGGTGTGCCGTGAGCACGTTTGGTGATTTGGCAATCAAAGTTCAGTGAATATCTGGCCATATTGCGCAAAGTAAATATGTTTTAAATCGATAAAGTAGAGCTAGTGAACGGTTAATACGAGTAATAACACATTGAGTTTGAAAGACGAGTCCAAAATCAGTGAAGCAAAGGCGCTAAAAGAGGGATTGGTCAAGCAATATTTGTTGGAGACGGAAATCCTGGAGAAGGTTCCTGGAATCTACTACATACGGTAAGCACAGGAGTGGACGTCTTTCAAATGTGTGATGATTATGTAAGTAAACAAAACGAGATAACAGAATACAGAATAGGTAGAGATAGCAAAATGATCTACGCCTCTCTAGGTTATCTCAAAATAGTGAGATGATCAAAGCAATGGGATATTCTAACTGATAACAATAACTGCAATAAGTAGGTATAATTCGGGCCATAGACGTTCAAGTAATTTGATCAAACAGGCTGGTTCAAATACAAATTGGCATGAATGTTTGTGGGAAAATTTGATCTAAATGAATTGTCAAATGGCATGAAGAAATATGAATTTTTGTAATTCTATTTGATCAAACTATTTGAACCAGCCTGTTTAATCAAATTACTTGAACGTTTACGCACGCGTACCATGACAACCATGGAAACGGGTTTTCTACGGATTTTTTCGACGAAAGAATAGACAAAATGACAGATTGTGATTGTTTATCGGTCATTTAGTTTATTCTTCTGTCGACAAAACCGATTCTATTGTGGTCACGCAAAGCGTGCTGAGATGGACTGTTCCAAAGTGCAGTCTTGTTCCTTCGAAAAACAGATCACTGATGAACGATTAAGACTCAACTGCAATTTAAATTTTCTTAATGGAACTAAACTTCTCATTTCAGTAACAAGGTTGATCAACAATGTTTGCTGTGGCGCTGTTTTGCATCGCATGTGCTGTGTACTGGTTGTGGAACTGGATGAATGCTAAGACTACGGAGCCGCCATCCCTCCCGGGAGCGTGGCCTATTGTGGGACATGCTCCGTTGCTCATTGCGGACAGCTGCAGTATGTATTTTTATATGCAATCAGAAGCCTATCTGAACAGGCCAATTTATCTGACCCAATAATCGTAACGACGGTAATTGGAGGCTATCTATGATGTTTACAGGGTTGTTACTTATTTTAGTCAGATCTAACGGATCTAAAGGTAGACCTGCCCATGCATAGTAGCCTTAAAACCAGAGTCAGATAAATGAAACTTGATATTGTGTACTTGAACTTTTAAAACTAGCATGTCTTAACTTCGTATTAAATACTTGACCAGCTTATCAAACATTTTATGTATTTCTATTTCTGTTTGTAGCACTATGGAACCGATTAAACGACATCGCCAAACAATGCGACGACTTGGGAGGAGTCATATCAACCAGTTTTGGACCACGAACTGTATATGGTAAGTATTTTTATGATGAAACCTAACACAAACAAGGTTAGTAAATGGGCTTAACAGATTTCTGTCAGATGGAAGCCAAGAACATTGTGTTTTTGACAGAAATTGGATGAGGCTACGTTCTTACTTTTTAGACCAAAACTATTGGATAATTGATTACAACGGCATTACACTAATGACAGGAATTAATATAAATATTAATCGTTGTATGAGGCAAAGTTCTAACTTAGAAGACCAAAACTATTGAATAGTTGATTACAACGGCATTACACTAATGACGGGAATTAATAGAAAGACAAAGACAAAAGTAAAATAGACAAAAATCTTCCGATTCCCAAGAAAGCTACGCGTCTAATGCGTCCACTACATCTCATTCGAAACGGTACCATTTATTTAAATTCGCTTCGTCATATTCGCTTAGCTACATTAATCGAGGTATCGTATCGCCACCCGTGAAATACATATCATTGAGGAGTTCCGTTGGCGGACTGTGGTCTTTTTCATCAGTTCCACTTCACCAAATGATACTTCTTGACATGTAGATGAAAATAAAAATCCCTAGATATGTATACTTATAACATTTGAGGAGTTCCCTCAATTCCTCATGGGTCTTACGATCAGGGACCAGTCTGGAAGTACTTATATCCTTTCAAATAAAAAAAGCATTTTCCAAATCGGTTTATAAACGAAGGAGTTCTGAGGTAACAAACATTTAAAAAAATCTCCTCCTTTTTTGAAGTCGGTTAAAAACTCTTCGATGCGCATCTGATTACCCGCGTCGACTGAGGCGCACCGAGTCGAGTCGAAATGCGTCGGCGAAGAAATCCGCTTGTGGAGCATTGCGCGCGGGCGATGCGTCACTAATGGAAGCAGTTTCATAGTAAATATTGTAACGGCTAGGGCTGCGCAGGCCGTTAACTGAGAGGTAGGTAGTTAGGTATAGGAAATAGAAACAGTTTGATAAGTTAATACATATTATTTAGTAACACGGCTAGGTCGCGGGTAAGGAGTCACACTACGAGGGAAGGTAGGGTGCCGTCCTTGGTAGACGTGGGGGCCTGTTAGCACAGGCTCGTGGCGACAACACGTGGCGGTAGGCCGCGGAGGCCTGACAGCACAGGCTCGTGGTGGTAGCACGTGGAGGTAGCTTGCGGCGGTAGGCCGCAGGTAGGTCAGGCCTTTGTAAGGCCTCGGTAGCATGCGTAGGTAGCGTGCAGCACAGCTACGCATCATCAGTAGGTATCGTGCAGGATTAAGTAAGGGGTCCTGCCCTTACCCCGCACGAAGAACCCTGGAAGGCGCGTTAGAAAGCGCATGTAAGATGCCGTGCGAGTAGCAGCAGGCCGCATGCGATGTGCCAGCTTCTTCCCCTTTTCAGCTACCAAGGTACGGTATGGGAAGGAGAGTAGGCGGTAGCTTAACACATCGCAGCGGCTTACAGGCAGATAGAGAGTGCAAATAGAGAGAGGACAGCGTGGCACATTGACAGGATGCTAAAATTAGGATAAGTATGTGAGCAAGCGTGCACAAAACATAAAGCAAACGTGATTATAACAGATGACTCACTAATCACTAACAATAGCACAGCAACGCACTACACCACCTCGATGCAGCAGCAATACATACATATTACCATCTCCTGTGCGCTGGATAACTCTCAGCCGCGTGTCCAACATTGACACACGCGAAGTCAAATACTACTTAGGTGATAAAATCAATATAGGTTATCCAGCGCAGAGAGTCAGGCATTATTACCAAACTAATGTGGAACTCACACTAGGTTGGGGCACACAGAATTCTGAGGATCAGGGAATATATTTCTCCAGCTCTGCAAGCGGAAACGAAATGAAAGAGCGTCCCCAGAAAGTTAACGACCACTAACGTTAGGATCAGGATCCTAGTGATGTGATTAGGAACTTACTAATTGTGATATTTTAGCATCACTCGACTAATAATAGTTGTGAGTCCTCACAACGCTACAATACATAGGAGGCGAATTTCTGCGATTCGATTCGCCTCAACTAGGCGAGCCTATAGTGGACGCGAGCCTTAATCTACTTCACTGCTTTCAACAACTTTTTACATGAATGAACTCGATTGTTATTGGCAGGTGTCAGCGACCCGGATGACTGTTTCACAGTTGCAAACAAGTGCATGGAAAAGGATCCCTTTTACGGCTTCGCTAAACCATGGCTAGGCCACGGTTTAATTACTGCGAGATGTAAGTTGCATATGCGCTATTATTATTTACTAGCTACCCGCCCCTGCTTTGCACGGTTACTTTATTTACGCACGAGAGTTATTTATTACTTACACGAGTATGTAAGTTTAATATTAATGCAATGTAGGAATGGAACGTTGATGAGCATGACTGTGTGTAAGAGCTGAATGCTATGGTGTAAGTAAGAGAGCAGACTTGGAATGACGTGAAAGATATTTAAAAAGGTAGAATACACAACATAATTTAAAAATTACAGATATAAATTTAGAATTTTTACATAGGATGACACAATGGGCGGTCTTATCGCTTAAAGCGATCTTTTATAGACAACCTTAGATTATTCACTAAGGGGATCAAGCAGTGTCTTAGTGTCACGGGCACTATTTTGAATCCCGAATTCAACGTAGGATTCTAGGGCTGTGATTTAACTCCTGCTCCTCCTCCTCCGGTTCCCCAGAGAAGAATTCTATATGACATTAGACTATGAAAATTACTAAAATAAACAATTCTGGCTGTATCTACGTCAGTTATCTGTCTATTTTTTTTTAACTGCATATGCGGCTGAACTAAGCCTTCCTGACAATTTTCCTATATGTGGGCCCCACTGTAATTTACCGTAAATAGTGATTCCAAGAAAAACTGTCGACTCAACAGGGTCCAGCTCTATTCCATTAACTTGAACATTGGTGGTTAGCTGCTTGACATTTGGTGTTGAAAATTTAATGAGTTTAGTCTTTTTTTTCATTCAGAAGAAGATTATTAACAATAAACCAACGCACAACTTTAGAGCATCGTTCACTTGTTCAAAGTTGACTAACTGACGTTTGAGTATCATCTGCGAATAATACGATCTTGATTATCACTTATGTGGTAAGGTAAGTCATTTATATAAATTAAAAACAAGAAAGGACCTAAAATTGAACCCTGCGGAACGCTTGCCATTAACATCGACCCTCTGAATTCTGTTGTTCAGAAAAGAAGTCAGAAGGTCGAAAACCCTGTCCCTCATACCATAGTGGTACAATTTCCTGATGAGTGTATCATGATGTACGCAATCGAAGGCCTTCGACAAGTCGCAGAAAATGCCAAGAGCATCTTGCGACTCCTCCGAGATCTCGAAAATGCTCTTCAGTAATTCCACGCCCGCGTCTGTAGTTAAACGACCCTTTGTAAAACCAAACTGTTTCAGATGTAGTAAATGATGAGCATTGAAATGTCCTAACATTTGTTTCAAAATTAATTTTTCAAAGATTTTGCTCAATGTAGGTAATATCAAAATAGGCCGAAAATTCGTAGGATCAGTTGTGCTGCCAGACTTGAACAGTGGAATCACTTTGCTAAGTTTCATCAGATCAGGAAATACACCAGATGCAATACAAGAGTTAAAAACAATTGCTAAAAAGGGTGAAATAACATCAATTATTGAAGACATGGTATGTACTGACAATTCCCAAAGGTCAGCAGTTTTTTTTACATCAAGGTCTTTAAAAAATTCTATAATGTCTTTAGCAGTAGCAATTGTAAATTCAAATGGTTTGCCACATTCTGGTACACATTCTTTTAGTATTGAGTAAGCAGAAGTGGAGGATGACGATGACAGAGTTTTGGTTGTTAAAATGGGAATATCAGTGAAGAAATTTTCAAACTCTGTTGCCACCTCCACGTCTGCCTTAATATCTACATCATTGATTTTTAGATGGAAGTTACGATTCCGTACTGTCGTTCTTCCCGTTTCTGAATTAATAATATTCCAAGTTGATTTAATTTTATTTCTAGAAAATATTATTTTATTTTTAATGTGTATGGCTTTTGCAGAGGAACAGGCTCTTTTAAAAGTTTTAGAATATTTCTTAACAAATTCTTTAAAAGTTTCATCATGGTTATATGTTTTTTCATGATACAATTCAAATAACCTTTGCCTACTTTTGTAAATACTTGATACCTGGTGTTGCCTAATCACTAAATATAACGCGATCACAAACAGGCAATGTTTTTGAGGTGAAAACCTTCCTAAACTCACAATTGATGACGTTAAATAGTGAAGTATAAGCTCTATGCACCCTCCTTGTTATAAGGCAAACCCGGTAGTTTTTCCATAACATTACTTTTAAATTGCCCTAAGCAACTTTTATTTACAGGAACAAAACTCACCAGTTTTCTTTGAGCTCTGACTGTTTTCTGGGGGAAAGTGACCAACTGGCCACAGTGATCAGAGTCCAACTCATTTATAATTAAATGGCTAGAAGGTCTTAAGTTTGTAAAAATATTGTCAATACAGGTAGCACTAGTGGCAGTTATTCTAGTCGGCTCAAAAAATTTATTTTTCAAATTATATGACTTTAAAGTTATAAATTTATTTACTAGAGCAGATTTTTCCAGTATATTAATATTGAAATCTCCACAGACAACAACTGTTTTATTATTACAAGTCTTTAATAATGCTTCTTCTATATATTTCTCAAAAATATCATATGAAGCACATGGGGGCCTATACACGCTCATTACAATGAACTGCTCAAGCTCAATGCAAGCTATTTCAATAACTCGCTCAACAGAGAGACTCACAATATCCTTACGTTCTTTAAATTTTATATTGTTACAAACAATTATTAGAGAGCCACCACGTATCATATTAACTCTGCTGAATGAGCTGGCAACCTGGTGGTTGTTAAAGCTGAACATGAACTGGTGAACTTTTAACCAATGTCCAGATTCACATAGAATATCAATATAACTACGGTTCATGAACAGCTCCAATTATAATTCCTTACCTATCACACCCTGAATATTTTGATGAACTATTTTTAGAATAATATATTATTATTATTACATTTATTTAGGTCACTACAATTTGATGGGTGTGATATTAAACCAATATTTAAATTTTCTTCATTTAAGCAAGCAAGAGGTTTCCTCTATTGTCCTAATGTCTAATTTAAATAATCAATGTCAGGTTGTTGCCAAATTATTAGCTTTATTTAAAATTTCTTTGCATTGCTCAAAAGGAGCAAGTTGTTTAGCCAAGTTTTGACTGAAATACAAAAAAAATATGATAGTGACTCAGCTATCTGTCTTTTGTAATAGTTGGAATGATAGTACACAAAAATATTATAATCTATCTTTTGTCAAATACAAATTGTTACCAACATAATTGCTGGTATCAACTAAATTAAATAAATGATTATTATTAAATGTCAAGTTATGTAATGTCATATTCATTGAAAATCTTAAGTTATTTTCTTCCTGTGGCAAACTGTTACTACAAGGAAATTTAAACAACACAATTTTTCTTAAACTAAGATTACACAATGTTCTATAGTATTGGAGCAATTCTCCTTTGTTCACATTTCCCCTGTTACCCATAAAAATTAATAATATAGTGTCCTGGTAATATTTATGTTACAAAAACCCTCTCCGTTAACATTACAAAAAAATTATGAAAAAAACTCATTATTATTGAAAATAAAAAGTGCTTTTTTAAAATTTACGTTTTTAGTACCAAAATTATCCCATTTCCATTAAAAATGATGAGTATGATTCTTAAAAATACCACCACGGATCGGACAGGGTTTTTGTTACACGCTGTATTATAATTATGTATGTATGGAATGCATAGATGTATACCTAATAAAGTTGCGTAATTAAATTATTTAGTTCGTCAACGGCAACTCAAACCTTTCAAGTGAACTCTTTGTTCAACCTGTACTATAATAGAAAAACAGATATTTTCAATGGTAAAAGTGGGTAAAAGTTTTCTTCTCCGAAAAGCTAAGGAGGGAAGGGGAGTCATGTTGATGAACCGTGGCATTCATTATGCTAAACATCTTCATGATAGCGTCTGATGTACTATTCCAAAGCCGCAGAAGAAAAACTAAGATTGGTTCCATGATTCAGACGAGGAAATCTGAGCTTTACTTGAGAGTCACAGACTAGAACTGAGATCTCTATCAAACACCGATAGAAGAAGATATACTCAGCGCGTGCTAAAAATCCGTGACCTCAATCAATGGTAGCTGGATGACGATGAAGACCTGCAACTTTTTGCTGACACAAACCAGACGGACAGGTTTTTCGAGGGCTTGAAAGCAATTTTCGGACTTAAATCAAGAAAAAAAGCACCAATATATTCTCATGACAGGGAGACTCGGCGTCCTCACCTTCCGCTTGACGCAGGTCCTCACCGGACACTGTTGTTTCGGGAGGTACTTGTTTCGTATCAGGCGGGAGGAAACGCCCGGGTGTCATCACTACGTGGATCGCCCGGAGGACACGGTTGAGCATCGCCGTGTCCTCGTGGAGGCGATCATTGGCGGGGATCTCTTGCGTCCGGCCCTGGTCCAGGCCATGGTGCGGAGCGAGAGGGCATGGGAGGCCATCATCTCCTTCTGCGAAGCAGTAATGCTGGCGAAGGAGGAGGCAGAACGCGTGAGGGAGAGGCAAACTTCGCGCCCTCACGCCCCTAGCCGCCGCAGGAGACGCCCTGGGCATCGGGTATCGCAGGCAGATTCCCGGCCACCGTAGGCGCGGGCTTGTGGATGGTGAGCAATGGGTAGCTCGCCGTCCGATAAGGACCAGGCCCGGGTCAAGGGCGCGTCGTGTTTCACGCGCGCCTCAAAGAGATGTCAGCAATTGAAGGGGTCCAATAGGACCGATGCCTGCCGGGTCGCGGAAAAGTCCGAAAGGGATACCGTGGCCCCTGGCAACGTACAGGCAACTGAAGGAATACGGGTGGGTTTTAGTCAGTAAGAGTCTTACACGCCCTTCCGCTCCACCCAGAGCGGGAGAAGTTATTTGATAATTTTCAAACCATAAAAAAAACTCGGTAATAACGAATTAGCACTTATGAAACGTCAGAAGCTAGGTGCACGGTTCCAATTGGTCGTTTCCTATGGAGAACAGCCGGCCAGAGTCTCCACGGTTACTCTTTTAAATATAATGGCTTTTAATAAATTCCCACCCAAAAAAAAAAAAGGTCCGTAGACTGACAGATCATAAGCAAATTCTAGTTACCATACAACTGATTTACCATATGTTGAAAATCTTGAATGCCGTCCCGTTAAGGTCGACTTAGCTATCCATAAAGATGTGTTCATGTTAGCCGTCAAAAGATTGAAGAATGCTAAAACATCAGGCACTGATATACCATCGGAGAACTACAAATATGGTGGTAGGCTCTTCAATTTGGTGCTCAAGGTATGGGAAACCGAAGACTGGAAGGATGCCTCAATTTGCAAACTTTATAAAGGCAAAGGTGAATTATCCGACTGTAGTTCCTACAGGTGCATCTTTTTCCTGTCTTCTGCGGGGAAGGTACTGGCGCATATCATCAATCGCCGCTTGGCAAATCTTGCTGAACAGATTCTTCCAGAGTCGCACTGTGATTTTAGCCCTGGCAGAGGAACTGTTGACGGCATTTTCATAGTGAGGCAAATTCAGGAGAAAAGCCTCGAATAAAATCGTCCTCTTTAGATGTGCTTCCTTGATTGAGAAAAGGCAATTGACCGCGAGCCACGCGCTGCGCTTTGGGTAATGTTGAAAAAGTCTGGATGTCATAAGAAATTCGTCAACATAATGATGACATGACATGAAAACGATTTTTCAGACCCAATTCACGTAACCAGTGGTGTGAAGCAAGGCTGTGCAACTGAATGCTTTGAAATAAGTCGTCTGGAAGACCTAGACAAGAAGCGCCAAATTCGCAAAATTCGCCTAAAGCCTTCCTATACGTACACATACAACGATACTGATCAGCTCTTCTGTACACGGTGTGACCGAGTTTTTAAGACCAAATTTGGTTTTGCTAGTCATCACGAAATGAAAATTAGTCTGGGTTGCTGTCGGCGGATACAGTGAAGATATATACATACATACATACAATAATATACTATATATTGCCCGGCTAGAGCCTGGGTCTCTAATGACTTGCTTTAGGTTAAGTTTACATGACATATAATTTTATTTTTGTATTTTATATTGTTTACATTCAATTACAAATTAATAGATAATGGTAGGTGAAAAAGCGGAGTCTCCAAACACAAGCAATTCATGCTAAAATCCAAATAAAACCTCCAAATCATATATGTAATTGTACTTTGTTATTCAAATAAACTTTTATTATAATTTATACAGCGTATAACAAAAACCCTGTCAGATCGGTGAGGGTGTGGTTAAGAATCATGCTGAGAATCTTTTTATGTGGTAATTTTCTGGAAAAAAGAAAAAAAACTCCGTATTATTTCCCCCCAATTATTTAGGCAATCATTTCCGTGTACCTTAGTATTGGTGAAAACGGGTATACAATTATAACTTACAACTAAAGTCAGATAAGGTTAAATTCCCCAGATGCGATATGGAAGGATCACCGCAAGCTACTGAACCCAGCGTTCAGTCAGATACTCCTAGACACGTTCATGGGCGTCTTCAACAGCCAGTCCAGGAAGCTGGTGAAAGATCTCGAGAAAGAGGTTGGAAAAGGACCCTTTGACCACTGGACATACACACGAAATAACGCCTTGGAGACTATTTGCTGTAAGTTTTCCGTTTGTTTCAAACCTTTAAATATGATTATTTTTATCAACCTCATCAAGACGTCAAACAGATAACTAATTGAAAGTTTTTTTTTTTCAGTGACAGTATTAGGAGTAGATTATACAGACTCAAACCTCAACAGCAAGTACGTAGAGGCCCTGGAGCTAATCTTTAAAACGTTTATGGAAAGGTTTATAAAGCCCTGGTGGCATACCGCCTACACCTTCAAATTTAGCAAACTCAAGAAGAAACAGGATGCTTGTCTGGAGATATTACACAATATGTCGTACACGGTAAGGAGATAGCGCTTTATAGTCCTGCTGTTCTTCCGGGAAAGAAAAAGACCCTCAGCCAACTAAATCACTTTCATCTTCCTGCCCTTACACCAAATCATTTGAAGTCGGCGCAGCTTGGATTACTTCCCCTTCCTTACATCTATATTAGCCGTTACCGCATTTTGTCACCCCCTTGACTTGACTGACATATCATTAAACGTTGACGTTTCAACGATATGGCCAATGTTAGCTGGCCATTTCATGAAATGGTCAATTCTAAGATCTGGCTACGACATCGACATACTATTTCTTAACTAAAATACTTTCAAAATTGCTGAAATTCTGAAGGATCAACAGTAGATTCCGTATACTTAAGCAAATTATCATTATTTTTATAGGAACCATAATATAGAATACACAGAAAAGAGTTTTGTTTTGTTATTTTTAGTTTCTTTTGCTCATTTAATTAATTTTGCTCTGACTACCGTTACGTTTGCCATCAATTTGTAAAAATTGAAATGGTAATCTGTGGAAAATGTAGTATATTTATTAAGTTTATTATGAAGTTAATTCTGTTTATTTTTAATATACCACAGTATGTTATCCATAAAAAAAAATCTGCTTTGCATATTACAATGAAGATTATGTAATCGATCAAACAAAAATCATTACAGGTCCTTCAAAATAGTAAATCTAAGCTAAATGGAAATACGTGCGCTGAAAGGAGTATAATACCAGGTAAAGTTTCCTTAGCCCTTTCTTTGACATCAACGAAATTTCCTGAAACTATTTTGTTGTTACTTTCTTTTAGGAACTAAATTCAAACCTTTCATGGACCTCATCCTTGAGCTGTCTATTGAAAAGGGAGTGTTAAGCGACAAAGAGATCAGAGAACATGTGGACACTATACTCGTTGCCGGCCATGACACTTCGGCTAATGTACTCATGTTCACCATGATATTGCTGGGGTCTTACCCTGAAGCCCAGGAAAAAGTATTTGCTGAGTAAGTACCTACTCGATTAAGTTATTTCTATCTAACTAAACTATCTTAACGTTTCTCCGCACTTGTAAAAATGGTCGCTGTAGCAATGTCCACGTGCTCTGGCAGCCTAATAAGTGAGGTTAGTATTATTGTTCTTATTTACATTATAATTTCAGGATACAAGAGGTCCTGGGAGGAGACGGAGACGTGGAGAAGATGCACTTGTCGAAGCTGATGTACGTTGAAGCTGTTCTCAAGGAGAGCATGAGGCTCTACACCATCGGGCCGATCATAGCCAGGAAACTTGATGAAGATGTTAAACTTAGTAAGTCCATGATCTTGGATAGTCAACTCTGCTGTCAATCAAACAAGGCAACGGCTCTGGTTCCAAATATGTTCTAAAGTCACGAAAGTCAATACTTTGGTACGAACAAAATATGTCTTGAGTCTGTCGACGTATCAGCTGATTAATTTCCATTGTCAAAACCTGCAGAACTTTCATCTTCAACCTTTTCCTCTTAAACTTCATCTATGTTTCAGAAAACTGCACTCTCTCAGCCGGTCGGACATGTTGCTTGTTGTATTTCCAGCTCCACAAGCATCCGATCTGGGGTCCAGATGCGAACGAGTTCAAACCTGAACGCTGGCTGGAACCGGGCAGACTGCCCAGTAACCCCAACGCGTTTGCTGCCTTCAGTTTGGGAAAACGGCACTGTATTGGTACGGGTCAATCTCAAAGATATTATATTTAAATGGAAAGCGCTTTCCATTAAGCACTTCTAATTACAACTTACTTGAACATGTTCCTTCAAAATTCTGATAGTGGTACATTTAGCAAGTTCAAATTATAAATAGACCAGTAATTTTGTAATAATGTTGAGTCAAATTCTAACAATTTTCTTTTGAATTTTTGGGACGTCACTTTATTCAATAGCAGATTGGAGTTTTGTTACAATTTGGGAAAAATGAAGATTCATTTAAATATTGTTGTTGTTCTTTTATTATTCTACCAGGTAAAACCTACGCCCTGATGTCAATGAAGACGACCCTCGCTCACGTGGTGCGGCGCTACAGAATCAAGGCTGACCACACCAAGCTGCGGCTCAAAGTTGATGTTATGCTGAAGCCTGTCGCGGGACATTACATCAGAATTGAGAGGAGGACGTAGAATATAATAAAATAAGTAATTGTTTCTACTTTATAATATAAAGTAGAAACAATTACTTATGATAGATGAGAATTAACATAATGTTTGACAATTTGGATACTATTTATGGTCAACAGGAAATGGTAGAATTACCAAACACTAATACAATAGCAGGTCAATATTGGACAAAACTAACGTGTCGTGCTAAGTATCCAGCAATGTGTATGTGTACCTACCACGTGCAGTGCAAGTTACAACTATTAAGAGCGTTCATCCAAAAAGTTGGCAACGTCGCAAATAGCTGTCAAATATTTACCTGTTTTGATTAATTTGGAAATATTACTCTATGGAAATAAGAAATATGGCTAACAAGTGAACTAGAAACTAGAACTAGAAATATTTGACAGCTATTTGCGACGTCGCCCACTTTCTGTATAAACGCTCTTAACTTTGACTTGCTCCTGCGCTAAAATGCTCTAAAGTTGACCATTTTATGAATTCAAGATGTTATAATATTAAAAGTCACCCGTAGATAAATTTTGTTTTCCAAAATAATAGCGGCCAAGTGCGAGTCGGACTTGCACACGAAGGGTTCCGTACCACCGTACAATACTGTTACTTATCCTTGTATTGTTTATCTTTGTTAAAGAAATATGTTGTACAGACGAACGGACCGATGGACAGCGGAGTCTTAGTACCTAGTAGGGTCCCGTTGGCACCCTGAACTAATTTTTTAACATCTTATATATGCCTTATCACTGTGGAGGGACAGTCTGTATGCAAGGAATGTTATTTATATCCTAAGAAACCGCATCCTTGACGTCATCCCTCGTTTTTTGATTTTTAGTTTCTGAAAAGAAGTAAAAAAATTAGTACATACACATTCCAACTCAGGACAAAAAATCAAGATATTATTATGGTTATTTTTGTTTAATGTTAATCATAAAATGTTGTCATTTTCTTCAATTTCCATGTGACTTGACGCACAGTTTTAAAACATCATACACGTCGAGACTGCGACTAAAACTAATCAAAAGTTTACAAATCTCTCCGTGACAAAACGGGTGACTCCCGCTCCGGCTCGTTCTTGGTGCAAAGGTTAGCCATTGCCATCCAACGTGGTAATGCAGCAACCGTTATGGGCGCCTTTGCGCCGGGAACAGTTAATACTACTAATAACAACTAATAAAAACTAGTCAAATAACCCCCTTATTTGACTAGTTTTTTGACGTGTTGTTGTGACTATGATTCTTATTAACTCTTCTTGTATTAACTAATAGGTACCTATAACCTATGAAATTGCCGTTTTGTATGAAAAAAATTAAACGAATTTTTTCCATGTATTTTTATTTGTATTAATCGAAGTAATCACCCATGCAATCAATGCATCTTTGCCAACGCAGCTGAACGGGAGGCAACAAATTCTTCAAAGGCATTTTGTACTGCCTCTCGGGTATTGAATTTTTTTCCCGCCAAAAAGTTATCCAAATTCTGGAAAAAGTAGTAGTCTGTTGGCGCAAGGTCTGGTGAGCAGGGCGGATGACGGAGAGCTTCCAACCCCAGTTCTTGCAAGATAGATGAGCCAGCTTCTCCATCATTGTGTTCAGTTCTTCACAGTACACATCTGCAGTAATGCTCACCCCGTTTGGTAAGAAGCTGTGATGAATCACACCGGCGCTAGACCACCAAACAGTGACCATCACTTTTCTAGGGGTAAGTTTTCGTTTAGGGCATTGTTTAGGTGCTGAACCAGGATCCAACCAACTTGCTGAGCGCTTGCGGTTATCAAACAGAATCCATTTTTCATCGCAGGTAACAATGCGGTTCAAAATTCCTTCATTTGTGTGTCTGTTGAGCAGTGCAAGGCACGTCTCGACGCGTACTTCGCGCTGGCGATCATTGAGTTCGTGGGGCACCCATTTGTCAAGCTTTTTTACCTTGCCAATTTGACGCAAATGAACCAATATTGTTTTAACGCTAACTTCGAAAGCTGCTGCTAATTCAGCCGTAGATTGTGTATCATCAGCTTCCACAATCGCCTTTAATTCGTCATTGTCGACCAAAGTCTTCGGACGACCGCGAGGTTCATTTTTCAGGTCGAAATTTCCAGAACGGAAGCGAGCAAACCAATAACAGGTGGTGCGTTGGTTTGTAGTGTTAGCTCCGTAAACGTCGTTGATGTTGCGTGCCGCTTGTGCCGCGTTGCTGCCACGATGGTACTCATATTCCATAATTACTCGAATTTTTAACGTATCCATGATGACGAAAAAGATTGAAATGCGATGAAAATGTAACACTAATCAATAAACAAATGACTACTTTTGGAAAAAAAAACATGTTTTTAAAATAAAATTAATTTTAAATTAGAATTCTTAGCCAAACAAAAATTATTTTGATTTGAAATGGCCAGTACTGCAGAACGGCAATTTCATAGGTAAAGACCTAATATTATGGAGAAAGATGTAGAAAATGCTTAGTCCCAACTATTTTTAATGATATCCCACTCGATTTAGCAAGTAGCTGTACCACAAAAATGTCTTTTAAAAATATAATGTGGAAGTTTCTTTTTAATACCTTTTGACAAAGCCTTATAAATGGAGATGCATGAATTGAATTTATGTCATACTAGCTTTTGCCTGCCGATGTGATTTGGAATGCTATTACGCAGTTTATAATGTTATTAGCATTACGTAATAGTCAGCCTTTGTAAAATATGTGTGTTTAGATATAGGTAATATTTAGCGGTAAATGTATTTTTATTTTTGTAAGTGATGAAAAAGTATTATACGAGTATAAGACTGCATTTGGGAGCTACATCTGCCAAAAAACTGCTTTGCAGTTTGGCAGAAGTAAATATTATGGAAAAAATTGTATTTCCCAAATAAACACTTTATCACTTTTTATTATTTATTTTTTATAAAAATATATTTGTTGATTATGTTAACTAATATTATATATCAATTAATAGTTAGTTGTATGAAATTATTGTGAGATGACGTACGTATTTTGTATAAATTAATAAAAATATGTTAATAAATGATTAAATAACATGTTGGCATTATTTTTGTAGACTTTTAAATTTGTCTTTAGCGTTGTTGTACTCGACTTACAAAAACTACAAACTTTAACTCTTTAGGATATTTTATAATAATTTATTTCGTAGTGCAGATGAGAAGTAATCACAATAAATTGTTAAGGACCTACCTAACCATGGGATTTCTAAAATCTGTTTACTTAATTGTATTGTACCTGTATTTAGGTAGAATAAATAAATGAATATCATTTGAATTGTTTAACTTACTTATACATCATGTAAATTAATAAAATGGATGATTAATATGTATATTTGCAAACCCGGAATGAACAATAGGCATTGCATTAATCAGTACTTACTTGTCTTTTTCGAGCTCCGATCCATCAATTTCACGATCTAAAAATAGCAAAGGTACCTTTTTCAGCTCTTTCTCAACCACTATAAGTTGTCTGGTATGCTCTTTACCCCCTAATTTCATCCTGGTTTTGGATGTATTAAAGTTTGTATGGAAGAGTCTTTTAACGCGCGGTCCTATTTACTCTATTTGGTTAAGGGCCGATCTTTCAATCCTAAGATTAGCGTCTATTCCATAGATAGCATGATTCTGGATTTTTCAATAGTCAGATAGTCAGTATCTGACGATTAAACCCGTAACTGTGGAATAAACCTACCTTATTACCTAGTACCCTTATTCTAGGGAATAAATAATGTTTTGATGTTTGTTTTGTTTGGGGTTTTAATGTGCTTTGCCTCTGCGTATTTTCTTGCTTTTGTATTATTGAAAACATAGCTGTTTTTGATTCAATTGACGATAGTTTTTTAAATATCTCCAAATATGTAACTTTTATTACGTTTTCGGCACGACAATATTTAACAATTTCAAACCATTAAGCTCAACTTTTAGTACCAAGTTGGAAACACAGTTAACACACAGAAAAAATATTTTTAAATGACCCTTTTGCAACTAAATACGTGCCCACTCCTGATTTTGAGATTCTTTTATATTTTTTAAACGTGAGAACGTTGTAGGCTTAACAAACTGCAGATTTGTAGACCATTTTCTATTTTGTAAAGTACCTGGTACTTGTTGACAGGCCTGCACTGTCCTCTCATACCTATTAATACTGTAATTTGAAAACATTTAAAAAGCTATTTATATTTAAAAGAGTAACCGTGGAGTTTCTTGCCGGCTCGTCTTCATAGTAAACGACCAATTGGAACCGTGCACCGAACTTCTGACGTTTCATAAGTGCCTATGGAAGTTTATGCGAAAGACAAACAAGAATAACGAGTTTAGGGGTTTTCGAAAATCGACCCCTAACAGCACAAAAGCTAGGGTAATAAGTTTTAACGGGAAAATTTTACTGTGGGACTTGATTTTGACTTAATTTTTAGGGGAAAGTACGAAATTCATGCTCACGAAGTCACGGGCGAAGTGCTAGTCTACACTAATATTATCAAGAGAAAAGATTTGTATTTTTATTTGTAAAGAATAAACTAAAAAACTACTGGACTGATTTGAAAAATGCTTTCACCAGTAGAATGCTATATTATCACTGAGTAACATAGGTTATAATTTATAAAGATATCACGCGGGCGAGCCCGCTGGCGGAATCTAGTATCTAATAAGTCAATGAAGTTTCATTGTGATAACAACTTAATGAATGCAACGCGCTTATATGGCGTTATTTAGGTATTTTAGAACAAATAAAAGTGAAGTCAAAAACTGGATTAAAATTTTTAGATAAACATAACCGTAAAATTGATAGGGAACCCTGATAATGAAACTTGAAATGCAACCTGACCCTTTTGAAATATGTAGTTATAAATAATGCATGACAAATAAATTAACTTTGTAAGTAATTTGGGGTTCCTTGTTTTACTAGTCTTTCAATTTCAATTGTGGGCATGGGAGGCCGTCACCTCCTTCTGCGAAGCAGTAATGCTCGCGAAAGAGGAGGCAGAACGCGTGAAGGAAAGGCAAAATTCGCGCCCTCACGCCCCTAGCCGCCGCAGGAGACGCCCTGGGCGTCGGGAATCGCAGGCCAATTCCCGGCCACCGTAGGCGCGGGCTTGCGGACGGTGAGCAATGAGTAGCTCGCCGTCCGATAAGGATCAGGCCCGGGTCGACAGCGCGTTGTGTTCCACGCGCGCCTCAAAGAGATGTCAGCAAGTGAAGGGGTCCGATAGGACCAATGCCTACCGGGGTTGCGGGAAAGTCCGAAAGGGATACCGTGGCCCCTGGCAACGTACAGGCAACGGAAGGAACACGGGTGGGTTTAAGTCAGTAAGAGTCTGACACGCCCTCCTGCTCCGCCCAGAGCGGGAGAAGTTATTCGATAATTTCCCTCCCAAAAAAAAAAAAAGGGTGTTTTTGCCCCTCTCCCTCTCCCCTTATATCCGAAGTTTTGAAATTAAAATATCTAAAATAATCTCATTATTTAAGATAAATATCTTTCTTTCACTTTCCTATGAATAGTAGTAGTAGCAGAAAGAGAGTTATTAACCTAAATATTTCAGGAAAAATAAAGCAATGGCTCTAACTAGCTCTGTTTGTAAGAAATCTAAAAATCCTGTACTATCAGACATTGACACAAATAATAACATTATGGTAAGAAACCCTTGAAGCGCTGGTTCGATTCGCACCCTGTCCGGTAGATTTCGTATAAATACAATGTTATAATGGTCTGCTGTTAGCTAGTTTGGCGATTTGGCTACAGGTCAGTGAATATCTGGACATATTGTATAAAACATATTGTATTATACTTTAAATTCATAAAGTTGTGCTATTGAACGGTTAATAATAACACATTGAGTTTGAAACACGAGTTCAAAACCCAAAACGATCCAAAAATCAAAAACGGTTAAATACAGTTTAAGGTACATGATATACAGAAGTTTCAAATTCCCAACTTGTTTATTTGTTGCGATAGAGCTCGTAAAACATAGTCTAAAACTGACAACTTTTACGGCCCTCTTTTTCTTAATTTATAAAGACAATAATAAAATAAGAATTATATTTGTTCTCTAGTCGATGAGTTCTAGACATGCCAAGGGTTAGGTTTTTTTCAAAATCAAAAGTTTATTTATCGTATGGGAACCCCTTTTAATTTTTAACTTTATTTTATTTTTTGTTGTTATTACGGCATAGACATTATATATATATCATATATTTTTTTGTTTATTGATCATTAACAGTTTCATACATAGGTTTAACTTTTAATTAAACATACGACACAAACCATCAAGGGTTTAACAGTGGTATGGCCAGACACGGCATCTCGGTGCCACTACATAGGTATTATTAATTAATGAACCATTGGGTACACAGATATACTCGTATATATATATCTTATTTTATCCTAGATCGCACTGCAATATAGAAAGTATCTTTTTAACACCTTCTTTGCATTTATTAGATTACAGATTTCCATAGGTAAATCATTCATATACGATGGTAGCATGCATTCCCACGTCCGTGCTCCATATGCATATTAGATTTAGGTTCGATAAATGTAGGTAAGTAGGTCAAACAACGCAACGACTTTAGTCTTACGTATTTACGAATATTACTTATATTATGGTAATTCTCACTTATAACGCGTAAACGAACTTTGTATAATCAAAGCTTATTACATACATGATCAATGTGCAGCCGCTAGTGGAGATTACTATCTATTATCACACCAAGATACATATGTTGGGTGACCAACTCTAATTTCTGGCAACTACACGCTGTGACCGGTCGGTGAAGACACAAATGCTCATGTGCAACGACAAAAGGCACAAAAGACGCCGTCAGGTAAGGCGAGTGTATATGCAGTAGTTTGGTTCTTTTTGCATTAATTACAAGACCAACGTCGTAAGCCCACTTACATAAGAGGTCGAATTTATTCTGCAACACCACTCTGTGCCTCCCGTATGTCCCTGTGTGCAGCAACCAAGCATGTGTCGTAACGCAAGCAAATTGGTACACGGAGCCTTCCTTTATAAAAGGTCGGACAGATTCTCGCTAACAAAAAACTGTGTCACTCAGAGTCGGCCAGCTCTCTGTACGTACAACAGCTGTACGCACACATTCACACATTAGTCAGCCATTTACGCGTCAACGTCAACACATTATTACTTTGTAAAGTTTTTTTTTTTAATTTTGTGTTTGTGAGGATTACGTGGTTTTTTTTTTTTTTTTCTTTCTTATTTAGTTTTAATGATGGTCTGGCAGTTTAAGTAGTTTATGCGGCCTACCCAAATGTCCTTTCTTTGGTATTGGTCGTCGAGTTGAGCTCCTTAAGTTCTGGGTTGAGCTCCACGATTACTGACAAATGCTTGCACTGACAGGACAGGTCCACTCAAATCTGTGTGGTTCTTTTCTCAAAAGACCATTTCAGACACTAATCTACATGGTCCTCATATGGCCTGACCAAGATTATGTCTGGACTTTAAAAGAGACTGCGACCTCTGAGTTTGTTTCGGCCTTTCTTCTCAGAGTAGTCAGATAGGAAACGCCGAACTCATCTAGCTAATTTGTCATTTTTTTTTTAAGATGACTTGTAAAAGTGATTCCAATATCCTATTTACAGAATAATCAATTTCATTTCATTTCATTTCAGGCGATACGTCTAAGCGGCGACTTTAAAAAAAATACAACATTTTGCGGTGAAATGGTGTAAAAACCGTAGTGATCGAAAGAAAATAAATCCAGGAATCACGTTTCATAGCTAAATGAATAATTCATTTAATTCTCGATTGTATACAATCATAATCAATCTTCATTCAACCAAATTCATCACAAGGGCAGTGTTGCCAATATTCACGTGTACAAATTACCCGAAATATGGGAAATTTGTAGTTTTTTATTAAATTCACTTTATTTAGGTTATTCATTACTAGAAATTATGTTTTAAATTCTTTTTACTAGGTTTCCTAAAGAAAATTAAGTATGGAGAAATGATTGGATTCAAATAATTAGGCATTGTAACGGTGAAAACGATGGGATTCCAAACAAATACAGTGTCATTAATTGTAGTTTACATTTTGAAGCTAATGTCTTATATACAACTAAAGAAGGACTACGGCCGTTATTTATCTGAATTTACGGACATCGCGTTAATATCAATTTTTGGTATATTTGTCTTTTACTAAAAGGTACTTTGCATTACAGTTTTATTATTAGACTTGAATTCATTATTATATATTATAATTACAATATTAGAAGTTTAGTAAAAGGAATAGGTTAAAACTAAGGTTTTTTCTGTCTTATTGCAGTGGGTATTGCAATAAGACACAAAAAGCATTTTTTTTTAAACATAAAAAGGCTTAGCCCACGTACGCACCGAAGCAAAATACCGCGGCGGGATTCGATCGCACACTGGATTTTCAAGTCTCGGCCAAGCGCTAAGAATCCAACGCGCTGGGACGCACTCTCGTCCCAGCGCGTTGAATAAACACACTATTGGATTTTCAACTCTCGACGCTAAGCAGAGCGTTGAAAATGCAGTGCCTGAAAAAAATCGCCCGTGCGTACCTGGGCTTAAGATACAGACAATACTAATAAATATCCCAATAATTCATATTCACGCGACGTGCGTGTGATAACTAGCACCGTTCGTCGGCCGATTTGCCCCCAAGGCCACGCTCGATAACGACCTTATTTGTATGACGTATCTAATAGCTAGATTTAGCTCCCTTTGAGCTGAAGTTTCAAATTTTCATTTGTTTCAGCTTAATTAACCATTTTGTTACTGCTAACGACCCGTTCCAACTGGTTATTTTGTTTCCCTCCGCCTGCACATTCCTAGCTAGGGCAAATAACATGACTCATGAGATTAATTAAGTTTTAAAATAACCCTTGAAGGGGATTTAGGGGGTGTTGAAGTTTGTATGGAAACAAAATTACGCGCTGTCGGATGAACATAAGACTCGGTATATTAATAATTAAACAAAAATAAATAGTTGTTTGAGGGTTTTTCAAAAATCAACCCATATCGGGGTGAAAAAGGGTAGTTCAGGTTAGGACAGGATTTTACTGCTTGCTTCAATTAACTCGAAAATGGATAGTGTTATAGTGTAACGATTGATTATTTTAAAATGAACCCTGCTGGAGTGCAAAAGGGAGGACGCAGTTTATACAATATCTCATTCCTCTAATCCACTTATAAACTTGAAAAATGGCTGGAATCATATGGCTTCTATATATATTATTATAAATTAACGTCACTTTTCGTGTCTATCTGTATGACCACGTTGGTCTACTAAACTACGGTGTGATGTGGTTTTCAACATCTTTTAAAGAATTTATTCCAGAAGGTTTATGTACTTACATATATACAGGTTTATTGATTATACGTCGGCAATCCGTTAAGGGGATGTAGGAGAAGTCATTTACAACTTTTGACTCCTATGGAAATGTCAACAATTTTCGAGTCATTTGACATTTTATATTTTTATTTCATTCATTTAAAATATTACTTATCACCGAAGTTTGGAAAGTGATATTAATATAATAATCTAATTATTTTAGATATTGCACTTTTCTATGAATAGTATTAGTTGATAGAAATGTATTAACCTAAATATTATAGGAAAGCTTAAACTATGAATCCAACTAGCACAGTTTATAATAAATCAAAAGTCCTGTACTGCCAGACAGACCCGCGTTCTCAAATAATAACACTATGTGAGGAACCCTTGCTGCGCCAGTTGGACACGCACCTGCACGGCTATGAGCACGTTTGGTGAATTTTCGTATTTCTATTTGATCAAACTATTTGAACCAGCCTGTTTGATCAAATTACTTGAACGTCTATCGCCGCATAAGTTTCAGAGATCAGCACGCGTAGCGTGACAACCATGGAAACGGGTTTTCTACGGGTTTTGTCGACGGAAGAATTGACAAAATGACAGATTGTGATTGTTTATCTGTCATTTAGTTTATTTTTCTGTCGACAAAACCGTTTCTATTGTGGTCATGGTAAGCGTGCTGAGATGGACTGTTCCAAAGTGCAGTCTTGTTCCTTCGAGAAAAAGATCACTGACGAACGATTTAGACTTATCAACCGCAGTTAAAATTTTCTTAATGGAACTAAACTTCTCATTTCAGTAACAAGGTTGATCAACAATGTTTGCTGTGGCGCTATTCTGCATCGCATGCGCTGCGTACTGGTTGTGGAACTGGATGAACGCTAAGACTACGGAGCCGCCATCCCTCCCGGGAGCGTGGCCTATTGTGGGACATGCTCCGTTGCTCATTGCGGACAGCTGCAGTATGTATTTTTATATGCATTCAGAAGCCTATCTGAACAGACCAATTTCTCTGACCCAATAATCGTTACGACGGTAATTGGAGGCTATCGATGATGTTTACTGGGTTGTTACTGATTTTAGTCAGATCTAACGGATCTAAAGGTAGACCTGCCCATGCATAGTAGCCTTAAAGCCAGAGTTAGATAAATGAAACTTGATATTGTGTACTTGAACTTTTAAAACTAGCATGTCTTAACTTCGTATTAAATACTTGACCAGCTAATCAAACATTTTATGTATTTCTATTTCTGTTTGTAGCACTATGGAACCGATTAAACGACATGGCCAAACAATGCGACGACTTGGGAGGAGTCGTATCAACCAGCTTTGGACCACGAACTGTATATGGTAAGTATTTTTATGATGAAACCTAACAGATTACTGTCAAATTAACAGATCAACAGATTTCTGTCAGATGGCAGTCTAGAACATTGTGTTTTTGACAGAAATTGGATGAGGCAACGTTCTTACTTGTAAGACCAAAACTATTGGATAATTGATTACAACGGCATTACACCAATGACAGAAATTAATTTAATTATTAATCGTTGGACTAATTTTTAAGACCAAAACTATTGGATAATTGATTTCAACACTACTGACGGGAATTCTTTTAAATATGAATCATTATTTATTCATTCATATACGCACAAAACAGTAAAGACATACATAAAGATAGAAAGACAAAGACAAAAGTAAAATAGACAAATATCTTCCGATCCCCATTCAAAGCTACGCGTCTAATGCGTCCACTAGACCTCATTCGAATCGGTACCATTTATTTAAATTTGCTTCGTCTTCATATTAGCTTTTTTATATTAATTGAGTTATCTTATCGCCACCCGTCAAGTACTTATCATTGAGGAGTTCCGGTGGCGATCTGTGGTCTTTTTCATCGGTTCCACTTCACCAAATGATACTTTCTGAATGCAAATCCTTGACATGTAGATGAAAATAAAAAATCCCTAGATATGTATGCTACTAACATTTGAGGAGTTCCCTCAATTCCTCATGGATCTTATCATCAGGGACCAGTCTGGAAGTACTTATATCCTTTCAAATAAAAAAAGATTTTTCCAAATCGGTTTATAAACGACGGAGTTCTGAGGTAACAAACATTTAAAAAACCTCCTCCTTTTTTTGAAGTCGGTTAAGAACTCTTCGATGCGCATCTGATTACCCGCGTCGACTCAGGCTCACCGAGTCGAGTCAAAATGCGTCGGCGAAGAAATCCGCTTGTGGAGCATTGCGCGCGGGCGATGCGTCACTAATGGAAGCAGTTTCATAGTAAATATATAGGAGGCGAATTTCTGCGAATTCATTCGCCTCGACTAGGCGAGCCTATAGTGGACGCGAGCCTTAATCTACTTCACCGCTTTCAACAACTTTTTTACATGAATGAACTCAATTGTTATTTGCCAGGTGTCAGCGACCCGGATGACTGTTTCACAGTTGCAAACAAGTGCATGGAAAAGGATCCCTTTTACGGCTTCGCTAAACCATGGCTAGGCCACGGTTTAATTACTGCGAGATGTAAGTTGCATATGCGCTATTATTATTTACGCACGAGAGTTATTTATTACTTATGCGAGTATGTAAGTTTAATATTAATGCAATGTAGGAATGGAACGTTGATAAATGCATGACTGTGTGAAAGAGCTGAATGCTATGGTGTAAGTAAGACAGCAGACTTGGAATGACGTGAAAGATATTTAAAAAAGTAGAATTTTTACATAGGATGACACAATGAGCGGTCTTATCGCTTAAAGCGATCTTTTATAGACAACCTTAGATTATTCACTAAGGGGATCAAGCAGTGTCTTAGTGTCACGGGCACTATTTTGAATCCCGAACGCAACGAAGGATTCTAGGGCTGTGATTTAACTCCTGAGCGAACCAAAATATTGATTATGAAATGCAATAATTAATATCGTTACACCGAATATTAATTATTGAATTTCATAATCAATATTTTAATTCACTAAGTAGCCATATTTCTTATTTCCATACAGTACTATTGCCAAATCAATCAAAACAGCGAAATATTTGACAGCTATTTGCGACGATGCCAACTTTTTAGATAAACGCTCTTAAGACTAGAATCCTGAGTGTAGTGAGGGATTCAAGCTCGCCTTTATCCCCGAGGAGAATACTCTATGTTTCGCACTACTGCGAGGTTATATAACCAATTCGATTTTCGGATTAGTAGTTCATGAAACTGTTTAAATAGCCTAAGAATACATAGATAAGTGCAGTTTCATACACATTTCATCAAAAACACCATAAATAAGTAATATAGTAAAAACGATGCGCAAATTCAACATTCTAACGCGGGGCAGAGTACAGTATACTCTGGCGAGGGTACGTGCCACCGTGAAGCGGAGTAAAATTGTGAGCAGCAGTGAACCAGTGGTGGCGCAGTGGTAACGGCCTTGACTTACGAGTTGTAAGTCATGGGTTCGCAACCCCGCCGGCGCGTTACTTTGTCTCTCAAAACGGTGAAGGAAAACATCTTGAGGAAACCGGCATGTTCTAGAATCAAAAATTCGATGACATGTGTAATCTACCATCCGCACTGGGTCCGCGAGGTGGATAGCGAGTGAGTGTGCGTGGTGGACCCACTCTCTCTCACAGAGAGGAGGCCTGTATCCCAGCAGTGTGTGCAACATTATAGCCTATAATGTTCCCAACATAAACATAAACAGCCCATAAACTATCCTTACGCTTGTAACTTATTATTCCACTACTAACTGCTGCCCGCGGCTTCGCTCGCGTGAACCCTAATCCTTTTTCTAAAATAGAAGTTATAATATCAACTATCTGCCAGTGAAAGTCCCGACGAAATCAGTCCAGCCGTTTTGGAGATGAGCCGGAACAAACAGACAGACAGACAGCCAGGATTTTTATTTTTATTGTTTTTTTGTCACGTATACCGTATATTTTTTCATAAGTATTTAGTAAAAAGCTGTTATTTTGACATTACAAACAGATACTGTAATACAAGGTGTCTCAAAAGTAAGTTCACATTTGCTTATCTCATTACGCGAAAGCAACTATTCTGAGGGGCACGGGGGGTATGTCAGTCGGTAGTCTGGCTCTTGGGAATTTAGTCGCTATGGAGCGTTTCTCTGGTGCGGACCGTGCGTTGTGCGTACGTGAGTTTTACAAAAACGGTAATTCGGCGACTGTAGCGCGTAGAAAATTCTGCAGTATTCGACATATTCGTCACTTAAATGATGCGCCTAGCACTCGTCTCATTGCAAAATGGGTTGAGAAGTTTGAAGAGACTGGGTCAACTCTGGAGAAACCAAAATCTGGGCGACCAAGAACATCAAGAACAGCCGAAAACGTGGACAGTGTTACTCAGTCTATTCGAGATGATCCAAACCTCTCGATTCGGAAGCGTGCTGTTGCTTTAAATGTGCACAGATCTTCATTATGCCGCATTTTACACAAAGATTTAAAGCTGCACCCGTACAAAATTCAGTTAGTGCAAGAACTGAAGCCTCAAGATGCTGGTCAGAGGCTTGCCTTTGTAAATCAGATGATTGAGCGCTTTCCAACGTTCACCAACATCTTGTTTTCCGATGAAGCCCATTTTCACCTGAATGGGCATGTAAACAAGCAAAATTGTCGTTACTGGAGTGCAACCAACCCAAAACAAAAACATCAGAAACCGCTACATTCACCCAAAGTCACCGTATGGGCAGCGATGTCGGCGCGAGGAATTATCGGCCCTTACTTTTTTGAAGATGGAAGGGGACGCACACTCACAGTGAATTCAGAGCGTTATGTGGAGATGTTAGACGAGTTTTTCGTACCCCAACTGCAAAACTTTCCTGGTTACAACCAAAGAACATGGTTCCAGCAGGATGGAGCAACTTCACACACGTCCAACAGATCTCTGCCTCGAGTTCGAGAAATTTTTCCGAACAAATTAATCTCCAGGCGAGGTGACATAAATTGGCCTCCACGGAGTCCCGATTTAACGCCTATGGATTTTTTCCTGTGGGGTTATGTCAAATCCAAAGTTTACGCTAATAAACCGACTTCCCTGGCACAATTAAAAGAAAATATCCGTCATGAAATGGCAGCCATCACGGAGACTACCTGCCGAGCTGTCATAGGCAATTTTAGTGCCCGACTAAATGAATGCCGAGAGCGCAACGGTTTACATTTGGACGATGTTATTTTTAAAAAATAAATTCCCAAACAGTGTACTTCAATATAAAATAAACATTTTTTCAATAAAGCTAAGACTTTTCTTTTAAAAAAAGATTTAAATGTGAACTTTCTTTTGAGACACCTTGTATAATATGTAATAATTTTGTATAAAATGCGTTACAAAAACTCTGTCCGATGCGAAAAGGGCAAACAGGTACTGAAATAACATTACCAAAAATGTATGAAAAAAACTTATTATTATTGAATATAAAAAGTTATTATTTAAAATTTACGTTTTTAGTACCAAAATTACCCCAATTCCATCAAAAAATATTATTCTTAAAAATACCCCCACGGATCGGACAGGGTTTTTGTTACACGCTGTATAATAAATATGTATGTATTGTATGCATAGATGTATAGATAATAAAGTATTTTTTTGTTCGTCGCTGGCAACTAAAACCTATAAAGTGAACTCTTTGGTCAACCTGTACTATAATAGAAAAACGGATTTTTTTTTACTTGAGAGTCACAGACTAGAACTGAGATCTCTATCAAACACCGATAGACGAAGATCCACTCAGCGCATGAGAAATAGGATAGGAATATGATTTAGGAAATAGTACTGGTATTACCAGAAAGGACATAGTAGATGGTGTGGACACCTTATTAAAGTTAAATATAGGAAAGCTAATGTTCTGTGCTTTACCTTACTCTGATACTTTATCAGTTTATGAAAATGATATTTATAAGTTGAATAGTACTATTCACAGGCTGACATGTTGTCATAGTGACAAATTATTGTATTTTGACACTAACAAGTTTGTTAGTGGTGTTAAGTTGCCTCAGAGAACTTTATCTCTGTCTTGGGAATGTAGACATATGATTGCTTTGATGATAGCATATAATATTAATGAGGTTATAGCTAATATAACAAATTGTAGTGTTAGTAACGAGTCTGTGTTGTCTAGTTATACTAACAACATAGTGATTAATTATAAGTCATCATGTTGTACGAAGGAGAATCCACCTATAATACCAACATCTTTGGAGGCCACTACCAGCCAGATAGGATATTCTCTTCCTGCTAGAATTCATACAGACTTTCTAGACTCTTCCATTGCAGTTGTGGAGGTCACTCCGGATAACTTTTTAAACTAGTTAGTAAGACAACAGAAGTTACCCCTTCAAATAACCAATTATTATTAGTGAATAATAAAATGGTATCTTCTGGCAATATTACACATAATAAAAATCCAAAGGGGGGGCAACATACTTTAAAATTATTCAATCAAAATATTCAAGGTTGCTCTTCCAAATTACTGGAAATAGAATTGTTTTTAGAAAATACTAAGTTTGATGTTGTTTGTATTACAGAACATTGGTTACAAGATCATCAAGTAATGTCAATTAACTTTGAAAATTATTGTGTAGTTAGCCATTTCAGCCGAAAACGTATGATACATGGCGGATCATTAATATTAGTAAAAAATTCTATTCAATCGAAAGAACGAAAAGACATAATCTGACTCTCTGTTGAATACACCATTGAATTGTCCTGTGTTGAGCTCGATAAGCATGTTATAGTATGTGTATACAGACCTCCAAGTTACCAGAATCTATCTATGTTTGATTCTGTAATGGAAGATGTGCTAAAGAAATTAAATGCTAGTAGTAAGTCAATAATCATATGTGGTGATTTTAATATTAATCTATTAGAAAATAACTCTAATACTGTCAGACTACTAAGTCTTTTCAAGTCATTTGATTTGTCAAATGTTTTTATTGAACCAACCCGAGTGACAGCTTCTTCTGCCACTTGTATAGATAATATTTTCTGTAATTGTGATTACTTACATAAACAAATTGTAAATAAGTTGCCATCTGATCACAGTGGACAATCAATAACATTTTGCTCCTACGTGCCTTTACAAAAAATTCAAATAAGGTTTCGGCCAATTACATGTAAAAATCTAGAGAAATTAAATAATGCTTTGGCAAGTAGATTATGTATTCAGAGTTTTAATAATATATGTGACCCAAGTGAGTTCTACGCCGAGTTCTTTTCACTATTAAACAAGCAATTTATTGACACTTTTCCACTAAAGACTAAAACTATTTACACAAAGTTCTTATTTAGTGATTGGGCGACTCCAGGTATTCGTAAAAGCTGATGCTGCTGATGATAAAATAAAAACTACCTGATAAATAATAAATAATGAAACCGGTAGGAAAAAATAGCGTAATACTGAATTTAATTTAGAGACTGCACATGGCCCCATCAACTCAGATGTAGAAATAGCTGAGGAATTTGAACATTTTTTTGCTAATATTCCCCATAAAACTACTGAAGCTTTAAATTCCTCACCCGCGCTTTCTGCTGCCTTACTTAGAAATAATGTAAAGGCACACCCTTTGGAGTTTAGGTTTCAGCATACAAACCCCCAGGCTATTATAAAAGCCTTTATAGATCTTAAAATTAAATCAACAGAATATCTGTGGGGAATGTCTTTAAAAGTCTGTAGATCTATCATCGAAACCATTACGCCTTATTTAGCTTGCATATTTAATACCAGTGTAGACCAAGGAGTCTTTCCGGATCTCATGAAACACAGCAAAGTAGTTCCTTTGTTCAAATCCGGTGATAGTAAGGAACCCAATAATTATAGGCTTGTGTCAATTCTGCCAGTTCTCAGTAAGGTGTTTGAAAAGTTGATACTCAATCAAATGAAACGTCACTTTAATAAAAATTCCATCTTTCATTATCAACAGTACAGTTTCACCAAAGGGCGTTTTACCACTGACGCCGGTATCACCCTAATAAAGAACATTTTTAACGCCTGGGAAGAAGCACAAGATGCAATTGGAATCTTTTGCAACCTCTCGAAGGCGTTCGATTGCGTAGACCATGAGAAACTTCTGCTGAAACTGGAGCATTATGGGATTAGGAATACAGCTCTTGATTTGCTAAGATCATACCTGAAAGATAAAAAAGTTAAAATTCAAGTCAACGGCACAAACCCATTAGGATCTGAAATGGTAATGGGCGTTCCTCAAGGTTCGATATTGGGTCCATTCCTATTTTTAGTTTATGTTAATGATTTACCCCAATTATTTCAAAATCAACCGAAGATGGTGTTATTTGCTGATGACGATGATCATTGATCTTTAATATAAACCGACGGTCACAAAATCTTGACGACGTGAATAGCTTAATTTTTCAGGTCCAAGATTGGTTTACGGTAAATAATTAGGTACTAAATTTAAAAAATGAAGAAATCGCGCGTTTGGTCCATTTTAGCTACTTCCACAGTATTGTGTCGTATGGCATTTTACTGTAGGGTCGAGCTGCTGACATTGAATCTATTTATATTTTACAAAAGAGAGCTGTCGGAGCCATTTATAATCTACGTCGTCGCGAATCTCTCAGGGAACTATTTAAAAAGATTAATATTATGACGGTACCTTACCAATTTATTTATGAAAATATTATGTATGTGAGAAAAAATCTACATCTTTTTAACAAAATAAGTGATAGACATGATTTTAATACTAGAAATAAAGATAAAATAGATCAACCATTTTTCAGACTATCTAAAGTACATACATCTTTTATGGAGAATACCTAAAAATTAAAATATTCTTTCATACCTAAAAATTTTCTTTCATTTCATTCTAATATATACAATATTAGAATGAAATGAAAGAAAATTTAAAACTCATATAAATAATACACTTTGTAAACAAGCATATTACAAATTAGAGGATTATATCCAAGATAAAAATACTTGGAAACATGCTGGTCCTGCTCCATAAGATAATTTAGAATCTAGACAAAATCTAACTGGTTGCTAATTTAATTGTATATATTTTGTTTTAATATATATTGATTTTACATTCTGTGATTACTTGAACTCACACACTGACTTATTAGTACCTATTACTTGTAAAAATGTTAGAAATATCGTATAATTTTACAATGTTTGTAAATATGTAAGCACCATGCATCTATCACATAATTAATTTATCTGTCATTCCTTAATCTTTCATTATTTTTACCTATCGTGGTATAGTAATCTTATTCTAGGTGCATCGTCTTCACATATAATTATATAATTGATGGATACAAGATATTGTGAAAACATTAACATAATAGTAACGGTGGAGTTTCTTGCCCATTGTTCACCATACGAAAACTACCTTTTGGAAGGGGCGACTAGAATCAATTATTATTATTTTTCTGTAAATGTTGACGTTCAAAAGTGCCTTTTTTGTGCCTATTTGAAATAAATTATTTGATTTGACTTTTGACTTTGCATGCTTAAAATCCGTGACCTCAGAAATCAGTGGTGCCTGGATGACGATGAAGACCTAAAACTTTTTGCTGAGACAAACCAGACGGGCAGGTGTTTCGAGAGCCTGAAAGCAATTTTCGGACTTAAATCAAGAAAAACGGCAACCTTATATTCTCATGACAGGGACTGTAGACTGACAGATCATAAGCAAATTCTAGATAGGGCTGAACATTTCGATGACGTCTTGAATCCCTGCTCGCAGACAACTGATTTACCATATGTTGAAAATCTTGAATGCCATCCCGTTAAGGATGACTTAGCTGATCCACCAACCATTGGAGATCTACAAATATGGTAGTCCACATACAAATTAAGCTCTTCAATTTGGTGCTCAAGGTATGGGGTTGCGGGAAAGTCCGAAAGGGATACCGTGGCCCCTGGCAACGTAAAGGCAACGGAAGGAACACGGGTGGGTTTTAGTCAGTAAGAGTCTGACACGCCCTTAGTTATTTGATAATTTCCCACCCAAAAAAAAAAAAAAAAAAAAAAAAAAAAAAAAAAAAAAAAAAAAAAAAAAAAAAAAAAAAAAAAAAAAGGTATGGGAAACCGAAGTGGTAACTCAACACTGGAAGGATGCCTCAATTAAGGCAAAGGTGAATTATCCGACTGTAGTTCCTACAGGTGCATCTCCCTCCTGTCTTCCGCACGGAAGGTACTGGCGCATATCATCAATCGTCGCTTGGAAAATCTTGCTGAACAGATTGTTCCAGAGTCGCAGTGTGGTGTTAGACCTGGCAGAGGAACTGTTGACGGCATTTTCATACTGAGGCAAATTCAGAGGAAAAGCCTTGAATAAAATCGCTCTTTTACATATGCTTCCTTGATTTAGAAAAGGCCATTGACCGCGAGCCACGCGCTGCGCTTTGGGTAATGATGAAAAAGTCTGGATGTCCTAAGAAATTCGTCAACATGATTCGTCAGTTTCACGACGGTATGTCGGCGCGTGTTCTACATGAAAACGATTTTTCAGACCCATTTCACGTAACCAGTGGTGTGAAGCAAGGCTGTGCAACTGAAGGCTTTGAAATAAGTCGTCTTGAAGACCTAGACAAGAAACGCCAAATACGCAAAAGTCGCCCAAAGCCTTCTTATACGTACACATACAAAGATGCTGATCAGCTCTTCTGTACACGGTGTGACCGAGTTTTCAAGACCAAATTTGGTTTTGCTGGTCATCAGACAGCTCACGACATGAAAATCAGTCTAGGCCGCTGTCGCCGATACAGTGAAGAGTAATGTACATACATACATACATAGAATAATATACTAGAATATATTGCCTGGCTAGATGCTGGGTCTTTAATGACTTGCTTTGGGTTAGGTTTGCATGGCACATAATTTTATTTTTGTATTTTTACATTGTTTACATTCAATTACAAATCAATAGATAATGGTAGGTGAAAGAGCGGAGTCTCCTAACACAAGCAATTCATGCTAAAATGGTAACCTCCTAATCATATGTATAATTTTACTTTGTAATTGAAATAAACTTTTTTTATTATTTATACAGCGTGTAACAAAAACTCTGTCAGATCCGTGAGGGCGAGGTTAAGAATCATACTGGGAGTCTATTTATGTGGTAATTTTCTGGAAAAAAGAAAAAAATCTCCGTATTATTTCCCCCCTATTATTTAGGCAATCATTTACGTGTACATTAGTATTGTTGAAAACGTGTATACAACTATAACTTACAACTAAAGACAGATAAGTTTAAATTCCCCAGATGCGATATGGAAGGATCACCGCAAGCTACTGAACCCAGCGTTCAGTCAGATACTCCTAGACACGTTCATGGGCGTCTTCAACAGCCAGTCCAGAAAGCTGGTGAAAGATCTCGAGCAAGTGGTTGGGAAAGGACCCTTTGACCATTGGACATACACACGAAATAACGCTTTAGAGACTATTTGCTGTAAGTTTACCGTTTGTTTCTAACCTTTAAATATGATTATCTTTATCAACCTCATCAATACGTCAAACAGATAATTAATTGAAAGTTTTTTTTTTCAGTGACCGTATTAGGAGTAGATTATACAGACTCAAACCTCAACAGCAAGTACGTAGAGGCCCTGGAGCTAATCTTGAAAACGTTTATGGAACGGTTTATAAAGCCCTGGTGGCATACCGCCTACACCTTCAAATTTAGCAAACTCAAGAAGAAACAGGATGCTTGTCTGGAGATATTACACAATATGTCGTACACGGTAAGGAGATAGCGCTTTATAGTCCTGCTGTTCTTCCGGAAAAGCAAAAGACCCTCAGCCAACTAAATCACTATCATCTTCCTGCCCTTATACTAAATCATTTGAAGTCGGCGCAGCTTGGTTTCCTTACCTTTCCATACATTTTTTTTTTTTTTTTTTTTTTTTTTCACTCCCAGTTTACACGATTATGAATGAAGTAATAAATCGAGTTAGGTCTAGAGTATGTTTAGTTCTCTCGAAACACTTGCTGTGAGCAGAGGTGCTGTTGATCTGTATTGTCGTGTCGGGGCTAATCAATTTTTGTTCAATTATTGTGCTCGGTAATATCTGTGCTAATATTATATCGGTACTTCTCTTACTACCTTGCGGAGTGTGCCATATGGTGTCGACGCCATCTTGAAACCTGTAGAGTTTCGTCCCTCTCTCCCTGAGTTTGAATAAATTTAATCGAACTTTGAGAAAAGGACGTGCGTGTGGCGGGGTTCGAACCTGAGGTCGTGCTGCGTTGGAGCGACGAATGTAGCGAGTTGAGCCGCTAAGTGAGCCACCGCTGCGTGCACAACTGATGGCGAATTTTTTGAAGCGATATCCGAACGAACATTTTGTGCATCACTTCATACTTAGGCCGCCGTGTTTTTAAATGGCAGTCAAGTCCGAATCTGCACACTGCACACGGGACAGGATTCTGCCTCTGACACTCAAAGAACGTTTAAACGGAAACAACCTGATTATGAGCTTACGCTGGCTATTGCGGACCTGTCGAAAACTATAAACGACTTGCGTGCTGATATAAATAGCCAGTTTTCGAGCATTAACATTGAGTATCAGTAACCTTAGAGATGAGTTTAATGCCCTATCCACAACCTCGTTACAAGTACAGTCTAAACTGAGGGAGCTCTGTACGGAATAAACTACTACGGCTAAGAAAGAAATTTCAAGTCTGACTACAAAATATAAAGATCTATATCAGGTTGTGACAGAGCTGAAGTCTACTGTCAACTTTAACTCCGGAAACCACGTCGATAGTGCGAAGCGCATTAAAGATCTTTAGTTGAGTACCAGGAACTCTGCGGTGACGTCGGTGACTCTGTTAGGAAGTAAAATAGATATGCTGGAGCAGCAGGTGAGGCAATGTAATGTTGAACCGGGGAACATACCTGAAAACCTAGTTTCTGTGCTACAGTCAATTGCGTCAGCAATTATTATACCGATAGCAAAATATTATTTAGTTGCGATTCACCGCGTTTTCCATGCACATACACAGAATAATCGTCCTAAGAATATCATAGTTGTTTGCTTCTCGTTTGCTTCGCGACAATATGCTTATTGCGTACCAACTATCCAAGGGACTCTCATCTGATCGAATTGGCATTGCCGGAACCGGCCGGTATGTATGTATCTATAAGCAGTTAAAGTCAGCAAATGAAATACGTCTGGATCAGAAACTGTCTTGGTCAAAGAAGCAGATGACACGGCTACGTTTTCCATTCGGTCGGAAGCTGACATATCAAGTATAATCAAACCAGGTAACCTTGCAGAGAAGATCGCTGATAAATAATCTCCCCTTCAATAGTGCATTTATTTATTTTATTTATAATACAGGCCATATCGTGATGTGCCCTGACCTGCTATCTAATTACGCAACACATTTTCGTAAACCATTACGAAACATTTGTTTCATTTTGACAGTTCAACAACATTCATTGCGTTATTTACGTTATTGAGCAGATTTTTTTTTCGAACATATGTAGCAAAGGATTAGCAATTTGTTTCAAAACGATTCAAATTCCGATTGTTTGTGTATTACGTAATTAGGGTACAGATCATTAAATACTCAACATTTAACGATATGAACAGTTAAACGCACGACTACTTCATGATACGGCCAAACATTAGGGATCATATCGTAAAATAGTTAGATTACAGCCACCAGTAGAGGCGTTTGTTTTTGTTGTGCATCATGGCGGCGGAACACAACAAATCAAACAAAGTAGGGTGACCACGCAAAAAAAGTCGTTGGGTTTCCAAATATGATATGATGTAAAGCGATCACCTTGGAAGTAGCGCTCGCCGGCCCCTGCCGCGGCGTGAAATGCAACATAGCACTTAAAATGAGTTATTTAAAAAAAAAAAAGTTCTTATGTAGCGCCCCAAATGGGTTAGGTTAGGTTAGAACTGTTCCTGGCGAAGGAAGCGGTGTCCCGGGTCGTGACCCGCATACGGCGCCTAAGCTTAGAGGTGGCCCTCAACAAGTCGGAGGCCATGGTCTTTCATGGCCCCTAGCGGGCGCCGCCGCTGGGATCACATATCGTGGTCGGAGGGTCTCGAATCGCTGTCGAGTCCACCATGAAGTACTTGGGATTGGTACTCGACAGCCGGTTGGATTTCGGCCCCCATTTTCAGCGGCTGGCGCCCAAATTGTTGGGTGCGGCTGGGGCGCTGTCAATGCTGCTTCCCAATCTGGGGGGCCCGAGCGCCGCCTGTAGGCGGCTCTACGTGGGGATCGTGCGATCGATGGCCCTGTATGGGGCCCCAATCTGGGCGGCTGACCTGACGGTCGGCAGCATCGCTGTCCTGCGGAAGCCGCAGTTAGCGATGGCCGTCAGAGTCATCAAGGGAATGAATCTCCTACGAGGCGGCTTGTGTACTGGCGGGATCCCCGCCCTGGGACCTCGAGGCAAAGGTACTCGCATCACTGTATCGGTGGCTGCACGTGGCGAGAGGCTGACGCAGCGACATTTGGAGCAGCGTTGGTCACAGCTTCGCGCAGCCCTGGTGGCGGAATGGCGGGACAGGCTTTCACGCCCTACCGCCGGCCCCGTCACCATCGGTACGGTCCGGCCGGTGCTCGAGCGCTGGCTCGGGAGAAGGCACGACTCCCTGTCGTTTCGGGTGACGCAGGTGCTCTTGGGGCATGGTTGCTTCGGGAAGTACCTGTGTCGCATAAACAGGGAGCCGGTCGCTCGGTGTCACCACTGCGTCGACTGTCGGGAGGACACGGCTTGGCACACGCTGGTAGAGTGTGCCGCTTGGTAGGAGCCGCGCCGTGCCCTCATCTCAGGTGTCGGCAGTGACCTGTCGCTGCCGGCCGTTGTCAACTCAATGGTCGGCAGCGAGGAGTCCTGGGACGCGGTGGTATCTTTCTGCGAAACAGTCATTTCGCAGAAGGAGCCTGCGGAAAGGGAGCGGGAGATTGCTTCCGCTAACCCGATCCGCAGCAGACGCACCGGGCGTCGGCGGAGGGCGGATAGCGCCCTCTTCCAGCCCCCCTAAATGGGTCAAGGGGCGACGGATCTGGGGAAATCCGTCGCCCCCTACTCCTGAGGACGCAAAATGGTGGCGCGTAGTGTTCCACGCGCGCCTCTCTATGACGTAAAAGGGGTGTTTAACACCTCGTGGCCCGCAGAGGCGGGCCGGCACTAGCCGGGGATCGCGGAAGTCGCATTAAATCCCGTGATCCCCGGTGCAAGTGTAAGACGGAACACCGGGGTGGTTTTAGTTAGTAAGAGTCTGACAGACCCTTCACCTGGACAGACACGAGGATTTCACCACGTAATCAAAAAAAAAAAAAAGGTTAGAACTGTGACCAACCACGGCAGCGGCCGGCGAGCGGTACTTCCAAGTTGGTCGCAGTTACTTGGCTATTTTTACTACACCTTACACCATTGATACCATTACCATACATTAATGATATGGTCAATGTTAGCTGGCTATTTCATGAAATGGTCAATTCTAAGATCTGGCCACGACATCGACATACTATTTCTTAACCAAAATACTTTTAAAATTGCTAAAATTCTGAAGGATCAACAGTAGATTCCGTATACTTAAGCAAATTATTATTATTATTATAGGACCCATAATATAGAATACACAGACAAGAGTTTTGTTTTGTTATTGTTAGTTTCTTTTGATCATTTAATTAATTTTGCTCTGACTAGGTACAGTCACGTTTGCTATCAATTTGTAAAAATCTAAATGGTAATCTGTGGAAAATGTAGTATATTTATTAAGTTTATTATCAAGTTGATTCTGTTTATTTTTAATATACTACAGATAGTTATCCATAAAAAAAAAATTGTCTGCTTTGCATGTTACAATGAAGATTAAGTAATCGATCAAACAAAAATTGTTACAGGTCCTTCAAAATAGTAAATCTAAGCTAAATGGAAATACGTGCGCTGAAAGGAGTATAATACCAGGTAAAGTTTCCTTAGCCCTTTCTTATGACATCAACGAAATTTCCTGAAACTATTTTGTTGTTACTTTCTTTTAGGAACTAAATTCAAACCTTTCATGGACCTCATCCTTGAGCTGTCTATTGAAAAGGGAGTGTTAAGCGACAAAGAGATCAGAGAACATGTGGACACTATACTCGTTGCCGGCCATGACACTTTGGCTAATGTACTCATGTTCACCATGATATTGCTGGGATCTCACCCTGAAGCCCAGGAAAAAGTATATGCTGAGTAAGTACCTACTCGATTAAGTTATTTGTATCTAACTGAACTATCTTAACGTTGCTCCGCACTTGCAAAAATGGTCGCTGTGGCAATGGCCACGTGCTCTAGCAGCCTAATAAGTGAGGTTAGTATTATTGTTCTTATTTACATTATAATTTCAGGATACAAGAGGTCCTGGGAGGAGTCGGAGCCGTGCAGAAGATGCACTTGTCGAAGCTGATGTACGTTGAAGCTGTTCTCAAGGAGAGCATGAGGCTCTACACCATCGCGCCGATCATAGCCAGGAAACTTGATGAAGATGTTAAACTTAGTAAGTCCATGATCTTGGATAGTCAACTCTGCTGTCAATCAAACAAGGCAACGGCTCTGGTTCCAAATATGTTCTAAAGTCACGAAAGTCATACTTTGGTACGAACAAAATATGTCTTGAGTCTGTCGACGTATCAGCTGATTAATTTCCATTGTCAAAAACTGCAGAACTTTCATCTTCAACCTTTTCCTCTTAAACTTCATCTATGTTTCAGAAAACTGCACTCTCTCAGCCGGTCGGACGTGTTGCTTGTTGTATTTCCAGCTCCACAAGCATTCGATCTGGGGTCCAGATGCGAACGAGTTCAAACCTGAACGCTGGCTGGATCCGGGCAGACTGCCCAGTAACCCCAACGCGTTTGCTGCCTTCAGTTTAGGAAAACGACACTGTATTGGTACGGGTCTATCTCAAAGATATATTTAAATGGAAAGCACTTTCCATTAAGCACTCCTAACTAAAACTTCCTTGAACATGTTCCTTCAAAATTCTGGTAGTGGTACATTTTGCAGGTTCAAATTATAAATAGACCAGTAATTTTGTAATGTTATAATTATTATTATCTTTATTCAATATGTATACATATATTTTACATTTTTAAAAATATTTTTATAAAAACAAACAAAAACATTTAAAAATATAAAAAATTGTGTTCCGCCGGTGTCGGGAGCAGGGTCCAAGCTACCGGTGGTTAGGGCTGCAGAGACAGGAACCTCCTCACAATGCGAGCCGTATCGAGGAGTACTGCCTTCTGAATTAGGCCCTTGATCCAACGGCCTAACGAGAGCCTCGAAAGATGTTGGTCGTGGCTTTCGGCCATCAGTCCATTGGCCGTTACGACAATCGGTACAATGATAGCCGAGCTCACATTCCACATGTCGACAACCTCGTGTGCTAAGTCGAGATATTTTATTTGTTTCTCTTTCTCAGCTTTCACGAGGTTCTCGTCGTGTGGAATGGTAACATCGAATATCATTGCTCGGCGCGCTGATCGATCTATCACCACTATATCAGGCTTATTGGCTACAATAGTCCTGTCAGTAATGATAGACCGATCCCAGTACAACGTGACATGGTCATTTTCAAGAACTGGGTCGGGCACATCCTTATAATACGGACCCTCAGAGTCAACAAGTTTATATTTCAAAGCAAGTTGCTGGTGAATAATCCTGGCCACTTGGTTATGCCTGTGCAAGTACTCGCCGTTAGCCAGACGCGAACAACCAGAGATAATATGTCTGATGGACTCACCCGGACGATGGCATGCCCGACACACGTCAACCGTACCGTCCTTCATAATATGTCTCCGGTAGTTATTCGTCAAGATAACTTCATCCATAATTGCACAGACGAAACCTTCAGTTTCCCCAAAAAGGTCACCGAAACGTAGCCAGGATACGGACGCTAATAAATCTACACCGGGCTCATGAAGAGCCCGATAGAAGCGCCCGTGAAGCTCCTTGCTTTGCCATACCTCCTTGCGGTCATCTGTAGTAAGTATTACAGGTTTGCGCCAGTTCTCTCTAGCCATGGAGAGCGGGGTGAGTCCCTTGTCCACTGCAACCACATCACGGTGCATACCCACTTCGGCTTTAAAAAAATATTCCCTAAGACTGCACACCTCGCGGTTATGGAGGGTCTTCGCATTTAAAAAGCCCCGACCCCCGCACTTCCGCGGGATGTACAGTCACGAGCTTTAATTTGGGACCCATTTCCGTTAAATGTTGTTAGAACAATCTAATGGTAAAAAAGTTTCAAAGTTTCGACCTTAATGCAATAAGGTCGAAACTTTGAAACTTTGCTTTAAGGTTGAAATGTTGAATGTCAAGTTAAGACATAAAATGTCTTATCTAATCGACCTATGAAATGATAACCTCGTTGCAAAAAGCTATCATTACGATTTTCTAATTACGAACATGTGTCGTGTCAGTGTCATTTAAGAAAATAGTTTAATGTGATATTTTCACAAAATATAATTTACCAATTAATAAAATGCTTGCGGCTAATCGTGACCAAATAAGGCTCCAAATTATTGATTTGCACGAACAAGGAGTAGGCATTCACGAGATATCGCGACGAATAAATGTGACAAGAAACACAGTTCGCCGCTGGGTTCGACGCCACGGGAACGAGGAAAATATTATTGACTTACGACGAAACAACCATCACCCGCAAGTTATAACACAAGAGCAGAGCCGCTTGATGGAAAGGCAATACCTGATGAATGGATTTACGCCAACGAGGCATTTTGCGGAAGCGTTTGAAGTCCACCCTTCAACAGTTAGAAGGCATCTTAAAGCTATGGGACTGCATCACAGGCGGCCTGCAAAAAAAATTGCGTTGACGGATGCCCATAAAGCTGCTCGACTTATTTTCGCACGTCAGTATCTAAATTTTGATTGGACGACGACGGCTTTCATCGATGAAAAGACTTTTCAATCTTCCCAAACGGGCAGACTACATTTGTGGCGAATTGACAGGACGCGATACACGGAAGACCACGTCATAGCTAACAACGCGTCTGGTTTACAGTTACATTACAGTTAACATGTCTGGCTGGATTAGTTCAGCCGGCATTGGAGAACTAATAAATTTACCACCCAGGGCCACTGCTCAAGATTATGTCGATTTATTAGACGAGAGTGTCCTTCCAACATTGCAACTATATTATCCACAAGAAGATGTTGCTCCAATAAACTTTGTTCAAGATAACGCAACAATTCATACGGCAAGAATCGTTAGAACTTGGTTCGACAATAATAGAGCAAATTTAAATCGTATTCCGTGGCCTGCAAAGTGTGCCGATTTAAATCCTATAGAAAATTTATGGGGCTTAATGGTTCAAAAATGGTCAAATAGAAACGAAAGAACTAGAGAAGCACTTATGGATCACTGCCTCACAGTCTGGGAAAGTTTAAGGGGTACTGACATATGTGACAAATTGATTGGATCCATGCGTAACCGGCTCCAGGCTGTGATTGACAATGAAGGTGGATATACGCGGTTTTGAATATTTATGATAAAAAAATTACTGGAGAGATTGAAATTAATTTAGTCGTAGCCTTCGGTGATAAGTGTTTATTTTGTGCACCGCTAACCATGCTTTCTATATAATTGTGTTAAGATTGAGGTTTGTGTCATAAATGTCTTAATAAATATAAAGAATAAAAAACTTTGTTTTTCTAAAGATTTTATTAATCAATATTTTAGCTGAAATCTTCTAAGCCCCCATAATCATAAACGGCCTTTAAACCTATTTTATTTTAAATATGTTGTTTTGGTCCGTCACTTTGATATTTATGTTTGAGAAAGAGACAAAACTTTTTAACTAATATAGGTTTGAAGAATAAGCGGGTTAGTTGACTAGCTATCATATATTGACAATATAATTTTGTTCTTTTTTATTTGTTTCTTTTTTCTTATGGGACCACAGGACCAAAAAGTAATTATTACTCGGAAATCGGTAATGATCGTTTGCCCTCGCTCCAGTTGACGTTAGCCCCTAGAAACGTAAAGTTGTCGATGGTAAACATTATGACGTTTATTGTTTGTGCAGTGACAGCGTTAACATAATAGCTCTAAATGGCGAAAGTTTGCTACACGATATTCAACCTTAGGTGGGTCCCAAATTAAAGCTCGTGACTGTACAGTCTCATCACCGATGAACGTGGGTGATGCATCCGGTTTGCGGTCAGGAGTGTACGGACCCTCCTGTCCAGGGCGTCGAGTTCGGTTTGAGTCCATTTGAGTATGCCGAAAGAGTACATCAAAACCGGCATGACCCAACCATTGAAGGCGCGCACCTTGTTTCCGCCCGAAAGAAGACTAATTAATACCTTCTTCAGGCGACCAAAGAAGCGCTCCCGCAACGATTGCTTCATGTCAGCAACGTTGATGCCTAACACTTCCGACATACCCAAATACTCTATATCTCCCCTCGCTTTACATGCATGACTGCACATTTGTCCACAACAAATTCCATCCTGATGGCTCTACTGAATGTTTCAGTTACATTCAGTAGCTCCATCAGTCGCAATTTGTGGATTCAAGGCCAGGCAGAACCAAAGTGGACTAAGACTGTCGCCCTGAAATATACCTCGCTCGATCCTTATCGGTTCACTAATCCTCTGGATATGTCGGCATCCTGGATAGCGAAGAACCGTCCTCCATTGCCCCATACATGACATCAGGAAGGTGCGTAGAGTTGCATCTATTTTATACAACTCCAGCACCCTCATGAACCATGTATGTGGCACCGAGTCATAGGCCTTCTTATAATCTATCCAACATGTCGACAGATCCTTTCGGGAACGACGAACCTGCTGGCTAATGGCCATATCGATGAGGAGCAGCTCCTTAGTACCGCGGGATCCGTTCCTGCATCCATTTTGAGAGGCAGACATGATGGAGTTAGTGTCTATATGATTGTTAATTTTAAATCTCAAAATGGATGTAAAAACTTTATAGACCGTCGGTAGACAAGTGATCGGTCTATAATTTTTGGGATCCGCAGTACTACCTAATTTATGGAGCAGGTGGGTTATTCCTGTCGTTAGGAACTGAGGCAGCGACCGTGACTCTAAGGCTGACTGGAACTGGGATGCCAATCGGGCGTGCGACCTTTGAAACCATTTTATCCAAAAGTTGTGCAGCCCGTCGGGCCCTGGAGATTTCCAGTTAGGCAAAGGACGGACTGCACGAGCTACATCTTGGGGGCTGATGGTAAGTGCCCCCATTTCTGGTATTTGCTTGCACGCTCGCTCGACTTCCCGAGTCCAATCACCTTCGGTGTGGCTGACAGGCGCCGACCAGATACTTCGCCAGAAAGAACACATGGCATCATCATCCGGAAGGCGCGTGTCAACCACACCTTGGTCCGGTTGCTCCCAAGCCCTATAAACCCACCTTTCATCACTCTGGAAGGTGCGATTCTGAGTGTACCGCTCCACTCTCCGCCTGTACCGTCGAATACGGTTTGCCCATGCACAGATCTTCTGCTTCAGGAAGTCGATACGCTCTGTGACGCGGGTCAAATAATCTCGAGAACTAATATTAGTCCCCGAGAACGCCCGCCTCACAAAGCGCATCACTCTAGGGCGATTATTGCCCTCCCTGAAGCAGATTAGCTTGCCGATGAGCACTCTAGCCTCACCGATACGACGCTCAATCCTGCACTGCCAAGCTGGTACAGCTGGTTTTGGTCGTGGAGCTCTGTCACTGGTCGGAAATTTGACATGAGCTACACGACATGCCGCTACAGCTGCACAGTACAAGATCGAGTGGGTATCGGCGAGGTCTTTGCTGCTGTTAAAACAATTTGACAGCAACGAGTCTAGAGCACACACCAGCGCCTTGTTTTTCTTGTGCATGGGCAAATGGGGTAAACGTGGTCTAAGTTCAGGCGGAGTGGAGCGGTACTCCCGGAAAGCATCCTCCAAAGCGCTCCTCAATCGTGCATTGCATTGGGAACTCACGGATATAACCCCATCATCATCCTCTTCACCAACGTGGTCGGGTCGCGGTGAAGCACTGGGTGAATTTTGTATTTGTACCGCGACCAGTGGTGAAGCAGGCGTAACATGGTTATTCCGTGATTCGAGGCGTAGTCGATCAAGCTATGGTTACGCTCAGCATATGGTTACGCTGGATGACCCGCACCTGATCCGAAAGTCGTTGCGCCGACACGTTGACAGCTGGTTCAAGCACCTGAAACCGAGAGAGCATCCGACCACGGTACGCAGTCAAGTTACTTCCCCCCTCTGTAGCCCCAAAGTATGCGCGCATGACATTTTCATTGACAGTTTGTGTCCACCTCATGCGCTGCACACTTCGACCGGGAGCGGGGACCCTGTCAGAGGCCAGTGAGCCTCGGAGTCCCAAGCTGGCCGGTGGTCGGCCTCTTCCACGCCGACGTACTGGTGGTGGTGTCGTCGGCGGCGAGAAGTATTCGTCGCTTGAGCTTGACGCAACTGCAGCAGCCGGTATCACTGGACTCACGTCTGGAGCAGGTTCCGGCAACTGCGAGGCGGAGCTGAGCGATGAACCCGAAGATGTTGGATGTGTGTTAATCAGTTTTCGTGCCCGACTTCGCGTCAACATTTCAGTTCTCTCCATGTATTATTATATAGTCCATTTTCTTGCGTCCAGGTGGTGTACATGCGTTTCCGTTTTGATGGTATAAGATATAATTTATTTTACAACATTTTTTAATGTTAATTGTGTAAAAATACTAAAAAATACCACGGAGACAAATTTTTCTGACCGTCATTTTGACAGTCGGGCCACAGACTCTAATTATTATTATTATTATTTATTTATTTCAATCATCTTGGATCATAGGTACAATTAAACATAATTAACAATTATAAAATCATAAACACAATAAAAATTAAAATTTTAACAAAATTAAATCAAATTTAAACAAATCAAACTAAAATTATTATAAAATTCAATCAAATTAGAATCAAATTAAAACAATATCTTAATATTAGTCAGTACGTGAACCATGCTGCAGTGGGTTACTTACCGACAGTCTAAACGTTCAGCAAAAGCCTCCAGGATGCTGTTGCGGCTGGCCCGCACCTTGCGCACCAGGGTTGTGCACCGCTTGCGCATGACTGTGTAGAAATAATCCACACGCGCCTCAGCAAACATCCCCGATGCGCTACAGAAGCGAGGCAGCCCCAAGAGTACCCTGAATGCGTTATTGTACACGCAGAGCGCTGTACTGATAATGTTATTTCAAATTCTAATAATTTTCTTTTGAATGTTTGGGACATTTTTCATTGATTGACTTTTTTGCTATTGAACAGAGCTGATGATTCAATAGCAGATTGAAGCTTTGTTACAATTTGGGAAAAATTAAAATTCATTTAACTATTCTTGTTGTTCTTTTATTATTCTACCAGGTAAAACCTACGCCCTGATGTCAATGAAGACGACCCTCGCTCACGTGGTGCGGCGCTACAGAATCAAGGCTGACCACACCAAGCTGCGGCTCAAAGTTGATGTTATGCTGAAGCCTGTCGCGGGACATTACATCAGCATTGAGAGGAGGACGTAGAATATAATAAAATAATGGAAGCTTTATAATATAAAGTAGAAACAATTACTTATGATAGATGAGAATAAACATAATGTTTGACAGTTTGGATAATATTTATGGTCAACAGGGAATGGTACAATTACCATACACTAATATAGCAGGTCAATATTGGACAAAACTAACGTGTTTTGTTAATCGTGTGTGTTAATTTTGTAACATTTTTTTTATTTTTTAAAGAGTGTCCGTGGAGTTTCTTGCCCGTTCTTCTCCATAGGTACCTACTACGCTTTGGAATGTGCAACTAGCTTCATATTTCTGACTGACCGACTTCTTGACAGTACAAAAGTGCCTGTAAATGGTTTAATTGAAATAAATGCTTTGAGTTTGAGTGTCGTGCTAAGTATCCAGCAATTTTGTACCACGTGCAGTGCAAGTTACAAATATTAACACGTTTCTCGTAGAACCGTGTTAAAGAAATTGTCAACCCCGCATTATTTTTAACTTTATTTCATTTTTGTTCTTATAGCGGCCATAGTAGTTCACACGCTGTTAAAATTTCAAGCGTCTACCTATTACGGTTTAAAAGATACAGTTGTACAGACAAACGAACCGATGGACAGCGGAGCCTTAGTACCTAGTAGGGTCCCGTTGGCACCCTTAACTAACTTTTTAACACCTTATTATATGCCTTACCACTGTGGAGTGGGAGTCTGTATGCAAGTTATGTTATTTATATCCCAAGAAACCGTATCCTTGATGTCAACCCTCGTTTTTTGGTTTTTAGTTTCTGAAACGAAGTAAAAAAATAAATACACACAAATTCTAACTCAGGACAAAAAAATCAAGATATTATTATGGTTGACAATTCAAAAGTGCCTGTAAATGGATTAATTGAAATAAATGCTTTGAGTTTTGAGCATTGTATTTTTGTTTTAAGAGTTTATAATTTTGTTAATTATGATATGTTATCATTTTCTTCAATTTGCATGTGACTTGACGCACAGTTTTAAAACATCATACACGTCGAAACTGCGACGAATACTAATCAAAAGTGTATAAAATGATTGTGACGTGACGTATGCATTTTGTATAAAATAATAAAAATATGTTAATAAACTCAATGATTAATTTATTTATTTTCCTTTACATACTATAAAACATAAACAATTTACATCTAACACTAATATATATAAATTATGTACAAGTACACAGAGGCAAAAAAAAAATATATGAAGAACTCACTGGGCATCAAAAAATTCGTCCGCATCGCTGTCAGTGGGAAAAGTGCCCAAAAGGCTGGCAGCATTGCCACGTTGGATGGCAATGCTGATTCTTTGACCTAAAAATTGGCCAGCCCTCTGGTCACGTGAAGATTCGACCAACCGCTTGGCGATGTCCCGAAATACTCGATGCGCACTGGGACCCCACGACCCTAGAGTTTCAACCCCAAACGGCTCGAAAATATAGCTACCAATAAGGTTATTATATTTGCGCCGTTTGAGGTTTTCTGCACCCGCAGCAGACGCTCCAGCACAGCCCGCCGTGCTAGGAAGATGGGATGGCGCGAGGGTGTCGACACAGGTTGCATCCCACACCAAGGGTCTACCCAACTTCCAAGGCATTATGGTCATTCCGTCTGGCCTCTTCCCATCGTCGCGTGCCAAGCCATTAGGTTCTAAAACAGCTGGCACTGCGGCGGTGACAAGAGCCCGACGGATAATGTCATTAATGCTTGCATGTCGTGCCAAACGACCAGCGCTCTTGCTGCAGGAAAGACCATGGTGTCCGATACGGTCGACTGCTTCACCGCACTGACAGCGATGCGGAGCTCCGCAAGGAGCTCCCAAACGCAGACTTGTAGCGAGTCGGAAAGTAGTGTCACCCAGCATAGTGCCTATGTTGGGTGAAGGTAGCGCCTGAAGCCAGAGGCCCGATTCCCATTCTCCCACAGCCAATAGGCGAGCACGCTCAGCAGTGTTGGTGGACGTATTAATGAGGTTATTCCGTACCAACCTGCAGAGCGGCTCATCCCACTGTCTCTGGGAAGACGGGTTCTCGGGCTGCTCCGTGCCCGGACAAGCCACTTTCCAGGCGTTTATCGCATCAGTCAAACACGGCACTTCAGAGTCAACCTGGGAAGCGGTTAAGATTTTTCTGGTTAACTTTTCGGTGCTGTGGACCGAGGACAGGAACGCCGGTAAGCTCACACTAGAAATTTTGCGGACGCCAAGCCCACCAAAACGAATGGGTAGTGTAGCTTGCAGCCACGCGCGGTCGTCCAAAGCCACATTTATGATTGATGTTAGTGTACTTCGAATGATTTGATCGATTTTGTCTAAGAGGTGTGGCTTCTTCCATAAAGGGGAAGAGCGGAGAAAATACATAAAACAAAACATAAAATACAGAAAATACATAAAATTTGGACCGAAACAGCAGTATCTGATAAGGGTGAATGCCGAATGTAAGTTAATTTTAGAAAGTCTATCCGAAATATCGTTGAAATGCTTAATTTTTTCATCAACGAAAGGTGAAAAACTGTCTTCTAAAATTGGGGAGCCTAGGAGGTGCAGTGAACTTTTTTCCAAAACTTTGATATCTGGGGCTATTGAATTGAATTTATGTATCGTCGATTGTTTGTCGATATTGCCGCAAGGGTAAATTTCACATTTTGAGTAATTGAGGTCGAAGCCGATGAATTGGAACTGCTGCTTGAGGAATTGGAGATCTTTTAGAACAGTATCTACGTCACCTCCTAGAGTCCCATCATCTAAATACCACATATTGAATTTTGAATTTAGTTGTTGTATTATGGGGTGAATTGCTAAACTGAAAATTACTGGCCCGAGAGGATCACCTTGTTGGCATCCGACTGCAGATTCCAAAACATTGTCTTTATAAAGTAATTTTGAAGGGTGCCTATAGCACTGCCACAAAAAACCATAAATTTCCGGTAACTCCTTTTTTACTTCGGCCAACAGAGTGTCCCTGTTAACGGAGTTGAAGGCGTTCTTGACGTCAACCTTGAGGATGACCTCACCTTTACCGGAATTCAAAAAACTGGAAAGGGCATGTACGGCAGCCTCGCAGCCCCCCTTGGATCCAAAGCCAAGCTGTAGGGACTGGAACTTGTTTTTTAAAGCTTCGCTGTATAATCTGCAGCATATTTTGGCTGCCGTACGCCTGTAGGTACACCCAACGGCAATCGGACGGATGCCGCCGTCCTTCTTGAGCAGGGCACATAGATTTGTCCCGTACAAGACATCGATGACGGCATCATTCACACCGCCGTTGAGCATCAGGTTAATTAGAGCCACAAGCTCCTTCAAAAGTGACTCACCAGCTTCCCCGGCGCCTGAACTCAATAAGTCTTTTAAATGTTGAGGAGTCAGGCCGTCGAGGCCGCCGGCGGAGCCACTTCTGAAGGAGCTCACGGCAGCAATCAGCTGGGGGGCAGTAACGGTAAGTTGAGTTGCTGAATCCGGATCAGGAGGAAGGGGGGGGTCGGGAAAGGTGAGACCATCGGCAGGCACTGGATGTTTACTCTCCAGGGCTGAAATAGTGTCTGGAGAGTAAGGCGCCACCACATCGATACTGAACAGTAGCCTGGCCGCTCCCCTGATATCACCTTCACTTAGTTTGGATTCCACATGTGAACATAAGCCTCTTCGTGAAGGGTTATTGGAAACAGGTAATTTTGGATCTAAAATAAGGGTCGAATTGTTGCAATTATCTTTAATTTGGTTCGTTAAGGTTTTTTTGGTCGCCGAATTTTTTTGCACATGCAAAATAAATAATTAAATAACATGTTGGCATTATTTTTGTAGATTTTTAAGTTTGATTTTAGCGTTGTTACAGGCAGTACTCGACTTACAAAAACTACAAACTTTAACTCTTTAGGATATTTAATAATAATGTATTTCGTAGTGCAGATGAGAAGTAATCACAATAAATTGTTAAGGACCTACCTAATAATGAGATTTCTAAAATCTGTTTACTTTTCTAATTTGGAGCGTCTGGGTATACGTGGCATATCACTTGACATTTTCAAAGATTATCTCAAGAATCGATCTCAGCAAGTTAAAATAGATGCTTATCTCAGTAATGAGGAAATCGTGACATACGGTGTGCCCCAGGGAAGCATATTGGGCCCCACATTGTTCCAAATTTATGTCAATGACCTTTGCAGGATGATGCTACCAAACTGCAAGATCTACGCATACGCTGAAGATACTGCGATTATCATCTATGGTTCTACTTGGGAAGAGGTTAAAACTAAGGCAGAAATAGCACTAAATAGTATTATGAACTGGCAGTGGCGTGGCGTGATGAAACGAAAGAAGGAAGCCGGTGCTTTAAAAAAAAGAAAAAAAAAAAAAGATTGTTTATTAATTGTTATGACGTCACTTCAACTTTCATAGTGGCCGCGAAAAGTTACTTCTTGTTTACCTAACAAACGTGTATTTGTATTTCGATTTACTTTCCGAATAAGAGCTTCATGCAAATTAGTGAAAATAATTCTATTCCTACCTGTCCCGAACTCATAAAACAGCTAGGTACATGTTTTTCAGTCTGCACATGTTTTTTGATGATAACAATTAATAAACAAGCTTCCTTCTTTCGTTTCATCACGCCACGCCACTGATAGAGTGACAAATGTTAAACGTATAATCTACAATGTTTAAAGTGCAATGTGTTTCTTCTTTTATGAAATAAATATTTTGATTATTATTACCTTTATTCAATATGTATACATATATTTTACATTTTTAAATATTTTTAATAAAACAAAGAAAAACAAAAACATTTAAAAATAAAAAAAATTGTGTTCCGCCGGTGTCGGGAGCAGGGTCCAAGCTACCGGTGGTTAGGGCTGCAGAGACAGGAACCTCCTCACAATGCGAGCCATATCGAAGAGTACTGCCTTCTGAATTAGGCCCTTGATCCAACCGCCTAACGAGAGCCTCGAAAGATGTTGGTCGAGGCTTTCGGCCATCAGTCCATTGGCCGTTACGACAATCGGTACAATGATATCCGAGCTCACATTCCACATGTCGACAACCTCGTGTTCTAAGTCGAGGTATTTTATTTCTCAGCTTTCACGAGGTTCTCGTCATGTGGAATTGTAACATCGACTATCATTACTCGGCGCGCTGATCGATCTATCACCACTATATCAGGCTTATTGGCTACAATAGTCCTGTCAGTAATGATAGACCGATCCCAGTACAACGTGACATGGTCATTTTCAAGAACTGGGTCGGGCACATCCTTATAATACGGACCCTCAGAGTCAACAAGTTTATATTTCAAAGCAAGTTGCTGGTGAATAATCCTGGTCACTTGGTTATGCCTGTGCAAGTACTCGCCGTTAGCCAGACGCGAACAACCAGATATAATATGTCTGATGGACTCACCCGGACGATGGCATGCCCGACACACGTCAACCGTACCGTCCTTCATAATATGTCTCCGGTAGTTATTCGTCAAGATAACTTCATCCATAATTGCACAGAAAAAACCTTCAGTTTCCCCAAAAAGGTCACCGAAACGTAGCCAGGATACGGACGCTAAGAAATCTACACCGGGCTCATGAAGAGCCCGATAGAAGCACCCGTGAAGCTCCTTGCTTTACCATACCTCCTTGCGGTCAACTGTAGTAAGTATTACAGGTTTGCGCCAGTTCTCTCTAGCCATGGAGAGCGGAGTGAGTCCCTTGTCCACTGCAACCACATCACGGTGCATACCCACTTCGGCTTTAAAAAAATATTCCCTAAGACTGCACACCTCGCGGTTATGGAGGGTCTTCCCATTTAAAAAGCCTCGACCCCCGTACTTCCGCGGGATGTACAGTCTCATCACCGATGAACGTGGGTGATGCATCCGGTTTGCGGTCAGGAGTGTACGGACCCTCCTGTCCAGGGCGTCGAGTTCGGTTTGAGTCCACTTGAGTATGCCGAAAGAGTACATCAAAACCGGCATGACCCAACCATTGAAGGCGCGCACCTTGTTTCCGCCCGAAAGAAGACTAATTAATACCTTCTTCAGGCGACCAAAGAAGCGCTCCCTCAACGATTGCTTCATGTCAGCAACGTTGATGCCTAACGCTTCCGACATACCCAAATACTAATAGCTTTCGGCTGAGGAGAGGGATCTAAGGTGTATGGAGTCCGTGAGTTGAGTTCCCTCGGATTCCATAATCTCCCCTCGCTTTACATGCATGACTGCACCCTTTCCGTGTTTTTGTAACAAAGCCTTAAAACGCTTTTTTTGGTCGGTATCGGGACATTTATGATAACCAGATTTGCCTGTAATAATGTCCGTGGCTTTGGTTCCAGGGAATATATATCTTTTGAGACGGAAGATTCACAAGTTACAATTTATATATATTTTATTATAAAAACATACTTTATGTTTTTAGCACAATACCTATCAAAGTATTTTAGCTATCTGCTAGAAGAAGAATAATAAAACAATCAATCCAATAGTATAACTACAGTTATAGGGTAATAGATAGTTACATCAATGGGAGCATTGGCTTTGCATGCCTTTTGAATGGGTCATAAGTTGTTGTTCAGTTTCAAGCATGACTCTAGATTTCTATTTGTTAGTTACCTTACTTTCATTATATTCATGTAAGGGCACGATTGTTCGCACTTACTTTGAGAGCCGGAACAGGGAATGCGTTATTGCAAAATAAAATGTATAATAAATAATTTTATTAAGAAAAATAATTGGTTATCTAATTCGAGCCACCGCCGAATGAGGTAAAGAATACCTAATGCATAATAAAATTTTACATTGAATTCCAAATGACTACAATTATATCTAGAAATAAGACTAAAGTTATAATAAAAGGGTCCAGGATTCTATAGTCTCTTTCTATTCTACGTCCTCTTCTCAATGCTAATGTAATGTCCCGCGACAGGCTTCAGCATAACATCAACTTTGACCCGCAGCTTGGTGTGGTCAGCCTTGATTCTGTAGCGCCGCACCACGTGAGCGAGGGTCGTCTTCATTAACATCATGGCGTAGGCTTTACCTGGTAGAATAATAAAAGAGTAAAACAATCAATATATTTTTTCGTTTCAAAGTTGCAATCCGCTACTGCAAGATGTTATTAAGTAAAATCTAAAGCCATGTTGGCGATCATTTATTTTAAATTTTACTATATTTGCTACCGAATTTTTCATAAGAGTGCTTAGAGAACCGAATTTTGTGACTGACTCTTACCAAAACACTGACGTTTTCCCAAACCAAAGGCAGCAAACACTTTAGAGTTGTCAGGCAACTTGCCAGGTTCTAGCCAACGTTCAGGCTTGAACTGGTGCGCATCTCGTCCCCAGATCGGATGCTTGTGGATGCCGAAGAGAAATAAGAAGCAGCTCCGACCAGCTGAAAGGGTGCAGTTTCCTGAAATACGGAAGATAAAGAAAGATAAATATGCGAAAGGTCATTCATAGTCGTAATTACGTAGCGCTATAAAGAACACGAAGATTGAAGTTACAGAAATAATCAAAGAATGGGCCCCATCACCGTTTCCTTGAATAAATGCATTGAAAAATCTTTTGTAAGTTCCTAAACTTCGTTCTAGATACGAAGACTGGCCTATCTTACATAAGTATCTTGAACGAAGTTTAGAATCTGTGGAACTGGGGAACTGCAGGATTTGGTGTGAAAACAGAATCGGTTCCATTCCATCAGATTGGTGTTGACAGTCCAATATCATGTATTACTAACTACGTATCAACTAACTTAGTTTTACATCTCTGTCTAGTTTTCTAGCAATTATCGGTATGATGGTAAAGACTCTCATGCTCTCCTTCAGAACAGCCTCCAAGTACACCAGCTTCGATAAGTCCGTCTTCTCCACGTCGCTGTTTCGTCCCAAGACTTCTTGTATCCTGAAATGATTGTGTGAATGAAAATCAAATTGAAATACCGTTCTTATTTTGTGACTTTATTAAACCAATTACTTCATCTTCTTCTTGCTCCTACATCTTTTTAGGGTTCCGTACCGGGAAAAATGGATCACTTGTGTGTCTGTCTGTCTGTCCGTCTATCACAGCCTATTTGCTCCGAATCTAATGGACCGGTAAAGTTGAAATTTGGTACACATGTATTTCTGTGACCCAAACACGACGTGTAACGTAAATAAATTAATTATGAATATGGGGGTCACATTTGGAGGGCAAAGAAAGAAAAAAAAAGTTTTCCTAACTGTACCGTGTGACATATCAATTGAAAGGGCTTGTTACGAGGATTATAAGTTTTAAATAAATACTTTTTAAAGATATTTAAGAAAATTGATGAAAATGGACCAGTCCCTTTATCTCCGAAACTATCTTGAAAAAAAATACAAAAAATGGTTCTTTACTCATAGATTAAAGGAAAACCTATAAGAAGTCTATGGTCTTAATATAACATAGTAAATCTCTCAAGAATATGCGTACAAAATAAAATAAATTAGGTGTATTTATTAAATTTATAGTTTTAATAGGTATATATGTATATCTTTATATTTAAATATAAAAAAATCTTCAAATCTCGCTATTGCACCTACCACTGTTTGTCTCTGCATCACCCGAAGGTTGACTGGTAGAAAATGCCTATGGCATTAAGTCCGCCTCTATACATTTGTGTGCTTGAAGTATTAAATAAATAAATTAATAAATACAAACTCACATTTGCAGTTGGAATGTATGGGAGAACATGTTTTTCAACTAAAATGTTAAGTTTGTATTTGGGATACATTTATCCCAACTACGGAACCCTTCATTGTGCATGGTCCGAGACGCTTTTGGGCGGTTTTTTGTAAAAAGAGGTTAATAATACAAGTAAATCACTAGAAATAGGGACCAATTAGTTCAACCAGGTTTCAGACTGGCTAAAGTAGACATCATTATCTGTCATGGGATACTGTTTAAAATGTTTCGTTAAAATACCTCCCCATACATTTATTTATTTATTTATTTATTTAATACTTCAAGCACAGAAATGTACAGAGGCGGACTTAATGCCATAGGCATTTTCTACCAGTCAATCTTTGGGTGATGCAGAGACAAACAGTGGTAGGTGCAATTACGAGAAATTGAGGAATATTTTTAAAGTAACTCATTACTAAAGATACACATATACCTATTACAAACTATTAATATAATATATATGCCTAATTATATATAAATATAAGCACAAATAAATATACATAAATATATTCGTATATTCGAGGATATACTAGAACAAATAAGACAAACAATGGGAAAACATTAACGTTGTAATGACACTGCCAGCTTCTTACGAATGTGCTCGCGAACTTTAATTTTAAAGGATAATCGGTTGGTTGCCATCCTGATTTCCTGGGGGAGCGCATTCCATAGAGAGATAGACTGAACGAAGAAGGAAGAATGAATGAAGTCTGTGCGGTGAGTGGGACATTGAAGAACGCGATTATTTGATGACCGTAGATTTTTACTGTGGTTGTCACAAATGTACTGAAAGTGGGGGGCTAGATAACTAGGGGAAGTGGGTGAGTGAAGAAATGAAAACAAGGTGGTTAGCGCCCTTTGCTCTCTGCGTTGGCGTATGGGAAACCACTTTAGAAGCGACCGATGCGCAGAAACATGATCATATTTACGCAGATTGAAAACGAATCGAATGCAGTTATTGAGAAGACGGTCAAGTTTGTCGAGGAGATCTGCATTCAGGTCATAGTAGCACACGTCACCATAATCGATTATAGGGAAAATTAAGGACTGCACAAGCATTGTCTTCGTACTTGTTGGTAGTAAATTTTTCAGTCGGTACAGAGCCCGCAGCGTTCCAGTTACCTTCTGGCTGACCCTCGCGACTTGAGTACGCCAGTTCAGAGTACTATCCATGTGCAAGCCAAGGTCCTTTACATCAGTACTGAATGGGACGACCGTACCATTGAAGAGAACTGGCGGCAAGGTTGTACCATCCACCTTACTCATGGTCCGAGAACTTCCGATGATGATCGCCTGACACTTGTTTGGGTTTACTGCTACGCCAAATCTATCAGACCAGGTTTTTATGGCTATCAAATCCCTGCATACATCAACTGATGAAACGAAATTTAAATCTAAACTAATTTATTATAAAGACAAAAGATTCGATTTTTTGTATGTTTGTATGTCTGTTTATAACGGATAAACTCAGAAAACGTTTATCCGTTTAAAAAAATTCTTACACCTATATACAGCTACATTATCAGCGAGTTTAAATTAGAAATCCCTCGAAAATTGCAATAATGTAACCCAAGGTATCAAACATTTTTAAAAAGCTAGTCTATTATAAAACGCACACTATGCAGGCAAGCATATTATAGTATAGTAGTTGGGGGATTACATCGCTGATAAAAATGCTTGGCTCAACGCTGATCTTGCTCCTCAAGGGAGTGTATGCGCACTCTCCGGCGGGATGTCATGGAGAGTGCGATTGTCGCAACCTTGTGTTTTTTTTTTCTTTATAGGTCTGTTTTGTTTGTGCAGAATAAACAATTTTTCTTTTTCTTTTCTTTCTTTCTTTATTTTCTTTCAACCTAGTGCTGGAAGCCACTATTGCGGCGATAAGTCCCCTCTTTGAGGATTGGCTAGAGAGGCACCACGTCCTCACCTTCCGACTGACGCAGGTCCTCACCAGACATGATTGTTTCGGGAGGTTCCTGTTCGGGATAAGGCGCGAGGAAACGCCCGGATGTCACCATTGTAAGGATCGCCCAAAGGACACGGTGCAGCATACGGTGGAGGTCTGCCCGGCCTGGGTGGGGCATCGCCGTGTCCTTATGGAGGCGATCAGCAGCGGTAGTGGGAAACCGTCACCTCCTTCTGCGAAGCAGTAATGTTCGCGAAGGAGGATGCGGAACGCGTGAGGGAGAGGCCAAATTTCGCGCCCTCACGCCCCCAGGGCCCCGCCGCAGAAGACGCCCTGGGCGTCGGGAACCGATTCCCAGCCAACGTAGGCGTGGGCCTGCGGCCGGTGAGCAATGGGTAGCTCGCCGTCCGATAAGGATCAGGCCTGAGTCCACGGCGCGTTGTGTTCCACGCGCGCCTCGAAGAGCTGTCAGCACAACTGACGGGCTCCGCTAGGGCCGATGCCTGCCGGGGTCGTAGGAATGTCTGAAAGGGATACCGTAATCCCAGGCAATATACAGGCAGCTGAATGAACACGAGCGGGTTCTGACACGCCCTCCCGCTCCACCCAGACTGGGAGAAGTTATTTGACAATAAGTTCCCAACCAAAAAAAAAGGCGCATACACTGATTGATTAGCATTTCAAATATACTGTTGAGGAAGATTTTAAAAACTGACTTCACATTGTATAAATTCAATCTCTAAGTATCGTATAATTGCAAAGCACATGTGTGAGTACTATGTACATACATACAATAAAGCTACCATTTACTGGGTACATCTTCCATTGACTTGAATAGGCCCTGGCGACTGAGAGTATGTCATGCTCATTCAAAATATCTCGCTGATGGTGGCACGTGTGATCTTTAAGCTCCCTTCAAAATGAGTTAGCTGAATGATGCTGATCCATCCGTCATGTTCGTAAACGGGCGCCTTAAGTAGGGACTGGTCATCTCTTAGCTGCCACGGCTTATTTTAATTTAGTTTGATTTTTGAATTGTTTTTTATATCTTTTTATTACGAACTTTTAACGTTCTATATCGTCCTCACATGTATAATTTCAAAATTAATGATGTAACTAATAATAAGTGTACGTGTAGTTTCTTGCCCGTTCTTCTCTATATGTACCTACTACGCTTTGAAATGGGCTAGCTCCATCTTTCGAACCCCTTGACAATTCAAAAGTGCCAGTAATAGGTTTATTAGAAATAAATGCTTTCAGTTTTTTTTTTTTTTGTATTGTCGCATATTATTGAAAGTAGGCCCAACAAGTTCTTTTTTCTCCCCTGTCAGCCGTCACTCAATCATCTTCTCTTTTTTCTTTCATAGTAATCCCTCACACAATCCATCCATCTTTTCTTTAGTCTTCTTCTCCCTCTCCATCTATCGACATCCATCGATATTCATCACTCTTTTAGTAAACCAATTAATGTGAACTGTATTTATTGTAAGGGCTTTCACGTGTAGCTAGACTTGTCAGACAAGTCAGTTTAATTGATAGAAATAATAATTGCTTGAGTAGGAACTTACTCAGCAAATACTTTTTCCTGAGCTTCGGGGTAAGACCCCAACAATACCATGGTAAACATAAGTACGTTCGCCGTAGTGTCCTGGCCGGCGAAGATTATAGTGTCCACATGCTCTCTGATCTCTCTGTCGTTAAAAACTCCCTTCTCAACTGACAGCTCAAGGAGGATGTCCAAGAAGGCTTTGAATTTCATTCCTATGAATAATTCAAACCTTAGCTGAATTCTACAGATCGGCAATACTAAAAACAGCATGGACAAGTCTTACCTGGTATTACACTCCTCTCAGCGCATATATATCCATTAAACTCAGATTTTCTCTGTTTTAGAACCTGCAACCGATTTTACATAATATTCCTACAGGATGCAGAAGATAGTGATCATGCGGTAGTATAATTTTTGCGATTAAAGTTTATAATCAAAAATTTTATAAACACACAGAACGATACATAGCTATTATTTAACACTAAAAGGTGTCTGTCGCTTTTTATAAGAAACTGACATCTTCTACACTGCAATAGCGTTGATCTATCCAAGCAAATATCTATATCCTCACCGTATATGACATATTGTGAAGTATCTTGAGACAAGCATCCTGCTGCTTCTTGAGGTTGCTCCATACGAAAGTGTAGGGGCTGTGCCACCAGAACTTTAGGATCCGTTCCAATATCGTGGTGAGGATCAGTTCTGACGCTTCCATGTACTTACTATTGAGGTTCGGGTCCGTGAAGTCTACTCCTAGCGTTGTCACTGAGATCAATAAAAGATTAATGGTTATATCGACATGCCTTGAGGTTGATGAGGAAAATATACGCAAATATAAGAAGTTAGAAAAAAATATAGACTTACAGCATATAGTTTCCAAAGCGTTATTTCTTGTATATGTCTGGTGGTCAAAGAGTCCTTTTCCAACCTCTTTCTCGAGGTCTTTCATCAGCTTCCTGGACTGACTGTTGAAGACGCCCATGAACGTGTCCAGAAATATCTGACTGAACGCCGGGTCCAGCAGCTTGCGGTGATCCTTCCATATCGCATCTGGGAATTTCAATTAAAATTAAGTATTTAGAGTAGATACTATGAAACTTTTTCATTAGAATTACGTACTGTTTCAAAGATTTTTTTGTTTTTGTGTAAATATTCTGTCTTCACCCGGATCATATAAAATTTTCTTTCTTTTTATGCAACTCACATCTCGCTGTGAGTAATCCATCACCTAGCCATGGTTTTTTGAAGTCGTAAATGTCATCCTTCTCGTAGCATGAGGTCGCTACCGTGAAACTGTCGTCCGGGTCGGTCACAACTGGCAAATGACAATTTAATCAGAATCGAGCAATTCAGTTCAAATTCAAAAGTCATTTATTCAAACTAGGCTAAGAATCAGCACTTTTCGAACGTCAAAATGACATAAGACAGTCCCTCAAAACGCCCACCCTTCACCACTTCCTAGTGCTTTAGCTGGGAAGAAGAAGTGGCGCAACAAACTCCCCAGCAGCACAGCTGTCTGTTCAGTTAGAAAAAATTGATTATATATAATAGTATGCAAAATAATTTACATTACGCAACACAAAACTTAATTTAAATTATAAATTAATAGCCATATGACAGCTAGCACACGCCAATATACCAACCAAAAACATCGAGAACTATACTCAGGCAGAAATAAAAATAAGTAAACGTAAACAATGTCAACGTAAACGTAAACAATGTAAATGTAACTAGAAGTTATAATCGATAAAACAGGACCATCGAGGTAAAATAAATAAATGTCGAGGTCGCTAGCTAACCACATATTGCAATACAACTCATAAAAAAAAACATTGTAATCAGTAGATTATGTCAATAATAATATAAATAAAATTAAAATAAATAAAATTGGCTTATAAAGTAAAATTATAAACAATTATATAAACTCATATGACCTGTCAGTAAGTAAGCTAATTCTGGAGAAAGAACATTTAAACATTGTCTTGAGTTAATCACAGCGACCAACTATTCTTATCTTTTAAGTAGTTGTTGATAGAATAGTACGAGTATGCCTTTTATTGTTCAAAGGTTGGATTTTACTTCAGTTTTAAACGCATTAAAAGACAAATCTAGCAAAGAAGAGGGTATCTTGTTATAAAAGGTTATACCAAGCCCAACAAATGAGTTATGAACCTTATGGAGCCGGTGAAAGGGAGCACGTAGTTTGTCCTTATTTCTAGAAGAAACTCTGGCACCTAGCTGGTAAATTGCTCGAACAGCTCGTTTTTGAAGGATGAATATATTTTGAATATCAGCAGCTTTGCCCCACAGCAGAATACTGTAGGACATATGTAACGCTATGAAAATAACTAAAATAGACTAACCGAGTTGTATCAACGTCAGTGTATTGTCTTACTTTCCTGACGGCGTAGGCGGCCGAACTGAGCCTTCTCGCTAGGCTCAATATGTGTTGGCCCCACTGAAGTTTGATATCTACTGTTATGCCCAGAAAAACTGCCGAGTTTACAGTTTCAAGCAATTCTTTATCTAAGACAATGTTAGATCTTAGATTTCTAACATTTGGGAGACCGAAATCTCTCGAGCGAGCGACGCTTACGCATCCGATGTACTTACGTCACAGGCAGACATCGTGCATTTTTTGTGTAAATGAGTTCTATCTATTCGGAGTGTAGTGGTTGGTTAAGGTGCGTTTTTACGCAGTTACTGGTGATAATCTAGCGAAAGCTAGGTACATGTACTCTTGGAGTCAATGTTGTCTTGGTGCACACGGAGCTAACCCAAAATCCGCCCCTAAGATGACCCACCTACCACCCGAACTTAAATAATGCTTTGGCAAATAAATTATGTTTTCAGGGTTTTAATAATATATATGACCCAAATTAGTTCTACGCCGAGTTCTTTTCACTATTAAACAAGCAATTTATTGACATTTTTCCACGAAAGACTAAAACTATTTACACAAAGTTCTTATTTAGTGATTGGGCGACTCCAGGTATTCGTAAATGCAGGGAAAAGTTTTTTGAACTTTATGGCCTAAAGCAACATATGAATAATACAAGCTTTCATCAGTATGTTGCAAAATATTCTAAAACTTTTAAAAGCGTGTGCAAAATGGTTAAAGCTCTTCACATAGCAATAAAATAAAATCAGCTATAATAAAATAAAAACTACCTGGCAAATAATAAATAATGATTATGTCTTATCTGTATCTATTTTTCTGTGTGTACATAAATAATAAAATAAATAAATAAATAATGAAACCGGTAGGAAAAAACAGCGTAATACTGAATTTAATTTAGAGACTGCACATGGCCCCATCAACTCAGATGTAGAAATAGCTCAGGAATTTGAGTACTTTTTTGCTAATATTCCCCATAAAACTACTGAAGCTTTAAATTCCTCACCCGCGCTTTCTGCTGCCTTACTTAGGAAGAATGTAAACGCATGCCCTTTGGAGTTTAAGTTTCAGCATACAAACCCCCAGGCTGTTATAAAAGCTTTTAAAGATCTTAAAATTAAAGCAACAGAATATCTATGGGGAATGTCTGTAAAAGTCTGTAGATCTATCATCGAATCCATTGCGCCTTATTAAGCTTGCATATTTAATACCACTGTATACCATGGAGTCTTTCCGGATCTCATGAAACACAGTAAAATAGTTCCTTTGTTCAAATCCGGTGATAGTAAGGAACCCAACAATTATAGGCCTGTGTCAATTCTGCCAGTTCCCAGTAAGGTGTTTGAAAAGTTGATACTCAATTAAATGTTACGTCACTTTAATAAAAAATCCATCTTTCATGATCAACAGTATACGGTTTCACCAAAGGGCGTTTTTGTTAGTATTAACAGAAATATATAACTGCTAGCGCCATCTATTTAACTCTGTAGGCATTGCAAATGACAATAAAAGTCAGTCTATTGTAAAACTAGAAAATGTCTTTTATTAGGTTTTGGGCTCAGACACTATAATTAAAAAAATAATAGATAAAGCGTTAAGTACTGTGCGGATTTGTAGTAAAAATGACGGCCAATTATATAGCTAACGTTCCTAAGTTGCGCGGTCGTGAGAATTATGAGGATTGGTGTTTTGCGGCTCAAAATGTATTGGTGTTGGAAGGCATGGCGTCGGCTATTGAAGAAAAATTGCCAACAACGGCAACTGCGGCGGAGAAAGCAGAAGATGCCAAAGCGAAGGCGAAGCTCGTGTTGACAATTGATCCATCGCTATATGCTCACATAAAGCAAGCGGCGACAACTTATGATTTATGGGGCAAATTGAAAACCATGTTTGATGATTCTGGCTATACGAGAAAAATAAGTTTGCTCAGAAATCTCATCAATATTCGTCTTGAAAACTGCAATTCGATGACGCAGTATGTGACCCAGATAATAGAAACAGGGCAGCGACTTCAAGGAACAGGTTTCAAATTAACAGACGAATGGATTGGTGCATTAATGTTAGCAGGATTGCCCGAAAGATATGCGCCTATGATAATGGCCATTGAACACTCGGGAATCGAGATAAGTGCCGATGTCATTAAAACCAAGTTGATGGACATGTGTGCTGAGGTTAGTTCAGTTTCCGGTTCGGAAGGTGCATTTGTAGCAAAAGGGAAGCAGCGTGTGAAAAAGAGCGACCATGGACAATTGCAGGAAACATCAAAACCTGTCAAAGTTATAAAATGTTATAAATGTAAACAAACTGGACACTATAAAAATCAGTGCCCCAACTCAGAATCAAGCAAAAGAAAACAAACAACTGCATTCAGTGCTATTTTTCTGAGTGGAAAATTCAATTACACTAACTGGTATATTGATAGTGGGGCTAGCAAACACATGACGGCAAGACAGGAAAATATCGTCAATCCGACCCATCAACATGATACGAAGGAAATTATTATTGCAAACCAGACAAGTGTTTCAGTTCTGTGTTCTGGTGATGTCAAAATCGTCACAGTTGTGAACGGTGTGGAGTATGATGTCACAGTTTCGGACGTATTATGCATACCGAACTTAGCAACAAACTTGCTTTCGGTGAGTCAGTTGATCGAGAATGGCAACAGTGTAATTTTCAAGGAAAATGTTTGTCACATCTATAATCAACAGAAAGAACTCGTTGGTGAGGCAGAATTAGTCGAAGGTGTGTATAGATTATACACGAAAACAGAACAGTTATTAGCAGCAACTGCAATAGCATCGAGTGAGATTTGGCACCGACGCTTGGGGCACATAAACAGTACTAGTTTAACGAAAATGAAAAATGGTGCTGTAGAGGGAATTTCATACCCAGAAGTGGCAAACATAGATAAGTCATCGTGTACTATTTGCTGTGAAGGCAAGCAAGCTAGACTGCCGTTCCAGCAGAGTTCGTCTAAAACAGAGAATGTTCTAGAGGTGATTCACACAGATGTATGCGGTCCTATGGAAACTCTATCAATTGGAGGATCCAGGTACTATGTTTTGTTCGTGGATGATTACAGCAAGATGGCATTTGTTTATTTTATGAAGACAAAGAATGAAGTATTTACCCATTTCAAAGATTTTAAGTCCATGGCAGAAAAACAGAAAGACAGAAAGATCAAAATTCTAAGGACAGATAACGGAGGTGAGTTCTGTAGTCGAAGTATATTCTTCGCAATTAACTAAAAAACCCCGATCTATTGTTTTTGGCGATTTTAACATCGACCTCCTGACGAAAAATTCGAAAACTAAATACTATCGAGATGCTATGAAAGAGTCTGGATACGGGTTTCTTAATAATATCCATGAAGACTACAACACGCGTGAGACTGCCTCCACAAAGACCATCCTTGATCACGTATGCACCAACCTCAAGGACAAATGCTTTCATGTGGTTATTATTGACTCGCCTATGTCTGACCACAAGCAAATTTACTTAAGTATAAAAAAATACAAGAGACCCCCAAAGAAACGTGTTAAATACGAAGCGATAGACTATGAAAAACTACACGAAAGCATCGCACTCGCAGAATACTCTTCAATTGACAAAACTTATGAGAACTTTGAGAAGTATCTAAAGTGTGGCATTCATAGTAGCACAACGATCAAAACCAAAATCTTAAATCCACCGCGCCAAGATTGGATATGTAGACAAGTAACAGACAAAATTATGAGAAGAAATGAAATCTGGCATCGATTGAAACAAGAGCCAAATAATGAAGATCTGTTGGAAAGTTTTAAAATTGAAAGAAATATTGCAGCCGAAACAATTAGGAACTCTAAGAGGAAGTACTACAATGAGGCATTTATGAAATATACAGGAGACCCTAAAAAGATGTGGAACTTAATAAATACATTGTCTAATAATAAAATCAAGTCACAGTGCACTCCCCCTAAACTTCTAACTGAATCTGGACCTTTAACAAATGGCAACGAGGTTTGTGAAACATTTAACCGCTTCTTTTCTACGATTGGCTCCACCTTGGCTAACCTCATTCCTACACAACTACAACAACACAAAACTGTAATAGCGCCAAATTCTCAACCATACAACAGAGAACTCACATGCTTCACACCGTGCCAAGCAAGCGAAGTATCAAAAATAATAAAGAATCTTGATCCGAACTGCGCTGCCGGTATCGATGGTATAACTACCAAAGTCGTCAAATGCGTAAGTGGCTTAATCGTGGACAAATTGACCGCCTGTTTAAATATTCATCTTGCCAATGGTACCTTTCCAGATCAACTAAAGGTAGCCAAAGTTACCCCAATTCACAAATCTGGTGTCAAAACGGATCCTAATAACTATAGACCTATCTCAGTTCTCCCGGTTATATCCAAAATATTTGAAAGAGTCCTTTATACACGTTTAGATGAACACCTCACCTCAATAAATTTCCTATTTGAAAGACAATATGGGTTTCGATCTCATTCTAACACTCTTTCAGCTACTACAGACCTAATTACGAAAATACAAATGAACATTGATCAGAAAAACATGGCGCTAGGCTTATTTATCGATCTGAAAAAAGCTTTTGATACAGTTAGCCACGCTATACTTTTACAAAAGCTAAAAGACATAGGCGTATCAGGTGTAGCGCATAAAATGTTCGAATCATATTTAAATAACAGGTTGCAGGTGGTTAAAGTCGGAGACTACCAAAGTAAACCGCAAAATATCACGTTTGGTGTTCCCCAAGGATCACTGCTAGGTCCACTATTCTTCTTAATTTACATTAACTCCATCCATAAGGTTCCAATATACGGGCATATTTCGCTTTATGCGGACGATACCTGTCTTTTTTATTTTGGTGGCTCTATAGTTGATATGATAAATCAAGCCCAAGAAGACCTAAACTCAATGTCCATCTGGTTTCAACAAAATCTTCTAACAATCAATGCATCCAAGACCAGTTATGTTATATTTAAAGCCAAAAATAAGAAAATACCACCTCATCCACCTCTTACAATTGATAACCAAATACTCGAACTCAAACAGCACGAGAAGTACCTTGGGCTAAGACTAGACTGCCATTTAAATTGGAAGGTTCAAATTGACTATATCAGATCCAAAATTACATCTTTATTGGGTTCGCTACGTAACATCGTACACTGCCTGCCATATGGTGTACGCCAGACAATATACAACTCATTAGTAAAGCCACACATACTGTACCTAATAGAAATCTGGGGCAATGCACCTAAAACAAATCTAAAAGACCTACAAATTACACAAAACAAAATTATTAAAATGCTTTTTCATTTTGACTACCTAACACCTACAATTAAAATATACAAAGACACGCAACTCTTGAACATAAAACAACTTCATGCATACTGCACCTGCATACTCATTCAAAAAATACTTAATAAAACCATACATACACAAATATCATTCACCAAAACACATCAATTACATAACCGCAGCAGTCGTAGAAAAGATCACATAATACTTCCTCGAGTGCGAACCACTCAAGGTAAAAGATCACTTGTTTATGAGGGAGTGCAACTTTACAATAAATTACCAGATGAGATAAAGGGTGCGAATTCGATCAATATCTTTAAAACAAAACTAAAAAAATACGTTATGCAAAATATCCATATTAATTAACTATAAATTAAAATAATATAATAAATGAAAACTTAAAAAAGCAGCTGTAAACAAAAGTTGTACTACTGACTGATGTATCTGTATTGTGACAGCGAAACCGCACTATTTATCCCAAGGCAGGGTAGTTCAATTTAATGACACGGTGATAGATTTTAGGGAGTACCCACAAACCCAAAAAATTATATAATACTAACATAAATATACTGTAATGAAACACGACATATTAATTGTAAGTCCGAGTGTCGAAGGACAATGATTAAGTTGTTATAGTTAAATGTGTTCTCATGTAAGTGAAATGTAAATTTCTTTATGAGAAATAAATGTCTTTAACCAGAATTTGACAAGTATCTGAAGGAGCAAGGGATAGTTCATCAAAGGACTAATGCTTATACACCGCAGCAGAACGGTTAATGTGAACGGATGAACAGGTCAGTAGTTGAAAAGGCCAGATGTTTGATCTTTGATGCTGGCTTAGATAAGAAATTCTGGGCAGAGGCGGTTCATACTTCAGTTTACTTGCGGAATAGATCTGTTGTGACAGGACTGAATAATAAGACTCCATATGAAGTCTGGACAGGGTCGAAGCCAAATTTAAGTCATTTGCGTATATTTGGGAGTGCAGTCATGGTGCATGTGCCAAAGGAGAAGCGTTTGAAGTGGGATAAAAAGGCTAATAAGCTTATTTTTCTTGGCTATTCTGACCATGTTAAGGGCTATAGGGTTTATGACTCAGAAACTAACTCTGTTAGTACAAGTAGAGACATAGTTATCATGGAGAAGTCAGTTGAGAATACTGTGGATATATCCTTGGAACGCAAGTCTTCAGCGGAGGAAGTATGCAACAAAGATTCTGGGAGTACTGACATTGAAATTTCAGACTCAGACAGTGTAGATTCAGTAGAAGAGAAGGTGGATAGTACGTATGTCATGGATACAGAAACTTCAGTAAGTAACTCAGATGACAGTTTCTTAAATGCTACTTCAGACCCAGAGGTTACACTAAGTTCACCAGAAACTCTACCAAAACGAGAGAGAAAGAAGCCTGATCGTCTTGGTTATAATAATTTGTGTATCACAGAGTGTGATGATAATGACAGAGAGATCACTCTTCAAGAGGCCTTAAATGGACCGGAAAGCAAGTTTTGGCGAGCAAGCATGAAGGAGGAGTTGGACGCGTTCGATGAGAATGATGCGTGGGAGCTAGTTGATCATCCTCAAGATAGTACAGTGGTGCAATGCAAGTGGGTATTTAAAAAGAAGTTTGACAGTTCTAATAATGTGCGCTACAGGGCAAGATTAGTGGCAAAAGGTTTTACTCAGAAAACTGGTGTAGATTTTCATGAAACTTTTTCGCCAGTTGTTAGATATTCTACCTTGAGATTGCTATTTGCTCTGGCAGCCAAGTTGAATTTAGATATTAGTCATCTAGATGTTACCACTGCTTTTTTAAACGGTTTTTTGAATGAAACTGTGTATATGAAGAAACCTGTTACTTATGAGTCTAGTATGGATGATAACAAAGTGTTAAAATTAAAGCGCGCTATCTACGGTCTTAAACAGTCTTCCAGGGCTTGGTATAAGAGAGTAAATGATTACTTGATAAATTTAGGTTACAAAAAGTCAAAATATGAACCTTGTTTGTTCACAAAATATGAAGGAAAAGTTAAGATTATTATAGCACTTTTTGTTGATGACTTTTTTGTGTTCTCTAACTGTGTGACAGCAACTGAGCAATTAGTAAATGAACTGAGCTGTAAATTCAAGATCAAAAACTTAGGTCAGTTAAAACGATGTTTAGGCTTAAGAGTCAATATTAATGAAAATGTAATAACAGTTGATCAAGCTCAATATGTAGACAATTTGCTAAGGAAGTTTAATATGACAAATTGTAAAACTGCAGAAACTCCTATGGAGATTAATTTAAAATTAGAAAAGTCTCGGAATGTTTGTCAAGATTATCCATTTAGACAACTAATAGGAAGTTTAATGTATTTAGCAGTTTTAACCAGACCTGATATAGCTTACAGTGTAAGTTTTCTTAGTCAGTTTAATAACTCTTATGATGAGATTCACTGGAAGCATGCTAAAAGGGTGTTAAGGTATTTAAAAAAAACCAAAAACTATGGTCTTGTGTTTTCTAAAGATAATTCTTGTGTTGAAGGATTTGTAGATGCAGACTGGGGTTCAGATGTAAATGATAGAAAATCATTTTCGGGATTTTGTTTTAAATTGTCAAATACAGTGATTTCATTTGAATGCAGAAAGCAGAGACATGTAGCTTTATCTTCAACGGAAGCAGAATACATTTCTATGTCAGAAGCAAGTAAAGAGGCAATATATTTAAAAAATCTACTGTATGAGATTGTAGGAAATTCAGAACCAATTGTTCTATTTAATGATAGCCAGAGTGCGCAGAAATTGGTTTCAAATCCAATTTTTCATCGCAGATCTAAACATATAGATATTAGGTATCATTTTGTCAGGGAGGCAGTATCCAATAATTTTGTTAAAATAGCTTATTTGGAGACAGCTGAAATGCCAGCAGACATTTTGACCAAAAGTTTAGGGTCTGTTAAACACAATTATTTTATGAAAAAGCTTGGGATTTTACCTGTTTCATAAATGTTTTCTGTATTATTTTTGTTAAGCGGAGGTGTTAGTATTAACAGAAATATATAACTGCTAGCGCCATCTATTTAACTCTGTAGGCATTGCAAATGACAATAAAAGTCAGTCTATTGTAAAACTAGAAAATGTCTTTTATTAGTTTTACCACTGACGCCGGTGTCACCCTAATAAAGAACATTTTTAACGCCTGGGAAGAAGCACAAGATGCCATTGGAATATTTTGCGACCTGTCGAAGGTGTTCGATTGCGTAGAGAGACACTTCTGCTGAAACTGGAGGACTATGGGATTAGGAATACAGCTCTTGATTTGCTAAGATCATACCTGAAAAGTTAAAGTTCAAGTCAACGGCACAAACTTATTAGGGTCTGAAATGGTAATGGGCGTTCCTCAAGGTTCGATAATGGGTCCATTCCTCTTTTTAGTTTATATTAATGACTTAACTCAATTATTTCAAAATCAACCGAAGATGGTGTTATTTGCAGATGACACATCATTGATCTTTAAAATTAACCGACGGTCACAAAATCTTGACGACGTGAATAGCTCTATTGTTCAGGTCCAAGATTGGTTTACGGTTAATAATTTGGTACTAAATAAAACAAAAACCAAATGCTTTAGATTTAAATTACCAAATGTTAGAAGCAGCGAATATGACATCATATTAAATGGTGAAATACTGGAATTTATTAATCAAACAGTTATCCTAGGAATCACGCTAGACGAGAAATTACAATGGGGACCCCATATAACATCTCTCGCGGGGCGGCTACGCTCGGCCGCTTAAGCTGTTAGAAAGATTTGACAGTTAACAGATATAGAAACCACGCGTTTGGTCTATTTTAGCTACTTCCACAGTATTATGTCGAATGGAATTTCAATGTGGGATCGGGCTGCTGACATTGAATCCATCTTTATTTTACAAAAGAGCCAGTCAGAGCCATTTATTACCTACGTCATTGCGAATCTCTCAGGGAACTATTTAAAAAGATTAATATTATGTCGGTACCTTGCCAATTCATTTATGAAAATATTATGTATGTGAGAAAAAATCTACATCTTTTTAATAAAATAAGTGATTGACATAATTTTAATACTAGAGATAAAGATAAAATAGATTAACCATTTTTCAGACTATCTAAAGTACATACATCTTTTATGGGGTACTGTGTAAAATGTTACAACAGAATACCTTGTGATATTATTAGAATTAAATGAAAGAAAATTTAAAACTCATATAAAAAGTACACTTTGTAAAGAAGCATATTACAAATTAGAGGATTATATCCAAGATAAAAATGCTTGGAAACATTCTGGTCCTGCTCCATAGGACAATTTAGAATCTAGACTAAATCTAACTGGTTGCTAATTTAATTGTATAATATTATTTTTTATAACATTGTTTTTACATTCTGTGATTACTAGAACTCACACACTGACTTATTAGTACCTATTACTTGTTAAAATGTTAGAAATATCGTATAATTTTACAATGTTTGTAAATATGTGAGCACCATGCATCTATCACATAATTAATTTATCTGTCATTTCTTGATTTTTCATTCTTTTTACCTATCGTGGTATAGTAATCTTATTCTAGGTGCATCGTCTTCACATATAATTATATAATTGATGTATACAAGATATTGAGAAAACATTTTAAAAGAGTAACGGTGGAGTTTCTTGCCCATTCTTCTCCATACGAAAACTACCTATCGGAACCCCCCACTAGAATCAATTTTTTTTTTGTTAGTTAATTTTGACTTTAAAAAGTGCCTATTCTGTGCCTAATTGAAATAAATTATTTGACTTTAACTTTGACTTTCACCACTGACCCGGTTTTATGGTAAATTTTGTTTTTGTCTTGTTCCTGTAATATCCCAATAAATAAATAATACCTAATAATGTCACGTAAAATACTATGAGTACCCGTACCTAGTACCTACAGGAAATTATTAAAACCATGTCTGATAGTACCTACCGTAAGTTCGCACCTAAAATGAAATGATATTGATAACATTAGAGGTCAGCCACATCGCCGCGTCGTCGTCGGTACGGTGCATGGCGTCATGCGATCGTGCATAGCAAGAAAATACCTACCAGTTTGCCATACCAAGCCATAAAAATCCGTTTTAAAGTAGCCACTTATCAGTGATAAAATACCTACCGAGAAGTTTACTTTTAACTTTGGTATTTTCTAGTAAGACGTACAAAAATAAGTGCTTACTAAATTTCATTTATGGAGTTACATTTCCCTGTAGACAATGCTGTGTCCCGTGTGTGAGCCGCGCGCCGTGCCGCAACTACTTTGAGACGTGAACGCCGCAGTGTCTGTGTTGTAGGGAGCAACCGTCCCGACGTTTTTAAGTTTGTTTTTATTTGTGTTTTTTTTTCAAAAACTAATGACGTTTTTTTTTAATGGATTCTGTAGAATGGTAGGAGACCATGGTCGGAACAACGTTTGTTTTAGCAAAACTGTGATTCAAATTTCACCGTGTATTGAGCAGTTGAGTTATAATTTGACAAATATAATGATATTTAGTATTGTCCCAGCTCCCATTAGATGGATACGCTTGTCACGACTGTTATAATAATTAATGAAATACCGTAGCTGCTGACAGTGAGAGGTCATACAATGGTCTGCCGTGGATGGGGTATCTCAGTCGGGCTCAGAAATCCAAGAGGCCGACGTTTCTAAACTGTTGCAGTGGACAGCCCTTTAGTACCCGGGTGAATATTTCATTTCGTGCATACTAGGATATTTTGGAGAATAGTCAAATAAATGTGCCTAATCATGTCCTTTATATGTTTTTTTTAAGTTTTTAATGATGATTAGTAAAATATAACAAAGGGACAGTAATCAGACTTTCAGTTTTTTAAATATTGACGTTTGTTTTTTTTGGAGGAACGGTAATGAGATTTAACAGGAAATTAGATATCTATTTATGGCAATGAGGTACAAAAAATGGTAATTAATAATACAATAACAGTTTGATAAATCAGTATTTAACTGCTATTAAACAAACCTATAAATTAACTTCAAAATAGGTACAGACGCCAGCACATCAAGCTACCCGAAACTGTCAAATGTTCCCAATCAAACTTGAACCTTATGATGTAGCGATAAAGTTGAAAATCTATAAAAGAAATTTGACAGACTGAAGTAGCTTGATGTGCTGGCGTCTGTATATACCAAACGCTTTTTAAAAACAAGCCTTGTCATGGTGAAAAGGGAGGACAGTTTATTTGAAAAATCTTAGTTTTACGTTTGAAAATAAATAAATTATACTAAAGATCGTAAACATAAATTTTCAAAAACTACCTTTCAAGGGGAGATGGAGAGGGTGTTAAATTTTTTTGAGGAAAGTACGAAACCCACGCGGACGATCGCGGGCATAGTCCTAGTATCACATATAAGACAAGAAAAGAAAAATATAGTGTATACAGAAATAAATCACAGAATATAATCATTACCGTTCGTTTCTTCTCATTACCATTCGAATCAAGAAGAACGGTAATCGATGGTAATTAGATTTATAAACATTTTCGATAAATTACCGTTTATGGAACAGGTACAGCATTGTTAAGTTTATCAGCAGAAAAAGAGACTTATAGGTACCGAATACATCTGGCAAATACAACTACCTTTCATAACATGAACGGTATGCAGAAATATTCCGAACCACGTCACTTTTCGGACAGGAAAACTTTAATTTACGTAGCTAAAATCACTCTTTCACGCGTGTTTTTGACTTGATGGCCGAGCGTTGACTGTCGTCGAATATTTTGCGCGAAGCGCGTTGCACAAAGATGCGTAAATATTAAAATATCGGATCGAACATACCGTCGAATGGTAATTATGGGAAAGTGTAGGGACATTTTTCAAAGTTGTATGAAACCGCATAAATATGTTCTTCCTAAACCGTCGTAATCGTCTCTGAATAGATTAACTATCCTGTTATCCTTATAAGTAATAAAAATGTCGTTCTTCAAACACAGTTGTTAATGGGATGTGCCAATTTACAAAAATCTGGAAAAAGGGACACAGATGGTAATTAGATTTTAGGTTCTTTGTTTTAAATTTAGTGCATTTCTAATTTAAAAAAATATGTTCTAAGGATTGTGCCTAATAGAACACCAAGTTAACTGTACAAAAACCAGGTTAGGTTTAAATTCTTTCAGCGTTTCATATATTCTTTATAGTCTGCCGTGTAATATGCACGAAATGAAATATTCACCCACCCCTTACTTCCAATGACAATAATTATCTAGTAAATTTTTTATTACCCGACTACGTTTTTATTATAAGTAGGTAAATCTTTGAAAGAAAATGGCAAAAGGAATGGAGCAGATCCCTCAAAACTGGAAAGACGAGCGATGGAAACGACGATCACGAGAGATGGAAGGAGTGTTCGTCATGTAAACATAACATCTCGGCAGCGACTCCCGAAGGATTTGGGCGAGGTGAGCCTATAGTACAGCACATTTCACCAGTTGTCATGTCCTTTGTAATAAAATGTATTGTTATCATATTTTCAGGATGTTGTTACATCCGTGGAACATGGATCATCAACACTGTCTCTACAACCAACACCGATTGTTGCTGTCATGTCATAACGGTAGTATGGTATCATGGCTGGGCAAGGCATCAAGATAACCTGCTAGCACCAGCGTCAGTTTTGGAAATTGTTTTGGTGTCTCTAGAAGACAGTATTTTTTTAAATCATTTTATTTAAGTACATATTATGTACCTACAATAAGAGAATTTCGCAATAAATACATACTTTTATTTATTTATTTTAATCCCAATTCAATAACAACAAATAGGTGGAATTAAAGATGGTAAAAATATCATTTTATGTGTGCAATAAAGAATAAGAATAGGTACTTTGTGAAAAATTAGATCTCTGACCAACAAAATATTAAACCTTTCACTAACCTCACAAAAGCGTACCACCAATTAGTACCTGTGGTCGTTCACAGATGGCGTTATAATAAAAAAGAACTAAGAAAAATCCCCGGTTTATTAAATCTTATTTTGACCAGTCTTCGCAAGTTCCTGACTCCTGAAACTAATTAATTAATAAACTATGAAATACGACGATTATAATAATATAACAATAATTACTGAACATTGGTTTTGACTACCTAGGCAATCGTCCATTGCCCCACCAGACATGTCCTTTGGTAACAGATGAATGTTTGGTCTTTTAATAAGAAACGAATTTCAAATTCTGAAAACTGCACCCTAATTGCGCGACACACTCTCTTTCACCATCCGAATGATTTTGAAGTACTTCAATAAGTTTGGTTGATAACACCCGCATTTAATTTCATAAAATAGCATCGACAAAAGTCGTAAAACCGATCATTTCCGATTTACACAACCAATAGAAATAGCTGACTATCGCGCCATTCAACGCTATTCGCGCTCTAAATTCTCGCCTCAGTTCAACCCGAGACAGCGTTGTTAATGCACGTGAGTGAATAATTCCGTACACTTCGTGACAATTTAATGTGATAGTGAAATATTTTTTTTCAGTATGACTTCGTTGATACTTGGTAAGCCAATTGTTATCAATTTATGAGTTAAGAGGCCATGGTGTCTAAAAATATAGTTTTTGGGAAAGAACACTTCCAAAACCTTCAAGAGAGAACTACGAAAGCAACTGGTGTGTGTCACGTAGACCAATAAATGCTGTTTTGAAAAAGCATGACAATGCCTCAACTTTGACTAGCTCAACCGGTTGTTCTGCTCTTGACAACGCCTCGGCTTCGACTAGTTCAACTCGTGGTTCCGCTCCTGCAAATTTTAGTTCGCCTAAGAAGTCCAGAAAAAAGAAACACGTTCGATCAAGTTTAGACGATTTTGATTAAGATGTCATAAGGAGGAAGATTGACACCGAAAAAAGGTTGCCTACTATAAAATCATTGCTAAACAAATTAAAGGAAAATATAAACTTGACAGGTAGTCGAGAAACTGCGAAGAATGTTGCATGAACTGGGCTTCAAATTCAAGAAAATGAAAAATAATAGATCTTTACTGGCCCAAAAAGATGAAATAAGACTTCAGCGGAGTATCTTTGACAGATACAAAAGTTTAGAAGTGAGAATCGTGATATAGCTTATACACAAAAAAAGTAGTTGGACGGATAGTTCTAAGAAAGGCTTAAAAAAACCGATATCGAAAGGTGAAAGATTAATTATTGTCCACGCTGGCAGCTCAAGAGGTTTTATACCTGGCGGTCTCTTAGTTTATAAATCTTCTCAAAGTACTGGCGATTATCACCACGACATGAGTAAAGATAAAATTTACAAAAAATGGTTAAAACAACATCTCATTCCAAATCTAAGACCTAATATTGTTGTGATCGTTGATAACGCTTCTTACCATAACGCACGGATAGACAATGCACCGAATTCCAACTCTCTAAAAGGAACCATGCAATTTTTTTTTTTTGGGTTGGATGTTATCAAATAACTTCTCCCGCTCTGGGCGGAGCGGGTGGGCGTGTCAGACTCTTACTGACTAAAACCCACCCGTGTTCCTACAGTTGCCTGTATGTTTCCTGGGGCCACGGTATCCCTTTCGGACTTTCCTGCGACCCCAGCAGGCATCGGACCTAGCGGACCCCGTCGGTTGTGCTGACAGCTCTTTGAGGCACGCGTGGAATACAACGTGCCGTCGACCCGAGCCTGGTTCTTATCGGTGGCGAGCTACCCATTGCTCAGTGGCCGGGAATCGGCCTGGGATTCCCGACGCACTCTCCATGACGCCATGAGATCCCGCCGGAGCTCTGTCCGCTGTGTCGTGATTTCTCGCGGCAGCGGAGGTATGCCCCGGCGTTTCGCCTCCTCGCGCCACTCCCAAATGTGCGCGAGGACTTTTGCCTACAGATCCCATGGCGGCCATCTGGCAAGGAGGCTTGCCACTTCACCGGATCACCGTGCGGTATCCCCGGACCAGCCGGATGGCCATGACCCTTTGGGACGCGTCCAACTGGCGGGCTGGCCGCTGCCTCAAGGAACGCGCCCACACCGATGCCCTGTAAAGGGCCATGGACCGTACGACCCCCGCGTAGAGCCTCCGGCAGGAGGCGTTTAGACCCCCATAGATTTGGCAGGAGTCGCTTCAAGGCAGCCCCGGCCCGCTCCAGTCTGGGAGCCAAACGTCGGAAATCAAACATTCGTCTATTTTGTAAGTAGGATCTTAGAAGTTGTAAGGACTTGCCTCTGAAACCATAATATTCAAGTTTAGTTAGTATTAATTCATAATCAATTATATCTAAAGCGGAGCTAAGGTCGATGAATAGCCCTGCCACTTTAATTTTACTATTTTTTTTTTAATTATGTCATTTATAAGAGTTTTTATCGCATCTGAGCAACCGCCGCCTTCCTGGTACCCAAATTGTCTTAGATTAATGTTTTTATTTATATTTAAATGTACCATCAGCCTAGTTTTAATGATTTTTTCAAATACTTTTGATAAGGATGGCAAAAGGTATATAGGTCGGTAAATTTTCGGATCAGTCTTAATATATTTTTTAATATTGGAACTACTATAGGCAATTTCAACTGGTCTGGAAAGAAAAACTGTTTGTAGCGGTATTTAAATGATGTATTATTGCCTTTTTCTTTGGTTTGCTGAATAACTCTTCTATATTTTCGAACATAATTGGTTTTATACATTTTTAGGCAGGCATTATTTTCTGTACCTGAGCATAGTACTCTCTTTATTTACTTGAAACTTTAACTCCTTTAGTAATCCACGTATTGATGTGTTTTTATATGACTTTGTTCTAATTGACTTCGTTCAAAAGGTTTTACTCAGAAAGCTGGTGTAGATTTTCATGAAACTTTTTCGCCAGTTGTTAGATATTCTACCTTGAGATTGCTATTTGCTCTGGCAGCCAAGTTGAATTTAGATATTAGTCATCTAGATGTTACCACTGCTTTTTTAAACGGTTTTTTGAATGAAACTGTGTATATGAAGAAACCTGTTACTTATGAGTCTAGTATGGATGATAACAAAGTGTTAAAATTAAAGCGCGCTATCTACGGTCTTAAACAGTCTTCCAGGGCTTGGTATAAGAGAGTAAATGATTACTTGATAAATTTAGGTTACAAAAAGTCAAAATATGAACCTTGTTTGTTCACAAAATATGAAGGAAAAGTTAAGATTATTATAGCACTTTTTGTTGATGACTTTTTTGTGTTCTCTAACTGTGTGACAGCAACTGAGCAATTAGTAAATGAACTGAGCTGTAAATTCAAGATCAAAAACTTAGGTCAGTTAAAACGATGTTTAGGCTTAAGAGTCAATATTAATGAAAATGTAATAACAGTTGATCAAGCTCAATATGTAGACAATTTGCTAAGGAAGTTTAATATGACAAATTGTAAAACTGCAGAAACTCCTATGGAGATTAATTTAAAATTAGAAAAGTCTCGGAATGTTTGTCAAGATTATCCATTTAGACAACTAATAGGAAGTTTAATGTATTTAGCAGTTTTAACCAGACCTGATATAGCTTACAGTGTAAGTTTTCTTAGTCAGTTTAATAACTCTTATGATGAGATTCACTGGAAGCATGCTAAAAGGGTGTTAAGGTATTTAAAAAAAACCAAAAACTATGGTCTTGTGTTTTCTAAAGATAATTCTTGTGTTGAAGGATTTGTAGATGCAGACTGGGGTTCAGATGTAAATGATAGAAAATCATTTTCGGGATTTTGTTTTAAATTGTCAAATACAGTGATTTCATTTGAATGCAGAAAGCAGAGACATGTAGCTTTATCTTCAACGGAAGCAGAATACATTTCTATGTCAGAAGCAAGTAAAGAGGCAATATATTTAAAAAATCTACTGTATGAGATTGTAGGAAATTCAGAACCAATTGTTCTATTTAATGATAGCCAGAGTGCGCAGAAATTGGTTTCAAATCCAATTTTTCATCGCAGATCTAAACATATAGATATTAGGTATCATTTTGTCAGGGAGGCAGTATCCAATAATTTTGTTAAAATAGCTTATTTGGAGACAGCTGAAATGCCAGCAGACATTTTGACCAAAAGTTTAGGGTCTGTTAAACACAATTATTTTATGAAAAAGCTTGGGATTTTACCTGTTTCATAAATGTTTTCTGTATTATTTTTGTTAAGCGGAGGTGTTAGTATTAACAGAAATATATAACTGCTAGCGCCATCTATTTAACTCTGTAGGCATTGCAAATGACAATAAAAGTCAGTCTATTGTAAAACTAGAAAATGTCTTTTATTAGTTTTACCACTGACGCCGGTGTCACCCTAATAAAGAACATTTTTAACGCCTGGGAAGAAGCACAAGATGCCATTGGAATATTTTGCGACCTGTCGAAGGTGTTCGATTGCGTAGAGAGACACTTCTGCTGAAACTGGAGGACTATGGGATTAGGAATACAGCTCTTGATTTGCTAAGATCATACCTGAAAAGTTAAAGTTCAAGTCAACGGCACAAACTTATTAGGGTCTGAAATGGTAATGGGCGTTCCTCAAGGTTCGATAATGGGTCCATTCCTCTTTTTAGTTTATATTAATGACTTAACTCAATTATTTCAAAATCAACCGAAGATGGTGTTATTTGCAGATGACACATCATTGATCTTTAAAATTAACCGACGGTCACAAAATCTTGACGACGTGAATAGCTCTATTGTTCAGGTCCAAGATTGGTTTACGGTTAATAATTTGGTACTAAATAAAACAAAAACCAAATGCTTTAGATTTAAATTACCAAATGTTAGAAGCAGCGAATATGACATCATATTAAATGGTGAAATACTGGAATTTATTAATCAAACAGTTATCCTAGGAATCACGCTAGACGAGAAATTACAATGGGGACCCCATATAACATCTCTCGCGGGGCGGCTACGCTCGGCCGCTTAAGCTGTTAGAAAGATTTGACAGTTAACAGATATAGAAACCACGCGTTTGGTCTATTTTAGCTACTTCCACAGTATTATGTCGAATGGAATTTCAATGTGGGATCGGGCTGCTGACATTGAATCCATCTTTATTTTACAAAAGAGCCAGTCAGAGCCATTTATTACCTACGTCATTGCGAATCTCTCAGGGAACTATTTAAAAAGATTAATATTATGTCGGTACCTTGCCAATTCATTTATGAAAATATTATGTATGTGAGAAAAAATCTACATCTTTTTAATAAAATAAGTGATTGACATAATTTTAATACTAGAGATAAAGATAAAATAGATTAACCATTTTTCAGACTATCTAAAGTACATACATCTTTTATGGGGTACTGTGTAAAATGTTACAACAGAATACCTTGTGATATTATTAGAATTAAATGAAAGAAAATTTAAAACTCATATAAAAAGTACACTTTGTAAAGAAGCATATTACAAATTAGAGGATTATATCCAAGATAAAAATGCTTGGAAACATTCTGGTCCTGCTCCATAGGACAATTTAGAATCTAGACTAAATCTAACTGGTTGCTAATTTAATTGTATAATATTATTTTTTATAACATTGTTTTTACATTCTGTGATTACTAGAACTCACACACTGACTTATTAGTACCTATTACTTGTTAAAATGTTAGAAATATCGTATAATTTTACAATGTTTGTAAATATGTGAGCACCATGCATCTATCACATAATTAATTTATCTGTCATTTCTTGATTTTTCATTCTTTTTACCTATCGTGGTATAGTAATCTTATTCTAGGTGCATCGTCTTCACATATAATTATATAATTGATGTATACAAGATATTGAGAAAACATTTTAAAAGAGTAACGGTGGAGTTTCTTGCCCATTCTTCTCCATACGAAAACTACCTATCGGAACCCCCCACTAGAATCAATTTTTTTTTTGTTAGTTAATTTTGACTTTAAAAAGTGCCTATTCTGTGCCTAATTGAAATAAATTATTTGACTTTAACTTTGACTTTCACCACTGACCCGGTTTTATGGTAAATTTTGTTTTTGTCTTGTTCCTGTAATATCCCAATAAATAAATAATACCTAATAATGTCACGTAAAATACTATGAGTACCCGTACCTAGTACCTACAGGAAATTATTAAAACCATGTCTGATAGTACCTACCGTAAGTTCGCACCTAAAATGAAATGATATTGATAACATTAGAGGTCAGCCACATCGCCGCGTCGTCGTCGGTACGGTGCATGGCGTCATGCGATCGTGCATAGCAAGAAAATACCTACCAGTTTGCCATACCAAGCCATAAAAATCCGTTTTAAAGTAGCCACTTATCAGTGATAAAATACCTACCGAGAAGTTTACTTTTAACTTTGGTATTTTCTAGTAAGACGTACAAAAATAAGTGCTTACTAAATTTCATTTATGGAGTTACATTTCCCTGTAGACAATGCTGTGTCCCGTGTGTGAGCCGCGCGCCGTGCCGCAACTACTTTGAGACGTGAACGCCGCAGTGTCTGTGTTGTAGGGAGCAACCGTCCCGACGTTTTTAAGTTTGTTTTTATTTGTGTTTTTTTTTCAAAAACTAATGACGTTTTTTTTTAATGGATTCTGTAGAATGGTAGGAGACCATGGTCGGAACAACGTTTGTTTTAGCAAAACTGTGATTCAAATTTCACCGTGTATTGAGCAGTTGAGTTATAATTTGACAAATATAATGATATTTAGTATTGTCCCAGCTCCCATTAGATGGATACGCTTGTCACGACTGTTATAATAATTAATGAAATACCGTAGCTGCTGACAGTGAGAGGTCATACAATGGTCTGCCGTGGATGGGGTATCTCAGTCGGGCTCAGAAATCCAAGAGGCCGACGTTTCTAAACTGTTGCAGTGGACAGCCCTTTAGTACCCGGGTGAATATTTCATTTCGTGCATACTAGGATATTTTGGAGAATAGTCAAATAAATGTGCCTAATCATGTCCTTTATATGTTTTTTTTAAGTTTTTAATGATGATTAGTAAAATATAACAAAGGGACAGTAATCAGACTTTCAGTTTTTTAAATATTGACGTTTGTTTTTTTTGGAGGAACGGTAATGAGATTTAACAGGAAATTAGATATCTATTTATGGCAATGAGGTACAAAAAATGGTAATTAATAATACAATAACAGTTTGATAAATCAGTATTTAACTGCTATTAAACAAACCTATAAATTAACTTCAAAATAGGTACAGACGCCAGCACATCAAGCTACCCGAAACTGTCAAATGTTCCCAATCAAACTTGAACCTTATGATGTAGCGATAAAGTTGAAAATCTATAAAAGAAATTTGACAGACTGAAGTAGCTTGATGTGCTGGCGTCTGTATATACCAAACGCTTTTTAAAAACAAGCCTTGTCATGGTGAAAAGGGAGGACAGTTTATTTGAAAAATCTTAGTTTTACGTTTGAAAATAAATAAATTATACTAAAGATCGTAAACATAAATTTTCAAAAACTACCTTTCAAGGGGAGATGGAGAGGGTGTTAAATTTTTTTGAGGAAAGTACGAAACCCACGCGGACGATCGCGGGCATAGTCCTAGTATCACATATAAGACAAGAAAAGAAAAATATAGTGTATACAGAAATAAATCACAGAATATAATCATTACCGTTCGTTTCTTCTCATTACCATTCGAATCAAGAAGAACGGTAATCGATGGTAATTAGATTTATAAACATTTTCGATAAATTACCGTTTATGGAACAGGTACAGCATTGTTAAGTTTATCAGCAGAAAAAGAGACTTATAGGTACCGAATACATCTGGCAAATACAACTACCTTTCATAACATGAACGGTATGCAGAAATATTCCGAACCACGTCACTTTTCGGACAGGAAAACTTTAATTTACGTAGCTAAAATCACTCTTTCACGCGTGTTTTTGACTTGATGGCCGAGCGTTGACTGTCGTCGAATATTTTGCGCGAAGCGCGTTGCACAAAGATGCGTAAATATTAAAATATCGGATCGAACATACCGTCGAATGGTAATTATGGGAAAGTGTAGGGACATTTTTCAAAGTTGTATGAAACCGCATAAATATGTTCTTCCTAAACCGTCGTAATCGTCTCTGAATAGATTAACTATCCTGTTATCCTTATAAGTAATAAAAATGTCGTTCTTCAAACACAGTTGTTAATGGGATGTGCCAATTTACAAAAATCTGGAAAAAGGGACACAGATGGTAATTAGATTTTAGGTTCTTTGTTTTAAATTTAGTGCATTTCTAATTTAAAAAAATATGTTCTAAGGATTGTGCCTAATAGAACACCAAGTTAACTGTACAAAAACCAGGTTAGGTTTAAATTCTTTCAGCGTTTCATATATTCTTTATAGTCTGCCGTGTAATATGCACGAAATGAAATATTCACCCACCCCTTACTTCCAATGACAATAATTATCTAGTAAATTTTTTATTACCCGACTACGTTTTTATTATAAGTAGGTAAATCTTTGAAAGAAAATGGCAAAAGGAATGGAGCAGATCCCTCAAAACTGGAAAGACGAGCGATGGAAACGACGATCACGAGAGATGGAAGGAGTGTTCGTCATGTAAACATAACATCTCGGCAGCGACTCCCGAAGGATTTGGGCGAGGTGAGCCTATAGTACAGCACATTTCACCAGTTGTCATGTCCTTTGTAATAAAATGTATTGTTATCATATTTTCAGGATGTTGTTACATCCGTGGAACATGGATCATCAACACTGTCTCTACAACCAACACCGATTGTTGCTGTCATGTCATAACGGTAGTATGGTATCATGGCTGGGCAAGGCATCAAGATAACCTGCTAGCACCAGCGTCAGTTTTGGAAATTGTTTTGGTGTCTCTAGAAGACAGTATTTTTTTAAATCATTTTATTTAAGTACATATTATGTACCTACAATAAGAGAATTTCGCAATAAATACATACTTTTATTTATTTATTTTAATCCCAATTCAATAACAACAAATAGGTGGAATTAAAGATGGTAAAAATATCATTTTATGTGTGCAATAAAGAATAAGAATAGGTACTTTGTGAAAAATTAGATCTCTGACCAACAAAATATTAAACCTTTCACTAACCTCACAAAAGCGTACCACCAATTAGTACCTGTGGTCGTTCACAGATGGCGTTATAATAAAAAAGAACTAAGAAAAATCCCCGGTTTATTAAATCTTATTTTGACCAGTCTTCGCAAGTTCCTGACTCCTGAAACTAATTAATTAATAAACTATGAAATACGACGATTATAATAATATAACAATAATTACTGAACATTGGTTTTGACTACCTAGGCAATCGTCCATTGCCCCACCAGACATGTCCTTTGGTAACAGATGAATGTTTGGTCTTTTAATAAGAAACGAATTTCAAATTCTGAAAACTGCACCCTAATTGCGCGACACACTCTCTTTCACCATCCGAATGATTTTGAAGTACTTCAATAAGTTTGGTTGATAACACCCGCATTTAATTTCATAAAATAGCATCGACAAAAGTCGTAAAACCGATCATTTCCGATTTACACAACCAATAGAAATAGCTGACTATCGCGCCATTCAACGCTATTCGCGCTCTAAATTCTCGCCTCAGTTCAACCCGAGACAGCGTTGTTAATGCACGTGAGTGAATAATTCCGTACACTTCGTGACAATTTAATGTGATAGTGAAATATTTTTTTTCAGTATGACTTCGTTGATACTTGGTAAGCCAATTGTTATCAATTTATGAGTTAAGAGGCCATGGTGTCTAAAAATATAGTTTTTGGGAAAGAACACTTCCAAAACCTTCAAGAGAGAACTACGAAAGCAACTGGTGTGTGTCACGTAGACCAATAAATGCTGTTTTGAAAAAGCATGACAATGCCTCAACTTTGACTAGCTCAACCGGTTGTTCTGCTCTTGACAACGCCTCGGCTTCGACTAGTTCAACTCGTGGTTCCGCTCCTGCAAATTTTAGTTCGCCTAAGAAGTCCAGAAAAAAGAAACACGTTCGATCAAGTTTAGACGATTTTGATTAAGATGTCATAAGGAGGAAGATTGACACCGAAAAAAGGTTGCCTACTATAAAATCATTGCTAAACAAATTAAAGGAAAATATAAACTTGACAGGTAGTCGAGAAACTGCGAAGAATGTTGCATGAACTGGGCTTCAAATTCAAGAAAATGAAAAATAATAGATCTTTACTGGCCCAAAAAGATGAAATAAGACTTCAGCGGAGTATCTTTGACAGATACAAAAGTTTAGAAGTGAGAATCGTGATATAGCTTATACACAAAAAAAGTAGTTGGACGGATAGTTCTAAGAAAGGCTTAAAAAAACCGATATCGAAAGGTGAAAGATTAATTATTGTCCACGCTGGCAGCTCAAGAGGTTTTATACCTGGCGGTCTCTTAGTTTATAAATCTTCTCAAAGTACTGGCGATTATCACCACGACATGAGTAAAGATAAAATTTACAAAAAATGGTTAAAACAACATCTCATTCCAAATCTAAGACCTAATATTGTTGTGATCGTTGATAACGCTTCTTACCATAACGCACGGATAGACAATGCACCGAATTCCAACTCTCTAAAAGGAACCATGCAATTTTTTTTTTTTGGGTTGGATGTTATCAAATAACTTCTCCCGCTCTGGGCGGAGCGGGTGGGCGTGTCAGACTCTTACTGACTAAAACCCACCCGTGTTCCTACAGTTGCCTGTATGTTTCCTGGGGCCACGGTATCCCTTTCGGACTTTCCTGCGACCCCAGCAGGCATCGGACCTAGCGGACCCCGTCGGTTGTGCTGACAGCTCTTTGAGGCACGCGTGGAATACAACGTGCCGTCGACCCGAGCCTGGTTCTTATCGGTGGCGAGCTACCCATTGCTCAGTGGCCGGGAATCGGCCTGGGATTCCCGACGCACTCTCCATGACGCCATGAGATCCCGCCGGAGCTCTGTCCGCTGTGTCGTGATTTCTCGCGGCAGCGGAGGTATGCCCCGGCGTTTCGCCTCCTCGCGCCACTCCCAAATGTGCGCGAGGACTTTTGCCTACAGATCCCATGGCGGCCATCTGGCAAGGAGGCTTGCCACTTCACCGGATCACCGTGCGGTATCCCCGGACCAGCCGGATGGCCATGACCCTTTGGGACGCGTCCAACTGGCGGGCTGGCCGCTGCCTCAAGGAACGCGCCCACACCGATGCCCTGTAAAGGGCCATGGACCGTACGACCCCCGCGTAGAGCCTCCGGCAGGAGGCGTTTAGACCCCCATAGATTTGGCAGGAGTCGCTTCAAGGCAGCCCCGGCCCGCTCCAGTCTGGGAGCCAAACGTCGGAAATCAAACATTCGTCTATTTTGTAAGTAGGATCTTAGAAGTTGTAAGGACTTGCCTCTGAAACCATAATATTCAAGTTTAGTTAGTATTAATTCATAATCAATTATATCTAAAGCGGAGCTAAGGTCGATGAATAGCCCTGCCACTTTAATTTTACTATTTTTTTTTTAATTATGTCATTTATAAGAGTTTTTATCGCATCTGAGCAACCGCCGCCTTCCTGGTACCCAAATTGTCTTAGATTAATGTTTTTATTTATATTTAAATGTACCATCAGCCTAGTTTTAATGATTTTTTCAAATACTTTTGATAAGGATGGCAAAAGGTATATAGGTCGGTAAATTTTCGGATCAGTCTTAATATATTTTTTAATATTGGAACTACTATAGGCAATTTCAACTGGTCTGGAAAGAAAAACTGTTTGTAGCGGTATTTAAATGATGTATTATTGCCTTTTTCTTTGGTTTGCTGAATAACTCTTCTATATTTTCGAACATAATTGGTTTTATACATTTTTAGGCAGGCATTATTTTCTGTACCTGAGCATAGTACTCTCTTTATTTACTTGAAACTTTAACTCCTTTAGTAATCCACGTATTGATGTGTTTTTATATGACTTTGTTCTAATTGACTTCGTTCAGTAACAATCTTGGAATGTTTTAACAAGACGGCTTATAAAACTATTTATTCCCGTATTAGTCAAATTTTTAATACTAATACTTTTCTTGAAAGCAACACTAATGTTATATATTTTATTATTCATTATTCATTTAAATTTATCACAATTTAATTATTCAATAAAATTACTTCGATGGAAGCCCTGTCTATAATACACTCGGAAATCTGTGAAGCACGTTTCTTCACGGTTCAAAGTATGCTAGTTTCCATCATAATAATACTTACTATATACATTTCGTGATCCAATGCTGACTGATAGAACTCCTCCCAAGTCATAACTTTGTTTGGCCACGTCCTTTACTCGGTTCCACAAATCTACAAACAGGCACAGAAATGACCTATTTGGTAACTTCTATAAGTAATGCCAATACTGTTTATTCTTGCAATATTAAGTTAGTATTATAGTTAGTATAACCGAGTCTGGTTTTAAAGTTCCCAGCCGTGTTCAGATCAACCTTTAGAACCATTTGACCAAAATACTAAACTACTATAATTATTGGCTATTACATGTTACAATAATTGTTTGCCCGATTTCTACTTAATAGAAGTAAATCGTTGAAACCAGTCTGATCGTTCCTTGTATGTTCCTGTATCTGGTCAGACAGATTGAATGTAGACTTCTTCATGTATATTAAAGTACATACTGCAGCCGTCCCCAAAGATCAACGGTGCATTTTCCAGAAGAGGCCATGCCCCCGTGAAGTATGGCGGCTCCGTAGTCTTAGCGTTCATCCAGCTCCACAACCAGTACGCAGCGCATGCAATGCAGAATAGCGCTACAGCGAGCATTGTTGATCTTAAAATGAAATTAAACTATTTATTCTAAATTCTAACTAATTTTTATATCAAAATCACTGATTTCTTTTTTTCACAAGGTAACTGGAGTCGAAATTTCGGGGTGTATTTAAAATGCTTATAATTTTTTTTTGTTCAGTACCTGAACAGTTTCAGTTTCAATATAAATAGAGTAATAATATATAGCGCAACAAACGGCACGCTTGAGCTCAAGCCTATCTTAGTGTAGCGTTGTGAGAATTCGCAACTGTTAATAGTCGAGTGATGCTAAAATATCACATTTAGTAAGTTCCTAATCACATCACTAGGATCGGGGTACAACATTAATTTTCTTTCCGAAGACGCTCTGTCATTTCGTTTCCGCTTGGAGAGCTGGTGAAAGCTATTCCCTGATCCTCAGAACTCTGTGTGTCCTGACCTAAGGGCTCTCCATACGGGCTGAGGGCAAGAGCCATTGCAACAATCTGCTGATATATTACGCAAATGCTGTGCTGCCCGCTACCTGCAAAGGTCTAAGGCCTGACAAACCTGCGGCCTACCACCGCGACCCTGTGCTGACAGGCCTCCGCGGCCTTATGCCGCGAGCTAGTGCCGCGAGCCTGTGCTGATAGGCCTCCGCGGCCTACCACCACCTGCTACCGCCGCGAGCCTGTGCTAACAGGCCCCCACGTCTGCCACGTGTTACCAAAAACGATGTGATAGTACTCAGAACAGTGACTCGGTGACTTTACGGTGACCTAGCCGTATTACTTAAAATATTATATGTATTTAACTTTTCAAGCTGTTTTAATTCTACTACCTACCTATCAGTTAACGGCCTGTGCAGCCTACCTGCAAAGCCCTAGTCGTTACATTAGGGAGTTCAACAACCCGGTATAAAACATAGACACTATAAAAGCAGGCATAAAAAAAAATCCAAACCGGACAGTTGTAAGCTGAAACTAGCTTTTTTACTGAAATGTGAATCATAATGAAAATGTACAACATAATAAAGTAGTTCCATTGTTTAAATTCGGGAATAGTAAAGAATCTAACAATTATAGGCCTGTGTCAATTCTGCCAGTTCTCAGTTTGAAGTTCAAATCAAATTTTACGTCACTTTATTAATAAAAAATATCTTTCATCAACAACAGCTCACCAAAGGGTTGAACAACTAACGCCAGTGTCACCCTAATAAAGAACATTTTTATCGCCTGGGAAGAAGCACAAATTATCATTTGAGTCTTTTGCGACCTCTCTAAAATGTTCGATTACGTAAACCTGTGAGATACTTCTGCTGTTGAAACAGGAGCAATATAGAATTAGAAATACAGCTACTAAAATGTACTAAAATTCTACCTGAAAGATAAACAGGTTCAGGTAAATGGCAACTCATTAGGGTCTGAGATGACAATGGGCGTTCCTCAAGGTTCGATATTGGGTTCATTCCTCTTTTTAATCTGTCAAAATTCAACTGCTATTCGTTTATTTTAGAAAAGATGAATATTGATAGTGTGTGCCTAAATTTTACTGACAATTACGTTATCTCGATAATATTAGGGAATATCAGCGATAATAACATAACAGCATCCGTTGACGCTAGCAATTTTAAATCATGCGATAGTTTAGCTCAATTTGTGACAGAAGCATTTTTTACAAAACAAAAACCGTTAAGCAAACGGTCAACCACAGCAATACTCGTGATAATGTTAAGGCTTGATGTTAAGTTCAAAGTTCTGCTTCTCAAACATCAACGGCTACTAGGACAACAGGATCAACCGTGACTAATCAAACCCCAAGTCAACATAAGCCCATAGTGATAAAAACGCGGCGGGAATTACAAACGATTTCAATGTTGGGTAAAATGTGAATTTTGCGGTAAAAAGAACACTCGAAAACTTCATGTTTTCACAAAAAGAATTAAAATATTACGAAATTCCGTAAAATCGCAGTCAAAAATATAAACAATAGTGCGTGCGTGCGAGACTCAGATGAAAAAATTCAAGTGGTGCCGCACTAAAGATAAACTTGAAAAAGACACCTAATCCTTAATTAAAAACAACGCCAATCACATTGGTTTAGTAATAATTTTTAAATGCCTACTTTTAAAGGCCCATTCCAAATGCCTGGATAAAGATAGATATGAAGTTGTGGCGGCATCTACATCGCCACATGTGACCCACGCATCAAAGACCTTAGGTCACACAAAATCCTGATGTCACAAAAATCCTGCATCGCGGAATTAGTTTACCGCACGAACAGCATATACGTATAAGACTATCCGACATCAATCGTTGGGCAGTTGCCCGCCAGACACGACAACCGTCTGGTTGGAGGATCCTCCCTTTCCTATAGAAGAAGATGAGTGAACTTTACACCCTGTTCGTAATGCCTCTAAAAAGTCACAGACATAATTATTATATTTGCCACCGTGGTGACAGGATTAGCCAATCGAGAGAATTCGACTGCCCAAGGTGCGTCGGACGTAACAGAATGTATGTCGCTCGCTGAGGCACCTTTCATGCACCCTAATACCATATCACCTGCACACGTGAGTACCTAATTGCTGCGTCAGCAAACAGTATGTTGAGGCAAACAAATTTAAAGAAAATAATATATTGTACGTGTTATTTTTGCCATCGACACGCTAAAAAGAAGTCAAAGACATACGGGCCAGTGAAACAAGTAGTATATCGTATAATGGGGTAGCCATTGCTGAGAACACCTTGAATTAAAATTGAAAACTGGAGTGTTGATTGATGCATCATTATTAGGTGTAAGTATGAATAAAAGGCGTGTTAACAAGGTACAACAAATTATTCTTTTGACAAAAAACTGTAATATGATTTTTTGTTGAAAAGCTATGTAGATTCAGAGAGTGAGTTGTAGTTGCAGAGAAGTGAAAGTTCCTTAGCCTATATCATAGAAAAAAACGATGCAAACCCTGCAACTGGAGTTCTATTAGTATTATGACTCATGATTGGCCGAACCACTTTAGTTTTATACTTAAAAACACATTAACATAAAGTGTATGATTTCAGATGCGCGTTTCTTTAAGATAAGTAAGAATGATGATGGAATGCGTGCCTGAGGACATACACGGCACACGGCCCGTTGGCAACACCAACTGAAGCTACTTCGAGCTGTTTTTATGCGTAGGAACCGAACCTCCCGCCATTACTTTTTCTTAAGCCGCTGAACGCTTTTGATTTTGTGTTGATACTACTTTCGGAAATATTATACCTATGTCCCCTCCAGGTGCCACTGGGACTTAAACGGTTAAAACCCCTACGTTTAAAAACTGATAGACTGTTAATAAAAATAACGAACACACCTGAGATTTGTTACATATAAAACATGATTTCTGTTTTAGTTTTTTCTGGTTTCGCCCAAAAGCAAGCGAGTTGTCAAACAAAATGACAGCCGTCACTGACATTAACTTTCAAGCTAATGCATGGAACTATCGTACTTTATTATAGCGAAGATAGTACTTAATAATGCCATGCATTAGCTTGACGATAACAATCAAGCTACAATCGGCGCCACCATTGAAATCCGGCGGAAAATTGTGGAACTATATTTTTTTAAATGCAATTTGATGCAATGACGTAGACAATAGTGCTGCGTCTATCGGACTCGAGTGGTGACGCGGACTCTAGTGCATGCTAATGTCACGCGATCATCTTTCAGCGCTTTCGAGCGCTTTTGCGCAACATACTTTTTTTTGCAAACAAAAAATCTAGTCGTAGAAGAAGCGCTGTAAGCACAGAATTTTTAATTTTGTTATCATCCTTGAATTATTCCAAATACGGCAGTAAAGATCAAGAAAAAAATCGTGATACTACTCTTTAAAATATTTTTCACATCACCTACTCGCTAATGTCATGCAAACCTAACATATGGCAAATCATTAAAGCCCTAGGCTCTAGCACAGACTACATAGAGATACTTACGTATGGCTCTAGCCGGGAAATAATATTGTACTGGATGTCATTATGACCCGCTGCGCTGGTGCATAATGAATGAGATTTGAATTTGGAACTTCATAATGTATGAAAACTTTTGCCACAAAAAAATACATTTTTTCTATTAAAGTACAGCTCGACCAAAGAGTTCTCACTTCATAGGTTTTATTGGCCGTCGACGAACAAAATAATGAAATAACGCAATTTAATATATGTGCAATATGTACATACTTAAATTAATTAAATACATGCAACAAAAATATTAAAAACGAGCGAGCTTTAAAGTAGTCGCATATAATGTGTAACATCTGACATCTTGGCTGGCAGTACCAACCTCTCGGAAAATGGGTTGGTACCATGCGACGACCAACTCTAGCATAGCGCCCGCGCGTTGGTCAAATCAAATAGCTTCCCCGGCGTCCTGTTACACACTTCCGTCCCTTTTCACGAAATCACTCCCACAGATTGCAGGAAAGCGAGAGGAAAGATGTTACACATCAATTAGAATAATAAAAACAATTGTTTTCTGTATTTGATCGAGTTCAAAATTATTGAATATTACACTTGCCCAACCGCTGTTTCTATATAATCTGTGGCGGTAACGGCGGCATGTCACTGCAACAGCCAATCAGTTGCTGGTGCAGCGTATGACGCCCAAATCCAACATTCGTAATTCTCATAACGCGGGGGGCGTTAAAATGTTGGAATAGGGCGTCATATTTACGATATTATTGTGTTTTTGATGAAACTCCATGAGTTTACATAAAATTGTGTATGAACCTGCACATACTTAGGTATTCCCCGTTTATCTTACAATAGTGAACAAGTATTATTTACGTACGTATTACAAACATTTCAATGGTAGGTATTTTAATTTGAAAAAAGCAGCTGTTACGATTTTTATAAGAAACCATTAAAAACAAAATATTATGAATAATCTAGGTCTGTGTCCCAGAAGTGCCTGCCTCCTCTCACAGAGGAAGCCTGTCTCCCAGGAGTGGGAATGTTGTAGGATGATAATGCTGTACCAATAATTTTATCACTTACTTTTACTATTTATATTTCTATATCTACTTAGTACTAGAGGATCTCAATTCACCAAACCAAATACAAGGCTCTTTATGAATCCTGGGGCCGCATCTGTGGGACATCGGATACGACTGGGTGCTGCGCGCCGACCTCCCTAGCGGCGTCAGCGTCGTTTGTTACGCTGACGACACGTTGATCCTGGCGCAGGGGAGGTCGCACCAGGCGGCGGCCGAACTAGCGACACACGGGGTTGCGACAATCGTGGACAGGATCCGGCAATTGGGACTCGAGGTGGCCCTGCACAAGTCCGAGGCCATGTGTTTTCATGGTCCTCGGAACGCGCCACCGTCGGGATCCCAAATAACGGTAGGAGGAGTTCACATTGGCGTCGAGTCGACGATGAAGTACCTAGGACTCGTCCTCGACAGCCGGTGGAACTTCGTGGAGCACTTCCGACGTTTGGCTCCCAGACTGGAGCGGGCCGGGGCTGCTTTGAAGCGGCTCCTGCCCAATCTTGGGGGTCCAAACGCCTCCTGCCGGAGGCTATACCCGGGGGTCGTGCGGTCCATGGCCCTTTACGGGGCACCGGTTTGGGCGCGTTTATTGAGGCGGCGGCCAGCCCGCCGGTTGAACGCGTCCCAGAGGTTCATGGCCACCCGGCTGGTCCGGGGATACCGCACGGTCTCCGGTGAGGCGGCGAGCCTCCTTGATTACCGCTATGGGATCTGGAGGCAAAAGTCCTCGCGCACATTTGGGAGTGGCGCGAGGAGGCGAAACGCCGGGGCGTAACGCCGCTGCCGCGAGAAATCGCGGCACAGCGGACAGAGCTCCGGCGATATCACATGGCGTCATGGAGAGTCGCAACCCGGCCACCGTAGGCGCGGGCTTGCGGACGGTGAGCAATGGGTAGCTCGCCGTCCGATAAGGACCAGGCCCGGGTCGACGGCGCGTTGTGTTCCACGCGCGCCTCAAAGAGATGTCAGCAAGTGAAGGGGTCCGATAGGACCGATGCCTGCCGGGGTTGCGGGAAAGTCCGAAAGGGATACCGTGGCCCCTGGCAACGTACAGGCAACGGAAGGAACACAGGTGGGTTTTAGTCAGTAAGAGTCTGACACGCCCTCTAGCTCCACCCAGAGCGGGAGAAGTTATTTGATAATTTCCCACCCAAAAAAAAAAAAAGAAAAAAAAGGCTCTTTATGAACTCAATATAATAATATACTATCCGTAATGTTGAACTGAAACTAAATGTCTACAAAAATAATGGCAAAATATTAATTAATTGTGTAATTTAATGAGTTTTTTATTAAAACTATGTATATTAAGACATGCAATGAATTAAATTGAAACATAATATTTGTTGTTGTTACTGCTTGCTTATGGTGATAATTCTGAACCTTCGATAAACTTTTACTGGTCTTACCGCAAACCTAGACAAAACAGTCTTATTTGACAATTGTAGAGCATTGTAGGGCATACAGGGCATTTTTGTTCAAATTTTGACCTATAGTATCCCCCCAGAACTGTAAACATTATGTAAACCGTCGTTTTGTATTCTTCTCGTCAGACATAATCTCTCAACAGCTTCCCATACATTTTATTCTACGACCTCCTCTCAATGCTGACGTAATGTCCCGCATCTGGCTTCAGCATGACATCGATCTTCAGCCGTACCTTGGTGTGGTCAGCCTTGATTCTGTAGCGGCGCACCACGTGAGCGAGGGTCGTCTTCATCGACATCAGGGCATAGGCTTTACCTGGAAAGATAACATAGGTCATGAAATAAAAAATTAAAGAAAATTAAATAGGAAGACTCCTGATGTAAATAATCAGGCAATTTATAGTTAGTTTTCTAACTCTATGGACCAAGAGCTATTAAGAACCAAGTTCATCATCAGTATAGATTCATTGATTATAACATCTCAGCGAAAAGACGTTCACTTGAACGAATACACAAAGAATTGCCACAAGCCCGTGCTGACATATTTAAATTAGACTAGACCAGACTATGGGATCCTCCGGAATCTTTTGAAGCTTCTTTTGCACAGTAGCCAGTAGGGAGGTGCGCCTCTACAGACACTTGTCATCAGTTCTTACCAATACACTGTCGTCTGCCCAAACCAAAGGCAGCGAACGCGTTAGGGGTTTCAGGCAGTCTGCCAGGTTCCAGCCAGCGTTCAGGCTTGAACTCATGCACATCTGGGCCCCAAACCGGCTGCTTGTGAAGCCCGAACACAAATAGGAAGCAGGTCCTACCGGCTGAGAGGGTGTAGTTTTCTAAAACAGATGAAAATTACTCAAATCAAAAGTTATTTATTGAAATTTGGCTGCTAATCAGCTCTTTTTGAAGATCAAAATAGCATAAGACAGTTCCCCAAAACGTCCGCCCTTCACCACTTCCTAGTGCTATAGCTGGGAAGAACAAGTGGCGCAACTAACGCCGCAGCAGCACACAAATCACAAAAAAAGGGCATATGGGTTTGAAGAATGGAACTAAACAGTCTTTTGTAAGTACCCAAGCTATTTTCTAAAACTAATCGGAATATCCGTCCCAAGCAATATGAAACAATGACTATATTCATTTAAATAATGTATTGTGCTACGCAGTCCCTGTCGATAAAGTTCTATTTATTCATGGTAATCTGTGAACAGGGTTGGAAAGTTTTGAGTATGAATGTGGAGGGCTGTAAGCTAAGAGTAGGGGTAGACCGAAGAACCGATGGATGGACTGTGCGAAAGATGAGATGGCTAGAAATGGGGTGACTACCGCGATGACGACTAATAAAGATGTATGGAAGAAAAATACATGTTGCTTCGACCCCAAATAAATTGAGACAAGGGCTAGAGAATGATGAATCTGTGAGCAGCGCTTGCTACATTATTATTTAACGTTATTTATATATTTTGTTTGTACTATTGCGTATAGACGCTTACTTAGTTTAATATCTTTATTGAGTTTCCTGGCCAGGACTGGCACGATGGTGAAGATCCTCATGCTCTCCTTCAGAACAGCCTCCAAGTACACCAGCTTCGATAAGTCCGTCTTCTCCACGTCTCTATCTCCTCCCAGGACATCTTGTATCCTACAGTACATAAACATATTTAGAAGAAAAAAATGGTTTAGGACAAAGACTCACAAAATCCTACATTATATATTTTTTTTATTTACAAAATAGAAATGGGTTTTAAGTCTGAAACCAGGTCAAGGTCAACTAAGACTTACAATAATAATTAATTTTACTACTATTTTTCATCATCACCATTTTTTTATGAGTATAAGAATAAAATCTTAGAGAGCTAGCACCAGAATTTGGAAATCATCTTTCGTATTGAAATGATTTTTATTGAAATCAGTCTCTGAATGTTACTTTTTTTGTTTATTTTACTTACTCAGCATACACTTTCTCTTGAGCCTCAGGATGTGATCCCAACAATATCATGGTAAACATAAGTACATTCGCCGAGGTGTCATGGCCGCCGACGATCATAGTGTCCACGTGCTCTCTGATTTCTCTGTCGTTGAACACTCCCTTCTCAACTGACAGCTCCAGGATGAGGTCCAAGAAGGGTTTGAATTTTGTTCCTAGAGTTGAAAGTTGTTTAAGTTTATTCTGTGGATGTACCTATATATAAGAAAAGCAGCCTGGAATTATTTTTTACCTGGTATTATACTCCTCTCAGCGCAAATATTTCCATTAAACTCAGACTTTCTTTTTTGAAGAACCTGCAACCAATTTTACACTTTCGGAACATTAAAAAGGTGAAAGTAATCAGTTTAATCACATTACTATTCTTGACATATTACGTTCTGTTAAACAACAAAACATTAACTCTAAATCTTGTAATACCCAGAAAGATACTTAGTAAGTTATAATGCACCCAGGTGCATTTAGTCTTTATTGAAGGTGTGTATTTTATTGAACTATCAATCTACTTCCACACTGCAATAATTGGGTATTAAAACATAAAAAGACATCTCTGTATCCTTACCGTATATGACATATTGTGCAGTATCTTCAGACAAGCATCTTGCTTCTTCTTGAGATTGCTCCATGCGAAGGTGTAGGGGCTGTGCCACCAGAACTTCATGAATCGTTCCACCATCGTGTTGAGGATCAGTTCTGTCGCCTCCACGTACTTGCTGTTGAGGTTTGAGTCTGTAAAGTCTACTCCTAAAGCTGTCACTGAAATAAATCATAAAGATTATTTATTTATTTATTTCCAAACATATTAAATGGCCTTTTGCTAACCCAAAGTATTCCATCTTTCCAGATTCTATTTATTTTTATGGTTGAGAACAGGAAACACATTAGATAATTCTTCGATTCTCCATCAAACCAGTTATGGTTTGAGAGTTTGGTATTGTCTAATACAGCCATTTTCTCGCTTATAGGTGTGGCGGCATCTACATCGCCACATATGAACTACGCATTATAATGACGTCACGCTAAATCCTCCATCGTGCAAGCAGTGTTTACCGCGCGACTAGCATTATATACAATGTCCCGACGTCAATCATTGGGCAGTAGCCCACCAGGCACAACACTCGTCGGTTGGAGGATCCTGCCTTTTCTAAGGAGGATGGGTAAACTTTACACCCTGTTCCTCATATCTTTATACAGGGACAGGCTTCAGTAATTAGGTTTTACGAAGACTCTTTGCAGTCGCGTTATCGAATCGTTTTTTATTACCTCACACTAGGTGCGAAATGTAGAGTATTCTCCTCGGTGTAAAGGTGTTTTCGTCTTGAGCGAGCTAGAATCCCGCGCTGCACTCAAGATTCTTGTCTTATCTCCTATATCATTAGGTATACTTACAGCAAATAGTCTCCAAAGCGTTGTGTCGAGTGTATGTCCAGTGGTCAAAGAGTCCTTTTCCAACTTCTTTCTCAAGGTCTCCCACCAGCTTCCTGGACTGGCTGTTGAAGACGCCCATGAACGTGTCCAGGAGTATCTGACTAAACGCTGGATTCAGGAACTTGCGGTGATTCTTCCATATTGAATCTGGGGTATTTTACATTAGATATGTTTTTTACTGTTTACTATTGGCTTATTTTATGATTGTTGGTTGTAAAAAAGGAATTTACAATTACTTTATGGAAATACCAAGAGCATCTTATAAATGTGAAAAAGCGGCTTCTTGATTTATGCTGTTTTGTAATTTTACTTTGGAAGTCAATCTTTAAACAGATACATCAACAACGGAACTAATTTGTTACTTTCTTGATAATTTACTTTTAAGGTGATTTAACTCACATTTCCCTGTGACTAAGCCTTCGCCTAGCCATGGTTTAGCGAAGTCATAAAACCCGTCTTTTTCGAGGCACATGTTCGCTACCGTGAAACTGTCATCCGGGTCGGTCACAACTGGAACATAATTATTATATTAAATTATATAATTGATCAGAGATTGACAGTGATCTTACATAATAGTAGATTATTCACTTAGGAGATAAAGCAGTATATTAATGTCATGGGCGCTATTTTGAATACCAAACGTAGCGAAGGAATCTGGGGCTCCCGAGCGCAGCGACGGAGCTCTAAGTTTACTCCTGAACGAAGCGAGGGAGTTAATACTAGAACCCTCAGTGCAACGAGGAACGCCAAGCTCGCGCAATACGAAGACACATTTATTCTCGAGGAGTATACTCTACTTTTCGCACCTACTGCGAGGTAATTAATTTGTTTAGTAGGTTATGAAACTGTTAAGTAACCGGGGAGTACCTAGATATGTGTAGACTTTGTAGTTATTAAACTACACAATCTACACATAACTAGGTACTATATTTTTTTATTTTTTTCAAAAATTGTCAAAAACACAAGAAATAATATCGCAATATGACGCTCAATTAAAACATGTAGTGAGAACTCTTTTGGTCGACCTGTACTTTAATAAAAAAAGTTTTTATCACATCTAGTAAAAAAAAGCTCGTTTATTCTTCGGAAACAGGGACCAAAATAGCTCTTTATTCCCTAGGCACTAAAAGTGATTTAAATTTGGAATGTGGATATGTTAGTAAAAGTTCAAATGACCAAAGAAATTAAATAATTTGTGTATAAATAAAAAACGCGCGAAAAACATTCCGCCTTCGTTCGTGTTTGTTTACTTAAATTCGGAATTTTCAAATAAAAAATGAGTGTGTCTTCCTCAAGTAGTGAGAATGAAATAAATAAACGTAGGTACTATTCTTATTCATAAGTTGCACTTACTTATTTTCTCATAGAGGATGATAAAAAGAAGAGTGTACTCGGAAGCAACACAATTTTAAGCTCGAGTGACGTAATTTGAATCCCTCGCTGCGCTCAGGATAGAGGAAGATAGAGGAAGAAACACTCGGCTATAAAATGGTTGTTCGCTCACTAGGCAAACAATTACTATTTCATACGATTTTTTTTAACTTTAATGACTTGCTTTAGGTTAGGTTTACATGAGATATAATTTGACATTAGCGAGCAGGTGGTGTGAAACACGAATAGTCGAGATCGGTTAAGTTGCCAAGAAGAAAAAAAAAATTTTTTGTACATCACAAATTTTTGGTTTGACCAAACTAAACAGGGCTTGTATCTTGGGGGTCGGAGTGCGATTGACCAGAAATAAATATGTTGGTTTACAAGTCTAGTTTAGTAAAACGTGTATTATGTTGTTTATTTGTTATGTATAAATCATCTTTTGTAATAAGAAAGAAGGGGCTTCAAGTTTTGTGTTCATTGGCAAAGTTCAGTATCGTAAGATTTTATCATAAATTATCCAAATTAACAATGGCAATAGAACTAGTTACGGCTAGCCTTGGTGATATGACAAGCAATTCATTTTTTTTTTTTTTTTTTTTTTTTTTTTTTATTTATTCTCACACATAGGTACATTGTTCTTTTACAAATTCACTCGCCAAACTTTCAAGTTTGATGGCGAGAAGCGCTTGTTACATACCTACAGTAAAAAACCTGCCTTAAAACTATCAACTAAATGATTCACACCAAGGAAAATTAAAGAGTTTTTCCACCGACAACGAGGACTCCACCCCCACCGAGAGACAAACTCACACCCTCCATCACAGCATCATTAACTCATGACTACTATTTGGTTGAATAACTACTAAAGCTTCATCGTAAATTAATAACATCGGGTCTAGTTTAGGATTGGTTCATAGATAATGTAATTCATGAGTGCGCGTCTTGTGGCTCTTATGACATTGTTGTCAGCAACATCTTTACTTACTGTACACAGTCCGTGGTCCGATGCTAGCTGACACGACTCCTCCGATGTCGTAACTTTGTCTCGCCAGATCGTTGATGCCATCCCATAGTTCTAAAAATAAGAATTTAGGTACAGATGTTGACTGTCGAACAGCTATCATATGGGTGATGAACTTTTCCTAAAACTTGATCTTGAAGTGCACGAAGGAGTAATTTAGTAATGCGTAAAAAAGCATTCAATTTTAACCACGATAAGGTCCAAATTCACTATAACGATCACGAGAAAACAGGAGATAACGATCGTCCTGGAAGTAATTTTTGGAGACAGTTGATTCGAAAAGTTCCCTGATTGGCAGCAGACGTTCAGAAAGTAATTCATGAATAACTTCATTCCTTTCAACACAGCTAGAAGATATTGTACGTACTGCAGCTATCCCCAATAAGGTTCGGTGCATGTCCTACAATAGGCCACGCTCCCGGAAAGAATGGTGGCTCGGTAGTCTTCGTGTTCTTCCGGCGCCACGCCCAGTACGCTGCGCACGCGATGCAAAATAGCGCTACAGCGAACATTATTGATCTTCCACTTTGTTACTGAAAAATAAGTTACGCCATTATACAGGTTCAGATCAAATTACCTAGCGAAACTCCGCAGACGTGTTGGTATCGATATCTAAAAAAGAAAAAACAAAAAAAAAAAAAGATTTTCTATTTCAAGTGCAATATTTTCTTCGTTTTATCGTGTTTAGATAAGTATTGATATCCATCACGTATGTGAAGCTTACAGATATACATACAATATATGACCCCATTTTTTTAAAACATTTATTTTTTATTTTTATGTTTTGATATCGATACCCAACACGTCTCCGGAGTTTCGCTAAGTCATTTCATTTGACCCTGTACGTAATAGCCCATAGTCATGTGTATCATCCCCACTTTTTAAACTATTACACAATTTAAAAAAGAAAATTGACGTGAACCAAATCCTAACTCAAGCATAAGCTTAGTTCAACCTAACACAATTATTTGTCTTGTGTCACTATACAAATATTTGTGTGGTGCACCGTGCAACACACGTACACACGATTTAGTTTTTGCTGAGATTACGAAACACGATAGATACGTCCCACGTAAGCTCAAGGCCGAAAGCATGAAACCCCAGGATAATTTTCAATATTATAACTGGTACTGCGATATATTTGACAAAAAACCAGCCAACTGCATGTCAGACCGCGCACAATAAAGGGTTCCGTAGTTGGGATGAATTCATCTCAAGAACAAACCTATCGTTGTAGTTTAAAAACATGTTCCCCCATAAATTCCCAATGCAAATGTAAGTTTGTACGCATAACATTAAGTGATTTACCATGTTATTTTAAGTTATAATCCGTCTAGTAGATTCGGAGGCAAATCGGCTGTGACAGACGGAAAGACAGACACGCGAGTGATCCTATAAGGGTTCCGTTTTTCATCCGGACGTACGGAACCCTAAAAATTAAAAAAGAAACACATTTTCACATGTACTGTTTAATCTAAGGAATCTTGTAAAATTGTAAGATTTTCGCCTGTCACTTGTCACCTGCCAATGCTGCTCAAACAAAATTCAAAATTCAAAAGTCATTTATTCAAACTAGGCTGAGAATCAGCACTTTTTGAACGTCAAAATTACATAAGACAGTCCCCCAAAATGCCCACCCTTCACCACTTCCTAGTGCTTTAGCTGGGAAGAAGAAGTGGCGCAACAAACTCCCCAGCAGCACAGCTGTCTGTTCAGTTGTAACTAGAAGTTATAATTGATAAACTAGGACGCTAGCTAACATATTGCAATACAACTCATTAAAAAAAAACATTGTAATGAGTAGGTTATGTCAACAATAAATTAAAATAAAATAAATTGACTTATAAAGTAAAATTATAAACAATTATATAAACTCATATAACCTATCAGTAAGTAAGCTAATTCTGGAGAAAGAACATTTAAACATTGTCTTGAGTTAATCACAGCGACCAACTATTCTTATCATTTAAGTAGTCGTTGATAGAATAGTATGCCTTTGAACAGAGGTTGGATTTTACTTTAGTTTTGAACGCATTAAAAGGCAAATCTAGCAAAGAAGAAGGTAGCTTGTTATAAAAGGTTATACCAAGCCCAACAAATGTGTTATGAACCTTATGAAGCCGGTGAAAGGGAGTACGTAGTTTGTCCTTATTTCTAGTATTAACATTGTGAATATCACTGTTTTTAGTATATAAGTGTATATTATGCCTAATATATAATATGTTGGCGAAAATGAATTGTGATGCCACTGTGAGGATACCGATATCTTTGAAAAGATCTCTCAGAGAAACTCTGGCACCTAGCTGGTAAATTAAAATTAAATAAACCCAAGGGGTCTCCTCTGCGTGATGTTATTTCGTGATGTAACATAATATCAAATGATTCGGTCTGGAGTTGTTTGGGCTAGCGTTTTGAATATAGCTAAATATCAAGTAACAACTAAACTTGTGTAGAGCCAGCTTATCGTCACACTCTGATACTGAAATCTTATGAGCCTCTCGCCATTCTCCAAGGTCTCGGGACAGTTATCAGGAACTCCATATCTCTAATACATGTTATTCTATTATGTCATTCTGTTTCAATATCGACAAACTATCAATTTTTGTCTTAATATTAAGTTTATGGTATTTATTGGGGTCATCGTCCCAATATCCTTTGAGACTGCAAAGTCAAAAGTCAAAGTCAAATAATTTACTTCATATAGGCCCTTATAAGGCACTTTAGAACGTCAAAATTTACAAAAAAACTGAATTACCTCGTTGTCTCACCGTCTCGTTTTTTTTTGGGTGAGAAATTATCAAATATCTTCTCCCGCTCTGGGCAGAGTGGGAGGGCGTCTCAGACTCTTACTGACTAAAACCCACCCGTGTTCCTTCAGTTGCCTTTACGTTGCCAGGGGCCACATTATCCCTTTCAGACTTTCCCGCAACCCCGGCAGGCATCGGACCTAGCGGACCCCGCCCGTTGTGCTGACATCTCTTTGAGGTGCGCGTGGAACACAACGCGCCGTCCACCCGGGCCTGCTCCTTATCGGACGGCGAGCTACCCATTGCCAACCGTCCGCAAGACCGCGCCTACGGTGGCCGGGAATCGGCCTGCTTTTCCCGACACCCCGGGCCTCTCCTTCGGTAGCATGCTCTCTCGCTCCGTACCATGGCCTGGACCAGGGCCGGACGCGAGAGATCACCGCCACTGATCGGCTCCACGAAAGCGGTGAGGTCCTTGGATTCGATTACCAAGTCGGGTAAAGTGTTATTAGGTATTTCTACTAGGAATTTCTCAGAATTAGCCCGAAGTCTATTGCCTGCTTAATTCATCTTTTTATTTAACTCTGGGTATCTTTGCTTCACTGAAGAACTTCCTTTTGGCACATACTGTAGAATTTCGAGCACGGTCTGTTAACTCACAACCACTGCACGAACAAACACTTGACATTCCCGAAATAATCACAAATTCACTTTTCACTTACCAGTCCTAAATAATCACTAATAAGGTAAGGTTATATCAATAACAAATGAAGAAAAAATATTCTTACAGCATACCATTAACCCAGCGAACTTGATTAGAAATAGACAAATGAATAATCTAGAACTGATTACCAATTGCTTAGCATCACTACTTTTCCAATGTTTGCATCAGTTAACCTCCTGACTTCCGAAACCCTCAAGCTTACCTCCTGATCCTGTATTTCAACACTTCCAATTAGTTTTCAATTAAATTATCCCTAATTCACCGACAAGAACTATTCGACTGCACAAGCATTGCTTAAACCCTGCTTTATATCTGAAGGGCAATCAATAGTGCAGGGTTGTTGAAAGTGTATAAACAAACAACACTAATGCATGAAACACCACGTGGTTCAATTCATGTATCAAGATTCCGCCTCAAATTTTTCCAGATTGTGGTTTAAATTTGCCAAACTGGGCCCCTGTCGGTCCTGATAGTAGCTCTTATCATTACCATACTACTTACCTATTTGGATAGTTCTACTTTCGTTATTGCTTCATTTATACTGCTTTCAACAGGCAATTATATTATTATTTTTGCTCTATAAGTAAATGGGAAATTAATATAAAAAACAACATACAGTCGAATTGAGAATCTCCTCCTTTTTGAAGGTCGGTTCAGTTAATAATGAATCGCGACATCCACATCCTTCGATATTTTCATACCACGGTAGTCAGCCCCTTTCTAGCCATATCATCTTTCTCACAGTCCATCCATCGTTTCTTTTGTCTTCCCCTACTCTTATAGCCGTCGACATTCATACTCAAAACGTGCCTCATGACATTTTCCTCATTCCTCCGCATCACATGCCCATACAATGACAACCGATTACCGCACAACTTTTCGGTGTCTGCACCGGTGACCGAAAAGTTTCACTTTCAGACTTCCTCTTATGCAGTCATTTCTTACGACTAATAGAGACATGGAAGAATGTTGAAGATTCGCCCGTACGAAAGGAATATGGAAGAATGTTGAAGATAGCCCGTACCTCACTTTATTTCGGGTCGGCGCAACATCGCCGACCCGAAATAAAGTGAGGTACGGGCTGGAGAATGACGATAATGATAGGTATTATAGCCGCACGCCGAGTTTCTCATGTATTGTGTCCAATTCGCTTTTATAATTTTATTTTATCGCATCCAATAAAGGCCATTATAGCGATTATTCTTCCTAGAAAATGTTAGAACGAAGAGAATAAGCTGATGATGAACTACCACAGAGTGTAATCACTAATCCAGTTTTCTAGGGGGGAGAGATTTTTTATTTATTTTTATTTTATTGGTTCACTAACAATTGTTCATGCTGGTTTTATGCCAAAGTTAGCATGCAAAACAAGATTCACTTACAGGATAACTCCGCATGCATAATGAAGTTGCGCAAAACAAAAATCTTATCTAAATAGTCCAAATAATGGATTGAATGACCATCAACCGACACAAAATCGCCTGCAGATGATACCTACCTACTACAAAACCACTGTCTATAGACCATTCAAATATTGATTGGATCGCACCGCAACCCGTGTTGCAGACAATCATGACATAACCGTTGTACAAAAAACAGTAGTAGAAAATACGCCTAGAAAACACTAGAACACCTTCTCGTACTTATTACCATTTTCGCCAACCCTATCACAGCCGAACTTGCGACACATATATATTTGCTCCAATATTTTTTCAGTTCCCTGAAGTTAATTATAACAATGTCCACACTTCCGTTTATTTAGTAACTGCGTGTTTATTGCTTGTGTGTTTTGGGGCGTGTAATGTAGCGTGCTATGATAATTTATCACGTCATGGGTTTATTGGCAGACAATATAGTTTCATGCTGTTTTAGTGTGCAGGAAAATTATTTAATAATTATTTTATTAGAAATTACTTGGGTAATACAATAGTCGGCTTGAGTAATACAATAAAACTGCATGTCTTGCCTGCATGCCTTTACTGAGCCAAAATATTCTCATAATCATGTCGGGTCGTAAAATGTGTGTTAATGTCCTTCTATCTATATACGAAACTAGATACTATTTGGAAGGGGCAATATTGGCAATAGCATTGCCATTCAACGTGGCAATGCTGCCAGCCTTTTGGGCACTTTTCCTGTTGACAGCGATGCGGACGAATTTTTTGATGCCCTATAATAACCCCCCCCCCTTTCTATAAACTTGTACATATTATTATTATTTTAAGTCTGTTTTTAAATCATGTAAATACGTTTAGGGGCAATTAGAAAATTCTATTTTCTTGTAAATTTTGACGCTCAAAAGTGACTCTTAATGGTAGTGAATCTTAAATAAACTTTTAAATTTGATTTTGAATTTATTTCCTTTATTGAATTAGGGACTTTATTATCACAATCCGTATGACAGTCTGATCATACCCTAAACACACTACTACGGACTACATTTGGGCCGTGAGCCTGAACAGACTCTTCACATCATCACCATTTGGTTGAGGCCGAATTGTATGGAATGTACCTAAATCAGGTCGGGCTGGGTCTAGGATCTTTAAATCAAGAAACTGTTAGCTCAACCCAGCAGTTTCAAACCAATAACGAAATCTCTAAAACTATACCTACATTACAGCTACCTACGAAATATGTGCTCATTTAGTAATAGCAGGCAGTTACACGAATTGGTAAACAATTGAGCGTTTGTGTATGATTGGTACTCGTCCATATTATTGGGTACAAGCCGTAATATCCTTATGTCTTCATTGGATTTCAGCTGACGTAGGTTAAGCAATGATGGCTGAGTAATTTGCTATTCATAATTTGTTGGGAAAATTCTACTCATTAGGTAGTACCTAATTTCAATATTATTCTGAATTGCGGATCGTTGTTGGTGTACTCGAAATGAGAACTTTGGTTTTAAACCAAATTATCTGTAATGAAACCAGTGACGCCATTGAAGTCACTGAAGGAACAGCCCAAGGCTCAGTACTTGGACCCTTACACTATCTGACATATGTCAACGGCATGGAGCATGTGGTCAATCACTGTTCCGTCTATCAATATGCAGATGACACATGCCTTGTAGCTACCCACAGAGACGTAAAAGTAGCAGCTCAATGGTTACAGGAAGATTTTACTCAAGTTTCCAAATGGGCACACGATGCTGGACTGGTTCTTAACGCAAGTAAGACCAAAATCATCCATGTCCATTCTAGTCATCTAAAGCATATTACTTCTTTTAAGATAATCGCACACAGTCACAGTTGTCTTCACTCCACTCTATCAGGTACATGTCAATGTGAGGCAATTGATCAAGTAACGCACCACACCTACCTTGGATTAATTGTAGACAATCGTTTTAGCTGGACTTTTCACGTGGACTCAGTCTGTGACAAGTTGCGAGGTATACTAGCAAAGTTTTACATTTTGAAACCTAAAGTTCCGTGTAAGATCTTGCTCAACATGTACATTGCTTTAGCGGAATCAATTATAGCATACGGAATCACGAGTTATGGGCGAACATTTAAATCGTATACTGAAAGGATTTCGAAACTGCAAGTTAGACTTTTAAAACTTATAGTACCCAGAAAAATTAAACACCAATATAAAGATAACGTCATTGAACTGTTTAAATATTGTAAAATTTTGCCAATTCAGACGAGACTAAACATGGCCCTCTTAATTGAGCAATTTAATAACAAAAGCATTCAAATACCGATATCACATAAAATAATCACAAGAAGTATCACCAGCAATAAATTAATAGTACCTCAGACTAGAAATTATTATGGCAGGCGTACTGTAAAATTTTTAATACCCACAATTTACAATGAAATACCAAAATCTGTAAAAAACTAAATAAACTCGAAAAACTATAAGCAAAAATTTAAAAAATACTATTACAACAACTACTTATTTAACTTAGTTTCATAAAATATTTTTCAAATTTTAAATACTAATATAAAATAAACAAAAGCGAAGCAACATGTATAGGAATTTCGTTACGTTGACTAGAACCGATCGAGTAGCGAGCAACTCAGATTCAAAACATTACATGTGGGTGACTCACGTACTTACTGATAGATGTTTACGGCTTAATAGTTACGTGCAAATTATTGTTCATGTACCTACATTGTTTGGTTATTTTTATAATATAGGCAAATAGTGTACGTACATGGATAATATACATGAATAATATATAATAAGTAAATACAAGTTATATTTAAGTGATTAAGGAGTGTTCTTTTAGCGAATGTGAGTACCAATACAAACCATTTCTGGTTTAATGGTACAAAACACAAACCTGTATTAAGATTGTATGCAAATAAAAGAAAAAAAAAAAAAAAAATCTAATGGTCCTGGTTCGACTTCCGGTTCGGGAAAGGCGTTATTGGGTTTTTCGATCTAGAATTTTTCTCTGTAGCAGCCCAGAGTTTGGATTTGTACCCGGTTGATGGCAATAGGCTCGCCCTCTATTACCTACATGGAAATTAAAAATAACTGGCGAAATGTGGGTGGTAGATGTACTATAGTTATACCTCTACCTAACTCTCCGGGGAATACAGGCGTGATGTTTCGTTATGTATGCTATCTAATGAATAATATACATAGTTTTTTGCATGTTATAACATTACCAGTTCATTGTTCACTGGTATACAATTTTCTAAACCACAAAGATACTAGTATTCATAAATAACGTAGATGACAACTGATTAGCAACCGAGAGGAAAAGCACAAGGGGGCAAGTTAGTCGTGAACAGTCTGAAACTTGTTGTAACTAGATCCAACCTAGTCGAACAGAGCTTTGATTCATACTTTTAAAGATGCATAATAAAACATTTCAGTGGTGGGCAATTGTATATTATTAACATAATTATTTTGTACGTAGGCTAATTTTTTAAACAAAGTAGAAAAGTTATGGCGCATAAGGATTAAAATAAGAACCTGAAAATCACAACTGAATGACAACGGAGTCTCAAATGACAAATTAGAATCACGGGTGTAAAAAGACAAACCAAACCGACAAGACAAATGAAACCGAGAGCCACTTGTTTTTTTTTTGTACTGGACCGTCATACTTGAGATCCATCAGGTTACGGAGGTCAAAGTTCCAACTCTTTTCTACGTTTTCTTACGAAAACGACTTTTATAAGTTATAACTTAACTTTAAATACTCCCACGACCCCTGTATGTTTGTATGCACCCATAAGCAAAATGTCTTTTGAGCGTTATCCTAAACAGCGAATTTTCACACTAAAAATAAAAGCCGTTTCCCCACAATTATTTTTGCACAAATTTACTTAGTTTTATGTATAGAATGTGTAGAAGACGGCCTCATGAAGGGTCTTATTATACTCTGTATATACAGAACAAGGAATATTATCATACAACTTCAATCCAATAAATAATAAAATACTTAGACATTATTCAAAATAGTGCAACTTGAAATGATTTATTCATATTTATTAAATACTAAATTACTTGCAAATTATTCTTTGGCATAATACGATTCGAGTATTCTTCTTACTCGTTACTTATATCAATAAGTAGGCCTTAGGTAAGTTAAAAACATAGTGTAGGGCGCCTACGTTAATGACTTCACGGCCTTGCGTTAAGGTGGCCTACAAAATACAAATTTTCTTAAGTTTTTTGCAATTTGCAGGTCAGTGTCAGGCTGTTATGTTGATCGCAATATGATTCGCGACCGTAACAAATGTGTATTTAACTCTCCAAATTCAATTTGCCGTAGTGAATGACTATATCATGAAATCATAACATTTGAGGCCAATTCTGAATATGAGAGTTGTACTGACGATTCTAATGATATAATTCTGTAAATACAAATATTGTTACGTTCGCGAAACATATTTTGATCAACATACAACCTGATACAACATTTTTTTGAAAATCGATTGTATGTACACAAAGATATATAAAATTTTAAGAAAATGTCCAATTTTCATAGTTTAAATACCAGGAATAAACACAGCCTTGCTGTACATCGCACACGTCTCCACAGAGTAGGCAACTCGTTTATGGATATACGCTTCTACAACAAACTTCCCATTGATATTCGAAACTTACCCATTAAACGATTTAAAATCTGTGTAAAACCAAACTTTGTAAAAAGGGTACATTTCAGATTATTTAGAAGATAAAAAGCGTGGAATTGAGCTGCTCGCTCTGCTAAGCTTTGTGATAATATACATTTTAATTATTATACAAAATCATTCAAATATACCAGTTTTATATACACATTGAGATTAATACAAAATGACATGATTACTTTGTAAAGTATTATATTATTTTAATTATTGTGAATGTGAGGACTACGTGGTTTTTTTTTTCTCTTCATTAGTTTTTTTCTTTCTCAGTTAGTTTTAATGATGGTCTGGCAGTTTGAGTAGTTTATGCGGCCTACCCAAATGTCCTTTCTTTGGTATTGTTCGTCGAGTTGAGCTCGTTAAGTTCTGAGTTGAGCTCCACGATTACTGACAAATGCTTGCACTGATTGGACAGGTCCACTCAAATCTGTGTGGTTCTTTTCTCAAAAGACCATTTCAGACACTAATCTACATGGTCCTCATATGGCCTGACCAAGATTATGTCTGGACTTTAAAAGAGACTGTGACCTCTGAGTTTGTTTCGGTCTTTCTTCTCACAGTAGTCAGATAGGAAACGCCCAACTCATCTAGCAAATTTTTAACATGACGTGTAAAAGTGATTGATCCTATTTACAGAATAAAATAATTTCATTTCATTTAATTTCATACTAACCTGCAAATTGCAAAAATGTAAGAAAATTCGAATTTTCTTACACATTTTTGCGCTTGGCCTTAAACAAAGTTAATTGTGTTGCCCACTTCCCACTTTGACAATTACTGCATCTAGAAACTGGCAACGATCATAAAGTGGCCCTATGGTAAACTGGCGACGATCATAAAGTGGCCCTATGGTAAACTGGCGACGATCATAAAGTGGCCCTATGGTAAACTGGCGACGATCATAAAGTGGCCCTATGGTAAACTGGCGACGATCATAAAGTGGCCCTATGGTAAACTGGCGACGATCATAAAGTGGCCCTATGGTAAACTGGCGACGATCATAAAGTGGCCCTATGGTAAACTGACGACGATCATAAAGTGGGCCTATGGTAAACTAGCGTTTCCGCTATCAGTGTCAACGTTTCGTTTTTTTAATAGTTTAGATTCATACTTGTGGCTTCTGGAAGCTTATGACTCGTCCCTTGCCACATGGTGTCACCCTTTATTGGCCCCCTCCCTCCGTCGTAATTTAAGGATGGCCCGCATGTATAGCCGCGATTCTCAAAATATACAGGGTTATTGGTAATATGTCGGCAATCCATTAAGGGGATGCAGGAGAGGTCATTTACAACCAAATTACCCTTTTGACTTAACCCTGTATAATTGCTAAGCAACAATTTGTGTTCAGTGTTGACACCCCATAAGGTACTTACTTATGCTTAAGTTGGGTGACTGTTTCTCAGAGCTGTTTTCGGTAGAAAAAAGTATTAGTTAATCAGTTTCATTGTCCAAATTAAATAGCAACCGGCACAGGAACACTACTAGGGCTCTGATAATAATTAGGCGTCTCATTCAACGTGGTAGCGCCGATGACATCGCCACCAGCGACCAGCAGCAGCCTTCTCTTGCGGTGGTTACGTAGCAGTGACGTCACACTCGCGAAGCTCTGCTCCCCGCGTCGAGGGAAGCCGAGCGCGAGCCTTCCGTCCGGCCGACGGCGTACGCCCACGTTGTGGACTGCGTTTGCGCACGCTACGCTTAGAGTGTAGGCGTGATCAAGCTGAAATGAAAAAAATTGATTTATATAGCACTGGTCTTGAACTATGACTGCACTGAACGGTTTAGCATCTTACAGGTGGAACAACCAAAGGTGAATTTCAAAAAAGTAACGAACGCGATCAGCACTTCTAAAGCACGTTCAAGAGCTGTCAGTGTCAATATTCCACAACAATGATGATCCTAATAGCTCTTGGACACGTTTAGATGTGCTGATCGCGTTCAGTTTCATTAGTGAAATTCGCCCTTAGAGCTTGGAACAATTCCAAGAAACAAATTTCGGATTTAAAGATTCAAAAGATGAAGTTGAAAATAAAATAACTGTTGTTTGTTTGTTTGTCTGTTTTGTGTTAGTGTTTCATTTTCTAAGTAAAACGATAACTAATACTGAGGACTGTTGGAAAAATATTTCAGGTCACACATAGGCACATGTAGCCAGATACTAGTAGGTAGATTGCAACAGTCCTCATAAAGAAGCGGCTATGAAAAAATAATGTGTCACCCACTTGGCTAGACGGCCTCAATATGAACGTTCCATCCGGCTGTCCCCTCAGCAGATTCTGCGCCTCCCCTCTATCTACGTTCATGTAATACGGCTCGTTTTCCACCGGGACAGGTAGCGGCCGGTCCGCCATGTTGGTACAGCCGGACTTGCGGCCCTCCGGCCACTTGCGGGCGGCTTCATCGCTCGGTGTGCCGGCTGCCTTATGTGAGTCCGCTTCCGAATCTTCGGATGGATGATCGTCATTTGTTTCTGGAATGTTTGAAGAAATTTTGAATGCGGAGAATCGTGAGTGCTCGTTAGATTTGGATTTGGAAAATAAAGGTATTTCAATACTGAGTTCATTTTTCACGTTATAAATTACTAATCTATTAAGTAGGTACCATTGACTTGAAAAAAAGAAGTACGTCATTGGGAATAGGATCAAGCTAATTAGCTGCTAAGTATCCACCAGTTAACATTGCCTATAATAACTGTATACTAGAAAAAGTTACAAATGCAAAAAGTCGCCAAAGTCAGTTACAGAACTTAGCGATGGAAAGTTCAAAACCCACATCAACCGTGTCCTTATCAAAAAAGCATATTAGGTATAAGTTAAAGACTACGTTGAAGACAAGAAACGTTGGCAATAATTCCTTCTGCACATGGTGGCTTCCCTGGTACCGCATTAATGGCATAACTATGTAAATGTCTATTAACTGCTCCCAAATTAAGATGATTATTTTATTTTACCTTTTTTTTTCTTTTAGACTTCCTTGACATAATCTTTTCATTATTTGATATTATATCTACCTATATACCTACAGTATTCTATATTTTTTATTAAATTAGATTTGTTACAGCTGTAGTGGCAATCATGTCCTTTGGTTTAAATAGGTCTTGACCATTTTCTATCTTGCTAAGTACCTGGTACTTGTTGATAGGCCTACACTGTCCTCTCATACCTATTATTTCTGTATTTTGAAAACATTGTAGAAACCATTTACTTTTAAAAGAGTAACCGTGGAGTTTCTTGCCGGCTCTTCTCCAATTGGAACCGTGCACCTAGCTTCTGACGTTTCATAAATGCCCTTGTACGTTTATGTGAAATAAAATATTTTGAATTTTGAATTTAGAAAATTTTTAAGTAAGTATAACCATAGATAATTATCTAATCTGAAAACCTCACTTAGAGGAAATCGGTAAGCATCTGAGTAAATCTGCATATTTATTATCCCAATCATCCAAGAAAGTAAATACTGACACACTACTAACAGCCTATCATGGATTGGTCACTTCTATTTTAAGATATGGGGTTGTTTCTGGGGACATTCAACTAATAGAGAACTTATATTCAGGATGCAAAAAAGATGTATACGATCAATATGGGGCTTAAGAACAACAGATAGTTGCGTTCATTACTTAAAAAAAATAAAAATACTAACTTTTTCATCTTTGTACGTATTAGAAACTGCATTATTTGTTAAAGCGAATCAACAATTATTTCAAAAAATTTCAGCAGTTAAGAGAACCCCAATCCGTGCTCAATATGAGAATTTGTTAAGTCAACACAAGTGTAAAACTGCTTTATTGAAAAAGAGTTTCTTTGGTATTGCTCCAAATATTTATAATAAAATACCAGATATTATTAAATGTATGCCTCTAAACTTAAATCAGTTTAGAGGCATACCTCTAAACTGATTAAAAAAAACCCTTCAGGGGTTATTACTAGAGAAGTGCTAATACAGCGTAGATGATTTTTAAACGATATAAGTTTTTACAAAAAGGTACTCATTTATTTTATTGGACAAAAACATATTTTACAAATCAATTAATAAAAATAGCAAAATTATACACAAACTTAACTAAAACTATTGAAAAAGATATAATATAATGCTTGTATAGAATTTCGATAGTGCGTATTAATTTGTTTTTTTCTGTATGTCTTACTCAAAATGAATTTAAATATTTACATTGTGATTTTGAATTGAATTTTAATTTAATTTAAATTTCGAAATTGTATTTTTTTTGTATTGTTTGTCTAGTGCATTAATTTAATAATTTGGTACGCCATAAATGGCAAATAGCGACCACATATTAATTATAAGACCTTCATACTGTACTCATGTATTACAAAAGCCATTTAAATCAAATCAAATCAAATCATATGCCATAGGCAATTTATAGTTTATTTATTAATAACCAACTTACATTTTCAGTTTGCACCACACATACAAGTTAAAATATATGTATATAATATAATATATTTATTTATGATTGATAAATATATAGTATATCAACAATCATTACCATAATTAGCCTCAAAGAGCATACCTACACATGGAACCATAAATTCTCGAGGATGCCCCACCGCACGCACGTCTCAATGACCGTCACGGGATAAATGAAGAAATAAATAGTTCACACGCTTGGTGAATTAGACCATTCCAGTTGAATATAAACAAAATAATTTCAAGGTTATTGATTCGTAATGTTGTACTGTACCTGCAACCACATCAGTAAAACAGTGCACTATGTGGTAGAACATATCCACGACAGTCGTCCCGAGCCTAGCCCCCAGGTTGTACATTAATGGCACACTCACTTTTAACCACCAACACATTTTCACAACACTAGCAGTTTTAACATGCGCGGCTTTCACGCCGGTAACGTCGATTTCATTTTTATCATCTAACAAGCTTTTTGTATAAATTATCTCTTTGATTATTGTCTGTGTCAATAATTTGGTTAATAGATGTTTGATTTTTGTTTGAATATATACAAATTTCTACATTGTCTTGTGTTTATAAGTAGTCTGTTACCTATAACAGGTTCAATTCAGATCGAATGATCTACGGTAATTTAAGGTAAAAAGGAAAGAAGTGGATCATAAGATAGACCAAAAAAAGACTATTATGTGAAAGTTGATATCGTGGAAGTAAGTAAATACTAAGGCCGAAATCTATGAACGTTACTTAAAATGTGCTTAACATATACATGTTTCAGTCTCTATCCTGCACTTGTAGTTTAACAGTTCTGCGACAGTGACAAGAATAACGCTTATCCAAAGTAGGTACATGCCAAATAATGTTTATAGATCTCGTCCTAAGATGATGGGTGATAGAGATGGTGACGTCAAACAATGGAGGCACAAAAGAAGAAAAAAATTCTTTAAGCAGCCATGAAGGATATAAGGATATATAAGTTGCAAACCTAGACATCCTAATTAATAAAATGTGAAAGTGAATTTATTTGTTTGTTTGGTATGCTTTCACGCTAAAACGGCTGAACGAATTTGGATGAAGTTTGGCACATGGGTATACCATGACCTGGATTGGGACATAAGATACTTTTTATTCCGATATCCCCACGGGATCGAGACGTATGCGGGTGAAACCGCGGGGCGCAGCTAGTAATTTCTTAAAGGGTGTATGACCTAACGTGTGACATTAAATTAAAAACAATTGTAATGATACTAATACGTGAATCAGACGTGAGTCACTGTCTCCAACGTTTAAGAGCCACTTGTCACTATTTCATTAGGAGTATCAAGTTATCTGAATACACAGATCTATGGCGAGTCGTAAAAGATAATATAATTGGAAGGAACTGCAATAAACACTGTCATAGCTCTGACCATAAGGAAGGAAGAATAAATTATGAGTCTATTATTCTAATGATATGACTCTTGAAAATTATGAAGATGGGTAGTATTATCGGCTCACAGTGTTTTGGCAAAGCCAATGCACAGCAGAATAGGTTTATTGATATTAAATTTGTCGTAAATTTTCCAATAGGCTCGCTATGTTTGACCCAGGAATCAAACCTACTGGTGTAGCCCTGCTACCAACTTTGTTGACTCTATAATCTTTTCTCCTCTCTGCTCCGGAATAGTTCTATTCTACAAAGTTAATTAAGTTTGTAGAATAGATCTAGTTCTTTATTCAGTATCACTTTTAACTCGGACACATTTCACACAATTCCATAACAGCACTATTATTATTTAACTGCACTTTAATTAACTTTAGTTTTAACTGTAATCAACTGAAAGTAATCCAACCCAACACGTATGGGGGTCGGGTGTCACTCGCACAGTACTAATAAGGAGTAAACAAGTAATTGTTCCACGCCACCATTGCTTTTTTATTGTTTTTTATAACGACTAGCTTACATCCGCGGTGGTGCTTGGGTAAGGAATATCTGTATTTTAATATCGTGGGATATAATATATTTCCTGGCTGTTTCTGTCAGCCTGGTATTGTGGTGGAATTTTGAGGTGGTCGGTCGGTTATCATTTGTCATAAACCCTAAATAAAAGTGGTCAAAAGATCGTTATAGTTTTGAAGCAATCGAATATTATAACTTTCAACAAACAGACACCTTTTTGTTCATACACTATGCAAGTGACCCTATGTGTACAATGCATAAGAGCGTTTTCGATTCTTCATCATTCTTATCGATCTAAATTTTATTAATTAAAGCATATCTTTTAACTATTGCAATGCATCACTGTTTCACGAAAAAAAATATATTTATTCCAACACTTCGTACCAACCGATCTCGACACAAAATGGTTAAAATAATAACAACAAAGTTCAGTTTGACGTATATGCTGAGGTATTTCTAATTGACTACTTATGTAAGTAGATCTACGTATTCTAATTCAAACCAAACGTACTGGATATCTGTAAATCGTTCATCATTCTCTTTTATCGATATTTTGCCACTGCGGCCCATCCTTATACACATGCCACCCACACGACACATGTTGTTCAGGAATTAAAAGAACAAAAAACTGATGAGAAAGTACAAGCTAACAGTATTGTCATTAATATTAATCGTCTACCTACTAAGAGACATACTGTTACAAATATAGGGGGTTCTGTGCACATTGTACATGAGATACACTTGAATAAGGAGAAACAATGTCACCCACGCACGGTGCAAGGCACTTTTGCAATTTCATTTTAAATTAGGCCCTTAAATGGCCTAATTTTGGTCGCGCATGTAGTAAATAAGCAGCTGCATCGCTTTACAAGGTCAATTAATTAATAAAATGGCTGGATGAAATTATCGCTGCGTACTTTGCTCAATAAGTGCTATGCGGTAGTATATGAATGTATGCAGTGGATTTCGTCTTATATGCTTGTTCATAAACAGTCCATAAGCATGAATGTTTTCGAAATGCGTTTATTCTGTTGCCCTCGTAACGATCAACAAACAAACAAAAATGTTAAAACTTACCTCTTCGAATTCCAAATCGATTCTCGAAGATGCTCAAGATGTACCCGAGAAGTGACTCTTCCTTCTCTCTCCTGTAGTGGACGTCACAATAGTCCTTGGTCAGCTGCACTGGCTCTAGGTACTCCTCCACTGGTAATTTCGTCTGCTGTGGAGAAAATAATTGTTAAGTATCAATCAATCTGCCTAGCCTTTCCCAACTATGTTGGGGTCGGCTTCCATTCTAAGCGGATGCAGCTGAATCCAGTGTTTTACTTAGACCGACTGCCTATCTGACCTCCACAACCCAGTTACTGGGTTACACGATACCCCACGGTAAGACTGGTTGTCAGATTTTTGGGCTTCTGACGACCCGTTACGACCAGGGACCAACGGCGTAACGTGCTTTCCGAAGCACAGAGGGGTCTCGGTATTTTAATATTGTCGCCCATCCACGGACTGACCGCAGCAAGCGTAACTTAACCTGATCGATCGACCTGTGCGGCTGTTATAACTTAGCCATGAGCGTTTGTATCATGATCATAATAATACTTTAAAAGTAAGTAAATAATTGTAAAAAAAGCGAAGAATAAAACCAATACGGTATCTTAGTGGTTTGAAAATGTAAATGATATATTTTTTTGTATGAATATCATTTGCATAATAGCTTGCTTATCACAAGTACTTAGAGATTTCAATGGCGTTAATAATGCAAGCCATGGAGTGCTGAGCATACAAGGATGCTGTACCATGCACTCTTACTCACTACTATTAAAAAATTATCAGTTTGAACTTACTTGAACTTTCACGTCGCTGCCATCAACAGATTGCCTATTAACATGTACGGAGTCATACATATTAGCGACACTCTCGCTGTTCTCATAAATATTTGACGATTTCTCACTCTCCACAGTCTCCATCTTCCTTTCTTCTAACATCTCATGTTTCTTGAAGAATGGCACTTTGAAGGATTGAAATAATTCTTGAATCTTTACTATACAAGGTTTGACATTTGGTACTCTTGATTCCACAGGCTTTTCTATTTCTTTTTCTACCTCATTATAACATAAGTCTTCGTAAAAATGGTCTTCAGGACATTTTTCACTTAACTCTTCAGGAGTTGATAGTGTTTTATATTTTGGTTTAGATTCAGGTTTTTTATAGGTCCTTGCTATGTAGTATCTGCTGTTTCTTTTCATGGCGTAATATCCTCTGTCGTTTGAACTTTCTTGTCTTGAGAATCTCGCCCTTAAGTCGAAGAATGGGTATTCGTATGAGCTTAGTCTGAATAGTTTCTTTTTTTTTGGAGAACCAGCATCCATAGGCAAGTATGATGGTGTTCTTTCAGCCTTTTGTTGGTTTCTGTATAGGAAACTCTTTGCTGGTACTATCCTTCTGATCAATTCTTCCACTGTGCTCATTGAGTGTGTAGTCGTATGTACATTTTCTTCCTTTCTCCTGTGAGTTACTGTTTGATACTGGCACTCAATATCAGCTATATCATTTTGGTTGGAAATCGTACTTTTTGTTTGAATGTCGACTGTTGATGTTTTTTCTTTGGAGTAATTTTTTTCCATTGTTGCGTTATTGTCTTTGTTTTCTAAATATTTGTTGGGATTCAGTTTCATATCTTCGATGAATATCATGAATTTCTTTGCATTCGCTTTCGGTCGCCATAACTTTACGATTCCTTCGCTGACGTCCTAAAAATAGGTGTACATAATAATATTTTTATAAGACAAAAACTATCAGTATGCGTCTTACAGAAGTTGAATATACGAGTAAGGTTATCATTTTTACGATTAAAATTATCATTGAGATCAATGGATCCCAATGGTAAGTATACAGCATGTGTTAAGAAAGGTGTGGTCAAATCTAAGGGTGTGGTACAGACCATCACATTAAACAACTTTCTCCATGAAACTCGCGAACTCAAAAAACATAATCGCGAAAAAATAATCAGCTGTCTCATACATTTGGGTCGAGTAGGTATTGAAGTTTTGTATCGGACAACTGATTATTTCTGATACACGCTATATAAATACACCAAAGAGTATGATTTTACCGGTGATCATAGGTTAACAGTTATGTAATTACAGAATATAGGAGCCGAGCATAGTAAACGTAGTCTACAAGGTGATGATCTTCATTTGTTATGCTAATAAAATTATTCAGATTAAGTCTCGTCTTTATTAATTTAATTAGCCTACCTAAATTGAAAAGGTTAATTATTGTCCATTTCATTGTTTATCACATGTGTCATGGCCGGTCATCCACACGCTTATAATCGTGTTTTTATATCGTTCACATAAGCGTTGTTTATAACGATAATAACATTTCCCATTATCTGAATGGAACCAAAACTGCTCCATTATGAATCTAACAACACACAGGACAACACACAACGGAAATAAAAGATACTTATATAACATAAAACATACCTACATAACATAAAACATACCAACATAAACATAACTGTATTCCAGAACATACCTACATATTTTATTGATAGTGATACAGTGATTGGGATATCAGGATGCACAGGATTCCAAAAACATTAAAAATGTTATATTCAAAACAAATTGTCAATAAATTAATGGATGATGACCAATTTTGGGAAGAATGGGACAATGGATTGTGCTGTCACAGACCATCGTCTGTATCAGTACAGTCCATTCCCTTTCTTCCAGAACTGATATTTACGGATATTTATCTATGAAGCTACCATTTACTGAGTACGTCTTTCATTGACTTGAATGTGCCCTGGCGGCTGAGAGTATGTCATGCTCACTCAAATGTCTCGCTGGTGGTGGCGTGTGTGTTGGATCGTTAAGTTCCCTTCAAAATGGTTGAGCCAAACGGTGCTGATCCATGCGTCATGTTCGTGAACGGGCGCCGTCAGTGGGGACTGGTCATCTCTTATCTGCCACGGCTTATTTTAATTTTTGAATTGTTTTTATCTTTTTATAACGGACGCTTTTTACGTGCACGTCTTTCTACATTGGTCTCACATGTATAATTTCAACATGAATGATGTAACCAATATTTTGTAACAACATCATGATTTAAAAGAGTGTCCGTGGAGTTTCTTGCCCGTTCTTCTCCATAGGAACCTACGCTTTGGAATGGGCAACTAGCTTCATATTTCTGACTGACTGACCCCTTGACAATTCAAAAGTGCCTGTAAATGGTTTAATTGAAATAAATGCTTTGAGTTTGAGTTTGAGTTTATCTGGCCACGAGTTACCAGGGACGACGGCTTCAAACAACCCGATTCCTACCGGCTTTCCTTCGGAAATTCGGAACACAACCACTCTATCGTCATTGAATAATCACACTATAAGTATTTGATACACCATAAAATTAAAACATTACAAAACGCTTACAATTTTTTTTGTCTTTATATCCTAACAACAAAACATTTTGCTCTAAAATACTCGTAGGCGCGTCCGGCTTATCGTGAATTCAATTTTTATAGAAAATAAAGTCCGTCTTGACGTCCCTTCAGTCACGAGACACCGCGGTTTCTTAGCAGCCGGGTAAGCCAAAAAAGGATGGTGCTAGCGGCCTTGTATAGCTCCGTCTCGCACTCACACTGGAATAATGGTGGCATTAATACGTCATATTACGGCCCCTGTACCGAGTTATGATCGGCGTGTGATGACGCGAGTGAACGAAAAGGAGCTAAGGCGATTAACACACGGCACCGCGCACCGCCGCGGCAGGCGGTGAAGCGGATCTCATGTCGCATTGACCTCTATTAAATCCGTTGATGCCTAACACACGTACACCGCCTGACCGCGCGTTCGAGCGGCGCTCTCACCGCCACGGCATCACACACGGGGCGCCGCACTACCGCGCGGATCGTCATGAGTGCAGGATGTGTTAAAATAACATGAATGTTCTATTTAGAGTTCTGCTTCGTAAAAATGGATGAACCCAATATCTTCTTTTTATTTTCTTTTTACGCCATAAAAGCCAGATTATTGCCACCACTTCGGCGTCCATTCTTGCCAGTGTCTGTGATCAAACTGGTCAAATCCGCGTTAAATCCATCCGCGCTGACAGGCGTGTAAACCGCCTTACCGCGCGGCGCGCCGCTACGAAATCCGCTTTACCGCCACTGCCCTCCGAGGCGGTGCGCGGTGCCGTGTGATAATCGCCTAATTGCTGATATTCGGTTGTTTTCGTTGAATTTCGTAATGCGTTTGGCTCGGAGTTCGGACATCATAACATTCATCATTCGATTGACAATGTGTGTTTGTTTTTTGACGTAATCGCATTAGAACCATAATTATCATTTGTACAATTAAGTAGTTAATTTGCGTTTTGTTCGGTCAGTATAAATTGAATTCATGCGTTTATTATTGTAGGTATAGAACAATGATTACTATAGTGTGTATGTGTTTTGAGTTTAGTGATAGAAAAGTACGTTGTAATTAGGTAGGTATTTGGGGTAAGTAGATAGTTTAATAAGTTTAAATTATTTATTTAGAGTAGATTTGAAAAGTAATTAGTACGATCAGTAGGATTAGGATGGCGGCATTAATAGTTTTAGATTGTTGCTTGAAGGTTAAGTTATGAAAATAAGAAACACATAATTATGTTAGGCCGTGCTCCTCCAGATATTACTATAAATAACAAATGACGCGATGTTTTTTTCAAATATTTTAATATTTCCCTTTACGATAAATATCAATGGCTGACTGGCAGTTGTAAATTAAATAAAATGTATTGTTTCCCGTGTTTACTTTTCTCAGATTCTAGTAGTTTCTGGAATAAAGTTTCTACATCTTAATCTGACGAATTCATCAAAAAACATGTGCAGACTGAAAAACATATTCGTAGCCGTTTTAGTGTGTGAGTTCAGAATTGGTAGGAATAAAATTATTTTCACTAATTTGCATGAAGCTCATAATAGAAAAGTAGATTGAAATACATAGAAATTTAATTTAACGGTTTATTGACACCGTTATTTTGTTAGGTAGGTAAACAAAAAGTAGCCTTTCGCGGCTACGATGAAAAAAAAATAAAAAAATGGTAATTTAATCATTTTTATGACGTCATTTTAACGTCATAACAATTATTAAATAACCTTTTTTTTGTGATCCGGCTTTCGTCTCTCGTTTACCACGCCTCGTCACTGCGAGTTACTCAGAAAAATATCACCCTCTTTCATAGTCGAGAATAAGATAGATTGATAACAGTGGGATATAGTTCAATACCATTCAGAGAAGCAGAATTGCATCATTCATGTCCAGGGTTGGTACGTGTAGAAGCAGTATAGTTAAGACGCTGACAACAGGCAAACGGTAAAAGTAGGCTTGACTTAAACAAAAAAATTGCCAAATCCGTATAGTTTGTGGTAGCGGAAAAAATATATGTGAATCTCGAACATATTTCTCAGAACTTGATTGTTACCAAAACACGTTTTGAAAAAAAAAACTCGATACAATTTAACGTTAAACTAACCCTTTCCCTTGAGTTTTAATCCAAAATATCTGTATTAAATACCAACATACGTTGGTATTATAATTAATAACAAGAACGTCTTATTTTAATGCAGAACTTGGTTGTTTTTTATTACCGATTACTCAACTCATTTTTGAATAAATCGATAATTGCTTCATATTTTGCAATAAATTACAGGCATTGTGTCATCGCGCTTCTCTTTCTTTTCTGTGCAGTCCGACAGTGACCGCGGTTTAGCTGTTGTCAGCGTCTTAAGAACCTTGCTGATAGGATGTATGCTATAAACTTTTAAGCGGTGGTTACAAATAGCCGCATAAATGTTTATATTTTAAGTTTAATGTACAATATTATATGTATGCCATTTTATTGTATTTATTTATTGTGTTTTTTTATGAATCATGTGGTCTGCAATAAAGATATTTATGTATTTATTTATTTATAGTGTAGTAGTAGAAGTGTAATACTAAAATTATAATTTTATTAATATTCATACTTACAAATAGCTTCCTACCATCCAGGCCCCTCTCCCTGGTGAACTCCACAAATTCATCCAAATCCCATCGTTCTAGAAGTGTCACTACTCCTTCCTCGTCGAGCTCTTCTAGTCTCTTATACTTCTTCTCATGTCTGTCCATTATCTGCCGATGAGAATAGCACAATCACGTAGAGATATTCCTTTAACTTTAACAATGATTACTATAACATTTATACCAGTAGTATTACTGGTATAAATGTAATAGTAATGAGTATTTAAGTAGCATAGTCGACAACTGTTCTTGTTGCCGGTACATTTATAAAATAACAATATTATATAAGTATTTTTAATACTATGAGGCCACTTTAAAAAAGGTATCATGCAAATGAATGAGACCCACTATCTATTTCATTCATGTTTCTGCTATGAACGTTGTATTTTATAAAATGAAATAAATACTTATTGTATAAATAAGTAATAAGTCGAATAACAAGTCTTACCAAAGGTGTATCTTATTTCCTAGTAAATCGGTTGTGGAGGCTAGATAGCCGGTCTCTCCAGGTAAAATATTAGTATTTAGCTGCATCCGTTTAGACTGGAAGCCGAACCCAGCATAGTCGGGAACAGGCTAGGCAGATTCTGGAAATAAATTATTTGACACCTTGTTTTAGACTTTTCATACAACTGTCAAAAAATGACAGTTGTGATTTGAATATATTATACGGATAGTTTAGGTAGGTAGTCAGTTTGCTTGACAATTCATATTCCTAACTTTACATAAAAGGTACTTACAAAAAAAACACTTCAGCAATCACAACATAATATCCAAAAAAGTGTCAATAAACTTCACTTCACTATTTCCTTCTCGCTCCCACAGTTATTCAAATAAATGTATCTCTATCGTAATTAAACTGGACGCAACCGAGCCCTCTGCTGAGCCTCATGCGACAGAGTCGTGCGGGAGACAATGGATTGGACACAATTAGCTTGATTGGTCATCAGCTATGGTAGTGTGGTGTGATGTGTCGCGGGAAGATGGGGTTCGATTCTGTGTAGGCATTTATAATTCGTAAAACCTGTATGAATTCCTTTGTTGTAGTAGACCGCACCCTGATAATTGCTTAACACATTTCGAATCATAATCGAGAGTTTTGAAGGATATTTATAATCCATTGCTTCATAGGTTTGAAAAATTCGTCAGCCCAACAACGTAAACTACTCAATGAACGTAAGTGAACTGTCAAAATGAAACCCATTGCGATCAATTGTCATTTACTCCGCTGCTACGAGATGTGAATATTGACTAAACATTCTAGATTTTCAACCGTTATTAGTTCCTCTACTGACACTAGAAACAATTAGGAAATATTAGATATAAGAATACACGCATTAAAAAAATCGGTAATAAAGCCGTTGTTTAAAAAACAAGACAGGGAACTAATGGAATGTTACAGGCCGATTGCATTAATACCGATATTCTCAAAAGTAATTGAATACTATATTTATAATCAACTTAGTTTTTATTTAGAAGTGAACAATATACTCTGTAGCGAACAAAAAGGATTTAGGAAAAAGAAAACAATAAATATGGCAGTTTATGACTTTTTGCACTCGATTATGTCAAATATGGATAAAAGTACTCCAGTCTGTGCTATATTTTGTGACATGACTCAGGCGTTTGATTATGTGCAACATGATATTTTATTAAAAAAAACTTGATGCGTACGGTGTTAGAGGGAATGTACTTGAACTCATAAAATCATATTTGCACGACAGAAAACAAATTACCGAAATAAGTAGACTGAACACTAAAACCAAACATGAAGAAAACATTCTATCGGAGGAACGAACCGTTACCTACGGAGTTCCGCAAGGAAGTGTTCTAGGACCTCCACTTTTTACACTTTACATAAATGACTTTCCAAATTCAATTGACCATCCTGTAACACTTTTCGCGGATGACAGTACTATATCTATACCCTGTAATAATAAAGACCTTTATAAATATGACATTAATAATACATTGATCAATACTATACAATGGTTAGACAATAATAATTTAAAAATCAATTTAAGTAAGACAGTAATTATGCATTTTAGCCAGCGTTTATTGACATTTTCCAATCTTGACATAACATATAATAATAAAACAATTGACACGGTTAATACAACTAAGTTTTTGGGACTAATTATTGACCGACATTTAAATTGGAAGGATCACATAGATTCTCTGAGTAAGAGAATTAGTAGTAGTGCCTATGCATTGTACTTGCTGTCACGAAGTGTCAATAGGGGGGCGTTATTAACAGCTTACTACGGTCTGGCTGAATCCGTTCTCAGATATGGTGTTATCTTTTGGGGTAACTCGACTAATAGAGAAGTAGCATTTAAAGCACAGAAGAGATGCCTTAGAGCAATGTTTCATTTGAAAACCACGGACAGCTGCAAACCCTATTTTATAATGCACAAAATTTTAACATTGCCATCCATATATATTCTTGAAACCGTTATGTTTGTCAGGAACAATCCTAAATTATTTTCGCGCAGAGCAGATCAATTTCCCAGGAACAGGCGGGACCAAACCGAACTATGTGTACCTCCCTGTAGGACTGCACTTATGCGTAAAAGTGTTTTTCATATGGCTCCAATTGTTTACAATAAGTTGCCTAAAAGTTGGAAGGAGCTTAATAATGTACACTTAAAAACAAAACTGAAGACATATTTAGTAAATAAAGCATACTATAACATTAACGAGTTTCTAGAGGAAAGATTTGTATTGACATAATAGCTTATTTGATTTGATTATTCTTTTTCTGTGTTGTTAATTTACAATGGAATAGTTTAATTATTTTGGATCTTTTATTATTTTTTATTGTTGACCTGATTATTGTTTAACAGTCAATAACTTATTTTTTGTTTTTAATGTTCTGTTTGATTTTTATTATTTTAAATTTATTACAATATTGTTATTAGGTTCTCTTTAATTACTTAATTTATTGTTATTTTATTATTTCAAAAGAATGTTTAAATTAATAATATTTCTTCACATTTGCACGTCACATCATGTGGCAAACATGGCCTGTACCTAAATATTGTTACCACCCTGCATGCATGTATTTTCTTGTATGTATGACACATGTTTAAGCAAATAAATATTATCTTATATTATCTTATCTTAAGAAAAGCAATGCTTCTAAATATAAAACTAAATATCCAGTGTTACGATATTTTTTATTGCATTCCATAATTAATATTTTAGTGCACTTTAATGCGATATTAAATTTATTTATTTATAGTTAATTAAAACGGTACAACACCAATTTGGCACAGTTGGCGCAGTGGTTAAGCGATTGACTGCTGCACTGCGTGTCGCGGGTTCGATTCCCGCACGGAACAAATATTTGTATGACCTGCAAGTAGTTGTTCCGGGTCTGGCTGTTTGTGTATGTGAGTATAAATGTTTGTAAACGCACCCACGATACAGGAGAAATTCCTAGTGTGGGGCAACGTTTTTAAAAAAAAAAAAAAAAAAAATTGCATTAATTAACACAGAAACAATTCATAATAATAACCTACATTAATATTGACAAATTAATCCAAACAGGCAAAAAACAGGTCAATATTTGACAGTAATTATTTGCCACGTTACTAACTTTTTGACAGATAAATTAATTATGTGACATGGTGTATCTATCACATAATTAATTTATCTGTTGTTGCTTCATTTTTAATTCTTAATTCTTTTTACCTATTGTGGTATAGTAATTTTATTCTAGGTGCATCGTCATCACATATAATTATATAACTAATGTACTTATACAAAATATTGTAAAACATTTTAGAAGAGTAACGGTGGAGTTTCTTGCCCATTCTTCTCCATGCGAAAACTACCTTTTGGAAGGGGCGACTAGAATCAATTCAATTTTTTTGTAAATTTTGACGTTCAAAGTGCCTTTAAGGGCCTATTTGAAATAAATAATTTGACTTTGACTTTAACAACCTGCATGCTCTGTATATTTTCTAATTTTTCCACAAATAAAGAATCTTGTATGCAAGCATATATCAATATTTTATTTCGATTTGAACATGATAAAGAAATCGTAATGTCGACTATTGTTATCGTTCTGGCTGATTGTAAACCTGTGATTGGTGCTTGTTTCGACATTTTATGTAGATCATATTCCACCGCTACGCAAGTACCTCCCCTTCCTTCTACCAAATCTTTAAAACGTGGTTTATATCTGTTCATATCATTAATAAGGTAAATTAAAGCACAAATATTATGTATTTATAAAATCATTTTATTAATATCTTTATATAATTTTCAAATAACTTTAATTATTATAAATGAATAAATTGTAATAATGTATGTTGCGATATTATCAACTAGGTATGCAATATATATGTTAATTTTAATCCGGCCAAGAGATTCACTCGTTCTCATGGCGGTCCATGGTATAGGAAGTAGCCTCCGCCAACACCACATCTCGAAACCATCATGCTTACTGCTTTCGCGACTCTTAATCCGCCAAGTTAGTAAGTCAGCGCCATATAAAAAGATGGAAAAAACTAAAGCACGGATCAGTCGTATTTTAGTATTCCGACGGATGCCACGGTTATTCCAAATTTTCCCTAGATTGGTCATTGCACTTTTAGCCCCATACTAGTACGACGGCGGATTTTATCAAGGCAGCTGCCCTCATTCGTGATCAAAGACCCAAGATACACGAACTTGGTGACTTTCTCAGCAGATCCGCCATCTCTATCTCGTTCGACGCAACTATAGTGGTATCGTCCTCATATCTCAGATTCATGAGTCTTTCACCACCAACAACAATCCGGCCGTGCCAACCATCCAGCGCTCTCCTCATGATATGCTCGCCGTAAAGGTTGAATAACTTTAGCGGCAGAACGCAGCCTTGACGCATGCCCCGTTCCGTATGTAAAACCTTCGATTTTTTGTTTTTCAGTTTTACAAAGCTGGGACCGACAAGGTACAGATACATCTTAAGGTACGGAACCCTAATTAAATTCCGTCGTAATTTCTAATATCCTGTTTCCTAGCGCTAAAGCTCTATATTCTAATATTAGTGTGCTAGTTATCACTGATGAATAAAGGACTGATAAAGGTAGATTAGATATCGTTGTACTGAATGATGTTAATGAATAGGAACATTCCTGAGAATAGATGATATATTACTTGCGACATATTGCAAGGATATAACACATTTGAATATCAGTAGCGCGGCGGTGGGGTCTGAGTAATAGACAGGGTCAATGAAAATAAACATATTTACCAGTTACTACTTTTGTGCTTGTTTTTTTGCCATAAGAAGAAAATATATTACAGCCAATTTGGAAAACATTCCATGTTGTAGTATTGGTGTTTTCTGATGAAATATGCATAACCAGAGTCTCTTTAATAAGAGCGGCTGGCTAATGAAGGTCTTAATAACAGTTGTCTGCAGTACTCAGTGGCACCTTACACAAACTCTCACACACATATTCGAAGAGGTTAATAGAGTCATTAGACACCACATGTATACCTGCCCATACACCAACACTCTTTCACCTTAAATGAAACCTTAAAACGAATCCCTAAAGTCCACAATCCCCTGACACGTGTTGGTATAACGTTGTATACCTGCTGATGAAAATACCATCTCATCTGCAGTTCTAGTAAACCTTACTGCGTAGGTTTAGGGTTGAGAGTTGCGTTTTGTATATGCTTAAGTAATCTTGTGGTGAAGAATGAGAGTCAATTGGCGAGGTGATGTCATTATGTTTGATTGTTTCAAACTGCGTCGGTTTTATTTCGGTAGGTTGATAATCAGCCTACTTATTTATTTATAAATCTATATATTTGTAAATAAATAATTTCGTCATCAATAATGTAAGAATTAACACTTAAGAGTACATTCGGCGCAACGTAGATAGCCAATACCGCTACCAGTATGGTTACCTGGTTCATCTTTGTCTAATTTGTTCTTATTCCAATTACTCCAATAAAGCTTCTGAAATATGCATTACCTGTACTTTAACGTTATATCAGGATAGAATTTCCATGTAACGTAGTGGAAAAAGTGACATGTCGTGAATTTGATAATATATTTAATCAGTTAGTGTCGTTCCACCTGATGCTCCAGTTCACTATGGATCCCGGAAGATTCCAGTAGGTAGCTGTGATCCATGGTGTCAGCCAGGTCAACACGATATAAAATAAGAGGTGATAATGCTCTAAATGCAATAAATATATTGAACGCACTAGAACCTGTGAATTGGCATGTAGGTGATAATTCTTTATCGTTGTTATTCGTTTCATAGGCACCTAATCTTTTAATGCCAACCGATAAGATATCGACCGCCTACTTCAGCGATGGAATACAAAGAAAACATCGATATGGTATGAAAGATATCTCATTTATTTTTAATACCTATATTTTATATTTTTTATATAGTTTTTCCTCTTACGTGACATAGGTACATATTATCAGTCTTCAAGATCTACGATTTGATTTTGAATAGACACTTAATAGAGTGATGACTACTATCAACAATGTTCAAAAACATTGGTTGAATATAAACAAAATCGATGAAGAAACGGGGAGAGCTCGATTAGATTATAATAAATTAAAACTTTTTACTGATACAAAGATTTCAATATTAAACTCGTCAATTATCCTATAAGTATATAATTAAGGCTCATAAACCAACCATCCTGATAAGCAACGCTTTGATAAAAAAATAAACCACAGATAGACACAAGTGCAGGTCCTCTTCACTTAAATCCTATTGTCTAAAATCACATTTTCGCAACCATTTTCGGAATCACAGTCCACGTTACACAAATCAGCTGATCCTACACAAGACATCGTACATCTTATGAGCCACTTCCTGTCCAGCAAAACCAATGTAGCAAGAGTTGTGACTTGGATGGATCTTCCCAGGAGTCACCGACAACTGGTACCTTGCTCTGCCGACGTACAAAGTCTCTCCTGATGCTGTTCTGCCACCAGGAATCGCTCCAGGAGGGACGTTGCCGTTTGAAGCTGGAACCCAGCGCAGATCATCAGGCTTAGCACATAAAACTTCGATGTTCTGCACTGATACCTCCTTTCCTTCGTAGACGACAGAAGCTGAATTGTGTCGTACAGACAGCTTGCCAGGCATCAGGTCTCCGTTATGCCAAGCTCGGATCACCCAAAGAGGACTGCCATCCCAGCCTTCATGACCGCCAACAACTGCTCGTCCAGTCAAAGAACTTGCCATCATGGCGGTCGTGGGCACCCAGTCGAACTCTCCAGACGATTCCACTACTGATACTTGATTATTATTATCGTTGACTGTAGTCTCTCCATGGTAGATGTAGTTGGTGATATACGTGGAGTTGGGTCCCGTTTCTGGTGGTGGTTGCGCCGGAGGTACTGCCACGGGGATCATCATAGTCCCCGGAACGTAGTACGGTTGTGGGTACTGAGATGGAGGGTACCCGAAATCTGGTGGAGGCGGGTACATCGGGTGCTCTGACGGCTGGTACGGAGGAGGCCACCCGCCCGGCGGCGGTGGGGGCCCATAGTGTCCGTAAGGGTTTCCAGAATAACTCATTATTGCACTAAATTTCACACAATACTGAAGTGTTCGATCTACTGAACGGTTTATATCAGATACTGGTGTATCTCGTATCTTATCATACTGATACGTGGATGATTCATGTGTTGTGCGTTACTCACAATAAAACAAATTAACTTTCGCTTAAATTATTATTTATTGTTCAGTGTTAATGTTACATAATAATAATTTATTACATCTAGGTTTTATAACTATATTTACCAAGTAAGAAGACATTTTGTACAAGAACAAAGTTCGTTTATAAATATAGCTATGACGAATAAAATTGATAAATATAATCGTCATACGATGTTGTACAAACAAATGATCTGCATAATTCGGCAATATATAAATTAATTTCATACTAAATAGCATAACGTCTGTTTCCAAAGAAGTAGTATATTCATGCGTCACTAACAAATGTATTAATTTGTTATGCGACATACAGTCCAATAACAATCAACACGGACTCAAGGGTAACGTCATGATTTTAGATATCATATGTAGTGAATCATAAATATTTTTGCTGCTTCCAATCTTACAGATTTTAATACTTTTTTGATAAGTGGTCCTTGAAGTTGCTCAACATTAAGTACGCGACAAGGACGAAACTTGTTCGTACTTAATAATATGTATTCAATCATACAGCGCGTCTGGGCATTTGAATAATAATTACTCTGTTTATTTTAATATTTGTTTGACCAGCACTTTGTTTCCTAAGAGACCTACAGTGTGCTTTAAATCCTTGTAGAAGACATTGATAAAGGTAAATACACTGGCATTAAAAGAGCCTCAATGAATAACATTCAGGTACATCCGGCGCACCCAGGACTAAGCTTAATGGCGAATTTCAACTACGCCATTAGCATGATACGAGAGAAGAGTAATAAATTATTTAGAGATAGCAGTTCAGACATCGTTGTCCGCGTCTGTCAGGTGAGCACCACGGCTCTGAAGACGCAGCGGTTGCCGTCCATAAGTGCGGGCCACACGAAGGACTTGATGAGGTCGGAGCGTCGGTCACGAGTCTCCGTTGAAAACCGAACGTGCTTCTCTGGGTTCATTACAACTGGAAAAGAAGGAATATGTTTGAGTTTTACTTCGTAATAACAATCATTTTAATTTGAAGCAGTTATTTGTAATTACGACACGAACGATGTCATTAGATGAAGTAGATGACTCCATAATCATTAGCAGAAGCCTTCTGACATAAGCACCTACGATTGTTATTTATGTAATTTTCAATTATGAGAATTTCATCTAGAATTATAATTAGAGAATTTCATATATAATTGTTTATTTTCAATTCTTTTTCAAAATAAATATAAATATTTATTGACAGGAGAAGACAAGCTGAATTATATAATTCAGTTTAGTGAGTTTACAATTCTTTTACTTTGCGTGGATAGAAAATACATTCTATAACTTTGGGTTATAGAATGTATTTTATCATAGCTGACCAAGACAAAACAGACCAATCTTTGAAATGGGTCTTATAGTTTACATAAACAGAGTACTTCTAAATAAACTTCTTAGCCATGCGAACTGCCAGTTTAGTAACATTATGTTTGTTGTTATTTGTTATTTGTTGTTAGGTATCTAAGGATAAATAAGTCATTGTTTTATTTTTAAGTTAAATAATATTGTTAGTATGTAAGTAAATAGTATATAGATTTTTTAACTGTTAGCTGAGTAAGTACTACACTGTCGCATTAGGTTTAGGCCTGTAATGATAGATGTAAGGAAATAAATAAATAAATAAATAAAGTTTTCTTTAATACTTTCCGGGGCACTACATAAACGCCGAGAGATGTCATAACAATAAAACTTCTATTGGGTCTGGTTCAGTGTCCCGGAGAGTACAAGGCACGCACCGACCCGCAACCGGCGAGCTCGTCACTTGGGCCAGGTGATGTCTCTGGATAGTGATGAGCATGATGATCTCACCTGGTGTGAAGTCGGTGTCGATCCTCAGCGGCGGCGAGTGCAGGCTGACGGCCCAGGCGGCGCGGCACGCGGCGGCCGCCAGCGCGTGCAGCGCCGCGCACGCCGCCAGGCTGGGGTACTCGCGCAGCGTGCTCACCACCTGCGGGGCGCATTATATGGTGCTATTAGTCTTGGCGATAAGGCGCTGAAGTTTAAAATAGTCGAACTTTTTGAGCCTAATTCAAATTCAAATTCATTTATTCAAACTAGGCTGAGAATCAGCACTTTTCGTACGTCAAAATTACATAAGACAGTCCCCCAAAAACGCCCGCCCTTCACCACTTCCTAGTGCTTTAGCTGGGAAGAAGAAGTGGTGTAACAAACTCCGCAGCTACACAGCTGTCTGAATAGTTAGAAAAACTTGATTCTATACAATAGTACAGTTTATGCTAAATAATTTAAATTACGCAACACAAAACATCAAATTAAATTATTTTCTATATTTCACCTAGCGCACGCCAATATACCAACAAAAAAGTAAAAAGAACTTAAAACCCGAATGAAAGCCTCCAGGCATAAAGGGCTTGCCCGTTTACATGTAGCTATTAAAGCTGTAACTCGGAAATCACAAATGATAAACTAGGACCATCGAAGTAAAAATAAATAAACAGCCATTACTAATAACAACAACAAAAAGCATAGTCAGCAAGATGACCAGTCACCACAAGCAGCAACTGTTCACGAGCATAACGCAAAGATCAGGCATCAGCCCCCTCGCCATATTTGAGGGAAGGAGGTAACCCGACCCCTGAAGCTACCGCAAGCGGTGACATCTAAGAGAGCATGACGAAATTGCTGCCGGTTGCTCAGGCAAGAATAATATGATCAATTTTCAAAATCGCTAGCTGACCAAAAATTAAAATACAACTCATAAAAAAAAACAACAGTGTAATGAGTTGATTTCGTTAATAATAATTGAAAACCAAAATTAAAATAAATTGATCTATACATTTAAATAAAATAAACTTAACAATTAAATTAGTATGGAATAGTATGCTGCTAGCCCCAAGCCTTTTTGTCGTCTAAGTAATCTTTAACTTTATAGAAACCTTTGTAAAATAGTTTGTGTTTAATAAATGATTTAAATTTATTGAGGCTCAGTTCTTTAACATGGCTTGGGAGTTTGTTGTAAATCGTATACTTTGGCACTTAAATTAATTACTATTTTTTTGAAGCGTAGTCCTGGGCAGAATAAGTAAATCTTTGTTTCTAGTATTTATGCTATGAATGGCGCTGTGTTTAGAATATAGATTAATATTCTGTTTTACATAAATCAGGTTCTCAAATACATATTGAGATGCGACTGCCATTATGTTTATTTCCTTAAATTTATCCCTCAGTGAATGCCTACAACTTAGGTTATAAGTTGCCTGAAAGGCTCGTTTCTGCAGCACAAATATAGCCTGTATGTGTGTGTGTATAGGCTGCATTTCCCCACAACAAAATGCCGTACGACATTGCACTATGAAAATAACTAAAATATACTAATCGAGCTGTTTCTACATTAGTCAAAAGGCGGATTTTATAGACCGCGTAGGCTGCAGAGCTTAGCACTGAATCTTCGAATCCAAAGTAAGACCTAAGAACACAGTGGTGTCCACAAGATCCAATTCCGCCCCATTTACACAACAATTAACATTGGTTTTCACCTGCTTAACGTTAGGTGTCAGAAATGTAATACATTTAGTCTTTTTCTCGTTTAAAAATAAATTATTAACACTAAACCAATGCACTATTTTAGAGAGAGCATTATTTACATCGTCGGTAACTGTCTGTTGTCGCTTAAGCTTAAATATAAGTGATGTGTCATCTGCAAATAACACTATTTCATATATGAGGTTTTATTATGATTTTGTTTTTGTTTTTAATTTAATGTAAGTACCTACTAACATAGTTACGTAAGTTGTATCACTAACAAAGATCTATGGAGCAAGTTTCCGAAATAAACGTTTTATTATTATTATAACTGTTCTTTAATCTGTTCTTATCTAATCATCACTTCACCATGAGACATACCTAAACATAACGACACGCCTGTATAAATCCTGAAGGGGTGTTAGTTATGCTTGAGTCCTATGTTACAGAAATCGATCAGAATCGGAGCTGCTACTGAGTAATTTCTAAAACAAAAGCCAATAACGCATTATCCAAACTGAGAATCGAAACCGGACCCCGTGGTCAGCGACCATTACAACGAGAGCCTGTACTAGTCATGATAATAGTTATTTGTTATACAAGAGTGCAAAGTTGCTTTTTAACCGCGTGTTCAATTTTGATGACCGAGCAAGCGAAGGATTCTAAAATTGAATCACGAGCGCAGCGAGTGATTCAAAATTAGAATCCTGAGCGTTAGCGAGGGAATCAAAAGAGCACGAGGTGAAAAATCTTTGCACTCGAGTGCAACACGTAACTTTTCATTCCACCTCAGCGAGGAGATGACTAAATGCAAAAAAAAAACGTTTACAATCACAAGATAGGTACACTTTTATTTCAGTTTAGGTATTAATTACTACATTATGACAGGTAAGTATTACAGATAATAACATTAAATTATAACAAAATAATACTAAGGTATAATTAAGAAAATTTTAAAGTAACGTTGCTACAGTTATTTAAATTGAGTGTAATATTTTTGTTTGGTACTGTAATATTGGTGTTAGTCACTTGTGTACTGTTTTTCGGTAAACTATCTGTCATACTTAATAGTTGTACCGATTCATCGGATTCCCTTGGCGTGAATGTTGGAGAGAGAGGGAGATGGTTAGGTGTTTCATAACGGCTTATTTTTGATGTAGAAGGGCCAGTCCAAGGATCCGATTGAGGCTCTTTCAGTGTAATGGCTCCTACGATGCCTTCACATATTTTAGACTTATTTTGGATGGAATCCTCTATGTATCCCTCTACAACTGCATTGGACTTCCAGCCTCCGTGGAGCTTAAGGGACAGGAGATCAGCTCCGGAATCAGCCAAAAGTGTGGCTGAAGTTCGTCGGAAACAATGACCCGTGTACAACAGGGGTTCTGGAAGTTCAAGAAATGTTGCTATTTCTCGTGGGATACTGCCAATTTTATTAGTACCCATAGGCTGTCTAACACACTTTCCATTGCGATACTGTAGAAAAAATCGATTGATTGGAGTGTTAGGCGGGCGTAAGGCTTGATATTTCTCAACAATCGTTACGTATTCCTTGCGAATGACGAAGTTGCGGTCTCTTTTTGTCTTTGTATTAGGTAAATTAATTAGTAGTAAGTCATCTGAATGTTTCTCAATTTTTTTGACATTAAGTTGTGTTAGTTCATTAGTTCGACATGCTCCGTTTATTCCAATACTAAGAACAACCTGTAACGTAAAGAGTATTGTAGTAGATAAATTAATAAAATTGATATGAACGCATAATTATGCCTATCAACATCTACTAAGTATACTATTTAATTGAGATTAATATACTTAAGTAGATACTGAATGTGCAACTGACTTACTTTTGCCGCCAAATATACGGAATCGGGTGCTTCGTTAAGAAACTTTTCAATATCAGATACTGTGAAAACCTTCGATTTTTTTGGTTGATGACCAGATGAGGCTCTTTTTAAAAATGCCACTAATTTAGGATAGGTATCGATATGTTTGTCTTTTTTCATCTTTATTGTTGCTTTTAGCATCGAATACGTACTCCATAGAGTGCTTGCTTTCTTGTTCTCGGATAATTCTATAAAATATGCCAGCAAAACGTTTTCTGAGAAAGTTTTGGCTCCTTTTGCTAGTCGCCACGTGTTGAACATATCGTACTGTTTTAAATACTTCTCGCGTGATTGTTGAGGGAGAAAGCTCATTTGCGCATTATTAACAGTTTCAGTCAATTCTGTTGGCGTCAAGCAAACTTCCTCGTCGCTAGAATCACTCATTTTAGTTTTTTCACTTGTTTTCAAGTTTCTTGTTTTTAATATAAGGTTTAACAATGACGTGAAAAAATGCCGCGTAAAGAACCGCGTACAAAGCAAATTGAAAAAAGAACACCAAGAAGGTTCCGAGTCTGAGTTTTTAACAAATTTAAAAAAAGTTGTATGATATATTCGGCACCATAGAGGTAGCAGTAAATAGGTTTAATGTTTTTTTTAATTCACAAACTTAGTGCACACGATGTTCCAAATTCAATTTACTTTATCCTCTAGAGAATAAAAACGGCTTTTCCACTCAGATATTGAAGATTAAAAATACTCTTTCCGAGATGGTGGGATGAAAATATTCTTTACCTGGTTGATAACAGTCCGCTCAGCTTCCCCCAGCGGGAAGCTGTGTGCTGTGGTGTGCAACACCCTGGTGGCGGCCGCCAGGAGCCGCGCGACGCTGGGGTCGCTGCCGTCGGCCTCGCCCACACCGAGCAGCGCCTTCATCTCGTTCAGGCGACGGTCGCGGAGGCTGATGACTGCGCGGAACGATAGCTGGAAGAGGATTTGGTAGATGTAGATAATAACGCATTTGTTCGGTTGAACATCAAACACAGCACTGAGGATTCCCATACCGAAAATGTCACCTACAACATATATGCTAAATGTTAAACATCCAAAGCTAGTTTTTAGTTGACGCCCTGCCACTGCATATCACTTTCATTAACCGCAAAGCAGACACACATCTATAGTGACTTAAGTCTAGTCTCTGCGTTGGTACAGGTTGGAAAAACAATGTCTTCAGCTATGTTTCACATAGGAAGTTTTTATGGTGTTTTTACATAGCCTATGTATGCATATATAAACTACCCATATGTCTGTAAGTTGTTTTGAAATGCCTAAAATGTCGTGTTATGACAGGTTTTCGATATCCGGCTTGCATCCGTGTTTTACTGATAAACATAGAAATGCTATGATTCACCCACTTCACTTGATGGCTCTTTTGTAATCAGCATTTGCAATAATTATAATATCGATTATTACTCGTGTTCTGCCACGGACGAATACGAAGATAAGTGTTCAAAGACAGGAAAGAGATTTGGCCAAGTCACCAACAGTTTCTGTATTTGTACGATGTAGCACCTGATTTGCTTATTTATCTACGCTGGGTATGGATAAAATTTAATTAAACTGTTGAAAGTTATTTCACTATTCACCCGCGCTCCCCGTAAAGGAACATTGCTAAGTGGCTGTCTACCAGCAACACTACAGCTACTCGTATAGCTCGTGGCAGTATGCGATAATTTGTTTTAAAATACTTCAACCCTTGATGACTAGTTTCGGTGAATGCGATGCATTAGCTAACAGCTTTTATCCGTCACTTCGCCCGCCTGAATGTCGGTAATTAACCCACGGATACTACCAGGATAGAAAATATCCTAAGCCATGGTCTACCTGTCATTGAAATCCGTTCAGCCTTTAAGGCGTTAAAAGGTAACAGACCGACGGATAAATCTACTTTCACATTTCTAATATTAGTATGGATAGGTGCTGTTTAACAATACTTACAACAACGACAGAGAAGACGATCTTATACTTGAGGTGAGGCGTGTGTCGCAGCTGCTCAAGCGCTGCCAGCGCTGGTATGGCCTCGTCTGCGGCGCGGGACCACACGGCCGCGTACTGGGAGACCAGCTTACTTCTGGAAATAGCAAAGAGAACGATCAAAATATATGTTGATACAAGGTCATCGTCAAGTGCAAAACTTACATCATTATGTTGTCTTGGTAGATGCATAGATGAAATGAATTCTGCCAATCCAAAACTTTTAACAGCGGTCATTATTATAACTTTATTACTTATCTCCATTCCATTTTATTAGAACTTATTACTTTTCTTCAAAAATCCTCAAAAAAAAGGTTCCAATCAAAACATATTGGGCCAAATTCTAATAAAACCAAACTCCCTGTTGCCGATAGGCTATCAACACAAAAGTCAGCTAACAGACCTTCATTGTCTAACTAATATTATTGAGCACGATAGGCTGACAGAAATCAAATCATTTGACGTGATTTTGGTAGTATTTCAGCAAATTGCTTTATAGAAACCGGCTGTTGATCCATGATACAAACGAGGGGCTGTGTCTGTCCTAACAGTATCATTTTAAGTCGATTATGGTAGACCGGCTGTTAGTAGATGAAACGTTATGGTATACCTGTCAGGATGCTGCTGCGAGTCATCGCTGTCTGAATGGTAGCCATCGCTAGCAGAGTCAGTGGAGCGAGGAGTGGCAGGGTCGCTGTTACTGCTCCGTTCCTCCTCAGACATCTGGCTGAGGACTGCGGCGCACCCGCGGGAGTACGTCATCAGTACCCCTGCTACCGGCCTGAAAGGAGGAATTGTTTTTATAAGCTTTGTTCATTTGTTTATTTAGGTACTTACACAATGTTGATTGTTACTGGAGTCACCAGTTCTAAGAAGCCTCAACATGATAGAGTGTGGCGGACACACCATAAAAAAAAAAGTCATTTATTCAAATTAAGCTGGGAATGGGCACTATTAGAACTTCAAAATTACATAAGACAGTCCCCCAAAACGCCCGCCTTTCACAACTTCCTTGTCTTTAGCTGGGAAGCAGAAGTGGCGCAACAAACTCCCCAGCAGTACCTGTCCGTTAGACCATGTACTCGTATGTATGTTCAAGACATTATTCCTAATTCATCATCCAGTTTATTTAGGGTCTGTGTAGGTATATAGATAAGATTATCTTCTTTCATTAATCTCTATTAGCCGGCCATCATAGTACTCTTTATGACCAGAAGCAGCAGAATATCAGTATTTTATATGGAGCGACTACCTATCTGAGCTCCACAACCCAGTTACTAGGTAACACGACTTGGTAAGACTGGTTGTCACACTTTAGGGCTTCTGACGACCTACTCAAAGATCCACGAATGACAGCCGGGACCAACGGCTTTCCGAGGCACGGAGAGGTATCGGTATGTTAAGATGGTCACCCATCCACGGACTGACCGCGGCAAGTGTAGCTTTACCTGATCGATCGACCCATGCGGCTGTGTTTACTTAGCCCCTACCACAACCATTACAACCCAACCCATAAACCTCTTTACCATCTTCCATTGTCTTTAGTTCAGCTACAACCATAACTTACTGTTATGACATACTCTGACATTTCACAAGCCTTTTCTCCGAAACTTCACATAACCCGAGTTCACCCCTAACATTAACCACAAGTATATAACTCTGATTCCCACGACTTCTGATCGTAAACTGGCTCCGAACAATGGTTACTTCTGAAACGAGTAAAAACTTATACAACGGAGAAATGTATGGGAAACTATTGTTGAAGAGCTAGTTTCATAAGAGGTGAGGAATCTTAATTTGATTTTGTGGTTCCGTTGGTGGTTACGGGGTTTTATTCTTCAGTTGGTCTGCTTTAGTTAATTGATGTGTCCAACTTTGGTTCTCGTGCCTGTGACCGCTTATCATTGTCGTCAACTCATGTGGTGGTCGGTTTTAACAGATCAACATAGTCATAATAATTATTTAGGTACTGTACATTTCCGACATAAAGAGGGCGTAATATACACATTATTTGATTTTGGTCTTCCCATTCTTAAGATAGATGTTAGTGCTCCTTTTCTAGAACGAAGTTACTGTGTTCCTGTACGTAAGGAACAAAATGTTATATGCCAAAAACTAAAAATGTTTTTAATACAATGTTCTCAGACAAATGTAGCCAACTATAATTGAATTAATTTCTGAAAAAATAAGAGCAATTAATTGTTTGCAGTAGTTTTAGCTGTGTGATATTGCATAGGGTTCAATTACCGAAGAATAATTCCTGCTGAACGTGCTAGCTACGTACCTAGTTTTCCTCAAACATGCTTGCGCAATTCGCCGCGACAGTAATCTACTATTTATCCAGAGTAATTAAAGCTTGACGGAGTACCATATAAGATTTACAGTTAGTTGATCGCTTATCCTAAAAATTTGGCAACGTCGCAAATAGCTGTCAAATAATTACCTGTTTTGATTAATTTGGCAATACTAATGTATGGTAATGAGAAATGTGGCTAACTAGCGAACTAGAATACTAAAAACGAAACTTTCCAAATGCCTTATTTCACCTAAAACGGTTATAACATCAAAATCAGTGTTAAAATTGCAATTCATTATTAATATTCTAGTTCCCTAGTTAGCCACATTTTATATTTCCATAAGTACAGTAATATTGCCAAATTAATCAAAACAGCGAAATATTTGACTATTTTACTATTTGCGACGTTACCCACTTTCAGAATAAACGCTCCTAATATCTCTAATCGACAGTTCCTTGGATCATTAAAAACGTCACTTACTATTATTTTTCCAGAAACAAAAGACCGTTACAGCATCGACAATAGTTTGTTCGCTCGTCTCGCAGACCCTTAAGTTACGAAACTCAAGTAACGATAGACTTAAACAAAAGGTTTTAAAGTAAATTGACGTTTGTGTGAGCTTATCTAACTTGGCTATAGGTTCTACGATTTCCTAACCATTTTGGAAAGTGGAAACTGACTTTCCATGTTCTATTCGAACAATACGACGTATGGTACTATAAATTCATCTTTTACTTTTCTTCACGTGTGTGTCTTATTGAAATTTCGACTCAAACATGTGGATGGTAAGGTTCCGTTTTAAATAAGTAGGATTTCTGATAGTTCGACGGTTTTTATGGTGGAAAGTTTTAGAGGCAATTGACAATACATTTAGTGAGATTTATATCTAATGCAATTGTAAGTGATTCTTCTGTGATGTCGGCACGAGCACGGCTATATCAGAATAGTATATGCTGGTCGAATATATGTATAAGCTCGTCTACAAGATTGCTCATTAAACAGGATGTGATATACCTACTGGTAATTAGTACGTATTCGTGAAGAATTTTTTTCTTGATCTATCGTTGATTTGTTGCAATTAATACTTGGTTAACTGAACTGAACTAAAGGCGGCTGAAAACGTTTTGTGGGTATCTGAAACAACATTTTAACAATACAGAGAGGTTCCCCAAATGTCGCATTATACTGAAACGATTAACCTTTGGTTTAAGAAACCAGTCCGCGTATTAAATATTGTGCATTTAAAAATGTGACACTTGTTAGATTATATTAAATTATCAGATTTTTAGATTAAGACGAAAACTTCATTAATTCTACTTATTACCGTTTATGCTAATCTATTGAACTCAAACAATAAGAAGGACCAATAACAAATGAAATGAAATGAAATGAAATGAAATGAAATGAAATGAAATGAAAATGAAATGAAATGAAATGAAATAGAACATGAAATGAACAGTACAGTAGTACCGATAATTTCTACGATTTTATTACGATACATACGCATATTTATAATAAGGCACATCGAATTATGAAAGATTTGTAAGAGAAAGTAAAATAAACACTTCTAGTATGCACTGACGAACAGGTTGCAGGAAAAACAACAGCAACAGGAATATTTAGTTTTAGATGTATAAAAAGTATTTGTAAACTTTCTAAATGTCCTCCTTTACACCTAAAACGGTTACAACATCAAATTCAGTGTTATAAGTGCAATTCATTATTAATATTCTAGTTCGCTAGTTTAGCCCCAATTTATATTTCCATGCAATAATATTGCCAAATTAATCAAAACAGCGAAATATCTGACATCTATTTGTGATGTTGCCCACTTTCAGAATAAACGCTCTTAAGAGAAAAGCCGTAAGCATTATCTGCTTACTCGTCTATTTTCTTTAATAAATATATAGAATTGGCATAGAAGTAGCCAGCAGACATCAGTTATGGAGGACGTATATAATAAAAACATCACTGTACTAATTACTCATATTTACAAAGTAATAAACGATTGAATTGGTTTATTTTTTATTTTACAGGTTCTGAGTTCGAATTTAGTGCAAAAGACATTTTTGTCCCATTGGCCACATAAAAGTTGTTTTCGATGCATGCAAGAGCAGCAAACGCACCTACGAATTTTGCCATACCAAAACTTCGGCTATACAAAGCTACATCATGAAAAGATAGCCTCGTTTGGTAACGTGACGTTGTAACTTGCCCAGTGCGGCGGTAAACTCACCCCTCGTCATAGTCACAGTGAACTACGGGCAGTTTTCTTCTCCTCCTCAGAGTGGTGCCGCCTTTGGTGCCAGAATCCGCCGAGCTGGGGTAAATAACTTAAGATATAAACATTTTTCAAGATTGTATCCTCCGAAAGGAGAAGACAAAGGGTTCGAAGTAAGTGCTTGGTGCACTTTAACACATCATTATATAAGTTGATATTGATTTTGAAAAAGATGAAACACGGACTCCTCTAACTGAGATTCGAACCCAGGAATTCACATGTGGCCGCCGCACTTGTATCCCGATCTCTCTGTTTGTTGATCTAGATTTCCCTGTATATTCAAAAGATATATAAGAGTTCTCAACCATATCCTAGATGAATACACATGTTAATATCAACAGAACTCCGGAGGACCTAAACATGCGTCCATTCTTCAATTTGAAAATCAAACCCACGACCTTAGAACCTGTAAACCGCAAGCAACCCATGCTACCACCACACCAATGGGCCCTAACTCATCTTTGTATCTTCAACCTTCATAAATTATTCAAAATAACTGGTTTCATGCATAACTTTAACTGAATGCATCAATGATTTGCGTTTTTGAGAAAGATTTCACTAAACGCACTAAATAACATAAATAATGTGATGTAATGTGTCACACGGTACGCGAAAGCGCGCTTTCTCTGTTATATCACTGTTAAGTAATATTTTAGGGTTCCGTTGGTTAATTACGAACCTCTATTAATTTGCCTGTCCAGAATTAGGTACTATAACCCTCCAATGAACTAACTAACAAGGTTTAAAATCGACTAATATTTGTATCAAATATGAGACATTTTGAAAATAATTATGCCTATAATTAATTAACTTTATTAAAAACATAGGATATTGAACAATGAAATACCTAGGAAATTTCAAGAAATTGACCATAAGACATAAGTCAATATTGATACGGAACCCTTAGTTATTACAGTTTTTCATGCATTTCGTCAGTTTTTATAACAGCTATGATAACCATATCGGTTATTAAATATGAATCTTCATTCTTGAATTTAAAACATTCCCATTACAATTAAATATCTACTCTACAACATTAGGAATTAAGGTAATTGTTCAATGATGAGTGTAAGTGGTAATTTTAATGTGATAAACGGTACCTACGTTTAAAGTAATTGCGGTCTATTGCGCTGGCGCATGTGATATGATACGTTTGTAAGTAGCTCTAAGTATGCGAGAGTTTGTAATTGTGATGAAGAACTATCGTTGTTTAACGGAGTTTGCTTGAGAAGCACTTTGTATGATGACAATGATTGTCATATAACGTTTCATACAATTTGCACGTGAGTTGGTAATTGCAAGAGATTTCAACCAACGATCAAATGTGTTAAAATCTGTGAAGACTTTATTTGAAACACCGTGGTGGGCCAGAGGTGTCAAACCTAGGTGTACTGCAAATACCGACTGTAGCCTAATATCATAAATACATTATTAAATATTTTTTTAAAGGAGAATGTAAGGAACGCAGCAGATGACGATCTCATGCTTCTCCTTACCGCTATAGGATGAAGGCGTGAGGTTATGTGTGTTTAAAATCAATGTCCTGGAATAGCTGAGCTTCAAACTACTAACTTTTAAATAAGATTTCAACTCTGGATGTGCATAACTCATTCGGACACAAACAATAACAAAGATTACATAAAATCTTCATTCAATGCCACACTACATAAATCTCAGAGCTATTCTAAAATAACAGAGTAATATTCTAAATTAACAACTATTACTTTTCACGGCTATTATTGTTTCGAATTCGATTTTCTCACGGACAGCTGATTGCAACTAGAATAGTTCTCGTAAGTTTTCATCACCCATCGTAATTAGAGGTTGATCGTAAAAGAGAAACTTTTTGTACAAAAAATGAATGTTAGGAGTAATCTAGCATTCAGTAAGTGCAGATTTCACCAATGAAATTGAACGCGTTCAGCACATCTAAACGCGTTCAAGAGCTGTCAGTGTACAATATTCCATAACAATTTTGACACTGATAGCTCTTAAACGCTTTTTAAAAATGTTGATCGCGTTCAGTTTCGATGGAAAAATCAGCCCTTAGAATTAAACCAACGATCGGTTTTTTCGTCGACTGTTTATTTTTACGCATCGACGCTACGTAACATTATTGTAGAACGCCAACACAAATATTTTTGGTCCTTCGAGCCGGCTCATTTCATAATCAAAGACTGAACATTAGGTACTAGTGTTATCAAGAAAAGCTAAATTATGATAGGGGTCATACAATTTACATAATTATAATAATCTCAATCTTAATCGTCATCTATTCTTATAATATCCATATAATCATGTATAACTACGATATTTTCATTATTTACCCCCAGAGACGCAGTAAAATAAATATACGTTATGCTCCATAACAGCAGCTTCAACCATTAAACAAATACTTTACTGATTACATAACTATATAAACAAACGAACAAAACAATTGCAAAAACCCATTTCTTTCTCTGAAATGAATGCGATTTTTTCATTACAAACAGACATACTTTATTACGTATGAGCAATTGTTAAGCTCACACTTATTCTAGATCACACACACACGTACACATTTCCATGCAAGATACTATTATGTGTGAAGTGAGTGTGGAAGGAGATACCATCAAGGAAAAGAAAGGAGTTATCCTTTCTTTTCCTTGATGGTATCTCCTTCCAACTTAATGAGGTCTTTCTACTCTGGATAATGTAAAAATGAATGAATTGGTAAACATGTGCAGTTCCTCATTTTAATAGTGTTTTTGTCGTAAGTATTCGCACCTGTTGCACTAAGCATTAAGAGCAAAAACTCTACGAATTCTACGATTGACTTGGCCTGGGGTACCCTAAAAGTCTGCTATTAATTTTTTGCTTGGTTCATCTTTATTTTGGTCCTTTGAACCTTCAAACCAAGGTTTCTAAAAAGCCTAACATATACAGCATAATTAGCACCGCTTCTGAACGTAGCTAAATCTAATTTAGCAATGTGGGTGCCTACCTACTTCTAAATAAACGCATTCATTTGTTGCTTAGCTTAATTGGAACCAGTATTATTTTTGAGTGTGTTTTATTTCAGCAATTTGTTTTTATCCATTTTTACCCGACGTTGAGATGTCGTCCTGTTAAAACTTCAATATGGTCTTGGACCTACAAAATAGAAAAAAACACTTTAAATTTTTCCCGTATATTCCAATGTTCCCGGCAAATTTTCCATATTAACAACCTAATTCGAACTTTTACAAACATTTTATTTATCAAGTGAAGCGCTTACCAACGAACAATATTTATTTTTTATTTATATAGATAGATTACTGTTCTGGAGAATTTATTAAAAGACAGTCATTTGCTTTGCAAGACAATGAACAAACACCGAACCGTCACAATATAATCACACATAATTATAAGCACTAAAATAAAAATCCTTTTAACTCAAGCAATTAAATGTGCCGCAATCAGCAGAACATTAATTGTTATAGGAACACAAATAACGTTTCCATGTTGTTTTAATAAATTTAATAAAAAGGACTTGGCTCTGATATTATCTTTATTGCTATCTTAAAGACGTGATCATTTGTTGGTGGTTGTAACACCCGCTACAAAGAGTTATTGAACCGTGAAACATTGGGATCATTTGTTACTTTGGCTTAATCTGCATATTTTTAATAAGTCTGAGTTGTTGGCTAGATACACATGAAGAGGTAGGAGTTTTTTGGTTTTCTTGACGCCTTCATTAAATAGACTCGTGTCTTAAACTATCTCATATACCTATAGCCTTTCTACTCCATACCAACCTACGCTTTGGAATGGGCAACTAGCTTCATCTGTCTGACTGACCGACTCCTTGACAATTTAAAAGTGCCTGTAATTTGTTTACTTGAAATAAATGCTTAGAATTTGAGTTTAAATTTACATCATTATTTAGGTATCACTACAAGCCCGAAATATTATAAAATTTTCATTGACGTTTATCTGAACAGCGTATATTTTGATCAGTTGCTCGGAATGTCTAATCAATTAATATCAACAATGATTTCTATCATCAAGAAAACCAGTGTCCAATGAATCTGATTATGACTTCAAAACTCACGTAACATCATTAACAGATGACACAACGGAATGAGAAGAAAGTAATCTAATGAATCGATAAATCAATCGATTCTTAATCAAAAGTTAACAGTATTTAATTTAAGACTTAAATGATATACTGGAAGGAAAGTCGAGCGACCACTTTCTAAAATAATTACGATTTAAGATTTAAATCAACTTTTGGAACTGATTTCCTGTAACTTTGTTTAATATAAGATTCACGGTTTCCCAGTACTTATAGGCAGCTAGCCAAGTAATGTGTGCTAATAGTAGAATAAAAAAACCCAAAATTCTGGTGAAAAAAAACCTTATAAAATATGAGGCGTTATACGCATTTACAGCAATTAACAATTGCGAATTTTTAGTAAACTAGTGATCCAATGTATTAAAAATAATGATCTCATACATAGGTACGTAATTAAAAAAAATATAGGTAATAATAGTATTTACAAATGAACTCCCCAAATGATATTATTAGGTAATATATTCGTTCTAAAGTTAACACCAAAACTCCGTAACTCGAAGAATCCACATGCATTAATGATGCCCATTCTATAATAACAGTTCCAGAGAGCCTCGACAAAGTGACATTCTATCAGCTGATGGAATGATCAAAAATGTATTGAAGTGATATTGTATAAGCTACCAAAAACCTTATGTCAAACCCGTTGAAAGTCGTTGTAGAAATATGAAACGCTTTGAAAGCGATCGCCGCTTGTCTAGGCCCTTAGAACATCATTACAAACAAATGATGAAAATGAATAACAAGATTAATGATACGAACATTTCTTACATATTGAACGCTGAATATTAAAAAAACAAAAACTCTTACCTCGTATCAGTCAAATCCAGCGAGGGGTCACTCCGTTTGATGTGCCCAATGCAAGCCAGCACTGCTTTGTCGCTCTCGACCCTGGCTGCGAGGGCATCTACCAGCGTCGGCAGCTGCCTCAGAGCCGGCTTATCGACGATAGTCAGCAAGGACTTGTTGTCTATGAGCCGCCTCTCCACGTCAGCGTGGGATAGCGCCAGGAGACGCTGGTGGGAGGACGATGCTGGGTCTTGGGTTATGGTGACTGGAGACTGCAAGAAAGAGATAATTAATAGAAAAGAGACTACTAACATCGAAAAGGGTGTTTTATGCTGGCCAACTAAGCAGACACAAGTGCGTATGTCAAACAGCAACTAGGAAATTATATCAAGAAGATAGGGAGCTACATGCTGCGAAAAAAGTTGCGTATAATAATTATATCTCTTAAAGTCCATCGTTTTGCCACCAGAATTCACGCTTTTTCTGTGTCTACATGAAGTATCAAGTTCTTGGTCCTTCGGTTCTGCTAATGATTAAATTTTAATGGGAAAAATTACACCTTCAGAATAATTATAATTACCTCGATAATAGAATATTGTTATTCTACGTAAGAATTTTAGACAGCATTTTGAAAATGAATAACTAAGTAGTGCTAATATGTTTCGCAGCGGACTATATTAAACTGTTGTTTCTTACCAGCTCTTCCAACTTATGCAGAGCCTGTTTGTAAACTTCCACGTGTCGCTGAAGCTCATTTTTCATGGCCACGTGCAGTGATATTAGGGAGCCGGTCGCATCGGCCGTCAGCCCGTGTGTGCCCAGACCTGTAGGTGAAGTCATATTTAGCAATCAAAACAGTCTTAAGGTTACGACAATCAATATGGAGGTTGTCGTAATCAGGCCAAAAAAGGAAAAAAAAAGAAAAAGCAATAAAAGGAATGCTTGATGATATGTAAAGTTTTGGAAACATAACATAAAATTAATTTAGACCAATATAATTGAAATAGCCTTAGATGACTAATAAGTTAACCTAGAACTTCACGAACCATTTACAAAGTCAAAAGCTAAAACAGTCCATTACAACAGTGCATTCACAGTTCTGCACCAAAACCCACGGACGATAAGAAAACATCAAGCTAAGGTAAAGGAAACAAACGTAATTAGTGTAATATTTCCTCGTTCAGCTAAATTATGGCATCCGTTGTAGGATGCCAGCTATCCGACCATCTTGTTTCTGCTTCTAACTCATCGCTAATCGGTTTCAGATCGACCTTGAGGCATCCCTCGGTGTTAACACATGGAAGTGATGGATAAATATTATGATGGATATCTTTCACGGTTTGGTGGTTTATTTAGATAATTATGTAAGGCATGTTTGAGTTTTTATGTTAAGTAATTATAGATTTTTTGGGTGAGATTAAAAAAAGTAGGTGACTATATAATGTTATTGCGCTTCAATATTCATAACAGCTCTATTTCCTGACTAACTACTTGAATTAGGTACTCTTACATTTAAGTAGTTTTATACTTTGCTTCTTTTTAATGTTTAGTCTCTGCAATAAAGGTATCGCTTATCGCTCTCTCTCTTCTCTCTCTCTCCCAAATTAGCTGCTTCGTCTCAATTTGAACTTTGGTCGCTTCATTAACACTTAAATACTCAATTACCTTATTTATCCACTTGGAATGCAGTATATTTCTCACATTTAAACCTAAAGTATTCTCTGCATCAGAAATGACCATCATTTGCATAATGCATGTTTAAACTATGACTCTTGTTTATTTGTATTATTGCTTATTAGTAAATTGACATAATATTCAAAATTAGGTTTATTTGTTTCTTTTTGTTTTGTTTTATTGTGATGACTTGTAAGAACCCCTTGAATGGTTATGACTATGACAAAAATCTTACCCTGTACAGCCCCATCCAACTGCCTTCTCCTCGCGTCGATGGCATCCCTGGTATCTGGCGTGTAGTGCACCAGCGAGGACGCCAGCCGCGAGGTCCTGGCCCTCAGGCCTGAACCCTGGTCTACTCCCAGCAAGCCTACCAGACGCCATGCTATCGCCTCGCACTGCACGTCCGGCCGGGGAGTCACTTCCAGGGATATTAGTCTGTGGACAATATTGATGGTTAAAACCAATCTGTATTTATAAAATTCAAAGTCCTGACTTACTGACTGATATATCAACGCACAGCCTAAACCACTGATCCTAGAACCATGAAATTTTGAAGGTGTATTCTTTGTGAAGAGGTGGTATCCACTAAGAAAGGATTTTTCGAAATTCCACCCCTAAAAGGATGAAAAGGGGGGATTTTGTTTATATGAAAAATCTGATTCTTTGAGTTAATAAACTTGAAACTTGGCACGAATACTAAGTAAATTATAAAGTTTGAATTTTTTTGTTTTTCTAAACTACCCGCTAAAGGAGAGTTGAGAGGTGTCAAAGTTTGCATCGAAGAATTTTAACGCGCGGTCCGATTAACTCGAAACTCAGTATTTATGCCTAGAATTAAAAATAAAGAATAACGTGTGTCACGGTTTTGAGAAAATCTACCCCTAACGGGGTGATTTAGAGATTTTACTGCGTGGCTTGATTAACGCGAAAATTGGTGTAAATAATCTTTCACGTTAAGAAACCAAACGATTTTTCAAATTGGTGGAATTTGAAAGTCGTTTGGTTTGTTTCCTGTGGGGGTGAAAAGAGTGTATACGGTTTATATGAAAAATCTTATTCATTTGGATAATAAACTTGAAACTTGGCAATACTTGCGTCATTAAATAATGAAGATTGTCCACGGACCAACCCCGGCAAGCGTAGCTTAACCTGATGAATCGATCCATGCGGTTGTTATTTCTTAGCTACAAGTTCTTTTTGCACTTGATAGCCCAATTGTTGAGGTAGGCTATAGGCTATTAATTAACATCACGCTAGGACCTTAGGAGCCGAGCAAATAGAAAAAAGTCAGAAAGAACGTTAAGAAAAAAAGAAGTAAGAGCGCGGGCGGGCGATGCGATGCGACGCGATGGGTCGAGCAAACAAGAAATTTCACACGGATGAAGTCACGGGCAGAAGCTAGTTCAAAATATATTTGGACGTTGACCTTTCATGATATTAGTGGTATTTTAGACGGGCCTGGAAGTTTATACATCACAAGACAAAATATTGGATAATGCTGTTATCGCTCATCCTCATCATCATCATCATCTGCCTAGCCTTCCCCCAACTATTAGCATTAATTTTAATACCAAAAGTGATCCGATCGAAACAGTAGTAGTAAGTATTTAAATAGTATCGAGTTTTCACAAGACTTATTACTTAAGAAAAGATATAGAGGCATATAATAAAACAATATAAAAGCTAGCATAGCATAAAAAGCAATTACAAATAACTCTATATTAAGGGCATCCTTTAATTAAAAGATGGAGTATCGATAGCAGTACAGCCATTGCGTCCGCTTCATTAACATTCTTCGTAATATCATAATAATGGCTGGTCCCATTCCTTGCATCTTAATTACTACATATTTTGATATAAATATTTTAATGTTGCATATACCGTGCTGTTGCAAGGACTAACGCACCACTGCGTTTGGTGGCCTTGAGTTTTGTTTTTATATCTTTTAATAAAGTTAATAGTCATCATACTCGTTGTTTAAGAATAATCGAAACGTAATAGTACATTATAATACTAGTGTGCTGTGTAATGATCAATGCACACGCGTTTCATACGACGTTTTTCAATACACTTGAGAGGATAAAAACAGACTTGTTGTAAGGACTTATGCTACAATGACGTCACTATAGAGATGATACATAAATTAGATTTAAAAAGTTCAACTGACCGTTCTCAGTAACATTAAGTCTTATAGAATCTTCTCTGTGACATGTACTTTTGCTCTTGTGTAAAATGAATTAAACTCTTTTGGAAATACAGTTTACTGCTTAAAATACAAGCATTTTATTAGACACTTGTCATTGTACCTATAATAGAAAATATTCAACAATTCTTGTTTATCTTAAGCCATTCAGGTTTGGTTTAATAAAAACAAGAATGTGATAACAATTCTGGTTGGATAAGGTTCGCCAAGCTTACCTTTGTTCTTAACCAAAATTTCAGTGACCTACATCAGTCTGTATTTTTTTTTATTTTCCTTCAAAGGTCTTCTACTACTAAAGCAGTATTTACATCGGCTTAGATGAATTCGTTTCAGCTTTATTAATATTACTATCCATTGCTAAGCATTCATCATTATTACCTCACTACCATTCTCTATATCGGTTTACATAAACACTTATGTCCATTTGCCATTTACACGCTTCTACAATAACCATATTTGCTCTAACAACACCATTATAAATCATGACACCTATTGACCGTACACCATCAAATGTGCCACCATCATAACTGCGCAGAGCATAACGGTTCGCGATCCAGATGCACCTCATTAATGTCGTTCCTATTCTCACATCATATATTCCATGAATTAACAATGGGAGTACTAAGAATCTTAGAAAGATGGCGACGAGGCTGTTTCAAGATAACCAGCGTTTAGAGTTAATGAAACGGTTTTTATTTGCTTTTCTGATGATTGTTTAATTTAGTTCGATTTGATTCTATTGTTCATTTGTGTTTGTTCATGTGGTTCTGCTGTGGAAATTGTTTCTTAGATTCTGATGTGAGATATTCTGTGTGCTATGGGAGTCGGAAAAGGTTTATAGAGATTATGCGAATTAATTAATTTATTATTAGAACGAAGTTCTTTAACGCGGCTTGCGGCAGGAGTAAACTAGTAAACATCGTCACGTAACGAAAAAGCGTTATGCCCGAAAAGTTTTTGGTTTTTGTTTATATATAAGTATATATAGATGGCTCTGTAGTAATACATAATATGCATTTTACCTCGCTTTGACTTATCACACAATATGTAAGCTAAATATACTTATATTTACTATGTACGAGTATATAAAAAACCGGCCAAGTGTGAGTCGGACTCGCACACGAAGGGTTCCGGTACGAAGCTACATACCACCGTACAATATTTAGCAAAAACCGCCGATAAAAGCGCGTTTCTTGTATGGGGACCCCTTTAATTCTTAACTTTATTTTAATTTTATTATATTTTGTTATAGCGGCAATAGAAATACACAATCTGTGAAAATTTCAACTTTATTGCTCATTGGGCATCAAAAGTTAAAATCACTAAAAAGTTTATTTTAAAATTCCACTTCTCTTTAATTGAAACGAACCAACTACAATCATCTAATTAACTTTTACTTTTTCATTGTTACGTGTATAAATTCGTGAATACCTTTCAGTTTTCAGTAGCGAGTGAAATTGTTTAAAGTCAACGACACACGATCATGTTTCACGTTATTGTCAATCATTTCTATTTCTGTTCAAACAATTATTATTATGCTTGTCTGTATGTTTACTTCGTTGTCTGTTGGCTTTGCTAATTGCATTACACCTTCAGTTTGTATGTCTTTCGTAAGAAACGACTCTTTTACATATTTTACTTGATGATATTTTATACAAAAAAAAACTATTATCAGTTTTGTATACCTACTTACATATTATAAAATGTAATAAGATGTGTGATTTACATAATCATGTTTATATCTACTACAGAGATATATTATAACCACATATTCTTCTACTTTTCGTGTCAATGAGTCTTTGACTATTTATTCAGAATATTTAATGCCATCAAATCTACAGTGATGATGCAAAATATCATATAACTCATTATTATCAAATCAGTCATTTGTGATACTCACAACATCATTAAAATATTCACCGAAAGCAAGATCTCATAAGTTTTTAAGTTTTTATCACGAAATTGCAGGTAGGTGGTAATTTCTTCACGCTTCAGAAAACATTAAATTCACGTCCGTTGCGTGCTTGGATGTAATATAACGTGGGGTGGGTAACATATTGCAATAAAATATGAAAGTAATAATAAACAAATAAATAACAACAATACCATGAGACCTGAGGCTTTTTTAATCAGTTGAGTTAGCAGGTAATTGGTTTGCGTTTTAGTTATAGATATCTTTAAGACTTCGCCTTCAACCAAAACCAAATCTCGATATTACAATACGTATGTTATGTTACCCAAATGAGTCGCATTGTATCATTATTCAATCAGTAGTCACCAAACTTGATTTCTGGACATTATCTATTCGTGTCTGCTTTTATTACATCGTCTGTTTAGCACCATTTCCACCGTTTGTGTTATAACCACGCTTTTCATTCCACAACAAGAACCACAATCACAACACTCCCAAATTCTCAACATGGAATAAAGCAACATATTACAAGAACCAATCAATACAGGTTCATAAATTTCACTGTACCACCAACTTCGAGGGTCTGGGCAACAAGTCTGACCGGTGCACTTTCACCCAAGAAAGACCAGCCGACGTATAATTATACGATTATGGAAGTAAAGACCATTCACGTAAGTATCGGTAGACTTAAAGGCAGCGTGGCTTGATTTTTTTGTTTATAATGATTGGTATTTGCGGATGTTAGGTGTAATGTGGTCTTTTATTGGGCATTAGTTGATTGTAAGGTATTAAAGTGTGAATGTTGCCTTTGATTAGCGGTTTGAATGGTAATGACAACCTGTGTCAGAAAGTTAAACTCGCCGTTTTGAGTCGCTAAATGGTTGGGAATATGATCATAATTTAGTACCTACCTCAAAATTATTTTTTCTTTTAGGAAAAGTTGACTGTATATTAAACCATTAATAATTTCAAAAAGCTTACCGTATAAAAAATCAACTAAACTTTAATTCAAAACATCCGGTAATAAAAATCAAGCTTGGATACTTACACCGATTAAATATTACATATTCATCAAACACATCATGCAGAACTGACGCATGCAATCAAGCATGACTGACAATAAACGTATTACCATCTGTATCTCTACCTTTCTTGAAGGTGAAACCTCATGAACTGTCAAAAATCTAGGCAGTAAAAGTGAATGCCTTGGTCAACAGACAGGTACCGAACAAGATGGCGGTTTCGGCGGGAGATGTAATTGTTATTGGTAATCCAACATCATCGGAGCGTGGCCATGTAATTAATCGTTGTCGCGAATATATTTGAGCTTTCCAATCCCATGTCTGAGTAATGTGGATTATATTTTGGTACTCTGTTATTAAATTAAATTATACTTTCTATTCGGCAGAAGATACTCACATTGATTAATGAACCTTTCTTAGGAGCTTTTATTACTTCAACTAGGTAGCTAACCTAGTCTTTCATAGATGTGGATTCACCCTATAATATTAAATGAGTAATACTCGTGTATATATATTTATGTATAAAAAAAAAAATATATATATATATATATATATATTTGGAATCACGTTCTCGAAAACGGCTCTAACGATTTCGATGAAAGTTGCAATATAGGGTTTTACGGGGGTGAAAAATCGATCTAGTGTCATACCTAAGCAAATTCGTATTTTCACCCGAGCAGAGCTCGGTCGCCCAAAGTTTAGAACAAGATAACCTTACCTCCAAGAGAACCTTAGAATAATGACATGGCAGCAAGGAATTAGTTTGTACTATTATTGCAGCATGTAATTAGTATGTACTATACATGGAATTACTATGAACTTTCCTATTAAATGAGTCTGTTTTCACCAGAGCAGAGCTCGGTCGCCCAGGTACTAAATATTTAACGCAGGTCAAGGGCCATTGGTGGATTGGGTCACTGGTCTAATTCAGTCAATTCTTATGACACTTTAGAAGGAATGGATTGCCTGCTCTTTTTTGGAAACATTCCAAGTTCTACTTCTTCTTCTTAGCAAAGGTAAACTAAATGGAGTCGGCCCAGAATACGGCTACGAGTTTGGCGCCAGTAGCGTCCAACAGTTCCTGTAATGTGCAGATAACAGGACATGATATTAAGTGTCCCATCGTTTGTGGAACAGCACCACATTCACACTTTAGGGTGGAGTCATCTATGAATCTCCATCTGAGCAGATTTTAATACTTATTTTACAATTACCAAACCTTTCCCGGACGACAAAGAACCAAATATAATTAATCTAAGTAGTCTATATGACGAGTTGACGACCAAGAACGGAGAGAGAAGATTTGCGACTAATAGTAATACAAAATGCAGATACAAAAGCCAATGCAACTCAAGCATACATCATCATGCCTTTGTATGCAAGTCATTTGCTTTCGACCTTTGAACTCGCTGAATCATTTCGCGTAACTAATGTTATTCAATATCGGTAACAATCGGCTGGTGTAATGGAAGATGCTATGCCATAATATTCACTTATATAGCGTGAAGCAAGTGTGATTACTTAATCATGTCTATGTAATGTGTTATGCCATAAGAGTAATGACACGGTAGATACATTATGTTCATCGTTTATGTCTTGTGTCGAACCCGATAATCGCGGAGATAGTAGTCATTATGGTTCCATAGGTTTCCATCCAAAGGGCTACCTACCTATGCACCTGGAATGATATCAATTCATCACAAATCCACTAGACGTTGGTGATTATGTCGATTTCCCCTGTGATTGTTAATTGGGATCAAAATCAATTACATAGTTCTTCTTAAGTTCTTGATATTGTTTTATGGTTTTTGTAATATCAAGTGACTCTCAGGCTGAAGTCATGGGTTTGGGATAAAACGATGAGCAAGAGACTATCCAATGAAGTTAGTGTAACTATAGCTACAGGATGAGGAAACCGGACTGTGTATTAAGTAAAAAGTAATTATTAAGTAAAAAAAACAGGCAGAAAAGACGTGTTTCTCGGTACAACATAATATCCTCTGTTACTCACAACTGAAAGGAAGAAAGAATTTACATTTGCATATGCAAATGAAGAGACGGCATTACGCATTTACAATGTTTGATGAATTTCGTTTGGATTATAAGGTACTTTGTCTAAAGTGTTTTATGGAATAATTATCTTAATATGTTTAAAACTATCTATCATAGTGGAGCTACAGATTCCATTGCTACTTTTGTAAGCAGTTCTACCAACTTTGATCACCAGTTTCCTGCTATCTACGCAATGGGCTCAAAACCTGCAATAGAATTTCTCAGCTTCAGGTTCCCTCAAGCCTCCATTTTGAAGGTCATTATCGTTATAAATCATGTGAAAGTAGTTTGAACACTAAATACCAAGGAAACCGGTCGCATGGCACTTTCATATAGAATCCCGTAAATTAACTTGTATGACATCCTTGAGTCTTAAAACAAGGATTTAAGGACTATTTTTGTTTGTTTTAAAGTCTTAATAATATTGTAATGAACACGTTAAGTCGAAGAGGTTTTTTATTTTGGACTTTATTGTGTAGTTTTAAGAGTTGATTATTGTTTGGAGGTTGTGTAGCATACGTTAGCATGCCTGTAATCTAAGATCGAAGATAGTAGGTGAGCTGTATTGGCAACTTGGCGTGTAATCTTAATGACATGAGGAATTTAGAAATTGTAGCGTAAAACCTCTAAGATTACCTATCACAATATTTGACCAGAAAACGAATGCCCTCTTCTTGTTTGGGAAACCGAAAAGCGCCCTACGTCGGCACGACTATGCATTCAGGTTCACCGAACACCAAGTTCGAACGATTGCGTGTTCGCGCGACGATAGCTTTTAAATAGGACGCGGAGTAAGGTGTGTCCGCGTCCTATTTAAAAGCTACTCTGCTGCGTTCGAACTTGGTGTTCGGTGAACCTGAATGCATAGTCGTGCCGACGTAGGGCGCTTTTCGGTTTCCCAAACAAGAAGTAAAAAAATAAGAGGTAGGAAGTAAGAAAATTATTTTTTACAAACAAAAACAACCGACTTAACAAAAAACGTTTAGTGGGTCAGTTTGTAATGTATCTAAGTTACAATAGCCTAATGTCAACTGCTCATCACCTTTTACAAAATATTGCTTTTGCCGATGCAGGGACGTTAATCATTGAGGAGTTCTCCTGGTTCTTCACCATCAGCTCCACTTCTCCAAATGCATTGTGACGAGCATATATTGCTTGGCAACCATATTAAAGTAATCGAATCGCAACCCGTGAAATATTTATTATTGAGTAGTTCCGGTGGTCATCTGTGGTCTTCATCATCGGTACCACTTCACCAAATGGTGCTTTCTGAGAGCAACTGCACGAGTTACTATAAAAAATACTTAAAACGCTATCCTATAATATTTGAAGAGTTTCCTCGATTTCTCCAGGATCCCATCATCAGATCCTGACCTGCTGAGAATGGAACCACCCTTTCAAACAAAAAAGAATTTTGCATATATGACGGAGTCATGCCCGAACATACATAATGATAACCTCCTCCTTTTAGAAGTCGGTTAAAAATAGAATCGAATAACAATTAAAATACAAAAATCCGAATGATATAACAACCCCATACATTCGTGGCCGAGTGATAACAGCCGCGCGGGTCGATCGATTCGATTTTAAGCTACGCTTGCCGAGGTATGGTATTTTAATAGTAAATTGTTATGTGTGTAAAAATTTAATATGCCCAAGTGACGGCAGAGCATGGAGAACATTATCGAAACATGTATAACATCTACATCTACTCATGGCAAAAAATAAATTATTTGATTTGATTTGGTTGTTCCGTGGATGAGTGACCATCTTGACTTATCCCTTTGGTCTCAGTCATTCATTGATCTTTGACAGTCGTTACGGGTCAACAGTCTTACCTAGGGGTATCGTGTTTTTTACCCAGTATCTAACTGGTTTGTGGAGGTCAGATAGGCTCGCTCCGTTTAAAATATTGGTATTCAGCTGCATCCGAATATATTGGAAGCCGACCATAATATAGTTGGGAAAAGGCTAAGCAGAATGGTGATATGAATGTACTGTAATCTCGCCGCAGTTGACCGCTGTCGGCCGTCAACCGAAACCTCAGATCAAAGATAACGGACATCGGAAACGTAACTTCTCGGTAACTACTCAAATGAATCACTTCAAAACTCACCTTCACTCACCGCCAAACTAGCTTCAGGTCAGGCTTACATGGCCCCCCAAAGAACGTGCCCATATTGACGGACACCGTATTATGTCACGGGACCATAAGGGCCATGCCCATAATCCGCCTGTCGCGCCCCCTGACGGAGATGTGGGTACTACCCATAGGCTCCATACAAGGAGCGAAAGCGCACGCACATATAGACACGCTTCACTTACAACAAGTGCAATCGAGCTCGCGAGTCGCGACTGGCGTTTGTTTGACATTGCCGTACGTACGTGTGTCTATGAGTGCGTGCGTCTATTTTCGCTCGTTTTATGGAGCGGACCTTCTGATGTACCTTTCTATTTTGTGGCAATACTATCTAACTACACAATATTGTTTTACAAATTGTGTAGTTAGATAGTACACCACCTGCTCGAAAATGTCAAATTATTGTCATGCAAACCTAAGCTAAAGCAAGTCAAGCCGGGCAATAATATTGTACTGAATTTCATTATGACGTTATTTAACAGTTTCATAAACTACAAATTCGAAAATTAAATTGGTTACTATTTCCCCCCAGTAGATGCGAAAAGTAGAGTAGTAGGCGAGCTTGAATCCCTCGCTACACTCAAGATTCTTTTTTTAACTCCCTCGCTTCGCTCAAGAGTTAACTCAGAGATTCTTTGCTTGAATCCTTCGTTATGCTCGGGATTCAATATAGCGCCCGTGGCCTAAGACACTGCTTAATCCCCTTAGTGAATTATCCACTATTAATGAAGTTCTAGCCTGTTTGAAAGGTTCAAACAGGCTAGAACTTCATTAATAGTGGGAAACAGTTAACGCACAAGTTCTACTATACTCTGAATCCAATACGTTAAAACCTTCGCAAGTGTTTGCCAGATGGTTTAAGTAAGGCTAAGATTTCACGGTGCGATATTTCCCCGTACCCGCATGTGGTTGCGGACCACGACCGCACAAGGAAAATAACGCAATGTAAGTTTGACCCCATACAAACCCGGTGTAAAAACACCATCACTCACCTGTTCAAAAGAGTTTCTATAAGATGCGCTGAGTGTGGCAGCGCCTCCACCAGCAGATCTATGGGCAACTCCGACGCAACGCTTTGCAGCACTCCAGGCCCCAGCCTGGACAAGATGGCCGCCGCCTCGCGGAACTGTCGGCCCTCAGCCAATAGCAGCACGCGACGCAGCGCGAGACGAGGAGAGGTGTATGTGTTCTTCTCCCTCTCTCGCTCACGACGAATTCGCTCTCGACTTTCGTTCATGTTTGCTTCGAGTTCTTGCGGTAGGGCGAAGTGCCCATTGTTTATTCTTAAAATTTTTTGAAGTTACGTCTCGATCTGTGAAAGAATTTATACTTATAAGTACAATGTATGGTTATATCATTAGATGAAAGTTGATAAGATACATAGAAGGGAAATAAGAATCAGCAGTGCTATTCTGTAACCATCTCACCGTGAGAACTTAGGTGAAGTGAGCACGGAGTGAGCTGTCAGTCCCTAGCAGCAGGTGGAATGACAGCTCACTCCGTGCTCACTTCACCTAAGTTCTCACGGTGAGATGGTTACAGAATAGCACTACTGATATAATAGCGATACGTTTGGTTCATATTCGCTTAATACTCTGTAACATGACATGTAATACAAAAGTCATACTTCTTGGTTATAACGGAGATGCTTGTTGACTTACAACTTGCATTGCAACCAATCATCAGACTTTTTGTGCAATAGTATTAAATTGTAATTTGTATTAAATATTAACTCGTACTTTATTGGATTTAATTTCTAAAACCAGGTAGGTACCTACGGGATTTCTATCTAATTTAATTAACCTTCTTTCTTCAATTTATATTTTCGCACATATCATTTCAGAAGGTGACAAAAGGCAGTGCGACATAGTTGATTTTCATACGCCTACTTTTCAATTATACATATTATCAGCATGCAATACATCGCAACTTCTCCACTATGGACGTAGGCGAGTGAGAATGGGCTCTAACCAGATGAATATGACATAGATGTGTAAGTAACAATTTCCAACTTCGAAACAGCTCAATCTGTAGCCGATAGCTTTTGACACAAAGTTTTTGCTAGATCACAATTTTTTCATATAACTCAGACAGATCTACTCAAGTTCCCTCAAAAATGGCATAAAGAAAACAAGACTAGTGATGCGATGACCTACAGAGCATGATACCAGTTTTTACTAACCTAACAGTCGGTGGGAAAACGTCGTAAACTCGTAATACCGTTGACCAGATTAGAATGAGCTTCACAAAAAGTAGTTTGTTCGATTTGTGAGAAATTACAGAAATGTAGTGTCGAGGTGACTAAACGTAATAGATGATAACTGGAATATAATATACAGGTGGTGGAAGTGACAGGCGGTAGCGTTTTAATTAGGGTGGAAAATGTTTAGTGTATAATTAGAAAAGAAAGAAAGAAAAATGTTTATTTGGCTCAGTACCGTATAAAAAGAAGACATTTGAACAAATTAAAAACTAACATAAACTATAAATATAGGATGTCTGGATGCATTATGCACGCTACCACACATTAATACAGATGGTTCATTCCGATTAATGAAGCTACAAGTACGTGGCGGGCCCGACTTGTCGGGCCAATTCAATGAGTGTAGCGTAGTCAGAAGATATAAGAGTTACGCGATAGAATGAGAGGCAACTTCTAGGTGAATATAACTGCAGGGAATCAGCGCTGTGCGACCTAAATTGCACTTTATTGTGTCGTAGCAAGAGTAGCTTTTTATTCAAATGATTTTGCGGAATGAACCATCTGTATTCATGTGACACTACATAAAAAATCTGTTAAGTTATCAACAATTACGTTTAATTGCAAGTGAAACGACGGATCGGAGTCAGTGTCATTACTGGTATATCTCGATTTTAATCAAATTATTATAAAATGTCGATTTGAATAAATTACTTTTGGATTATTATGATATATTATTAAATTATTTTTGGATTACCGGTACGGCTACAACAGTCGCACTGCACACTGTGCTACAAAAAAAAGTATTACATAACAAAAGTAATCAATTTCGGTTTCGTTACGAAAAAAAATTGTTTATTCTGTAAATAGGATATCGGAATCACTTCAACACGTCATGTTAGAAAAAAAAGCTAGATGGAGTCAAGATTTCCTATCTGACTACCTCTGAGAAGAAATGGCGAAACAAACTCTGGGATCAAAGTGTCTTTTAAAGTCCACCTGGTTTGAGTCGACCTGTTCAGAAAACACACTACACAACAAATGTAAAACTAAAATACAATAGACGACATATATTTAGTAACCTAATCCGCTTAACTGTTCTTAAAGAGTCATAAAAAACCCTGTAAGAAGTCGACACGTGTTTCACCCCTCAACGAGGCATCCTCAGGATGACGATTGACTTGTTGCGAACCTGGACACGATGTGTTGCCCCGTCAAACGCAGTGTGAGCCACACCGCCCGACAACCCCTCTAGGCTGAATCCAATTTAAGGTACCATTCCGTACCCGACCGCAGAGGGCAACTGCAGGCGACGTGCGCCGCAACACGACGGGTTTCGATGAATTTCTATGAAATACCTTCCGTAGCTAGCGACACGTCGTTGGCAGCTACCGACGAGTGACAGTCGATACGTGCAGCCCGACCGCAGTCGCCAACGCTCGAGCGATAACACGTTTTTCTATCTTCTATCTACCGACTGGAATACGGGCTGCTGCCGCCTGCGGTCGGGTATGGAATGGTACCTCTATGAATGAAATAAGAAACTTTGTTGGACGGCCAGCTCTAAGAAGTGTCACGTCGCAAAACAATTTTATGTATTTTTTTTCATGATTTGTTTTTATCGTTTTATGTATGAATAATGGCAAAAATAAGGATGCAGATTAAATTGTAATATGTACCTCTATTTTGCCCTTTTGCATCTTTTCAACAAGAGAGAAGATTGTTTGTGCATATTTTCAGCGAATCTAAATTGCCTACCTTTTGGGTAGGTGTAGCAAACTTCCATTTTGCAGTAGATTGACGCGGTTTGACCCAACTCTACAAACTCAACTTGTAATTAAATACCAGCTGTTTAATATTTTTATTAATAAATACGAATGCTGAAAGTTGATGTAAATTTCTGAATTTCGTGACGTAATCCGCAACATACCGTCGAGTCAGCTGATGCCGTATGTCAAAATCTTGTCGAGCAGTGGTTAAATCTCTTGTTCCTACAACTTATACCACAAAACAATGCCGTAACTGTACCCAATACCAGCTGACAAGCAACCAACGTCTCGGCACCTCACTATTCTTCGACTGTCTTTTATTTCAGCGCCATTTTGGTAATTTTTAGGTCAACGTCTGTAATTAACTTCGATGAGGATAAAGTTTTCCGTATAGGGGTATACTTAGCTCTTTGGTATTAAAATAAGAATATTTAATTTTTATTTCTTTAGGTTAGTTAAATATTCATATTTCTAGGCATTAGCCATGGTTAATGTATCCGCATTGAACCTAAAGAGCATTCAAAGTAGCCGAACACTTACAATGACTTATGTCTTGTGTAATAACTAATAAGATTCTTAATTGTGCAACTTAGGTATGTATATTCGTTTTTTTTTTGCTGAAAACCTCAGAAACGTGCGTACAGCAGTAGCGTGTTTGACGTAAGATCATTTTATCTTAATTTTGCATAACTGATACTTACCAATGTTGTAATAATTCAAATAATTAGTCACAATATAGTCAATCCAAAATTAAAATACATTTGCGCAGCTTGACCCTAACAAATCAACCTAACGACCCGACAACAAAAGCCTGTTTTATCCAAAAATAATCGAATAATTTAAAACATAATGACATAAGACAAGTCGTGAAAGTGATTCTATCGAGGTAAAGGGGTTACTATGCTCATAGATTATAGAGTAATATCTAGTTTTACATCGAGCAGTGTCTTTGGGCTTGGCAAATTGATACTGTACAAGGCTTGAAGCGATATGAAAGTATAAGAAAAACCGTTTCATCGACTCGTCCTAGAATACTTAGTTACCACAGTTATACTCTCTTTTTAAAGGACAGGTTGTGAAGGTAAGACGTAGTGTGTTTTTATTATGGAATTAGTTGATATTCCGCTTTTATCTTTAAAATAGAAAAGATTGGCTGTTACACTCAGTATTTTCTATTTTTAGCAAAGCCTCACAGACTATACCAGATCGAAATACTAATATGAGTGTTCTGATGAAAATGACTGCCCATTGGGACAAATAAACAGATTGAATTCGTAAGAAAACCGATACATGAGAACGACACAAGATTGTTTGACGTGAATATTTGAAGGCCTGAAAAGTAATGGACAGGAAAAGCCAGGATATGTTGTGCATGCGTATCCGCCTACTTATTTTAAGGACAATACGCTTATCACGTAAATATTCTTCCTTTAGAGTTTAGAACGTAATATTTTTTTCCGTCTTGGAGCTTTTAATACTGTGTGCATTCTCATTATTGCTGTTCTTTAGAGACCGCCGGAGCTCACAACAGATAAACTAGACCCGAAATCACATGAGTAAATATCCAATGAAACCACGCCATAACCCAACGCTGCAATAGTCAGCTTGACGAGTGTTTTTCACCGACTGAGCCGTATTTGTATTGCAGCAGTTAACGCTCCATTCGCTATCTACTCATGTACCGTAAGCCATTCACACACATGCCAAAACTGGTCATAATCATAATCGTACAAGTACCGTCTCATTGTTAGCCTAACGTACCGGTGCGACATTTGACGACGAACGGGGCGACAAAACTATGCGGTTCCGTTAGTTGCTATACGTTGCCATGGTAACGGGATGAGCTGTCAATTCATGGTGTCGAAAATTAAGTAAGAAAGTAAGATTTTACAAAGGCTTAAGGTAAGATTTTTGCAGAGTGCAGTATTTTTTTTTTTATTAAATGAGCATCAAACTCTTTATGTACATGTAGTGTTCAAAATATTGCAAACAAGGTATTGTAAACCACCATTTCTTATTTAATTTTGATATAACTGAATTATATTATCAGCCTATCTTCTGGAATATTAATTGTTCAGAATTTGGGCTGATAGATAATCTTAGTGTGTCACCACCATTTAGTGTATCGGCAGTTCCGTCTTAGTGCGGAAAACAAACGTGAAAGTATTTTTGACGGATTTCCGTTAACGCAAGTCGCGGCCATGTAAGATGTACAGAGATAACAACACCTTCCTTTTAATTATATAGAAATGGTAAATAAAACTGATACCGGTTTCTCAATATATTTTACAGCGGCGAAGTGTCAGTGTTTATGAAAGGGAAGCCGAAGCAGAGTCGGATCCGGTCTAACTTTGCTTACTTATGAATAAAGTAAACATTGATTATTTATTTTAAAATAATTCTTTCGTTAACTGAATTTAACACCATCTATCGCCAAATGGCAGAACTAAAAATCACTACACAAACATAACTTCTTATTTCGTTTATAATTCAAGTATAGTTAAGTCAGTTAATTCAAGTGTAGATAAGTATAGTTTATAATTGATCTAGAGAAAAAATATCTCATATCTGGATAATAAACTATATTTTCTTACTGTCAATAATTATTTTAGACATAAAAGCCGAGGAATCTTGTTTTTTTTTCAAATAGTCTTTAAAAAAGACATGATTGTCGAATAAAAAATAAATCGAGCGAAAATTTTCCAATTACGTCTAGAGAGACCAGAAAAGACATGGTTCTGAACTGAAGAACATAGTTCTAAATGCGAGTCCATTACTGTATCATACTTGCTCAGATATAACAAAGTTTCGATATAGTTACTTTGGACTTGAATTTGGACCTTCATCGTGCCCGCGAATAGCTACTTCTTGTTTACCTAACAAAATAACGATGTCAATAAACCGTTTCATTAAATTCCTATTTCGATCTACTTTTCTATTATGAGCTTCATGAGAATTAGCGAAAAATGATTCTATCCTACTAGTCCCAAACTCATGTAACTCTTAAACAGCTACGAATATGTTTTTCAGTCTGAACATGTTTTTTGGTTGAATTCGTTAGATTATTAATATCTGTAAAACCCCTTTATTCCATAAACTGCTAGAATCTGAGAAAAGTAAACATGGAAAACAATACATTTTATTTAATTTACAACTGCCAGTCAGCCATGGATATTTATCGTAAAGGGAAACATTAAAATGTTTGAAAAAAACCATCACGTCGTTTGTAATTTATAATCATATCTGGACGAGCACGGCCTAACTTAATGATGTGTTTCTTATTTTCAAAGCTCAACCTTGAAAAGCATAAAGATTATTTACTTTGTGAGGCAACAGCCTCACAAAGTAAATAATCTGTCAAGCAACAATATAAAACTATTAATGCCGCCATCCTAATTCTACTGATCGTACTAATTACTTTTCAAAACTACTCTAAATAAATAATTTCAACTTATTAAACTATCTACTTACCCAAAATACCCAATTACAACGATCTTTTCTTTCACTAAAACTCAAAACACATAAACACTATCTCAATCACTATTCTATACCTACAATAATAAACTAATGAATTCAATTCATACGGAGCGAACAAAATGCAAATTAACTACTTAATTTGTACAAATTATATGGTTCTAATGCGATTACATCAAAAAACAACCACACATAATGTCAATCGAATGATGAATGTATGATGTCCGAACTCCGAGCCGAACGCATTACGAAATACAACGACAACAAACGAACAACTGAGCGAACTGACCGAACAATAGCTCATTCATTTTCGTTTCACGACGCGCATGCGTATTACATCGTAACTCGGCACAGACCGGCTTACCCGGCTACTAAGAAACAGCGGTGTCACGTGACCGAAGTGACGTCAAGTGGACTTTATTTTCTATAGAAATTGAATTCACAATAAGCCGGACGCGCCTACGAGTTATTTTAGAGCAAAATGTTTTGTTGTTGGGACATAAAGACAAAAAAAATTGTGTAGGCGTTTTGTAATGTATGGTGTATGATTATTCAATGACGATAGAGTGGTAGTGTTCCCGAATTTCTGAAGGGAAGCCGGCAGGAATCGAGTTGTTTGGAGTCATCGCCCCTGATATTTTACCAAATATTGCTTACGATTTGCGTCGCTTGATTGTCGACTCCATCTAGCTTATTTTTAGGGCTCCGTACCTCAAACGGAAAAACCGGAACCCTTATAGGATCACTTCGTTGTCCGTCCGTCAGTCTGTCAAGACCCTTTTTATCTTGAGTTATCAAGTCGAAATTAATATCAAATACGTAGATCTATGGTACCTTGGAACTCTAAAATTCAAGCTTCTAAGTGAACGCAATAAAAAATACGGCCATTTAAGCGATATATTTTGATACTCGCAAATAAATCAAAACTTACAGGGTACTTCCCGTTGACCTAGAATCATTAAATTTGGCAGGAAACAAGGTCTAAAGCACATGTAAAGGAAAAAGTCCGAAAATCGTTAATTTGTAGTTTTATTACACAATTTTGTCTTACATGTGCAGTTGGAAAAATGACCGTGACGTATATCGATGTATGGGAGAACATGTTTTTCAACTACAATGTTAAGTTTGTTTTTGGGATAAGTTCATCCAAACTACGAAAGCTTTCACTATGCGTGGGCCGATACGCACTTGGCCGGTTTTTTTTTTTAATATGACCTGTACTTGTGATTCCTATATCCTATGTATTTACAAAATAAACAATTTAATTTCATTTCATTGCCTATTCCTACGCCTTGTTATCAATCTTTATGCAACTGTTTACCCATAATAAAGTGTAATTTATAAAACACATAATTTTATCACATTTCTTTTTCATTCTTACTTTTAATGGTAACAGTACAGAATCCTGGAACATTCAAGTGCTGATTCTCAGCCTAGTTTGAATAAATGACTTTTTGAATTTGAATTTGAATTTGAATTTTGAATTTGAATTTGAATTTGAATTTGAATTTTGAATTTTGAATTTGAATTTCAAACTCAAACTCAAACTCAAAGCATTTATTTCAATTAAACCATTTACAGGCACTTTTGAATTGTCAAGGGGTCAGTCAGTCACAAATATGAAGCTAGTGGCCCATTCCAAAGCGTAGGTTCCTATGGAGAAGAACGGGCAAGAAACTCCATGGACACTCTTTTAAATCATAATGTTGTTACAAAATATTGGTTACATCATTCATGTTGAAATTATACATGTGAGACCAATGTACAAAGACGTGCACGTAAAAAGCGTCCGTTATAAAAAGATAAAAACAATTCAAAAATTAAAATAAGCCGTGGCAGATAAGAGATGACCAGTCCCTACTGACGGCGCCCGTTCACGAACATGACGCATGGATCAGCACCGTTTAGCTCAACCATTTTGAAGGGAACTTAACGATCCAACACACACGCCACCACCAGCGAGACATTTGAGTGAGCATGACGTACTCTCAGCCGCCAGGGCACATTCAAGTCAATGAAAGACGTACTCAGTAAATGGTAGCTTCATAGAAGGTACATGGTCACAGTGCTCACACATGTGCTTTGCAATTATATAATACTATGAGATTGAAGTTATACAATTCAAAGATAATTTATGCAATCTTCAGCAGCTCCGACAATATTTTCGAATGCTAAAATTAAATTAGTTTATGCGCCCTTGTGGAGCTGGACCAGCGTTGAGCCAAGCATTTTTGTCACCTATATAATCCCCCAGCTTATAATATGCTTGGTAGCATAGTGTGCGTTTTATACAAGATTTAAATTTAGTTTCATTTAGTTGTAGTATGTGGGGAGGTATTTTATTATAACATTTTAAACAGTACCCCATGAAAGATGAGTCTACTTTCGCCAGTCTGAAACCCGGTTGAACTAATTGATCCCTATTTCTAGTACTATAATTGTGTCTTTCACCTCTTTTACTGAAAAGATTAAGATTTTTCCTGACGTACATGATGTTTTCATATATATATTGACAAGGTACCGTCATGATGTTAATGTTTTTAAACAGTTCCCTTAGAGAATCGCGCCTGCGGAAGCAATATATTGCTCTAATGGCTCTTTTCTGCAGAATAAAAATAGAGTCGATATCTGCAGCCCGTCCCCATAGTAAAATACCGTAAGACATGATACTATGAAAGTAACTGAAATAGACTAGCCTTGCGGTATCTACATCAGTAAATTGACGGATTTTTCTTACAGCATATGCTGCTGAACTTAGCCGTCCTGCAAGAGATGTTAAATGCGGACCCCATTGCAGCCTTGAGTCGAGCGTGATCCCCAGGAAAACAGTTTTATCAACGAATTCTAGTTTCTCCCTATTCAATACTATATCACAATCACTACTTTTAACATTCGGTAAAGCAAATGAATTCGTTATCCCGACTACGCCCATAAATTTTATGTGCTATTTGTGAAACTAGGTTTCTGTCTCAATCACGACTCGAACTCACGACTCACTCGGAAATTCACAACGAATTCAACCTGCTCTATAATAATGTTTTCTCTTGTTAGAAATAATTATACTTTTGGAATTAAAGATAATTTCTACATTTTTAAATTAATTGAAAAAAACGTTACTGAAGTAAGCTCATAAAAACAATTAAAAATAATCATATAGAATTTTAGCATGTCCCTATGACCAGATAATTGTCTTCAGCGACCTATACAAATATTAATGTTTTATTTTACAATGCTTACTCTAAATATTCAAAGACAATTAATTTTATATCACTTTAGCATAACAATATTTAAAAGAAATAACACCTTAATTGTCTCGACGTAACTCGACTATTGCCACAGTTCATTTTCAATAGTAACGCAATTACAGTGTTTTACGAAATCACAGCAAAACGCAAAAAAACACGTTTTGTAACACTTTATATTGTTATTTTAAATGATTGTATACAAATGAGAAAAGCTCACGATTTTTCATGTAAATTTATTGTATTGTTTTTGTATACACTCAAGTGTAAGTAACTAAAGTTTTTAACTGTCTTATTTATTTACTTTTGTTATGCGAATCATCGTATTTGTTTCTGTGAAAAGTACCATTTTAATTATAAGTAGGAATACTGAATCAGATTTGATTACCTACTAATTCTTAACATTTACACGTGATTTCTTTCACTATTAAGTAAGTTCAATAAACTCAGGCTGTCGCAGTCCGCTAGACCATAGACCTAGACCATAGACCTCTCCCAGGCTGCGCCACAACATCCTATCCTCCGCCTTCCGTGTCCAGTCTGTTTGCGCCACTCTTAAGGCCGTCGGTCCATCTAGCTGGGGGGCGTCCCATTCTATGCTTGCCGATACGCGGTCTCCACTCCAGGGACTCGTCTGCTCCAGCCGCCATCGGTCCTTCGATAAACATGGCCAGCCCACTGCCACTTCAGCTTGCTTACTCTGCAAGCTATGTCGGTCACTCCGGTTCTTTTCCGAACTATTAAGTAATATGAATTCAATATTTTAACCTGGTTAATAAAGATTTAATTGCTTCGTTATCGCTGGATCAATTACACAATCAATATCGATATAATTTCGAATTATTTCCTCTTCCGGAGATATCGAATCGAGAATGTATCGAGAACGGAACAACATAATGGATGCTAAATAAACTCGATCACTTGTTCATCGATTTTTCATTGTGCGCAAGTCATCGCGGTTGATTATGTGTAACGTTACTTATGAAGTTATAACGCTATGAATCGTTATTTAACGTTATTATACGCGGAATGATTTATCAACGTTTATGACAGTGTGTTTTTGATATATAAATGAATAATTTTTTTTTTGTCTTTTTTCGTTAATATTTTTATCGTTTACTTATTTGTATTTATAATTTATGGGTTTTAGAAGCATCTAGAGCCAAAAAGCTTAACTCACATTCAATTAAAATAAACAAAAAAACTTTTTTTTTTAGCAAATCTATAAATCTTCCAAAACCAGTGTTCACTTAACACCGATAAAATAACTTTTTGTTCACCTTGACACGAAAATATTTTCAACTTACACTCATTATAATTCCCCACATTATCTGAACTATACAAATTACCATAATTCTCAAAATTCTCGCGACGTCAATCGGAACGTGTTTCTAGTGTTTGTACGCGTTTGATTCGCTGTTCTCATTTCACTACGACGTGGTGTTTATTGATTATGTAGATTAAGATAAGTGACACACTTAACTATGCAACTGGTACAAACAGACGATTTTCTTTTCTTTTGATACTTAACGGTTTTAAATCGTAGGACAGGAGGGTGCTTTCCAATGGGTATTCCGGAGAGTTCGAGAGTTCAATACATTTCGGTAGAAGTCCAATATACGGGACAATGAAGGGTAGGCGTTTTGGGGGAGTGTCTTATGTAATTTTGACGTTCAAAAAGTGCTGATTCTCAGCCTAGTTTGAATAAATGACTTTTGAATTTTGAATACCTATCCACCATAACCAGATGGTGATTCACAAGAAATTAATTCGGAATCTGGCGTCTGTAAAACATTTTCTCAGCAATTAACTAACATTTCTAAACAGCTTTTTAGGTTTTACCAAATTCAATATTGGAAAGTATTTAATTCACTTGTTGCTCGATTTTAATAGTTATCCAGTCTTAGACATTCAATGGACAGCCAGCCAGCCGCGTAACGATCTCCCATAAGTATGTGAACACGTGAAGCAGTTACCGATATGTCGTGGTATTTAGGTGACTGATCTAGGTGTTAGTGTAATGTTCTAGTCTGAGGTGGCGGCCATGCATAATGTATGAGTGGCTTAGCATAGTCTGTACTGTGCTCGTCAAATAGGACGAGAAATGGATAGAATTCACGCGAGGTAGGGACAGAATTTTACAAAAGAGATGCATGACAATAAACTGAGAAGGTAAAGTGGAAAGCGACTAACAAGGCTAAATACGAAAGCGTCTCAGTACCTACTGATCAAACTTCGTTCGTAATTTAGCTAAGTACTAATGTACATACATAGCATATCTTACCTTAAAACTAATATCTGTCATTGAATAATGCTCATTGCAATTAATCAGGCATGACACAACTTGAAGATATAGGTGACAACAATAAACCGGCACTTGGAAGGAGTTACGCCAATATCCTCAAGTGATACAGCTCTTCCATTAAACCAATTAAATTGAGATTTGTAGAAACCGTAAAAAAATATGGGATAATATAGGTCAGCCACTTTCCTTCCCGCCCGAGTAAGAGTTAATTGAGCCTTGAGAGAAATACGAGGGAAATATTAAGAAGATAATGATAGAGCGGGATGAAATAAATTATGATTGGAATATAATTAACTATAATGATGGGGACTAGAGGACTATGGTTGCTAAACATGTTCATAATATTGACGTTGGAAAAATAGAACAGGAAAGCAGCAGAGCAAGCATTCAATATTGACTGCACATAATAGGTAACTATATTAAAATCACAGAAGCAAACGATGATACGGTAATCTTAGGTACAACATGCAGTGTTTAAAGCTTATTATCTCCAAATAAATATCATCTGGCCTTGGTGATAACATTACTTCGTATAGGAAAGAAAAATTCTGCTGGAACATTTTCATGAAATTCTCGCAGTTTCGTAATATTCGCTCAATAAACAGAAATTACATCATCTACCTGGGCCCAAACAGTATAATATAGATGTGCCTTCGATACGAAAAGATAAAGAAGAAGACTCTATGTTTGCATAGGCTCGTTTACTGCCTGTTGGTTTCTTCCGACTATATTAGATCTATGCTACAAAATATTTGTGTTAAGTACACACTTGAATTTGGAGATACATTTTTTTAACTCCCACGTCCTTTAACAGATGTTTGTATCATAAATTAATCATCCTACAAATCTCCCTTCCGATCTTGGCCACACATATATGCCACAACCCCGCAGCCCGCAGCATCACACAACTTTCTCAATGGCTCCACCTGCTCGGGTTCCTCATCAAGTCGTATATAACGGTGAAATGTTACAACCTGCCCGACGGGACGGGCTTTCGTTTTAAGCCTCAAGTGTGGGACATTAATCGTTTCTAGTTAGCACATGGAAATCTAGATATGTTGGGTCTTGCTTTGACACTTACATATATGTGCAATATGTCTGATAATGAAATCGGATGCGGGAAAGGCAGGACCGTCGTAATGGTGATTATTGAGCGAGGTTAATTACAGTGGACATCTTTAGGCCGAGATGATGATGATGAATGAAATCGTTTAGGGTAGGATCTGCTTATGGACTTAACTATATATCTGTTTCATAACTCATAATCAGCTTATAATGTTCCCACTGCTGATGTATAGGCCTCCTCTCGGTGAGAAGGAGTGGACCGTAATCCACAACGCGGGCTCAGTGTGGGTTAATTTCTCTTCTTTGAAAATTTGGTTCCAGGACATGCCGGTTTCGTCAAGATGTTTTCCTTCGCCGTTTTGAGAGCAGTGCTGATGAAATAATTTACACAAAGTAAAGCGTGCTGGGTTCGAACCTACTCGTAAGTCGCGGTCATTACCTGTGGCCTGTAGGCCACCACTGCTCTCTCTATCTGCTTGTTCAGGTGCGTACTTCGACCATTCTTAGCATGAAAATGACCGGCCGTATCAAACATGCCATGCTAAAGACAACCTTAGTCCGAGAAAATCCTTTTAAGTTACAATTGGATTGTCGTTATAATCTCATGCATGATGCTGCTCGGAGGCAGATGATCATCATCGTTCTGTATTTTATCATCATCATCATCTGCCTGCTTTTTGCCAACCATGTTGTTTTTTTTTTTTTTGAATTTTTTTTGAATTTTTGAGTTGTAGTCAGCTTTCAGTCTTACCGTATGCGGCTGAATACCAATATTTTAGATGAAGCGACTGCCTATCTGACCTCCACAACCCAGTTTCTGTGTAATACGATCCCCTTGGTAAGACTGGTTCTATCTTTCATCATCATTGTAGCGGAAAGACGTCCTCATCGTCGATGCTCGACTGCTCTCCACAGTCCCCTAGGATTTCACCAACGATCGGCCCTGCGCTGCCCATATCTGGTGAATTTCCTCCACCTACTCCTATCCCAATTTCTTTGACATCGCTGTAGCAAGTGTTTTTCTTCGACACAAATGTGTCGTTTACCCGTTCTTAGTGTACTGTTTCGGGAAAATGATAAAATGTGCATGGAAACATAGATGAAAAACCTAAACAAGAAAATCAACGCTCTATTTGAAACAAAGGCGGTAATTAAGTTTCATATCGATGCGATGCGATGCGAGATACGTACCGCCGGGGAATCGAACCCGCGACCTTGATCTCTAGTGAGGCGAGACAGTACTCGGTGGAGCGGTAATTGTTCTTATAACTAAGAAAGATTAATCTTGTTTTAAGTGTTGATTGATTGATTGCCTACTTGTTTTGTTGAGATGAAAGTTTTTATGTTCGGTGTAGATTCTGGAAATTGGCATGGCTATGAAACCATGAAAGATGTTGGATATTAATGGTAACATCAAACAGACTAAATCTAGGCTTTTGAAAGTACACCCAAAAATGGTATCCTTTACCCACAGTCGTTATACAGGGTGCATGGTTTTCAATATCAATTAATAGTCGATAAATAATGATTTTCGATAAAAATTTTATAAATCATATATATAGACTTAAACACTATTTATTTTCTATGTACCTGCAATTATTAAAAAAAAACATCCATACTTACAACAAGTAAACGAGACAAATCCAACAAAAAATAAAATAGAAAATCCAATCACTAATACACTCTAGTCCAGTCCACAGTGCACAGTCAACAAGAAAAATAAAAATAATCAAAAAAGAATTAACTTAAGAATCGAACGATCGAACGCCGGCAATACGCGTATTCAGATGAGCGTGCGGCGTGCGCGGGAGTTGATTCACGAGTAGCGCCGTAGTTACGACTCACCCAGACGCAACGCGAGAAAGCTTTTGGACCGCTTCATGTGAGATTGTAGAATTTATTCTATTGTTGAATGATATAATTTATTGACAATATTCAGTAAATGTTATCATAGATTGTATTGTGAGTGTTAACAAATTTTATTGTTCTCAAATTGGTAGTGTTTGTGTTGATTAGAATTGTAAATTGGTATATGATGTGAGTCACGTTGTGAGTCACGTCCCACCTTTACTGAAAATGGATAACCTAACTTTGTATTACATAATAGTAAACAATCACGAAAATAAAATCTTATTGTTTTAATATTACATCAACTATTAGAATTCTGTGTGGTATTCGTGCGGTAAAATAAGCTGCTTATTTTAAAATCATACAAATGGTGAAGACAAAGTCAAAGTCAAATCATTTATTTCAAATAGGCCCGAATAAGGCACTTTTGAACGTCAAAAATTTACAAAAAAAATTAATTGATTCTAGTTGCCCCTTCCAAAAGGTAGTTTTCGTATGGAGAAGAATGGGCAAGAAATTCCACCGTTACTCTTTTAAAATGTTTTACAATATTTTGTATAATACATTAGTTATATAATTAAATGTGAGGACGATGCACCTAGAATAAAATTATTATACCACAATAGGTAAAAGGAATTAAGAATTAAAAATGAAGCAACAACAAATAAACGAATTACGAGTATGTGATAGATACATGGTGCTCACATATTTACAAACATTGTAAAAGTAGACGATCCTCCTAAGATTCCACAATTAATAAGTCAGTGTGCGAGGAATTGGTCATAGAATGTAAAATCAATGTCATATAATAAAAAATAACACAGTACCCCCTATAAGATGTATGTACTTTAGATAATCTGAAAAATGGTTGATCTATTTTATCTTTATTTCTAGTATTAAAATTATGTCTATCACTTATTTTATTAAAAAGATGTCGATTTTTTCTAACATACATAATATTTTCATAAATGAACTGGCAAGGTACCGTCATAATATTAATCCTTTTAAATAGTTCCCTGAGAGATTCGCGGTGACGTAGATTATAAATGGCTCTGACAGCCGACACGCAACTATTAAATCTTTAGGTGAAATGACAATCATGGGGCCGAATTTTCCCATCACTACATATAATTTTATGAACACATTTCCTTTACAACATGTAAAGCAATTGAAAGTGGTTCAAACAGTAGTAGTATTTGTTTTTAATGTGCATCACTATTTTTTAACCGATTTCAAAGAAAAGGAAGTGTTATCTCAATCTGTGTCATCTATATCAATAACACATTAGCCGCAATACAATAACAATTGCACTACCGGAATTATCTAGTATTAAACGACACTGACAATAGGGCCCTACAAACATATAACATGAAAAATATTTACTAAACACAATGTTATACAATACATAGCAGACGACCATTATTAGAAATGTTCATACAATGATATCATTTCAAAGAACAAGTAGAATATAAACCGTTGTTTATTATTTTTATTTCATGTGTATTAGTGGATTATGTACAACATAGTTGGGGAAAGCAGGCAGATTATGATGATAGTGAATTAAGTAATTTAAAAAAAGATACAAAACGATGCACATAAAAAATACCACGACAAACTGGTATAACGGGAAGAATCTATTGCAGTAAAAGACGAAGTAAAAATGTTGAACGTCTAGAAACAAACAAGGGAAGGGAAAATAGTGCACGAGTCAAAATTTCAAACGTAATGATCATCATCATTCTCCAGCCCTTATCCCAACGGCGCAACATGTCCTTTCTTCCATACTTCTCTATTAATCGTCATCCCGGTAGTCACTCCCTTTCCATCCATTCCCCTACTCTTATAGCCGTCTACATTCATACTCAAAACGTGCTTCACGACATTTTCCTCATCCCTCCGCATCACGTGCCCATACAATGACAACCCATTTCTTCACAACTTTTCGGTCACCGGTGCCACTTTCAGACTTCCTCTTATGTACAATTATTTTATTCTATCCATTCGTGTAACATCACATCTCAGCTGCATGCAATTGCCTTTCATTCATTCCTTTTGTGGCCCAACGTTCTGATCCATAAAAGACAGCAGGTCTGACCATTGTTTTATATATCTCCCCCTTAAGTTTAAGGGGAAGATATATCATAATAGAATAAATGATAATGAAAAATAATAATAAGTAGGTTTGTACAAACACTTTTACACGTCAATACCATGGCACACCATGTTCCGCCCGTGCATATCATGTTGTGCCCACTGCTGGGACACAACAGTCTTCTCTGTGAGAGGGAGTGGGCCTGTAATCTACCACGCGGGCACAATGCGGGTTAATAGATTTCAAACATAAAAATAAAACTGTTTCACAATTCAAATATCGAGTAATAGAGCATTACCTTTCCTCTCAACTGTGAGTATTTATATACCCATATACATACGTATGTTTGTATATTTAAGTTCTATATATTTTTTAAGTATATGTTAATTTATTACGTTATACGTGTAGGTTTATTTCAATATTTTAGTTTAAGACTTCGCATATTTATATTTTTCTCTTCTTATTCTCACACACTATTGTTTACATTTCTTTCTCATTTCTCTTGTCGCAGGTCTGCTGGAAGAAATTTCTTAAGAAATAAGCAGTACTGTACTCACAATTATGATTACGTCTTATCTGTATCTATTTTTCTGTGTGTACATAAATAAATAAAATAAAAATTGTCATTTACCCAAACTTGGTACTAACAACATAGCACCATCCTCTAGCGACAGGTGGTCTTGCTTCCGCGGCAGTTTCCCATGCGCAAGCGGCTGCCGAGTAGGTACAGACATGATTTATGATGCGATGCGCCGATCATGGAGCCGTTCGATTACCGAGGCGGATCGCTACTCAAGTGTTAGTACGCTAATAGATCTCATTTATCTATTAATTTGATGGCTAATTACTGCAGTATTCGTGTTCAAATATCTGAAAGTTTGGTCAGTGACACAAAAGTGGACACTGTGGACAAGGCTTCGTTTGTGTTGGTATGGGCATGTAGCGATGGCGATAACACCACGTGACCGGAAGAGTATTGAATATAAAATGTTGATGGATGAAGAAAATAAAGAAAAGGTTAATTGGAATAAGATGAACAAAAGAGATTGAATGATAACGTGGCAGCTGGAACACTGGCACCGGCACTGGAACCGATATGCCTAAGAGATATTTCTCGACGGCATGTGAAGTCAAGTCGGAGGCCCATGGCTCATGGCCCATGCCACCAGGTTAGTCACTAAACACACGAAAAGAAGAAGAAGCTGGAACAAATAAATGGAAGAGAAACATACTTTGCGCCAACTCCACCAAGCTTGCTTAACCCTTCGAGAAACACAGGCGTAACTAGGTATGTTATGAAATCCCAATGGCTTAGCTAAGGTAGGTCCTCTAAACTTCCGTGAGGGAGTCATCATCATCACCTGCCTAGCTTTTTCCTAACTATGTCGGGGTCGGCTGCCAGAGTAACCAGATGCAGCTGAATACTAGCATTTTACATGAAGCGACTGCCACACTAACCTCAACAACCCAGTTTCTGGGTAATACGATACCTTGTGGTAAGACAGGTTGTCAGACTAATTGTATGTTATCAGTAGAAGTACCTATTTCTTCCTTACCTACTGCTAAATATAGCCCATGACTCTCAAAAAAGAATTTACGTAATTTTCATGCCAAACTAAAATTAGCAGTAATAAGTTACAACAAAAAAACAACCTCAATATCTTGTGTTAAACGAGGCATGAAATATTAACGTTATATAACAATAATTTGTACCACCAACCTTAGCTCAAGGTCACAAAACATTGCTGAGGAGAACATTGAAATTAATTACTAATTATTAATAATAATGACTACGTGCGAAGTGCTCGTATACCATCGCGGAGCTTCCTTAATCCGGTGTTGAAAAATAAATAAATAAACTGTTTAGATAAGACTTTATATTGACGTTTTCCCTTTTGTAGTAGGTACACTGTAGACTGTACCGACATACTGCATTTTCACAACTTGTATTATTCTTCTAGGCAATGTCGCCTCCTCTTTTGTATGGTCACTGCCGTCTAAATATATCTATATTAACATAACACATTAAATACGCATCATTTCAAAGAAATTAACACATTGTTAGACCAATGGTTTTGATTTAATACGTGCCCTTAGATAGAGCTTTATTACCAAGGTCTTCATAACTGGTCTTCATACAGGTGGTCTACAACCTAACGTTTTACGTCAAGTTTAACAAAACAATAAGGAATCATCTCTCTCAGTATTGCTGTATTTATCCGTTAGTTTTAGAAACTTTACTGCTATTAGATTTGTATTGAAGTTTTTTAATCCCATGTACCTATCTGCTGACAGCAGGCGTTCATAAGCCTTGTGAAAAAACTCGTTAATAATTAATTGATAAGTTAAGTACAGTATAAAGCAGATGCTCCGATACAACCAGGTAAGGACAACATTATTTTTCAGAAAATTGTTGTTCGAAATTATTCTGCTATTCCTGTAAAAAAAAACCGGAAATGAATAAGTATTCTTCCGTAGAAGGAGGGTCTACACAGTCCCTTCGACTATTACAAAACGATTACCGTTTTCAAAACAATAAAGGGCTCCACGATCTAAAAGCAGAACCAACATATTAAAAAGAGTTACCACGTGGAACTCAACTTCAATTTGACAACTGAACCTCCTATGACCTCACAGCATCACGATAACCACAGCTAAAAGTAAACGCGAGTCTAATGTGAATATAAAAGCCGTATTAAACCGAGATTACATGCAGTGCGATAATGTTGCGTGAACTTACATTACTACTTGGAATACTACTGGGAATTGTTGCGTACATATCTTTATGCCGGTGAACTTCTGGGTGGAATAACAAAACAATTAGGACAGACATGGGGCGTGGAAGTTGCTCCAGAGAATAACAGTTACACACTCACGACACAATTCTATAACAATTCAGAAAGTACGAGACCTGCCTTTCGTAGTTGAGAGCTTTCGGCTGAATGGTGATGAAGGTGAACCAATTTCGAATGAAATGACTTTGACGAATGTGGATGCTGTGATAAGTTACAGCTTTATTAAATATCTATAATGTATGTGGTGTACATAATAAAGAGTATTCTATCTATTTTGCCTCTAAGGTCGGCTGCATCAGCGATCTCTGTCTATAGATCTATGGCGGTTACCACTCGACGGCATGTGAAGCCAAGTCAGAGGCCCATGAGCGGCATAAAAACTTTAACACCAGGTTAGTCACTAACCACACGAAAAAGAAAGAAAGAAAGGTTACCACTTTCGGTTTGCGAGTTTTGGCTTAGATAGCGGTTTGTCGGCTGATGCATGATTGTAGATCGTCGTTCTCTGCGATCTTAAGATGAGGCTCCTTGAATCCCCGTACACGAAGTTTCTGTAAGATTTGATGTCTCCAGACAACGAGCGAAGGCATGCAATGCTTATTTAAATTAGGTTAATCCAAAGCTTTTAATGAGCCTTTAGTAACAGCTTTTTTAAAACCTGCTTAAAAACTCGCTAAATTAATTTGACTATTTCCATTGGTAACTCACCCAACTGAAGGAGTTGTAGGTCGTGGGTTCGAACCCAGGCAGGCGCATTTCATCACCAGTGCTCTCAAAACGGTGAAGGAAAACATCGTGACGAAACCCGCATGTCCTAGAACCAAAAATTCGAAGACATCTGACATCTACAAACCCGCACTGGGCCCGCGCGGTGAATAACAACCGACTCCCTCTTGAAGAGAGAAGGCCACAGGCCTCCCAGCAACGGGAACATTATAGGCTGATTATGCTTATGCTAGTCAAAGGTTTAGTTGAGCTAAGTCAGTGCTCAATCGACAATCTATGATAAACTCTATTTCAGAGTTATTTACATCAAGATTTATTTCACGAATAGTAATTATTAAACTGTGCCATCATAACGGTGATTCACAGTTTTATTTCTTTAACAAAAATAATTTGTTTTAAATCGACCAAAATATAATAGCATCCTAGTATAGTGGGTCACTAAAGTTCATATTATATCACACCGAATGTTTAAGGCATATTCACTCTTTTGTTAGGTTTTTTTAAAGTTGATAATAGGTTGAATGAAAATGTTGGGTGTTTATGAAATTGTGTAACTTTCGGAAGAGTGCTGCTAATGGCTATACACAACACACTTGACCGTCGTTGTCACATATTTCTGTTCACTTAGCGCAGATGCATCCGTTTCCCCGAAACTGATTGTGTAATATTGTTTGATCTTGAGATTTGAACCTGTTGAATAAATATTGGGATACGAAACAGGTTCACTTTCTAATACGGCTGGAGCAAACAGGAAAGCAAGGTCAAAAACACCGATACCCGCTGACACATTACTCATTATTTCTACCTACTTATTACCTGGATAATAAACTATTTTCTATTGAGGCCAATAGCTAAAAGCAGGAAACGATTATACAAGTCGCAAACTAAGGCCGGTTAAGTCCCTGCCGGGGTTGCGGGAAAGTCCGAAAGGGATACCGTGGCCCCTGGCAACGTACAGGCAACTGAAGGAACACGGGTGGGTTTTAGTCAGTAAGAGTCTGACACGCCTTCCCCCTCCGCCGGTTAAGTCCAGTTCCCAAAAAATGCGATACAATCTGAATAATAATCTAAATAACGTAAGCGAAGCTGTCCCGCTCCACGGAATCCCATCCCATCCTAATTAAAATGGTGATAGAAAAACAAAATCGAATCGACACTATCCAATCAAGCGATACAACAAATATTATCCTAAAAAACCTAGCCAGGAAATGTCTTAACCCTTCCTGTGCTGCTCATACACGGTCGGTAAACAAAACGAATTGATTCCACTCAAAAAAGTGACACATTAGACACGCGACATTAACTTTTACGTTTGTACGTGACTGCTGTGACTGACAGGGGTGACTATAGTACGGGAGTGACGGTAGCCGCAGGAAGTGCGTTGATCTGGTGACGGTGCTGGGAAAGTGAATAGGTGTCAGAAAAAGCAATTTCATGGGTATAAACCTTGGGAGGATAAGCTATCCTTGTCGCTTATAAATATAACCAATGACAAGTCTTCAAGGTACCATCGTTATTTTGGTATTTTCGGAGCTATCTTACACAAGTGGGCCGCTATTAATAGCCGAAACAATAGTATCTTAATACAGAAAGCACGGTTGGTAGCTGAAGACCGTATCAACGCCGCCGCCCGCCTGAAGTATTATAATATAACATACATTACGTACCAATCCTTTTGCTATCACTTAGCTACTGTGAAAATTATCTGATTACACAATACAAGTTTAACATTCTAGGGTTCTTAAGAAAAATGCTATTTCAAATGCAGACAGTCGACAAAGAGACAGTAGTCAGTAACCCCAGCGGCCGGAAGTTCATCGACATTCGACACAACTCTGTCGATCAACATCTGTTCTCGCGGCGGCGGCGCGGCGCCTCGTACTCTCTTGTTACATTCTACTTGTTCATGTTATCTCTAGCTAAGGAAATTAGCATTGTTTTAGTATTCTAGTTTGATCGTCTCTTGTTTTTATTCGACATAGAGCGTAAATTGTTTTTAAGACAACTTTTTGCTGTACTATCGAAGTCCAATCATTAGGTACCGTTGACAAACTATTCTCATTTGGATTGAGAATAGTTTTGTCAATGGTAGGTAACCTCATGCTTCACGTTAAAATTACAACCTAAGGGCTTGGAAACCCATAATCATCACCTAGACCATAACTCTGTTCCTAGACTGACAAATAAATTCAAAACTAGCATCTAAAAGATTGCTTAACAAAATCCATTACATAAATCCGCCAGTTTTTTTTTTGTTTTAAATTGTCATTAAGTTTTAAATAACTCCAAAACATTAGATAACGAGTAATTGACACCGGACCAATCACCAGGATAGCATAGATGTGTGTTAGTTGATCATTACCTAACCGACAACTTTCGTTCAACAAAAACTGTAGTCGGGTTACCGCGCGTTACGTCAGCGAAGCACGGGTTAAGTAAAAAAATCGGTTGGGTTCGAGAAGATTCCGTATGTTAATAGAGTTTGGATTGTAATCTATATTAAAATCGGCAGTATTATTTTCAACTATTCTTTTTAATTAAGTAAATAAAAGGCACAATACATCGGCTCCAAAAAACCCTTCATAATTTGGTAATTTTTATCCCAGCCAATTATAAGTAGCTCAAGCTATTGTAATCTACTTCAGCAGGCCTAACATGACGCACGCAACAATTACTCGCTCTCGCGTGAGTAATTTTTGTCTGGAAAAACGAGAAAAGTGACAAAATGTCACTTTTCTCGTTTTCTGACAGCGCTTCCATACAAAATAGTCGACTCCTTCTGTCAAACTTTATGTTTTTTCGACAACCCCTAACATCACCTTAGTTATCTCGATTTTTGACAATTCAACACGAGATAATCTCCGATTCTTCTGTCATTAAGTCGTATTTACTTGTCCTCGATTTTGTCGACGAGAACGACGAGAAGAGTAGACAAAATTATGATACAAAAAATATCTCCAAAATAACCTCTAACTCCAGTTTCATAATTGTAATTATTTTAGTCATCATTTTTTTTTACAATATATTAATAATGAAAATACTTACTTTTAAACTACTATTTATATTGGAACGACGTGTTTCATATGGATTTTTTCGTTTTTTGTATGGTAAAAATATGAAAAATGATTACCTACATGTTGGGTATTAGGGTTTTATGGGTTTCATAAAGGGGGTTCAAATTTTCATTATTTTTGCGATAGCGAGATATAAGCAAAAGAAAAGAAAAAAAAAGTCGAGGTGTTGGTGTGAATTTTAGTTCATGAAAATTAATTTCCACACCTTTTTAATCGCGATTAAATACTTAGACAAAATACTCAGAATTTTAGATGAAAAACGTAAAATTGAGAATAGCACAATTGCCATTTTCACTAAATTAATAACTCAGTGCCATCTTAGTGCCGTCAAACTAAAATATTGTTAAGTTGTGTCACTTTAGTCTATTTCAGAATGGGAAATCGTCGGTTGACAGGAATAATCTAAATTGTGGTAATTTTTAGTCTAGTTTAGAGGTATTTGTGACAAGGAAATCGGCACCATTGAATGAATGAAACGAAATCTCAAGCCAACTTGCAACATCGGTCTCTCGTGGCGAGATATAGAAGTGTCAAAATGCCTTTTTCGAGTTTACTCGTCGTTTACGATCATGTTAGGGATTAGAATGACGTCAGAATCGTAGACAAATTTCGACAAAACGAGAAAAAGAGCGTTCTCGAGCTTGTCATGTTAGCCCTGCTGGAAAATTACCGCTGGCTGATCAATTTCAAATTCCCATAAGCTTGTCAAAAGTGGTATGTATTGACAAGTTACTTTTACTCACGAAACTTCACAGACGGGAATCGATCGATATCAAAATGATTATAGCAGAACAATCTGTTTTAATTTAAGTGAGGATAAACATTCAACTAAACACTGGCGTATCTAGTTGCTACGTTCTATGGACACATGCGCAGGTTGAAATATTTGTACGTCATGGTCCTCACATGATCTGACCAAGATTATGTCTGGACTTTAAAAGAGATATTGACCTCTGAGTTGGTTACGGTGTTTCTTCTCAAAGTTTTCGGATAGGAAACACCGACCTCATCTAGTTTTAAAATATTATTATTTCTTTTGACGTGTAAAATTGCTTTTTACAACCAATATACAGAAATAAAATATAATTTACCATTATCTGGCATAACAACCTGTGCCAACTGAACCCTACCAGCAGTCAATCTCCTCAGACACGCACGCGCGTCGCGCCCAACAATGCGCGAGCGCAACCTCTCGACACAGACTCTCAAGATGTGCAAAATATCGTACCATTGCATCGCGCTTAAGGCTCCGTGCACAAAAAAAAACCCTTTTTCGTCAATAACTTGTCTAATTGTAAAAAAGCTTGAAATAATTGAAACATTAAGTCTGTGTAACTATAAAAGTACAGTTTTCGTGATGCTAAACCATTCGCGTCAGTCACAGCACCTGATAATATTTGCATCACTGTTGCGCTCTCGAAAATATGTATTTATTTACTTAATGAAGATATACTTTAACATAAAATAAAATTTTGATTTTATTTCAAGGATCGCTGAATGTGTTGATTACTAATGTGGCGAACTAATGTGTGATTTTTTAATTTCTTGTTAAGGTTTGCTAAATAATAGGAAAAAATACATTACTTACAGGGTTTAAAAAAAAAAAAATTTTTCAACATTATTCGAATTTGAAAAAAGTGGTTCAGCCACATGCAAGTAGACTATACGAGTGTAACGATGTAGATTACATATTTTTAAACGTTCAAAATCAAAGTAGTTTCTTGTAAAAAAGTGATCAAACGTCAGTCTCGCGTCATATTTCGGAAAACTTGTTGCGAATATTTGTGATGTTCCATGAATACTTAACTTATTTGAAAAATCCCTTTCAGCCACATGCAAAGCAAAGAACTCTACTTTTGAAATCACAAATAGTTTTGTTTAAATTATTTTTCCTTTCTCATAACTAATGAAAAAAATTGATCAAAATCGATTTCGTGCACGGCCTCTTAAAACAATGCTAATGCTTTATTTACACCCTAATTATGGACTAGGATGTACTGCGGGTTCACACGGACGTGTTGATATTACAATTGATGCCTAGTATGATTATTTCTACGTGATAGCCGAAAAAACAATAAGTTTTGTTTTCATGTAAAATATTTTAGGGCTGCCCGGTCTTATGATGATGATGAGATGTGGCATAAGCTTTCCTGACACATAGGATTTTTCAGTATTTTCAAAGAACTTTTGCTTGACCCTTCGAGATTCTGATTTCGGATTCTAAAAGCCTGTCTAAGAATGTGATTCAGAAAAACTTGTGGTAGGCTGTTGAGATTGGATTTCCAAATTATAACGATCTGTATACGTATATCTGTATACACTTTCCCACCTATTATTTTCTTTCCATAGTTGTACCAGCCCTACAACACTTACCATCGGTCATAGCATGAATGAAGGCACGTCCACCTTACGTAACCAAAGTACTCAGTGAATGGTGATGAAGTCAATGAACGTGCATGTCTATCGCAGTTCGAGCTTGTACTAATCGCTTGTGACAAATTGTATCTGATTATGTATCTGTGCTTAGCCGCAAACTTGATTATTACAGATCAGATTATTAGGATATTGTGGTTAATTAATTTTATATTTAAAACGGACATGAGTCAATGGAAAACAAATTGAGGAGATAGAGTTACATAAGAACTACTTCAAGAAATGACTTAAAAGCAGTGTATTTATTCGAATGATGGTACTTACCTAAATAGGTACGGCCAGCGAACCCTGGATACCCAGCCCTGTAAACACCCTGATACTGACTGGCTAATGCTTTCAGGACGGTATGAGCCTTTCTCATTTTCTCATATACTTCTTGCCGCTGCCTGAAGAAGCAGCTAAGTGTGAACCAGTCTCGATCTAAGCAGACAGCACCCATTCACAAGCATATATAGCTTTTTAATCTCAACCATATTTGCCAGAACTACCTTACAAAAATAAAGATACTTAAGTAGTAGGTTCAGCCCTGGATGGTCCGCTTTTAACCCTACTGACTGGCCCTAACCTAACCTAACCTTATGACCATCGCATATCATTGATCTTGCTGACACGAGATAGCCAGGTCAGAGTGCATTCTATTCAGGGTGTTTCACCTTTATGCACTCTTTGTTCTAATATTACGTAAGGCTGCGAATACATAAATTTATCATTGAACTACTCCAAGATCACTTCAAGATTATCATTTGTTAATCATTCGTCGACAGACATTACAGCAGCATTTCTATTTCTTTCCTCAAACTGACAGCCTTACCATCTAAGAGATAAGGATCAGTAGTTCTACGTTAGATACGTATCTATATGTTACGCAACCAAACCTAGCCGAAGAGAAGCCGAAGCACTCAGTTGCTTAACGATCGATATGTTGATTTATGAAGCTTTAGATAAAATATTACTTATTAGTAATAGTGGGTGAAGAAAGTGGCTACAACAAGACAAGATCTTGAACCAGTAAACATAGATGACGGAACCTCGAGAGATGACAATCATTTAAAGACAGTAGACAGAACTGATTGGTGAAAAGCAGTGAGACTGCATAGCGCTCCCATTCATGTTTTTGTGCCCAGTGCATTGGGCATACCCTCGGATTCTAGAATACTATTTCACAAAAAGAATAGAATCTTAGAAAAATCTGTTGTCAACTGATGTGATTGGCGTTTGATTACAATCACCCAAACGCAACCACTACACTGACATTACAACACTACATTGACAGCAGCCGATCTATTCTGTAAAACTCTATGAAAACTTAGGTGCAGTCAGCTTGAAGTACGCTGTCAACAGTGCCCCAGTATCAGGTGGAATTAAAGCTCATTTCACCAAGTTTACACGATGAGATTCTTACAGAATGGACCAATAGATTTACTATTCATCTCAGACTCATGATTTACATCTCACTATCATCGTCCTATTACAAAGTTGGATCTTCAAGTCTATATTCTCTTTTTTGTACATCTTTTACTTAAACTTTATTCCCATCACGCGCCATAAGCTGCCTGCTGTCATCACAAAAAGCCTCACATTCCGTCAGTCGTCAGTGACGCAGGCGCCGAGTTTATCGCGAATCAATCACCTTTCACCGCGCACAACATTTATTATTATAATTAAAAGCCGCGCCTGTGTGTGTGTCAACTTTCACTACCACGCTTGTTTTGTCTTTTGTCTTCGATTAGCTGAACGGGGAAAATTGCAAGCTTATGAGATAGTTTTCAGACCTAAAAACTTTCAGCAGCACTTGTGCGTAGAATGGTACGACACATTACTGTAGTGTAGCTTGACTCTTTCTGAAATGTCTGTAACTACAACATTCTGTTTCATTTTTCATCTAGCTATCTGTTTAGTAACTTATTAAAAGTTATAGCACGTTTCAGAAACTACGTTTCTTACAATGACAACTACTGCATTTACTCGAGTTACAATCTCATGTAGCAACCTTAAATTAAATTCATTAAAATATTGGTTTGTTCTGAGTCATCTTCATAACAGCCACATAAAGTCCTCTAAAACAGCCCTTCGTTTTTCTAGCAGATTGTTTTATTTTAGGACAAAGCTATCCATGCAAATGAAAAACTTTGTATGTGAAGAGCATGCTATGATGAAGTAACATAAGTGATTATAATCAGCGAACAAATCACCAATTCGTTACGCATTCATAGCAAAAATCTAGCTAAAAGAAATATAAACTCAATCGTTCATATTTCTTTACACAACTATCACTTTATTAATTAAATATTTCCAAATCAAATTGTTCTTGTGTGGATTCTGAGGAGAACTTTGGAATAATTCTAAAGTTTATTTTAATTCGTTGACGCAAAAAAGGATGTTGTCAAGAATGCTTTGATACGGCTTCGAAAGGGTGTTTTTAGTTGCTTAATGTGTAGGGGTGATTTATATTTGTTTGAAAGAAAAGGCTTTTGCGTTGTTGTGTTAAAATAGTCTCAGAGGTTTCCAAGACCTTTCACAACAGTCAGTGCCTTGTTTACAGTTTCAAAAGCTACTTTCAGATTAGACACCGAACCGACTTCTTCATTTAAATCACACATTTGGCAGGTATTTAATACCTTCACTCTTTCAGTGAAAATATCGCAATTGTGAAAAAATTGTCTCTTTAGAGGATCACTTTATTTATTAGCTGATTCTAAGCCACTCTTCAACATAGCCTTGTTTCAATTCTTTCACATTCTTGTCTGTCATCTTCCATATTATTTTCTTCCTTATTACCTTTAACAAACATCTCGAAAGACAGATTACATTACAAATGGTTCCACTTTTTATTAGTAAGTACTCGTCTCCGTGGGATCCATCAGAAGCCTTTCACATAGCTGTGTAATTACATAAAAACGACTGCTATGTACACCTGTCATGGCCGCTACATGGTTGTGTCTCGTACTGACAGATTATTAGAGGTAAAGTCGTGAAGATGGGCCAGTAATTAGTTAAGTTAGACAAATAATTGACCACGTCTGTTAGAGCATTTAGAGATTTATACTAAAATTGTTGTCTTGATTTTTGTATAATGAAACTGCATTTGAATATTTTTAATTCAACTGACACACATCATCATTCAATGCTTCAAGGAAGTCGACCAATTTTTCAGTGAAAGTCCTGTCCAGACGGAAGATGTGCTCTCTGATGTCGGTAATTCAGTGAAACTACACATAGCCACTAAGATAATTGTTGTTTCAGTCTGTATAGTTTTAAATCCACCATATTTCTGCTTAACAAATGAGCCACGACAGTCAAATAACCATTTTTAAATTAGGTACCAATAACGTATACTAACACCACATCATTCTCGTCACCTCTGCCTCAATGTCAAGTTCGACACAACAGATGCCACATGTCCAATTACAAGCGACGCCCAGTAATTATGTTGTCAAGCACATTCATCACTTTCATGATTCGGCTTCTATTGTATGTCGGGGTTCTTAATGGTTGGTGTAATTGGCTGGTGATGATACGTTGTCGAGTGAAATAGAAAGAGTGTTTGTCATCTCACATGAACGGTTATTTTATTATCATCATCGTTATACAGCAGATCAGCTGGTAAATTGTCCACTGTTGAGGTTGTTTGTCATAAGTAGTTATGTATGGTATGAAACACCTACTAAGCTTACCAGCGTATTATTACCTTACATACATAGGCCTCTTATCATACAGAGAAGGCACGAGCATTGATCAGCACGCTTGCTCAAGGCGGGTTGGTGATTTTAGACTTACTGTAAGTGATTCCTCACGGTGTTTTTCCTTCACCGATTTCAATAATATGTGAGATGGAAAACATCAGGATCCTTGCAGAGCAGCGTTGATACTCTGCTCAAAATGAATATGAAAGATCTGACTACTTTGTTGTTCAGAATAGGTTATGGCCATACTAATAGTTCTGCACATCTTTCATAGAACCATATTATTTCAACTTTTTACTGGATACCTACATTGAAAAGTAGTAAGTATTCATACTTAAGAGGGAACAGGACCTGCGAGGATTTTGAAAAATAGTTATTTGAAGAAACTATTGCCGTCTTCTTACCTCAAGTCTGCCCCGTATAGTGCGATAGGAATAGCTACAGCTCAGACCAATTATATCACAAAAAAATTTACCCTTTTTTCTCCTCGAAAACTGAACCGATTCAAATTCAAATTCAGATTCAAAAGTCATTTATTCAAACTAGGCTGAAAATCAGCACTTTTCGAACGTCAAAATTACATAAGACAGTCCTTCGCCACTTCCTAGTGCTTTAGCTGGGAAGAAGAAGTGGCGCAACAAACTCCCCAGCAGCACAGCTGTCTGAATAGTTAGAAAAACATGATTCTATACAATATTACTTATGCAGAATAATTTACTTTACGCAACACAAAACATTAAATTAATTTTTTTTCTATATGTCACCTAGCACACGCCAATATACCAACAACAAAAAAGTAAAAAGAACTTAATACCCGAATGAAAGCCTCCAGACATAAAGGGCGTGCCCGTTTACACATAGCAATTAAAGCTGTAACTCGGAAATCACAAATGATAAACTAGCGAACTAGCTAACAATCGAAGTAAAATAAATAAACAGTTAATTATTAATAACAACAACAAAAACCATGGTCAGCAAGACGACCAGTCACCACAAGCAGCACCCGTTCACGAGCATAACGCAAAGATCAGCCATTACCCCCCTCGCCATATTTGAGGGAAGGAGGCAACCCGACCCCCGACGCTACCGCAAGCAGTGACATCTGAGGGAGCACGACGAACTTGCTGCCGGTTGCTCAGACAAGATTAATACGATCAATTTTGAGGTCGCTAGCTAACCATATAACAAGCTAACCAATACATCTCATAAAGATAAAAAATAAAAACTGTGTAAACTGTGTATTCAATTATTTTTTACATTAAAATTTTAAGAAAGAGTATGTCTAGGTTCCTATTATTTTATTTTATGTTAAAAACTTTTCGACTTTGTCTGGTACATACTCCTCTAATCACGGTGGTAAAAATGGGGCATTTTTGTAATTTTTGGAGGGTCATATTTTCTTTACCGATAAGTTGCTGAAAAAAAGGAAATAACAGGGACGTGACTATAGCAGACCTTGATTTTATGAAAAAAAAAAGATTGCTCCTCTAGAGCAATCTTTTTTTTTTCATAAAATCAAGGTCTTCAGGAAGAATAAAGGAGAATACATTTGTATCAAGGATCGCAGGCCCTGGTCCCTGTTAAGAGCGTTTATCCTAAAAGTTCGCAACGTCGCTAATAGCTGTCAAATATTTACCTGTTTTGATTAATTTGGCGATATTAATTTGGTATTTGATTTATTTGGTATGGAAATATAAATTGTGGCTAACTAGCGAACTAAAATATTGATTATGACATGCAATAATTAATATCGTAACACCGAATATTTAGTTTTAGATGTAAAAAAGTATTTGGAAACTTTCCAAATGAGTTTTTTACTCCTAAAACGATTACAACATCAGATTCAGTGTTATAATTGCAATTAATATTCTAGTTGACTAGTTAGCCGCATTTCAAATTTCCATACAGTAATATTGTCAAATGAATCAAAACAGCGAAATATTCGACATCTATTTGCGACGTTGCCAACTTTCAGAATAAACGCTTTTAATGACTCACATGTCAACGAACAAGAACAAGCGTAAATACAGCGAATTGTAAATTGATAAACTGAAAAGTTAAGAGCTAGCACTATTACTATTGGTAATTGATTAAGTTAATCCATTAGATACGATGGAAAATCGATTATCGTAGATATTATAATCTACGATAATCGATTTTCCTCGTAACACCGAATATTTAGTTTTAGATGTAAAAAAGTATTTGGAAACTTTCCAAATGAGTTTTTTACTCCTAAAACGATTACAACATCAGATTCAGTGTTATAATTGCAATTAATATTCTAGTTGACTAGTTAGCCGCATTTCAAATTTCCATACAGTAATATTGTCAAATGAATCAAAACAGCGAAATATTCGACATCTATTTGCGACGTTGCCAACTTTCAGAATAAACGCTTTTAATGACTCACATGTCAACGAACAAGAACAAGCGTAAATACAGCGAATTGTAAATTGATAAACTGAAAAGTTAAGAGCTAGCACTATTACTATTGGTAATTGATTAAGTTAATCCATTAGATACGATGGAAAATCGATTATCGTAGATATTATAATCTACGATAATCGATTTTCCACTGTTCACACATTTGTTCGATTATTCGCGTGTTTGCAGTACAACGCACTAGGTAGACAAAACTTCGACTATTTAAACGAGGAATTCTCCAGGCACATCTTAGGACCTATCCTCCTAATATGTGATGTAATTAATGATGGTTTTATAACACGAATGTTTTCCTTTCAAATACATTTCTCTATTATGTCGGCCCCCTTAAATAAAAACCGCACATTTCGTAAGAACTCTTCACCACAAACAACAAATTAACGTTAAAGGACTCTTCACTGCCACTTCTGCTGGTTCACTTTACAAAAAAATATTTTAAAAATTCATTCAAAAACTTTTAAGTTAACCTCAACCAAATTATGGCTATTAATTTTATAATTTAAATTATGTTTTGTGTTGCGTAATGTAAATATCATTTTGCATACTATTATATAGAATCTTTTTTACTGAACAGACAGCTGTGCTGCTGGGGAGTTTGTTGCGCCACTTCTTCTTCCCAGCTAAAGCACTAGGAAGTGGTGAAGGGTGGGCGTTTTGGGGGACTGTCTTATGTAATTTTGACGTTCGAAAAGTGCTGATTCTCAGCCTAGTTTGAATAAATGACTTTTGAATTTTGAATTTTGAATTTCATAGTCGAAAAATTTTTGAAGTGACTGTTTTAACACAGTTATCTTTGTTATAAACACGCTGACGCCCGATTCTTACGCGTACCCTTTGCATTTAGTGCCTGCCCTTAAAACGTGGTAACAATAAAATACGTTATTACTCATTTTATTGGTACCACGTTTTTTTAGGACTGCAGTGCGAATTACCTAGGTATGTCTTTTGCCGTTAATCAATACTCAATCTTTTATTGCGTTTCACCATGTGTATTTGTGTGGGAACTTTAAAGTTAATAAGATTATTACGGACTCTGTCGCACACAGCAAAATATTAGGAGGAAATATTAAGAGGAAACTTTAAAAACTTAACTCATCAGTCTTCTTAATAATATCATGTATTGTAAAAAACACAAATAGGTATTTTCTTATATGTTTGAATTTTCAAGTATAAATAGTTTCTGTATCATTAATTATTATAATATAGCACTTATAGCTGTTTATCGTTTAAATATTGTTTTCCAATTCATGCATTCTCTGATTAAAAATTGTTTTAGTTTTTTTATAATCTTAAACAAGAGTCCAATTCATCCTGCCATCTCCTTCAATACTGTTCCTATCTCAATCTACCGCTGTAATCTAAACACCTAGTGTGTATACCCAACTAAATGGCGTGTACCGCTAATATTGCGTGCGCGCACCGCTGATCAGAATGACGCCCATCTGCATAACGTCGCGATGAGCAGATAATAGTGTAATGGCGAGTGACATATTACTACACGGCCACTAGCCACTTGCTACTAGCCACCGCGGTTGAGCAAGTCTGGGACACACTTAGCACTGAAGACAAAGAAGTTGGCTACAGAGGCAAAGGCTTGTGGATATTGTATAAGAGTGTAGTGTAGTTTCAATAGGATTCTAAGCTTCTTGTTTTTATTGCCAGTGTGCTACGTCATAAGATGTACGTGTAAAGATGGGTCATTTAAGTTAATCAGGCAAAAGGGAGGCTGAACGTAAGAAGGAAGGTCACAATCATGGAGACTCTTTCAATCTTTGAAGTCTACTACCTTAGCCCACTGATGATGGTGCAAAGGCTTATGAAATTTTTGCCGTTTACACTATATTTCCGAACTTCAGGATGACTACATGTTATTACATTTCACAAACCGACATAATCTAGCAGACAAGTGAATAGCCCAATTATGTACTTAGACACTTGACAGTTCTAAGTTTTTATGATACAAAATATAATATTTTATGATGAGCCACGGCTCGCACCCCAGCTACGTCACAGCACAGGGATTCCCGCCCACGCGCCACATTCCAGCCCACACCAGCTTTCCAATCAGTGGTTTATCTCACTTATTGACACAAGCCGGTAAAAGTCACGGCTATTGACTTCATTACATAAAGTTTTTTGCTCATTACATGGCATTTGGACGAGAAATATTTGGAGGATAAACATTGAGAGTGTGCTGTTTGCCTTGCAATTTGTATTAGCAATAGGCGAATTGTGTACCAGGGTGTCTTGATTAAACAAGATAATACAGTGTTGCGTCAGATGGTTGTGAATAGACCCAAGTTGTGAGTTCAAGACGCGGCAGTGTATCCATATTTACTACTAACTCACAGAGATGAAAAACTTCGTGAGATAACCTAAACTGTAGTAGTGTGTGCAGTCTGAAACTTGTTAACTGACGGCCGTTGTTTTTTACAAGAGACAGTTGCAGACTACTGCCAGCTTCGATATTTATTATTAAAGTGCAAAATATACACTGAATCGCGTCCAAAAAATAATTAATAATTGCAATGAAAGCCCCTATAAAGTCCGCCCTTCACCCTTTATTTGTCCACCCCAGTACATTCTCATCCTAACATCCAACAGCCCCGCTAGACGCAATTGACCGTTTAACTTCGCGTTTGCGTTCGTATCACTCATCGTTTATCGTTACGCGATCAGTTACCGATTTATCACATGGAGTCTTTATGGGTATATTTACCAAACAAGATAATATATTAAGCTATGGTCGGTACCAGACGGCATTATTTAGCGATTCATAACTCACAAGACATAAATTTTCCCCAAAGTGCTTTCTTAGAGCAGTCGACCTCAATGCTTCAAGGGGTGGCAGCCATCAAGACGACATGCAGCAGTTTGAACTTTCTGTCTGGTACCAAGAAGCAGCAATCACCAACCATAGTAGCAGTCGTGCTGAATGGGAATACAGCTATTTATCCTTATCAATATTGTAACCAGCCTATGACTATGGGACCATGTTTTCGTTTGAGTGTTGTTAAAATGATGAATTTGTGTTCATTATACAAACCAAGCCTTCCTAAAGTCCAAAACCTTCGACGGTATCAATGGATTGGTTTATCAAATATGTTATGTCACACAAAACAGGTTTCTCTGTAACTGCTAAAACTTGTTTGATAAAGTGACAAAAAGTTTGCGCTTTCTAAACATAAGTACCTGCTGACGTATCTAGAAAACCGATCATTATGTAAGTAATTTTTCAAATATGGCTAGAGCTTCGGAAACCATGTAATGCATGTATTTTTTTATTTACCTTGAGGCAAGCAATTCAGATTGATAATGCTTTCCTTGAGCTGTAATCTATATTGATTAGGATCTTTTGAATTCAAGCTAGTTAAAATTTATATAATGTTTACAATCAAATAATACGCTTATCTGAAAGGTATTTTTTGTTATTTTAATCCCAACTTTTTACCAATCCATTTACAGTTTCTGTTGCACAAAGTTAATGCTATTATATCACCTATTCACCTTTACAAAAACATAACGAGCTCCTGCCACACATCCACAATACGTTTCTGTTATATACCCACTTATGAAGTCATCTCTTCTCATTACTCATGCACATTACGATTTCATGCACGAGCATGCACTTGTAATCTCGTGTCATCTCACGACCTTCCCACAAAGCCGCGAAAGTGGATAGCAAACAAACAAATATAAGATGTGCACGCTAGATTATGCACTTCTCTCATATCCTAGCCGGTATTCTAATATTTTTCTTTGAAAAAATACGTTGCTACTAACTAGGATGTCTCCTGCATCGTGGGTAGTTGACCAAGCGAGCAAAGCGAGCGAACTGTCTCGCATCAAGTCTGCCAAAATTTGCTTTCGTGTGTCAGTTTGTACGTACGCGTCTCAGGTCGTATTTTACAACCGATCTGGACGAAACTTAGCATACAGGTATTACGATTTTTTTAAATTACATTTATTACTGTCAGGGATTTTTGATTGGAGGGGTGACAAAAAGGGGGCTACTGGATATCTCCGCCTTATGAGTTCCGATTTCGATGGTTCTTTTTTTATTTCAAAGATAATAACTTTAAATTGGTCTCAAAAATTTTTGTTGAAGATCTGATGAGGACCTTCGGTATGATGAGCAGAATAGCTCCTCAAAATGCAGTAAATTGCTCACTATTTATTAAAACCTATTAGTTAAATTTCTAGCTGACCTAAAAATTTTTACTCGTAATTTTTTTGGTTGTTAGGGTTCTATAGTCACAAAGGAACCGATATAGTTTCGCCATGTTCGTCTGCCTGTCTGTCTGTCTATCCGTGGCATAGCTCAGAGAATCTTAGTACTAGAAAGCTGTAATTTGGCATGGGCCTATACATACTCGTATTAATTACGCTGACAGTGGTAAAATAAAATCATGATAAATATATTGTTTAGGGTAAGTACCTCCTCTCCCTACACGTAAAGTGGGGATGTTTTTTTTTCTAGTCTGTCCCATGCTGTGAGGTGTCATGTGGGTGTGTGAAAACAATTTTCCGATTCAGGGATCCGTTTGAGAAATATTAAGCTTTAAAGAGCTAATTTTTGTTAAAGTCAAGTGTCCGCCCCTGCCAGCTAAATGGTGGTTTTTGAGTATGTGAAAAAAATTACAGCAGTAGAATATATAATGAAGTAAAAGGAAAACTATCACAGCTAAGTATCCTTTACAAGTTAACGAGTAATACTCGATCAACTTACATTTGCAGTTGGAATGTATAGGAGAACATGTTTTCCAACTAGAATGTTAAAGTTTGTTCTTGGGATACATTCATCCCCACTACGGAACCCTTCATTGTGCGTGGTCCACGCACTTGGCCGGTTTTTTAATTTTAATTTGACGTATTGAACGATGTCATGTTTTCAAAAGAAGGTCATCGCCGTCAAATCATAGAAGAGCGTTGGTAGCTTAAATTATTTACGAACGCTAAAACTACAAGCGGAATCCAGACCTTCGGCCGAAGTTACGGGCGATTCCGACTCCTTATCACCTACGGAGTTGAGATTAGTTTGGGGCCCGATCTAAGAATGAATGGTAGTGTTCAGGGTCTGATGATGGAGCCGGAAGGTGGCCATAGAAACACCTCAACCAAACAAGTTAGAACAATCGTTTTTGGACTCACTGGACTAGGTATTGACAATAGCTTTTACACTAGATGCTGTCCAGGTCCATAAGAACGCCTCAACTAAACAAGATAGTCCTGTTCTTTACTCTAAGGTCCTGTTGTTTTTCGGTCGTTGGTTTTGTCTTGCCAAGAACTATAGCCCATGGTGTAGCCCAGGGCCTCATGATGGATCTGAAAGGTCACTATAGGAACTCTAGACAAAATAGCCCCGTTGTGTTTAGGCTATTTCGATTTGTTTTGACAAGTAAGTAGGTTGGCAAGGTGTAGTCTAGGGTCTGATGATAGTGCCGGAAGGTGGAACCACAGGAACACCTCAACTGTACACGGTAGCCCTGTTGTGTTGGACTCGTTGGATTTATCTCGACAAGTAGGTACCTTACAAGTGAAGGTGATAGAATACATAATTTTATCAAATTATAATGTTACAATAAAATAGAAGTAAAATACCTTTTTTAAACAAGCTTTTATTGAATAGAAAGTACTAAATAAAACTTACGTAAACATAGAACTTTAATATTTCCTTAAAAGCTTGAGGCGTGAACGTCGTTATTTCACTTAAAGATAAGCTTTTAAGAAAATATTAAAGTTGTATGTTTACGTAAGTTGGTAAGGAACGGTTTTATTTAATCTTAATCTCAATATGGTGGAGCTCTGGTGGAGCTATTAACGTCTTGGTAAAGTTCTACAGCAGGAGCGTCAATTGCTTGGCTTTCAGAAGCTTGAGGGCTTTGATTTCCGAAATAAAAATGTCAGTCATAGATAACCTAAAACATAAAGAATACCATTTATTATTAAAGTAATGTTCTCTCAATTTTCGTAAATTTTCCTACCATGATTCAAGTAACAATTAACATGTTACAACTAAAAAATTATCCAAATCTAGAGCCTAGCACTGATGAAAAATATTTTTTTAGATAGAAGTCTACCTCTCAATAAGTTCTGATTTATTTCCAGTAATCCTTGCTCCTCGTTTGTTTAGGTCGTCTTTCAATTCTATAAGCTTCCATGAACAATACATGTTAGCAATAACGATGGTGGATGGGTTTCAACAGAAAAATAGCAAAAAACACTGATGTAAACAAAGCGAAAATGATTTGACAGCGGCCATTCCGCCGCTGGTGACATCTGCGCTGAGCTTTGCGTGTGGATCCCCATTGATATTTACCAGCTTATATTATGTGGTTTGGAGAAGCCTTATATTTTTGTTATGTTTAGATGTTGTACTTAAAGTTCCTATACATATAAAATAAATATTTGCACTTATTTTATATGTTTCTTTTTTACAAATAAACTCTGGGGTCCGCACAGACCCCACGTGACTAACAGTGTGATTATTTTGGCGTGACTAGTTAAAGGTTAATTGTTGCCAAAAAGTTTGTGCTCGCGAGGTCTACCTACTGTTCGCAGAACTACAAGTTTATACATACAAGGTGTTATTTCATAACTGAAAACCTCCAAAGGGGTCACTCATCATTATGACAACTTTTACTATGGGACCAACACTGAAATCGTAAGAAAAAAACCGCTGCACCATACATTTATGTTTGTATTACTCGACAAAATGTAGAGAACAGTTCATTGTATTTTTGCTATTTCTCCACAGCCCGACTCCACTCACTCCCCGCGATGGCAACAGTATCGTCCGCCCACCTCGCCGCCGCACGACACTTGGTCTTCCAGTCCTCGGACGCCACTCGTCTCTGCTTTACTCCACCTGTCATCACCACGCCTCGCCAGGTGTCCTGCCCAACTGCATTTGAGGTTGGTCCCATCAAATCTGACATATCTATGTATATTCTCATCCTATATAAATATCCAATGATCCGTGAGGGCTTACCAACCAGTCGGTCGTCAAAGTCGGCTTCATCGATCGCAGGCGGGGTTACTATTCATTCGAATGCGAGAACTTTTATTTAAATGAAAATCTTTTGTTTTTATGAGACTGCATTGGAAAAACTAAATTCTGCCAACCCAGGGTCGTGAGTGAGTAATAAATACCTAATTTACTCACAATATCAACCAAAAAGATCACAGTAGTAAGTACTATAGTAACTTTTTGAGCTCATAGAAAACTTCCGGTGTGAAACAACGGTATGCGAAAGAATCGGATAAAGAAATCAAAAGTAGAATATTGATCTATCGGAAACAAACTCGTAACATCGGTTATCTGAACTAGTACATAACGCCGACGCAGTAGGTCGCCGGCACCGCTAGTGTGCCGCAGCCATTTTAATAAAATTTCAATAATTGAAGCTATTCTCCCCCCCCCCTCCCGTGCCGCCGGTCGATAGGTGCCTCACCCCCGCACGCTAATAAGTGAAAGTTTATCTCTGTGATGGAAATATGAGTTTGATGTGTGGCGCAAGTTTCAGTGTGAAGCGAGCTATCGCGGTATTTTTAAGTGGCTTGCTGCGGTCGATCCGTGGATTGATGACCGTCCATTACATATCGGGTTCCCTCCGTGCCTCAGAAAGCCCGTTAAGCCGTTGGTCCCGGCTGTCGATCTTTGACAGTGGTTACGGGTATTCAGGACGAATAATTTCATTTGTTTTTTTTGTCTATAAGAATTATAGACAAAAAAAACAAACCTATTATTAGTTAAAATGGAATTGGTGTCGCTGCGTAAACATAAAATTGGAATAGACTATTATTATAGTATTTTATGTGTTTGGGTACCTACCTATTTAACCTTAATTTAAAATGGTTTTAAATTTGTTACCAAATTACATTCTTTACAAAAATAAATTGAGTAGTATCTTTTTCTGCACCACTATCAGTCTTAACCTAGCGCAACATTATTGCAACTTGCAGCTGCTTATTCAATAATCGATATCATACATAAAGCGTTCATCATTACCTCTCTTATTCATAAACGTTGATTTAAGTTAAGAAACGTTTAAACGTCAAAAATATATGGTTAAACAGGTGCTAATCATTACTTAACTTTAAGCAGCGTTTATAAATAAGGGGGTACACTCTTACACGCTACAGCTTATAACTCACACAACCCAATCAAATACATTAACCCATTATAAAGAATATCTATCTCCGTAAGCTAAATTACCATAGACTCTATTATAATATTTTTTTTTTTTTCAATTAGTGATATATGGGTTGTTATTGTTATTGCAAACAGAATTACATACATTTGTACAAATAACATAATTATTAGCAAGTTATAGTCCCATTGCGAGCTAACACAAAAATCGAATGAGTACTCACCACCACTAACTACGCTTGCTGGTAATTTTAGACGTTTAACTGCACTCCTTGTTCTTTTCGTGTATTTGTTCTCTTTTGCGTCATGTTTACCGCAAACAAACATATTTTGTTTCATCTTCTTCTTCCAGAATTGTTAAAGAAGAAGAAGAAACAAAATCTTTAACGAAAACCGTAAGACGCTTAACTAACCTAACTTTAGTGACCTGACAAAAGCAGAGGCTACAGTGAGAGCTATTAGTAGCGGGGACCCAGAATACATACTGGTGGGAGACTTTTGAAAAGTTTTTTGTCCTTTAGCGTGTTTTCCGACTGCAATTAATTAGGACTGTCTTTTCTTTAACTAGTTTCCACCAGCGACTTCGCCCGCCTGGTATCTTTATAAATGTTCAGTGATAATACAGGATACTATAGGAGAAAGAATTTTTAAAATCGATCCTGTATTTTTTAAATTTATTAATTACAAACAAAAATATAAAAAAATTCTCTTTATAAAACATAACATAACATCACGCCTGTATACCCCAAAGGGTTAGGCAGAGGGTTCCCTATCCATTTGCATAAAATTTTAAGACCTAATATAACTTAGCATAATGTTGTTTGGCATAATTATATTTTCGCATAATATAATTACGCATAGCAGCTTACGCATAATTTTTTTAAGCATAATTTCTCTAACCATAATAATGATTAAGCATAATATTCTAAAGCATACATTTATTAAGCATAAAGTTAAAGCATGCAAGGAAGCATGCAGCATGCAAGCAAGCATGCAGCATGCAAGCAGGCATGCAGCATGCAGCATGCAGCATTCAAGCGAGCATGCAACATGCAGCAGGCAGGGTTTCTGTCACGGCTCCGGCGCTGCGGGCCTCCGGCGGCCCCACGCGTGCTAATCGTCGTAGACGGCTTTCGCTCACCACCACAGCTTCGGCTTGTTGGCCGGCTTCGCCGGCCAGCCTCAGCCGCGGTGGCTCGCTCGCAGCCGCCTGCTCCTCAGCCCGCGGGCCGCCTTGCCCCTACGCGCCTACGCGATTTTAAATTACACTCTAGGGGTAGGACAAACAAGACTACGTGGAGTCGGTTTTGCAGCAATTCGGTTCTTAGGCCTACTAACGTTATGCGAATCAAATTTATGCCAAAACAAATTAGTCTTTAAGATGATTTTGCCAACATAAAATGTATGCCTAAAAAAATTATGCCGAAGTATTATTATGCCAAAACAAATTGTGCCAAAATCGTTATGCCGAAGTATATTAGGACAAAGAACATTATGCGAAAAGAAGGTATCCCTAGGCAGAGACATTTCGCCAGTTATGTTTCAGTCCCATGTAACAGGGGGCGAGCCTATTGCCATCAACCGGGCACAAATCCAGACTCCGGGCTGCTACTGAGAAATTCCAGATGGAAAAACCCAATAACACTTTGCCCGACCCGGGAATTGAACCCAGGACCTCATGCTCAGCCGTATCATTTGCGACCACTAGACCTACGAGGCAGTTTCTGTGTATATTAGTGTAAATTAATTAGCTAAGGCAGTGTATATATTACTCAGAAAAAGTCTTAGGAGGGCCAAGCGGAGGCCGTGGCAGGTAAGCTAGACCAACCCTCCGCTCACGTAGACACCTACAAGCCAAGCCAGATGACTTTTATTAATTAAAAGAGAAAAGCACGTAAATCGGATAACTACGTTGCATTTTATAATATGTAAGGAAGCCAGCGGCACATGCCAGGATATTAACCCACAATCTGTAAAGCCGAGATCTATAAATGTTACTTAGCACGTCGGTACCTACTCTAATTCTAATCGTTATTCTTGTCACTGTCGCACAACTATCAAACTACAAATGGAAGATAGAGACAGGGACATGTCTAACCTAAGAGACGTGGTCATATAAGTACCAGACCATCTCGAAATACCATATCGACTATTCTTAGAACAATACCTTTTTCATCTCCCAATATTTTATGTTTTCGAATAAACGTTGAAATTTGCCCTGTGTGACTGTGAAAGCCATGGCCACCACGCGTTGGAGCACCATGGTTCGTGGTTCACCATCGTGGGCCATACATCATACATTGGAACAACTTTCGCTTTTGTCTCGCGTGATCCATTCTATAGTCTATGGCTTTTTATTGCCGTGGAGATGAAACTATTGGTTGTTTGTAGGTGTGGTATAGGCTTGATTTGCTAATATACAAAAAAAACCTGTTCAATCTGTGAGGTTGTTGTTAAGTATGTGGTATTTACAAGTAGAAAAGCAGAAAAAAAAATCGACACATATTTTTTTCAGTGGGGAATTTTACCGGGTTATTACATGGGCCGTCGTTAAGCGGGTGTCATAACCTCTTGAAAACTCCCTGTTGAAAATTTGGGGTAACTTTAATATTAAAAATGTGAATTTTAAATAGCAACAACTTCTATTTTTCAATAATATTTTTTTATAATTTTTTCGTAATGTTATTGCAGTACATATGCGGCCCTTTCGGATCGGACAGGTTTTTTTTACATATTTTAAAGTTAATTAATACAGTCAAAATCATTTTTATACGAAAATAATTTGCTGGTGAAAGAACCGGAAAAAAAAATGGTACACATTCGTTGTTCTCTAGCTGGACTAGTTAAGCGTACCTTCTTCCTGCGTCGACGTAGAGCTATGTCGTTTCCTGCTGGCTAAAACCACGGTGCAACTTCTTCCAGCTTTTTGGAAACCCTAGCCCTTGTGTCGGGACTATTGAAGTCATCCGTGGCCCCATTGAGAAGTCTGTTTTTAAGCTACTTCTCGGAAGGTTCTCTGTAGAGTCGAGCCAATGATAGCTTTGCACAAACTCTAATTTTACTAACAGAAGTAGCAATGTCAAACATGATACGATCTTTAAGAATTCATTTATAAACTATACAGGCATGAGGAACAGGGTGGAAAGTTCACTCATCTTATATATAAAAGGGAGGATCCTCCGATCAGATAGTTGTTGTGCCTGGTGAGCAACTGCCCAACGATTGATGTCGGGGAAGTTATAATATGCTTATCGCGCGGTAAACTCTGTTTGCGCGATGGATGATTTTGTGTGACGTCAGGATTTTTGTGTGACGTCATGTATTTGATGCGTAGTTCGCATATGGTGATGTAGATGCCACCACAAAACGTTTCTTAAAGATGTAAGTAATGATGACTTACGTCTGCTTAACCATACATTTTTAGACTTCAAAATGGCTCTTAAGTTTAAGCAACGTTTATAAATAAACCCCATAGTGTCCTTAACTTCCATGGACAACGTTTTTATTAGACACAGACACACCGTCTCCATTTAAACCTTATCACGCGCCAGCCTTCACAACAAACATCTTTCTCCCTAAGTATAAGATCTCACACACAGACGTGTAACAAGTTTCCTACTTCTAGGAATGTGCACAACAAATGCGAAGCTATTTTTATTGGTAACACACTTAAGACCTGTCTGCCAAGGATTATTGAGCTCGCGGTAGAAAGCGTCTTACTTATATCGATAACTTGATGAGACAACTAAATGTCACATGATTTAGAAACGTTTAGTCAGCAATAGAAAGATTTATAATCACGATTTGCATTGAGTTTGTACAGTGTTCACTCTTTAAAAATCCTAAATGCGTTCTTTACACATTCTACGTATTTAAATTGCCCAGTCTCAGAATTAGACCAGAAGTATCATGACCTAGTCACAGTTGTCACAAAGCGGGGTCATGAACCTTATAATTAATCAATTCTTTTTCTTAGCATTCCGAAGATATAATATACCAGAAACCAGCTGGAAATAGTAAATGAACACAGACACATACACACACATCACATCTGCATCTCTCTTCTGTGTCCACATATGGCCTACATTAACATGCAGACCACAATATTGTTTGAGGGGCTCGTGGCTAAATGATAACAGCCGCACGCGTCGATCAAAGGTTAAGCTACACTAGCCGCGAGACCTACGAGACTCTGTGCCTCGGAAAGCACTTCAAGCCGTTGGTCCCATCTGTCATTCGTAGATCTTTGACAGTCATTACGGGTAGCCAGAAGCCCAAAAATCTGGCAACCAGTCTTACCAAGGGTTGAGACTACTACTAATGTGTTACCCAGCAACTAGGTTGTGGAGATCAGATAGGCAGTCGCTCCATGTAAAATACTGGTATTCAGTTGCATTCGGTTAAACTGGAAGGATCTCTACTGGAAGCCGACCCCAACATAGTTGGGAAAAGGACGACAGACCGGTGGTAAACATTGATTGGAAAAGGCTTCGATAGAAATCTAGTTACTACTTATTCTTTATACTGCCTGGCATTTTTGCTGAACTGGGTCCTTTTGGCGCAGCCGTGAGGCACACGTGCTATATCTTAAAATCCTAAATCTTACATCGCACTTTACACTTTTTATTTGATTTTTATTTTTATTTTTTTATGTGCTGTGTAATTATATTGTGTGCTTTTTAGTCTGTGCTAAATAAATGTATTTTCTTTCTTTCTTTCAAATCTTGTTCAGCATAAACCTGACTCTTTAATAAGTATTCCATGTTATTGTGTTCTCATTTCTGGCAATATTATGACCATAACATCATAAAATCACAAGTGTCACGTCACCTACCATTCTACTTACCCCTAAAAGGATAGAACTTGAATGCTTCACGTTGACTGGCGCCAAAATGTGGAGAAATTTTATGTGTTGAGGTGAGGCATTGCGAAAATATGCGAGAATGTGGATCAATGGCCGAGCGACTTATTAGGCGAATTAATTTATTTATAATTATCACTAATTATGTTAATGTAGGATGTAGGTAGTTAATGAACATACTTTAATTTATTCAATGATAAGTGTGGCGGATAAGGTACAGGTTTTTGAGGAGTGCAACCTAGCAAGTCCCATATTGCAAGCACTGAATTTCTGTACCTGAACAAGTACAGAAAAAAACAATGACGTGTCGAAAGGTTGGGATCGTTGATTACCGAGTCAAGAAGTCTTTTTGAAGTTTATGTAAGAGAAAATGTTAGTAGCAGCCTAATTATGCCTAGCCTAGTAGCGTAATGTGCCTAAGGCGTGTATAGCATGGAACTGGATACTAGTGCATCCTTCCGCAGATATCCGGCGTTCCATTAATTGCGTTTCGAGGAATCGAAAAGGCCCACCGTGCAGTTTTATTGTTTCCAATATTTATGTACTAAACGAGAAGACATACAAACAAGATACACACTCCGACACAAAACACGACTTAACATACCAACATCCCGCTTAAAAATACACTCAACAAGCCCTCTAGTTATGTCAATCAAAATTTACAACATGTTACCCGAATATATAAGAGAAGAAAAAAAACTACATATATTGCCGAACAAATTAAAAAGTTATTAATAAGCAAATGTTATTATAGTGTCAACGAATATTTAAATGATAAATGCTTAAAACACATAAGTATATAATACTCGTCAGCTAAATGTTAAATTATTATTATATAAAAATGTATTGAGAATAAGGTAGATTATAGTTTATGTAAACGATAAGTCCTCTTCTCCACATATCTTTCTTTTGCTGTGCCCGACAGGGTCCATGATTGTTTCTTTTGGCAAATATTTACCACCTAAGCCTACATTGTGGAATGCAAGTAAGAATTGAGTATTGAGCTGCCATGCGCCGTCTGATGAAATATTGACATAGACCACTCTAGTCGTATGTTTTTTCTGTTTTTCAAACAAATACCAATAATACAGCAAATATTAAGGCCTATTCAAACCTGAGCGATATTCGCTGCCGCTGTGGGTAGAGGTACATACCGCGCGGGTTTCGCTCAGGTATTTAGTATCAAGTACCGCGGCTAGAGCGACCTGAGCGATATTCGCTGCCGCTGTGGGTAGAGGTACATACCGCGCGGGTTTCGCTCAGGTATTTACCTCAACGTTATTGCTAAGCGTTCTTCAGGGCATATGGGTTCTCGATATTTAGTGAATGATTTGCTGATATTTTCCTTTATCATATTTAATATTTCATCGAAGTTCTCAGTCGTCATTCTGAATGCATTAAAAAACCGATCTTCATCCAATCTTAATCTTGGATATAAAGTGTGGAATTCCCCATGAATTCGGTGTTGTCTGTTGATGTCATGGATCCAAATTCTTTTCTTAACTGGTGAGTCAATTAAGGCTAATAAAAGTAAAACTTCCTCTTCATCACTATCCATCACTAAAATCAGATGCTCTGCAGAAATTATGTGACTTACGTGTATATTCTTTGGCGACTCAGAAATGACTAACTGGCGAAAATTTCTTACCTCTCTGAGCGAAACTCGACTACCGCGCGTTATTCTACCCACAAGGATAGCGAAATCCGTTTTGGTGTGAACAGTAATATTACCGCATACCCACTGGGTTTTCTCTGCCGCAGACGGTAGCGAATACCGCTTAGGTCTGAATAGGCCTTTAAGTAGGTACAGAGAAACTGCTTATTCATACTAATATTGTAAATGCGAAAGTAACTCTATCTATATATATAGTGTCTATCTGTTACCTTTTTTACGCCTTATCGATTGATCGGATTTGGATAAAATTAGGTACACGGATAGACCATGACCTCGGTTAAGACATGATACTTTTATCCCGGTAGTACGACCCTATGAGATAATTCTTGACCTCCACGCGGGTGAAGCCGCGGCACAAGTTATTAATAACTCTAAATCACCAGCCTGATCTCACAACGGTAAGTCTCCCTGATGAAGAACATGTCACTGCTCATCTCAGATATGCAGCTGTTCCGGCAAATATGAATATTATCAGTGTCTTACATCACGCGGACTGGGTCAGCAGAGCCGGAGGTCGCTTGTCACACACTTTTATAATTATGCATACCACGGGTCGGAGAATTAGCGCTGATTGTCAACGTTGATATTAAGAGGAAGATAGTGGCTGCTGGAATACTAATATTTATTTATTTATTTATTTAATACTTCAAGCACACAAATGTACAGAGGCGGACTTAATGCCATAGGCATTTTCTACCAGTCAACCTTCGGGTGATGCAGAGACAAACAGTGGTAGGTGCAATAGCGAGAAAAGAAGATTTTTTACATTTAAATATAAAGATATACATATATACCTATTTAAAACTATAAATATAATAAATACACCTAATTATATATAAATATAAGCACAAATAAAACAAACAATGGGAAAACATTACCGCTGTGATGATACTGCCAGCTTCTTGCGAATATGCTCGCGAACTTTAATTCTAAAAGATAATCGGTTGGTCGCCATCCTGATTTCCTGAGGGAGCGCATTCCACAGAGAGATGGACTGAATGAAGAAGGAAGAGTGAATGAAGTCTGTGCGGTGAGTGGGACATTGAAGAAGACGATTGTGAGATGAACGTAGATTTCTATTGTGGTTTGCGCAAATGTACTGAAAGTGGGGGGCCAGATAACTAGGGGAAGAGGGAGAGTTAAGAAATGAAAACAAGGTGGTCAGCGCCCTTTGCTCTCTGCGCTGGCGTATGGGCAACCACCTTAGAAGCGACCGATGCGCAGAAACATGATCATATTTACGCAGATTGAAAACGAATCGAATGCAGTTATTGAGAAGACGGTCAAGTTTGTTGAGGAGATCTGCATTCAGGTCATAGTAGCACACATCACCATAATCGATGATAGGGAAGATTAAGGACTGCACAAGCATTGTCTTCGTACTTGATGGCAATAAATTTTGCAATCGGTATAGAGCCCGCAGCGTTCCAGTAACCTTCTGGCTTACCCTAGCGACTTGAGTACGCCAGTTTAGGGTATTATCAATGTATCTAGGATTTAAGGATGTATCCTTAAATCCTAGGATGGAAACGGATGTAAATAGTAAAGAAAACCCGGACAAGTGCGAGTAGGACTCGCAAACTGAAGGTTCCGTCTCAAAGTTGTGCCCGGCTGCCTGCGGCTTCATTCAAGTTATAAATTCCCAATTCCGGACTGATAGACAAACTTAACATTGTAGTTAAAAAAATGTTCACCCGAAATATTTCTTTTCTAATTAGAAAATGTTGCTGCCCACTTGAAGTAAAATTATTTGTTAGTTTGGATTTTAGTTAATTATATTTAAAAAATGTTAAACCACTAAATTTGAATGTCCCCAATGCGATTCGAATGGTAATTTATCTCGTACAAGAAAACGTATTTGTTATTTAATTTGACGTTAACTTTTATTTAATAGGCCAGTAGTTATTGACAAACAGTGGTATTATTTTTATACGAGTACTGAGTCAAGTTACTGATAAGTGAAAACATTTTGTCCCGCGAAATACATATATACATACATCCCGGTGAGCAAAAGAGACACAGGCATAGTTTGCATACGGCATGTAGGGCCATTGTAGTGCTCATTGTGTCCTAAACATTTTCACTATTTTGTAATTTTTGTTTTTTGTCTTTTTCTCCTTTCGGTGTTCTCATAACGGTGGATTCAGTAGCCTGAAACCGACACCGATATGAGAAAATTCACCGAACTGACAACAAATATTATTTCGGTGTTCTAAATATGAATTCGGTTGTCATTTAGCTCACTTCGGTGGATGGCTTTGTAATTTCGGTGCCAATTAAAAAAGTCACGTAAGTCTATTACTTGTTCCCAAATTACCATATTTGTATTTTTTACATTCTTCCTTGACATAATCACCCTATTATTTGACATTATTTACCTACAATTTAATTTCAACTCTTTATTAGTGGCTTTTGTGGACATGATAATTTATTATTCAGATTTTTTACAGTTGTAATAGCAATCATGTCATTTCGTTTAAAATAGGTTTTTATTTTTATTAATTTATTTATCTTTATATAAATTATTTTCTATTTTATGAATATGAGATCGCTGTAGGCTTAGCGGACTATAGATTTGTTGACCATCATCATTTTGTTAAGTACCTGGTACTTGTTAAAAGACCTACACACATACGACACAGTGACAGTGACAGAGGACAATGTAGGTCTTTCCTGACCTACACTGTCATTTGAAAATATTGTAAAAGCCAATTATTTTCAAAAGAGTTTCTGTCCAGCTGTTTTCCATAGGAAACAATCAATTGGAACCGTGCACCTAGCTTCTGACGTTTCATAAGTGCCCTTGTAGGTTTAAGGAAAATAAAATATTTTGAATTTGAAGTTGATGATGAGTAGCAGACGTGGTCCTATTCGCACAATATCCCCTTCGTAATATGATTCCTTTTGATTTGCGAGGGGGGTACATAAATGAACTAAGGTATCAACATTTTCATTTTCGTTGTCGTAAATCTAATTTCGGTGGTAAAATATATAATTTTGGTGAACCACTTTATCATTTCGGTGGCATTTAAAATGAATCTCAAATATCTCGTAACTTTCTTACGATATTTTGATCCCATCTAACATACATTCATTAAAATAGACTGAAGGACAATTTAAAGTTAAAAACAATCAATAAAATCTTGAAATGCACCGAAATGAGAAAAAATCACGACATGCTGAAATTGAACCTTATTATTATGTGGTTCAAATAATTCTACTAAATCTTTTGACTATTGATCAATTATGTATTGTAAAGCATGAGCATAATCAGCCTATAGTGTTCCCACTGCCGGGACACAGGCCTCCTCTCGGTGGGAGGGAGTGGACCGTCATCCACCACGCGGGCCCAGTGCGGGTTGGTGGAAGTCACATGTCTTCGAATTTTTGGTTCTAGGACATGCGGGTTTCCTCACGATGTTTTCCTTCACCGTTTTGAGAGCAGTAATGATGAAATTGAATACACAAAGTAAAGTGCCTGCCTGGATTCGAATTCACGACCTACAACTCGTCGGGGCCGATACCACTGGTCCACCACTACTTACATGTATTGTGTAAACAATTTTATTTTATCTACGTACAAATGTATACATTATACATTTGTACGCCTCTCTATGCAAAAGGTGTAGATACGTGTGTACTTAAAATACTTCTTTTAACATCCTGCATGCTTTATTTGTATGTGAACGCGTGTTATGACCAATATATTATCTTTATCTTGGAGTTTTGTTTTAACTAGGGTAGATAGTTTTACTCGTATTACGAAAAAATTAATAAAACACTGAAAAATAACATTGATATGATATTAATTATAATACACATTTACAATCGTTTGTATCGTTGGCATAAACTAAACAACATCCTTAAATACACAGTGTACGAGACATTGTCTACCCTACTTATTTACAACTTACGTCTAACTTAACCTTAACCTAAGGAAAGACAAGAGGACAGGAACAGAGACGACAGATTATTATGCTACTTTATATTATATCTTTTGCTAAGCGTTTTCCCGGCTTTATATGCTGCGATTAAAATTTAGGTACAAAAATACTCTATAAGCAACGCTTCAAGAGAAGCACCTCCTCAAGCGTTGCTAGCAATAGGGCTTGGGATGTCGGCGGCGCCCTGTGAGGCGGCGGCTTGCTAGGCCGCCGCCCCGTGCGCCACTGGAACCCGGCTCCCTCAGTCGACTCTTACGACTTGCGCGGGATGATAAGCAGCTGGCCCTTCTAAGTTTTTCTTTCTTTCCCAGACCAGCATGGAAAGATACGGTTATCACGTTCAGTAAGATGAACACACAAAGCGAAATCACAGAAATTATAAAGTAAGTATTATCTTAGTGAACGTGACGAATTTGGGTGGAGTGGCATTCGCGATGGACTATGTCACCCCTAAAAGGAAGCTCTCAAAGAGTGATTATGTTGTTTTTTTTATTGAAGGAGAAGACATTATCATATCCATCATATGATAAAGCCTTTGAAAGATATTATTTATTTACGGATTACCCTACGTGCCTATTCTGAAAAGTAACTAGAAAACATTTTGTGCGTAGAAGATTAGCACTTAAACAACATCTAGCAGGTGAACTATATAAGTAGGCTTAGATTTTACAAAAGGGTTTGTCCTTAAATACAAATTATTCGGTGACGGTGATGGTCAGTTGCTTGCTTCTGTTGTTCTCAAAGCGATCCATCGTCTTGATGTCCAAGATCATTGATATGGAGATGCCTAAAGCAATCAGCATGATGCTCGAGACCATTATGCCTGACCTGCGGATAAGATAACACTCATAAGTCGAAATTTTCAGTAAAAATACGTTGATTATAAATCTGGCGATTTTGGTCAGGTCAGGTCAGTTTAAATAACTTGCGAATCGGTCAAACGGTGTGAGATCTTCCGAGCTACCAGTTCAATTAGGTGTACCTCAAGGCTCAATACTGGGTCCATTCTTATTCTTAGTTCCATTTTATTTAAAGTATATCTGTGACGTTTTACTATTTGCAAATGATACCTCTCTTATTTTTAAAGTAGACAGGAATAAACAAGATTTTGTCGACGTAAACAGTGCACTCTCAATGGTTACGGATTGGTTTACAACAAATAACTTAATTCCAAGAAAACGAATTGTATAAAGTTCGCCTTACCGAATGTTATACATCAATTTTAGTTAAATCCATAGCGTTATGTTGTATGGTATTTTGCTGTGGGGCAAAGCCGCTGACATTCAAAATATATTTGTTCTTCAAAAACGAGCTGTTCGAGCAATTTACCAGCTAGGTGCCAGAGTTTCTCTAAGAGACTTTTTAAAAGATATTGGAATCACAATTCATCTTCGCCAACATCTTATATATTAGGCAAAATATGAGCTCTATTTCACCGGCTTCATAAGGTTCATAACTCATTTGTTGGGCTTGGTATAACCTTTTACAACAAGCTACCCTCTTCTTTGCTAGATTTGCCTTTTAATGAGTTTAAAGCTAAAATAAAATCCAACCTTTGTTCAAAGGCATACTATTCTATCAACGACAAGAATAGTTGGTCGCTGTGATTAACTCAAGACAAGGTTTATGTTCTTTCTCCAGAATTAGCTTACCTACTGACAGGTTATATGAATTATATAATTATTTTAATTTCATTTATTATTGACATAATCTACTCATTACAATGTTTTTTATGAGTTGTATTGCAATATGTGGTTAGCTAGGGACCTTGACAATAGATCATTATTATTCTTGCCTAACTGTTTATTTATTTTTACTTCGATGTTCCTAGTTTATCATTATGTGACTTCGAGTTACAGCTTTATTAGCTATATGTAAACAGGCATGCCCTTTATGCCTGCAGGCTTAAAAATAAAAATTATTTGGAATAAAAATTCGAGTATTAAGTTCTGTTTACGTTTTTAGTTTTTATTTTCGCTTCAGTATAGATTTCCATGTTTTTGTTGGTATATTGGCGGTTGCTAGCTGTCATTATGGCAAATAATTTTATTTCATGTTTGATGTTGAGTAATGTAAATTATTTTGCATACTATTTGTATAGAATCAAGTTTTTTTTTGTTCTAACTGAACAGACAGCTGTGCTGCTGGGGAGTTTGTTGCGCCACTTCTTCTTCCCGGCTAAAGCACTAGAAAGTGGTGAAGGGTGGGCCTTTTTTGGGGACTGTCTTATGTAATTTTGACGTTCGAAAAGTGCTTATTCTCAAACTTACCAGATTGGTACAGTTGTGAAGCCAATACAGTCGAAAGCATCGGCGAACCTCTCCGTGCTGTCCATGAACATTTGCATCTGTTAACACAAAACAAACATGTGTTGCAGTTTCACTAATTTCAAAGATTTTAAAATTTAATTTTTGTTTGATTTGATGATGATTTTTAAATTTTGAAAATTTTGATTGAGAAGATGCGTGAGATCCGTCATCACTCACTACTATGTCACCAACCTGTATGTCTGGCAACGTTAGTGTAGCATCTTCCGAGGAGTAGACCAGGGGCAGCGAGCAGTGATAAGACTTGCCGAGCACCGCGGAGGGGGCGTCGGGCGGGCTGGGCGCCATCAAGCTAATGCCCGTAACTTCCAGGCCAAACTTCACCTCAACACCCACTGCCGTCCACCAGCCTGCTGACTGCTTGAAGCTGAACTCAAGAGTTATCTGAAAGAGTAAATTAGGTGATAGAGAAAATGGTAGAAGATCCAAGAAGACTTTATTTTACCATCACCGACCCGCTAACTCACCTTATCTTTGCTGTCCCCATCCACAAAACGTACTACCATAATTGTGTAAAGCCTGGTAGGTTTGATGGTGGGTTCTCCGACAGGCGTGCTGAGTCTGATAGTAGTGCCGTTTGTGCGACGGAGCTCTGGCCAGCCTGAGGAGAATAGCAGAGCGCCTTTACCTGGGAAACCTGCGAAGAATAGTATAGAATCAGAACGACAATCATGACTGTATGATATAAATTGTCTTTTTCGTAGATCTAGGACTTTTGAACCTTACCTGTGGCATTATAGAGTGCAAACTTCTGCATGACCTTCGTAGGCCTCTCCTCCTCAGGAGGGCTGGTTGATGACGACGTCTCATTCATCACTTGCCGTCGAACCCGAGACCAAGGCTCTCCATCGATGTAATCAGCCGACGAGCTCTGCGATACGGAGTTACCTACGCGTATAAAATAAATATATTGTACTACGTCGGTGAAATACATAATGTGCATGCACGTTTGAATGCTTGTGTGCATGTAACGTGTGTATGTATGTTACATGTATAACCCAAGTAAGTATGTATGTATAATTCACGTGCGCATGTAACTATTGTATTATATATTATGTACGAATGTACGAAATTGCATATGAGCATGTGACATGTGTGTATTGCACACGCAGTAACATTGGATGTGTGCATGTTACAAATTCGTATGTTTTATACTGTATACGTGCAATATGTTTCATTTTCTGAAATCTAATTAAAATAAACTTCAAGAAAAATTATTTTCCCAAATCGGTACAAATTAAAATTAAATGTGTCTTTAGGGCTGGCTGGCATAAATAATTTCTTTATAAAGTACCTAAGATGCCCAACACCCTGCCTGCTCCGTAGATGTCCTGCAGACGCGCGAAGGTCTCCGTCATCTGTGCGTCCCTCTCCGACCAGGGCCCCTGCAGCGTCAGGACCTGGGGGTGATAAGTGGGGTGTCCAGTAAACCAACGACAACCTTGCCAATGCTAAAATGCACCCCGTAATATAACAAAATTGCTTGAAGTGACCCTTAAAAGCGATATAGAGTTCCAGACAATTTAAATAAAAAAGTGTTTTTATTCTTTACTAAAATATGTTTTGTTAAAGGCTTTTACAAAAATAAGTGTAAAATAAAACTCAGTATCCCGAATAACTATAACATGTTATTAATACGGGCACGGTTGGCGCAGTTGTTAAGCGATTGACTGCTGCGCTGTGTGTCGCGGGTTCGATTCCCGCACGGTACAAATATTAGTATGACCTACAAGTAGTTGTACTGGGCCTGGCTGTTTGTATATGTGAGATAAAATGTTTGTAAACGCACCCACGATACAGGAGAAATTCCTAGTGTAAAGGAACGTTTAAAAAAAATACGTACTTTATCCTGGTTAGACAGTGAGCTGAAACTATCAGATTGGCTCACGCTCACTCGTGCTTGTCCAACGCATACATTGTTATCAACAATAAGTTTGACGTCACGTCATTCGTGGTTAATACCCATACACATAACTTGAATTCAAAATTGTATGTACAACTGTAAACATTGGACGGTACTAGACTCACACAACAACACCCCGGAAACCTTGTTTCTGTATCTTGTTAGTAGCACCCACCTGCGTCTCGTTGCTGATGTAGTCAGGGTGAACATCAAGGAAGTCTTGCGGCAGCACCAGCGTGGTCTGTCGTTCCAGCATCTTCCTCAGGCGCGGGAAGTAGCCGCTGGACAGCGGCACCGAGTCCTGGTTGTTGAACACCACGATCGCCGCCTGCTCTCCATATATCCGCATAAGCTCATCTTGATCCAAGTACTTCAACGCGGGTCTTTTGTATTTTTCTAGGGTCTTTGGCCCGAAGAAGAGGAACGGGCCTTCTAGATTGGCCTGAACTGAATATAGGAAGAGCAGGAGCAGCACGTCGCACCGCATGTTGCTCGGTCTAGGCGCGGCCCATGTCTGAGGCGCGGCGGGCCGCGGCCGGGCCCCGGCTGCTATCGACCGCGCCGCCGCGCATGCGCCCGAACCTCCACATAGCGCTTATGTAACCGCCCCTTCCGCACCTAAAGGTTCCTGCAGCCGTCTAGACTGACTATGTACTAATTAATTCGTAAATCGAAGTTTGGAGGGGGCGCCTCGAGGACAGAATGACAGATTGAATTGTTGTTATGATGACCTTTGTGCTGCAGACAGATTTTTTTATTTGAGAATTTATGAAACGAAACTCTTATTATTAAAGTTGAAGTTTATGATTCAGTGCAACTAGAATTTCAAGCAATTAAAACCGAGCAACTTGGTAATCTGTCACTCCAAAGTCCAAATTAATGATTCCGACAAGTTGTACTATTAGAAACAGTTAAGAGCCGTCGGATCTAACACTAGAGCTTACTCGACCTTTCCGTATCTAAGGACCATTTCTCTTAAACCAGCTTCACCGCTGAGACTGATCCCCATCGTCACTGCTATCCACTTGATGCACCTCAAGTCATGTCTTATTTAATCATCTTAATCGTACTTAATTACCTCCTTTTTAGGATTTTTAATAGTTTTATAACGAAAAACAATTTTCTGCGCAATAAAGGCGGAGCACTAAAATGTGAATGAAGTATAGAGCAGAGAGAGCGAGAATAAGGCATCCGGCTATATGACGCAGATAATATATGCCAAGGTTGCGTGTTCTGTGCTGAGCTCACGCAACGCGTCGTACGTCCAGCCAGTAATAAGACTCGCCCATCAAGGAGCGCTGTCCCAAATTTTACGCATTATTAATTTATTATACATAAAACAAAAGGTATTTTAATAAAACACGTATACTAAAAAATTCATGATTAAATTATTTTTTAAATGGTGAAGGTTTCAGATAAATACACTTGATAGTTTTTGCGAGATTCTCAGTTTTTTATCCGCGTTATACATAACTTAACAAATAAATTACACTATATAAACATAATCTAACTTAAACATATATTTTTTCCAAATCATCAAGACTGCTTGTTTAGACGTGATCTTCAGTAGAAAATATTGAACAGTCGATTATCATCGCCGTAAAAAATATAAAGGATTTTAAACTAAAGCGCATGGATGCGACATTATACGTGGTGCTAGAAGTGAATAATGCTAATCTCTTCCGACAAGCCTAAAGTATAATTAGCGGGGGTCCACTCGGGACGAGAAGCACAGGACCGGTCGTTGAGGCCATGCTTGAGGAAGGCCTATGTCCTGCAGTGACTGTAGACGTCTTTCACCTGAGTGATAAAGTTGTAGAGTTATAAGTCAAAGTCAAAGAATATACTGACTACTATAGAGGCAATTTTGAATGTCAACATTTACAAGAATATCGTATGTAGAAGAATGGGACCGAAGCTCCTTAGTTACCTAGTATCTACTAATTTAAAATGTTTTAAAATATTTTAGACACAGTTTTTTTTTAAATTAGATGTGTCCTGAACACCTGGAAAAAAATTACTATACTACAATAGGTATAAGTAATAAAAATGACCTTAGCAATAATACATTCTTATTTATGTTGACAGATATAATATCACATACCTATTTACGAATATTGTCACCGTAGACTAGCTTTCCTATCATTTTAACAAATAACAGGTAAATAATAAGATCCAAGTAATTGCAGCTCATATGGGAAATGTCTAGTAGCCTGCAGTCGGATAATATAACAGGGTAGTATTATTAAAGTGTCGATACTAATACAGACAGGTCACGTTAGGGATGATGCATATTTTCACGCGGCATTCGCGTGTCGGTAAACGGGTTGAAACTGTTTCAAATTAGGTACATTTAGTGGTAGCCGCATCGCCCCTGGAGTACAAAATATTTACGATCAACCCTTAAGTTTCCCTAGCTCTATGGTAGTTACGTTTTAAAGCAAGTGTATTATGTCGTGATGCCACAGGAGTACAAAAAAAGGGATCGCATCAAAAGAACGAGTATGCGGATTTTTTTCCACAGCAAACAATATTCATTATCAAATGCACTTTGAAGATTAACTTGTACACCGCAAACATTCGGTGAAAGAATATTTCTTATGGACTTTAAAGTCTGAATTCCAAAATGCTAGTTTGTGATCAATGCTTGTCCCTTCTTTGTACGACAAGATACTTGTGATGAGGGCTATATTATAGACAAAAGAGCCTCAACGTGTGGCGACACACTCCCGCCACCGAATTGCTGACGGGGCACAATTTTTACCATCACAACAGGTTTTCTTTGCTTGAGAAAAAAAAAAGTTAAAAAAGCCACGTAAGTGAAGATGAATATTTAATGTGGTGTTGGTGGCATTTGCGTGTCGATAAAGAGTTTCAAATTGCATTTAATGATACGCCAGCATCGGCCATTGGGTATTGAATTAATAATAAAGAAGCGCCTTCTGGGAATTTTCCATTGGTGCATTTATAATGCAAGAAAAGCGATCGATTGAAAGGCTCTGATGCAACTTGAACGTTATTTTTTGTTAGCATAAAGAGGTTACTTGAAACTTCATAGCAACTTCGGATGGCATTTTTGCTATCCGTGGAAAAGTAGTGGATTGTACAGTAATCCTTCATTAACTTTTAATATTTCACTGTTATAATGTACTGTACAATTATTTGAATAACCGTAAAATCAGTTGGAGAAATATGTAGGTACCATGTAGATAGTAAAATATAAGTAGGTATATTGAAATTAATTGTAACAACTTTAAATGTTTTTTTTTCTTATTTTCTCTCTTCTTTCTTTTTCCCTGCGAGCACGGGAATGTCTGTGTGGATATGTTTTCGTTCGTATTCAGTCGCAATAAGGTTATCACATTGATATGTTGCTAAATTAATAAACAATTATACTAAAGTTGTTCGTTCGTATTCGTCAAGTGATATCTCTAATCAAATCAAATCAAATCAAATCAAATAATTTATTTGCGTGAAACATGGTATACAATGGTGTTAGGCATAGGTCAGAGTGGCACAAACATGTTTAGCTAACGTAAGACATAGCATGCAAAAATTTAATATTACAGGGTAATTATAATCAAGTACATAAATGTTAGAATATAATGTCAATATTTTTTATCCATAAAATCTTTCAAACTATAGAAGCTACATTCATTTAGCCATTTGTGTAATTTGTTTTTAAACAATCTTACATTTAATCGTTTGAGATTGTTTGGTATGTTATTATAAATACGCACACACATTGCTAGACAGCTTTTATTATATTTGGTTAGCTTTGGTAAATCATTTAACACCAGTCCATAAGGATCACGTCTGCTCCGAGGACATACATCGCTTGCTGTCTTGAATAATTGTTTATTCTTGGTCACAAACAAACATATTTCGTAAATATACAGCGATGGAAGCGGTAGCAAACCAAGTTTTTGAAATATTGGCCGACATGTATCATCCGGCTGAAGTCCATAAATTGATCTTAGGCACTTCTTTTGAGCGATGAACGCTCTATTTAGATCAGTGCTATTACCCCACATTATAAGACCATAGCGTAGTAATGATTCAACATATGCATGGTAAGATATAATAGCAGTTTTTATGTTTGTTACATTTTTGACTTGCTTCAAGGCGTATACGAATTTATTAATTCTACCACTGACGTTAGTTACGTGTTCCTTCCAGTTTATATCTTGATCAATTATTACTCCTAAAAATTTTGTATGTGGTACTTGTTTAATTTGATTTACTTTAAGTTTGATATTATTTTTATTATTATTAGATTTATTAAATTGTATGTATACAGATTTGTCTAAATTTATTTTCAAATGATGTATGTCAAGCCAGTGTAGTAGTATATCAATAGTATTATTAATGTCAGTCTCGTGATCTATAACGGTATTTTGTTTTTTATCAGATGTCACAATAATGGATATATCGTCAGCGAATAAAATGCATTTATGATTTGTTATTTTTATAATATCATTTATATATAAAAGGAATAATATTGGGCCTAGTACGCTACCTTGGGGGACGCCATATTTATTATGTTTATACTCCGATGAGTATGATGTGACGTCTTTGGTTTCGTTCATTTTACTGATAATAACACATTGTTGCCTATTACATAAGTAGGATGATATCCACTGGAGTGCAGGTCCCCTAATCCCAATTGTTTCCTACTTTAGAAGCAGTATGTCGTGTGACACCAAATCGAAGGCTTTAGACATATCAAAGAATAGAGCTGTAGTCAGATAGTTATTATTAATATTTGTGATTACAATTTTCATAAGAGAATAAATAGCCAACGTAGTGGATTTATCTTTTTGGAAGCCAAACTGTTCGCTACTTATAGTTTGAAATTTGTTGCAGTAGTCAATCAGTCTTTTAAACATACATTTTTCGTATATTTTTGATAAAATAGGTATTAAAGTAATGGGACGGTAGTTATTGATATCATATATATCACCTTTTTTAAATAAGGGCTTTACTATTGATAATTTTAATTTTTCGGGAAAAACTCCGATCAAAAACGACATATTAATTAAGTGAGTTAAAACACCAGTCAGATCATTACAGCAAGCCTTTATGATTTTCGTATTAATTTCATCGTAGCCCTCCGCTTTGGTGTTGCGTAGTGACATTATTTCCTGGCTCACCTCACTTTCTAACATTGGTTTCAGAAACATTGAGTTAACACTATTATTTTTCCTAAAGCTTGGGTCTATACTTTTTTGTGTAGGTAAAGGCGATAGGTTTACGTAATGGTTGTTAAATACCGAAGCTATCTCTACAGGGTCTGTAACCATAGTATCGTTTATCTTTATACTCTCTATACTGTTTTTAGGGTTAGTATTCTTAATTTCGTTTTGTATGACGCTCCATGTCGCTTTACACTTGTTATCATGCTTATTGATATAGCTTATATTCGCGTTTTTTTTGGAACTATAGATACATTTTTTCAGTAGATTTGAATATTTTTTATATTTAGTTTTATTAGTTAAGTTTTTGTTTTTGTAGTACTGATAGCGCAGATTACGTTTAGTTTTACAACTTTGTTTTAAACCTTTGCTTATCCACTTTTGTATGTTCTTATTATTACTATTGACCTTAACCCTTACCCTAGGAAAACACAGATAGTAAAATAAGCAGAACAATTCATGAAAATCATTGAATGCATAATTTACATCAGTGGTGTTTGCATAGATATCGGACCAAGAGAGGTTTTGCAAGCATTCTTTGAATTTCCGGATATTATCCATGTTGAAATCTCTTTTATAAATGTAGTATACCGGTGATTTCAATGGTTGATGTTTACTAGGAAAGCTTAACATTTGCGCGGTGTCATGGTCTGAAAGATGCAGAGGTAGTACGGTAGCAGTTGCATTGTTAATATTGCTTAATATGTGGTCAATACAAGATAGTTTGCGCGTAGGGACTTCGATGTGAATTTTTAAATTATAATTTTTACACAAGTCCTGTAACGCATTTGTGATGTTGCCTTCTTTGAGGGTATTTATATTTAAATCTCCCGCTATCACTATATTTATTTTAGATTTGTACTTCTTAAGCAAATGGTGTAAGAGTGTTTCCAACTTTGTTAGAAACTGATTTGGATCAGACTGAGGTGTTCTGTACACACATATAATTACTAATTTATTACTCAACTCTAAGCCGCAGACTTCAAATGTGTTCTGTGTTGCATATGATTTTATGAATGTCAATTCTTTGTAATTTATTCCTTTTTTTACTAGTATACAAGTGCCTCCCCTTTGTTTGTCTCGACAGAAGTTGGTAGCCATTTCATAGTTGTATACTTTGATGTAGTTTTCACAGCCTTTTTTTACAAAAGTTTCTGATAGGCAAATTACATCAGGATCATTATTTGCTTCTTTTAACTCCTGGATTGTAATTTCTAGTATCTCTTGTTTCGAAAGGATACTAGCGATATTCTGGTGAAGTATTTTAAAATGATGATTTTTAGTGACTTTGGACACGAAAAAACGAGTTTCGCTTGTTTAACGCGTCGCCCTTGCTTAAAGAGTAATGGGGTATAGTCCCTCTATGACCTGCCTTGAGTTGTGTAGGGAGGCTACATTCTTGGGGCTCTACTTTTTCAAGACGTTTAAAATAGTACGGAATTGTCCCTATTTTGGGTTTTTTTAAACTGTTGTTTACTTTAAAACTTGATTTGCTACTCGCTATCCTTTTTCTAATTTCATTAGGGTTCAAGTATTTATCACTGTAATCACTACAATCTATAACGTAATTTAATGACTTACAAATATGTACTAATATAGTGTGCGCATGATTTATAAAGTGACATTTTTTATACTTATTACATATTTTTTTTAACGAATAATTTAATTTGTTTACATTCAGATATGAGTTAGTTAAGACATTTAATACAATTACAGTGTTATTTTTAAATATATCCAATATAACTTGCAATTCAGATAAGACTAATTTTAAGTTCTGGTCATTCTCTCCTATGCATATTACAAGTTTGTCGTCAGTTGTCAATCTAATATTTCTACATTTCGCTACTACTTCATTGCACGGCGCATTTGGCATTGTTTCGGCTACAACTCTGTATTTTTCATATCGTGTATTTGTTCTCGAATGTGAGATAGCTGCAGCAAGTCCGACGCAACGCTGAGTGCCAAAAACATATATTTTCTTCTCATGAGTCTTATTTTGCACATTTTCGACAGTACAAGCCTGAACACAGGCGGTCACAGATTCCCGTTTTAGTTCCTGGATTTTTGGTTCATGGGTAGTGTACTTCTGTTGCATTAATACTCCTATACGCTGCGTGAGCATTGCAATTTCCTGTTCTGCGATCTTTAGTTGTTCTTGTAGTGTTCTAATGTCTTGTTTCAACTTTGTTATATTTACAACCTCTTTGGTTTCGTCGCTCAACCTGGACGACAATGGGGTGGACGGCGTAGGACGCATGTCATTTTGATGTGTAAGAGTTGTTTTTTTTTTCTTGCTGCTACCAGGAGTTCCAAGCATTGAGGAGGAAAGGCATAAAGATTTCAGAGTTTTGTTTTCTATGGCTAGCTTATTTATGCATTTAGGTACATGATATTTTTAAATATTAAAACAAAAAAGTAGGTTAGTACCACGACTGGAATCATAATTTGAATTTTTGTCGTGTATGTTCAAAAAACGGCATTTAGGAAACGTGGTTTAATTATGTGATAATCTTACGGCACTTCGTATACCTATCTCTTCACAGTCCAACAAAAAACATTCACTGATCAATCTCCAACGTTTCATGGTCTATCACAGTCTTCCACAAAAGCCATTAATGAAGAGTTGAAGTAGAGTGTAAAATAAAACAGCCGCTTATGTAACAAGCAATGTATTAAATATATTTACTTATGTACAGTTTGGTATGAGTAACTAAGGTTTGTTCCAAAAGTATCTGATGAAAATGTAAACAAACGGATCAGAAATCGTACCTGTTGATGCCAGCTTGTAGTGCCACGTATATATTGAATGCGTTTATTTCATTATTTGAATACTTAAACCTGAAATTCTATTTTCTTTAAGACGTTTTCCATTCGCCAATTGAGGTTAATTTTATAACCTCAATGTTCGTCGATGATTTCTCAATTAAAATTTAATAATGTTATTCTAAGAATGCTTGTTGGAAAAATTGGTGAAATATAAAGTTGAAATCTTCTAAATACAGATACATGTGTTACTAAGTCCCTTTAGTGAAGGATTGCGTAAGAATGTGATCTAAGCAGGGTTTGTTTACACTTTCATGAGATACTTTTGGAACGTACTATACACTATACTACACTACAGTCGCATCAGTCTCATGGCTGCGCACAGCAGCAGCAGCAGCAGCAGCGCCGGTGACGTCATCGTCGCCGACGACGGAGTCGACGAGAAAAAGTACGAGTTCTCTGAAATTTAAAGTACATTTGTTAGTTTGGTCCTTATTGGTGATGTTCTTCAGGAAGGTAATGAAATGAAATGAAATTGTTTATTCTGTAAATAGGATATTGCAATCACTTTTACACGTCATATTAAAAAAAAGAAGAAAATGCTAGATGAGTTCGGCGTTTCCTATCTGACTACTCTGAGAAGAAAGACCGAAACAAACTCAGAGGTCACAGTCTCTTTTAAAGTCCAGACATAATCTTGGTCAGGCCATATGAGGACCATGTAGATTAGTGTCTGAAATGGTCTTTTGAGGAAAGAACCACACAGATTTGAGTGGACCTGTCCAGTCAGTGCAAGCATTTGTCAGTAATCGTAGAGCTCAACTCAGAACTTAAGGAGCTCAACTCGACGAACAATACCAAAGAAAGGACATTTGGGTAGGTCGCATAAAGTACTCAAACTGCCAGACCATCATTTAAACTAACTGAGAAAGAAAAAATTAAAGAAAGAGGAAAACAATAAAAATAAAATATCCACATAGTCCTCACATTCACAATAATTAAAACAATATAATACTTTACAAAGTAATCATTTTATTTTCTATATAATTTTCAACAATGTCAATATGTATATAAAAGTCAAGTGGTCAAGTGCGTAGTACTCGAAAACGGGGTGCTGAATGAAGTAACCTGTCAATAGCGTCAATAGTGTCAATTCCCAGTGTCCCCAGCATCAGCTGGAATGACAGATCACTTCGCGTCAGTTTTCACGGTGAGATTTTTATAGTATAGCTGACGTATGAAAGTGGACGAAGCAAATAAAGTAATAACAAGTACAAGACGTTCTGTAGTTTTTGCTTCCTCCGTGGGAATGAAATGGCGTAAGTTTATTAAATAATCCACAAGCGCATATGAAATCTAACTAATATTATAAATGCGAAAGTGAGTTTGTTTGGTACGCTTTCACGCTAAAACGGCTGACCTAGATTAGGACATAGGATACTTTTTATCCCGATATTCCGACGGAATGGAGCCTTATGCGGGTGAATAAAACATATTTACAAAAAAACTAGCCTAATTTGATTTGATTTCATAAAAACTGATAACTTATGCCAATGATCGCCCCAAACTTAAAGGAGCTGCCAAGAAACCTGTTGAACCAAGGAACGTTACTTATTGTGGTAGGTAAGTAACATTTATGGGATAACAGTCCTATGCTGGTGGGAGGGTAGTAAATAAACAAAGAGTGGCAAGATGCCAGCCTGTTGACTATGGGAAGATAAATATTGACTAGGAGCAGACAAATGAATGTTTTGTTTAGTCCACCACGTCTGAGTTTTGTTTTGTTTTGATATCAGTATTTGTACCATGGCGAAATGTGGGTGTACTTATAGGTAGATATCTGCCTAACCCTTCGAGGAAAGCAGGCGTGGTGATATGTATGTTTGTTATTTTAAGAATAGGAGACATGTTACGAGTCAGTGCCAAAGCTCCGGCACGTAGATTTAAATCATCTTTATGTATAGGCTTGTAAAACTTGTAAAAGTAGTTTCGTCTAGGTGAGCTGTCCTAATTTTTGTTCCTAATTTTATATGCCTTATTCATTGGCATATTAATAAATATACCAATGAATAAGGCATATAAAATATTGATTTAAGAGAAGTCTAAGAAATTAAAACAAGGTTCAAACCAAACACTGAAAGAACTACTGTGACATTTGAACTGAGCAAAGAATCAATTTAATAATTCAGTACCAAACCCTATTATAAAATTGCATGCTGCGTAACCGCTACCTCTCCCCTTTCTTACCCCCCTTATATACGAGCTCAGACCGTGCCTATGTACTAGGCACACAGAAGACCTAAGATATCGATCCGATCAAGCCGCTGCGCATGCGTCCCGCGGACTGTGCCACGGTCAACAAAGAGATGCACACAAGTGCATACCGGTGTAGTGAGATGTACTTATGATGTGGCAGAGCAAGTGGGAGACGGGGTGTGGTCGGCTGTCTAGGGACTTTGGGAATTTCCTGACTGTTTTAATTCGGGCGAGATAAAAGTTTTCTTACCATAATGTGGCTGAACCTTTACCCTGACCTTACACAATCTGAGAGAAACATGCCAATATTATAAATGCCAAGGCCAAGGTCGCATGGTAGGGGCAATTGATAGCGTGTTCTTCACAAGTTTCTGAAGGTCACCAGTAAAAGACAACCCACAAAATTCCACTCTCCAATTTTTTCTATCATTCATCACAAGCACATCACCAAGATAAGAATCTAAGAACTAATTGAGAGTGACAAGGTTTCGACGTAGTGCCCGATTTTGTTTTGCTGTTATTTTGGCAATAGTTGTTACCTACTTGGAACAAGGGCTAGATTTACTCGTATCTCATTCCAAAGCTTAGGTAAGTCTATTACAATGCTAGGTTCACTAAGCGTTATATAGCATACTTAGCTTAGCTTGCTGGACACTAAACGCCCCCAGAAGTAATAACAATACTTCATGTATCTCGTTCAGTGTCCTTCAACCGATTAAGCAAACTGCAGCACAAAATCGATCAACCGATCGTGCTGCATATAATATTACAAAAAGGTCTTCAAGTTGCCCTTATCACTCAAGAGAGGTAGGTACCTCTCTTGATTAATAAGGGGAACTTGTACCTACAAGAGCGCTCGTGTACGGACGCGACCTTCCGCGTGACCTCTATTCTATTACAAAGGAAGTAAAACTTCCCCTAAAACATATTGAACATTTCGGCAATTTTCCTCGTAGTCGTACAAATTCATTAACTTTGCCTACACGTGAATTTACTTTCCTGAAAAGCTCAGCCAAATATTATTGAAAACGTCAAAATTAGTCAAAATCTACACCAGGTACCTGTTTAAGGGTAGCGAATGTCTTTCCGCTCTTATTCTTGACTTTGTTCATCTCTATCAAGTAGGGCGAGGGAGGCATAAAGTCTAGCGCACATTACAGTTGCAATGGGCTGCCGGCGCCGGCCGTAGCGCAACGCATTTTCAAATAATAGTGTGCGTCGGTTTATAGAAAAAGCACGAAAATAATTAAGGAGAATTTTTGCGGTGCGTTGTTTGCGGCGCGGCCCGCCTTGCTTTAGCCTAAGACATCATACCCTCGCGTGCATTCGTCACGCAAATTATTGAAGGGGAACCTTTTAGGTTTTTATTTAAACCCACAGACCATATTCAGAGCACCGGACTGGTCTAGTTCAGTATATAATTACCAGTTTTAAGAACCTCTGAGCCAATCCCTTAAACGATCATATTCAGGAATTGATTGACTTTGTGTCAGCTCCAGTTCTAAGTACTAACAAATGAAGCTAGCGTGCTAACAGAATGACAGAGTTTATCAGACATTCCGCGACGAGCTCTTCTTCCAGTTATTATGTACGTGTTATGTGCAGCATCCCTATGTCCAACGAAGTTAATTAAATGCGCTCGGCGGTGTATCCATGGAATGGGGACTGTCTGCGGGCTGCATGTGGACTGACGATTTGTAATTTAAAGTAATTATTATTTTTGTAATTTATAGTAAGAAACAGATTTTAACGCGCAAATATTGTCTATCTCTAAATCTTTCTGAACATTAAAAGAATGATAGATGCGTAAATCATAATATAGCCGCGCCCGACAGTGTCGATAATAAATATATTAAGTATTGCGTATAAGCTAGGTACTTATACGCAATACTCAATATATTGATTGCATTCCAATACAATGTGAACTTAGGCGGTGGATTTGACAAACACACGATCATTGTGACACTGTCGGGCGCGGCTGAGAAGGGGAGAGGAAGGGCGCTCTAATTAGACTAATTAGTTGTTATACTATCTACTATCTTCTCAAGTATGTGATTTTGTGTTTTTGAGAATAAATCCTAAGTAATTTTATTAAAAATGTTGATATTATAATAACATTTAGATAATATAAATTGCTTATAGTAAGAGCGATTCTCGCTTGTCTATCGCTTGTCTTTTGTTGTAATTAATCCCAATATTATTTTTTGTGTAATCCAAAGTCACATAAAGACAGAGTAAACTTTAAAACAGGTACCATTATTACCTATATCTATAACTTTTAGTCGTATGTGTTTGTGCCTCGTTGGTCTAGTGGTCGCAAGCGCTACTGCTGAACATGAGGTTCTGGGTTCGATTCCCAGGTCGGGCAAACACTGTTATTGGATTTTTCTATCAGGAATTTCTCAGCAGCAGCCCGGAGTCTGGATCTGTGCCCGGCAATAGGCCCGCCCCCTATTACATGGGACTTAAGCATAACTGGCGAAATGTGGGTGTGCTATGGGCGGTTTATTATTCATATGTGCTATGGGTAGTATTATGTTATGTTACTTTATGTCATGACTCATGTTCTAAGGAAGTGCCAAAAAAAAGTTTTATTAAGTTTCACTTACTTTTCTTTTCATTGGGGTCTGTGGTTCCGCACGGTCTGTACGAGATGGTCCTTTTTCTCTTCGTATTTATGTACCCTGGGATGAAAATACTGGGCGAGTCCAGACGACCTGATGCTAATAATCTGGAACAGAACAGAAATGTCACGTCTATCCTTTTGTTTTTTTATTACAATTTTTTTTTATTCATGAAGCCCCGACAAATGTGACAAAGTATTCGGTGTTTGCATTAAATGGTCATGTGTCCATTTTAAGCACCAATCCATTTTCGTGATTTACCGACTGACTTGCGAACTTAGGCGCCGGAACTTGTTTTTTTTTCTCGAACGAAACCATATATTGTGTACATGTTGGAAACATAGACCATACATAATATCTGTTTGAACAAACATATTTCCGTAACGGTGCAGTCTTTAGGCCTCTTTGAAGGAAGAGAAATACACAATGCTTCGGATTAACATGGAAAGTATGTTCCAGTCCAGAGCTGTAGTTACTTGGTGAAGTCCAGCTCGAGCTGGTTGGCGTGCGGGCCGGTGAAGTGCAGCAGCAGCTGCACGCACGTGCCGCCGTGCAGCGCGCGCGTGCGGCGCGCGTCCACCGCCAGCATCCACTCCGGCGCGCCCAGCACGCGCCCAGGAACATGACACATACTTGGTGAAGTCCAGCTCGAGCTGGTTGGCGTGCGGGCCGGTGAAGTGCAGCAGCAGCTGCACGCACGTGCCGCCGTGCAGCGCGCGCGTGCGGCGCGCGTCCACCGCCAGCATCCACTCCGGCGCGCCCAGCACGCGCCCAGGAACATGACACATACTTGGTGAAGTCCAGCTCGAGCTGGTTGGCGTGCGGGCCGGTGAAGTGCAGCAGCAGCTGCACGCACGTGCCGCCGTGCAGCGCGCGCGTGCGGCGCGCGTCCACCGCCAGCATCCACTCCGGCGCGCCCAGCACGCGCCGCACGTCCGCCAGGAACATGCCGCTGGACATGACACATACTTCGTATTAGAAAGAAGAAACGGATACATTTTTTTAGCACAAACTAAAAGACAGAATAAGATCACGGAAAGGCATTTACAGCACGGAAGTTAAACATATTACACATATACACGCATACACTTACATATTATAGCGGCCCGCTCCTGCTTCGCACAGTTTTTACGACTTGACAAAACATCGAGATTTCTCAGGTAAACGTAACTTTAATATTAACGTATTATACACAAAAACCTTCCGGAATAATTTCTTTAAACGATGGTGGAAACCTCATCAAAATCTGTTGCGTGGTTTAAAAGAACAACGCAGACATACAGACAAACGCGAAAAGCTTTTGTTTTATAATATGTACAGATAATGTATTGATATTATTACAGTTTACAATAAGACTGTGACGGACTGCCTTATAAAACACATTTAAATAAAGTATGATTAAAAGAAAGAATTATTTGATTATAGTTAGTTGAAGTAAACATTAGGATGCAGCTACGGATAATTTTCATGTCATCTACACCCGAGACACGCACCTCTGACTTCACTACCGACCCGAGGCACGCACCTCTGACTTCACTACCGACCCGAGGCACGCACCTCTGACTTCACTACCGACCCGAGGCACGCACCTCTGACTTCACTACCGACCCGAGGCACGCACCTCTGACTTCACTACCGACCCGAGGCACGCACCTCTGACTTCACTACCGACCCGAGACACGCACCTCTGACTTCACTACTGACCTAAGGCACGCACCTCTGACTTCACTACTGACCTAAGACACGCACCTCTGACTTCACTACTGACCTAAGGCACGCACCTCTGACTTCACTACTGACCTAAGGCACGCACCTCTGACTTCACTACTGACCTAAGACACGCACCTCTGACTTCACTACTGACCTAAGACACGCACCTCTGACTTCACTACTGACCTAAGGCACGCACCTCTGACTTCACTACTGACCTAAGGCACGCACCTCTGACTTCACTACTGACCTAAGGCACGCACCTCTGACTTCACTACTGACCTAAGGCACGCACCTCTGACTTCACTACCGACCCGAGGCACGCACCTCTGACTTCACTACTGACCTAAGGCACGCACCTCTGACTTCACTACTGACCTAAGGCACGCACCTCTGACTTCACTACCGACCCGAGGCACGCACCTCTGACTTTTCGGATTCATGAACGTATTGTATAATTATCACTTGCTTCAAAAACGGTGAACATAAGGTTACTGTTTCTAAACTAGGATTACAAAATTTTCGTCCTTCTCGATTAAGCTACATTGAATGTTAATGTTGGCTTTTCTTTTGAATTTTAAAGTTAACAGACAACTAAGAACTGAATGAGTATTGAAACCGTATTATTGACATAGTAGAGAACGCGGCGCGCGCGTATCGAATGAAAGATAGTTAGCTTTCATTCCTTCTAAACTTGAAATAAAACGTTCGATACTCACAGCACAAATCTCGGCGGCTTCATGATATTGACATACTTGATGATGTCCTTGTCGGGCTCGATGTTGGCGCACGCGAACCGCTCGGAGCTCCTCTCGGGCCCGAAGATGACGATGGAGCGCCCCACCGCGCTCACCGCGCCCTCCAGCGGGAAGTTGCTGTCCACGAACATCTGGCGGTGGCTGCCTATGTCTGGCAGGTACAAGAGCTTGAGTTTAGAATGTATCTAAAATAATAATAATACCAGCCTATTATTGTCCCAGTGCCGCGCAAAAGCCTCTTCTTAGGCAGAGGAAGCATGCGCATTGATCACAACGCTTGCTCAACGTGGATTGGCGATTTCAGACTCATTTTTATTATAGGTCTAAGTTTCCTCACGATGTTTTCCTTCACCGATGTCAGTGTCCAAGGTAAACTTAGAAAGTGCAGATTTGAATTGAAAAAGTCACATTGGTACTTGCCCGGGCATGAGCGGCGAGGTCTTAACCACTGGGTCATCTCGACTTTAAAAGAACTATTTTAATTATTTGTTCCTGGGTTACACAATAATGTCGGTGTACGCAGCGTCGATCTTTGCATGAAGATTAATATTTTCACGTTAAGTATGGGGATTAGATCTTTACATTTACCTAGTAGAAGAAAATAATATGAAACTTTATGTAAGTAATACCAAGGTTCATGTTACAGGAGCGAATAGAGGATTTCGTCTTAAATTCTGACATTTTGTATGTTATTTTTCATCTTGATGTTAATCACGTTGGTTTGATGTCTTCTACCAAGCTATGATCGAAATATCAGTCCACAGGATGTGATACCTACCGATGGTCCCCAGTCTAGCGGTGAGGTCGCCCACGTCACATCGCAGCGGGTTGTCAGCTCCACACTCCTGGTTGTACAGGTCGAACTGTAAACATGCAATAAGTCAGCTCTTTATAATGTTTAATAAACAAAGGAGCAGTGTGACTTTCTGATCGAAATTATTAAAGATAACTGCTTACACAAAGTCAAAAGTCATTTATTTGTAGTAAATGCGGTATAAAAGATCGTAGGTATATAAATAGTACAACTATCTCTCTATCGGTCTACAAATGTAACATTTCGCCATACATTAGAACAAGTTCAATACTGTTAGTTTCAATAAAAAAATAAACACAAACCACACACTTTTTGTACACACACATGGGGCATGTTACGTTACGTTAGTACTATTATTGACGTGACAACGTCTTATAAATTGGTTTGCCGGGTGACACTTCAAGAAACTGCGTTACGCTCCGCTCACGTTATGCGCTCACAATGAGAGCGAGTGAGAGGCACGCGTCCCTTCCACTCGGGCATGGTTAGCCCGCCTAAGAGCGAGAGAGACAGACATAAAAAGTGAAAGGCACGCAAAGTCGTTGTCACGTAAAACTTTCGCCCGTATACCGACTTTACAGGCAACCAATTTTTTTATTTTATGGTTATGTATTAGTCCCGTATATAATGTAATAAGGTCGGAAATATGAAATGCTATTTATTCGATAAATGAATATTTTTAGAACGCCCTAGAATCCTAGACTTTATCTACTTCCTTTATAACTAAATCTATGTGTAGTTATTCCTATGCTTCTATCTTTACTTATATTAGAATAGTTCTTGTACATAGTTTAGTTTGTTTATCCACGTTACTTTGTAAAGTATTATATTTTTTTAAATTTTGTGATTGTGAGGACTATGTGGATATTTTTATTATTAATAATTATTTTTTCTTTCTGATTTACTTTTAATGATGGTCTGGCAGTTTGAGTAGTTGATGCGGACTACCCAGATGTCTTTTCTTTGGAATTGTTCGTCGAGTTGAGCTCCTTAAGTTCTGAGTTGAGCTCCACGATTACTGACAAATGCTTGCACTGACTGGCCAAGTCCACTCAAATCCGTGTGGTTCTTTCCTCAAAAGACCATTTCAGACACTAATCTACATGGTCCTCATATGGCCTGACCAAGATTATGTCTGGACTTTAAAAGAGACTATGACCTCTGAGTTTGTTTCGGCCTTTCTTCTCAGAGGAGTCAGATAGGAAACGCCGAACTCATCTAGCAATTTTTTTTTTAAGATGACGTTTAAAAGTGATTCCAATATCCTATTTACAAAATAAACAATTTCATTTGATTCGATTTCCACCTGCAGCAACAACAAACAACATTAGACTCACGTTGAGCGGGTCGGCCAGCTGCGTGAAGTACGGGTTCCAGCGGTAGCCGCCCGCCACTTGCGGCAACAACAAACAACATTAGACTCACGTTGAGCGGGTCGGCCAGCTGCGTGAAGTACGGGTTCCAGCGGTAGCCGCCCGCCACTTGCGGCAACAACAAACAACATTAGACTCACGTTGAGCGGGTCGGCCAGCTGCGTGAAGTACGGGTTCCAGCGGTAGCCGCCCGCCACTTGCGGCAACAACAAACAACATTAGACTCACGTTGAGCGGGTCGGCCAGCTGCGTGAAGTACGGGTTCCAGCGGTAGCCGCCCGCCACTTGCGGCAACAACAAACAACATTAGACTCACGTTGAGCGGGTCGGCCAGCTGCGTGAAGTACGGGTTCCAGCGGTAGCCGCCCGCCACTTGCGGCAACAACAAACAACATTAGACTCACGTTGAGCGGGTCGGCCAGCTGCGTGAAGTACGGGTTCCAGCGGTAGCCGCCCGCCACTTGCGGCAACAACAAACAACATTAGACTCACGTTGAGCGGGTCGGCCAGCTGCGTGAAGTACGGGTTCCAGCGGTAGCCGCCCGCCACTTGCGGCAACAACAAACAACATTAGACTCACGTTGAGCGGGTCGGCCAGCTGCGTGAAGTACGGGTTCCAGCGGTAGCCGCCCGCCACTTGCGGCAACAACAAACAACATTAGACTCACGTTGAGCGGGTCGGCCAGCTGCGTGAAGTACGGGTTCCAGCGGTAGCCGCCCGCCACTTGCGGCAACAACAAACAACATTAGACTCACGTTGAGCGGGTCGGCCAGCTGCGTGAAGTACGGGTTCCAGCGGTAGCCGCCCGCCACTTGCGGCAACAACAAACAACATTAGACTCACGTTGAGCGGGTCGGCCAGCTGCGTGAAGTACGGGTTCCAGCGGTAGCCGCCCGCCACTTGCGGCAACAACAAACAACATTAGACTCACGTTGAGCGGGTCGGCCAGCTGCGTGAAGTACGGGTTCCAGCGGTAGCCGCCCGCCACTTGCGGCAACAACAAACAACATTAGACTCACGTTGAGCGGGTCGGCCAGCTGCGTGAAGTACGGGTTCCAGCGGTAGCCGCCCGCCACTTGCGGCAACAACAAACAACATTAGACTCACGTTGAGCGGGTCGGCCAGCTGCGTGAAGTACGGGTTCCAGCGGTAGCCGCCCGCCACTTGCGGCAACAACAAACAACATTAGACTCACGTTGAGCGGGTCGGCCAGCTGCGTGAAGTACGGGTTCCAGCGGTAGCCGCCCGCCACTTGCGGCAACAACAAACAACATTAGACTCACGTTGAGCGGGTCGGCCAGCTGCGTGAAGTACGGGTTCCAGCGGTAGCCGCCCGCCACTTGCGGCAACAACAAACAACATTAGACTCACGTTGAGCGGGTCGGCCAGCTGCGTGAAGTACGGGTTCCAGCGGTAGCCGCCCGCCACGCAGCGCGTGGCCGTCACGCGCACGGCGGCGTCCACGCCCACCGGGTTCACGAAGATCGCCCAGTTGTGGTGCAGCGTCTGGCAACGAACGGTACTTTATTTGGGTGCATTCAAATCTTAATATACAATCTAACACTAAATTAAAAAATAACTAACTATACAAATAAGAAAGTAAAATTAAGAGAAGAACTCATTGGGTATCAAAAAATTCGTCCGCATCACTGTCAGCGAGAAAAGTGCACAAAAGGCTGGCAGCGTTGCCGCGTTGGATGGCAATACTGATTTTTTGTCTCTGGTCACGTGAAGAGTCGACCGACCACTTGGCGATGTCCCGAAATATTCGATGAGTACTCGGATAATAAGAAGATAAGGTTGTTATATTTGCACCGTTTGAGGTTTTTGCACCTGCAGCAGCCGCCCGGCACAACTCGTCGTGCTAGGAAGTCAAAAGTCAAAGTCAAATCATTTATTTCAAATAGGCCCGTATAAGGCACTTTTGAACGTCAAAAATTTACAAAAAAAATTAATTGATTCTAGTTGCCCCTTCCAAAAGGTAGTTTTCGTATGGAGAAGAATGGGCAAGAAACTCCACCGTTACTCTTTTAAAATGTTTTACAATATTTTGTGTAAGTACATTGGTTATATAATTATATGTGGGGACGATGCACCTAGAATAAAATTATTATACCACAATAGGTAAAAAGAATTAAGAATTAAAAATGAAGCAACAACAGATAAACTAATTATGTGATAGATACATGGTGATAGACACAACATGGCCGCGCGCTGGCGGCAGTGAGTGAGGGCTGCGGGCCCGCGGCTCGTGGCGGCCGCGCGACGTACGCCCCCCGCGCCCCCCGGCAGCTGCTGCACACCTCCACGCACGGCTGCGCTTACGCGTTTTTATTATTCTACATAATGTTTCTTATTGCTTTATAACCGACCCGTTGTAATTCATATTATTCTTTATTATACATGTTATACAGTCCACTCATTTTTTACTTGCTCCACTACGACCTATCGTCGCGATCATCCCATTCCAAAGGCCTACCCAACTTCCAAGACATTCCGTCTGGCCTCTTCCCATCGTCGCGTGCCAAGCCATTGGGTTCTAAGACAACTGGCAGTGACAAGAGTCCAACGGAAGATGTCATTTCTTATTTATAACTTCAAACATCCTATCACCCTAAGTGATAGGTTTAGTCTTAATCTGCCTTAAATTACATAACTACACCATTTGAAAAAAACACTATAAAAAAGAGTATGAGCTTCCCTCCGTAGGTACCTTCACATAACAATTGTCACGTTTTTGATAATCATTATCGTCTCAACATCACCTGTGGTATTAATCATCTTCCTTTTCTTTAGACTTCACAGTTTGGAGCATCTCTCGTGTATTAATTTGCATTAAGCAACCTTTAAATGAAATGAACCTTCTACTCATTTTAGCACATTATTAGAAACTTAGCTTCTGCCCGTGACGTCCATGCGCTTGGAAGTCAACTGTGTTATATCTTATGGCGCTCAGCAATCTTGTAGCTTTGTATGAGCTAGCCTCGCTGGCCGCACTCACCCGATTGGTATCCCTAACTCCCGGATGCCTCAGCTTGACCTCGATGACGGTGTCGCTGGCGCTGCCGTCGTTGTGTATGAGCTGCGTGAAGCGGATGTACCCGCTGGCGAACCCTCCGGGGTGGTGGAACGACGCGATGGCGCGCAGCTCGCGCGCCTCGGACGGGCTGTAGCCGCGCTCGATGGACGAACACGCCCAGCGACGGTTCTTCTGCAAGGAAAGGAGATAGCCAATTTAATGTTAGTTTCTATCTAACAATTTTTTTTCTCTCTTTCCAACTACTCTTGCATCCACTTCCAGTCGAACTAGATGCGGTAGCTTCTGAATACCAGAAACATTAAAGCTTCCGCAGACAGGCGCGAAGTGACAGCGACACGCGTCTGGTGGTACAATTTCTATAAAAACTTCACGGAAATTGTTCTACCTATGTCGCGTCACGCCGTCACGTCGCACCCGTCTGCGGGAGCCTTTACTTTGAATGATGGTCCAGATGTTTTAAATTTTAAAATAATTAGAAAACCACAAAATCCTCCGGACCTTTTGGTGCAGCACGACAGAGCGTCCCAGGATGCTGTGCGGCCCGAACAGCGACACTTGCGTCTCGTTGTAGTGCGTGGTCAGCGAGCGAGACTCCACCAGCCCGTACTTGGCGCCCAGGTCGCCCAGCTCGTACTGATCCGCTGTACCTGAAGCGCACAATTTGTTGCCTATGATAAGATTCCTATTTATTAAAGGTCTTTTCTTTGCTAAAAACTTATCGTTACAACAACAACCTAAACTGGAAATAGGCTCATTATGAAAACGTTGAGTTTAGCTATATCATTAAATTTTAGGCGAATATCAAACTGTACCCATGGTAGGAGGCGGACTGGAAGACTTGTTGACATGGAATGGGTTGAAGGTATCGTACAGAGTGGTCTTCTCACACGGGAACTCCAAGTCTTTCTCTACTGGCACCTGCAATGTGAAAAGAAAAAATATTGATGAAAGCTTTAACGGCGATATAGATTAATTTAAGCGACATAGGTTCTTTCTAAATTAAGTCTTAAAACCTAAAGTTAATCTATAATCATTAGAGAGGACATGGTCACAATAGAAGGCCTCTCTCTACTTTCATTGCCGAATCTTAGCGACTGACGAGCGAGCAAGAGTGCACGTGTGTCATTGAAAAAGTCACAAACTGTCGCTTCAGATTTACGTTACTTAGAATCCTAACTAACTTCTGAACAACTGAGCCGTCACTGCTACACTCCTGAGCGAACCTTCTTCATGAGTAATGTGACGCACCACATGTATCTTGTAGTTGTTGACGTCGAGCAGGCCGTCGAGCGCGACCACGACGTTGGTGACGTCGTACTCCGACTGCTGCGTCAGCTCCACGCGGCCCTTCAGCGGGGCCGGCTCGCCGTTGCCGAACCAGTCGCGCACCACGGCCTTGCGGCGGTGCAGGCCGTTCACGCTGGAAACACAAACAGAAGGAGTATTGAAGTTTCAGTTTCATGATTTATGATTATTGTATGAAGGTGTTGGTCCTTGCGGTCGGACAGTGTGTCGTGTCTGTCTCTCACACCGGTGTAACGTTTCTTTCCAAGGCTTGATGATGATTGACAGTTAATTGTTGTGACAAGCGCCTATTGTTATTTTCAGAGCAATCTCATTTCTAGGCTACTATAATTGTCGTACAAAAATAAATCACACAAAAGCAATCAATTTAACGGTAACATTTTTATTTTTTATACGAATCAATTTATTGCAATATTTTATCAATACAGTTTTACATTATTTTTTAAAACTCAAAGCATTTATATCAATTAAAGCATTTACAGGCACTTTTGTAATGTCAAAGGAGTCGGTCAGTCAGAAAGATGAAACTAGGTGCCCGTTTCATCCAGAAAACACTCAAAAACCATCAAGAATGTTTTCATTTCAGAAAACACACAACGTAAGAGCTTCATTACACGAAGATGTTTGACTGACACACAACTCACATAGAGCACGCCATGCGCTCGCCGCGCGCGACCGGGCCGTGGTCGTCGTAGATGACCAGCGACTTCCTCATGATGGAGTGCTTCCCGGCCAGCCCTATCACCGTGTCCGTGAACAGGCGCCGCGTCAGACGGGCAGAGTCCACCTTCTTGCCTGCCACCTGAAGCATGCCATGCCTGGAAATGAGAAGGAGAACAATATAGCGAGGACACCCACATTTTGTCAGTTATGTTTAAGTCCCATGTAATAGGGAGCGGGCTGCTACGGAGAAATTCCTGATGGAACACTCAATAACACTTTGCCCGACCTGGGAATCGCACCCAAGACCTCATGCTCGGCAGTAAGTATTCAAACAAGATGGCGCTCTAAATTGTTATCACAATTGAAACTCCTATATGACGTGTAAAAGTGATTGCAATATCCTATTTACAGAATAAATCATTTCATTTCATTTCATTACATATTTAAAAAAATACAATAGACGACGTATATTTAGTATGTTATTAGTTACAGGCTCTTTATGACTCTTTTAGAATAGTTAAGCGGATTAGATTACTAAATATACGTCGTCTATTGTATTTTATAATGGATCTCCGCTAAGTCTCGCCTGAGTCAATTAACTATCTTGAAACTATTTTGTTAATACCTCCCTTATAAAATTATCATCGAATTATCATCGAATTTGCCTTAAGATCTGAAATCTGCATCAAGGTACCTTTACTAACCCATATAAGACTGTCAGGTAAATTGTTGCAAAAAAAACTGTATTCAATAGGCTTTTTCAGGCTTTTATTGTAGGCCTACTAAAACCAAATGGCAATACTTACAATAGAACCTACTACACAATAGAACTGAACCAGTTAAAGCAAGTAGATCTTCTTCTTCTTCTCTGTCGTCGTGTCGATGGCACGAGAGTGACGCGAGAAAATGTTTGTTACAACTTCGCGGCGAGCTCACCATGGCTGTATTTTAGTTGTTTTTTTAGATTTAGATTAACCTGGTAGTAAGATCTCCCAGCCGGCAGAGCCCCTCCAGGCCGGGCCGGCAGTAGGCCTCGGGGTGGCGCGTGTCGGTGTCCAGCGCGTGCGGCGCCAGCACGCGGCCGGCGCTGAGGCAGCGCGCCGTCCAGTTGTAGTAGTCGGCGCCCGGCGCGTGCTCGTGCACGGCCCAGCGGTGCGAGCGCGTGTTGTTCACGTTCGCGCCGTCGGCGTGCACCTGGGAGAGGTTAAGCTCTTTTTGAGGATCAATCAGTCAAAAAGTTTGGATAAAGAGAGCGAAAAGAGTAGCCCTAAATCCAATGATGAAATTCGTATCCATGCTCGCTGCTTACTAGTCAAAGATCGTACTTCTCTTACACGCCCCGTCGTACCACATAACAGTTATTCTGTATAGTGGGTGAAACCAAAACCAAAAATCTCACATACACCAGACCGTATCTATTATCTGAAAGCCACACGAGTATTCGTTCCTAAGGGGATCGAACTCGAGATCCTAATACACAGAAACTAAACTAACCGTCTGCCGTCTCATAATAATTATATTGCATGCATAATTTTGATTGTATCCAGAAAGTACCTACATATAAGGCTAAGAATAGTCTAAATATAAAGCTCAAACATAAGAGTAAAATCTTCACACGTCCTCAGAGAATCTTATACCGACTCGCATGCCCGAGCACGCACTCACCAGGCTCTCCACAATGACGGTGGTGTCCTCCCAGGGCCGGTCCTGCGGCTGCCGCAGCAGCACGCTGCCCACCAGCGGGTAGCGGAACACCACCTGCGCCGAGGACATCGGCGTCTGGTACTCCGTGTCCGGCTCGTACTGCAGGATGGTGCCGCAGATGTCGCGCTTCGGGTGGCGTCTAGAACGGGTAATATGGGACTTATTTGAATTATCAAGTAGCAATCGTCTACACGGGTACGGCACGGATTACTGTTTACGAGTATTTGAACCTAATCCTAGCACGAGAATTGATAACCCAAAAAATATGAGATGTATAGTAGGTACGACCGTACTTGACCGGTACTTTCGTTTTAGTCTCATGAAATAGGGGCAAGCCTACTGCCATAAACCAGGCACAAATCTAGACTCCAGGCGGCACCACTGAGAAATCCTTATTAGAAACTTCCAATAACACACACCCAGAACCGTAGGGAGAAGCCCAAGTTTGCTCAGAAAGGTACTCCTTCATATTTCACTGAAACGTTTTAAATCTTTGGGGAGTTCAACTTTTTGATTTACTGCGTTTTCAGTTTAATTTAGTTCCAAGTTCCAAATAATAAATAAAAAAATTAAATCATTTTATTTCGGACAACTACGAGATCCATTAATTATTTGTAAAAGGTTTTCACTTAAAACACTATTATTAGTAACTTGAACTAAAGACGAATTAATGCGAAGACCACCCATCAACTAGACAACGTGAAATGGAAACTAGGGTATAAGTCTTCTCACAAATTGTCTTATTATGGCCGGGGAGGTATCTGCCGCCACAGCCTTCAGGATGCTATTGTGACTGCCCCTTATTCTGCTCAGAACTGAGGGCGTTTTATTGCGGATGATGGCATGAAATCCATCAGTATGGTTTACCGCGAACATTTCCGAGGCACGGCAACAACGAGGCAGTCGCAATAACATCCTAAAAACATTGTTATATTGGACGCGTAGAACATCCAGCGACCTTTTCGAGTAGTTGACCCAAAGATTCGCGGTGTAAAAGCTCTGACAATAAGCTTTAAAAAGTGTAATCTTTACTTGGTCAGTACACCGAGCAAATCTTCGTGCCAACATATTACCCCTGACCGCCAGAGCCCTACGCTCCCTCTCAATGTCACTATGGTCACTGAGGTCGTCGGTAAGAAAATGCCCAAGATATTTGAACTTAGTCACTCTGCGTATAGGCGTGCCGTTTATGGCAAGTTCGAGTGTACTCTCCCGTCACTTACCGGCGACCCCAAAGACCATGTATTCACATTTTTATGCATTATAGATCAGTCCATGTGCAGCAGCGTAGGTCTCACACACATTTAACAGCTCCAGGATCGCTCCCGGCGACGGGCCCAGCAGCACCATGTCATCCGCATAACTGATGTTGTTGCAACTGACACCATTTACCCTGCATCCGACACGCATGCTGCTGAGCTCGGCAATGAGGTCATTAACATATATATTGAAGAGCCGAGGAGACGACAAACCACCCTGCCTCACTACGCACTCCAATCCATATGATTCCGAGAGCGTTTTAGACCATTTAACACGGTTTGTCTGTCTACGATACCATAACTGTAATACACTGAGCAGTTCCAGCGGTATACCCCTACTCAATTTACTCCAAAGCACGTCATACGAAACAAGATCGAAAGCCTTGGAGAGATCAAGGAAGCAGGCGTACACCGGCGTCTTACGGTCAGTGTAGTATTTGACAGCATACTTGACACTTAGGATAGCACTTTCAGTTGACAGTCCCGGACAAAACCCAAACTCTGCATCGTGTAACTTAATATACTTTGCCAAATAAGAGTCAAGCATACTGTCCAACACCTTAGCCTTATCTACCTTTTTTGTACAGCATATCAAGGACAAGTTTGTGATCATCCAAGTTGCATGAATCATGACTGCACACCGCAAACTCTTGTGGGAAGTCTATCACCCGCAGTTTATCAGAACACATCCCATGATAATACTCGATCTCAGTTTTATTTCTGACGCCCCAAACAACATCACTGCGGGGTCCAGCCTCGGTCGTCAACTTTGATCTGACTACATTTAGGTTACATATAATATATATAGGCAAGTGATCAGACACATAAACATCTTAATCAATACCTACATTAACAACTGTCTGCCAGGCTGACGAAGAGACTACACAATGGTCTAACCACCTCCTACAGCCGTGAGCCTCGCTAATGAAGGTCTAGTAGTTTGAATTATATCCTAATTTATTTGTATCAGCACAGACCCAAGATTGATCATTACAAAAACTTAATAGCTCAACATAAAATAATTCTTGCGGATGTGTATTAAAATCGCCCATTATACTATACGTTTTCAACATCATAAGACGCAATTATTGCACTTACCTCAATACTCAATACTCAATTCTTTATTGCATTCCATAGTATTACATAGATGGTATAAACAAGTAAAAGATCAATATGGACCCTGTCGGGCACAGCAACATTAGGAGAGAGGAAGAGGGATAACAATTCAAACAATTAATATTATTATAAATTAAGTATTACATGTGTTTAATTGGGTGTATACCTTATTTATATATACACAATTATACATTCTTATTATATATTATTAGGTTTGCGTATATCGGTGTAATTTTGAAATTATGTATTGAATATGAATAATGTAAGTAATTATTATTATATATAGTATTTTGATTATTATTAAATTATGTTATTATTTATGTATTAATATTTTCATATTTATATTTGATATTCTATATTATATTATAATATTTCTTAATGTTTGGTGTATTTGAGAGAGATTTTTTTATTTTATTTTATTTTATTTTGGAATCGATTTGTCTTCTAAAAACTCCTTTACTGAGTAGTATGACTTGGATTCCAGAAATTGTTTCAATTTATGTATAAATGTATTTGTTTTACTTACTTCTCTAATATCATTTGGCAATTTATTATATATTTTTATGGACATAACTAAAGGGCTGGTTGAGTGCATTTTGAGTCGGGATTGAGGTATGTTTATTTTGTTTTTGTTGTGTCGAAAGGTGTATCTTGTTTGTGTTTCTTCGCAAGTGGTGTAAAAATCTGGGTGTTTCTTGACAAATTTACATAATTCTAAGATATATAGACAGGGAAGTGTGAGTATTTTGTGTTTTTGGAAGTGTGGTTTGCAGCTATCTGTTTGTTCTATGTTGGTTATTATTCGAATTAACTTCTTTTGCAAAATAAATATTGTTTGTGAATCTGTACTGTTACCCCACAGCATGACCCCATAGCTGAGCCATGCCTGGGCATATGCATAGTAAGTAACAAGTGCAGTCTGTAGGTTGGTAGTTTTTTTAATTTCGCGTAGGGCATATGAAAATGTTGATAATTTTGCTCTTATTTTCTGTATATGGGATTTCCAATTTATATGGGTATCTATAGACAAACCGAGGAGAGTAAATTCATTTACTTGTTCCAGTTTTGCATTATTAAAAATGAAATTTAGTTTTAATGGGGATTTTTGATGGGGATGAAAAGTAATTAATTTTGTTTTGGTGGCGTTAATTTCTAGATTATGGTGATCCATCCAGGTTACAGCTGTAGAAAGAAGAGAGCTTAATTTGGCGTTTATATTGTCATCGTTCTTGCACGAGGTGAGCAGAGAGATATCGTCCGCAAATAGAACACATGGTCCGTTTATAATTTTAGGAAGGTCATTTATGTATATAAGAAACAATAGGCAGCCTATTACACTTCCTTGGGGAATTGACGCGTTAACTGCTTTACTGTTGGATCTCATTTTAATTATTTCATTTGTGTTGTTATCAAAATATTCAATTTCTACTATTTGTACCCTATCCTTTAGGTATGATGCAAACCATTCATGAGCTTTTCCTCGTATTCCTATCCCATGTAATTTGTCTAATAGTATTTTAAATTTCACCTTATCATATGCTTTGGTCATATCGAGCAGCATACCAATGGCGTAGTTTTTATTATTAATAATATTTAGAGCCTCTTGTACGTATTTATAGACTGCTAACGTTGTAGACCTGTTTTTACGGAAACCGTTCTGGCAGTCGTCAAGTATTTTATATTTTTCACAAAAAGAGTATACGCGGTCATACATAGCCTTCTCAAAGATTTTAGACGCAGTTGGTAACAGCGCGATAGGGCGATAGTTATTAGGGTCGGTTTTAGAATTTTTCTTATGTATGGGTTTTATCAGAGCGTTTTTAAGTTGATTGGGAAAGGTTCCCTCTTCAAACGATTGGTTAATTAATTTATAAAATGGTAGGGTTAGTTCGTCTGCACATTGCTTAAGTAAAAATGGGGGAAGTTCGTCTACTCCATAGCTTTTTTTATTTTTTAGACTTTTTATTATTTTATTAATTTCATAGGGATCGACAGGGCTGAGAAACATGGTGTTTTCTGTGGGGCACATCACAGGGGCTCCTTTTGCTGGTGAGGTTTTTTCCCCAATAGAAGCAAAGAAGTCATTGAAAATATTAGCTATTTGTTTAGGTTCCGTTATCAAGTTATCGTTTTTATGTAATTTTATGTTAATTTTTTCGTTTTTAATAGATTTATTTGTTCTTTCGTTTATTATATTCCACATAGTTTTTACTTTATTTGTTGATTTTTTAATTTTATTTATATACTGTAGTTTTTTTGCTGTCATTACAGATTGCTTTAGGGTTTTTTCGTACTTTTTATAATATTTTGATAATATAGGATTGCTTGTTTTATTGATAAATATTTTAAGTAGTCTTTTGTTTTTGCAAGATAATTTAATACCCTTTGTTAGCCAGTACTTCTTATATATTGTTTTTATTTTAATTTGCTGCAGCGGAATACACACATTTAAAATTTTCTTTAATATATTATTAAACGCAATGTAGTTTTCATCTATATTTTTATTTGATTTTATAATTTCATTCCAATTTTGATTTTTTAATTCAGATTTAAAGTTTTCTACATTTTGGGTATTATATATTCTTTTTTTCGCGAACCAGTTTGTTTTTTTATTTTTGTCGCTAAGTAATTTCATGTGAAATATGGTTGCACAGTGGTCTGAGAAACCTAGTTCTTCTACAGTGGTATAAGTATGTCTATAATTAAAATTTGTAAAAATTAAGTCTAGGCATGTAGAAGTAGTTTGTGAGATACGTGTGGGGACTTTGATATGTTGAATGAATTTATGTTCCAACATTAGATCTAAGAACAAGTTCGTTTTTAAACAGCTGTCTAAGATATTTATATTTAAATCTCCTCCTAATATCACGTTATATCTTAAATATTTATTATTAATATAATACATCATTTCTTTTAATTGACGAGTAAATACTTCTTCCTCTCTTCTATTCCAATAAATTGTAATTATTAATAGATTCTCATAAGGTAATTCTATTGCACATAATTCTATACAATACTCAACAGACATATTACTAATATCACAAATTTCTTTGTACTCGAAATGGTTTTGTAACAAGATACAGACGCCGCCGCCTCCTCGAGTACTGCGACAGTAAGATGCTGCAATTTTGTAGCCGCTAATCTGTATATTATTCAATTTTTCTGATGATAGCCAAGTCTCACATAGACATATAGCATTATACATTGTTTTTTCATGGATGAAGGCTTCAAGTAGATGTTGTTTATTATAGATGCTTTGTATGTTTTGATATAGAATTTTAAAATGTTGTTCTGTGGTTTCGAAAGGTATTATATTATTGTTCATATTATTCAAATTGATGGCAAAATCATCAGGTTTTACATTTTGTTGAAGTTCATGTATTCTGTCATATACGAAAAAAATTGCTATTATTACATTTATCATTTACGATTAAATTCAATGTATTATCAGATTCTGTTAGTTGTTTACATGCACCATCTATATTCATTGTGTTTAAATCTAGGATTAGGTCTTGTAAATCATTTAGAATAATATTCAGGCCTGAATTTTTTAAGCTTCCATACCTTTGGTTATAAGTTTCGTAGGTGTATGGAAGATTTAAGTTGGAATCTAAAATATACGCATATCTATATGTTTCAACATCCATGTAGATTAAATGATTAAAAGTGTCGATTCTACTATTGAACATTAAATTTTTGTTAATCATATATTTAAAAGTCGGCAAACATACTATAAAGTTTGTGTGTGTTAAGGTTTGTAATTTTTCGCGAATGAAAGTTACTAATTCTATATAACTATTCGTCCTTCTGAAATCTTCTTCCCCAACATAGATAACACAGTAGTCGGAGTAAGTGAAGTTTTGTATTTTCTTATCAAGATTATCTAATAGCTGCTTCAATCCACAATTTGGCATGCGATAGTGACATATATTAAAATTACTTAAATTAGTTCTTTGACTGATTGTGTACAATCTATTAGAGGTTTCACTACTTAAAATACATATATTATTTCTAACAACCGGCAACGATAGGTTGTTTTTATTAATATTTCTGTTTGGTGGTGTTTTGTTTTGCAAGTTTTCAGTGATGTCTTCAGCAGTGGATGTGCAGCAATCAGGAATTTCTAAAGTCTGTAGTTTACTGGTCTTCTTTTCCGTAGAACTAATTTTATTTCTCTTCGGTGTTTGTATTTTCTTTTTTAGAGGACTACTGGTGACTTTTTTATACATCTCATTTTTCTTTAATAAATCGGCGTTTATTTGCTTCAGAGAGCCATTTTCCAAAGATAGTATTTCTATTTCCTGATGTGCGCTTTTTAATTGAGACCTAAGGTTCTCAATCTCAGTTTTAAAGATGTTTATCTGCTTATCCTCCTCGTCTTCTGGCATTTCCGGCATACTATTTGTAGTTTCATCCAATGTTTGAGAAATAATTTCACTGATGTCTTTATTGGGTTCCGATATAGTACGTGTGCGACGAAATGTTATATTTTCTAGGAAGTTCATGATGATTTACAAATTTAAATTATATCACAAAAAATCTCTTAGCAACCGTCGGATTTGAACGTGCAATCACACGGTTAAAGACGAGTATGTCAGTTCGTACGCCGCTAAGCCACCTGTACAATCGGAAGCTTTATCTAATTTTTTGATCTAATTACGTTTTAGCCACGTAAATCCTTGTACTCGTGATAGATGTCGGTACTTACGATACTGATTGGCGATTTGTTATCAATTACCTCACTTAAGACCTCGGTAAACAAAGGCAGGTTTTCCGGTGAGTTTGTAGGCATATATATAGAAAATACAATACTAGTGCGACTACCAGAGACAGCTTTAATGGCCACTATCCGAGAGCTATTACAGGATATTACTGAAATAGACTCAAAAACACCCTTTTTCCAGAGAATAGCCACTCCTCCGTACGGCCGCCCCCTTTGGAGCCCTTCTGATGTGTCTACAGCAGACCTACCAGTGAATTCAAATTCAGGACTAACATTGAAATATCATGAGGCAACAGCCAAGTCTCCTGCAAGCAGATCAAATCTGAAAACTGATCTTTTCGCGGATTTACAATTAAAACTAGTTCCAACGCTGGCTGTATGTACTATTCGATCACATCCTCCAAGCAAAAACAATTTTGAACCCCTAGACTTCACGGCGAGTATATTTTGGCCAAATCATGAAACTCATACCTCTCCAACACCAGCGCTCTATGCGTCACGCTGTTCACACCCTGCAGGGGTAGGTAGACATCCCAGTAAGCTCCGCTCAGCTCGTTCGCCAGACCAGGGAGAAGGTACTTGTGGTTCAGGTACTCCGTGCGGTCTTTTAGCTTGCCCAGCAGGTCTCCGACCGGGTACTGGTCTTGGGTGCCCATTCCTGGAAGGAATAAAAGAGAGGTATAAATAAAAAGAAGTTATTTTGCATATTTCTCATCAAGGAATAAAATCATCATCATCACCTAGTACCTTCCCTTTTACCGACGAAGCTGACCCCAACATAGTTGGAAAAGCGCTGGCCAGATGACGATATAAGGAATAACATTAGGTTCTTTTATCCATACTTTCACGTGAACTGTGAACTATGACGTGTACGCACGCAATCAAAACTTGTGACTTCGGAATAGCTTCGACCTTGCATTGTTTTGAACTTTTCATCCAGGCTTGTTCCCTACGCGATTCTTTCTTCTAGTAAACTCTTCCTGAATGATCATATTAATATCCAAATCATTCTAAGCGCAATCCCGCTATCTAAACATCACATCAAAATAATTCATCACACAAAGATAGTGATAGTGCTATATACGAAGACGCGCCCCACTCCGCTCCGCTCCGTACTAAAGCACAGTAATCGCGGAGTGGGGCGCGTCTTCGCGGTACTATCTGTATTCGATCAATTGTCGTATTGAGAGCGAATAGTCAGTTATTTTGGAAACAAATGTCGATTGCGAGTATGCCTATAATGCGTCATCCTAGTGAAGACGTAAACATCTCAATTGGCTCGTCGACTTATACTGTTGGCTCACCACCAAACGACGACGCGCTCCGACACTATCTACCAGATTATGGTAAAAAAACTTCCATGACTACAAATTCTGGCAATCAAGTTGTGGCAAACAAGAACGTTAATTGTGAGGTTTCGATTCGGTCATTAAGTCGTTTCTTATTTCCGTTTCGATGTAATTCATAATAATGAATTTAGATCGAAACGTGTGATAATAATTAAGGCAGATGCATTTGTTCAGAAAGCAGATATACTGTCTAACAGCACTGGACAGTTTAGAAATATGAAATAAATTAACGAATTTCTATTTCTGATAAATAAACTAGGGTAATATTTTTAGACCCACACTGAAATATATTCAAACGTCCATTGTACAGACGCCAGCAGGTCAACCTACCCGAAACTGTCAAATTTTCGCAATCAATTTTGAACCTTATACTTGAGTGATAAAGTTGAAAATCTATTAAAGTTTGACAGATTGTAGTAGGTTGATGTGCTGGCGTCTGTACCTATATGATTTTATCGAATGTATGAGAAATGGCCTCGTTTTAGCAGATTTTAGAAACGATTTATATTCTGTATCTTTTGATGTTTAGGTACTAAAGTTACAATTACATTATACAAATCCTCCCAGATTATCCAAGTCTCCATAGCGATTGCTCATCTTTTCCAGACAAATTCAAAACACCAACCCGGTAGGAGGCATTTCAAAGTTCAAATCTCACCTGGCGGCGGTAGCTTCTTCAAATCAAGTCCAGAAGGGTTATAGATCTCTCCCGTAGTATTACACAAGGAGTCCATGTCGTCGGCGATGAGCTTGGGAGGCAGTTCCTTGACGCTGTACTGCAGGACGGAGCTAACGAAGCGCAGGTTGGACTCGTAGTCCCGGTCCGAGGCGCCCAGCTGGAAGTTGGTCCAGGTGGGGTCGAAGGGGGAGCGCTGCGTGAAGTCGATGGAGCCGCGGATGCCGTCCATGTTTATTAAGGCTCTGGAATTAGAATCACAATTCGGGTGTTGGATGACATATCCAATTTGTTAATCTTAAAGAATGAATGACAAGACGTGGGTCAGGGTTAGGTATCCGTACTATTAAAAGGCTTCCGTACCAACAATCTTGATTCAGGTTTGATAGGTAACCCGAACTGTAACTTCATGGCTGAAAGATATTGTTTGATGTAGAGAAATATAAGATGCACTGCTTTTATTCAGTTTATAAATGTTATCTTTGAAGGCAAGTCACACCGGTTGATATATTATTCAGATTTGTTACAGTTGTAATAGCAATCACGTAATTTCGTATAAAATACGTTTTTATTTTTATTCATTTATTTACCTTTATATAGATTCTTTTGTATTTTTTGAATGTGAGAACGCTGTTGGCTTAGTGGACTTAGATTTGTTGACCACCATTATTCTGTTAAATACCTGGTACTAATTGAAAGACCTACACTGACCTCCCATACCCAATAACACAATTATTTGAAAATATTGTAAAAGCCAATTATTTAAAAAAGAGTAACCGTGGAGTTTCTTGCCGGCTCCATAGGAAACGACCAATTGGAACCGTGCACCTAGCTTCTGACGTTTCATAAGTGCCCATGTAGGTTTATGTGAAATAAAATATTTTGAATTTGAATTGCAATTTGGTGTAGTTCTCAAAACAACATTCTTTCTCAATCCTATTTGCTTACACTTATTTTTTTTTGGACAATAAATCGTCAATTCGGAATCTGTTACAATGAAAATTCTGAGGAAGGAATGCAATAATATCCTTGATGTGATGTTGTTCACGCTCCGAATTAGTAACGTAACGTATCGGCTTTATAACTTTCGTGAGAAAGATGAAATGGTCTTATCCAAATAATAAGATGATGCCAGAAATTATACCATATAGCAATTATATCCTTAGCATTATAACTAATTGATAAAGCTTCAATCAATATGGAAAAGTCTCCAAAAAAGCCCTAGAAGTGAACAACAGTGCGACGCTGTTGGTCGAAACTAGTTTATTTTTATGCTTATTAGAATATTTTAAGCAATAATAAAGAAATTATGTACTATGTATTATGATTGTGGGCAGAAACAGCTTCCAAATTATTATTCTTATGATGTTACTAGCAGCCCGATGTGATGTGAATTACGGCCAAACTCTTGAAGGCAGGCGAAAAACCCGTTCTTAAGGCCTTCAATGCCCTTCTTAAGAATAATAGGCCCATCTCACTTCTGACCCATGTCTACAAGCCGTTTTGAAGAGTCATCACGAACCGTCTCGCGCGCAGGTTTGACGACTTTCAGGCGAACAAGCCGGGTTCCGTAAAGGGTTTGGCACCGTATACCACATACATACGATGCGGCAGGTTAAATAGAAGACCGAAGAGTATAACCTGCCTCTCTGCTTAGCGTTTGTCGACTACGAGAAAGCATTCGATTCAATCGACACATACTAATCAGTCATAATCGACAGATCAACTATCGGTACATCGAGGTGCTGAAGTGTCTGTACGAAAACGCCACTATGTCAGTCCGACTCCAGGGATCAGACCTCTAAATCTATAATTCTGCAGCTGCAGGTGTGAGACAAGGAGACGTTATCTCTCCGAAACTGTTCACCGCTGCACTCGGATGTTTTCAAGGTTCTGGACTAGAAAGATCTAGGCATCAACATTTATGCCGAGTACAACACTCACCTTCAGTTTGCCGACGAAATAGTAGTCATTGCTGAGACTATTTTTATTTTATTTTATTGAGCAAGGCACACCAACGACATATTAGGTTGGGGAAAAAGTCTTTTCGCATTATAGTATGTATGAACTTGTAATAAAATCTCTTTGGCTATACTATGTGTATCTGGCTGGTTTTGGTATCATTGAAAGTTTAAATTTTAAAGAACATAATTCCAAATTCAAATTAGGAAAATGTGTGATTTTTATTTGTTTTTCGTACTGTCAAGATGAGTGAATCTAATGAAGAAATTCGATACATTTTAAAATTTTACTACAAAAAAGGTAAAAATGCAACGCAAGCCGCGAAAAAAATTTGCGATGTTTATGGACCTAGTGCAGTGTCTGTGAGAGTAGCACAAATTTGGTTTAAGCGTTTTCAATCCGGAAATTTTGATGTCAAAGATGCACGTCGCTCTGGTCGCCCTATTACGGATAAAATGGATGCCATTTTTGAAAAAGTGGAGCAAGATCGGCATATTAGTAGTTACGACGTAGCTGAAGAACTGGGAATTGACCACAAAACAGTTTTGGCGCATTTGAAAAAAACTGGGTACACAAAAAAGCTCGATATTTGGGTACCTCACGAGCTCACTGAAAGAAACCTAATGAACCGTGTACTCATTTGTGATTCTTTATTACGACGTAATGAAACCGAACCATTTTTGAAGAAGCTGATAACTGGTGATGAAAAGTGGATCACGTACGACAAGAACGTGCGAAAAAGGTCGTGGTCAAAGGCCGGTCAGGCTTCACAGACTGTGGCAAAACCCGGGTTAACTCGCAACAAGGTGATGCTGTGTGTGTGGTGGGATTGGAAGGGCATTATTCATTATGAGCTGTTACCACCAGGCAGGACCATCGATTCTGAACTCTACTGCGAACAACTGATGAGATTAAAGCAAGAAGTTGAGAGAAAGCGGCCGGAATTAATCAACAGAAGGGGTGTGGTTTTTCATCATGATAACGCTAGACCTCACACATCTTTAGCCACTCAGCAAAAATTAAGAGAGTTTGGCTGGGAGGTGTTAATGCATCCGCCGTATAGTCCTGACCTTGCACCTTCAGATTTCCACCTGTTTCGGTCTCTTCAGAATTCTTTAGGCAGTGTCAGGTTAACATCACGGGAGGACTGCCAAAACCACTTGTCGCGGTATTTTGATCAGAAGTCCCAAAATTTCTATAGCAATGGGATCATGTCCCTACCTACAAGATGGCAAAAAGTTATCGAACAAAATGGTACCTACATACTTTAGTTAAATGTAAACATACTATGTTAAAAAATGTTTTGAATTTTCTTAAAAAATGCGAAGAAACTTTTTCCCCAACCTATTATTTATAAGAATAAACAATAGATAATCACAAATCTTCAATACTGTGTAAATACATCACTTATAGGCATGCACAGAGGGAGGGAGGATCTTAGTACAATGGTCGATGCCCTCAGTAGAGCTTCTGTAAGAGTGGGTCTTTAAATAAAAAACAAAGGTCATGTCAATTGCCCATGTAACACCCACTCTCATAAATATCGGAGGCGCTACACTCGAAGTTGTGGACGATTATGTTTACCTAGGACAAACTGTCCAGTTAGGTAGGTCCAACTTCGAGAAAGAGGTCAATCGTCGAATCTGACTCGGTTGGGCAGTGTTCGGGAAACTATGCAAAATATTCTCGTCCCGTATATTGCAGTGTCTCAAGACGTAAGTCTTGACCAGTGCGTGTTGCCAATGATGGCCTATGGCACTGAAACGTGGTCGCTCACAATGGGCCTCATCAAAAGGCTGAAAGTCACCCACATGGCAATGGAGAGAGCTATGTTTGGAATATCTCTACGTGATCGAATCAGAAATGAAGGGATCTGTAGGCAAACCAAGGTTAACCGACATAGCCCAAAGAATTGCCAAACTTAAGTGGCAGTGGGCAGGACACATTGCTCGCAGAACAGATGGCCAATGGGGCTGAAAGGTTCTGGGGTCAGGACCGCGTGCCGGAAGACGTAGCGTTGGAAGGCCTACCACAAGGTGGACCGATGACCTGGTGAAGGCCACAGGAATCCGCTGGATACGGGAAGCACAGAACCGGTCGAAGTGGCGGTGCTTGGGGGAGACCTATGCCCAGCAGTGGACGTGTCTTTCAGCTGTAATGATGATGATGGCTGGCAGCACGCTTATGTATTTATGCGCCTACGCTTTATGCAAAGAACGATCGCTTGTTCTTACATTTGACTAGTATATTGATAATTTTAAGTATCTGTATTTTATTGTTGATTTTAAATGTTTTACAGTATTTAACACAATTAACTATTTACACCAGGTACTAAATACAAAGATTGACTAACTATACAAATTAAAAAAAAACAAACGGACACTTAGTCGTCGATGTATTCCTCCGTATCTGTATTAATATTATAAATGCGAAAGAAACTCTATCTGTCCACGTCTAAACCACTGAACCGATTTTTATGCAGATAGGTAACCCTAGACGCGGAAAAAGCCATAGGCTACTTTTCATCCTGGTTTTTTTTTATTTTCCAACTGCTGGGCAAAGGCCTCCCTACTCTCTTTTCCCTCTTTCTCTTTCTCTCTGTCCAGAGCTTCCAGAATATAAGTAAAAATAAAAAAATACACGCCGACAAAGTCGCGTTCAACAGTCGCGTGACTATATTTAAATAATAATTAAGAAACATACTCACTTTGTACTTTTCGGCGCCATCGGCCTCAACTTGGCACACGCCAGGAAACTATCGGAATGTCTGTTATCATATATCACCACGTACAGGCTCCGCCGCGTCACCTCCATGTCACTGCGCAGCACGTTGATGACGTCATCCTTGAACAACGTCTTCGTCTTCATCACGTTTGCGTCTGTCGCCACCTTGATCATCCCCAGCCTGCTGTCCAGGTCCCCCACACTCATCCCATCCCCACTGTTCTCAGGATCAAACACTAACTGAAGAACGTTACAATTGTCTTCATAATTCCCTTTGTCAGCATCAAAAATGTCTGTCACAAATAACTTCCACTTATGTTCTGTAAATGCTACTTTTTCTGAGACACCTTTGGTATGATATAAGTCTGCTTGGATGTAGGAGTCTGATTCGTCGGACTCTCTGGCTGATAGCCATCTAAAATGCAGTGTTCCCGCCACTGGGGACGTGAACCTTGCTATGGCATTCTTCTCATAAGTCTTATCTGTTGATAATATCGACGCACATATGATCCTGTCTCGTTCAGCTGTTTCGAAGACTATACTCTTACCCCAAAGCCCATTTGGGCCTGTCAGCGTGTTTTTGCTTTCGAATTCCGCGTGGTCCTTTCCAGGTATGATGAGGTAGCCTATTTCTTCAGTGAGATCAATGAGTTCTTTGCCTAGGTTAGCGTCGGAGCACCTAGCCTCGGAGAGGTCTCGGTAATCGACAGGGAACTCGTGAATGGTCCAGCGCCACACGCCGTCGGGGAACTGCAGCGTGGGCTTGAGGTTGGTGCGGATGCTGATGAGCGTGTCGTTCTTGTGCGAGAACTCCACCTCGCCGTGCAGACCGTGCTGCGACAGGTACGCGCGGAGGACCAGGCATTCTGATATTTCTGGAAGAGGGAATAGAGGTTGATTTAGATTTCTGATTTTGTCACAAGTATCATCCATTCATATAATCCTCTATAGTTTTCGTTTGACAAATAGGTAGATTATAATCACAAATCCAAGCGTTTGGAACTCTAATAGAGCTCTGAACTGATTTATTTTGTAAACATATGCCAGCGGTTTAAAGTAGGTACTCCTACGAAATGCGTATCAAATCTAGATAACATCTCAATATTTAAATGGTAAATAAATAATAAACGATTTATTTCTGCAAATAGGTTTAAAAAACACTTTTACACGTCTAACATAATTAATGCTTTAAAAATAGATGAGGTCGGTGTGTTCTATCCAAATACTCTCGAGAAGAAAGCAATGTTTCATTAGATAAGGCGCAGACTGACGAGTCGTCAGTTCGAATCCCAGTTGTAATAACTTTACTCGACTAGGAAGCCAAAACTCGTATCCTTGAAATCTGTCTTTGCCAATATTAATGACTCAAAAGATGTCATGTATGATAAGATCGCAGCACATCAACCGTAAACATCAATATACAGGACAGCCATATAATATAATATGTTACTTAACTTCACTCAAACGAGTGCCCAGTTATGCGACTGCCCCCAAAACGTGATCACAATGGTAACTAGTTCGACACCAGGCGTTGACTTTATGCCCTTGATACATTTCACGTTTTTTGTTATTATTAAACACAAAACAAAGTGCACTTTCGAAAGTTTGTATCATAATCATTTCGTCGTAAATTATAAGTGGATATTCTAAATGATTATAACTTTATTATCCGCGATTTCTAATCATCGATAAGGTTGTGTCCATTTCATTCAATTAAAGTTATGTCTTACTTTAAACTTTCTTGCTTGTTTTTGTTTGTGCGGTTAAAATCAGAAGCATTAGAAAATATTGAAAAGTTATGGAAAGGATATTGTTGTTGTCAGGTATTGATAACTAAAAGTTAGTTAAGTTACCAATGCCATGCTACAACAACAATATCGTTTCCATTTAGTTATCCTAAACGAAATCATGACTAATATAGAGAAATCAACTTAAAACCAGCCAAACAGGATTTAAAAACAGACTTCGTTAAACTTTTGATCAAACTGTTGTCCCAACTTACCAACACTTAACAACACAAAATACACTAAACACAAGAACTTTGGTCTCACATGACTAAGCCCGTAAATCATTGTCACTAAACTATAGTTAAGTTAACTAGACGAGGTAACGTAACGCATGATGCCACTGGTTTCTCTCGCGGAGTGAAAGGCACTGAGTTAACACTCAAGTACAACTTAGAGAACAAGACAGATAGATGGTTAGAGCAAGATACAAGATGTTAAGGTCGTGTGGAAGGAAATGATAACTAAGTCGCCATTCGTTGATTTTCGCGGTAAACCGGAGTTGATTGAATACTTTGCAGAAACCAGGAAGCTGCTTGGAATGCTGAAATTGATAAACACGACATTTTAATGGAAAGTTGATGACAGTTTATTTTATGTGGCAGCTGTTGAGCTTGGGGTACAACTGCACAAGGCAAGACGTCATAATAGACCGAATTTTGAATGCAGCTTTTTCTCAAATGTCTTTTCTATACCAAAACTAGGGACATTCTTAATCATGGTTGATTTTGGTTTCCATTCTGATGTAGCCAAGCTGGTAAAGAATAAAGAATTAAAAATTAACTGAATTTAAAACTAAATTTCTTAAGAAATAAGCAGTAACTTTGTACTCATAATTATGATTATGTCTTATCTGTAAGTATCTATTTTTATGTGTGTACATAAATAATAAAATAAAAAAATATATATATATATATATAAAACTGCTGTGAGAAGTGTCATCATCAGTATTTTGATGTTATTCCAAAATGCCTATGGCCATGAGTCGAGTTATGACTATTATAAGCATTACCTTGCTTGACCCTCTGTCCACAGTGTCAATATTACAGAGTAGTACTTCGTTGGGATTTTTTTATATTATGTAATGAATGTCTTAGCAGATATATTAGCTAACTCACATGCTACTAGCAAATTACTGCGCGATTGTAAAGACAACAAAGTGAAGGAAGACCTTGACGAAAAGCGGACAGGTTATTTGATAGCTAAAATAATAGTCCTCCAGACCAATTTCGGCCATGGCAGCCAATCTCAGCGGAGACTAGCTATCTACATACGACCGGAGAGAGATCAGGCGCCGTGCATACCGAGCCACAGGGGTATCACATAACACCGGCTGACCTGGGAATCGACCAAAGGGGCAGTTAGCTATAAAATAAACTGTGCTGCTGGAAGGACTTGTTCTTATGTGCTTCTTGCTCTTATGTCTTTCTTGAAAAAAAAAAAACACTCAAACGTACCGCCTACCCATAAAAACATAATTAGAACGGTAGTTAAACGAGATCAAGATCTTTCTCCAGCCCCGGGTCTTCCCGGTACTATGCACAACTTACCCAAAAACTTTCACAATTATAAATATTCGGCTAGGTGTTCACTACAGGCTAGTTCTAACGCAATGACGCATATGTTCATACAATGTGCAGTGAGGGAACGCGCCCCCTAGCACCACGTTTGAAACAGGAATTGATAAATGCAGTATCTGGTTTAGTGCATATGACCTTATTACTTTTTACTTGGAAACTATAAATGAATAAGTGCCTACATACTGAACAGTGACTCGACAACTGCTAACTATTTTCGTCCTATCATTAGAATAATGAACGTGCTTTCATAACATAATTACGTTATTATATTACTACTATTACTAGCCTCACACTAATGTCTCACTATAAGTATCGTTTGGAAGCCAAGAAATCGTAAATTCGGTTAACGGCGATCATAAATATCAAACAAGCTCAATGTCAAAGTTAATTTAGTTCTGCATCTGTCACATGTCGGTATATTATATTTGTGTTCCAATTCCCTGGGATTTTTCTATTAACATACAATTAAACAACCGCCCAACAAATATGAGACTATCGATTGTAGAGTAAATCACAACTCATTACTCACACATATATTATGGAACTAAGTGGGGTTTTAGTTTTAGGAAATAGTAAGTAGGTAGATTTAGAAGTGGTAGTGGTATTTCATGTTCACACTGGATAAAATAACCAATGTTTTATGTATATATCGCCTATAAATTCTGTACAAACGATTATCAAATCACAACAGGAATAATCATTGTTTTAAATAGAGATGTTGACAAAAAAAAAAATTTTATCCGTCTGGTTGATTATTAAAAAATATTGAACACGTATTTTTTTCTTTTTTCCGTAATTAAAAGATTACAGCAATACATTGAGTAGACAATACGTTAAAATGTGATGTCACTCCCCGGTAGATTTTATACTGACTTGTGACGTAGCGAGCCCCCACTCCCCAACTTTAATGCGTTTTATATAAACCATTTTTTATTAATATGATAAAGTACGTGTCTAATATTTTTTTTTATTATCTGACTGACGGACTAAATAGTTTTTTTTTTCCCCAGTCGACATTTGACGATTGCGTAATTTAACAATTAATTTATTTGAGAATGGGAATATAATATATTTCTCACATAAATGTGGGAAAATCAAGCGCAAGCGAATCTAACGAAGAACAACGAGGAGACCCGACCCCAAGTGAGATGGGATAAGGCAAGCAGAGAGAGTGATAAGCGTAAAATAAGATATAGCAGTGAGTGAGTAATTATTGTCTTCTTTTAAGATGTAGTTTCCGACTTACATGTATCCACCGTAGATAATTGTAATAATAACTCTTGCTTATCTACTTCATAATATTTATTAAAAATATAATACCGTACACAAATGATTTATAGGTGCCCAGTAACTACCGCGTCTCCCTACGAGAGGCGACAGCAGATGATTGATCTAAACTTATCAATTACAATGTTAACAAAATTCCAAAATATTTTTATACAGGGTACAATATAATTAGAATGTGATTTGCGATCTCAAAGACCTTCATCACTGACCACACTATTTCTTCTTGACCAGGTTTTTAGTCAGCGTCGTTATGTTTTTTGTTCAGGGTGACTGCCTCCTTTTTCTTTTGCCTCTCTTTTAACGCATCTTTGAATATCATCCTCCTGCCCATATCCTATTGTAATACACTTTCTTCCTAGTCATATCTGCTCTCTTACATTTCATCCATCATACTTCTTTCGTCTACTAGGGGGCTCATGGCTAAGTAATAACAGTCGCATGGGTCGATCGATCAGGTTAAACACTCTTGTCGCGGTCGGTTCGTGTATGGGTGACCTGCATCTTTACATGCTTAGACCCCTCCGTGCCTCGGAAAGCACGTTTCCAACTGTCATTCGTGAATCTTTGAGTCGTTACGGGTCGTCAGAAGTCCGAAAGTGTGACAACCAGTCTTACCAAGGGGTATTGTATTACCCAGTAACTGGGCTGTGGAGGTTAAATAGGCAGACTTCTTTCGTCTATACATATTCCTCATCACACGTCAAATAAGCCCCTATGGTCGAGGAACGTGAATTAAAAATGAAAATGTTTCATGTCAATTGAAAATGAACTAAACCCCTTATTGCTAAAATACATGCAACTGATCTCAATCGTTACGTCTATCAGTTCGAAGGTTTCCATGTTATGGTAGTTATTGCGTTGAGAGTTACACATTGCATGTCTAATGTAATTTGTAAATGATCGATATTTCCTGGATTCAAGTGTTCACATAACGGAGATTGGGCAACATTTTATGAGAACAGAAGCTATTAAAATAAGTTTTCTATGTGATTTTGTTCTTATTTTTATTTATAGTTTCGAGTTTTTTAGGGTTCCCTACCCCAAAAAGAAAAAAAAACGGAACCCTTATAGGATTACTTCGTTGTCCGCCCGTCAATCTGTCAAGACCCATTTTCTCAGTAACGCGTGGAGGTATCAAGTTAAAATTGATACCAAATACGGAGACCTACGTTTCCTTTGAGCTTTAAAAAAATCAAGCTTCTAAGTCAAGGCAAGAATAAAATAAGGCCATTTTTGTGACATATTTTGATACTCGTAAATAAATCATGAAATTTGTCAGGAAGCAAGATCCCACAGCACAAGTAAAGGAAATAGTCGGAAAATGTTCATTTGTATTTTTATAACATTTTTTTTGCGATAACAAACTTACTTTTGCATTTGGAGAATTGACCGTAACGTATATCGATGTATGGGAGAACACATTTCTCAACTACAAAGTTAAGTTTGTTTTTAGGATGAACAGATTAGACAGATTACGACATTATACTCTTAATTTAATGGTTCTCCATTAGAACCCTCAATCACACCTTCACAAGTTAATCAAAACATATTAAACTTCATTAGGAAGCACGTGGTCGTGCAAGTAATATTACTGTTTGAATCATATGTCCTCTGAATGTTTAGGATGGCAACATATCGAAGAAATAGACGACCTTCGCAATCGGAATAACACCAACATCGCGATCCTGATCACAGAATAACATAACACAGGAGGCACAGAGGAAGAAACGACAGAAGGTCCTGTAAATATGCGATGAGCTGCTGTTACTACAGCTTCATTAAATCGAAACACAATCGAAAGATTGCAGTCGAATGCTCTTTAAAATTATCACAACCAGATTCTGATCCTCATTTGTTTTATAATAGTGACAGCCTAAAACGAGTTTCTAGTGCCACTGTCAGACCTGCTTAGCTGCTGCTACGAGTACATTGCCTAGCATAATTTTAGTTTGACTTGGGTTCAGGTTTCACTAGAGTCAAAGATACCAAAGAAATAACATTATTTTGAGCCTAAACTGTAATTTCGCATCAACAATACATGCGTAGCTGTTGTGGAGCTTCAATGATAGTTTGTTCTTCATCCATGTAGACATGAGCTTGTTCAGGTCGATTCTCTGGAGTGGAACTTCTGCACCTATCTATTCAGTGTCCAGTTAAAATAATCGTATTAGTGACGTCGTCGGTGCGCCCGCGCCGCTCGGCTATTCCTGGTCCAAACTGAGTCACGCGCTGAAATAAGGTCATTGTAATCTACACCGGTGGTATAGTGATTCGACTCCCGGCTCGTGACGTGTACCTGCATTGTCGTATGTACGAGTATGGTCAAGGAGTCTGGTTGATACATGTACTGGTTTATTTCAGCTTCGGATCATGATCTTCAAAAACTAAAATATTTAAGGTTTGTTTTTTATTAAACTACACTAGAAATACGGATAGTTATTACTAATAGAAATACCCACTGACTGTATATTTTTACAATAATAGATATTATGTATAAAGTTCGTTAATACGCCAACTAATGATAATGAAGAATTTTACACATTACACACATTTTTCAATCCGCCACGGGCTAGTCAATGACCGACCAGTTATGTAAGACATGAAGTTCATTAAAGAAGATATTTAATTAACATCCGTCTTACAATCTCAAGATGTCATCTACACACGCGAAATACGAGTTTTATCTCATAACGTCTCGTTACACAGAGATATGTGACATCATGTGGCTCATCTGCAGTTTTAGAAGCAACTTACAACGCTGGAGATTCCATAAATTGTCGGTTATTGCGAGTATTAGATGCACCTTACACATCAATGTTTTGTAAACAAGCTCAATATGCTGTGATATCTGCAGAAATGCAAAGTATAGGTACTCGTCGTAGATCATTGAAGACGTAAAGTATTAAAATTGTGCATTGTATCCTTCAATTACTAAACCTATCTGTAACTTAATTACAAGCGTTATTTCAGACTTTTTTTATTTAGCTCGGCTCCAGGCTCGTAGCGTGATGTTAAATAGCCTGTAGCCTTCCTCAAGAATTGGTCTATCAAATGTATTTATTTATTTATTAATAGGAGAACCAACAGCAATAACAAATGGATAACAGTTGATTAAGAAACACAAAGCCAATTACAGGTTCTCACGGGTAAAAACAGAAAAATTAGTAGAAAACTTAGGAAATGCAAAAAGATTTATTTTAAATCCGACTGTTAGTTTCAGAGACTAGCGCATTCAAACAATCAAAAAAACAAGCTCTTCAAAGAGTTCGTCTATCTAATTACGCAAAACATTTTCGTAAACGATTACGACAAAATTGTTTCGTTTGACAGTTCGACGTTTTTCGAACTTATGAAGCAATGGATTAGCAATTTGTTTCAAAACGATTCAAATTCCAGTATTTTACAAGGAGCCCAGGAGCCTATCTGACCTCGACTACCCAGATCTGGATAACACAAGCAGCTTGACATGTAAAAATAGTAAGTAAAACCCTCGTTTAAAGGGCCAGGGTGGAGTGTGGAAAATTCTGCCTCCATGTTCTTAATACCTACTTATAGAGTTAGATTTATCTATGATGAGGTACTTCTGATAAGTTGGCAGCCTGATGAAATGTGTTTTGATACATTCCTTCGACTTTGACATTCAAAGATTTCATGAATAGTTTAAATCATAGAGCTGGCAATTTCTAGACTTCGATTTAGGTACATTAGGGATATTAGCCCGCGGTTTCGCCCGCGTGGTTGTCGGGAATTATCTCATGGAAACGAAATACCAGGATAAAAAATATCCTTAGTCCTGAATCTAGGTCATGGTCTACTGTGCTGAATTTCATCGAAATCTGTTCAGCCATTAAGGCATGAAAGGGTATAACAGACAGAGTTACTTTCGCTTTTATAATGTTTGTATGGATAACTCCAGCAGCACATACATCATGAGTCAGCTACACTTCTGTCACCCCCAGCTCGACGGGCACGCCACGCTCCTGCCAGTGGCACTGTCCCGATGTGGTCTACAACTGACGTGTCGCAACGTGCCAGCACTTTCCTAACCGATAGTGTTGTGAAATGTATCGATAGCTTCATGTTCGCATTGCATTCTGTAGCGTTTCCTACTGGCAGCCATACATGCAATGGTGTAGGTAAACTACTTGTCATTCTGATTACGTGGTTCTTGTTGTGTCAAGAAGACGAAGAAAATGCAAGTGTATTGATGAATTCTTTCCTAACCGGAGTCTAGATTTATATCTGGTTAATGAAAATAGGCTCTTCCTTTAGTAGTAGTGAAAATGTATGAGTGCCTCTCTATCTACACCATGCAACCAAACATATTATAAGTTGGGGGATTACATCGCTGATAAAAATGCTTGACTCAACGCTGGTCCTGCTCCACATAAACTAATTATTAGCATTGGAAAATACTGCTGGAGCTGCTGAAGATTTTAAAAACTATCTTTGCATTGTATAAATTCAATCTCTCTGCATTGCATAATTTAATAGCACATGTATGAGTACTATGTACCGACTATAAAGCTACCATTTAGGTACTGGGTGTGTCTTTTATTTATTTGAATGTGCCCTGGTAGCTGAGAGTATGTTATGCTCACTCTAATGTCTCGCTGACGGTGGCGCGTGTTGGATCATTTAGCTCCCTTCAAAATGGTTGAGCTGAATAGTGCTAATCCATGCATCATGTTCTTGAACGGGCGCCGTCAGTAGGGACCGGTCTTTTCTGATTTGTTTTTTTTAATTTCTATTACGGACGATTTTAACGTTTTGCATCGTTCTCACATGTATAACTTCAATATGAATGATGTAACCAATATTTTGTAACCATATTTTGATTTAAAAGAGTGTCCGTGGAATTTCTTGCCCGTTCTTCTCCATAGGTACCTACTACGCTTTGGAATGGGCAACTAGCTTCATCTTTCTGACTGACCGACCCCTTGACAATTCAAAAGTGCTTGTAATTGGTTATTTGAAATAAATGCTTTGAGTTTGATTTAGAGTTTTGAGTTTGAATAGAAAAACTCAATAAAACTACCTCACACAAACACCGAACCCAGGATCCCACGCTGCTTGAGCACCGAAGAAGTTAAAGCGAGTTAGCAATTGACACATGGAACTAAACCGAAATATTCCCGAATCCTAGCTCATAATATCCATGTATTAAATAAAAAATCTACGCTAAAATTAGTACAACAGTAGGTTTCCAAACTAACGCAATTTCCTTGCAATGGACGTGCAGTCTGTCTGTATGGGTAGTAGGTTCCTACACGTGGAGGTCACAGTAATCCGTCGGCTGTGGAAGCCCTGGCCTCAATACTGACTTAACAAATGCGTCAGAACAGATGCTACCAATGCAGTTTACGTAATACATTACCTGGATTTACATCAATACTAATACGGGTATCTAGATACCTATAACCTATCCCAGTTAATAATTATACGTAAGACTACGCGGCGCGGAACAATTGTAGAGAAGTGTACACGGCGACATAATTATATAAGTCTAATTGGCATTCTGGAAATCTCTCAATAGATCTTAAAATAACACTCTCTAGGTCTACGACAGAGTCACAGGATAGGACACACCTTCTTTCCTTCACGTGCACAACCACCTGCACCCCTTAGGATTGGCTGTTAAGTTCGATACGTACTGATTGGAAGATTTGAGTTGCTCTATTGAAACGAAAAGAAGAAGAAGCCTACATACAGTACCTTTATGTAATTAACTACTTTAGCGTTAACTACTTTTATGTAATTAACTACTTTAGGGCAGTAGCTGTGCACAGCTAGTGCACTGGTGGAAAACCGCTAGGACTCCTATTAAGCTGTCCATAATGATTTAGGACCATTACTTGAAAGTCATGATGATATTTTTTTTTGTAAAGCATTTTCCTTTCATATTACTTAAATATAAAGAATGTTTTGGGAATAATAGTACATTATGATACTAGTGTGCTGCGTTGGTCATAACACACAAGGCGTGCGGCTCGCGCGATATGGTAGCAGAGTGTGTAATGATCAATGCACACGCGTTTCATGCGACGTTTTTCAACCCACTTGCAAACAAAAAAAGCAGACTTGTTATAAGAACTTATGCCACCTTATCGTAACTATACAGATGATACATTTAGATTTATAAAGTTCAACTGACCTTGGTGGCCAGGTACTGACTATCCGAAGCTTTTTTAAAAACTTTTGTACGTCGGTTGGTGACAATACTTTAGATTTCGTATTTTTTATAATAACAAAACAAATATTTATGGAAAATGGCGCGCTGGTTTTTTTTTCCGCTAGCAATGCGCACGCAACGCAGGTGTAAATAAAGGCACTGGCAAAACCGCTGAACAGCCTATATAAAAAATATAATAAACTCAAAATAATATTTTGAATACCCAAATTAAGATTAATGTGTAGTGAAACATATATAATTTGATGAAATATTATGTTAATTTATCATATTTTATTTATTTATACAGTAGGCATAAAAAAGGCAAGAAGTACCCACGCACAATGGTGCACCTGAAGGAAATGTCTTTAATGAGATTAAAAAAGTGCAAATCTCTGCTCGGGTGAAAAAAGAGAATGCTCATATTATAAGATAGTGCATACTAGTGCCATGTATTCAAAGTCAATTTCTATTTAATACAAATTCCATGCAGCTATGATAGTATTTACTGATTATGGAATCAGTAAATACTACCATGTCGCGTTTCAAAATTTTCCAAATAACATTGGCCGCTAGAAATCGTCTATGGTTTAGTGATGCGGTAGTGTGATCTTTAAGTGTTGGTGCTATCGATTAATCGATGTTACGATTTTTTAAGTAACGTTTCATCAGTATTTTGGGTTGTACCTTGTTTTGTAGCTAATATTAGGTCTTTACCTATGAAATTGCCGTTCTGCAGTACTGGCCATTTCAAATCAAAATAATTTTGGTTTGGCTAAGAATTCTAATTTCAAATTAATTTTATTTTAAAAACATGTTTTTTTTTTCCAAAAGTAGTCATTTGTTTATTGATTAGTGTTACATTTTCATCGCATTTCAATCTTTTTCGTCATCATGGATACGTTAAAAATTCGAGTAATTATGGAATATGAGTACCGTCGTGGCAGCAACGCGGCACAAGCGGCACGCAACATCAACGACGTTTACGGAGCTAACACTACAAACCAACGCACCACCTGTTATTGGTTTGCTCGCTTCCGTTCTGGAAATTTCGACCTGAAAAATGAACCTCGCGGTCGCCCGAAGACTTTGGTCGACGATGACGAATTAAAAGCGATTGTGGAAGCTGATGATACACAATATACGGCTGAATTAGCAGCAGCTTTCGACGTTAGCGTCAAAACAATATTGGTCCATTTGCGTCTAATTGGCAAGGTAAAAAAGCTTGACAAACGGGTGCCCCACGAACTCAATGATCGCCAGCGCGAAGTACGCGTCGAGACGTGTCTTGCACTGCTCAACAGACACACAAATGAAGGAATTTTGAACCGCATTGTTACCTGCGATGAAAAATGGATTCTGTTTGATAACCGCAAGCGTTCAGCAAGTTGGTTGGATCCTGGTTCAGCACCTAAACAATGCCCTAAACGAAAACTTACCCCTAGAAAAGTGATGGTCACTGTTTGGTGGTCTAGCGCCGGTGTGATTCATCACAGCTTCTTACCAAACGGGGTGAGCATTACTGCAGATGTGTACTGTGAAGAACTGAACACAATGATGGAGAAGCTGGCACATCTCCAACCAGCATTGGTCAATCGCTCGTCTCCGCTGCTCCTGCACGACAACGCGCGACCTCATACTGCACAGCAGACGGTCTCCAAGTTGCAAGAACTGGGGTTGGAAGCTCTCCGTCATCCGCCCTACTCACCAGACCTTGCGCCTACAGACTACTACTTTTTCCAGAATTTGGATAACTTCTTGGCGGGAAAAAAAATCAATGCCTGAGAGGCAGTACAAAATGTCTTTGAAGAATTTGTTGCCTCCCGTCCAGCTGATTTCTTTAAGAAGGGCATCAATAAACTGCCACTGCGTTGGCAAAGATGCATTGATTGCATGGGTGATTACTTCGATTAATACAAATAAAAAATACATGAAAAAAATTCGTTTAAATTTTTTCATACAAAACGGCAATTTCATAGGTAAAGACCTATTATGTAGTTTTAAAGAATTTCGTTTCACATAATTTTTTTCTCATATTTTCGTTTCATAGAATAATCAATACGCAGAATACTTACTTTGAAGATTTTTAAATCATTGATTTTTATTTCATATTAAATTTAATGTTAGAATCATATAATAGAATAATAAATCAAATATTCTTTATCCATATATTGTTTATTTAATATAAAACTTATTACCAAGAATAACATTTTATCAAGTGACATTTTGCTGCAAGCGAGCATGCAGCATGCAGCGTGCAAGCAAACATGCAGCAAGCAAGCAAGCATGCAACATGCAGCGTGCAAGTAAGCATGCAGCAAACCAGCAAGCCACGGCTCCGGCGCTGCGGGGCTCCGGCAGTCCCACGCGAGCTTATCGTCGCAGATTGTATTCACGCTCACTACCTGCTCCTCAGCTCGTGGGCCGCCTCGCCCCTCCGCGCCTACGCGAATTTAAATTACATTCTAAAGGGGTCCGATTCTAAATAGGACCGATGCCTGCCGGGGTTGCGGGAAAGTCCGAAAGGGATACCGTGGCCTCTGGCAACATACAGGCAACTGAAGGAACACGGGTGGGTTTTAATCAGTAAGAGTCTGACACGCCCTCCCGCTCCACCCAGAGCGCAAAAAGTTATTTGATAATTTCCCAAAAAAAATAAAAGGGTAGGGCAGACAAGACTACGTTAAGTCGGTTTTGCAGCGATTCGTTTCTGTCAATGGTTACGGATTGGTTTTCGACAAATAACCTAGTTTTCAATGGCAAGAAAACGAAATGTGTAAAGTTCGCCCTTCCAAATATTAGAAATCTAGGACCCAACATCGTCTTAGATAAAGAGTTGCTTGAAACTGTAAACTCGGCAGTTTTTCTGGGCATAACAGTAGATGCCAAACTTCAGTGGGGCCAACATAAATCTAGCCTAGCGGGAAGGCTCAGTTCGGCCGCCTACGCCGTCAGGAAAGTAAGACAATACACTGACGTTGATACAGCTCGGTTAGTCTATTTTAGTTATTTTCATAGCGTTATGTCCTACAGTATTCTGCTGTGGGGCAAAGCTGCTGATATTCAAAATATATTCATCCTTCAAAAACGAGCTGTTCGAGCAATTTTCCAGCTAGGTACCAAAGTTTCTCTGAGAGATTTTTTCAAAGATATCGGTATCCTCACAGTGGCATCACAATTCATTTTCGCCAACATATTATATATTAGGCAATATATACACTTATATACTAAAAATAGTGATATTCACAATGTTAACACTAGAAATAAGGACAAACTACGTATTTCACCGGCTTCATAAGGTTCATAACACATTTGTTGGGCTTGGTATAAACCTTTTACAACAAGCTACCCTCTTCTTTGCTAGATTTGCGTTTTAATGCGTTTAAACTAAAGTAAAATCCCTTTGTTCAAAGGCATACTATTCTATCAATCAACGACTACTTAAATGAGAAAAATAGTTGGTCGCTGTGATTTACTCAAGACAATGTTTAAATGTTCTTTCTCCAGAATTAACTTACCTACTGACAGGTTATATGAGTTTATGTATGTTGTATTACAATATGTGGTTACCTAGCGACCTCGACAATTTTTTATTTTACCTCGATGGTCCTAGTTTATCAATTATAACTTCTAGTTACAGCTATATGTAAGCGGGCACGCCTTTTATGCCTGGAGGCTTTTATTTAGATAGTGTTTTCGTTTAGTTATTTTTATTTCTGCCTGAGTATACTAAAAAAAAACGTCGATGTTTTTGGTTGGTATATTGGCGTGTGCTAGCTGTCATATGGCTATTAATTTTATAATTTAAATTATGTTTTGTGTTGCGTAATGTAAATCATTTTGCATACTATTATATAGTATCATTTTTTTCTAACTGAACAGACAGCTGTGCTGTTGGGGAGTTTGTTGCGCCACTTCTTCATCCCAGCTAAAGTACTAGGAAGTGGTGAAGGGTGGGCGTTTTGGGGGACTGTCTTATGTAATTTTGACGTTCGAAAAGTGCTGATTCTCAGCCTAGTTTGAATAAATGACTTTTGAATTTGAAATCACTAACTTTTGTAGCACAACATAATTTTTGACTATATGATTAATAATTTTAATTAATTTAAGATTAATAAGTCACTCAATCATGGTAGTACCTAAAGTATTATTGCTTTTCCATTCAATGCATAGCTGTAGATAAGTAAAACATATTCTAAATGAATTTTTAAAACAAACTTTCCCACGCAATTCAGTTTCCATTTCATTCTATTCCTGAGAATATTGTACGACTGTACGTGCAATACCGTAAACTGTGCTACCTCAGTGTCGGCGTCTACGGCAGCTGGCAGCCCGTCAAGAATGCTCCATATCCAATGAGTTCCCAATACGAACCGATATAGAATGTAGGACTCCGTCTGTTTCCAGAGCGCGCCGCCAACGAGTGCAAATATTAATACATTAAGGTAAAGACTGCCTAAATGTGCTAGTGGTCGTAGCGCCACTGGAGAGCTTAGCGTCCTGGGTTCGATTCAAAAGTAAGTACGAAAAAGTGTTATTGGTATTTTCCAATTAGAAAGTTCTCAGTAACAGCCTGGAGTCTGGATTTGTACTCAATGAATAGCAATAAGCAAACCTACGTCATTTGTCTGAATGATGATGATGGCTATGTAGGCTTACTCTATTTCACGAAATAAAATTAAAAGTGCATGTCGGACCACGCATAATGGGTTCCGTAGTTGGGATGAATTTATCCCAAGAACAAACTTAACATTGTAGTTGAAAAAACATGTTCTACCATACATCGATATACGTCACGGTTAAGTCTCCACCGGCAATGTAAGTTTGTCTTCGTTGTATTGCAATTATTTTTATTTGGTTACACTACAAATTACCAATTTTCGTACATTTTCCTTAACTTGTTCTGCGTCCTTGCTTCTTGCCTTTCATGATTCTAGGTCAACTAATAGGGAAGTAGTATTGGTTTTGATTTATTTGCGTTGACTTAGAAGCTTGATTTTTTAGAGCTCTCGGGGGCCGTAGACCTGCGACTGCGTATTTGATATTAATTTCAACTTGATACCTCCGCGCGATAAAAACTGTCAAAATATAAATGTTCTGTAGATACCTCTGCCTCCCCACTGGCGTGTGTGTGTTAAAGGCAAATGAACAAAACAAATATATTAGTCTGTTTCCGGCAGAAAATGAGGAGACCGGGTCTCTATTTGTGATGTTGAAAACGAAACCAGAACAAGAGATTTACCATACGCTCCCAAATCAACATTAGACGAAAAATTAACATTCGTAACATCACGCCTGTAATCCGCGAAGGGCTGGGCAGAGACGTATCTATGTTACACGCATATTTCGCTAAAGCTTATCGCCATCAACCGGGCAAACGAAAACTTAAGTGTCATACAAGTTTGTGGCATGTGCACTGCAACTGTTTACCTTGACCTGCCCTGAACATCACCTGCCCAGCTTATCATTATGTAGAGCCCCAATAGTACCTGTCAGTAAGCGTCCCTGCCTCTAGTAATTTGCCCGTATAATATCCATAATGAAATGGGCAAATGAGTCAAAGGGTGAAAGACCAAGCCACTTCTCAACACAGGCGAGATTTAAAACGTTGTTGACGAAGCTTTAAAAAATCTGAAAAATAATCATATCGCGCCCAACCATTGGATCAACAAACATTGATCCAATGGTTGGGCGCGATAGGATTTTTTTTTTTTTTATAATTATGTCCTATGGAAGTCCTGCACTGGGCTGTTGCAGGCTAGTAATACATGTTTTGGTCACCTCACTGCACCAGAGCTAACAAATGCAACTATGCGCGAAGAATTTGATTCAGATTTAGGTACATGGTTCTATTTTATCTTAGAAAAATGTTACCAAGTTGTTAAAACAGACGTTATTTGAAACCGCAGCATTCTGTAAGTATTACTGTATCTGAGGAACTGTGCACCACTAAGTTCCCTGAGAGTTTATCTAACGTAGGCATTGACATCGCATTGTCGTCATGTAACCGCTGCGTAATGCAATTTCATAGTTGATGTTGTTGTTTGCGTACGTACCTATAATGGTACCTATAATGGACCTATCATGGTTTTCTGAAAAGCGAGGCTATGTTGGCTGCCCCAGCTACCTTTGACAAGGACTTTACAATGTGAACGACACGTACCTACTGAAAATAATGCAGTTTTAGTTACATTAAAACGCCACACCCTACGTTTTCCTACATTCCTAATTCCTACATATCAACATCTCTCTGAATATATCTTATACGTTTAAAAATACGCCGATAACTCAGCTTTTTAACTTTTACCCAACATAACATAAACGCAAGCTATATTTTGAACTAGAAACTACTAACAGTACCGTAAATTATGCGGTTATTATAAACACTTCAACATACATGTTGGAACGCCGACGTCTCCCCTCTCGGAGGTGGGCGCTAATGGCTGCAACACAGTTTTTTAAAGCTAATGTAGCTGTTAACAAACACAAAAACATTGTGAACCTGTTTTTGTTCCAATAAATATTTGAAATTTGATAATAAACAAACTGTGCTCCCCAATATGTTATCCTGAATAGTGTAGATTATATAGAGAGTAAGCATAACGCAGATTTAAAGTATAAGAACATCATCAGCTGCTATTCTAAATTAGCTGATACTGATCAGCAGACAGGTACCTCTGAAGAATAACGTATCTTCACATCTAGTAAACTATCATCGATCTCAACTCCGAATTGTACACGAATCAGAAGACGTGAACTAAATGATGTTCCGTGGTAAAGTGGCGGGTGACCAGTACAAAGTATTTCAAGTAGTAAGAGATCCGATCGCGGTAATCTTCCATTCAATAAAGTTATATTTGAGAATTGAGGCGTTCTTGTACCCAGGAAACAGTGACAGGTGAGCTAATTATTTTTAAATCCAAACAAAAGCGTTGCCACGGCTGAGCCGGCGAGCCGCCCAAACCGTTCTGATGCTGATTCGAAGACTATCGTATTTGTCGAACTAAAAAAGGAATGGTGAGCGCAGCGGCCGTCGGGAGGGGAGAGACGGAGGGGGGATCCTCCTGGATCTACGAGAGGGAACGAAAACTCGGAGTCAGGGTAGGACTGCCGAGCGGAACAGTCTCTCCTTCGTCGATAGTCCAACAAACAACACAATGGTAAGTGTTAACACAGTGACGCCCAGTGGATACACAAGTGATAGTAAAGTGAATTGTGATGCAAGTGGTGAATACTTTGAAGAAACTCGCACTGCAGATACCGATGAAGTTCTTGCCGGTTTAACAAATAACAAAAGAAATCATACGAAATAACGCCGCGATAAATATAGTAGTGAACCAATAGATAGTGCCGGTGAAAACTATACATCGTATTTTAATAATGTAGCAAATGTTAGCTGAAGTCACTAAGCAGAACTTAAACAAACAATTCATCTGCAAGTGCTTTAAAACAAGATATAAAACAATCGTAAAAGAATCGCTCGTTTCTGGTTTCGAAAATCAAATAATTATTACACAGAATTCAAATACAAAATAATCAAACTCAATGCTATCTAAAAAAAGTTCATTCAAAGTCCGAACTTGCAGCGGTTAAACCTAAACATTGAGGAAGTCCATCTGAAATGGAACCAAAGGTGAAACGAATTATCTGAAAAACATAACTTAACACTCAAACACGCGTAAAAGTAGTTATTAATTAGTAATGTAATAATAATTCAAACCTGAAGCTGAAGAAATGAGAGCACGTATGCTTCTATAAATAACATTATGTAACTGAGTAGTGGAGATGAGGCGGGCGGCAGCTCATGCTAAATATAGAGGTGCCCCAAGCCACGCCTAATCGGGACTCGGCCGGTGAAAACTCGCGGTAATTATAATGCAATCAAAGACCGAAAATAAAATATAATCAAAATTGTTAAAGCTAGAAATCAAACAGATATTGAAAATCATTTAGACGTACTAGAAACTTTCGAAACGGAAACAAACATCAATAATGACGAAAGGAAAAGTAATTTCTGAGCCAACTATGTCGAAAATAGCAACGGTATAAATCAGGTCTACAGTCTACAGGACTGACATTCCGATAAAGAATTCGTAGCGCAGCATCTGAAATTCTACGACATGCAAACACACATGGAAAATAAACTATAGCCACGGAAACTAAATGGAGTAAAGACTAGGTTGAACATTGAACACACAAATATTGACTTTATAGCAGATTTTTAAAAGCAGCTTACTAATGAATACAATTGTTTACAGGCGGATAAAGATAAGGTAAAAAAGAAGAAGAAGGTAAAGGAAGATGCACCAGCAGAAGAGGCGCCAGCAGCAGCTGCGCCCGCCGCCACTGGGGGCAGTGACAGGCAGTCGTCGCGCGGAAGCCGCAAGGCCAAGCGTACCGGCTCCAATGTCTTCTCCATGTTCTCACAGAAGCAGGTCGCTGAGTTCAAGGAGGTGAGCACCACCATTATAAACATAACCCCCTAGACCGAGTGTTTTAACTATGTTCGTACCTGTAGCAAAAACAAAGTATAGCACCCAGTAAGTCGAATAGAATCCTTGCCCTCCAGTATTTTACAAGTTAGGAGTGCGGTGGCTAAAGTCAAAACACTGGCCAAATATGTAGGTAGTAATTGCAATAGTAGCAAGTGCATTATTTTTTTATAAACTGCTTCCTGCATTGAGTAATGTCAGATTTTACTTGGGTCTGGAAATACATCATCTAGGTAAATACCTAGATGATGTATTTCCAGACCCAAGTAAAATACTAAATAATACTTAATAATAATACTTATTCCACCATAAAGCTTCTTCAACAAATGTTGAAGAAGCTTTATGGTGGAATAAGTACCTCCCTATATAATTATGAGAGAATCCTTACTGAAATCAAAATTCTATGAATTGGAACAATTATCTGCGTCAATTATCCAGAACTTTACGAATGGTTTCACAATCGTGTTTAGCTCGTGCTCGTTCGCCTGTTTTGTAAACATGGTCCGCCATCTCTTGTTATCATTGTCTTTAATAATGCCTACATTTTCAAAATTGTACGCTCGTGACATCATCAGTTTACAACTTCAGCTTACTACTTTCCGATAAACAATAACTTTGCAGAATTCTTAGCACCTCCTATAAATCCTGTAATATTCTATATGTACTGACGATGCATCTCTCTTCTACAGGCCTTCCAGCTAATGGACCACGACAAGGACGGCATCATCGGCAAGAACGATCTGCGCGCCACCTTCGACTCGCTCGGCAGGTTGGCGTCGGAGAAGGAGCTCGACGAGATGGTTAATGAGGCATCCGGCCCCATCAACTTCACCCAGCTCCTGACCCTCTTCGCGAACCGCATGTCCGGCGGCTCCGACGAGGACGACGTCGTCATCAACGCCTTCAAGACCTTCGATGACGAGGGCAAGATCGACTCCGAGAGGCTTAGGCACGCCCTCATGACCTGGGGCGACAAGTTCTCCGCCGACGAGGTCGACGAGGCGTACGACCAGATGGAGATCGACGACAAAGGCTTCATCGACACCGTGAAGCTGATCACCATGCTCACCGCCAGCGCTGAGGAGGAGGAGGGCGGCGAGGCCGCGTAAATATTCCATCATTGTCATCATCGAAACAAGAGGTGTTGAGACACGCACAGCAGCATACCGCCCGGCCGCCGCACGGTTCCAACTCATCGGATTAAAGACCACCATGTGAACCGACAACATTTTTTATTTAATTTCTCTATGTAATTAATTTATTGTTTCCATTTTTTTAATTTATATATAATGAAAATATAGTTCTACTATTACCAAAGTATTGTGTAGTACTGTCCCCGTACTATGTTTGACCAACTGCAGAAGAGATATTTATAAGGAATACTATGTATTCATAATTATTCTGTTTCAAATAAAGATACTATAAAGTCTGAACTAAATGACATGTGTCCTAAAGGTCACACTTTTACATAAACATTAATCTTATCATTACACCACACGATGCACCTGCATAGTCAGACAAGACCCTTAAATTAATACTGTAGTGGCTAGAATTATATTTATACATTATACATAAGTATTTAGAAGACTTGGAAACTCTTCACTCACAATCATAACTTTTCCATTTGAGCTTATGGAAAACATATATTGGAGCTTTATTGAGCCCCTTGATGCATGAGTTCACTCAGGACATTCATTCAAAACACCTGACTGCAAAGAACTCTGTTTGTAGATGGGACTTGCAACCTCACTCTAACCTGGGCGAGGCATTACGTTGCCCTGACACATTGTAGTAGAGCTACCAAAATAATCTCCAGGCTATTCTTAGCAGACACAGTCACACACATACACAGGCAAGCAACAATAGCTTTAATACTATTATTTTGAAGGGAAAATTATTATTATCTGCTCTGAAACACAACTGCAGGCCCTGGGTTCTATCCCCAGTTCCAATTCCCAGTTTGGACCCTATGTCGAATTATAATAAAAGCCGTCATCAGTGAAGTCTGCTTAACTAGACTTAACTACTCGGGAAAATGGCTAAAGCAGCTGAGCGTCAAGCGCTCGCTGACGTCCTCACCAGACATGCACGCGTCTTTAGAGCAGGGGGAGGTCCAACACCGTATGCGAACACCGTACAAGTGAGCATTCATCAATTGATGTTCCTCCTTACTGCCTAAACCCTTAATGCACCAGCCAACCCAGGTAATGAAAGCTGAAATAGGTAAGATGTTACAGGATGACATAATAGAAGAGTGTGAATCGACTTGGTGTTCACCGGCACTGATGGTGCCGAAGTCAAACGGTGGTATCCGCTTCTGTGTCGACTACAGGCGTTTGAATGCAGTCACCAAAGCTGACACATATCCGATGCTACGCATCGACGAGCTATTTCAGAACACAGAACGAGGCTGCTACAAGAGTACGCTAGACCTTCGATCATCATATTGGCAGGTTAAGGGTAAGGGAAGCTGATAGAGATAAAACGGCTTTTGTCTGTCCTTTAGGTACTTACCGTTTTAAAAGAATGCCGTTTGGTCTCCGCAACGCGCCAGCTACTTTTCAGCGTCTCATTGATCGTCACCGATCCTGCTCTGCTTTACAAGATGTAACTTTATTAGCTTATTTAGACGATCTGTTGGTAATATCTCAGGGATACCAACAGTCCTGCCGGGGTTGCGGGAAAGTCCGAAAGGGATACCGTGGCCCCTGGCAACGTACAGGCAACGGAATGAACACGGGTGGGTTTTAGTTAGTAAGAGTCTGACACGCCCTCCCGCTCCGGGAGCGGGAGAAGTTATTTGATAATTTCCCACCCAAAAAAAAAAAGGGATACCAACAGCATCTGCAAGACCTCGAAGCAGTTTTTAAATATTTGGCCGAGTTAAGCAAAAGCGCACAACGCATGCAGTACTTCCATGCGAAGTGCACTTTTGCTCAGGAAAGCGTTAAATATCTAGGTCACGTTATTACACAAAAAGGTGTTTCTACCGACCCAGGGAAAGTGAATGCTCGAGATGAAGGAACCAGGAAACCTAAAGCACCTCAGAACCATCTTCCAAACTTGTTCATGGTTCAGAAAATTCACACCCAACTTCTCAAAAGTTGCTGAACCATTGACATAGTTAAAGCAAGATATGAGGGGGCGACAAAATTTCACATTTTTTGTTGAGGCAACTGGATGAAAATGCGTTTGCGTTGAAGTTTATACCATCAATACCATACCAAAATTGCCATCCAAAAGACGCGCGCCGTTTTTACACAAACGAATATAGAAAAAAAAAAAAGTAACGAGGCAACCGCTCTAAAATTGGTGAACTTATTGATTGGTATCACTATTTGTTGTAAAAAGAAACCATCCGATCCTGCTGGGCAGTGTCTATGAAAAAACGCTTCGAGGTCGCCAAAAAACCCTTTTTTGCGAATTTTTTAAAGAAAAATTAAAAAAATATAGTTAAAATTGTTTAAATCGGATGGCATTCAAATTTTAAGCTCTGATAAGTACAGACCTACAAGGAATTGTGTGTATGAATACCATACGGTTTTGACACAATTCACCCCACTCGGTGATAAATCATCGGTAAGGAGTTTCATGAATTATACACAGCGTAAGACATTATTTCAATTATAACGATGTTTGGGGTGGCGAAAATGGGGTGAGTTTTATCAAAATTGGATGACATTGTAGGTACACACGATTCCTTGCACTTATTAGAGCTTAAATTTCGAATGCCATCTGATTTAAACAATTTTAACTAGGTATTTCTTTTCGATTTAAATTATTATTATTTATATTGTTTAAAAAAATCGCAAAAAACGTATTTTGGGGACTTTGTAGCGTTGTTTCTCAGAGACTGCCCAGCAGGATTGGATGGCATTTTTTTACAACATAAAGTGGTTCCAAGAAATAAGCTCACCAATTTTGGAGCGGTTGCCTCATAAATGTTTCTTTCTAAATTCGCGAGTGCAATAACGGATTATTTGAATTATTATAAATTTCAAAGTAAACGGTTGCCTCATATAAAAAAAATGTGTTGCCCCTGCCCCATATCTCCGTCCCCGTCCATTTGGGATCCATTCGGATGGTACGGGAGGGTTCGGTATCACTTCAAGACCCAGTACCCTAATTATGTAATACACGATCAATCGGAATTTGAATCGTTTTGACACAAATTCCTAATCCATTGCTTCATAAGTTCGAAAAAAAAATCTGCTCAACAACGTAAATAACGCAATGAATGTTGTTGAACTGTCAAAACGAAACAAATTTGCCGTAATCGTTTACGAAAATGTGTTGCGTAATTAGATAGCAGATTACCAATCGCCATCCGGTTGCATCTCCGATTAAATTTTACGTGCCATTGCCTTGAATAACACGCTTGACTAGGAAAAGTCAAGTATGGTCTTGGGGCTCAGAATAGACCCAAGCGCAATGAGCTGAAGAGTCTACTGACCACTTCCATTATGCGTACTGACGCAAGTAACTACGTCTTGGGCGAAGTTTTCGGCAATCAGGAAAAGCCGATTGAATATGCCAGCCGACTCTTCTACGCAGCTGATCGCAACTACTCCACCACGGAGCGTGAAGCACTAGCTGTAGTGTGGGCGGTGGAGCGTTTTCGGCCTCACCTAGACGGTCAACCAGTCGTAATTGGTAGTGATCATCAGCCTCTATGCTGGTTGATATCATCAGAAAAAAAGAAAAGAAAGAAAAATTGGTTTATTTGTCACAGAAACACGTGCATACAAAAAACAACCATATAAACAACAGAAATATTCGACAGCTGCACGTCATGACTGTGACAAGAAGGCTTCCACTCAGCATAATGCTGTGCTATGAGGGACCCACAGCACAGCGCTGATTTTCAGTGGTCACCCGGTGATCAGCAGGTTGATTAGTCCGTTGGGCTCTGAAGCTCCAATCTTTTGATATCCAATTCGAATATACACCAGGGAAGGCGAATGTCGTGGCAGACACGCTGAGTAGACCGATTTGTTCCAGCGACACTAGTGACAATTGCGGTATTTGTACAGTCATCTGCGGATCTTCCCGCGAAGACACCTAGTCAGCTTCGACTGGAACAGACTTCGGACCCTGAAGTGAAAACGATTGTTAAGGAGCTAGAAGGACCTGATAATATTGCTTCTAAAAGATGGTTAGAAAGGGGTTACCTCATGGAGCAAGGAGTCCTGTACCGATTCAATGCAGACTCTGAGAGTGAATCCCCTCAGTTAGTAATACCTGCCAGTCAAGTTGCAGTTGCAGCTATTTTGAAGGAGTTACATGACTCTCAAACAGCTGGCCTCCAATAGAACCTACCTGAAGGTAGCACAGCTGTATTATATCCAGTGATCGGATAATCGGGCGCTTATATACCTAAACTTCACTTTTATTCTCATGAAAGAATAATACGGACATGCCTTTCAGAATCTCGGATCCCGGAATCGTTTGAAATTCCTGAGATTGCTAAAAATGTTGTCTGCAACAAAATATAGTTAGAATTTGTTGTGAAAATGAAAAAAAATCATTGAATTCCTTGTTATTTAATTCCTAGTTCCTTGTTAAATTATCATTGTATTTTTTTTAAATTTAAATAGCCGATTCTAATGGAACTTTTAATTTACAATTAATAACAGGCCATCAGCCTTAACTTCTTATGGAATTGAAACAATTATAACTGTATAATTATGTAGTACTATTTATTTTCGTACAAAAGCAAATAATGATTATAATATCTTAAATTACTTTAAAAATAGTACTACACAGGGTGTAAGGGACGTCTATCCTTTAACTTCCCCAATGCACTAAGAATACTATTCTGACTTCAGAGCAAGTGGAATTTCTTGACGGATTTTTTAAAAATATTTCACTTGCTTGAGGAGGTCAAGTTATATAAATTAGCTTGTTGCTTTTTAAGGCGGCCCTTATGGCAACAACGAGCTAAAACAAGTGCAAAAGAAACTGTTAGAGCTCGTCTACTTTGAAATGACGTACCCCTCCACTTTATTTATGCGCACGTATCAGTGGATTTATATATTTTAACGGTATTTCACTCTAGTTAAATAAGAACAGCGTTAAAAAAAAAATGACTTCATAGCTTGTCTAAACTAAAATATCGCGCCCCACTATCATAAAATTTAGTGATAAGGTATGTGTAAATCCGTGATTTCAAACAAGACGAGCTCTACCAGCCGCTGAGAATGATATAAAAAGAATAAGAGCGATTTTTCACTTAGCGGAGAAGTTTAAAAAACCTCCATATCTCTTTACCTATGGATTTCCGATAAAAAAATCTTGTTGTCTGAGATAATCAGAAGGGTGGTCTGAATTCATTTTAAGGATAGCTGTTCCTTACAGCTGTTATAATTAATTTGATCATACGTTTCACGAAGTTAGCATTTCTGTGTCAGGCTGTTGTGAACATGAGGCAGAAACGATAACGTCGTCATCGTCAGATTCTACTCGCTTTGAAGTACTCTTACTAAGGATATTCATTGAGTTAAATAAAGATACTAAATCAAAATAACCACTGCTATAATTTCATTAAGTTTGTTATAGTTGTTTTTACAAAATTGTTCAATATCGGGAACCCGGGATTAATTATTTATTCAAAAAGGAATGTCCATATTATTCTTTCGTGGGAAGAAGTTTATATAAGCGCCCGATTATCCGATCACTGATTATATCACAGGGATGCGGAAAATAATCACCGATTATGTCGTAACCTGTGTCAGCTATGTCAGCGAGGCCTAATGGCGAGCACAGAACAACCAAACGTAAATATAGGAAAATATAATTCCGAAGACTTTATAACACGTTACCGAGGTATCGACGACTCCCTATCAAAACCCATTATTCCAAAACGAAATCGCGGACGTCCAGCTAATGCTGCTGTTAGTATACCAGTCCAGGACCAAGGGCGATCTCCAGGACTGGAGAATTGTTGGTTTGCTACATACTCCCCAGTATGTAGCAAACCAACAATTACTTCCAGTGCGAACGTCCCGCGGTCGGGTAGCGGCACGATGAAGAGAATAATCTGTCTGTCTCTTTCTCTCGCCTGGTCGTTGCGAGGAAGGCGATCGGCAAAGCGCCTCAGTCCGCTGCACAGAGTACTTTTTAATTGGTCCGCTGCCCACACGCGTAGTGTGTAGACGCGTATCTCTTAGAACCACGCAACAAATTACATGCTCTGTGCGCGCAACGTCGCCTTGTGCCGGCTTCATACCGCCATTGTTACGCGAACATTATTATTTAGGGTTTTCGTTCTCAATATTTTGTATTTGTGTTAACTGTGAACTAGTGTTTTACACCCAAATATACTCTTTTACTGAAAAGATGACCTCCCTCATAATTGTTTAATTTATTCAATCACCAGGGTTCCTACAAATGGATGTTAAACTAGCTCTTAGGTACTGAATAGAAGTTAGAACTAGCATAGTGGAAACAGAGAGCAGACGATATATTACTTTACTATATGGGGCAGACCTTTTTTCACTGAAGAACAGAATAACCATTTCTGAACAAAACAATATCTACCACTGTCAGAAAGAAGTCACAATTTGACAATGACATTGACAGTCGTTCCAATCGAGTCGACTTGTTTGCGATTGTTATCAATTAATTATTAACAATGACTGCAGAAATTAGCCAGAATATAAAAAAGACGTTCAAATATTCCTTCCCGACATGTACCAACGAGGAGTTACTGTTCAAGCTGGAGGTGCCGGTGGATATCCCTCACGCCGGCTCCACGAGAGAGCTTGTGCAGAGGGTCATCAACATGTTTCATATTCCCGTGTATTTGGAGGAAGGTATGTAGTGGTTTACGCTTTCATATTGTGTCTAGGACCTCAAAAAGTATGTTTAAAGAGGTGTCCTGAGTAAATACTCGATCCGTAATGTAGTTGACCACTGTTTGTAAGTGCTTGTTATCATAAGTTACCCTCCCACTTTATAGTATCCGGTGCTAACATTACGATGGTCCCACCAACAATGACTTAAAAATTGTGACTACTCACAATCTAATCTTACTTCCATTACAGAACTAAATGAGAAATTAGCACAATTTGTAGCAGAAGAAACTAAAAACTTTCACAATGAGAGAGACAAGAAGCTTCTAAACCAACTGAAAAACAGTGAGATTAACGTAGAAGGCATAGTGAAAGGCTGGGAGAAGCTGTTCAAAGACAATGTCATGGAATTTGCAGAACAAAAGGGCGAATCGGACGAGGAGGTGTTTGCAGCGGCTTACCACAAGCTTGTGCACTCTCCGGCACTCGAGACTATCCTGCAAGTTGAGAACTCCTATGCTAAGACTGTCATGAACACACTCAAGAACAGGGATGAAGATATCGCTAAACTAACACAGAAGTAAGTATTTTTGGAGTACTCTCAAAATCTTATTATTTATTTTAATTTGAATATTTGTTTTGGGATTTAATTTTTTTAAAACAATTATCTATGCAAAAGAATTGAGATGAATGAACTCTATGGTTTAACATTACCAAAGAATATAATACTGATTTATTTGATTTAATAACATATTATTTAGATGGGAATGCATAATGAAAAAAGACAACTTCAAACTTGCTTAAAATAAACAGATTTTTACAAAAAAATCTTAATACCTACTTCTTTTATAGACAAACAGAAGAAATGGAAGAGAAAGTTCGCTTACTAAACACCACAACCACAGAGGAAGAGATCAACGAGCTAGCAACGCAACAGTTTGAGCAACAAGCACTGGTGGCCGGGCGCTGGGGCTCGCAGCTCGACGCGCTGAGGCAGACGCAGCGCGCGCAGCACCGCGCCTGGCTCATGAACACACTTGAGGAGTACCAGAGCACCTCGGCTCTTAATACACCCAGGTATTTTTTATCAAGGATGTCCAATAAAAGATATACTAATCAGGGTTGCCAGTAGTATCAATTTATATTATATCACAGAGTGGCTGAAATTACACAGTCAAACCTGAAAGTACCAAAAAATTGGTTGACCTAAAAAAAAGTTTAGTTTTTTTGTAACTGATAGAAAAATATATTTTTTACAAATTATGGACCAAAAAATATCTAGTCTGACTAGTAACACTACATTTATGTAAGTATAACAAGGATGAAGTAAAACTACTCTACGAGTAGTACTAACAGTAAACTACGAGTTTTAAGCGAAATGTACTGCTAGCTACCGATAGCCCGTAAATACTGAAGCAGCCGGTTAATAGAGTAAAGTTTACTGTACATTCAAATTCCTTGTCATCTTTAATTATTTTATTTTTATTTTCTTTCTTGTATCCCATTCTAATTTTAGTATTCTTATATATTTGTACATCTAATACTGAATAAATAAATCGAATTGAACCCAATTATACAAGGCAATCTGCTATACAAACAGTATAAATATGACCAAATTATACAGATTTTGTATCCAATTATACAATCCGGCAGCCCTGTATACAACACATGACACAACAAATAATGGGTAACATAAAGTAGGTATTAAGTAGGTGTACTCCCTGGCTTGTCGATCTTAGAAAGAGACTGACGCGCACAGAGCATTTTGTAGTACACTGAAATAGAGACCAATCTTGTTCCGTGGAACGGGGTCAATCGCGTTGGTAAAGAAACTAGCGCCATTTGGTATTCATAGTTAGAACTACACCTTTGGATAGGACACCGGTATGCTATAGCTATGTATAAAATGTGTATCCATGTGTAGCTATGTATTATGTGTATGTGGTCGTACCTAGGTATGGGTATAGGTTCTGTAGTATTTTAGAGTTCATTTCAAGGATTGATAAATGAAATACAATTCAGTAATCATCTTTTTATTACTATGTATTAAAGTAATTAACTAGATGAATCCTATCTCAAACTTAACACTATGCTGGAGTCCTATCTACGTTTTACACAACCACTCACAAAATCACTTTCTTGTCACAAATATGGATTAGTCGGACGAACTTTCGCTCAACTCTATCCCTCGTACCGTACATGGTCGAGAGGTTCGCTCGAGACACTTGTTTGCAACTACTTTTTGTAGAACCAACTCAGGCGTACGCTCACCGGTGCATCGATTAGTTGACACCTACAATAGGCAGTTTAGCTCAACTGATATTATGTTTCTCAGCAAAGCTTTATTTAAAAATGAAATTGTTACTACCTTAAGTGATCAAAACCCTAATAGTTAAGTAATGTTTAATTTTATTTTGTTTATGTTTATACCGTTCTTTCTAACAACTAGTAGATCTGTTTAATAATATGTGGATAACGTTGTGAGTAGTGTATTTGTTACCTCTATTATTAAGTTCTAACCTATGTTTACTTATTATTACACTACTGTTTGTTGTCCCTAAATAAATAAATAAACTCAACGACAAACTCACAACATAAACACAGAAAGATCACAAAAACAAACAAAATATCGTAAAACACGGCAAGCGCCAGAGATTAGCAGACATTTGTATTGGGGCCCAACACAGGCCCTAGTATGAGTTTCTTTTAACCATCTCGACTTTACGCATCGACCGCGTTTGGCGATTGGCCCTTCACTGGTGAAGGGCTAATCGGAGCCGACTGTTTACTGTTACGAAAACCACCAAGTCGAATTATAGTGAACATTGCTTCAGAGCTGCTATCTCTTATCTTTAGTTGGTGACTACAATTATTATAGAATAGAATTTCATCAACAATAATCAAATCCAACAAAATTAAAAAACTTATTTTGTACAGGGACTATATATACTTCGTAATTTTGTATCATTGTACTCATTGCTGTCCCCAGTTTCTTGTACAGACGCCAGCACATCAACCTACTACAATCTGTCAAATTTCTTTAATAGATTTTCAACTTTATAACTAAAGCATAAGGTTCAAAGTTGATTGAGAAAATTTTACAGTTTCGGGTAGATTGACCTGCTGGCGTCTGTACTAAGATTGAGCGCCCTGCTGACGTGTGGGTGACAGAGACTGTGACGTTATAGATGGGTGACAGAGACTGTGATGTGTATAGATGGGTGACAGAGACTGTGACGTTATAGATGGGTGACAGAGACTGTGACGTTATAGATGGGTGACAGAGACTGTGACGTGTATAGATGGGTTACAGAGACTGTGACGTTACAGATGGGTGACAGAGACTGTGACGTTATAAATGGGTGACAGAAACTGTGATGTTATAGATGGGTGACAGAGACTGTGACGTTATAAATGGGTGACAGAAACTGTGATGTTATAGATGGGTGACAGAGACTGTGACGTTATAAATGGGTGACAGAAACTGTGATGTTATAGATGGGTTACAGAGACTGTGACGTTACAGATGGGTGACAGAGACTGTGACGTTATATGTAGATGGGTGACAAAGACTTACTGTGAAAATTTGCTAATGCACTGTACATATTGGTGAAATGTATCATAAATGAGCCGTCCTAACTTATGCACTGCAACATGAAATGTAACACAACAACTAGGTGAATTTGTTTCAACATGTTTACGTTTTATGTTATATTTCACCAATCTTTGCCAGCGTAAGAGACTGTCAAACTTATGTGATATTATTTCAGTCAACCAATCACAACAGTTTTTTTTTTTAATAATTATTGTGTCTATTTTACAGATGTTTACCAACAACACGAGAACATACAAGATATTCTTGTAGCATTCCTTTAACCTTTCAAACCCCGGATGTAGTTAGAAAATCAGTTTGTTGCAGCAACTCTCCCCTGGCCACGTTCTCCGCCGAGGCGGTGCCCCCTGGCCCCACGCCGGCGCGCGCGCGCCTCGAGGAGAGCTTCACGATCCACCTGGGCAGCCAGCTCAAGCAGACGCACAACATACGCATCGTCGCCATGGACCTGCTTGACCTCTGCGCAGTTGAACAAGTTGATAAGTACGTATTTCTTTACTTTTCTCAGATAGGGAATGCAATCTACAGTCCATATTGGCAACTCGAAATCTCGCGTGCTAAGTTTGGGGTCGCGATTGCCTATTCGAGATCTCGTCCGACATTCTAGTAAGATTTTGATTTCGAGATTTTCGAGATCGTGATGTCGCCTACTTTTTTAGGGTTCTGTATCCGAAAGGTGCCAATCGGAACTAAGTCTCCGCTGTCCGTCTGTCTGTCAGCAAGCTGTATCTCATGAACCGTAATAGATAAACAGTTGAAAATTTCACATGTTATGTATTTCTATTGCCGCTATAAAAACAAATAACAAAAATATTATAGATACAGATGGGTCGAATGTCTGTCTGTGAGGGAACAGATGAACATACATACATACCAGGGGCGATGGCTTCAAACAACCCGATTCCTACCGGCTTCCCTTCGAACACAACCACTCTATCGACATTGAATAATCACTATTTGATACACCGTATAATTAAAACATTACAAAGCGCCTATATATTTTTTTTTGTCTATATGTCCCAACAACGAAACATTTTGCTCTAAAATAACTCGTAGGCGCATCCGGCTTATCGTGAATTCAATTTCTATAGAAAATAAAGTCCGTCTTGACGTCACTTCGGTCACGTGACACCGCAGTTTCTTAGCAGCCGGGTAAGCCGCTCTGTACCGAGTTACGATAGAATACGCATGCGCGTCGTGAAACCAGAATGAAGGAGCTATGGTTCGGTCAGTTCGCTCAGTTGTTCGGTTGTTATCGTTGAATTTCGTAATGCGTTCGGCTCGGAGTTTGGACATCTCATCATTCGATTGACAACGTGTGGTTGTTTTTTGACGTAATCGCATTAGAAAAATTTGTACAATTAAGTAGTTAATTTGCTTTTTGTTCGCTCAGTGTAAACTGAATTTTATATTATTTTATTTTTGTAGATAGGCCAGTGATTAAGATAGTGTTTATGTGTTTTGAGTTTATTGAAAGAAAAGTACGTTGTAATTAGGTATTTGGGGTAAGTAGATAGTGTATTAAGTTGAAATTACTTATTTAGAGTAGATTTCAAAGGTAATTAGTAGGATCAGTAGGATTATTCAAATTCAATTCAAATATATTTATTTTGGGACAACTAGATCCATTAGGATGGCGGCATGTAGATTATTGTGTGATTATTTGTTTTGTGACGAAGCGTGCTTTTCAAGGTTATTGAAAAATAAAATAAGTTAGGCTGAGCTTGCCCAGATATGACTATAAATTACACGATGGTTTTTTCAAACATTTTAATGTTTCCCTTTACGGTAAATATAAAAATTAAATAAAATGCATTGTTTCCCGTGTTTACCTATCTCAGATTCTAGTAGTTTATGGAATAAAGTTTTTACATTTTAAACTGACGAATTCATCAAAAAACATGTGCAGACTGAAAAACATGCAGCTGTTTTATGAGTTCGGGACTGGTAGGAATAGAATTATTTTCACTAATTTGCATGAAGCTCTTATTCGTAAAGTAGATCGAAATACAAATACACATTTGTTAGATAAACAAGAATTAACTTTTCGCGGCCACGATAAAAGTTGAAGTAACGTCAGAAGAAAAAAAAAAAGTTTGTTTATTAATTAAACAAACTTTTTTTTAAAGCTCCGGCTTCCTTCTTTCATTTCATCACGCCACGCCACTGATACATACCCACATAAATACATACATTCCCTGTCAAAATCTAATCCTCCTTTTTGCTTCGCTGTAGTCGAGTAATAAATTTTATTCCAATAATCACAAAACATAACATGACGCCGGCATTCTCCGAAGGGTTGGGTAGAGAATATCAATAATCATAGGGTATATTTTGTATTCCGTCCGCGACTTCGTCCGCGTGAAATCTCAGCCCCGCCCACCGCATCGGGTCGCGTCGCCCGCCCGCGCCGACTGTTAGTTGTCGCTTAGCGTTCTTCCTATTTTTCTTTTTGGTCGGCTCCTAAGGGCCGTAGCGCAATGTTACATAGCCTATAACCTTCCTCAAGAATTGCGCTATCCAATGCAAAAAGATCTTTTCAAACCCTTCAGCTTCATTATGAGTATCGGCTCTCGCCGGCCCGCAGCCCCGCCGACCCGGCGCGCCTGCAGACGGCGCTGTCGCTGTACGCGGGCGAGCTGGCGGGCGGGCTGGCGGGCGTCGTGCTGCTGGCCGACAGCCCGCCGCGCCGGCCCGCGCCGCCCACCACGCTGCTGCTGGCCGCGGCCGCGCGCAGCACGGAGCACCACTTCGCCGACGCCGAGCGCCAGCTGCGGGACATCAGCGAGAAGGTGCAGGAGCCGGTACGTACGTGACTTCATACAGGTAAACCTGAAAAGGTATGCGCTTCTGTAATCTTCGTGTTTCCGAATCTGCACGAACGTCGCGCCCCAAGTAACCCCTCACGGAGGCAACGCTTTGTACTGCGGCGCAGCGCTTTGTTGTAGTGCACATATTGCCTATTTGTATGAAGTTTTCTCTGTCGGGTTACCAACTCAGATCGTCATTTGTCACACGAAAGTTTTTTTTTTTTAGACAGATTTATTAATATACAATTTTGTAATCATGGTAATACTAAATAGGCAAATACTTTCATGGTTGTAACAGCCCCCGAAGACGAACAATGATGACACTACATGTACAATATTGGTATTCAGCTGCATCCGGGTAGACTGGAAGCCAAACTCAACATACTTGGGAAAAGGCTAGGCAATAAATTAATACTTTACTAGTTAAATTGATACTTTTCCTTGGAGATCCTTTTCCTTGGAGGTACGTGTTATTTATCTTCAGCTGTCTTTATTCACACCGTGTTTCAGACACATCATTAAAAAATAATTTTATACTAATTTACAATTTCAGATAAAAACGTTGAAAATGTAGTCTCAATCTATTCTCAGCGACAGTCATTTAAAAAAACTTGGCAAAAATTTAAATTAATTATTTATAGGTACTTTGGACAGAGTGAGACTGAGACTAGAATGCGTTCTTAGAATACGAGACTTGCCCCTCTGATGGTTTTAGCTAAAACAGAACAGACATGTGGCTCTCGTTCGTATCTCAGAGACGCCAGATTAGGAGCCTTTATTCGCAAACTTCTTCAGAGTTCATGCGTTTAGAAGACTGATTCCGAACTACACCTCCTGTTGTTCTTAACTGTCCATGAACCACCCAGGTGGAACGACGCAACAAACAGCGCGTGAAGGAGCAAGCAGAGAACGTTTCCAACGGCTCCAGCTCCGCTAACAACGGCTCGCGGTTCCGGAGCAAGCGCAACCTGCAGACGGGCGACATCTTCGTCACCAAGCACAGCAACCTCGCCGAAGTGCACGTGGTGTTCCACCTCATCGTCGACGACTCCTCGCTCCGATCCGGTGGGTACTTTATTTATTTATTAGGCTTTTCAACAATAAGTACAGTATTACCTACTTAACAATTTATACATTGAAAACTGAACATTCCATAATATCTCAGCTCGAATTCACTCGTTATCTCGCTCGCACGATACTGCTCGCGGACTGAGTGAGAGCGAGACTGAGCTGCGGGGTGAAGGTTCCAAGCCACCATTTACAACCTTGGTCCAAGAGATTCCCTTCGAGAAAAAAATCAGAGAAATAAATATTCTGACTGTAGCCTCACAATATATTTTTGAAAACCTATTGTATGTACACAAAAATATATCAAATTTTAAGAAAATCTCCGATATTCATAGTTTAAATACCAGGAAGGAATAAACACAACTTTGCTGCACATCGCACACGTCTCCACAGAGTAGGCAACTCGTTCATGGGTCAATGTATACGCTTTTACAACAAAGTTCCCATTGACATTCGAAACTTAGGTACCCATTAAACGATTTAAAAGCTGTATCAAAACCAAACTTTGTAAAAAAGGGTACTATAAAATTTCAGATTTAGAAGATAAAAAAGCGTGGGATTGAGCTGCTCGCTCTGCTAAGCCTTGTGATAAAACCATAAAATTTGAAAATTATAATTATTATGTAAAATCATTAAAATATACCAGTTTTATATACACATTAACATTGTTGAAAATTATATACAAAATGACATGATTACTTTGTAAAGTATTATATTGTTTTGATTATTGTGAATGTGAGGACTATGTACTTATGTGGATATGTTATATTTCTCTCATTATTTTTTTTTTCTTATTCTTTTTCGTTGGTATTATTCATCGAGTTGAGCTCCACGATTACTGACAAATGCTTGCATGTAACTTTGGCGAACATAGTACTTAACATTAATCCTCAACTTTACTATATATTTTTTCAAAACGAATGCAGTATTTTCGATATAACGGAGGACATGCCAAGCAATTTGAGGTATTATAGCATTAATATATAAAAGCCCTAGATGCACAGTCTCGAACAAAAGTAACACTCAAAACTGTCTCCAACTATACATAAGTAGTTATAGTCATGATATAAACATACTTTTTTGTAAATTCAACCTTACGCGCATGTTTTAAAGTTGTTTTTACAAAACAATGTCTCTAAACCAATAAAAACGTAGGACTGAAATTTGCCGGTAGAACAAGGCATGAAGTGGAGTGGAATATATTTTTATAATTTTTTTTGTTATAAATTGACTTGTGTAGCAAACCTTCTTTTCATTCACCAGCGCCACCCATTATATAAGCGAGATACTACAGAATGCCGCTACTCGACACTAGATGGCGCTGTCACCAGACGTCACTTTTCTGAATCGCGGTGTTAAGACGCTCCGCGAGTTAATGACGTCCGCTAGAATATAGTGGTGGGTCGTTGTCGAATTTTTGACGGACGAAACGCAAACGTTTTCCCGACGACAAAAACGGTTGCAATAAACGGTCGTCGTTGCAACTGGTTTGCTTGAAGACGGCTTATGGGATGAAACTTATCGTCGAGGGAAATACATAGTTGCAGTTTCTTACAACTATCAACGATTTGCCATGTATTAAATGGTTTCGTCACATCACGAACGACATCATTGACAACTGGTAATACATTATCGACTCTATTTCGTTGACAAAAAGTTCACTTATTATTGCAAGGACTGTTTTGTAAACGAACGCGGAACGTTAAGGACGACAACGCGACGAGTGTGATAGATAGTGGAATCATTGCGTTATCGAATGTAGTCGTACTTATTTGAAGACTGGTTTGTGCAACGAAGACTGTTTGAACCCAGGACGTGAAACGGTTTCATCGTCGCAGAACACAAAACGGTCTTCGTAAAGGGTCCGTCGTCGCAACGCCCACCCCTAAGAATATCTATTTTTTGGAAGAATGATTTAGTGGTGCATTCGTGGACCACGTCCTACTTGGAATGGTTACATGGGACTCCGCTAGATTAAGTTAGATTCAAGACTGAACTAATGGTGCATTCATGGACTACGTCCTACTTGGAATAGTTACATGGGACTCCGCTAGTTTAAGTTAGTAAAATTCCAGACTTAGGTCAGTTTTTTGGTCTAGAGGACCCCGTTCCCCTCCTTCGTCCTTTCTGGGAAAAGATGGCGTGAGCTCGTCCTATATAAAACATATTATTGGTGTACGCAAGTTGAAAATAAACCCTTGCCCTAACGACTGGACTTCTTTGTACCGGAGACGGTGACTACATCCTCTACACTTGGTATTTTAAGTTTTTAAAATTTATATAAAAGTGTGTTCCAAACACATATTTATACTTTTATAATAATAGGTATTGTTTTTATCGAAACTAAATAACTAATTAGGTTAAAACTTAAAACATAATAATCATCATAATACTTAAGACAGTATGCAGATTCTGGTATTTATTTTATTTCTGTGAATATTGGGAATGTGGGTTCAATAGTCACCCAAGTAACTTATACGAGATAAGATATCTACCTAAAATCGAAAACAGCGTTATTTTATAATGTATAAATGGAATCATTAAAAATAACTCGAGTTAATACCTTAACCCCTTCCTCCCCACTTAGGAATGCGGATATCAACAACACTATGTGTACTGAACAAAACTCGTTGTTACCAAAGATTTGCAATCGTTCTAAGAAGAGTTCCGTTACGTATCTTTCAAGTTCATCATCAGGTCATGATAATGTTCATATAGGCACAACCGGAGACTATTCTTACATAGAAAATAAAAAGAATTACTCAATTTGGCCCATAAAATAAGTAAGCAATATACAAACATTTAAAACAATCTTCGAATTGATGACCTCTTCTCGTTTTGAAAGTCGGTTAAAAACGATATATATATAAATATTAATTTGATTTTAAATACCAAAGCATATAAAAGTTAATAAACATAATATAAAAAAATAAAAACATAATAATAAAAAATCGACTCCATCGAAAAGAACAGGGTCAATTTGTATTAATCAAACTCAAACTCAACTCAAACTCAAAGCATTTATTTCAATTAAACCATTTACAGGCACTTTTGAATTGTCAAGAAGTCGGTCAGTCAGAAATATGAAGCTAGTTGCCCATTCCAAAGCGTAGTAGGTACCTATGGAGAAGAACGGGCAAGAAACTCCACGGACACTTTTAAATCAAAACATTGTTACAAAATATTGGTTACATCATTAATGTTGAAATTATACATGTGAGAACAATGTAGAAAGACGTGCTTAGTAAAAATATAAAAAACAAAGAACAATTCAAAAATTAAAATAAGCCATGGCAGCTAAGAGATGACCAGACTCAACAGACGGCGCCCGTTCACGAACATGACGCATGGATTAGCACCATTCAGCTCAACCATTTTGAAGGGAGCTAAATGATCCAACACACGCACCACCGCCAGCGAGACATTAGAGTGAGCATGACATAATCTCAGCCGCCAGGGCACATTCAAGTCAATGAAAGACATACCCAGAACCTAAATGGTAGCTTTATAGTCGGTACATAGTACTCACACATATGCTATGCAATTATACAATGCTAAGACATTGAATTTATACAATGCAAAGATAGTTTTTAAAATCTTCAGCAGCTCAGTTTTTAAAAGCTTCAGCAATCAATTAGTTTATGCTTGTGGAGCAGGACCAGCAATGAGACAAGCATTTTTATCAATTATGTAATCCCCCAACTTATAATATGCCTGCCTACAATTCGACTAAATTAAAAGGAGGATGTAATGCATTGTTCTTACACTGAAAAAGCGGATATTGAAATTTGCCGTATTATACTTGGACTGTTGAGTGAAATTTTAAAACAAATTAAATCAAAATCACCTATTGCACTTTATATATAGTCATAAAAACAACAAAAACAAATCAATAAACTCTTTAACTTACCGAAAGTACGATATCCCATCCTTTTTTAACGTTCTTGACGTAATATTTTTACAATTTTTCAAGCAACACTTAGCAATTTTTATCGTGCGGTCAATGACGCGTGCGACGCGATACTATTTGCAAGGAACGCACAATTTTACATTGTGCGCAGTTTTTTTGCGGACGTTTTTGAGACGCTGAGTGTGTATCTTGGGTTTTTTAATATATCAATATATTAAAGACTCTTAAGTAGTGTTAAGGCTAAGTGCCCCATTACTTAAGATCGCACCGAGGGAAAGAAACGTAACTGCGAAATAATTGCGTTCGTTTGATCCCTTGCTGCATCGTTATGACTTAACCTATAGTTATGCAATTAACATATATACATACACCCACGCCTTCTTCCCGTGGGGATAGGCAGAAACTACAGAACGCCACCTGCTACGATCCCTACATACTCCTTTTGCCTCGTTTACGTTCATACATCTGGTCATACACGCACGCCGGTTGCAAGTACTACATATTAACCACGCCGGTAAAATTAAATCAAGAAAAAAAAATGTTTTTACTGTATGTTTTTTTTTCTCGTCTATCCCATGGTATGGGGTGTGTTGGACAAGCTAACAAGCAACTCATAATCAACCTTGTCGAATGCCTTTCAAAAGTTAGTGTAAATGGCATCCACTTGAACACGAGAATCCATATTGTTAAACAAATAATCCATAAATGCCACCAAATTTGTGGTACTTAGTTGATCTTTTCTTTACGAATCCGTGTTTTTGTTGGATTCATATTCAAATTTCAAATTCAAAATATTCAAACTAGGCTGAAACTCAGTACTTTCCGAACGTCAAAATTACATAAGACAGTCCCCCAAAAACGCCCGCCCTTCACCACTTGCTAGTGCTTTAGCTGGGAAGAAGAAGTGGCGCAACAAACTCCCCAGCAGCACAGCTGTCTGAATAGTTAGAAAAACATGATTCTATACAATAGTACTTATGCAAAATAATTTACTTTATGCAACAGAAAACATTAAATTAAATTATTTTCTATATGTGACCTAGCACACGCCAATATTCCAACAAAAAAAAAGTAAAAAGAACTTAATACCCGATTGAAAGCCTCCAGGCATAAAGGGCGTGCACATATAGCAATTAAAGTTGTAACTCGAAAATCACAAATGATAAACTAGCGAACTAGCTAACCATCGAAGTAAAAATAAATAAACAGTTAATTGCTAATAACAACAACAAAAACCATGGTCAGCAAGACGTCCAGTCACCACAAGCAGCACCCGTTCACGAGCATAACGCAAAGATCAGCCATTACCCCCCTCGCCATATTTGAGGGAAGGAGGCAACCCGACCCCCGACGCTACCGCAGGCAGTGACATCTAAGGGAGCATGACGAACTTGCCGACGGTTGCTCAGACAAGATTAGTATGATCAATTTTCGAGGTCGCTAGCTGACCATATTTATTACAATACAACTCATAAAAAAATTAAAAAATAAACTGTGTAAAGAGTGCATTACGTCAATAATAAATGAAAACAAAATTGAAATAAATTGACTTATACAGTCAAATTAAATTAACTAAACAGTTAAATTAGTATGGAGCTAGTCCCAAGCCTTTTTGTCGTCTAAGTGATCTTTAACTTTATAGAAACCTTTTTGACATAGTTTGTGTTTAATAAATGATTTAAATTTATTGAGGCTCAGTTCTTTAACATGGCTTGGGAGTTTGTTGTAAAAACGTATACTGTGGCACTTAAATGAATTACTAATTTTTTGGAGCCTAGTCCTGGGCACAATAACTAAATCTTTGTTTCTAGTATTTATGCTATGAATAGAAAATAGAAATAGAAAATAGTTTATTGTCCAGGTAATACAGTAAGCAGGTTTACAAGTTAACACCAAATTGAGACGACATGAGTAGCTTAAAATATTACCTATAGCTATGTTACAAAATATCATTTGCCAGTGAACCCCAAACTAGACAGTTAGTCTGTATCTTGGGGCTCGGGGTACGAATTCCACAGTGGAGACTTGAGAGGTGGTTTCAGGTGTTGTATTATATATCTGGTGTGTTTGTGTACGTGTGATGTGAGTGTGGTGTGTGTGTGTGTGTGTGTGTATCTGTGCGTATTTGTTCCCATTATGTATCGTTTGATTTAGTGTCAGTTCAGGGTATCTAGATGAATTGTTCCGAGTCGTCATAACCAGAGTTTTGCAACATTTCCTTTATTATTTTTTTACAACTGAATGAGGTAGTATTTTTGATTTCACAGAGTTTGCAGACTTTATTATATGTATTAATGAGAGAGTAAGCTGGAGAGCGTCTAGCTAGCAGTGAGGTGTAGTCAGGTGTTGGGATTCTATAGTTTCTTTTGCTTATGATTGATGCGTAATCGGGTCTGTTTTTAATAGTTCTATGAGTTTTGGTGCAGGCAGAAAGAATGAAAAGCTGACGGACTCTGATAACTCTCGTTTCACGATAGAGTAAGTCAGTAGAGAACCGATAGGGCTTCTTAAAAGTTACTTTAAGAAGCGCTCCCTGTGCTCGTTCTACTTCAATCAAGTAGGTCGTTCCAGCACTACCCCACACGCTGATGCAATACTGAATTATGGATTGACATAGAGCTAGGTAAACTTGTTGTAGTGTGTCTGTGGGTAGACAGTCTCGTAGTCTGCGTATGGTGTGGATGAGTTTTCTTATTCTTCCCGAGAGATTGGATATATGTTGCTTAAATGTTAGGTGGTCGTCGATAATATATGTAATACCGAGGTATTTAATGGAAGTGGTACGTTCAAGAGGAGAACAGTCACAAGAGGAAGTAGAAATGCGAGAAGAGCAGTGATGCAGTTTGAGTTTTAGGTGTTCCGGAGGTTTTGAAGCGGTGGTCTTGGTGAAAACAGTATACTTTGTTTTACTGCCATTTAACGTGAGGAGGTTTCTGTCCAGGTTACTTGCGATGAGTGTCAATCCCTCTTGTGCTAGACAGTGTACACGTTCCCACGTTTTCCCGTGAAATATGACGGCTGTATCATCTGCATAAGTTATAGTGTGAGCATTATTCACAGAGAGGTTTAGTATGTCGTTAATATAGACAATGAAAAGCGTGGGACCAAGCACACCGGTCGCTGTGTTTAGAATATAGATTAATATTCTTTTTTACATAAATCAGGTTCTCAAATATATATTGAGATGCGACTGTCATGATGTTTATTTCCTTAAATTTATCCCTCAGTGAATGCCTACAACTTATGTTATAAATTGCTCGAATGGCTCGCTTCTGCAGCACAAATATAGTCTGAATGTCGGCTGCATTTCCCCACAGCAAAATGCCGTATGACATTACACTATGGAAATAACTAAAATATACTAATCAAGCTGTTTCTACAGCAGTCAAATGACGGATTTTATAGACAGCGTAGGCTGAAGAGCTTAGCCGCTTCGACAATTTGGTTATATGAGGACCCCACTGAAGCTTCGAATCCAAAGTAATACCGAAGAACACAGTGGTGTCCTCAAGATCCAATTCCGCCCCATTTACTAATACATTGGTTTTCACATGCTTAACGTTAGGTGTCAGAAATCTAATACATTTAATCTTTTTCTCTTTTAAAAGTAAATTATTAACACTAAACCAATGCACTATTTTAGAGAGAGCGTTATTTACATCGTCGGTAACTGTCTGTTGCTGCTTAAGCTTAAATATAAGTGATGTGTCATCTGCAAATAACACTATTTCATGACTGTTCTTTACAAGGCAAGGTAGGTCATTAATATATACGCTTGCCGTTAACGTCCACTCTTTGGATCCTATTATCCAAATAAGAAATAATAAGATCCAAGGCAGTGTTTCTAACACCATAGTGATGCAATTTCCTGACCAATGTATCATGAGAAACACAATCGAAAGCCTTAGATAAGTCACAAAAAATACCTAGGGCATCATGTGACTTCTCCCAGGCCTCGAAAATATGTGCAAGAAGCTCAACACCAGCGTCGGAAGTCGAGCGACCCCTTGTTAAACCGAATTGTTTACTGTTTAATAATTTATGTTTATTAAAACGTCTTTGCAATTGATCTAGCATCAATTTTTCAAATATTTTACTAAAGGTGGGAAGCACAGAAATTGGTCTAAAGTTCGTGGGGTCTGATGTGCTGCCCGATTTAAACAAAGGTATTATTTTACTAGTCTTCATTAAGTCAGGAATTACACCACAGTCAATACATTTATTAATTATAATTGCTAATTCAGGCGCTACAGTGTTGATTATGCATTTTGCAACCGCTACGGAATTTCCCCACAAATCAGCAGTTTTTTGGATTATACTGTGATGTAGAACAGGATACTTTATCGTGGACTAATCTCTCAAAAAGCTTCGGCAGGGCCGACATAATGGATATAGGACGATAGTTCTCAACATCCTGTTTCGAGCCCGATTTATAGATTGGTGTTATGTTCGCACTCTTCCATACCTCGGAGAAAATTCCTTGTGCCAGTTATTTATTAAACAAAATATGTAGAGGAGTGCACTACATGAGTACATTACATCGTGTTTAGGTCTGAGAAATTGATATGTGTACCAAATTTCAATTTAATCGGTCCATTAGATTCGGAGCAAATTGGCTGTGACAGACGGACAGACAGATACACGAGTGATCCTATAAGGGTTTTTCATTCGGAAGTACGGAAACCTAAAAAAAAAAAACTGATAAACGCATATCACAATAATAGAGAACTTAACCTATTCGAGGCGAGATCCTATAATTTTTCTGCAATCTCTGAATTAAAGTAACAAATGGTTTGATTTGTAGGTAGCAATCTGGTTTAAATTTTCTTGTGCAGCATGTATTTGTATCACTGATAGGCCTACAATGTGAAATTGATTTTACAAACTAGAGATGCTTTAATCAAAATAAATAGCTTAGAAATCGTTAACACTAGTAATATTTGCAGGCGACATCACATCCCGTCACCCGGCCATCCTGGGCCTGCGCAACATTCTGAAGGCGGCGTGCAGCAACGACATCACCAGCATATCCATACCGCTGCTGCTGCGACATGAGATGTCCGAGGTATACTTACAATAATAATAATCTCAATAGAAGTGGGTCTATCTATGTTCTGTGTTCTATGTTAGGGGGTTTGGTTTCCGCACTTAGTCCGTCAGGTGGACCATTGTGCGTGGGCCATAGCGGCCGTTTGGTGGTTATTACAACCAGCCCACCTCCCTCCAGAAGCTGATTAAGTCTCCTGGTCTGTTTAGAACGTCTGTGTATGATCTGGGTGACCCGAGGGTTTCTGTTCTAATCTGGGTGACGCCCGTACATTCGAAGAGCACGTGCGCAACGGTCTCCTCAGCCTCCATGCACGCCCTGCACAGAGGACTGTCCGTTATGCCTATTGTGTGGAAGTGCTTGTTTAGCGAACAGTGTCCCGTGATGGTCCCCGTCACCAGGCGCAGGCCATTCCTGTCCAGGCGTAGCAAACGCCTGGTCAGCCTGCTGTCCAAAGATGGCATAGCCTCCTTTGACTGCCTGCAACCTGGTGTCGAGGTCCACCAGCGTTCCGCTTGTGTGTGGGTGAACTTCTGCAGCCACCTGCGTATTTGGTTGAAGGGTATGGGTATGATAGGCTCGGGTCCGCAGACTGCCGTGCTGGATCCACGTCTAGCAAGTTCGTCAGCCGCGTCGTTACCTAGCGATCCGTTGTGTCCTTTTATCCATTGCAGTGTCACCATGTTGCGGCTAGATACCGTTATTTGTTCTAGTGCATCGTGACATTCTAGTGTTAGCTTCGAGGTAGTATATTTCTTCCGTAAGGATTGGAGAACTGAGGCGCTGTCGGAGAGTATGCGTATGTGGCTGTCCGTAACCCTCCTGGCTTCTAGGGCGTGGACCGCTTGTATGATGCCCACACACTCCGCCTGATAGACGGTGTTGAACATTCCCAGCGGTCTGGATATATTTATGTTGAGGTCATGTGAGAAAACTCCGACTCCGGTACCTGAGTCGGTCTTTGATCCGTCGGTGTAAACTCTCATCTCTTTTGGGCCTGAGTAGTCACACTGTTCTTCTGTAAGTGTTATATTGTAGTGCCTTTGAAAGTGGTGTGTTTTCGGGGCTTTGTCGCAGGGTGATGCCATCATTGGCTCACGTTTGATCGCATCCTCCTTAATGCGTATGTGCTTAACTCTGGAGTCGTTGCATAGGGTTCCTGTTAAATGGAGCCTAAAGGTGGCCAGGGCCGCCTCCTCCCGCACGATGAGGTGCAGAGGTGGCAATCCCAGCATTGCCTGTAGGGCGGCGGTGGGTGCATTTCTCATACTACCAGTGATTGCGACGCAAGCAAAACGCTGTAGTTTTTCGAGATCTTTTTGGGCTGTGCACCGGTCTGTCCTGGGCCACCAGACCAGTGAGCCGTATGTGATAATCGGTCGGATGACTGTGGTGTATAGCCAGTGGGTGACCTTGGGGCTGATTCCCCAATTCCGGCCAAGCAGTCGTTAGCACTGCCACAGGGATATGCTGGCTTTTGTGGTGATATAGTTCGTGTGTTTTGCCCAGTTCAGTTGTTTGTCCAGATAGATGCCCAGGTATTTGGTTTCAGTTGAGAGGCTTAGGGTTGTTTCGAAGAATCGTGGCAATTGTAGTGTTGTCAGTTTCCTCTTCTTCGTAAAGAGAACCAGTTCGGTTTTTGTAGGGTTTACTGAGAGTTGGTGTTTGTTGCACCATTCCTCTACTATTTTCAAGGCATGACGCATGAGGTTGCATAGTGTTTTCGTGGGTCCCGTTAATTATTATGGTTATGTCGTCAGCGTAGCCTACGGTGAAATAACCTTTGTCGTTGAGTGTTTTGATGAGGCTGTCTACTACCAGGTTCCATAGGAGAGGCGAGAGGACTCCCCCTTGCGGGCATCCCTTCGCAACGATGGCTCTCGTAGTGTCATTTACTGTGACTTGTACAGCCCTTAGTTTGAGCATGTTGGTGATCCAGCCACTCAGTGTCGAGTTTATGCTGTGTCTGTCGAGGGCCGTGTTTATGCTGTTGAACGTGGTTTTGTCAAAGGCGCCCTCGATGTCAATGAAAGCAGCCAGTGCCGAGCACTTGTGATCCACTGCATATTCAATTTTGGAAACCACGCTGTGGAGCGCTGATTCCGTTGATTTGCCTGTGGAGTACGCATGCTGTTGTTTGTGTAGTGGTTTTACCCGGAGAGGTCCGTCTCGGATGTGCCTGTCACAGAGTCTCTCAAGGGTTTTCAGTAGGAAGGATGTGAGGCTTATGGGCCTATAAGCCTTGGGTTGCGTGTAGTCGGTTTTGCCAGGTTTGGGTATAAAAATGACCTTCACCTCGCGCCATGCGACAGGTACGAGCCTGAGTGCTATGCAGGCTCGAAATATCTCCACCAGCCATGGTGTGAGATAGTCCACCCCCCACTGCAACAGGGCTGGGAAGATGCCATCCAGCCCTGCCGACTTGTATGGCTGAAAGGTGTTAATAGCCTACTTTACTCGGTCATCTGTTATCATGTTGCGGGCTCGTGACCAGTCTTGATCCGTTGGGGTCCATTCTGGCTCAGCCTCCCACGTCCTGTCCTCCAGGACTGCACAGTCTGGGAAGTGGGTTTCGAGAAGGACCTTACTGGTTTCACGGTCAGTCAGTGTGTATGAGTTGTCGGGTTTTTTAAGCGCGCCGAGGGTTCGGTCCTGATCGGTTGACAGGATCTTCCTTACCCTTGCGGCTTCATTGTTTGTCTCGATGGATTCGCAGAACTTACGCCATGCTGTCCTTCTGGCGGTTCTAATCTGCTTTTTGTATATATATTGGGTTTCTTTGTATATCTCCCAGTCGTTCGGGAGTCTAGTATTTTTGGCTCTGTTAAATTGCTTACGTAGCGCATCTCTGAGTTTACTAAGTTCAGCGTTCCACCAGGGGTTTCTCTCCTTCTTGGTCTGTGGCGCTCTTAGTTTACAGCATGCGTGGTATGCTTCGGTTATATATTCAGATAGTTTTGTTACGGTGTATTCTAATTGTGTTCGGTCTCTTATGGTAAATTGCGTTAGGTGTTTAGCCAATAGGGAGGCCAGGAGGCGTTTGTACCCGGGAACATTGGTGCGCCTTGGGTTTCGCCTCGGATCGGGTTTCCTAGTGTTGGTAGTTAGTGAGAAGCGGATCCTTCTGTGATCAGAACAGGAAGGTTCGTCCGATACATGCCAGTTTGTAATAAGGTTTGTCGCGTTTTCCGTAGCAAGTGTTAGGTCTATAATCGTTTGTCCACGGAATGTGACCCAAGTGGGTTCTGAGCCGCGGTTTATAATATTAAGGTTAGTAGAGAATAAATAGGTGGATAGTACCTCTCCTCTGGAGTTCGGTGCGTCGCTGCCCCAGAGTGGGTGGTGGGCGTTCGAGTCGGTGCCGATAATCAGGTCAAGTTCGGCGCGTTCACAGTGTTGCACTAGGTCGGCCATCTCTTTAGGCGGGCAGTCCAAGTCCTCGCCTGGCATGTATACCGAGGTCAGTACAATATCTGGAACGCTACCTTCGGTCTGGAGCCTGACAGCTGTCAGATCTCTGGAACAGAATTGGGTCACTCACCAAATTCTGTGCAATAGGAAAGTCTTTGGGTATGTAGATGCAGGTTCTTGGCTTATCTGAGCTGTGTGTGTTGAGAATTAGCTTACCTCCGATGTTACCGAGGCCACATATTCTATTGTTCCTGATCCACGGCTCTTGGATCAGTGCGATGGTTCGGGGCTTGACCTCCAGTGCCCTGCGTAGGTTAGCCGTGGCAGTCTGGCTGTGCGGGACCCACCTGGGTAGTTGATTCGTCATCCTGCTTCATTGTTACGGGTGGTGGGCTTTTTTTAAATCGAGGTTACCCTTCCTCTGGGACCGACGGGATAAAGGGGAAGGAGGGACGGCGTTTGTTGGATGGAGGATGTGGGTTCTTGGGGGTCACCCTAGGCTTGGGATTTGGCCTAGGGGTTTAGGATCGACGGGATATGTATGAATAGGGAGGGATGGATCGATTTGTTGGTGGGTAGCATAGGAAGAGGTATTAAGGTTACCCTAAGCCTGGGATTTGGCTTTCGAGAACTTCTCTTGTCCGGGATCTTTTTTTTAAGAGAGATGCTCCGAGTGCAGGATCACCCACTAACGGTCCAATATAACCGTCAGTGGTCGGTCCCGCAGCCGAAGTTGGGCTATCCGCAACCTGCCCACCCGCTCGGTTGCATGAGAAGAAGTGCCTGGCAGTCTGGGTCGCCCCACCACGGATGTACGTATACATTTGCGTTGGAGCGATCCAGCCTTCCCCGAGAAATGAAGAAGTGGGTCATATTTCGATCTCTACTCTTCAAATAATTGAATAGGTTATTCTTGACGTTTTCAATTTTCATGAATATCACATGACGCGATATCTTTGTTTGAACGTGAATACACGAAATCAAAAAGTAACCTACATGAAATGCCATAATCAAAATCAAAAGTCATTTATTCGAACTAGGCTGAGCTGAATCAGCACTTTTCGAACGTCAAAATTACTTAAGACAGTCCCCGGCACGCCCGCCTTTCACAAGCCCGATCACCATGTACGGGCAACCCGACCCCTTGGGAGAAGCGAGTTAAATAACTTACTAACTTTCGTGAGGCAGCCTGTGGCCGCCTCAAGAAAATCCGGTTAAGCAGCCGACAACCTCCTAGGTCTTCGTGCGATATTGCCTTTGGAGAACAGACGTATGATTCTCGACATGCTTTTTCTTTATAATGTCTGTAGTGGGAACTTTCGAGAGTACCGCTTTAAATGATCTGGTTCTAAGATTGAGTGCTCCGTCTCGACGGACTAGGCACACACAGTTGTTCGATGTACCGCACAGTGGTACAAACTATGCTCAAAATACTGTCATTGGTAGGATATTAAGAAATTTTAACAAGAAATTCTCTCATCTTGACATTTTTAACACCAAAAAAGGTGAATTCAGGAAACTTTTAATGAATTGAATTAAGTAATCCGCGACCATACACCATTACAACTCCTCACACACACACTCTTACACACCCACCTACACAGTCCTACACACCCACCCACATTGCACACTTGGATATGCTGAGCAGGTGCTAGCATGGCATCCTGTTTGTTTCTGATGCATGTATAGTTATTAGATTGTAAATCCGTAATTGGCTGTAAGGTTAGTTTATTTATCCTAAGTGAATTTGTTCAAGAGCTGTGGATTTTGTGAATAAATAAATAAATAGATATACCATGTAATAAAAAAAATGACGCCCGCCCTTCACCACTTGCTAGTGCTTTAACTGGGAAGAAGTGGAGCAACAAACTCATAAAAACATAATTAAGATTGTTATGTATTCCCACACTACAACAGTAACTTCTTATGCACCAGATCTAATTTTATTTTAAACTAGCTTCTGGCCGCGACTTCGTTCGCGTGGAAGTCGTAAGACACCACTACACCACTAAAATAACAGCCGCATTTTTACAAAAAACTGCCTCGTCTAGTGGTCGCAAGCGCTACTGTCGAGCACAGGGTCCTGGGTTCGATTCCCGGGTCAGGCAAAGTGTTATTGGGTATAACATCTGGAATTGTCCAGTAACAGCCCAAAGCCTGGATTTGTGCCCGGTTAATGGCAATAGGCTCGCCCCCTATTACTTGGGATCTAAACATAACTGGCGAAATGTGGGTGTATAGCTTGTCCACTCTGAAATATAAATACTATATAGGTACACCTCTGCTTAACCCTTCGGAGAATACAGGTGTTGTTATGTTATTTTTATAAAACTTCCCTGTATACTACATGTACTTTTGGTCTCAGCAGCCAAAATAGAGACTCAGTGACGCGGGAGCAAGCGACTGTCAGTTGAAAAGCAGTTAGTCAGTTAGTTACTCCGCAGTATTTTCTCCTCAGTAGCAATTTCTCATTGCTTGCGAAGTTTTTAGTATTTAGTTTTTTAGAGTACCGCTAGTGGCACTCTATACACTGCAAAAAAAAAACAACCCGACTTCCAAAAAAAAAACACAAAAAAGTGAAAAATAACTTTAATTTCGGAAGTCGGTGTCTTTGGTTCTATATTTTCGTTTTTTTCCACCGACTTCCAAATTATACTTTCTGAATATAAATGCTTGACTTGTTGATGAAAATACAAAAATCGATATAATGTATGCCTATTAATAATATTTGAGGAGTTCCCTCAATTCCTCATGGATCCCATCATCAGAACTAGATTTTGATTAAAATGGGACCGTTGGAAGTAAGAAATAATTTTCCAAATCGGTTTATAAACCACGGAGTTCTGAGGCAACAACATACAAAAAAACACAACCCAAATGAAAATTGTAGGAAAATTGAAAGAAAACTGTAGACTACCCAAAAGCAAAAAACGTTTTTTTTTTTACTTAACAATAACGTTAAGAATAAAAAAGTCGTAGAATAATATGTATACAGGGTATCCCCGGAAGTATGGATCAAATCGCATAGGGGCTTGGGCAAGGTCATTTCCAAACGTTTTAACCCTGAGAATGTTGGTGCAATGTGTAAAACATTGCACCAACATTCTCAGGGTTAAAACGTTTGGAACAATAGTTGTGAACAAATGTTGTACAATAGTTATGACCAATTTTTGTTTTTTTTTTTCAATCATATCGCAGTGTTCAAAGAAAAAAATCTTCTTGTTCTAATACTTCTACACACCTAGAAAACATGTTCAGAAAGAAAAAATATTGACTACTAAGTTTTCGGCCTGACAAAAATTTTACTCAATTTTCGAGCTATTTTCATGGGAAAAAGTTACACTAGCGAATTTACCATGTGCTAGAAAAACTTGCCCAACTTATAGATTGTTTGGAGGTATGAATCACTGGGATATTCTTATTAGTTTAAAATTTAGAGGATTTTATTAACAAGGTTTCAAATTTTAATTTGTTCCAGCTTAATGCATCATTTCGTTATAGTTTACGACCCATTCCAACTGGTTCTTTTGTTTCGCTCTCCCTGCACATTCCTAGCTAAAAAATTAAACCTTAACCACATCACAGTTTCAGATAGGCAACGAATTTTTTTTTTTTTTCAAATAATCAGGTAACAGAGATCCGTAGTGTTAGTAAAGTACCTTATACCTAGTGTTAGTATATACATAAATTAAATTAAGATCACATTTTGGGTATGAGTCACTTTGTAAAGAAGACGAAACCAGTTTCTCAGTGCATTTTATTATCCTCTCCACAAAATGCCTCATAAAAAGGGGGAAACACATTCTCAGTAACTGTTTCCAGAATGCTGTTGCCACTGGCCCGGGTTCTAGCTGCCACCGACGCTATTTTCTTCCGCATCCAATGCCTAGGAACAGAAATGAAACCGAGAAAACAACAAAAAAACGAATGAAATATTGAAACGTAAAAAATTGCAAAAATTACGACCTCCATGTTAATAAAATTTTCTAACTTTTACACTTATATGAATGTCCCAGGTTTCATACCTCCAAAGAATCTCTATGACTTCGGCAAGTTTTTATAATACGTGGTCAACTTTTGCTAGTGTAACTTTTTCCCATGACGCCGGTCTGGCTCGCGTCATGTTCCGCTACTCGCACCCGATTCGAGTAGCGGAACCTGACGCGATTCTGTTGAATTGAACTACTGCGGTTTCGCTGCTATGGTTCCGCGGCGGAGGTGTGCTACCGGCGTCAAAATCGCTCGAAAATTTAGTATTTATTTTTCCGGCAAGCCTGCATTAAATTATTTTCTTATGAACACACTTATTTCACACTATTAGAGCATGTACGTGCGCTTTATGTTTAAATACACGCAAACTACGCGACAACTGAACAGTGGCCAGTGAGTAGACCATGAGTCACGCTAAAAACTCAAAAACCACTCCACGACTTGCGACCTGGCTATGACGACCTGGGTGCCTAGCGTGTGATGGATTGCTCGGAAGTTAGAAAGTAATGGGATGGGCACAAAACAATTAATTAATTCGATATTTCAACAATTGCCAAATTCTACTTTTGCCAGCATTATCGACATATTCGTCGGTATCTCTTAATATTTTTTAAACTTTTGTACCTCGTTAGATAGCTGATTAAATGAAGATGTCTTCCCCGTAATTTTTACGCTTAATGCCATAATAACATTTTGAGTTTGGTTATATCTAAAGGTTTATTAAAGTATTCAATTTGAGAGTTTAGAGAAAAGTGATATTTAGTTACGAATTCATAGAAATTTTCAAAAATACATAAAAATTGGGTTTTCTCGAATCTCATCAATTTTTGTCTAAGGTTTATGGGGTGCTTAATTGTTGCAAATGGGTCACACTATCACGTCCTAGAAGGAATACGTCAAATTACAAGTCACCCTGCGTAATCTCCGCAGGCGCGATTCGTTGAGAATCTGTTTAAGGATATTAAGATCATGACGGTTCAACGAAGTTTCAGATTGGCTAAAGTAGACTCATCATTTATTTATTTATTTATTTATAGTTAATTAAAACGGCACAGGTCCAATTACATTAATTAACATAGAATTATAAAGATTAAAATAAAATAAGCATTCAAATAACATACAATACAAAAATTAAATTCAAATTCTAAGATACTTATACAATTCGTAAATCGCTTTATTCGGATTTTATTCGGATTAAATCGCTGATAAAAATGCTTGGTTCAATGGGTCCTGCTTCACAACTACAACTAATTGATTAACATTTGAAAATACTGTTGGAGCTGCTGAAGATTGTAAGACCATCTTTGCATTGAATAAACTCAATCTCTTTTGTATTAATCGTCGCCATAATGACAATTTAGATGTACAAATCAAAGGAGACAAGATTGAATTAGTGGACAAAGTCAAATTAGGGATTAACATAGATGTGCATTTAAATTGGAAACAGGAGCTAGCTGCTATTGACTCTTGAATTTCATCAGCATGTAAGAGCCTTAGAGATAATATGTTGGATCTAAAGCAACTAAAGGCTATATATAACGCGTTAGTAAAATCTAGATTAAGATACATCATAATACTTTGGGGTAACAGCTATAGTTATCAAGTAGTCAGAAAGCGTTTATTTTATAGAAACTGCCATAAGGGCTATAGTAAGGATCTCACAAAGAGACTCATGTAGAGAGCACTTTAAAGAATTACACATTTTAACAGTACCAAGCTTATATATATTAGTAATAGTAAATCACTTTCCTAAGTGTATTCATGATTATGAAGCACAAGAGGAACGTGAGATAGAGAAACCACAACAAGGAAGGAATTTAAACACAAAATGGCACCAAATTTTAACATAGCTAAGCATTGTTGCAGATACCAAGCAGTAGTCATTTAATAGGTTACTGTTACCGTTACCGAGTGTACTGGACTGTTTTAAAATGATTAATTAAAAGCCTTCTTGTTGGAAAAATGTTTACACTCGGTATCAGAATTCATGTCAAATGAAAAAAAATGTCACTTACAATAATAGCAGTGAACAAGCTTTAAATTAAATTATCTTTTTACTTTTTTTTTTTTTCCTTCTTTGGCAACTGAGCCTGTGTCGACTATTCTGCCAGCGTCATGTGATGACGGCAACGCAATAAGGTGGAGCGTCGAACTTTGCACTTCGTGGTAGTGATCTATTTATAATTGTTAGTAGCTGAAAGGACAAGACAATTTTTGTTAGTAAGTCTAGCTAAAAAGAATAAAGTAATATATATATATATATATATACATATATTTAAAATACTACAAATCGACATATATATTTACAAAGTCATTATTACTACACACCAGACTACATTTTGATATCATTAATATTTAAAAAAATTGATAGAACTTGGATTAGTTTTGGGGAAAAGTTAGTCAGGAGGTAATAGAAGTTAGCAAGGGGGATTTTAATTTTGGAAAGCTTATGGTACAAGTCAAAGGATTGGGAATTCGAAGGACATGAGAAAAAGATATGGTCCAGAGTTCCGTCATCAAGACCGCATTCGCACAAAGAACTGTCACGGACACGGATCTTATTTAGAAATACTGGACTGCAACAGTGACCAAGTCTCAGTCTACACAAGGATGCAACAGTTCTTCTGGACAATTTTGGGTACTTAAAAAACCAAGGTTTCCTCTGGATGCTGGGTTGAATACTGGCGTAGTACGCCCCCTTGAGTTTCGAGCTTACCTGCCACACTGCTGACCACGAGTTGTACAACTTATGTTTGGTGTCAGTCCGTAAGTCGTAACTATGTAACATGTAGTGCTTCTGATCCACCAAGTTAGATGTAGCAAATTTAGCCAGTGAGTCGGCGCACTCGTTGCCACCTATACCCGAGTGACTAGGAACCCAAGCTATTTCAATGTTTAAACCGTTGTTCGAACAAGTGAATAATAGATTAAGAATATCGAAAATGATTTTGCTGTGAATTTTAGATTTAAGTTGGTTTTGAGCTAAAGCTTGGATGCTACTGCGAGAATTTGAGAAAATTACTGAATTTTTGATATTATGGGTTAAAATGAAATTGATGGCTTCCAGGATACCGATGCATTCCCCTGTAAATACTGAGGCCTCTGGTGGACATTGGAATAAAAGAGCAATTTTTGAATTTTGAAAATATGTTGAAACACCTGTACATCCTGTTGAAGACAGTTTGGATGCATCAGTATAAAAGAAATTCCAACCTTCCCAGTATTTTTTAATGGGCCGATCGAAGACGCCTTTTACATCCTGGGAATTTTTGGAGATACCAAGTCCCAAAACGACCTTTGGCCTGAAATGGACCACCTCATAAGCGGAAGAAAAGACTGGAAGAGTAGGGTATTGACAAACAGGCGAGGAGAGGTGTTTAAGCTCTCTGTACCTATTCAGCAATGGAATAGATTTATTATTCCAGTAGGATGACGCGTTAAGAGAGAGATAGATTTGTTCCAGAATAGGGAGTAAAGGGTGGGACGAAAGGGAGAAAACTTTTGACAGGAAACGATCTGCTAAGTATTGTCTACGAAGGCTAAGAGGAGGTTCTGCACATTCTACCTGGAGAGCATTTATGGGGGAGGATTTCATGGCACCAATGACGGTCCTCAGACATTTGGCTTGGACAGAATCCAGTCTACGCAAAGCTTCTTTGTTACATAGTTCAATTAAGTAACTGCAGTAACCCAGCACGCTTCTGACCAGCGCATTGTAGACTAGTTTTAAGGTGTATGGGTGAGCACCCCACCAGACACCTGCCAATGCCTTAAGGACCGAGACTGAGCGCTCACATTTTTTAACCGTGTTACTAATGTGATCCACTCCCGACAATTTGGAATCCAGGGTAACCCCCAGAAACCTGGCCTTCTCTTCGATTGGGATAGCTTGACCGTCAATACTAATGTCAACTTGGGGGATAAGGCGTCTGCGAGTGAAGATAACTGCTGAACTTTTTGGAGCACTTAAAGATAACCCGTGACCTAAAAGCCATTGGTTTAACGAGGACGAAGAGATGTTAATGGACTGAGCGGCATCTTGTATAGAAGTGTCACAGACCAATAATGCAATATCGTCAGCATACTGGAGTATATTACAGTTAAAATTTAAACAAGAAGGAAGATCAAAAGTATAAATATTATATAAAAGGGGACTAAGCACGGATCCCTGAGGTAGACCTCTCCAAGCCGACCTCGGCTCAGAATTTTTCTCGGGAATCCTGAGTTTAACACTACGATCTGAAAAAATGCTACATATGATTTGACGGATCCTAGCCGGGATTCTCAGCTCTTGCATTTTCTGCCTGAGAAGTGGGAGGAGGACAGAATCATAGGCAGCTGAAATATCTAAGAAAACAGCTACCACAGACTCATTCCTGCTAAGGGCCAGTCGGATAGCTGATGTGAGGGTACCCACACTATCAGCTGTACCCAGACCTTTCCTGAAGCCGAATTGAGTCGTTGGCAGCAGTTTCCTGTTTTCTACGAACCATTCTAGTCGGTTTATAATCAAATGCTCTAAAAGCTTAATAAGTATGGACGATAGAGCAATTGGTCTGTAAGAACAATGATCACTAGGATCTTTACCAGGTTTTAATATAGGGATGACGACTTGAACCTTCCAACCAGGAGGAATAGAACCGGAAGAAAAACAATAGTTGGCTAAGTCCAGATAATACTGATGGGTTTTATCACCCGCTTTAATTATGAAGGAGGAAGGGAATCCATCCACTCCAGGATCAGAATCCTTTACATGGGCAAGAACCGATTTAAGCTCCTCCAGAGTAAATGGCTCATCCAGAGGGTCATCCGATGCCAGCAGAGAGCTCGTAGTGACACACTCATCCATACCAGGAACATAGACTGGAGCCAGTTTAGACAGAAACCGGTTACCCAGTTCCTCAGATAGTATGCTCCCGGAGGGGGGTCTCAAACTATTCCTGAACGATTTCAGCTTACGCCACACGGCTGAAGCTGGAGTGAATGGACTCAGCGAGCCACAATATTTCCGCCAACCATCTCTCTTCTTAGTCTTAGCAATTTTTTGGACTCAGCCAAGGTATGTTGAAAGGCAATGATGTTATCCAGGTTCATGTCGGAGTTGAAATTAATCTCAGCCTCATTCCTGGCCCTGATCGCGGCAGAGCAATCCCTATCCCACCATGGCGGAGATGGAATTTTGCCCGTCGGTGGTTTTTTTGGAGGGAATAAATCATCTGCTGTAATGGATATTATATTGGAAAAAAAAAATTGGTTGCCTGTAAAGTCGGTATACGGGCGAAAGTTTTACGTGACAACGACTTTGCGTGCCTTTCACTTTTTATGTCTGTCTCTCTCGCTCTTAGGCGGGCTAACCATGCCCGAGTGGAAGGGACGCGTGCCTCTCACTCGCTCTCATTGTGAGCGCATAACGTGAGCGGAGCGTAACGCAGTTTCTTGAAGTGTCACCCGGCAAACCAATTTATAAGACGTTGTCACGTCAAAAAGGAAAAGCATTCCTGAGCATTCTCAGAAGTAATTGATGGAAGGGAAGAGACCCGTAAGTCTAAAATTTTGGAGTAGAGGTCCCAATCCACTGAGTTCAGCTGGTATTTTAACAATGGTGGGGAAATTTTGTCAGGGATTGTCTTGGAAGGGATTTCAACCATGATGGGATAGTGATCACTCCCATAGGTCATATTCAAGCGACTCCAATTAAAAAGGCTGGCTATATTAGATGAGCAGAATGTTAAATCAACACAGCTGCTGTTCTGCCCTGGTGCAGGCCTACGTGTAGCACTGCCATCATTGATCACACATAGACTAGGCTCATTTTGCAATTTTCGTTGTGAACAGACGTGTCGAACATTTATTAAAATAACTAAATAATTATTTGCCGAATCGTGACCTGGTTTTACCAAATAGCCGGTACTAAAGCAAACTGTGTCATACGTAAGCATAACATGTATAAATCGTTTCTGTGAAAATGTGTATGTGATTAACAAGTAAATAACTTGTATCACAATGGCAACCAGTCCCTTTAGCAGGGGTGGCAGATGTGCTCGGAGCCCACCTCCTACACCTGTGCCTGCACCAGCACCTGCACCTGCACCTGTACCCGAGCCCGCACCTCACCCTCAACCACCCAGCCAAAGAGAAGATGTCATGATGGAAGTGATACCTACGCCGGAAATCCAGAACTGGATGTCATCCATTGAGCAGTGCCTAAGTGAAGTGTGCTCTGTAGTAACAGAGGGCAAATTAAACATGGAGCAAAAACTGCGTATAAGTGCCCTATGCCGAAAAGTTAGTCACGGCACATCGCAGATGGCCGTTCAGTATCAGTCCCTTAAGATGAGAGCCGTCCGGGCCCACTCCACCGTCCAAACACTCGAAGACCAAATTGATTTGTCGCAGCAACTGCAAGACCTTAAGCTGTCAATCGGAGCTTCAATGAAACCAGTAACGGGAACTTCTTTTGCTGAGATGGTTAAAAAAGGTACCAACAATTTTATACAGCCCATAAATTTAAGCTCAGTGGCCATATACCCTAACGACAAACTGAAGTCGAGTGAGGAGACAAAAACACTTGTCCAAAAAATTATATGCCCCGAGCAAATGAAACTTCAGGTAAGAGGACTACGTAAGACGAAAAATGGCGGTGTCATTATCAGCACTGAAACAAAGGAAGATATTGAGAAGATGAAAAAATCGATGCAGTTATCAAATTCAGGCCTAACAGTAGACGAACCCTCAAAAAGGAAGCCTAGAATAGTAGTTATCGGAGTGCCCTCATCCATGCAAGAGAAGGAAGTTTTTACTTGTTTATTCCACCAGAATCTAGCAGAGACCCTTCAGGATTGCAGCCTCGAGACCTTTTTATCCTCCATTAAGTTAAGCCATAAGTCAGGTAAAAAGGACGCTGAAACCTGTAATTATATAATAGAAGTATCTGCAGACATACGTAAAGCCCTGATATCAAAAGCAAGAGTGTTTGTAAATTGGTCGTCATGCCCTGTGAGAGACTTTACCCTAGTCACACGCTGTTATAAGTGCCAGCAGTACGGACATGCGGCCAAGTCATGTCGTGAAACCACCATTACCTGTGGCCACTGTGGTGATCTGGGTCACTCCATTAAAGAATGCACAAAGAAGGCCGAGGAACCAAAATGTGCTACTTGCTTGCACTTCAAAAAGCCGAGCAATCACAAGACAAACGCTTCTGACTGCCCTGCGAAAATAATGGCTGAAAAAAGGTACATCAATTCTGTTGATTATGGAGGCGCCTAAGAGCGTCGTTAATTACGTATTTTTTTAGCCCTTGTTATTGTTTTTATAATTATGATTAATAATTTAATTAATGACATCGATAATTTCTCTGTATCTGAATCCCACATTTGTGACGTTGAACACTGTAAACAATATCTCTCCTCCCACACTAGTCCGTGTACGTTACCCCAGCAGGAAAGTGTCTCCTAGAGTTATATGAGTGGAACGTTTAATTGGTGCCTTAGCTGCTGTAAATGTGCCCCCACATAAAAAATGTGTGCCCCCTGTCGTTGTTTACATATTTTGGTTTTTTATTAATATTTACTTAATGCAAAACATTCCAAGCTGAATATTTTCACCATTATATTTTTGACTAAAGGCACATGATTTTGGTTTACACCTGCACATCTGGGATTGAGCCGGTTCCTTGTATTTTGCCGTCAAAGTTATGACACCATCGTTTTGACTTTTAGCAAGATTATTCAAAAACGCATGCATGAACAGTTTTGAAACTTTGTATGGTTATTATTAGCGTCAAGAAGGACCGAATACAGTTTTCAGCGAACTTATACCTTGTCTCATTTAGGCGCTACGATGTTTTTTCGGGTTTTCATAAAACCGCGATAACTTGAAAACTATAAATATTTTCTTAAATCTAATTGGGGCACTAAGAGCTACTCGTGTATGTTTATTCTACAGGGGCACATGCAATGGTTTTAGAGATATACGATTCTGTAAAACGTTACTCCAGCACATGCACAATTTTTCTCTCTCCGATCATACGTTTAGAATTTTCCTGCTAGAAAATCGTTACCCCAGCAGGAATCGTTTTTTCCGTTTTTTTCCAAAACGACAGGGGGCACACATTTTTTATGTGGGGGCACATTTACAGCAGCTAAGGCACCAATTAAACGTTCCACTCATATAACTCTAGGAGACACTTTCCTGCTGGGGTAACGTACACCACTAGTCCACTAACCATACTAAACCAAAATATTCGCAGTATTTTCAAAAATTTCGACAATTTTAACATTTTTCTACAACGTCTAGACATAAACTGTGACGTTATTGTATTAACCGAATGTTGGCTTTCCAAACAATATAACATACCACTAATACCGGGATATAATATGTATAAAAGTAACATAAACTACAATCAGAACGATGGGGTGATAGTTTATGCAAAAAATCATCTCAATGTGTCTGTCGAGGAACCAAATATGCACGACTGTAACAGATTGTTGATTACAATTGGGTCAGAATTAGCGATACTTGCCTTATATCGACCCCCCTCTTTTAGAAATATAAACAATTTCACTGACTCCCTAAACAACACCTTGCAGAACCTGTCGTCTTTCAAAAATACTGTTTTAATTGGAGATATTAATATCAATATTCTTCCAGAAAGCGCTGACGCATTCGCTGAGGAATACCTTAACGTATGCGCCTTCCATGGTTTGCTTCCTGCTCACACGTTTCCTACACATCAAAGTGGCTCCTGTTTGGACCATATTATGCTCAAGTCAAACTTCCCTGCACTCACCCTTGTAATTAATTCTACAATTACCAATCACAATGCTACCCTACTCATTTTAAATTGTAAAATACCTAAAGTAGTCAATCGCACAATTACTAGGTTAATTGTAAGTAAACTTGAAGATGACTTACGCAATATCGACTTTGACCCAGTCTACGATTCCGCTGATCCGCAGTTTTGTATGTTGTACCTAATTAAAAATGTACAACATGCAATTCAGAAAAACACGGTCATATCTCAGCGAAATAACAAAAACTACAACATAAAACCATGGATCACGCCAGGACTCATTCGCTGTATGAAAAATAGAGATAAACTGCATATAAAAGCTAAATCTAATCCAGATAATTAAATTTTGCAACTGTCGTATAAACGATATCGTAACTTCTGTAATAATCTTCTAAAAAAAGTAAAAAGCAACTACGATAAAATTGCACTAGAAAAAGCTGGTACAAATAGTAAAAAAATATGAAATTTTATTAAAAATGTAACCTATACCTCTAAAGAAAATCAGTCATCTTCAGGTTTATTACAAGCACACTCATCAAAGTTAACATCTGCCAACAGTGCGAATAGTTTCTTTGTCAATGTTGGTAAATGTCTGGCTGAAAATGTTCAGGGCCAATCACAATATCTAACAAGCACACCATTTACATGTAACACTATTCCATCATCCTTTGTGTTGCATGACACTGACGAGACTGAGGTGGAAACGATAATTATGAGTTTGAAGGACGACTGTGCAGTTGGCTGGGATAACATATCAAATAAAATTATTAAACAGTTCAGGCACATTTTGGGACCGCCACTAACTTATATTTTCCAAAAATGTTTATCGACAGGTATTTTTCCTGAGTGCCTAAAAAAAGCTGTTGTTGTCCCCGTTTACAAATCAGGCAATAAAGATCAAGTGACAAATTATAGACCTATTTCCTTACTGCCTACTATTTCTAAAATATTAGAAAAAATTATGAATAAAAGGCTCTACAAATACTTGGAGGATAAATCAATTTTATCTAAACGGCAGTTTGGATTTAGGCCTAAAATGTCAACAGACGGTGCCGTGCACCATCTGACTGACTATCTAGCACAAGAACTTGATAATGGTAACCACACAGTAGGAATCTTCCTGGACCTCGCCAAAGCTTTTGATACGGTTTCTGTTCAGATTCTGTTGCGCAAGCTTGAAGCCATAGGTATCAGAGGCGCCCAGCTGAAACTATTTAAGAGCTATTTAGAAGACCGCACCCAATGTGTACGGATTGATAATGTTCTCAGCGATAGTAAAAAAAACACGTCCTTCGGAGTTCCCCAAGGAAGTATTTTAGGGCCTACACTATTTTTAATATACATAAACGAACTCTGTAACCTAAATCTAGATCACGGCCAAATTGTTTCTTATGATAACGACACTGCCCTTCTATTTTCGGCTGACTCAGAAAAAAATGTCTACGAGTTAATAAAGCACATCTTCCATATCCATCAGATCTGTCATGGCGAAGATCACTGAAGCACGGGATTCTGAAATTACTATCAGAACGAAGCCATGTCTCAGCGATGCTGCAGATTGATGGTTTGAATTTGTTAATAAGAAAGAGTAGGTCAGGTTTCTTGGGAGTAATACTCCTCACGTTCCATTGAAGGAATGTCAGGGGATGGAACGTTATTTATATAACTAATGATTGATGTCAGTTTGTTGGCAACGTGGTCAGGTAAGGATTGTGCAGGATTAGCTAATACTGTAATTAACATATTTGCTATAATATTAAGGATATTTTCAGACTTATCAGGACTGCTTGTACCTTCCCTGGGGTAAGCACAGCCATTTTGAGAAGGAGAGAAGGAGTAGTCCTGAGTAAGGGCTTGATGAGCCTGCTTGTCATAGTTAGGTGAAAGAGGGGCATGGGATTTGGATTTTAGAAAGACCGTTTTAAGGCTCGTGCAGACCAGCGCGACGCGACGGCGCGACGCGACTCGAACAATACAATTTCTAAGAAAAAATCACGGCTTAACAATAACCGATATCGCGTCGCGCTGTCGCGTCGCGCTAGTCTGCACGAAGCTTTACGGTATGATTTTGGTACTTGGGAAGCTGGACTGGGGTATTGGGGTGAGTTAGGTATTGGTTTGGATTTTTGGGATGCTTTAGACACTTCAGCATATGATCTTGAAACTGGGGGGAAAACCTGACTTGCTTCCGCATAAGAGACAGATTTCTCGGTCATAAGAGCTTTTATGCCCTTCTGCCGACCTAATTCAGGACAAGCCTTATCGTTAGCATAGTGATTGCCTGAACATGACACACAAATGGCACAATCAGTGGGAACTTGGCATCCATCACCTGGGTGATCTTGACCACATTTAAAGCAGCGGGGTTTTGAGCGACATATTGTCCGTGTGTGACCGAAACGACAACAATTAAAACATTGAATAGTCGGGTACATATATCTCTCGACTGGAAGGGCAGAATAAAAACAATAAACTCGCTTAGGCAAGACTTGTCCGTCAAAAGTGAGCACTACAGTTTGAGTGGGTTTCCATTCTGTAACACCCAGAGAAGTCACCTTACGGTTCATTCTCCTTGCCTTTATAACAGGGCCACATCCATCAGGAACCTTGATGTTTTCTATTACCTCATCCTCAGTCCATTCACAGGGTACATCTCGAACAAGACCCAAACGAGTAATGTTGAATTGAGGGATCGTCGCAACAAAGTTATTTTGGGCTAATGTACGGCTTATCAGGAAGCTGTTTGCATCCTGGTGAGACTTAAACTCAACTGAAATGCGTTTTCTTCCTAGACGTTTGACACTGCCTAGAAGAATGTTGCTATAATTGTTTTGCGTCAAAAACATCCCAAATTTAACCGGGTGTAGAACAGTACCTGGGGTCACGCCATCTTTCAAGGAAACATGTACAATATATGGTTGATTGTCCCTTATTGTGTAAGACTGTCTTCCAATTTCTTTTTTCGGTAACTTTGGAGGATTCGTCACAGTAGTCGGGGAAGAAGTAGCCAGTCTTTTCCTACTTGCAGATTCAGAATCCATTTTATCATTTGGCAAATCGTCATTGGGGAGAGAGACCGTTAACACCGGAGTGTAATCAAATGGATCAGGAGGGGCGAGGAGTGTCAGGCGGTTTTTTGTCATCCATGGTGAATACGGGATAAAATCTTAAAAATATAAAAAGTTAGTGTTAAAACAAACCTTAACCAACAACACAAACACAAAGAATAGTCTCGATTGAAGTTCACACTTTTAAAATTCACTAAAAATCGAAAAAATTCGTAAGACAAACAAAAGCACTTGTTATGCCTTCACCACTACCCACGAAAAAAAAACATCTTTTTATTTAAATACTGTGCTTGGCCCTTGATGAGTATTTTGACATTGAATTTGACGTTATACATGCTATTAATTTGACATTGTATTTATTTGTTGATATATTTTAAATTAATTGATTCTTGAACTAAACATTTCACTTAAATTTAAATAGGCTTTCAAATATATTCTTTCTGCATGTAATAATTTTATGGATGCGCTAAGGTAGCCCGCGAAATTCTGAAGCTAGCATTTACCGGGTAATAAGTCTAAGTGACTTGAATGTGCCCTGGCGGCTGTGAGTATGTCATGCACTCTGATGTGTCGCTGATGGTAATGCGTGTTAGATCATTTAGCTCCCTTCAAAATGGTTGAGCTGAATGTTGCTAATCCATACTTCATATTCGTGAATAGACGCCGCCAGTTGGGTGGGACTGGTCATCTCTTATTGCTGCCATGGCTTATTTTTATTTTTTTTATTGCATTTTTTGTTTCTATTTGCTGTACTCTGGACGGTTTTAACGTTTTTTTTTTTTTAAATCCTTATACATAATTATAAATTCAACATTAATGATGTAACTAATATTTTAGAAACAATATAATTTAAAAGAGTGTCCATCGAGTTTATTGCCCGTTCTTCTCCATAGGTACCTACTACACTTTGGGCAACAAGCTTCATATTTCTGATTGACAGACTCTTTGACAATTTAAAAGTGCCTGTAAATGGTTAAATTTAAATAAATGCTTTTAGTTTGACTATATAAAACGGTCTGTTTTAATGGTCTTAAAGTAAAAATAGACCTTGTCGTTTTGTGACGTGCAAGTTGATGATTTTGGAGTGATAAAAAGAAAAATAAATCAGTTTTATATGGAGAAAAAAAATCCAAATCTACGAAAACTAAATGCTGTGTTAAAAGAGGATAATGTTTTAGATTGCGGATTAACTTTTTTAAGAGAACTTTTGCACAAACTGGGATATTCATAAAAAAAAAATGTAAATCGAGGAGATCCCTTTTAAAATTCAAAAATTCAAAATTCAAAAGTCATTTATTCAAACTAGGCTGAGAATCAGCACTTTTCGAACGTCAAAATTACATAAGACAGTCCCCCAAAACGCCCACCCTTCACCACTTCCTAGTGCTTTAGCTGGGAAGAAGAAGTGGCGCAACAAACTCCCCAGCAGCACAGCTGTCTGTTCAGTAAAAAAGATTCTATATAATAGTATGCAAAATGATATTTACATTACGCAACACAAAACATAATTTAAATTATAAAATTAATAGCCATATGACAGCTAGCACACGCCAATATACCAACCAAAAACATCGAGAACTATACTCAAGCAGAAATAAAAATAACTTAACGAAAACAATATTTAAATAAAAGCCTCCAGACATAAAGGGCGTGCCCGCTTACATATAGCTGTAACTAGAAGTTATAATTGATAAACTAGGACCATTGAGGTAAAGTAAAAAATTATCGAGGTCGCTAGCTAACCACATATTGCAATACAACTCATAAAAAAAAACATTGTAATGAGTAGATTATGTCAACAATAAATAAAGTAAAATTAGTAAAATTATAAACAATTATATAAACTCATATAACCTGTCAGTAAGTAAGCTAATTCTGGAGAAAGACCATTTAAACATTGTCTTGAGTTAATCACAGCGACCAACTATTCTTATCATTTAAGTAGTCGTTGATAGAATAGTATGCCTTTGAAGAGAGGTTGGATTTTACTTTAGTTTTGAACGCATTAAAAGGCAAATCTAGCAAAGAAGAAGGTAGCTTGTTATAAAAGGTTATACCAAGCCCAACAAATGAGTTATGAACCTTATGAAGCCGGTGAAAGGGAGTACGTAGTTTGTCCTTATTTCTAGTGTTAACATTGTGAATATCACTGTTTTTAGTATATAAGTGTATATTTTGCCTAATATATAATATGTTGGCGAAAATGAATTGTGATGCCACTGTGAGGATACCGATATCTTTGAAAAAATCTCTCAGAGAAACTCTGGCACCGAGCTGGTAAATTGCTCGAACAGCTCGTTTTTGAAGGACAAATATATTTTGAATATCAGCAGCTTTGCCCCACAGCAGAATACCGTAGGACATAACGCTATGAAAATAACTAAAATAGACTAACCGAGCTGTATCAACGTCAGTGTATTGTCTTACTTTCCTGACGGCGTAGGCGGCCGAACTGAGCCTTCCCGCTAGGCTCGATATATGTTGGCCCCACTGAAGTTTGGCATCTACTGTTATGCCCAGAAAAACTGCCGTGTTTACAGTTTCAAGTGACTCTTTATCTAAGACGATGTTGGGTCCTAGATTTCTAACATTTGGAAGGGCGAACTTTACACATTTGGTTTTCTTGCTATTGAGAACTAGGTTATTTGACGAAAACCAATCCGTAACCATTGAGAGTGCACTGTTTACATCGTCAAAGTCTTGTCTATTCCTGTCTACTTTAAAAATAAGTGACGTATCATCTGCAAACAGTACAACTTCACAGATACCCTTTAAATAGAATGGTAAGTCATTGATATAGACTAAGAACAAGAATGGACCCAGTATTGAGCCTTGAGGCACACCTAACTGAACTGGCAGCCCGGAAGATTTCACACCATTAACATCTACACATTGGGACCTATTATGTAAATAAGAATTTATAAGGTTGAGAGCTTCATTTTGCACACCGTAATGACGCAGTTTACGCAAAAGCGTGTCATGGTGCACGCAATCAAAGGCTTTGGAGAGATCACAGAAAACCCCAATAGCATTTTGCGAGTTCTCCCATGCGTTTAAATATGTGTTTCAGCAGAGCAACACCCGCATCTGTGGTCGAACGACCCTTTGTAAAGCCATATTGTTCATTATGGAGGAGGCTATTTAAATTAAAATGGATTAGCAACTGCTTGAGTATTAACTTTTCAAATATTTTGCTAAATGCTGGTAAGATAGAAATAGGCCTGAAATTGCCAACATCATTTTTATTACCTGATTTAAATAATGGTATGACTTTACTACTCTTCATGAGGTCAGGAAAAGTTCCTAAATCAACACATTTATTAAAAGTAACAGCTAGATATGGGGCTACGATGTCTATTATATTGCTTAAAAGTTTAATGGAGATGCCCCAGTAATCACCAGTGTTTTTTGACTTGAGTGTGTTAAAAACATTAACTACATCACGCGGCGTAACATGTTCGAAGCTGAATAAGCGACTACTTTTAGACACACTACTAAACAAAAGGTTTTCAGCTTTAGACGGGGACGAATTTAAGGAGCGAGTCGTGGTTATAGGTATGTTTGCAAAAAACTCATTAAACGCCTCAGCTACGTCAGCTGCTTTAGTAACTAATTTATTGTCGACCATAATCTCAAGTTGAAATGAAATGAAATTTATTTATTTGCCAGAATATAGGTACATAATAACATGGTAGAGTAATTTTAGTTTCACTATATTCGACTTATCAGTCGTGCAAATATTTATAGTATGCATGCATAATAATATCATGAAATTACATCAATGTCATTTTAGTCATACACATCATAGTCATAACAAAATTTTATATTAATTAAGCATATTACATTACAAAATATATTAATTTAGTTTATTAGATTGTATGTTACAGTTAAAACAGTTCATCGATTTATTGATTTATTGATTAGTTGTTTATCTTGCTTAACCGATTTACCCATTTCATTATTAATAATGTTCCAAGTGGTTTTTACCTTATTATTGGAATTTTTAATTTTATCGCTTAAAAATTTAGATTTAGCAAAAGCACTAACTAATAATTTTGAATAATTTTTGACATACTCTACGAAAGGAGTATCAAACCTATATTTTTTCAAACCATATAACTCGTATAGTCTCGCTCTACTTTTATGAATACCTGGAGTGGCCCATTGGTTAAAGCCAACGGAGGTGCCATTTATTTTAATAGAGAGACCAAACATTGTTGAATGGCGAGTGAAATATTTGAGGGGCCATAAGAAAATTCAGAGAAGACAAACGAAATATATTCTTTTTGGACGAAACTTACGTTAACCAAAGTCACAAAGTCCAAAAATGTTGGCAATCTTCGTCGGAACCTGGAATCTATACAGATATAGGCAAAGGAAGGCGTTTAATAATAGTTCACGATGGTAGCCGGAACGGGTTAGTTGACGATGCTTTGCTTATTTTAAATCAGATTAAAAACGGGGGATTATCATGGAGACATGAACTCTACAAATTTTTACAACTGGGTTGATCGAAAATTAATACCTAAACTTCCACCTAACTCAGTCATAGTTATGGATAATGCTGCCTATCATTGTGTGCAATTTGAGAAAAAACCGACTATGTCCAGTTTGAAAATTAATATGCAGAACTAGTTGCAAAATCATAACGTGCCATTTTCTCCAACGAAGATCAAACTCTTGAGGTTGATTAATACGACCCAATCAGAAAAAATATACACGATTGATGAACTTCTGAAAGCTGCAGGTCATACTGTTCTAAGACTACCTCCATATCATCCAAACCTCAACCTGATCGAGCTTGTGTGGGCAAATATTAAAAATTGCCTGGCCAGAGATCACATTAACCCTTTAACCGCCATCGCCGTAATATTACGTGTTGTAACAATAATACCTCAGTCGCCACGTCGGAATATTGCGTAAAAGTCCTGTCATTTAAAAAATGTTCAATAGATGTTGAATTTGCTTACTAAATCTTAGTATATTTCGTGTTATTACTTTATTTTTAACGGTACTAGAAACATATTTTTGCTAATTAAATGAAATAATTAATAGTTCTCAATTCGTGATACGTCTAAATATCAACCTACTTCGCCGAACCCGTGATTTCACGCAGACTAGTGTTGTACCACATATGAAACTCCTGATGCTAAATTAATAAAAAACATCGTGTTTTTTATCAAACTATCAACTAAACATTCATTCAAATTTCATAGTTTATTAACGATTTAATTATTTATTCAAAACCCAATAAGCTTAAGTGATATAATATGTAGAAATCAACAAAAAAGTATAAATTACCGACTTATGCCAGTACGTCACTAGTGCAGACGATCCGCGAACGCCGTCGCCGTAATTTTACGTGCGGCTCAAGGTCAACTAAAGTCTTATTTTGAATAAACGTCAGTTGCGCTAGCGCCATCGCCGTGATAACACGTGCTTCTTTATTATTATTTCTGAGCTAGTGTCGAGAAGTTGTCGATAATGATAAACGACGACGAAGACCTATTAAATATATTACAGCAATCAATTAATGATATTAGCAGTAGTGGCAGTTCAACGGCGGATAGTGATAATGAATCGGTAAATCACTTTTTGGTTTTTCTAGTCTGTTTATTTATCCTACAGTCAAAAAGACAGCTAGATAATAATAATATGTGTATTTACCTATTTATTTTGTTTTAAAGAAAAAATAAAGTTGATTTAGTTATTTTATTTGTTGTTAATATTATTTGTGTCCCAATATTTTAACACTCGACACATTAATCGTAATAAACAGATCAAATTTTGACATTATGTCATTTTTAAATGTTATGCTGTCATTTTTAACGTAAGATATTTGAAGACTGATTAACGTATGTTTGAAACAAGAAAAGAAATAAACCTTTGATTAAAAATGAGTAAGTTTTATTTATTTCATTAGTTTGTTTATCGATAACTATATTTTACAACATTATGCCAATTGTACCTAAAAGTTGCTGGCGCTACATGCACTCCACGCGAATTATGACATGGCGGTTAAAGGGTTAATGCTACATTGGACGAGAAAATTACAATACTAACTAGGCTATTTTCCGAATTCTCTGCCGAACAATAGCAAAAATGCGATGACCACGTGCAAAACAACGAACAAGAATACTGGAATCATGATATGAGATTTGATACTATGATGGACGAAATCATTATAAACTTACAAGATGATTGAATGATTCATAGGATATGTCAGAGTAATTTCATATAAGTATATATTAATTAAATAATTTCATATATCATTAAAATATGTCAGAACAATTGTATATAATTTGTTTTTGGTTTATTTTACAATTAATTACAAAATATAATTAGATAGGTACAATATAAACTTCTAAAAGTTCAATTTTTTTTTTTTTTTTTCAATTATTGAACAATTATTGTTCACGATATCTCGAGATTGGTCATCACTGTCTAATCTCATGTGCGTTGAGAGCTGTAGGCAACACACCCCTGTCGCCACCTACGGCGCGGCCAACTAGTTCCGCGCGCACTATAAATATCTCTAATTTACCAAAATCTTTGACAAGTTTTTGACATCGATCATTGATTTGATTGAGATTTTGAGTACATTTGAACGTTTTAGGAGATGACGACGGCGTGGTGCGTGCGGCGCGCGGAGCTGGTGCTGAAGTGCGTGAAGGGCTTCATGCTGGAGGCGGGCGGCTGGGGCGGCGCCGAGCTGCGCACGCTGCAGGCCGCCCTGCCGCCCGGCGCCGCGCCCGCGCTCTTCGCGGCGCTGGCCGCGCTGCTGCCCAACATCTTCCGCGTGTCCAACCCCGTCAAGTTCTCGGCGCGCCAGAGCCGCGCGTAGCCTGCGGTGGCCGGCACCGCCCGGCGCCGCGCCCGCGCTCTTCGCGGCGCTGGCCGCGCTGCTGCCCAACATCTTCCGCGTGTCCAACCCCGTCAAGTTCTCGGCGCGCCAGAGCCGCGCGTAGCCTGCGGTGGCCGGCACCGCCCGGCGCCGCGCCCGCGCTCTTCGCGGCGCTGGCCGCGCTGCTGCCCAACATCTTCCGCGTGTCCAACCCCGTCAAGTTCTCGGCGCGCCAGAGCCGCGCGTAGCCTGCGGTGGCCGGCACCGGCACGCGTCGAGCCGTGTCGGAGCGCCTTTTACAATGTGTCGAAGGAAATTGAAGCGTTTATGAAGTAGTCGAATGTCATATTTACATGGGATTTTTATTTACGCAGCTGTATAATTTGAATGACATCAGTGTCAGTGCAAAAGTCCCCGAGGCCGCGTACGCACGGCGTGGTTCAGTACGATATTTTACTGTGTAATTTTAGTATTACATAGCAGTTTCATACTGCATGCCAACTTTATACCGTAAAATATCGTACACGTATCGTTCACACGCCGCCTCGGCGTGTAAAGGACCGCTAAACAAGAGGGGTAATTTCGCAATGCAGCAATTAAACTAACATTCCTTGAAGGTAAGAAATAAAATCAACGATACATAGTTCACGAATTTATTTATTAATATGCAACAATATTTTTAAAATATCAATTCCACTTCTCATAATAATAATAATTTTGACGTGTGTCAATCTATATCTAAAACTGTCGCTTTTAAATCGATATACTTTGTTCCCGATATTTTGCTCCATTGCATTATCATGTTTCGAAAATAAGAAATATATTTTGGTAGCGTATAAATTTAGCTGGGTAAATAAAGGTAAACAAAAAAAAAACACGTGACGAGACAGCTGTCCAGTAACCGACAACGTAATACCTGTCACTTCAGTTGTCTTCCTATGTCACAGTTGTACTCTTCAATTTAGCAACGTTATAATTCGTTGACGTTTAGAGTTTAGGCTCTTTACAATAGACAGATTACAAAATATTATAAATCTAACAAAAAAATGTTGCGCAAGCAGTTACATCTACGAAGAGTAGTTTAAGGATAAAGTTTAACATACATTAATACAAGAGGAAACTATCGTAAAAATCTAAAATAAATTTGGTTTATCGTATTTTTAAACAAGAAAGTTTCATTTATAAAAACTTTTTTACGATTTGTTTACCTTTATTTAACTACAGAAACCTGGGAATTAGGAAAAAGATAAATTAATCCAAGAGCGCTAAAAATTCACATAATGTGCGTTTACCAAGCGACTATGTTATCAAACTAAATTAAATTCATTCCTTAGGATTTCTTAACTGAATCCTCTTACAGCAAAATCACTACAACTATAAAAGCAACTCTCGTTGATGTCACACTAGTGAAATAAGAAAAAAACTAACAATAAGAACTTAAATCATAATTATAAATAAGTTGAAGTAAACATGATTGAAGTGGGGATTCAAAGAGGATAGAAGCTGTTTGTGCGTTGTATTGTGTTAAGCTAAGGTAGGTATGTACTACGAAGTTATACAACAATATATTATCTGGCATGATGGTCTACTGCTAACGGAGGGCACTCAACAAGCTAACACCACGAGGGTGCGTGAGGACCGAACTAGAACCTTGTAACTGTATAACGTTATCAACTATCCTATATTATCCTACGTAAGTTGTTCTATCAAAAAGAAATTGAGTCACAATTAAAGTTCAATTTTACTAAAATATTCATGCTGTTTGCACATCATCAGTGTCAGATAAACTGTTCGAGTGGAATAGATTCGTTGCCGACGTACCACCGTATGAATAGAAATCACCTGGATATTTACTATTATTTCATACTTTGTATTGTACATAATATTGTCAGAAACACATGCATTGAACACAATGTCCCGGAGGAACGCTAGAAAATATTCTTAATAAAAACTCTTCACAAAATATAACGCGCAGCGTCTGCACACATCTGAAACAAACTAATTATTATGTAAATAAAGAAAAGAAAAGAAAAATATTTTATTTGGGACACGCACAGGAAATACAAACAGTAAAAAAAAATAAACAATTATATAAAAAATAAAATAAAAAGGGAGCTCAAGTATAAAAAATAAAAAAATATAGAATGTTACTATTTTGAACTTTTATGTTAATGGGATAAGGACTGTAAACTATAGTATCCTAAAATCTATTATATCAAGTATAGTTTGTAAGAAAATATATTTAATAAACATTTTTAAGTTACATTTTTGTTTGGAATTAATAGCAAACCGTATGACTAACCTTACTTAAGTAAACTATTTGTACTTAGTTCCGGTTGCACGAAGGACGTTCGCTATCTCCGGCGGCTGCGGCCCGCGGGCTTGTCTGACGACACAAAACAGATGTTACATAAAACCTAGAGGCAATTACAACATTTTACTTACTTGTGCCCAATACTCACTGTAGGGTTTATCAATCAATAACTTGTCGTTTGTAATTGGTGGTTTTTTATTGATAACCGACATATTGGGGTAAGTAATATATGATATAATTACAAAATCTCTAATATTTACAAGATGTAACAACTGAATCTATAATTTTATTTGATATAATGGTCAGTTAATATAATAAACGATTGATATAATTTTTAAATAACTAATGAATATAAAATCGTTTGATATACTACTCAAAAGACATAAAACCTATTTAGTCTAATATGATAAAAACCCCTAGTTCGCTCGCTCGCCTTCGCGCGTTAATTGTCGCTGTTCTAACCTAACCCAAATGATTAACCAACAATAGAGGGGATCTGGCGCTCGGCGGCCGGTCCCGCCTTATTAGCCCTTCTAACCTAACCTATCCGAGGCGAATTGGGGTGTTAACCTTAATGATGGTATCAATATAATACGACGGGGACGGCATGGTTTGCGCAGTGGTTAAGCGATTGACTGCTGCGCTGCGTGTCGCGGGTTCGATTCCCGCACGGGACAAATATTTGTATGACCTACAAGTAGTTGTTCCGGGTCTGGCTGTTTGTGTATGTGAGTATAAATGTTTGTAAACGCACCCACGATACAGGAGAAATTCCTAGTGTGGGGCAAAGTTTAAAAAAAAAAAAAAAAAAAAAAAAAAAAAATATATATATATATATATATATTTTAAACGATAGACCTAATGATTTTAGATTAAAATAGATTAAAATTATGAAATAAGTTTTAGAGTATATAAATGTTATATGTAAAGAAATTATATCAACAGTTGGTATATCTCACGTTGATTATATCTTATGAACGATAATAAAACGAAATTAGACAAAATGAGTTTATACGTTATGAGACGCACCCGACATATTGAGATGAGATTGTTAAGATGGATGTGTGGAATGACGAGAATGGATAACATTCGCATCAATAAAAAACCACAGATTACAAGCGACAAGTTATTGATATATCCCTCAACAATAATACTAACGTGCAAGTTGAAAGTGGCGACAGAAACGTAATGAAATCGATTGGTGTGAGCATGTGATGAAGACTTAAAACAATATAGATGGATATACATGATGGATGGAGAGAAAAGGAAGGCCAAAGAAAAGATGGATTGATAGTGTGAAGAATGATATGAAAGAAAAGGCAGTGAATGAGACGGTTGACAGGAGAGAATGGAAGGAGAAAACATGTTGCACCGACCACAAGTAACATGGGACAAGGGCAGGGAGATTATGATGACATATTGAGTAATTGCCTTATTGATATATACCTTCTGGCCGAGTGTTCCCGCGAGTGGCGCGAGTCTTTCTTTCCTTCACAGGCGATGGTTCTGCTGCAGCTGTTCTTTTACGCTTCCCAGTCACCTGGTTCGCAGGAACATTCTCAATATTGGCCTGAAAACCGAAATAACAATGATATTATTCAATACCTTTACATCTAATAACATAAACGAAATGTGTTCCAGGATAAATTGTAAAACAATAATGAATGTAGATTACCTTTCTACCTCGCGTTTTTTGCTCGGTTTGTTTCGTCGCCTTCACAGGTTCCAGTTCCGCTGTGTTCCTGCCTCGAGTGATCTTCACGGGCGCCTCACTAACCTTCTTCGCTTTACTTTCCTTAACCGCGAACATCTTCCGCGTATTCTTAGTTTCTGTATCCACTACAGTCGACCGCTTCCTCCCTCTTTCAGCGACTTCCTTTGATTTCCTGACTTTTGGAGGTATCTCATTGTCTGGAGCTGTGTCTGACTTGCGTTTGCGAGTTTTAACTTCAATGGCGATACTATCAGTTTTCGCCGCCCGTCGGCCTCTCGTGCTCGGCACCGACTCCACACTCTCTTGAGACTCTACTTTCTTGCCGCGAGTTCTCACTGATTTAACTTCTTCCATAGACTTCTCTTGCTTCTTCTCTTGATTACTCCTGGTATTTTTATTAGCAGGTTCGCCTTTCTTACGTCCCTTCTTAGTTTGAGCTTTAACCTTTTCAATTTCAACATTGTCTATACATTCGCTTACAACAGTCTTTCGTACCCTAGGTTTGGGTTGTACTTCAGCTGCGCGAGTTTTCCTTTGTACTTGAGATTTCTTGGGAGATTCTGGGTGTTTATCTTGCACAGTTACAGTTTTCCGTATGTTCCTCGTCGCTTCCTGTTCAGTCTGGTCTGCTTGTCCTCTCCTCGCGCGCGGCTTCAACTGCGGCGAAGGTTTGCTGACCACTACGGTGGCTTTCAGTACTTTAGCTCTGGTATTCTTTGGGGTCTTGGGCTTGTCATCTTTGACAGATGTGTTTTTGCGCGTAGCGCGTGTTTTCTTAGAACTCGTTTTAGGCGTTGACGGCGTTTCCAGTAATTTTCGTTTCCGCGTCGCCCTCGGCTTGGGGCTCATAACGGGAGACTTCTTAGCGACAACTAATGTCAATCGGCGCTTTATGGTATTTGACTCTAGCGTCGAGACATCTTTTCTGCGAGAGCGTGTCGTTTTGGCAGGAATAGGACTCACAAATTTCTTGGCAGGGCTCGATTTTTTAGGGTTAATAGGACTGGCTTTTTTTGCTTTAGCAGTACTTGCCTTTTTGACCTTTGCAGGACTTGTCTTTTTGGCCTTAGCGGGACTTATCTTTTTGCCTTTTACAGGACTTGCCTTTTTGGCCTTAACGGGACTTGCTTTTTTGGCCTTAGCCGGACTTGCCTTTTTTGCCTTAACGGGACTTGCCTTTTTTGCCTTAACGGGACTTGCCTTTTTGACATTCGCCGGACTTGCTTTCTTAGCTTTTGCGGCGACTTTCTCTTTGGCAGGGCTAGCTGGCTTAACTTTAGGACTGACCGCTTTCCCCCTACCGCGAGTCTTTTTAGGCGACGGCTTCACAAAATCGTTTTCTGTTACGAGGTTTTCTGTATTCGCCCTTGTGCCTCTCGTGCTCTTTGATCTCACTTCAGTCGTTTCTTTTGGTTGAGAAGACCTGGAATTAATAAGAAAACAAATTTTAATGATTACTAAGGAAGAAACTAAGGTTTCAATTTTCAAATCTTATCGCCACCTCGGAACGATCTAAACGATATTTTTTTTCTGAGTCATCTGTCAAAATGTAACATTTGTGACAATGGGTGCGCCCATATTAGCAAATAAGACAATGAGTCCCAACTAAACGTCAAGAAGTTATGTCACATGTCAAGAAATTATCTCACGCCCTTCGTACTAGCTTTTAATATAAAACAGTTTTATCGCACAAACTGTGATAAAATTTGTGACTCAAACCAAGTCACAGTGGGCCGTGCTCGCCCCTGCACAGACGGGTATTAGACCCTAAAACTCGGCCAAAAGTCAGTTTTAAATAGGTCCCGCTTCCTAGAAATTAGCCCTACCTGCCTATACCTAAGGGATTAAGGAACAATGGGTGGCCATGTTTTTTACCTGATTCTTGTCAGAACACACGTAGTCAGACGAGTTTCGACTGCACTGTTGGTTGCACGTTTATTTTTGTAATTCAATTCATTTATTATATTAGACAACTTTGATCCATAATGGTTAGTAACAACAGAAACTTATAACTATGTTAGTATGCACAATATCAAAATACAAGAATACACAATATTATAATAACTATAAAATAACAATAATTTAATCATTTCATTTTACCGTGCCAACAACAATGCTCACCCAAAGCGAGTGTATCGGACACTGATAATATTTACTAGCAATTATCTTCAGAATGTCATTGCTACCGCCGCGTACTCTGCCCAGCAGCGACGCCACTCGTTTGCGTCTAAATGCATAAAAGTCGTCTGTACGCGCTTCGGCAAACATCGTGGACGCACTGCAGAACCGCGGCAACCGCAACAACATCCTGAAGATATTATTATATTGTACCCGCAGAGCGCTGTATGCCCTTTGAGTATAATTAACCCACAGGCTGCTCGTGTATAGTGATTGGCAGTAGGCTTTGAATAATGCTAACTTCACTTCAACTGAACAACGAGCAAACCTGCGAGCCAACATATTACCCCGAACAGCCAGCGCTCTGCGTTCACGTTCAATATCATCGTCGTATCGTCGTCGTAATGAGTGAGTTTGTAGTGACATTGTCCACCGAAGATTTTCAACATGGATATTGCAGAACCAGGTATGTATTATTCGAATAAATTGTTATTTCTAAAATAATTTGTTTTTATCTAGAGTTATAGTGTTTTTGTATAATTGCATTATTTTACACACTAATCATTCTCACAATCGAATTTAGAAAAGGCTAAAAGTAAGATAATCGGGAGTTATTGGATTATATTTAAATAAAACAAAGCATAGACTCGTTTAAAAAAGGACTGAAAAAACTAGACTGGAGTAAAATTATTATAAATGAAAACCAAAAATTACTACTAATTATCTGTCATTTCATAATATCTTACAAAACATATTGAATCAGTGTATACCAAAAAAAACCGTAAAAATTAAAAAGAGATCATCTAAATCATGGCTAACGACCGGATTAGCATGCAAGCATAAAAGACAACTAAAAGCATTAATGACTACAACTAATAACAATATATTGGGAAAGTACTATAAGCGTTACGAAAAATTACTTAAGCGAACAGTAGTCCACTCAGGATAATAAGCAAATCAGAAAATAAAACTAAAACAATGTGGCAAATAATAAAAGAGCGTACAAATAAGAATAACAAAAAGCCAATAAATAACATAAAATTGCGTGTACAGAACACTGTGACAGAGATCGCGACTACCATTGCCAACGCTTTCAATGATTATTTTGTGTCAGTGTGAAAAATGGATTCCGCAAACGGGAATGTTTGTCCAACTGGCCGTCCTAACTCCTTCCAAAGCGAAAACTCCATTTACCTAAGACCTGTTGACCCTAACGAAATTAAGTTTATTATAAAAAGTTTGAAAAACAAGCGAAGTTATGGGCATGACCAGCTACCGCCTATACTTATAAAAGCATGTGCTGAAGAATTAACGTTGCCGCTAACTTATTTAACATCATTCTTTAGATAAAGGCTCTGTTCCCGACCTGCTAAAAGTATCAATAGTGAAACCAATCTACAAAAACGGAGACCAGACTGACACTAGTAAATTATCGGCCGATAGCATTGCATTGCTTCACAAATATATTGGAGACTGCTATGTCAAAACGACTTTATTATTTTTGCGAAAGATATAAATTATTCAACGATAGCCAGAATGGGTTCAGGAAAAATAGATCCACGACATTAGCAATATTTAAGTATATCCAGGAAGCTTTAAATATAATCAATGACAAAAATTATGCCGCAGGGATTTACTAGATATGAGTAAAGCTTACGCCAGAGTTTCATACGAAATTTTACTTAATAAATTATATGCAATAGGTGTTAGAGGTACAGCACACAAGTGGTTCTGCTCGTACCTAGAAAATAGGGAACAATTCGTAGAGCTAGAACATAAGCGTAAGATCTAATAAAGCGAAAATAACAATGTCAAACAACAATGATTATGATCTAGTTTATTGTTTGGTAGGACATATATATTAGGTTGGGGAAAAAGTCTTTTCGCATTATAGTATGTATGAACTTGTAATAAAATCTCTTTGGCTATACTATGTGTATCTGGCTGGTTTTGGTATCATTGAAAGTTTAAATTTTAAAGAACATAATTCCAAATTCAAATTAGGAAAATGTGTGATTTTTATTTGTTTTTCGTACTGTCAAGATGAGTGAATCTAATGAAGAAATTCGATACATTTTAAAATTTTACTACAAAAAAGGTAAAAATGCAACGCAAGCCGCGAAAAAAATTTGCGATGTTTATGGACCTAGTGCAGTGTCTGTGAGAGTAGCACAAATTTGGTTTAAGCGTTTTCAATCCGGAAATTTTGATGTCAAAGATGCACGTCGCTCTGGTCGCCCTATTACGGATAAAATGGATGCCATTTTTGAAAAAGTGGAGCAAGATCGGCATATTAGTAGTTACGACGTAGCTGAAGAACTGGGAATTGACCACAAAACAGTTTTGGCGCATTTGAAAAAAACTGGGTACACAAAAAAGCTCGATATTTGGGTACCTCACGAGCTCACTGAAAGAAACCTAATGAACCGTGTACTCATTTGTGATTCTTTATTACGACGTAATGAAACCGAACCATTTTTGAAGAAGCTGATAACTGGTGATGAAAAGTGGATCACGTACGACAAGAACGTGCGAAAAAGGTCGTGGTCAAAGGCCGGTCAGGCTTCACAGACTGTGGCAAAACCCGGGTTAACTCGCAACAAGGTGATGCTGTGTGTGTGGTGGGATTGGAAGGGCATTATTCATTATGAGCTGTTACCACCAGGCAGGACCATCGATTCTGAACTCTACTGCGAACAACTGATGAGATTAAAGCAAGAAGTTGAGAGAAAGCGGCCGGAATTAATCAACAGAAGGGGTGTGGTTTTTCATCATGATAACGCTAGACCTCACACATCTTTAGCCACTCAGCAAAAATTAAGAGAGTTTGGCTGGGAGGTGTTAATGCATCCGCCGTATAGTCCTGACCTTGCACCTTCAGATTTCCACCTGTTTCGGTCTCTTCAGAATTCTTTAGGCAGTGTCAGGTTAACATCACGGGAGGACTGCCAAAACCACTTGTCGCGGTATTTTGATCAGAAGTCCCAAAATTTCTATAGCAATGGGATCATGTCCCTACCTACAAGATGGCAAAAAGTTATCGAACAAAATGGTACCTACATACTTTAGTTAAATGTAAACATACTATGTTAAAAAATGTTTTGAATTTTCTTAAAAAATACGAAGAAACTTTTTCCCCAACCTATTATGTAGAAAGAAAAATTGCCACTTTTTGCCCCTTATATGGGTTTCCCTTATTTTTATGTTTTAAGATCTCAGTAAAACCATCATAATTCTTCTGATGGATTTAAGACTAAAAAACTTGCTGAAGTTGAAGGAGTTAATAAATTACTCTTCTATTGATGTCGAAAAAAAAGAAGCTTTTCGTCGTAAATTTGCGACATTCAAGTATGATTTTAAGTCTAGATGGCAAGCAGCAAACAGGACGAAACAGATTTTTTTTTTAAACTACGAACAATGGCTTCAAGGCTCTCTTGAAATACCTCGCAAAACGTTTTAACGGTAACACAGGGCGCCCAGAAAAAAAAAATTTACGATTTGTCTGAACGAAGCAAACGCAGAAAAACTGAGAATCTTCGTGGAAGCCACGAAGCTCGAGAGCTTATTATATGCCGGTCAAATGGCACTTCGAGAGCGAAGAGATACTGATGGAGCAAATGTTGTGAAAGAAATGACAGAATCATCGACACGTGGCCATGAGTACGGCATCGCCTTGCGCAAGTGACACGTCATCATTACCAGCAACACAAATAACACCAATTGCAGCTTTATCTGTTTGTCGAAGCTAATTTAACAAGGAGACAGTACGATATAGTGCGTGAGACAAATAAAAAGTTCTATCCTTGCTACACCATCCTCCAAAAAGAAAAAAAGCAATTCTATCCAGATCCTGAAAGCATTACCATATCGGAGACCTGTGCTGAAATAAAACTGCAAGCATTGCTGGACCACACAGCTAAGCGATTGTTACTATATTTAGAGGAAGTTATTTCTACTATATTAGTGGAGGAGTTGTCATTACTTGAACTTATATATAAGTGGGGATGTAGTGGATCACAACAAGCTGAATATAAGCAAAAGTTTGAAAACTCAAGCAATACAGATGCTAATATATTTCAGTCAAGTTTGGTCCCTGTTCAATTAGTTTGCAAGCGCAACAATGACCCTAGTTCTGATAAGACAAATGCAAATGTAATTCGGCGCAACAACTCTCCATCTTCACACAGATTTTGCAGGCCCATGAGGATAAGATTTATAAAAGAAACTCCCGAAATAACGAAAGAAGAAATTAAGCATTTGAAGACCAAATTATAGATTTGAATACTACCAAATTAACAAGTGCTGGACTCGTCAAACTCACCTTGTTAATCACAATGTAAAGTGATGGCCTGAAACACAGGTTTGAATTAACCTAGATCGGGCGGGTCGCTACCTAACATTGTAATTTCAAACCATGATTACTTGAAGCTGTTCTTAACATATTTTAGTTTTAGTTTATTTTTAGGCACTATACCTATAATACTGTTACATCTATACTGGCCCGCTAAGACGCTGGCAACACTGTCGGCGTGCCCTCACCACTGTCAAGCCCCTCCACGCACGTCAAGGCGCCATGACGGGAAATGGTGCATAAAATAGGCTTGCACGTCATTCTCGCCCCTTTTTTAGGTTCCCGGGTTACCATGTATACCGCAAGGACGAAAGGTCAGCTCAACATAACCGGTACCGTGGTCTGGCGGTACTAGTGAAGCGTAGAGTCGTCCATCAGGAGCTCCCCGTGCCGTCGACTACCAGCTTCTACGCCCTGGGTGTGCAGTTGCACGTCGCCGGCGAGGAAGTAAATATTTATGCGTGCTACAAGCCGCCCGTGACTCGCCTTATTTTGGCTGAGCTGCGGGCGCTAATTAGCACGCATACAAGTGCAGTCATCCTTGCCGGCGACCTTAACTGTAAGCACCCGGCGTGGAACTCAATGAACAAGAATAGCGACGGCCGACGACTCTTCGCGGACGCGGAAGCCTTCGGGTTTACGGTGTCCGGACCGGAGACGCCGACACATTATCCGGACGCGGCTTCCTACATGCCGGACGTACTGGACATCGTAGTCCACAGAGGGCTACGCCGCCAGATCACGCAGCAAGTCATAGACGACGAGTTACAGTCGGACCACCAACCTGTACTCGTCGTCTTAGCGGAACAGCCGACCCGACTGAAGCCCTTAGCGCCACGTCGATTAATGGACTGGACTAAGTTTACAGAAAAGATGGAGACCACCACGCCAGCTCGGCCTATAGTTTCCTCCGCGGACGTAGAGCGAGTGGCGGACGATGTCACTGCTTGCATCCAGAGCGCCTTGGAAGCGGCGACGACGATACAGCCGGAGAGGAGAGTGCTTTTGCCGCCTCTACCGGCTCATATCCATGCGATGGTAGCCGTGAAAAGGCGCCTTCGCAAGCAGTGGCAAGTAACAAGATGTCCGACCATGAAGAGAGAGTTGAACCGTCTCGCGGAGAAGGTAAAGGCCGAGTTGTCGGCACATGCCGCCGCGGGCTGGGAAGATAGAATAGACGCCGCTGTCGACAGTTGGCCGTCTGTACATCGTCTTTGCCGCCAACTGTCGAATACCCCAGCTCCGGTGCGCCCTCTGCAAAACAGCGACGGGGTGCTAAAGTACGCAGCAGAGGACCGGGCGGAGGTCTTCGCCGAGCATCTGGAGCGTCAGTTCCGCCCAAACCCGACCGCCGACGTCGAGCATGTCGCAGCGGTAGAGCTCGGAGACTACTTCGCATCGCCGATAGCTCCCGAGGAAACGCCAATCTTTTTCTCGCCGGGCGCAGTCAGACGCGCCATCCTAAAAACGAAGCCTAGAAAGGCCCCCGGTGCTGACGGTATCACCAACACAGCGCTGCGCCACTTACCGTTCCGCACAGTAGCGGCACTGGCGCGCCTGTTTACGGGGATACTGCGCACGGGGGTCTTTCCCACATCTTGGAAGGAGGGGCGCGTCATCATGCTGCCCAAGGCGGGAAAGAGCCCGGTGAAGCCGGAGAGCTATCGGCCCATCACTCTGTTGCCGACAGTCTCCAAGGTGTTCGAAGTACTCCTGCTGCGACACCTCGAGCACCATATCGCCCCGCGTCCGGAGCAATTCGGGTTCAGGGCGGAGCACAGCACGACGCTCCAGTTGTCGAGGGTACTGCACCTTCTGACAACGGCGCTCAATAAGAAGGAATGCTCGGTGGCAGTATTCCTCGACATGGAGAAGGCCTTCGACCGTGTGTGGCACGACGGTCTAGTATACAAACTGGCCACCTCCGACGCGCCCCGTCGCGTTGTTAGAGTGGTCTCATCTTTTCTGTCAAACAGGACCTTCAGGGTGGTGGTCGACGGGGCGCTATCCGGCGCCCGCCCGGTGCTGGCAGGTGTGCCGCAGGGCAGCTGTATGTCGCCGGCGTGTTACTCACGTTATACCGACGACATCCCCACCACTACAGAGGCGACGCTCGCGCTGTACGCTGACGACGCCGCGTACATAACAACTTCGCTAAATGCGAAGCACGCGGCGGTCAAGATGCAACGCGCCCTCGACCTACTCCCCGACTGGCTGTCGAAGTGGCGGCTGTCGGTAAACGTGTAAAACGTAAAAGTAAAACGCAGGCGATGGTCACTGGATCCGCGCCTGTCCCACCACCCTTGAAACTACAAGGGACCGCCGTCGATTGGTCGCCCCGGGCTAAATACCTGGGTGTGACCATCGACCGCCGCCTCACGATGGGGCCCCACGTCCGCAAGGTCGCCGCGCAGGGTAGGGTCGCCCGCAACCTACTCAGACCTGTGCTCTCATCCCGCATCCCGGCGCGCGTCAAGTTGGGCGTGTACAAAACGTACATTCGCCCAATCTTGACGTACGCCGCCCCCGCGTGGTTCGCCCTCACAAAGGAGTCGAGCCGCAAGACGCTCCGCGCGCAACAAAGTCTTGCGCTGCGGACCATTGTAGATGCTCCTCCTTTTGTGAGGAACGACGTACTCCACCGGGATCTCGGGATTGAGAGCCTGGACGAGTTTGTAGGGCGACTCGCGAAGGCGATGTTCGCGCGTGCCAACGCCTCTGCCTGGCCCCATGTCAGGCAGATAGCGCCATTGCACGCGCGCCCGCCCGACGCGAGCCCCCTGCCCCGCGACCTGGTAGCGGACGATTGACCCCATCGCACCGGACTTGACGCCTCGAGTGAGCAGCATCCAGGTTACACGCAGCTCACTCGAAATAATAAGACTCTACAGATGTACACATACATCTGTTGCGTGGCGTGTTCTAAGTTAATATAGGCATCGTAACTATATACAGACAACCACTACTAAACATGCATCCTACACAACACGTGCAGACGCGACGTGGGCCGCGACGCACGTTGACACTGAGCGGTGATACACTACAGTACAAACCGCTCATACATACATGACTGTTTATCCCTCAATCCGTAAACGGCTAGATCTGTGAGCGGGGCGAGGGTAAACTACATATCTACCTGTAGGGCGTCGAGTCGGCATCTCTGTCGCTGGTCGTCTTCGTCGGGCCTCCCCCAGGTAACTGGGGGTCTCACCTGGCGGGGACTGACTGCCGAGATGTCGTGAAGAAAGCGACGCTATTGGGTTTAGCGTCGTGGCGCGCCTACAGAAATACGCATAGCAACCAATAACATAGATGCAGCTTGCTGCATCACAGGCTGCAGGCCGATTTAGGCCGCCTATAGTGAGGGGCCCGCACGGTTAGCCTCCGCGGGCGAGGGGCGACGCCCCGACCCCGTCCGCCACGCCCCCTTGCGGGGGCGTCGCGACGTCTCCACATCTCGCCCCTTTTTTCCACACCAGCAACTGACCAGGTCGAACCTCCGTCAACTTTCTATTTTAATTCCATTTTGTATTGCTGTTTGTGCTGGTCATATTAAAACCCGATAAGTATAACTAATCTTTTGATTTACGTTGTGTATAGTTAATTATTAGTAATTGTTAATTTGCTTTTCGTGTGACTAAATTATAACGGATTTTAGTTTTTAAAATAAGTTGCTGTGATTTTTTTTGTTAAATATCTAATTAAAATTATTTACTGAGGTTGTCTGGATTTCATTTATTATAAGCCCTGTGTTAAATCATCTGTTACAATATTGTTTGGGAAATCTTACTGTTGACTAAGTGTACACTCTTTGTAAACGTTTTATTCAAATATTATTATTATAATGATTGATGGTAAGGTATGTAATGCTGCCACAGTTACTAAATCTACAATGACGTGTTATCTCTGCAAATTAACTCCAACAGATTTTCAATCTCAATAAAGTGAGGAGCTCAGAGGTAACCAAGGAAAATTTTAAATATGGTCGTTCAATTCTTCATGCTAGAATCAGATTCTTTGAAAGCCTTCTTCTTCATGTCGCATATAAGATTCCTGTAGGGAAGTGGCAAATTAGCTCGCAAGCAGAAAAAGACATCGTAGATACTAAAAAGAAGGAAATCCAAGAAAGGTTTCGAGAAGAACTCTTTTGGTTGATGTTCCAAAAGCTGGTGATCAATACTGATGACGGAAATACGCGGAGGCTTCCGCTATAACTGGCATCAATGAGGAATTAATAAAAAGGTTCGCAACAATTTTGGAAGTTATTTCGAGTGGACATAAATATTGAAAAGTTTTCTTCATATTGTGACAGTACAGCAGAACTTTATGTAGCAGCTTATACAGCTGGCATCCGATGACACCCATCGTACCCAAAGGGCTGGTGCACGGGCCACTCATTGTGAAAAACGCTCTGATCCCAATCGGAACTTTGTCAGAAGAAGCAGCAGAAGTTAGGTGTTGAAGACTTCAACGGGGGGTCTGGTGACGCCGCTACTGTCGCCGGCGGCCGGCCGCGGCACGCCTCCACGCACGGCTGCGCTTGCGCGTTTTGTTCTTGTCCATATTTTCTTGTTGCTTTATAACTGACCCCGTTTGTAATTCATATTTTTCTATCACATTATATCTACATGTTATACAGTCCACCCATCTCTCATTTGCTCCACTACGACCTATCGTCGCGATCGTTAGGAATGAGCATTTTCGAGATTATAGCGAAAATAGGGATGTAAAATAAAAATGTAAGAATTTGACATATTTTTTCTTTAACTTTTCCCAAACACCTTTCCAATTTATATTCGCATCAACTAGGTTTTGAATCATGATTTTTCAATAAATTAGACTATATAAGCACCGAAATATTCAAAAGATATTGTTAAATAGTTTTGGCCACGTTTTAGGGTCTAATACTCGTCTGTACGCTGGGGTGTTTATTACAGTCACATCCAAAATATGTATATAAAATAGCCAGGCTATTAAAAAAGTTTTACGTCGATGCCAACTCGACATTGCTCAAAAGTGTATTCTAGTTTGATATTTGTTATCAAGTAATTAAATATAGTTTTCTATGCCCGGTGTCTGCCCGGTGCCGTAACTTCAGAAGGTATTGTGTGTCCCGAATTTATAAAGAAAAGAATTTGAAATCTGACGAAAAAATAAAAAACTTTAAATAATAAAATGAACTTACGTAATAGAAGCATCGTGTTCCGTGTAGCGCGTGTCGTCTGCTCGTATGGGCGACACGCGGAGGACTGACGCGTTCATCGTGACGTGCAGGCGGCCCTTCACCGGCGTCGAGTGCAACACGACGCGCTTCTTCAGCGGCAGCCGCGCCGCGCCGGGCGCGCTCGACAGACGCGCCGCGCCGGGCGCGCTCGACAGACGCGCCGCGCCGGGCGCGCTCGACAGACGCGCCGCGCCGGGCGCGCTCGACAGCGAGCGCTTCTTGATGGGCAGCGTGTGCGCACTGTACAGCTGGGACGCCGACTTCTGACGGTCCACGTCACTATCGTTGCTCCGTATAACAGTACTGTTTCGCACTCTCGAGGTGCGCAACGGCGCGTCGCCTTCCACTGTCTCTGTTATCAACTTCTGCAGCTCGCGACTCATGTTGGCTTTAGATGTGTGAGCTTTGGATTTATTGACCCTAGAGCGGTCGGCTTTAGATTTGTTGACCTTCGATTTATTGACTTTGGATTCGTTGACTGATCTCATAGATTCTAGGTACTTTTTTATTTGTTGCTCCTTGTTCAGCTCTTGGTCTAACAACACGTCAACATCGGTCACTTCATCTAGAGACGCGTGCAATGGCTTCGATTTGTTTTTCTTGGATCTGTTAGCTTTCGAAGTGTTAGCAGATTTTAAAGAATCTAAATAATTCTTTATTTGTAGTCGTTTGTTCAGTTCTTGTTCTAACCAGCTGTTGTTAGGGGCGGTTATTTGGTCTAGAGATGCGTGCAATGATTTAGCTCTGGGACCTTTAGTCTTCTGAACAGTTTTCGAGGAGAATGTATTAGAATACACGGCCCTTATTTGTGGCTTGCCGACCAGCTGGTCAAACAAGCTTTCAGCCCTAGTGGAGACAGTCGCCGATGAAAAGTTGGATAAGTTAAACAACTCCTCGACTCCGCTGACGTCACTCAAGTCGTTCCGCTTCTCTCGCCTGAACACGCGCTTCACTCCCCGCACGTCACTCAAGTCGTTCATAGGACTTTGTCTTCGCAGAGTTCTCTTAACTCCCGACACGTTCCGCAGATCGTTCGCCGGACTCCTCGTGTTGAACAGCTTCTTTACTCCTCTTACGTCATCTAATTCATTTCTAGGCGACTTTCTTTTGTTAGTAGTTCGGAACAGAGCCTTGACTCCGGTCACTCTCCGCAAATCGTTATTAGGCGAGGAAGCAAACACTTCCTTCACTCTGACATCACTCAGCCGGTTTTTGGGGCTCTTAGCAAATAAATTCTTAACCCCGGACACGTTCGTCAGATCATTCCTGCTAGAACGCCTCGTGCGCGGCGTGCGCAATAAGTTTTTCACACCTCTGACGTTTCGTAGATCGTTCTCGGGAGTACTTTTAGCGAACATAAGTTTAATACCCTCCAGACTGGGACTACGAGTGGGAGTGCTGATGGGACTCACGAATATCTCCGGGGTGTAGGACTCGGTGTGGTCCAACAGCGACGTGTCGGGCGTGCGGCCTGTGAGCGCGACGGTGTGGCGTGTGGGTCGCGCGGTGAGGCCTGTGAGCGCGACGGTGTGGCGTGTGGGTCGCGCGGTGAGGCCTGTGAGCGCGACGGTGTGGCGTGTGGGTCGCGCGGTGAGGCCTGTGAGCGCGACGGTGTGGCGTGTGGGTCGCGCGGTGAGGCCTGTGAGCGCGACGGTGTGGCGTGTGGGTCGCGCGGTGCGGCCTGTGAGCGCGACGGTGTGGCGCGTGGGTCGCGCGATGCGGCCTGTGAGCGCGATGGTGTGGCGCGTGGGTCGCGCGGTGCGCACGAGGTCGTCGTCATCAAACAGCTGTTTCCTGGAGAACTCCGTCATACTCTGCGACAGCTTCCTCTTCACGGGACTGTTGAACAGCTGCTTCACTATATCAGACTCGTTCAAGTCGTCTATGATCGAACGTTTCGACTGCGGCTTCTTGGCCGTCGAGTGTTTGTTTTTCACTCCTTCGGGCACCAACTTAACTGCGCTCTTTGGCGTCACTATCTCACTGTCATCATTCTTATTTAATATCTCCACGGAGTCACTGCTTAACCTCAATCTAGTTTGCCTCGCGCTGAAGCTCAAAGACTTGGACTTGGCACCGACTCTAGTTTTGGGTCCCGTGCCTCCTCCGATGGTCTTTCTATTGGTATTGAACGACGGTCTGCCTTTTCTTGTCGGTCTTTGTGAAGCAAGGGAACTCTGACTGGAATCTAAGAGACTTTGAATACTAAGGACGGGAGTACTAGCATCTTCAGGGCTGTGTCTATTCTCTGGGGTGCAGGTGCCGTCGTCTTGTGCAGGACTATTAATGGGCGTTACTTCTGTGTCGTTACCAGCTGTTTGTGCGCTATGCTTGCCAGACTTCGAGGTTGTGCCGATCCTCTTGGAGGTCCTCGGTGAGTCGTCATCTTCTTCTAGCAGCAGCAGGTCGCTGTCGTTGAGTCGCGACCTGCTGCGCGACACGCGTGATATCCGCGTGCTGTTTACTGAGATATGTTTCTTGGCATCCTCCGTATTCTCCGGCGTCGACAAGGACTTGGATCGTGTTGACCTTGAGCTCCTGACGGTGGACCGTGTTCCATTCATGGAGGTTTTGCTCGTCACGTGCGAGTTCGGGTCGGACCGAGACCGCGGAGTGGACGGCCTGCCCTTCACGTACGGCGTACTAGAGCCGAGGAGAGTCGGGTCGATGGCGGACCTGGTCTTCCGGCCGGTACCACATTGTGGAGTTCCAAAAGCTGCGCTGGCAGTGGAGCCATACACAGACGTAGAGAGAGCGGATTCGTCGGTGTCGATGGAAACTAAGTCGACGATCGAGTAGGACTCGAGGTCGTTCCGGGCCGTGCGCGGGCTCAGCGTGCGCGTGCGGTGCGCGCTCGCGACCGTCGCGTCGTGACCGCTGTCGACGGGCTCGCTGCTGCGGCGCGAGTACGACAACGGGTCTGAGTCGTTCAGCGCTTTCTGCACTATGAGGCTGCCGCGAGACGAGCGCTGCGGGCGCGGAGCCGGCGGCGGCGACGTCGCGGCCGGGGCCGGCGCGCCCGGGGCCGGAGCGCCCGGGGCCGGAGCGCCCGCGGCCGGCGCGCCGAGAGAGCTCTGCAGGATGCGGGCGCTGCGCGAGTGTATGGAGCGGCGCGGCGACGGCGACTGCGCGGACGACGAGGAGTAGCGCAGCGTGACTTCATCGTCGGAGGCGTGAGACTCCCTCGACGTATCGCTCAGCATCAGCACGCCGGTGTCTTGAGAGTGGTTCTCCAAGTTACTCAGATCGAACTTTATAGATTCAGTTTTCCGAGCCCCGCGTTTAGCTGAAGGATCTTTGAGGGCAGACTTTCTGGGGCTGGTCGACCCGAACGACCTCTTTGGACTCTTTTGTCCTGAGCGACGCGATGCGTTACTGTTTCGAAGACATGAACTTCGTCCGTCGGAATCGGTTATCTCTAGAATGGTTACCTAGGAAAATAATGAAAAAGTGTTCAGTAACGCATCAATAATCAATTAATATTCTGCATCTAAAACAAATATTTAAATAACTCAATGTACACATTACATAAATGGAGAACAATAAGTTTGAATAGCAGTACGATCGAAACAGTCTACGACAACAACCAAATTAATCTTTTATATCAGAACTTTCAAATTAAATCCTCTAATAGTTGCATACATCATTGTATCGTTATCGAGTCTGATAAAAAAGAAATTGAAACTTGGAGTCAGTAAAATTTCTTGGGATATCTTTAGATAAATTTTGCTGTTGGAAAATCCATGTAAATGACGTTTGTGGTAGAATGAATAGTGTTATCTAAGTAAAAATCCCATCCAATCCCATAAGGAAACATCTCGAAACGCCAGATGCTATATTTCCTCCATTTTACCTTATGGTATCGTTCTTTGGAGTCGCGATGTGTGGAAATTGTAATTGTACACTGACTGACGGACTCATAAACTGCATCAAAGTTAAGGATTACTTTCGAATGAATAATAGGTATTTACCTATAAAATTCCCGTTTTGTATGAAAAAATTTAAACGATTTTTTTTCATGTATTTTTTATTTGTATTAATCGAAGTAATCACCCATGCAATCAATGCATCTTTGCCAACGCAGTGGCAGTTTATTGATGCCCTTCTTAAAGAAATCAGCTGGACGGGAGGCAACAAATTCTTCAAAGGCATTTTGTACTGCCTCTCGGGTATTGAATTTTTTTCCCGCCAAGAAGTTATCCAAATTCTGGAAAAAGTAGTAGTCTGTAGGCGCAAGGTCTGGTGAGTAGGGCGGATGACGGAGAGCTTCCAACCCCAGTTCTTGCAACTTGGAGACCGTCTGCTGTGCAGTATGAGGTCGCGCGTTGTCGTGCAGGAGCAGCGGAGACGAGCGATTGACCAATGCTGGTTGGAGATGTGCCAGCTTCTCCATCATTGTGTTCAGTTCTTCATAGTACACATCTGCAGTAATGTTCACCCCGTTTGGTAAGAAGCTGTGATGAATCACACCGGCGCTAGACCACCAAACAGTGACCATCACTTTTCTAGGGGTAAGTTTTCGTTTAGGGCATTGTTTAGGTGCTGAACCAGGATCCAACCAACTTGCTAAGCGCTTGCGGTTATCAAACAGAATCCATTTTTCATCGCAGGTAACAATGCGGTTCAAAATTCCTTCATTTGTGTGTCTGTTGAGCAGTGCAAGGCACGTCTCGACGCGTACTTCGCACTGGCGATCATTGAGTTCGTGGGGCACCCATTTGTCAAGCTTTTTTACCTTGCCAATTTGACGCAAATGGACCAATATTGTTTTGACGCTAACGTCGAAAGCTGCTGCTAATTCAGCCGTACGTATTCTTACCCGCCGTACGTTTATTAGCCGACGTATCTATGATGACGAAAAAGATTGAAATGCGATGAAAATTTAACACTAATCAATAAACAAATGACTACTTTTGGAAAAAAAAAACAAGTTTTTAAAATAAAATTAATTTGAAATTAGAATTCTTAGCCAAACAAAAATTATTTTGATTTGAAATGGCCAGTATTGCAGAACGGCAATTTCATAGGTAAAGACCTAATATTTTTGATAAGTATGCAAACTTTTTAGATTAAACTAAATGAAAATGTCAAGACTGTCGATTAATCAAAAAAAAAACAATATGTTAAAATAGAACTGCAATAAAAGATAAAAATTATAGCCGGTAAAATAAAATTTATACATAGTCTCAAATAAGGGCACGTGCAGGCAATACACCTTATCAAAAGAAAAAAAAATCCTGTGCTTCAACTTTTTTTTTTATTTTAAAATTAAATTTTTCAATAAAACCAATTTTATTACATTTATCGTTTTTATTAAAAAAAAATTAATGGTCCTTTCCAGTATACAAACACACACTTAAGGATATGATACTACGCTGTTATGAAGTTAACGAACAGAACTATAGGTTTCAATTTAAATTTGAATAAAAAGTTTGAATACTTGGTTAAAATGTTTATTTCAAAGGCGTCTTGAACATTGATGCAGTTTATGAGTCCGTCAGTGTAATTTTGTACATTATTTAAAAAGAGCTCAAATTCAAAAAACGAAATTTCGTGATCGTAAATGGTAGATCCTCTCCATACCATCGAATACAAACCATATCTGATGAAATATATCATCTGCACCTGCTCCAGCAGACCTAACATGACACACGCAACAATTACTCGCTCTCGTGTGAGTAATTTTTGTCTATTTCTGTCATTTTTCTCGTTTTCTGACAGCGCAAAATAGTCGACTCCTTCTGTCAAACTTTATGTTTTTTCGACACAAACCCTAACATGGCACCTTAGTTATCTCTATTTTTGACAATTCAACACGAGATAATCTCCGATTCTTCTGTCATTTAGTCGTCATTCACTCGTCCTCGATTTTGACGACGAGAAGAGTAGACAAAATTATGATACAAAAAAAAACTCCAAAATAACTTGGCAGTTTCATAATTGTACTTATTTTAGTCATCATTTTATTTCACAATATATTAATAATGAAAATACTTAGTTTTAAACTACTATTTATATTGGAACGACGTGTTTTATATGGATTTTTTCGTTTTTTGTATGGAAAATAAGAAAAATGATTACCTACATGTTGAGTAGGGGTATATGGGTTTCATATAGGGGGTTGAAATTTTCATTATTTTTGCGATAGGACACACCATTTTCGAGATATATAATATTCTTCTCGTCGTTCTCGTCGTCAAAATCGAGGACGAGTAAATACGACTTAATGACAGAAGAATCGGAGATTATCTCGTGTTGAATTGTCAAAAATCGAGATAACTAAGGTGCCATGTTAGGGTTTGTCGACAAAACATATTAAAGTTTGATAGAAGGAGTCGACTATTTTGTATGGAAGCGCTGTCAGAAAACGAGAAAAGAGACAAAATAGACAAAAATTACGCGAGAGCGAGTAATTGTCGCGTGCGTCATGTTAGGCCTGCAGATCGGCATGAATTTTTATTTTCATAAGAGGCCTGAACATGTGTTCTTTGATTTTTTTTTCGTTAATAGGAGTATCTTCTAAAGCTTCACTAATAAAATTCTCTTCCACGAGTCGTGAACTATCTTTTAATTTGTGGTTTTTCCGTATTTCTGGGACCCAAACACGGACGTGTAAAGTAAATAAATGAATTTTGAATATGGGGGTCACTTTTCAAGGGCAAATTGGAAAATTTTAAAAAATGGTTTGCCAACTGTAACATGTGACATATCAAATGTAAGGACTTGTGAAGATATCAATTTAAAAAAAAAAAAACGTTTACCATTCTCCCACCTCTTATCTCCGAAACTACTGAGCCTATTTTTATTTTTTAATACTGGAATGGTTCTTAACTCATAGATTACAGGTAAACCTATAAGAAGTCTATGGTATTAAAATAACAATGTAAATCTCTCAGTATTAACTTACATTTGCAGTTGGAATGTGTAGGAGAACATGTTTTTCAAGTACAATGTTAAGATTTAGACCTACTTGAGGTACATTTGGTAATGAGAACTTAAGACATTTAGTTTTGTTCGCATTAAGTAAAAGATTATTAGCTGCGAACCATTTCGAAAGAACTGCCAGACTATCGTTGACATGTATGACATCCGTATCTTTTCTATCTATTTAAAAAATAAGAGAAGTGTCATCAGCGAATAGAATTATATCTGATAAGTTAGCCATCATGTAAGGAAGGTCATTAATATAAACTAGAAATAGGAAAGGGCGAAGAATTGATCCTTGAGGCACGCCCATCTTATCTTAACTTGAGTTACTTGTTTTCAATGGTGGTGCCAGAAGATACTTAAATGTTCCTTGCATTTCATTAGCAGGTACACCCTTGAAGCAAGTCTCAAAATTTAAATATCTTGGTCACTGGGTCACTGAGGACCTGTGCGACGATTTAGATATCGAGAGAGAGCGTAGGGCGCTGTCTGTTCGAAGTAATATGCTGGCCCGTAGGTTTGCACGGTGTTCTTACGACGTTAAAATGACGCTTTTTCGAGCTTACTGTCAGACTTTTTACACCTGCAGCCTTTGGGTCAAGTATACGCAGAAGGCATACAGCACCCTGCGTGTACAGTATAACAATGCTTTCAGGATGCTTTGTTTGTGGGGCTGCCGCGGTATTGTAGCGCTTCGGGTATGTTTGCCGATGCGAGAGTGGATGATTTTTATGCCATTATTCGTAAACGATGCGCTTCTCTCCGACACAGAACAGATACCAGCACCCACGGCATGTTGAGAGCATTGAGTGACCGGTGGGACTGCCCGATGCTTGGTCGATGGGTGAGACTGCACGCACAGGTCGTTTCTTGATAGCTGTACGTGGATTTATTTTATTTTAATTTTATTTTATATTGTTATTATTCTGCCTATTTTGTGATTTTTAGGTGTGTGTATTGTGTTATTTTTATGTAATTTGTTTCAATGTATAATTTATTTCTATGGACTTCAGTGTCTGCAAATAAATGTTTTATTTATTATTTATTTTAACTAGAGACCCCAAGGACTGGTGACTATGTAAAATTCCATTTGAATTAAAATATGACAACATCTGGTCTAGCATGATTTTTTCATATATTTTACTCAATGCTAGTAGCACATATTATATAGGTACCCGATTTGAACATTGGTACTACTTTAGAGATTCAGCTAATATAGATGAGGGGAGAGATTTCGTAACCTCTATCTTGGTCTCAATGTTGGTAAAGTGTCTCAGCAACTTTTAACTTATCTGAAATGGTTTCAATTCATTCTGATCTCGCTGTTTTGTGTTTCCAGTTTCTTTGTTTGCCACACAGCTTTTATTTTATTATTAGAAATACTAATTTTATTACTTATTCATTTAGATTTAGCTTGGGCGCAGACTCGTTTGAATATCTTAGAATAGTTTCTGACATAATTATGAAGGGCTTGATCAGAAGTCAATGATTTCTCGTTGTAAAAATTATATAAAATATCTCCGCTTTTTCTAATGCCAGCAGTGGCCCATTAATTAATTTTTGGTTTAGCATTGATTGTTACTTTGTTTACAGGACATGCTTTATTGAATTCATAGCATACTGTAGAAAATAATGTACCGTAGTTTATATTGGGATCTTTTGAATCAAAACTAACAGTTGAGAGATTGCTAAAAACATTCAGCCTTATTTATAAAAATCTCGCTAATCACTGCTTAGCCACTGTTTAGCTAAGCAAATGGTTAGCTCTTAATCAATGCTTAACTTTTCTTTATTTATAAACGCTAGTTAGCAAGTGATTAGTTGCGAAACGAAATAGAGGTGAAATTATGCGTTCGGCACAGATTATAACCAAAATAGTCGACTAAAAAACAGAATTTTAAGAATAAAGTTGTCAAAACCACGATTTCTGTATCTGTCGTGACTTTGACAGACAAAAGTCAAAACAAAAAATTCATCGGAAAATATAAAATTGAATAATATTACTTATTAAGTTTATTTCATTGTTTTTGCAAACAGGAAAAGGTATTTATCTCTGAATTTATATCTACTTACTAATAATATAAACTGACCAAGTGAATGTTAAAGTAGAAGTAACAATGTTATTACTTATGTATTTCCATGTCCTTTTTGCTTCTTAACACGAATATACTATTTTAGAAATGTTTCTGTTTGACTTGTGTCTGTTTTATTAATTCCTATTGCTTTTGCATCAGGTTTTCAGTATCTTTTAATAACAATTACTATACTTGTTTACAGCAACTTTGACTGCTGCTATGAGCCACTAAATATTATTCAACCTCGCAAAGATGAGGGAGGAGACCATGCTACGTGAAAACGATGAGGAATGCGAGTGGCATGACAAAAGAATGGCACCATCTCTTTGGAGGAAGAATATTGGAAATCAAAAATAATGAATTTATAACAAAAATTTGACTTTATTATGTATCAAATTAAATTGTTTTCTATAAAATGTCTCTTGTTATTTGTGTGACTGCCACAACGTGGCTTTTCTTTAGTTCTGGGCCTTAAAGCTAGCGCCATAAGATGAGGGGCACATGGGAAAACACATTGGATAATCATTATCTCCGATGAGCTCCCTCACGAACTCATTCTCTTCAAACCACCTGAGCACCTACTGAGCCTCCTTCTGATTGAACTTTCCCTATAAATCCTTGTATAATGTGTACTTCGAAAGAAGAATATTATCAATATAACATAACATCACGCCTGTATTTCCCCGAAGGGTTAGGCAGAGGTGTACCTATAGTACACCCACATTTCGCCAGTTATGTTTAAGTCCCATGTAATAGGGGGCGAACCTATTGCCATCAATAGGGCACAAATCCAGACCCCGGGCTGCTACTGAGAAATTCCACACTGAATAAACCCGGGATCTCATGCTCAGCAGTAGCACTTGCGACCACTAGACCAGCGAGGCAGTCACAATATTATCTAGTAGGTATCTAATCATCCTCGTAAGGGATATAAATGAGCTTTGTAGGTCTTCCTCCGTGTACTTTGCGCCGGTGTTTCAAATGATTTAATTCTTTTAAGTGGTTCTGAAATCCCGTAAAAGATTGTCGAAATCCATATTTACTATCTTGATAAATAATATCGGCACATCTCGATAATAGGAACAAAATTACCTCGAAGCACACATAATTCGCGTTGAATCGATCAGCTGATTGAAATAAAATCCGCCATCTTGCCTCTTAGCATCCTCTTAACAGTGGACGGGTGGTGTTTAATTTTGACAGCTACTAATCAATTCCTTAGCGACCTCTTAGCGCTAAATAGCGTTTATGAATAAGAATTTTGCTAATCAATTGCTTAGCAATTGATTAAAATTTAAGAGGCGTTTATAAATAAGACCGATTATTATTAAATCTTTTCAATTTATTTTTAGTGAGAGGTCTTAATTCAATGGTTTTATCTAGGTGCAACTTTTTATCGAAGTCAAATGATACAAGCTGACCAGTATGGTCAGACCTGACGCCACTAATTAAGCCCGAGTCTTGTACTTTACAATTAGTAAATATATTACAATCAGGCCCAGAAATCTCCGTCTCCTTTAAAACATTTTTTTTCATTCGTTCTTGACGCGTAGGCCTTCACAACTTGTGTTGCCATTTCCAAAAGCAGATTAAACAAATGAGATATTGTTAAGGTTCCGTACACGAAGGGTGCCAAACGGAACCATATTACTAAGCCTCCGCTGTCCGTCCGTCCGTCTGTCTGCCAGCGGGCTGTATATCAATCAATCTGCTTAGCCTTTTCCAACTATGTTGGAGTCGGCTTCCAGTCTAACTGGATGCAGCTGAATACCAGTATTTTACATGGAGCGACTGCCTATCTTACCTCCACAACGCATTAACTGGCTAATACGATACCCCTTGGTAAGACTAGTTGTCAGACTTTCGGGCGTCTGTCGACCCAGAACGACTGTCAAAGATCCACGAATGACAGCCGGGACTAACGGCTTAACGTGCTTTCCGAGGCACGGAGGAGTCTTGGTATGTAAAGATCCCATCCACGGACGAACCCCGGCAAGCGTAGCTTAACCTGATGGATCGACCCGTGCGGCTGTTATATAACTTAGCCACAAGCTCCTCCTCAGCGGGCTGTATCTCATGAACCGTAATAAGTAGACAGTTGAATTTTTCACAGATGGTGTATTCCTATTACATTTGTTAACCCTAAAAATATCTTATTTGTTCAATCTGCTTTTTTGTCTACGCAGGTCAACAGCAAAAGTAAACAACAAGAATAAAAAATAAAAAAACATGTACCGAACGTTACGTCTAAATGTGTTAAATTTAAATTCTCTACGTTTTCAGACATGTTTTGGTAAAATTAGAGCAAAAAGATTTTCGGCTTTTTCGACCTTGTTATACCTTAACTTGAAACACATTTTTTTAAAGGTTTTCGTTAAGCTATATTTACGATTTTCCCTAGTCTAACTCTCTATCAATAATTAAGGTACTGTTTAAAGCTATGTGCACTTACTCGGTAATACATTTTTTTTTTTTAAATCTTGTTTAAAAAAGTTAGAAAAGACAAGTAAAAGTAAAATCTGAAGCATTGCAGAGTCACACTTAACGTAAATAGGAACTTAATCTTGTACCAGCCTACACTATCAAGGCATCTTTCAGCCAGATTTGAACTCGCTACGTCGAAAATGTTCCGAATATTGGCCGTCACATGGGTATAAGGGACAGGACAACGCTATGCAAAACCGAACCTTTTCTAAAAATGGATGAGTCATATTGACGGCTGCCTAGTGCCTACTGTGTACATATCATGACTAGCTTTTGGCCGTCTTTTGGCGGTCCTATCAGTATACCAAATTACATCGAAATCCGTTCAACCGTTTGCGTGAAAAGGTAATAGACAAAGAAACTTTCGCATTTATAATATTTATAAAATATGGATGTTTTACTTAGTGACGTGTGTATTACTCACAGTGCGGTCGGCGCCACTTCTCCTGTTGCTAATGTTGCCGGGAGTAGCGCGACTGTTGCCTGGTGTTGCACGACTGTTGCCGGGTGTTGCGCGACTGTTGCCGGGTGTTGCGCGACTGTTGCCGGGTGTGGCGCGACTGTTGCGCGAGCGTAGCGTGCGCCGTACCGGGCTCGGCTTCTTCACAACAAACGACGGACTAGACGGCTTGGACTTCGGCGTGTGGCCAGTCATCAAACGAATGGCCGCCTGCTTCGTTTGGTCTGCACGACGTACGGAAACATTACAGTAATTACTATTATTACTTCGCTCACCTACACTTCTACAAAATTCCATGAATAAATCTACACGAGCTAAGTAAATGAGTCACGCCAACCTAATAGATAACAGGGGAAATGCAGTCGCAGAAGATAATGACGTCATCGCGTGCAATGTATTATTACAAGCTGAAATAGTAGAAGTAAGAACAAAAAGCGACTTGACTATAAAGAGAAAAAAAGCAGTCTTAACAAATATTTATTTCTATTTAGTAAATTGCATCAGAAATAGGAACTTACTTATTAATTTGATAGTCAATTGAAACAAAATGATTGAACAAATCATACGTGTGTCTTGCGCATGCACCTGGCAGTCAGTGAGTGTTTTATTACGTAATAATATGTAAATCGGTATGCGCCTGCGAGCAAGTCTCCGCGCGAATATGATAATGAATGACGGCGCACTACTATGGCGCTGAGGTGGGAGTTATCGCCGCGATATATTTACTAACTTCATTTAATTCAAGGTTACTGCACTCACATTATTTAGACACTGATGTAGGAAGACTTTGTCTAGAGTTCGCTAGTGAAGTGCTGTGCCTCAGCGAGAAATTTTAACTACTGATAAAAGCGGTATAAATGGGTTATCCATCACCAGCCTTTGTAGAAGACCCTTTTTGGTATTTCCGGAAAAACCGAAACTACCAGTACTTTCTTTTACTTTTACCTATTCCATTGCAAAATACATGATGTGACTGATATCGTAAGGCAAGTATGTGACTGATATTGTAGGGCAAGTCTGCGTTTGTGTCCGTTTTTACTTGTGCATTAAACATTAAATAAAGTACTTACCCATTGTAAGCGGTCCCTCAATCTTAGTGACCCTCATCTTCTGCGCGCTCTGCGCCCTCTTCAGCACAGTGAGTCGTAGCGGCGTGCTCTTCTTAGCCGACGACGTGGTCCTGCGAGCTCTAAGTACTTGATCCTGTGTGGGACTCTGTATCTTGTTCGACTTTCTAGGACTCGTCTTCCGTGACTCGATCCAGAGCGTCGCCTTCGTCGTGGTTTGTAAGTTCGACAGAGAGTGCTTGGGGCTCACTCGCGCGGTCGACTTGCGTTTGGTCTTCTCTTGTTCTGTTTCACTGACAGACGTGTCGAGATCGCTCTTGGACGTTCTGGGCCGTTTGTTAGCTAGCAGCGGAGTCCTCTGCGGGTTCTTGTCTACAATATAATAGTATATTAGACTTTAGCGACAATATGCTAGTGGTGTTTATCAGTAGTTAGTTCTTACCAGTTTGATCACTGGTGTCTCTCCTTTGAGGCTGCACGATGGCCACCTGCTTGCCGCCGGCACTGCCTGTCGAGGACAGCTCACGTGGTTAGCACGCGCAACAAAACATGCGGACACTCAGAGGGGTGACGGACATTATCATTAGTGTCTGTTGAACAACTGTTTAACTAAGCAGTACGTTCAGCAAAATGTAAGAAAAAAGTGTAGTTTTTTCTGTCTCGAAAATCAGTGATATTGAAAGGGGAGGTATTATATTAAATTTTTGTTACTGACTTTACAGTTGTAGTCATTTTCTTACTGTAATTGAAGCTTTATCATCAACAATTTTGAGAAGTTGTAAGTTGTTGTTATTCTGACATTACATGCTTATTGATTTGAATTTATGACATTGTGTACGGTACTATTTTGAAATTGTATAAATTATTAATATGAATTTATGAAATAGTATAATTTTAATGGTGCTTATGATTTTAATAATAATTTTTCATGCCTAAACTGGTGCAACACAGTGGACTGCGCATTCACTTGACATATGTCATAATCATACATTCACATGAAATGTATGATTATGTACTGTGTTGAGCAATAAACATTTGAATTTGTTTTGTGTACGTAACACGTGTAAGGCAAATCTGCAAAATAAATTACTGGGATTATATTCATTCAAGCATTAGAAATATTTAGTGAAAATTACATTATACAAACATTTTGCGAAAAAAATAAATCGACTGCCAAATGCCCCGAAAGTTAGCCGAGGCACACATACATGAGTCCATCAATGCCTGGTTGCGGCCAAAGCTTGTATAGTACTTTTCTCAAATAACGCGCGCAAATTCAACCTAAGTAAATAATCATAAATTTCAAAATCAACAAAACAACGATATTTTTTTACGCGCCAATAAGTCATTTGTTTGCAAAACTTGCCTTGCCTCGTATTATGAACTCGTCAAACAAGCCAGTCAGCGGTCACGTGTCACCCAGGCCGACTTCTGCCCGAATATTGCCTGGCAATACCGTGCTACGAACGTTCGTTTGACATTTCTTTTCATAATAAAACTGTCAAGAAGTAACCTCACAACCTACTCATAGTTGACACGTTCCGGTTGCCGGGTAGCCGTCGGCTAAGTATATGTTCGTTATCTTTCACACGAACCGGCGAAGGATAACGTCAATGCCCATACAATAAGCCGCCGGCTTCCCGACACCGGCTAGCCGGCAACCGGGACGTGTGAAAAGGGACTTAGTCCAAAGGCAAAGTTGTGAAGAACGATCCGCCATCTCGCAGAGTAGGACTCAAAACTTTAATGACATTGATTCTACAACAGTATTTACTGTTGTAGAAACAATGTTATATTAAAACACACTAGTGGCAGTTGAAGCTAGCTATTATTTTATACGTTCTATGAATAATATAATTTATAGAATTTGCTTGTATTTTATTTCATAAAGTTATTTCTGGGTAAAATATATCAAAATATGATGTTTCGACATCATATTTTGATATATTTTTGTAGTTTACTAAATTATTTTTTGTACTTGTATATTCCTGACAAAATTCCTGATTTTATTTTGGCAAAAAAAGTACAAAATTATAATAAATAGATTATTATTTAGTTAAATAAGTTCTCCTTTGTATTTGCTACAACGGACTGCATGACTGATGATGATTAATTTGTCAATGTCAACATAGGAACTGTATGTAAAGTATTCATTGAATTTCCTTAGACCCAGGTCATAACAAGCGCCCGAGGCGCGCATCTTGTAACCTGCGTTTTGGGCGCTCAATTAAATTGTATGAATTTTAACGAATTACAACAAGCGCGCACCTCCCGGGTGCCCTTAGCGCACTCTCAACGCGTACACGCAAGTTCCTTTTTTACTATCTTGCCTTGTGGTTTTCTCTGCATCAGTAATAAACTTAAAAGAAACACAGTTATACTGAGCATGTTGAGGATTCAAAGTTACAACAGAACGTGGAAATCTTTTTGCGTGTAACAAGCGTCCAACGCGCGCCCAAAACGCAGCGTAGTGTGCAGGCGCCTCGGGCGCTTGTTGACTAGTCCCTTATACAAGTTATAATTGTCCATATCAAAGTCAAATCATTTATTTCAAATAGACCCTTATAAGGCACTTTAAAACGTCAAAATTTACAAAAAAAAATTGATTACTTCTAGTCCCCCGTTCCAAAATGTAGTTTTCGCATGGAGAAGAATGGGCAAGAAACCTTATGTATACTTATTCCCCTTATACACACATCAACACGGTCTAGGGATATTTTTAAAAAAGCGAATTACTATCAATGTGTTAATTATTTATATGACATGTTTAAAAGATACGTTATTTAATATTCTACCATTTTTTAATAATGGTTAAGGTACTTCGATTAAAATTTCAGGATTTTATGGAAAAAAAATGAAGCATAGACGGAAACCGTATATGAATTAACTTTTAATTTATGAGTAAAAACTGAAAAAAATAGAAAAATCATTTAATTTGTGTTTATAAACTTGAAGTTAGTAGTCTGAGAAAGCGCCCATGATGTTCATAACACATCGGCAACGATTCGGCATGCTCAGAACAAGGTTGTCAATGTCTTGCTGCGGAATATTGTCCCATGTCCTTCTGAGGTGCGCAAAAAGTTGATCTTCTGTAGCCAGATTTTCAGGAACTTCCTTCAGAGCTCTTCTTTGCAGCATATCCCACGCATGCTCAATGGGATTTAGATCTGGCGATTGAGCAGGCCAGTCTAAGGCCCTAACATTGTGTGTATGTAACCAAGCTGCTACCGTTCTCGCCGTGTGTGCCCGGGCATTGTCGTGCATGAGCAGGAAATCTTGCCCCATTTGTGTTCTGTGGGGCAAGATTACGGGCCCCAGCATCTGTTGGACGTATCGTTCTGCCGTCATATTGCCCCGCACCCAAACGAGATCCGTCCGTCCTCCAAGACGAATTCCTGCCCAAACCATAATTGTTCTTCCTTGGTATGGGTGAACTTCCTGAGGGTTCTGAAGACGGCTCCATCGTCCAGGAACTCGCCAAACACGCGTCCTTCGTGAATCTGGATGGAAGCCGAACCTGGATTCATCCGTGAACAGCACATTGGACCATTGCTCACGGCCCCAGTCCACGTGGTTCCGAACCCATTCTAATCGTCGTCCACGATTGCCTCTCCGTAAAGGTGGGACCCGGAGTGGTTTACGAGAGCGTAGATTGCTTTCATGCAGTCGCCTTCTTACAGTTTGGTCACTCACAAGCACTTGGTGTTCCACTCGCAGCCTTTGGACCAATTGAGTCGCCGTTGCATTTGGTTGAGCTCGCGCAGTAATTTGCAAAAATCGATCTTGTTTGGGGGTAGTGATGCGACTTGGCCCCCGGTGCCTCTCCGCTACTTCACCTGTGGCACGATAGCGTGTCCACAATCTTGAAATTACATTTTGGTGGGTCCCTATGGTCTCAGCAACATTACGCTGAACAGACCCAGCTTCCAGCATTCCCACAGCTCGTAACATCTCCGCCCTCGTCAAATGTTGGCGTTGCATGGCTACAATACCTCAATTTTAACTTTATCTTTCGTTTAAAAATGAAAAAAACTGTAACTAAACGTAATTCGTATTGTTTTCTAAATTTCGCACAAATGAAAATTCCCTCTCCTACACATCAAGATATTTTTATGCCACCGAAACAAAAGAATTTTCAAAAATTTGAATTTGGAATTAGTCTGAGATAAATTACAAACAAATCGGTGTATGAAAGATTACAATGCGGCCAGTACTTTTCGAGTTATTTAATTGAGTATGAAATATCCCTAGACCGTGTTGATGTGTGTATATACTTATTCTACTCTTTACTCACAATCCATTGAATTTACGCTGCTTCAGAGGAGCTTCTATTAACTTGTTTGCGATTTAATTGACGAAATTATTCGAGCGTTATCCAGTTAACATAAGAAAGTAGGTATCACGTCTGACAATATGTACCGTTTGAATTTCTGGAAACTCTGGAAAGTGGCACTTCTGATCAAAATACCGAAACAACGGTAAAATTGTAAAACTCCCGCAATGTTTCCAACTGAACATAAGTTAAGCGCCGACGAGGGCGGGAACTTTCATCCACTGAACTATAATAATAATTACAACTACTTATTAATATTATTGTCATGTTGGAAATTTAATAAAAACACCACACCACCATATCCATATTTTTGTTTATACTCTGAAACTAGTTGCGAAGGAACATATTACACAAACAATACGATAGTATTCTTAGTTTGTGCAACAATACGTCCATGAACTTGTCAAATTCCCCGCCTGAACTTCAAGTGGAGTACGTTCGGAAACTTAATCTCGCGTTATAATTTACAAACACAGAAAATTATAATATAAATTAATTATATAGCTCAATATACATTGCGTTCATATTTTCACCTACTTTTATACTAGAGTAACTACACTGGACAGCAAACAAACCGGGCCACCCGCTACCTTGGAACTCTAATTCGATTTTCTCAAAAAGTACAAAACTTTCAACTATCAAAGTTAACAAAACAAAGCGCGCAAAAAAGCAAGTGTGCAAAACCAACAGAAAGTGCGTTTCATGATGATTAAAATGAATGGAAACTCATTGGGATTAATCAATGTATTAAGTGTTTATTAAAAAAAAATACAAAGAAGAGTCGTTTTCCAGTAGTGTTAATCGTTAGTAATCATAAAATGAAAAAAATATTAAAGCCAGAAACAAAGAAAAAATTTTAAAAAATTTTTGGTTAGTATTCAGTATTCCCTCCCCTTGCTCGGATAACTGCCAGCATCCTCGTATTCATCGACCTCACGAGCCTGACGATAAATTCTTGAAGAATTGCATTCCACTCCTCTTCAATTGCGATTCGCAGCTGTGAAAACCTTGTTGGAGCAGGTACCCGGGCTCGAACCCGACGTTTCATCTCATCCCATATCGGATTCAAGTTCGGGCTTCGAGCTGGCCAGTCCATCGTACGAATGCCGACGTCGCGTAGATGCTGGGTCACCACATGAACAACATGAGGCCGTGCATTATCATGCATCAACTGCATATCCTGCCCGATATATCCTGCGTAAGGTACCACATGGTCTGCGAGGATTTCAGTAATGTAGCGATGAGAAGTCAATTCACGTGTACGGCCCGTCGCGGTCGGTTCGATGATAACTAACGCTGTATGTGCGGTTAACGAGATGCCGCCCCAGACCATTACAGATCCTCCTCCATAAGCAATAGTTTCCGCGATGCAACACTGAGAAAAGTTCTCCAGGGCGACGATATACTCTCTTACGTCGATCACTTCCATGTACACTCACCCTGGTCTCATCAGTGAAGAGTACATTACCCCACTGCTCTAACGTCCAATCCCTATGCTCTCGAGCAAATTCAAGTCGTGCTCGACGATGGGGTACCGTTATTGCTGGGCCTGTTGCAGGTCTGTTTGGAGTGAGGTTCCGCTCAGCAAGTCTCCTTCTGACGGTATCTGAACTTATGACCACTTGGTGTTCGTCACGCAGACTTTGTTGGACTTGAGCTGCATTGAGGCGGCGATTTCGCAGAACAGTAAGTTGGATATAACGATCATCTGCTGCTGATGTAGCCCTAGCTCTCCGTACCTGGACGGCGATCGAATGCACCAGTCTCTAGGTATCGTCTGTAAACTCGTTGCACCGAAGATCTGCTGATTCGAAGTCTTCGAGCGACCTCACGTTGCGCAACGCCTGCTTGAAGTAGTGCTACAGCTTGAGCTGCTTCCTGAGGCGTCGTATCCATTATTGATCGAAAAACGTTGCAAAAATATACGCGTCTGAGTAAACGATGGACAAAAACTAAATGATAAGAAATATCCGACTACCCTCTTTGTAGAAAAAAGAACTCGAGAATCGCGAACTCTAGTCAAAACAGTGCAAATCGTTAGCATTGTGTTTTGTCATTTTAATCAGCATGTAACGCACTTTCTGTAGGTGTTACTTTGATAGTTGTAAGTTTTATACTTTTTGAGAAAATCTAATCAGAGTTCCAAGGTAGCGGATGGCCTGGTTTATTTGCTGTCCAGTGTAGATTAATATATATTTATTATTTTGATCATAAAATACGTGATTCAAATAAAACCGTAAGTTACCGATAAATATTTATTTGTATTTCTGAATGTTACGGCATCGGCAGAGAATTAGTCGGTCAACATTACGAATGTGCAGTGAAAGCCAATAAAATGAATTGCCTGGAACTTCCTGGCTTTTTTAAAGTTTGTAATAGGCCCCAGGTATGGATTTTCATACTAACATTGCCGGCCGCCTGCTCGTAGCATCCAACCAGAACAGCGTTTTCGATATCTCGAAGAAGGTTGTCAAAATGATGCTCGAATTTCCAAGCAGTCTTGAGAAAGTAATCTTTTTCGTCAGTTGACGTTATAACAAGATTCTTCCCTAATTCTGCATAAAAGACAAGATTCAAGTAGGACCAGGGCTCAGAAAGTGTCAAGTAAAGCGCAAACTACTATTCTAAATGTTGTGTTATGCCAACAAAATGCTTTTTATGCTCAAGAAACCCGTTAAATATACACACCCACATTTTTTGTAAAGTCAGGCATGTTTTGAATACCCTCCCTACAACCAATATTGAACACTTACAATAAATGAGAACCGGAAAAAGCCGGCCAAGTACGAGTCGAACTCGCACACGAATATTACAATATTTAGCACTACTTACACAATAATTCATGAAACGTAAGAAGCTAGGTGCATGGTTCCATTTGGTCGTTTCCTATGGAGAAGAGCCGGCAAGAAACTCCACAGTCCATTATCATATAATTATAATAACAGCACATAGTCATAATATGCGTGTCGTTCGCGCATGTGTGACAAACACATACGTCGCACCATTATACAAAGTATTTATTCGATTTAATTTATCAATGAAATTAGAAAAATGATCAGTGGTTGGACTAGACACAGCCCTGGATCCGCACTTGTATGTGTGATGTGTATACTGTTATAGTTACCAGGCATGGATGCGCGGTGCGACATCTCGAGCGCGAGCTGCAGCTGCGGGTCCCGCCCGGACGCGCCGGCCGGCCCGCTGCCGCGCCGCACGCCGCGCCCCTTGCGGCGCGACACGTACAGCGCTACAGGAAAAGCACAACCTATATTTTTACAACCTTCAAACCAGAACGATATGTCGGTGTCACATTATAGTTTCTCGGCACGTGCGCCGCTGACCTGGTTCGGGCGCCTGCGGCCGGCGCGCGGTCGGCTCGGCGTAGTCCCAGCGCAGCAGGCGGCCGCCCACGCCGATGACGTCACCGTGGCGCAGCGCCGCGACGCTCACGGGCCGCCCGTTCACCTGCGTCTCGTCCGAGCACACGTTGCGCACCACCGTCTGCTCGACAGCGCAACAACATCCACGTCACAAAATGAGGTTCAAGATTAACAACTCGTTTCAACCAATGAAATGGCTTGAAATCTATGTTTAAGGCGAGATTTGTGCTTGATTATTGTTCTATAATAACCTATACTACATCTACACGGTGACATTTGAATCACAGTTTTGCTAGAACAAACGTTGTTCAGACCGTGGTCTACTACCATTATATAGCAACCAATAATAAAAAAACGTCATTGGTTTTTAAAAAAACACAAAAAAGATAAAGTTAAAAATGTCGGAATTATAGTTACTCCCTACAACACAAACACTGCGGCGCTCGCGTCTCAAAGTAGTTGCGGCGCGGCGCGTGGCTGGCGCACGGGACACAGCATTGTCTACAGGGAAATGTACCACGATAAACAAGTTTTGTACGTCTTACTAGAAAATACCAAAGTTAAGAGATCACTGATAAGTGGTTACTTTAAAACAGATTTTTATGGCATGGTATGGCTTTGACTATGATTAACTTTCGTAAGTATTTTCTGGCTATGCACGATTGCACGACGCGACGCACCGTACCGACGACGGCGCGGCGAGGTGGCTGACCTCTAATGTTATCATTTCGTTCTAGGTGCGAACTTACGGTAGGACCTAGACATGGTTTTAATTATTTCCTGTAGGTAATAGGTACGGGTACCTATTGTATCTAACGTGAGATTACTAGGTTTTATTTATTTATTGGGATATTACAGGAACAAGACAAAAACAAAACCTACCACAAAACCGGGTTAGCCCCGTGTGCACCAAGATAACATTGGCTTCATATTTCCACATTCATTACTTGTTTCACCCTTAGTTAGAACTAATTTTCACAAAAAAACGCGCGATGGGTGCCTGTGACTAAGTACATCGGATGCATAATGCGTCGCGCACTCGAGAGATTTCGGTAGACTGGCTAACGCCCGGGCGTCGCGGGCGGCCGGCGGCTGTCAACAAAAAAGCAATGGGCGGAACGATACGCTGCGCGTTTGCATGTCATTGCCTAATGATTTATTTGCATTTCAGCCCGCATTGGCTGGACATCCTTGTAGTCCACGTGGACTCCCCATAACTCTTTTGAATGCCATATTGCTACCGCGATGAGTACTTTGATGTTACGGTTAATGATTGTTCTCAAAGTTATGTATTTTCGTAAAAGGGACTACCCCACAGCTCAGTTGTACTCAGAAGCCCAAGTACTAACGGTGAGAAAATTATACGTCCTCCGCTCTATCTTGCTCCGACATTCCACGATGCCACTAGATAGCAAGCTATGTAATCGGCGGATTGGCTTTCCTATCTGTAAGTCTGTCCAATGTCGTACTGCACTTGCGCGACGACACTATCGTGCCCAAAGCGCACTTATGTATAATAAAATAAACAAAAAACTCTCAATTTATAAACTAACCCTACTTAAAGTCAAACAGAGTCTTAAGCCATGGCTATTGTCTTTGAACTATGACGAAACAGAGAAGGTTATCATATCTATTTCGTAACATTAAAACCTCTCCTGTACAATCATTGACACACACACACATACATTCACACACACACACATAATACATACACACACATACATACACACGAACACACATATACATACACACACACACATACACACACACGCATAAATACACTCTCACACACACACACACTGACACTCACAAATTCAATACAGGCTTCTTCTATCCGCTTTTACTTGTAACCATATTCTTTTATTTTTGTTAATCTTATTGCATAAGATTCTGTAATATCTCCTACTGGGAGAGGGCACTGGCTCTTGTAACACAGGTCTACCACCTAGCACAGGAGTCAGGGACTTCACACTTTTTGTAACCACTCTCTTGTGTAATAAAGATTAATATTAAAGATTAATATTAATAATATTATATTGAACAACATGACATTTTGAGAATGCCTAGTTTAGTTTGTTTTAATAACATATTGGATGCTATAGAATGGTAGTAGACCATGGTCTGAGCAACGTTTGTTCTAGCAAAACTGAGATTCAAATGTCACCGTGTATATTACACGGAAAGTCAATGTGACTATATCATGAAAACAGTGACGACAGTACATCCACTATATAAAATCTATTTAGTAGGATGACTATCAGTATATTACTGGCCTGTTACTGTCCCAGCTCGACGCAAAGCTCCTCTCATACAGAGAATATTTATGAATAGTTTAAGCTTTAATGACGGAATGCTTTGGCTACAGATTAGTACAGATGGGACACTCCACAAAATCATTTATCTTCTGACTACGTTACGCCCTGAATTCGACAAGTCGGGCCCGCCGCGTACCTACTTGTAGCTTCATACCTAAAATGCGGAGTATCCCATCTGTATTCATTTGTGCTACAGCTTACATTGACTATACTCTGTTCTACAATCACTTCAAGAAACAAAACACCCAACATCAAATTAATTATTGGAACTAATTGCATGCAGAAGTGTTGATGAAACATAACACATTACCTGGTTAGCATGAACAACAACAGTGGCGTGGTGCGGGCTGACAGTAGGCAGCATGATGCGGATATCACAGGCCGGGTCGCTGCCCAGGGTGGCCAGCCCCTCGGCCAGCGGGAACCGCTTCACATCACGCCCGGCCCGGTCCAGCACCACCAGCCGACCGCCTGACATCACTAGCAACACAACATCACAAAGTCAACAACTACTACAATAAAACATTGATCTAAGAGTAAATTCGCTGGATAAATGTAAGCTTATCGCATTGTTTAAATCTTTCAATTTACATTATATGTATACCTACAATTTAATTTCAACTCTTTATTAGTGGCTTTTGTGGACATGGTACATGGACATTATTCAGGTTTGTTACAGTTGTAATGACAATCATGTAATTTTGTTTGAAATTGGTTTTTATTTATATTAATGCATTAATCCTTTAAATAGTTTCATTCCTATTTTGTGAATGGAGAATGTTGTAGGCTTAGTGGACTGTAGATTTGTTGACCATTTCTATTTTGTTAAGTACTTGGTACTTGTTCAAAGGCCTACACTGTCCTCTACTCCTCTCATACCTATTAACACTTTTATTTGAAAATATCCTAAAAGCAAATTATTTTTTAGAGTAACTGTGGAGTTTCTTGCCGGCTCTTCTCCATGGGAAACGACCAATTGGAACCATGCACCTAGCTTTTGATGTTTCATATTTATGCAACATCCCTACATACATTTATGCAACCTACAAGGGCATTTGCCCTTGTAGGTTTAAGTGTTTTTTTTTGTTGTTTTTTATAAGCATAGTTGTTTTTTTTTATATTACTTAGTTCTTTTTATTTATAATGTCTTTATCTATAATGTCTATGTGTATTACAAATACGTTTGAGTTAAAATATTGTAGACCTGTCACACTGTGGGCTAAAAATCGAAACTTCATAGACTTAGGGATCAACTTAGTATTTTTTTTTTGTCTGTAATGGTTTTAGGTATCATATATTGATCAATTTAATGCTATTTCAGTTTTTCAATAAACGTTTTTCTTTACTTTAACTTCCTTTGGCACGATTATACCCCTTTTTTCTGCATTTTTTGACATATCACACAACGCGCGCACGCGTTAATTTAGGGAGAAAAAAAAGTGTTGTAAGAATTAAAAAAAGAGGTTTTAATCTGTTTATAATTGACATTAGGTACTTAATAGTTATAAATAAATTATATGAACAGAAATGTAATAGCTACCCTTTAAACATTTTAGGTTTTTTTTTTTTTTGTAATTTAATAACGAGGATAGTTAAATAATGCGATCTTATGATCCATTGACCATTATCAATAATAATGAGATCTAATGTCCTATTACTGAGATAATTAGATCTCATTAACTAACTACCCCCCTTCCTACATAGTTTTTTCGAAGGGTACACTAGTCGACGGCTCGAACTCGTTGGTGGGCGTGACTAATGTGCATGCTAATTAGGCTAATTATTTATTTATTAAGCTTTATTTATGAAGTTTTATTTATTTACTTTTAGTCTTGTTTTTTTTATATATTTATTCAGAGTTCAGAGTATTTATTTGTAAAGATAGGTTACAGATACACAGGTGTGTGAGATGTTACATTTTTGTAAGTTCTGTATGATTTGGCATTAGGCGTACAATTGTTAGTATCAATTTCAGTTATTTCATTATTAATATCAAATAAAAATTATAAAAATAGCTAGTCTTGGGTAAATCAATATAATATAACCCTGACAATTAATTAAATTTTAAATAATAACTACAATGTCATAACAAGTACCAAATGAATTAATATTTCAAAAATGTCAACAATAAAAAATTAAGATAAAACAGAAATGTCAAAAATAAATTAATAGGATATTAAGACAAGTGTCGAATAAGTAATAAATGAATTAAATATTTTTAGAATGTAAACAATAAAATATAAGGTACAAAACTAATAAAATATAAATGGAATATATCCAGAATGTCAACAGAAAAACTTATAGTGTTCAAATAAATACCCAATAAATACAAAAAAGATAATTATGGTGACTTAAGAGCCATTTCACAAAATGATTGCGCTCGAGTTTAGGCAAAAGAGTGCGTAATTGTTTATGTGTGCGTAGCTAGCCACACAAATGCAATATAAACAGTGAAACGCGAGAGTCAAGACGGACGAGACAATCTTGAGCCGTAATCGTAATATGATTTGGTAAATAGATTATGAAAAAAATATTTATTTTATTTAGCGTATTGCAGATTTTTACATAGATTAATAAGAAAACACTAATAGCTGTGTTATGTAAAATATTTAATAACAAATGATACTTATAAAAAAACATTTGCATATTACTAAATGAATATTTGCCGTAAAGGCATTGATCTTGCCTTTCTAGGATCTATGATTTCCGGCAACAAGCAGTCTTGATAAAATCGAATTAATTTTGGTAACATTTGTTCCTGCCAGAAATCATCGTCTTTTTCTACCCTTACTACCTTCAATGGAAATTCAGGACCTGTCCATACAGCAAATACACATATATCTTTTTTCGCTATGTGCAACTGTCCCTGAACTTGGTAGTACCGGTTAGTAGTCATGGTTCTTGTTCATCTCAACTTGAGACTGGGTGTTTTTTTTAAACATTTTAGTTTTTTATCATGCAAGGCGGTATCAGGATCAATTCCAAAAAGTCGCGCCTAAATAAAAATACTCTTCGTCAATAAAAAGACCACATTTCTCTATATTTATATTTTCTTGAACACAAAGTTGTGTCAAAGCTTTTTGTTCATTATCCCTACCATGTTTAATAGAGGTAATGTGGTCCAGGTTGTACGTATATAAAATGGATTTTACCAGGGGAGCTGAGTTTTGGTTCGGTCGCCTTTTACAAACTTTACCAAAGGTGGATGCAAAAAGCGAAAAAATACAAAAAAATACAAAGCGTATCAAAATTATTTGGTCGCAGTATAATATTCACTTTATTTCGTGAGCGCTCGGCAATCGGGACGACGGAAAAAATTGCACAGGTCCTTCCTTGACGGGCGCTTGCGCTGTACTAATCGGTGCGCCCCACAGTGGGTCGAAAATCGGCTGTAGAAGACATAGGATCTCGATTTCTTAAATGTTATTTTTTTTGCTGGAAATGACTTTTGCTGATCATTACTGTTCTATAAAATGTCATATGAAGTAATTGTGTGCACAAATGGAAGAGTTATAATTTTTATAAGAAAAAAATGTATGGAGCTGACATGAAAAATGAGGATATCTCTGGAATCGAAAGGTTGGCCATTATATCCTTGCACACTGTTATAGTACTATTTATTTATGAATTTTTGACATACTTAATATTGCGGCATCACTTGCGATTTTTTTTTTTTAAATCGTCAAAATTAAAAAAATTAAAATGTTTATGATATGTACATTTTAATGCTTAAATATGGTTATGCCAAGTGTAACTTACAATATTTTTTATGCTTAGACCAAAACATTCTAAGAAATCACAAAGTCGTATTACCTACTTTGTGATTTTCATTTGAAATGACATGGTAATTATGAATTACGTAATACGTAATCTTGTCTAATGCCTCAAGTCCACATTAGCTAATGATTAATAAAACTTAATACCTATATACCTAGTTAAAAGGATAAGTACCAAAACAATTTGGGGTACTCGCTAATTTAACAATTAGTGCAGGATTAACTTAATGAAAGTAATTAGATAAATGTGATACCATCATTAGTCAATAACAATAAATAGTCAAACATTGGACTCACAACTTCAGTTCATTTAGAGCATTTCTAATACTAACATCTATCCTACCGTGTCTTTTTACTCAGTGATCGTGAATAATGGAAAGCATTATTACAAATTTGGATTTATTTGTTATTCTGAGCAATCAGGATGCTTCGTCTTTCGATCATGAAATATTGTTCAACACACTTGTTATTCGACTGGGGTCTAGCCTTTCAGATGAAGACAGTGTTACCGTGAAAGAATTTTGTCGAAGATTTACACGGGCAGTTCAAAAGAGATGGTTACGATCCCACAGGAAAAGTGAAGTTTTTAGACGTGATTACAGTAATTGGCTTGAGGCAAATATTGACTGGCCAAACTGCGTGCAAACCAATTTGCTCATTCAAGAATCAACAAGTGAAAATATTTCTACTGAACCTGTACCTGAACCTGTACCATCAACTTCAACAATGAAATCAACTTCAACGATGACAAAAAGATCTCGAAAGCCGTTTGAAGATCTAAGTAACAAGCAGAAGAAGAGGCGATCTGATGAACATATAGGCAATGACCCTAATGAAGTAGCTTATTCAGCTGCAGCACTTTTGAAAGGAGATGGTCGTGAGGATATTGCATCTGTTATTGAACATATGCTCCAAAATCCAGAAGCAGCAGCAAAAATCAAGGAAATGTTGAACAAACCAGCTCCTTCAACAATAGTTTCACCAGAAAAAGCACTGGGTTTGCTACTTTCATTAAAACTATCGAAATGGCAATATATCATGTTAAGGGAAACGACTATTCGAGAAGGTTCAAAGTAGATATATCCGTCTTACTATAAAGTGCAAAAAGCTAAGCTACAGTGCTACCCTCCGAAGACATTTGTGACTGTAACGGATTCATTTGCTAAGATTGCACTACAAGCGTTACTAGATTTAACAGTGAACCGAATTTTTGAAACTATTTGTAGTCCTGATGCGATACAAGATAAACAATTGATATTAATATCAAAGTGGGGATTTGACGGTGCATCTAACCAAAGTAGATATAAGCAAAACATAGAGAGTGGTCAAGATGATTCCAGCATATTTATGACCTCTTTGGTTCCATTAAAGTTGACAGCTGACGGTGATACCGTATGGGTGAATCCAAAACCCTGCTCACCTAGGTATTGCCGTCCAGTCCAGTTTAGTTTTGTGAAAGAAACCAAAGACGTTGTCATAAATGAAAAAACTGCAATGGATAACGAAATTGAAGCTCTCGTTCCCTCAAAATGTCAAGGACATGAAATTAGTCACAAATTAATGATGACGATGATTGACGGCAAAATTTGTACATATCTGTCTGAAGCTAAGTCAAATGCGGCCTGCTACCTGTGTTTGGCTAAGCCTACAGAAATGAATAAGTTAGATGTCATTGCGTCAAAAACCATTTCTTCTGGTGTGTATGAGTTCGGATTATCATCACTTCATGCCCGCATTAATGTGATGGAATGTCTTCTACACATAGCGTATCGTCTCGACTTCAAAAAGTGGTCTGCAAGAGGAGAAGGTCATCAAGAGTTATTGCATTCACGAAAAAAACTCATTCAAGATCGATTCAAAGATGATCTCAACCTTTTGATTGACATCGTTAAGCAACGATCAGGCACAACTAACGACGGGAACACAGCAAGGCGGTTTTTTGAATTTCCTGATAAAACTGCAGTGATCACTGGATTAGATGAAGACCTAATACGCAGATTTGCTGTGATTCTGCAAGCTATCACATCTGGAGAGATTGTAGACGTGCCGAAATTTAAAGAATACGCTAGAACAACTAAAAATTGGTACTACATGTCATCAACCGTCCACAAATTGTTGATTCACGGAGGGGACATAATTGCAGAAAATGCTATTGTACCAACTGTAAGTCTTTCGGAAGAAGCTTCAGAGGCCCGAAACAAAGACTTTAGGAGGTTCAGAGAACACCATTCGAGGAAAAAGAGTAGACAAGCATCAAACGAGGATATCCTCAATATGCTTATCGTCTCTTCTGATCCTCTAATTTCTTCCACAAGACCAAAATTAAATGCCCACAAGAGGCAGACATACTTTAAGGAAACAGTAGAACTACTAAAACTTCAGGATCAGGAAGCTCCGACAGAGTTCTTAGAAGTTATATCTATTGTAGAGCCTGATTCTGAAGTGGATTCTGATGGTGACGAAGTATAAAATAAGTTAACTTTTATTGTTTATGTTAGGTTAGGTTAAGTTAATATTTTTTTTTTAATAATTTGCTTTTATTTTTAATCATACAATAGTTTACCATTTATTGTTATTGACTAATGATCACGTTTATCTAATTACCCTCATTATGGTACGTATCCTTTTAACAGGTATATAGGTATTAAGTTTTATTAATCATTAGCTAATGTGGACTTGAGGCATTAGACAAGATTACGTATTACGTAATTCATAATTACCATGTCATTTCAAATGAAAATCACAAAGTAGGTAATACGACTTTGTGATTTCTTAGAATGTTTTGGTCTAAGCATAAAAAATATTGTAAGTTACACTTGGCATAGCCATATTTAAGCATTAAAATGTACATATCATAAACATTTTTAATTTTTTAATTTTGACGATTTTTAAAAAAAAAATCGCAAGTGATGCCGCAATATTAAGTATGTCAAAAATTCATAAATAAATAGTACTATAACAGTGTGCAAGGATATAATGGCCAACCTTTCGATTCCAGAGATATCCTCATTTTTCATGTCAGCTCCATACATTTTTTTCTTATAAAAATTATAACTCTTCCATTTGTGCACACAATTACTTCATATGACATTTTATAGAACAGTAATGATTAGCAGAAGTCATTTCCAGCAAAAAAAATAACATTTAAGAAATCGAGGTCCTATGTCTTCTACAGCCGATTTTCGATCCACCGTGCGCCCTTGCGTATAGTAATTTATTGTGATTTAGACTGATGTTCAAATATTTATTTTGACAAATTATATGCAAATATTTTCAAAATAACTGTACGGTTCGATTTTCCAAAGAACATAGATTATTTCGGTATAATTTTATTTTTATAATTACTATGTATTTGAACTAAAAAACACGTAAAAAAAAAACAAAATAAAAGTTAAAAATTGGTCTAAGAATTTATTTTTTTACTAATTAATGGTAATATAATTCCGGAATCTATTCCATTAAATGACGACTAAAATATATGTCTGAACCTATATGTATTTTGTTTAGATTCATTTAGTTCGATTTTTCAGTAAAATGGTTGTGGGAGATGGGTGATTACAAAACAAACAAGCCGATTTTAGTAATTGTGTTACATTAAACGACATTATGAACGATTAACCTATGTTTTGTATTCATTCAATAAATTCTAGGTATTACTTAAGATGGTAATAAAGAAGCTCAAAATCTTAAAAATTCGCTCGAAAATGTGAAATGGCTCTTAATGCTTATTATCTGAAGGAGGGATTATAGAACTTTCATCCAAATAGTCCTTTATTGAGTAGTAACATTTATCAATTAAAATTTTCATAAGTACACATTTGTATTTAATTTTGTCCATTTTTAATGATTTTAATGTCTCAAGCTGCTTGTTAAATATTTTTGTGGCCATACAGAAAGTACTTTTATAGATTAGGGCTGTTCTGACATGTGTTATTTCGAGCTCTAACTTATTTTTGTCGCGTAACTTTATATAGTAGCTTTTGGAAGCTATTTTGTATTGCGACATGTGTGTTTTGACAAACATATTAGTTTCGTAGATGTACAGTGATGGTAGGGTATGAATATTTAGGCTTTTAAAGAACGGTTGACAACTGTCGGTGCTATTTATGCCACACATAGATCAGATACATTTATTTCTTGAAATAGACGATGATTTATAACGAAAACGATCGCGTAAAATTCCATGAACAAACCTTTGGGCGTATAGATATTATGGAAAAACTACTGGATGTATTTACTGAAAATAAAATTCTTTGAACTATTCAACAAATTATCTACCCCTGTACGGTTTCTATTTTGCCATTTTTTTACTACATGAGTTATTTATTTACGCCCAAAGACGAGTTAAAATTAGCGTTGAAATATTTTTAATATTTATAATATATTTTTTCCAATTCTGCTTCCATATAGGGCTAGATAATGACAAGACAAATTGATATAATTTTTAGTTTAGAACGTACACCGTCAAACAGACGAGTAATCACCGTACTACTTTTGTGTGGAAGAATGACCGACTGGCGTACCCTTACGTATCAGTCGTGTACATTTAATTACTATTTTCAATAGACTTTGTATTTCAAAGAGTGATAACCAATTTTTCTAAAATGGAAGAAGTTATTTCAGTTCATAACCTTGACTTGCATGTTGTTTAAAAGCAGTCGGGCAAGCTGGGTAACTTACCTTGCATTGCTGCAAACTGTTGTCTCAGATATTTTTAAATCTTTCAGAAGAAGACGGCGATACTTACTTAAAAATAAGCAATCTCCTAACTGCCATTGCTTATTTTTAATCTTATATTTTTAATCGTTTTTGATTATTGTTTTATTCAAAATTCAAAATTCAAAAGTCATTTATTCAAACTAGGCTGAAAATCAGCACTTTTCGAACGTCAAAATTACATAAGACAGTCCCCCAAAAACGCCCACCCTTCACCACTTCCTAGTGCTATAGCTGGGAAGAAGAAGTGGCGCAACAAACTCCCCAGCAGCACAGCTGTCTGAATAGTTAGAAGAACATGATTTTACATTGTTCTCACATATAGAAGCAACAAAAAGTAATGTACTCAGGATTTTGTAATTTCTATATTTAAAAGAGTGTCCTTGGAGTTTCTTGCCCGTTCTTCTCCATAGAGATCTACGTTTTGGAATGGGCAACTAGCTTCAACTTTCTGACTAACTGACCGACTCTTTGACAATTCAAAAGTGCCTCTAAATGGTTTAATTGAAATAAATGCTTTGAGTTTGAGTTTGAGAATTCTTTAAAGGAATTTTGTCGAAGATTCAACCAAGCTGTCATAAAAAAATGGAAGAATGCCAGAGGAAACTCTGAAACATTTAAGAACGGAGACTGGTTGGCGCTTACAGTGGATTGGCCATCTTGTGTTATTCCGCAACAACCTGCAGAAGATGCCATTACAGAGTATCAAGCACCTTCAACCAGCCAATCTGTATGTGTTGGAACACTAACTAAGCGTTTAATTCCTTGTAAACCATTTTTAGAATTGTGTACTAAACAGAAAAAACGGATGATTGAAGAACAAAATCAACAAGACAGTGATTAACTAGCTTACGCTACAATAAGCAAGTTAAAGAAAGATGGCAAAGAAAATTTTACTGAAGTCATTGATTATTTCATGAAAAATCCTGAAGAGGTAGCAACATTTTCGCAACTAATTAAAACTCAGAAGTACAAGAAATGTACTTTTACTCCGGAGAAGCGCTTAGATTGCTGCTATCACTTAACTGTCGAAGTGTCAATATATTAAATTGCGAGAATCTACAATCCGCGAGGGTGCATCTGATATTCAATAGTATTATAAAGTGCAGCAGGCTAAATTTGTATGTTACTCTCCAAAGGAGGCATTCAATGTAACAGAAACAATGGCCTAAGTATCTTTTCAAGCTCTTCTTTACATAACTGTTGCAACGTATACTCAGACAAACCGCCTTACCAGTCCTTAAATTTACTGTCAAAATGGGGTTTCGATAGGTCATCATTTCATCAAGCTAAAGTACATATAAACAAAAAATGGAAGAAGGAAAGACTTAAATTCAAAAGTCATTTATTCAAACTAGGCTTAGAATCAGCCCTTTTCGAACGTCAAAATTACATAAGACACTCCCCCAAAACGCCCACCCTTCACCACTGCCTAGTGCTTTAGCTGGGAAGAAGAAGTGGCGCAACAAACTCCTGACTGACACTGACTGATGTAGAAGCCATTTTTATGACGACTTTAGTTCCCTTAAAACTAACTGCTGCAGTTGGAAAGGAAGTAATAGAGTACCTGTCGAATTTATATTCGTCAAAGAAAAGGAGTCGGTAGTCAAAGATGGAATGACTAAAAATGGAAGCAGAAATAAAAACTTTTAGCCCATCCAAATGTGTGAATGGCATTGAACACAATTTCTTCATGACGATGATTGTTGGAAAAGTGTGCACGTATCTATCAGAAGCTTGGTCCAGTGCTGTGTGTTACTAGTGTTTGGCGAAACCAACTCAGATGAACGATCTCAATGCAGTATTGCGTAAAGAAGCGTCATCTGATAGTTGGGTTTGTCACCTTTGCATACTCAAATAAATAGCATGGAGTGTTTTTTGCACATAGCATACAAACAAGACGTAAAAACTTGGTCTGTCAAAGGAGAAGAGAACAAATCCGTGATGCAGCTGAGGAAGAAACAGATACAAGTGAGATTTCGAGAGGAGTTGGGCTTCTGATAGATATCGTGAAGCAGCGATCAGGGACAACAATAATGACGAAAATACGGCAAGGAAATTCTCAATTTCCTGAAAAAACGGCAGCTATTATTGGCTTGGATGAAGAAATAGTTCGCAGGTTCGCAGTTATTTTAGAAGCAATTACATCAGGTGGAAAACATCGATGTTGAAAAATTTCGAGCTTGTACCCGTATGACCGCAGAGAAATACCTAAATTTGTATTATTTGTACTATATGTCAGCAATAGTACATAAATTGTTGATTCATGGAGCAGATATCATCAAAAACTCCATTGTACCAATTGGAAATCTGTCTGAAGAACGTAACAAAGACTTTCGCAGATAAAAAGAGTACCATTCACGTAAAATAAATAAGACGAGCACGAATAACGACATAATGAAGATGATGCTTCTGACTTCAGATCCACCTTACGTTTCTGCAACACGGCCAATAATGCATTGTGCTCAACATAAAACAACGATAAGGCAAGAAACCTTGGTCCTTTTAACCGTTGACTCGAAGCAACAGGATGATGTTAAGTTCTGTGACATTGATGATATTAATTATGACACAGATACTGATGAATCTGATATAGATGTTTAGGATGCTTGTAGCTTTAATTATGTAAATATTTTTCTTTTTAATTGTGATTCCATCATTCACATTTTTTTTTTGTACTTTAATGCATGTTTTATAAAACAATGCAGGGAAGGGTATCAATATAGGGAGTAATATCAGATACTGAGGGCATTCAATCTCATTATTTAACTACTCTCACTAAATTACAACAAAAATCTTTGGATAATTACTGAAACGCTGAAAGAAAACAATTCATTTACAAGATTGTGAATAGTAATCAGCTAAGAATTAATAGTACAAAAAGCTAATTGTTTGGGAGCTTGTGAGGGAGAATGGACTCATTGGGCATACTTTTAACAGAAAGGATATGCGATGCTTTAGAGTAGTTATTCGCAACTTACATCCATCTACGCCCACTAGTATCATTAGGATAGAAATTGAGGCCACAGGAAATACAGTTACTGGAGAAATTATCAATGCTAAGTATGGCCCTGAGAAAAAACCAACCTCTACATTCTTCGTTAATCTGGCTCCTGGGTCAAACAACAAAGCGGTAAAGGACTTGAAATATATATACCACCAATCTATCGTTATAGAAGATCCAAGAAAAAGAAAATCGATAGTACAATGTCAGAGGTGCCAACAATATGACCACTCAAAGAACTGCTGTATGCGCCCTTACCGCTGCGTTAAATGTGGGCAGTCGCACGAGACTTCTGAATGCCAGAAGCTTGATCGCCAAACACCTGCTTTGTGTGCACTATGCAATGGCCCGCACCCCGCTAACTATAGAGGTTGTGCAGTATATAAAGAAATCGTAGCCCGAAGAACAAAAAAGACGGCATTTCCATCAGCCGAGTCTCGTCAACAAGCACCAAATAAGTATGTTGCCAATGAGCCCACTCAACAAGTCGGCGAAGCTGACAAAACCATCCCTGGTATCAAGCTTGCAACTTATGCAAAGTCATTACGACATAATACTCCTAACCCAACGCACGCAAGTATCGCACTCGAACAATTACTATTAAAACAATCTGAGAAGTTTGACTCTATCTTACACCAAATGAGTACTGTAATGAGCCTCATAACTGAACTCATTGACAGACTGACAAAATGACTGCCTTAAGAATTGGAACTTTCAACATAAATCGGCTAACCCCAAATAAAAATTAAGTTGAGCTAATAATGATGGAACAAAAGCTAGATATTTTACTGATTTCTGAAGCACATTGCAATTCAGTCACTATTATATGTTAAATTTGCAGGCTACCAATGCTACCTGACAAACTATCCTGATGGAACGGCCCATGCTGGAACGGTAGTGATAGTAAAAAAGACGATCAAACATCACCTAATGCCTGAATATAAAACCGACCACATCCAAACTACAACAATAAGCGTGGAAGAAAAAAATGGGTGTCAGTTTACTGCCCCCCGAAACATAAAATTAGCGACACCGTGTTTTCACACTTCTTTATGTCACTTACCATTTTGTAGCAAGAGGCGATTGGAATGCGAAGCATACATTTGGGGTTCGAGGCTAATCATCACTCGAGGTAGACAACTTTAACTGAGCATTCAAGAAAACAACATGTCTGCAATTTCTACTGCTGAACCTAAAACTGGCCTAGCGACTCACAAAAAACCCCAGATAAGCTGGATTTTTTCATAAGTAAAGGTTTGTCTAAAGACTACCTTAAGCCAGAGCCGTGTTATGATACATGTTCTAATCATACACCAGTATTATTAACAATAAGTTCAAGACTGATTGAAATTGCGAGACTATCGACATTAACCAATAAGTAAACCGACTGGGAGTGTTTTAGGGAGTATATTGTTGATAATATTGAGCTAAAAATAGCATTAAATACTCCAGATGATATAGACACTGCTACTCAGTATATAACAAATATGATCCAAGAAGCATGTTGGAACAGTACTCCTCAATATCCAAGTAAAAGTAGATCCTCTGATTACCCCATGAAAATAAAAGAATCATTGCTTGAAAAAAGAAGACTTCGACGGATATGGCACCAAAGTGCCTTGAACGCAGACAAGTACAATTTCCGTAAGGCCACTAGCAAGCTAAAAGAACTGCTTCAAGCCTGGCATGATAACACCCTAGAGGTCCAGCTTGAATCACTGACTCCTTCAGCCTCATTTAATTACTCTCTTTGGAAGTTCACAAAGCATTATACCAGACCCCAGGTAGCTATACTACCTCTCAGAAGGAACCAAGGTTGGGCAAGAACACCTCAAGAAAAGACTGATACATTTGCTGACCATTTGGCAATTGTATTCCGTCCTAACGAGGCAACAAATACCGAATCTGAAGAAGAAATCAACTCAAACAAACAACATTTTCAAATGTCACCTCCGCCGCGATCCGTCACTGCCAGAGCAGTCTGGGCTACAATAAAAAACCTTGGTAGTAGAAAAGCACCCGGCTTTGACCTAATCACGAAGGAAGTCTTACTACAACTACCAAAAAAAGCCATTGTGTTTCTAACGACACTTTACAATGGGGTCCTAAGAGTGCAATACGGAAAGTATGGAAGCATCAAGAATGGAAGGTTTCACAGATACTCATGGTGCATAAACCAGGCAAACCACCTAATGTTGTGACATCCTATAGGCCTATTAGCTTACTACCAGTACTGTCGAAAATCTTTGAGAAACTCCTGCTCTGTAGAATACAACCAATCTTAAAGGAAAATAACACCATACCTTGTCACCAATTTGGATTCAGACCTGAGCACTCCACCGTTGAACAGGTTCACATAGTGTGCGATGGGGTTAGGAAATCACTGGAGGAAAGGGAGTTCTGTTGCTCAGTCTTCCTGGATATTCAACAGGCTTTCGACCGCGTTTGGCACAAGGGCTTACTTTATAAGATAAAGGCTTGTCTTCCTCACAGCTTCTATGAGCTAATGAAAAGCTACCAAACAGACCAGCTGTTTCAAGTCAAAGAAGCTGAGGCAACGTCGGAGCTATTGGAAATAAAGGTTGGCGTCCCCCAAGGATCAGTGTTGGGCCCAATTCTGTACACGTTGTACACATCAGACTTGCCAGCAGAGGACAGCGTGACTACAGCTACATTTGCTGATGATACTGCAATTCTGGCTAGCAACCATGACCCCACAATTGCTTCACAAACGCTGCAAAAAGGTCTATATACAAAATATCTGACTGGCTCCAAAAGTGGCGAATAGCAGTCAGCCCATCTAAGTCTGTACAGGTCACTTTTACGCTACGCAAAGGCGATTGTCCGCCAGTAAAGCTAAATACACATACCTCGATCGCCGTCTGACGTGGAAGCAGCACATAAAGACCAAGAGAGATGAGCTCAACTTGCGCTTCAAAAACCTACACTGGCTATTAGAGCGGAACAATAAATTAACGACTGACAATATATAAAACGGTTCTAAAGCCTGTCTGGATGTACGGCATCCAGCTATGGGGAAGCTGTAGCAACTCTCTCCATTATACAGCGAATGCAAAATGTGATTCTGAGAACTATATACAATGGGCCTTGGTTCATTACAAATACTGAAATACACAACAAACTTCAGATGAACTCGGTGAAAGAAGAAATCTTGGCCATAACCAAAACATACTTGGAAAGGCTGGAGAGGCATCCAAATGAACTGGCCGCTGGACTGACAACACGTACCAAAAACGTCTCAAAAGAAAATAAATTCAGTCTGCACCCTCTCACAGAATGTCTTTAGATGCTAGAAAGAAAGAAAGAAAAATTGTTTTTTTTGTCACAGAGACACATGCATACAAATAACAAAAATATAAACAACAGAAATATTCGGCAGCTGCACGTCATGACTGTGACAAGAAGGTTTCCACTCAGCATAATTCTGTGCTATGAGGGACCCACAGCACAGCACTGATTTTCAGTGGTCACCCGAAAAATACGTACGGACATCAAGTCAGTAACTAAATATGAATGAAATAGGAAAAATTCCAGTGTGTAAATATTGATTCAATCAGTGTTCTGTCACAACTACACACACTGCACACACTGCACACACTGCTACACCTATGATTATTTGCTCTCGCTGGAGAGCACACTCCATCTGCAAAATGTCACTTACCACATCTGCTTAAAGTACTCTTAAAGGACTGATTGCAGATACAAAAGGAGACAAAAAAATATATATATATATACAAAAATAAAGCATAGTTGACATTGTACATACAATGAGTGAGAACTGTCAATGTCAAACAAATAAAGTTTTCAGCCTTGCGGCACCTAGGTACATTGGGTTACATCTACTAACTAGGCTTGGGTTAAGTAACTCCACTAGAAGATTGGATATAAGACATATCATTCCAGCCAAAGACACATATCCCATAACTATATCCATGTCCGCTAATCATATCCGCAGTTATGATGACGAGAGAGAGCGAAGACAAATCCCATATCGCGGAACTATGTTGCTGTGAGAGATTTCAAAAGTTTCTCGCTCTCGCTCCAAGAACAAACTATTTGATTTCCCTTCATACTTTACACTTACAGGCTTAGGACTGTCAATCAAGTAAATATTTGATTGGCGTATTTAAAATTATTCGCGCGCGCTAATAAACTTGCTACCTGTCACGTCAAGTTTGTTTTTGTTTACATAGATTTACGCATGCGCGTCTCGTTTCAAGCGAAAACAATAAAAAACGACGTCTAGTAATATATTTTTTTATCAAGCGCTACTCTCGCTGCCTGCGTATAGAACAGACGACCTCGCGAACGATGAACAAACCTAATCGTCCTTTCTCTTTCGCTCACTAGCCTGCGTTGTATTACGCTCTCGCTCTCTTACTTAGGAAGGAATGAACGAAACTTGGACGTGGACGGGCAGCATAGCTGTTATCTGTGGCTGATATAGAGGATATATTTATTTGTTAGAAAGGGAATGAACGATTCATATCCAAAGTGAGACACATATCCGAAGATATAACTGTGTCCGGAGTTACTCAAGCCTACTACTAACCTAACCTAAACGTGATTGTTACCAACGATCTTAAAAGATTACAAATAAAACTTAATTATTTTTTATTTCATTAATTATATTATTTGCCACATTTAGCTATTTTGAAATGAATTAAAGTTAAAACTTACAATATTTATACACAAAACCATTTAAATCCGCTGTCACTTTGTCTGAACGTTCAACATAGGAGTGAAATTTGTACAATATCTGTGGCAAAATTTCAAATTTATTACATAAAAAGTTGCTTATTTTTTTAAACTTTAGGATTTTTTTTCTGAAAACCTAGATGTTTGCACAGTGTGAACTTTTGCGAAAGCGTTCTACATCAAGTCATCTACACACTAAAATTGTGAAGTTCCACACAAGCGGGTGCTAAAGTACAGTGGAGCCCATCTCATGCAAATATTCATATTTTCTAAGTGCGCAAGCTCAGGGCTCCCCTGAAGAGCACTCAGTATTAGCCAAGCCACCTTCACACACACACAATGTGCACCAGCATCCACAATTCTAGACTCACAAGTAAAACCAACCCACCCTCTTGAGCTGCATCTTTATTCTAATAAAGCTATGCTAAATGCTTACACCTCAAGAAAAAACATTGAAAATTTATATGGAGAAACATCATGTTTTCATGAAATAGCTATATTTCTCAAATTTCCTATTGTAATTACTGTTTCGACCAACATAACACCAAGTAACAGCTGAAATTTGATTTAAAAAAATAAAGATTTGTTTTCGCGGGCTACCTCCCGCATCCCCGTTGAATTGGAAATTGACGTCAATTTCTAGACGAGTACCTAATCAGTGACAGGACAGCCCAACCACAAAGCCCAACCGTTTCCCGCCAACAGGTCCCAAGTACCAAACCCTAACATGGCACCTTATCGCATAATATTTAGTACAGTAATCAGTCACATATTTTAGGTAATATTCTAATAGTCAATTTAGCCATTGAATAATGGCAGTATAACCATTGAACAAGTTCAAAATTAAACAACGCGCACCGGCTGTGTTCTGTAAACTCACCGCTGTCAGATTTCTCCTTTATATTTAGTTAATATTCTACACATAATCCGTAGTAAATATAGAACGTGTTCAATCACTATGCATCAAACATAAAATTACAAAACGCATGTAATTGTAATAAAACAAACGAGTAATAACACAGTCACCAACAACGACAAACACAAATAATGGCGTCGTCCATTTCGGCTTCGCAGCGCGTGTCAAATGCCATAGTGAAGTGAAGGACCATGAATATGCGTTCTCATTTGTCCTCAACTCGACTAATTGTCTGTTGTTGATACTAATTACTACTAACCGCTAAAGGTTAGCGGTTATTATTAGTTAGTATGTACTTACTCAGTTTTAGTAATACAAGGTTGCCACGAAAGAAGGCCGACGGAAAATTGCGAACTCGCAACTTTTTTATAAAATGTGATGCATAGTAACCAGCGCCGCGTTAGGCCTCTGCCTCGAATTTTGCGGGCAGCGGGGCGGCAGCGGCGGCGGCGCGGGAGCGGCAGGATCTTATGCGTAAAATCTAATGGACCGGTTCTCGAAAACAGCGGCGCACGGTGGATCGAAAATCGGCTGTAGAAGACATAGGATCTCGATTTCTTAAATGTTATTTTTTTTGCTGGAAATGACTTCTGCTGATCATTACTGTTCTATAAAATGTCATATGAAGTAATTGTGTGCACAAATGGAAGAGTTATAATTTTTATAAGAAAAAAATGTATGGAGCTGACATGAAAAATGAGGATATCTCTGGAATCGAAAGGTTGGCCATTATATCCTTGCACACTGTTATAGTACTATTTATTTGTGAATTTTTGACGTACTTAATATTGCGAAATCACTTGCGATTTTTTTTTTAAAAATCCTCAAAATTAAAAAATTAAAAATGTTTATGATATGTACATTTTAATGCTTAAATATGGCTATGCCAAGTGTAACTTACAATATTTTTTATGCTTAGACCAAAACATTCTAAGAAATCACAAAGTCGTATTACCTACTTTGTGATTTTCATTTGAAATGACATGGTAATTATGAATTACGTAATACGTAATCTTATCTAATGCCTCAAGTCCGCATTAGCTAATGATTAATAAAACTTAATACCTATATACCTGTTAAAAGGATACGTACCATAATGAGGGTAATTAGATAAACGTGATCATTAGTCAATAACAATAAATGGTAAACTATTGTATGATTAAAAATAAAAGCAAATTATTAAAAAAAAAAATAACTTAACCTAACCTAACATAAACAATAAAAGTTAACTTATTTTATACTTCGTCACCATCAGAATCCACTTGAGAATCAGGCTCTACAATAGATATAACTTCTAAGACTTCTGTCGGAGCTTCCTGATCCTGAAGTTTCAGTAGTTCTACTGTTTCCTTAAAGTATGTCTGCCTCTTGTGGGCATTTAATTTTGGTCTTGTGGACGAAATTAGAGGATCAGAAGAGACGATAAGCATATTGAGGATATCCTCGTTTGATGCTTGTCTATTCTTTTTCCTCGAATGGTGTTCTCTGAACCTCCTAAAGTCTTTGTTTCGGGCCTCTGAAGCTTCTTCCGAAAGACTTCCAATTGGTACAATAGCATTTTCTGCAATTATGTCCCCTCCGTGAATCAACAATTTGTGGACGGTTGATGACATGTAGTACCAATCGTACAGTTCCACGTATTTTTCAGCGGTTGTTCTAGCGTATTCTTTAAATTTCGGCACGTCTACAATCTCTCCAGATGTGATAGCTTGCAGAATCACAGCAAATCTGCGTATTAGTTCTTCATCTAATCCAGTGATCGCTGCAGTTTTATCAGGAAATTCAAAAAACCGCCTTGCTGTGTTCCCGTCGTTAGTTGTGCCTGATCCTTGCTTAACGATGTCAATCAAAAGGTTGAGATCATCTTTGAATCGATCTTGAATGAGTTTTTTTCGTGAATGCAATAACTCTTGATGACCTTCTCCTCTTGCAGACCACTTTTTGAAGTCGAGACGATACGCTATGTGTAGAAGACATTCCATCACATTAATGCGGGCATGAAGTGATGATAATCCGAACTCATACACACCAGAAGAAATGGTTTTTGACGCAATGACATCTAACTTATTCATTTCTGTAGGCTTAGCCAAACACAGGTAGCAGGCCGCATTTGACTTAGCTTCAGACAGATATGTACAAATTTTGCCGTCAATCATCGTCATCATTAATTTGTGACTAATTTCATGTCCTTGACATTTTGAGGGAACGAGAGCTTCAATTTCGTTATCCATTGCAGTTTTTTCATTTATGACAACGTCTTTGGTTTCTTTCACAAAACTAAACTGGACTGGACGGCAATACCTAGGTGAGCAGGGTTTTGGATTCACCCATACGGTATCACCGTCAGCTGTCAACTTTAATGGAACCAAAGAGGTCATAAATATGCTGGAATCATCTTGACCACTATGTTTTGCTTATATCTACTTTGGTTAGATGCACCGTCAAATCCCCACTTTGATATTAATATCAATTGTTTATCTTGTATCGCATCAGGACTACGAATAGTTTCAAAAATTCTGTTCACTGTTAAATCTAGTAACGCTTGTAGTGCAATCTTAGCAAATGAATCCGTTACAGTCACAAATGTCTTCGGAGGGTAGCACTGTAGCTTAGCTTTTTGCACTTTATAGTAAGACGGATATATCTCCTTTGAACCTTCTCGAATAGTCGTTTCCCTTAATGTGATATATTGCCATTTCGATAGTTTTAATGAAAGTAGCAAACCCAGTGCTTTTTCTGGTGAAACTATTATTGAAGGAGCTGGTTTGTTCAACATTTCCTTGATTTTTCCTGCTGCTTCTGGATTTTGGAGCATATGTACAATAACAGATGCAATATCCTCATGACCATCTCCTTTCAAAAGTGCTGCAGCTGAATAAGCTACTTCATTAGGGTCATTGCCTATAATTATGTTCATCAGATCGTCTCTTCTTCTGCTTGTTACTTAGATCTTCAAACGGCTTTCGAGATCTTTTTGTCATCGTTGAAGTTGATTTCATTGTTGAAGTTGATGGTACAGGTTCAGGTACAGGTTCTGTAGAAATATTTTCACTTGTTGATTCTTGAATGAGCAAATTGGTTTGCACGCAGTTTGGCCAGTCAATATTTGCCTCAAGCCAATTACTGTAATCACCTCTAAAAACTTCACTTTTCCTGTGAGATCGTAACCATCTCTTTTGAAATGCCCGTGTAAATCTTCGACAAATTTCTTTCACGGTAACACTGTCTTCATCTGAAAGGCTAGACCCCAGTCGAATAACAAGTGTGTTGAACAATATTTCATGATCGAAAGACGAAGCATCCTGATTGCTCAGAATAACAAACAAATAAAAATTTGTAACGATGCTTTCCATTATTCACGATCACTGAGTAAAAAGACACGGTAGGATTAGGATAGATGTTAGTATTAGAAATGCTCTAAATGAACTGAAGTTGTGAATCCAATGTTTGACTATTTATTGTTATTGACTAATGATGGTATCACATTTATCTAATTACTTTCATTAAGTTAATCCTGCACTAATTGCTAAATTAGCGAGTACCCCAAATTATTTTGGTACTTATCCTTTTAACTAGGTATATAGGTATTAAGTTTTATTAATCATTAGCTAATGTGGACTTGAGGCATTAGACAAGATTACGTATTACGTAATTCATAATTACCATGTCATTTCAAATGAAAATCACAAAGTAGGTAATACGACTTTGTGATTTCTTAGAATGTTTTGGTCTAAGCATAAAAAATATTGTAAGTTACACTTGGCATAGCCATATTTAAGCATTCAAATGTACATATCATAAACATTAAATTTTTTTTAAATTTGAGGATTTTAAAAAAAAAAATCGCAAGTGATTTCGCAATATTAAGTATGTCAAAAATTCACAAATAAATAGTACTATAACAGTGTGCAAGGATATAATGGCCAACCTTTCGATTCCAGAGATATCCTCATTTTTCATGTCAGCTCCATACATTTTTTTCTTATAAAAATTATAACTCTTCCATTTGTGCACACAATTACTTCATATGACATTTTATAGAACAGTAATGATCAGCAGAAGTCATTTCCAGCAAAAAAAATAACATTTAAGAAATCGAGATCCTATGTCTTCTACAGCCGATTTTCGATCCACTGTGCGGCGTGGCAGCGGCGCGGGGGCGGGCAACGAGCGGTGCACTCTAGTCAAGCGGTGACCGCCCGCATTGCGCGTTTGCATTGTAGTATAGTGTTGTACATTTTTTTTTGTGACGTATCAAAATGTCCTCGGACGTGCAAGAGCAAATTATTTCGGCAATCTTCTTTTGCCCACAATAAATCGAGGGTTAGGAATAAATTTGAATCAAAAAGATGTTGTCGCCGTTTTTCAGACATTTCGTTCGCGAATAAAAACAAATATCTCGACAACACAACCACGAACACAACACTACACCGCTATAGTGCCGCGCGATCTGCCCGCTGGTTTGGAGAACAGGTATGCGTTGCCCGCCCCGCTCCCGCGCCGCCGCCGCCGCCGCCCCGCTGCCCGCAAAATTCGAGGCAGAGGCCTTAAAGGGACTTCAGCGGTGGCGCGTACCCTAAAGTGATTAAGCCATCATTTTTGCAATTGCCGTCTTAATATCATTGTAATTTGACATTTACGTTGTAGATAGATAATCAATTCGTTGACAATGCAATGGAGCCAGTTAGCTACGGTTTAGATTCGCCCCGTGTCGAAAGATAATCACGTTTCTGTTTCGTTTTGACACCTCTGACACACAATGACGTAGTGACTACACTTGTTTGTCATGGAATTGCTATTTAATAATGTTCGAGCATACTCTTCTCAGTATGAACACTTTTTTGAACGGGGTTTGCTTTATGGTGCCAACAACGATCTCTAATACAACACACCAACTTACTTTCATAATCAAAGTTTCAGTTACATCATTCGCCGGTAAATTGCGGCCGCTACGTGAGTGGTCATCGCTCTTCTAGGAAAACGAAGCTTTAGGCGATGGCCTCGCGCCTTTGGGGGCCTTGCAATTGTTTTTTTTTTAAGTTAATTGTAAGTTTAGTTATTCGTATTTATTTCCCCCCGATCTCCGGTCCTGGGGTCCCCCAAATCTCGAGTAGTACTTTTTAATCAAATCCCAAACAAGGCAAAAATATGTTCAGTAACAAAGAGGCAGTTTGTAGTTGAAAGCCCCCCTACGTATGCAAAATACAAGGTGGGGCAAAAGTAATGTGCCATAATGTTTGCTAGTGGTCAAATGTCATTGTGCTTAAAAATTTAGATAATAGACAGATGGAGAATTAGTTGACAATGCAATGGAGCCATACACACAGCTCAGGAGCCTCGGCAATGAAGGAGATGTTGAAACACCAATTTCTGGGCCGTATAATCTCTCGTTTTGATCTGGCAGGCCAGATCGCCAGTTCTTAGGGTATGTTCAGACGCCAGCACATCAACCTACTACAATCTGTCAAATTTATTTAATAGATTTTCAACTTTATCACTAAAGTATAAGGTTCAAAGTTAATTGGGAAAATTTGACAGTTTCGGGTAGGTTGACCTGTTGTACCAGAATTCTTCCTTTGGGGCTTTTCGAAATCTCGCGTTTACCAACATAAACCACAACCTTGCAAGTCTTGAAAGCCAACATTGAACAAGATATCACCAAAATGGAGTCAGATTAATTCAAAATGCCGAAAAAAAATTGGTTGCCTGTAAAGTCGGTATACGGGCGAAAGTTTTACGTGACAACGACTTTGCGTGCCTTTCACTTTTTATGTCTGTCTCTCTCGCTCTTAGGCGGGCTAACCATGCCCGAGTGGAAGGGACGCGTGCCTCTCACTCGCTCTCATTGTGAGCGCATAACGTGAGCGGAGCGTAACGCAGTTTCTTGAAGTGTCACCCGGCAAACCAATTTATAAGACGTTGTCACGTCAAAACGAGCAGAAATGCTCATCAACTCAGAAGGTGGTAATTTGATCAATATAATTATTTCTTTTGACTCAATGTCATTAAATGTCCATCTTTAAATAATCTTTCCGTGAAAACAGGGCCCGATTTTTTCAGCCAATTCACATTATGACATTACTTTTGCCCCACCTCAGGTATAAACGTAGCATACAAAAAAATTGAGCTCTCTCTCTCCGCTCGCTCTTCTATCGTACCGACATTTTCTTAGTTTTCAAACTTTTCTGCATAGGTCGACATAATAACTGCTATTTCTGTAATATATAGTTTGACCTAAACCTAATTGAGACTGGGTGCAAACATTTTCGATCTCGCTTCGCTCGGTCTATCATCCTCATAGATTTATTAGAAGTTAGATTAGCAATATGGTGATTAGGTTTCGCACATCACACGATGTGCACGTAACTGTGCGTTTGCACCAGACTGGCGAAACATAAACATTCACAACAAAACATGTTGAAATCTCTAGTTCCTGTCAAACATTGTACGGAACGTTGACAGAAAATAGAGATTTTTCAACATGTTTGTTGTGAATGTTTCGCCAGTGCAAACGCACAGTAATAAAAGCGACAGCTATAGTCCTGTGCTGGAATAGCACAGCACTATCTGTCTCGCTTTTACAACATCGACTATTGATATAGATTACAGTGTCTTCCTGCTTCCTGTCTGAAGCAGATGAAGTGAATACCGATCTTAATTTTTAAAGTAACAAAAATAGAACTACATAAAGAACGTGTTGGATTTTTATTGTCGGTCCAAAGAGAACTAATTTATTGTAAAAATGTCGTAAGCTTTCCTTGGAAGTATTTTGTAATTTCGCTTCATACTTTATTATAATAATCAAATATAATGTTAGAATATTAGTTTTATTGAAATATGTTTCTGGTTAGATAATGCTGGCGAATCATACATGTGAATTTCAAGTAGTTATGTCTAGGAAACTTGCTTAATGAGGAAGGTATTTATACACGAGTGTTTAAATTCGGAAATTTAAGTTTTCACTTAGTGGAGTTTTTTTGGTAGTCGTTTTTTTTTATTTCTTTTTTCATAATTATAATGCACAACTAGAAAGTCTTTTTTCCCACCCTGTTCACGACCTTCACATGTTCTGGTGAAATGGCGTACAGCAAAATGTCTTTCCTTTTTTGTTTTATGTCGACCATCTTTTCCTAGAGTATAAAATATACATATGTTCTGTGCCTAGTCTGTGGTGGGGGTGCTTGTCTGTATTATTTAAGTGTATTATCTATGGTGCTTGTCGTGGGTCGTCAGTCACAGAGTACATTCTAATATACTTGGGTCGTGTTCGAAAGCGTGCTTATTCCGACTAGTATATAGTTATCTGTGGCTTGTTGCTACAATTGTTTACAATCTAAAATCCTGTTATTACTGTATTCTCTCACTTTTGAACTAGCTCTTATTTATTATGGATATTAACAATCCCCACAACCAAAGTTATTGGTTTGTCCTCAGGGAAGATCAAAGCAATGTCATATTCAGTAGCAATAACTTCACCATCCAGAATCCACAAAGTAAGTTTTGTTCCCAAACAATATTTAAATGTAGATAGGTTGGTGTACCTATTATAAATAAATAGCTGGTTCTATTGAAATAGATTAAATACCTACTTTGTTTACATCAGTTACAGGGCAGGAAGCGAGATATATTGTGGATACGGGGGACAACAGACAATTTATACAAATTAACGAGACCCCTGTAGCTGTCCAAGAAAATATTTCTGAAAATAGTGAAAAGGAGCTAATAAAAGCCAAAGATGATGACAACTTTTGGGATAGGAATAAAATAAAACTGTTACTTACATTGTGCTTGGATAGCAGATTTAAAAATGTAACAAAAGACAAATCCCTTTGGGAAGAAATTGCTGTGCACTTGAGTACAAGTTCTGATGAATGTAGTAAAAAATATAGAAACCTGAGGAGAACTTACATAAGACTCCTGAAAAAGAAAAGATTGGGCAAAGAGATCAAATGGGTACACTACAACACCTGTGAAGAGGTATTTAAAGAATGCAAATCACTTCCACCATCTGTGTTGGAGCCATGGGAGGAGCACAAAGTAAGGAGACTGCTCGGTCTCTACTTGGAGAACTTGAACAAGTTCCGAAGTCCTGATTCCTTGCAAAAAGATGTTTGGAGGGAGATAGCATCGCAGTTGGGGACAACAGAGTATAATTGTTACCATAAGTTTAAGAATTTAAAAAGAGCATACTTTAATTGGAAAGAAAAGAGTAGGGAAACTGGAAAACCAATCAAGTGGCAATATCATAACTATTTTGAGAGAATATATTACAATTACAATCCGAGTATAGGTCCCTGGGACAAAAACAAAACTAGGTTGTTAATAGAAGAGTACAAGCAAATAGCTGAAAAGTTTAAAAATCCGAGATATCAAAAGAAAGAGTTGTGGAAAGAGATATCAGCATCAGTAGGGGAATGCCCCACAGACTGTGACAAAAAGTTCAGGAATTTAAAACAAACTTATATTAGATTAAAAATGAGAGCAGATACAGGGAGATGTATAACAAAGTGGCGCTACTATAAAGATTTTGAAGGAATATACAGTGGACAAACTAGCTATATGAGCTCAGATGGACCACCTACAGTAACATCCAAATCGCAAGAAGACGACTATGTCAAGCAGCTTTTAACATTCTATGTAGACAACAAGGAAAAATTTAGGGATCCTCTAGTCAAAAAGAAAAATGTATGGAGATTGTTTGCTCCAAAAATAGGCTTGTCTTCAGAAGAATGTGATCGAAAATTCCGCAACTTGAAACAAACTTACATTAGACTTGCAGAGAAAAAGAAAGAAACTGGAAAAATTAACAACTGGCCATATTATTCCTATTTTGAAAAAATATTTGATGAACCCACAGGAACACGTACATGCAGCCATGGTGTGAACTTAGATGACATGACATTAACTGAAATAAAGAGAGTGATGCAAGAAGTTCAGGACAGGAAAGACAATGACAAGTTTGAAAGTTTAGTGCGGGCTGTGGAAGAGTCGAACAATATACAACAGGAACGAAATAGAATATTACAGGCATTGCTAGATAAAAAGTGATTTAGTAGGCACTAACAAACTGTTACTTGGGCTGCAAACAAACATCATATTGCTGATGTGGACTGAATGATTTCAAGAGGTAAGGTACAAATTCATACAGGGATCTTCTGTGGAAATAAATAAAAGATATGAGAATGTTTAGAAATGCTTTTTATTGTTACCGTTCTTATGCTTTTATAATGTATATGTACAAACAAACTATAATAGATTATCAGTTTTCATTCTGAAATGAGAAATCGTTAGCAAATTCAATTACATTTCGACCGGTAGCTACTCCATGTCTTAAAAGTACACTGATTATGCTTAATTATGTCTTAACTTAAAAATACATCTGTGAATTTAAGACTTACTTTAATATTAAATTTGACATCCATAACACTATACCACAGTAAGGAATGGAAATTTAGTTTAGAAAAAAAATAAAAAAATAAGTGAAGAAATCACACTCGATCATCGGTAACCACTCAGGATCGGATCAATAAGTTTACAGATACCTCGACCAGTAACTATCACGAACAAATACTCACACTTCCACTCACCCAGGCACGCTCGAGTCGATACAACGCTAACCTAGACTGAATTACCACACTATGTCATACAACTAAGAGATACGCCGGCCGCCGATCGCGCCCGTCCGCTCGCCGCCGCGCCGCACTACCAACTCTACTGGCCTGTGGTGCTAACGTCAACGAAATATCTCCAAAAATTACACTAGGTAAAGTATACCTAAAGTTTAGTGATCGAGGATGTAGTCAGTCTTAAATGGAATTGGTCTGTCTGACTCTTGTTTCGGGCGCGCGTGCGACGCGTCAGCGAGCGGACAGGCGCGGGCCGGCGGGGCGGGCGTGGTAGGCGGTTCACTTCTTGGCGTTCTTCTTGGGCGACGGAGCCTTGCCTTTAGCGTTGTTTGACATTTTCGACTTTTTACCTTTAGGCTCTCCCTCTTCGTCATCCTCATCCTGTAATAATAACAAATTATTTATTATATTTACTTTTTATAAAACCATGTGCCAAAATATTCAACCCAATCGAAAAATGAATTCATGAATTATGATGTATATGCAAAAAAAGCCACCTAAAGCACAGGATGCACAATTGAACTTGTCAGTTTCCCTATGTAACTTACTTTCACAATGCTAGGCGGCCTTTTTTGCTTATCAAAATGTGTTAAAATCCAGCTATCAGAAGGTAAAGGTTATTTTACTGAATGAGTATACAGAAAACCAACAGCCAATTATCATGACATTTTCTTGGAAAAAAAAAAATACAATTTAGACACCAGTGTACAAGCCCAGTTGTATGAAAAATGACAGTGAAATGAGATTAATCAACTTAGTTTATGCCCCAAAGATTTTGTTACAATCTTACATGAACTGTCATTGTTTAACAGAACTGGGCCACAGGTCCTTTTCCCTCTGTAGAGCGTGTACAGAACCAGTCACTTTTGTAATTTGATATTAGTTGAAGGTTTTCAGTACCTCATTAGTCTTGCGCTTGCCTGCTGATGCTTTCCTTTTATTCTCATCTTCCTGTAAATTCAGCAATCTACTTTATCACTGGCATAATTTTGAGTCAATTAAATATTGGCATGTGACTAACTATTCAACATGCACAACAATATAAGAAAGGCCTAAGAATTGTTAAATGGTCTTTGAAATCTTTAGCGTAATCTTAACATAAGAGTGTCATGGTATTTGTACATACCTTGAATTGAGAATCATCTCCTTCCTCTTCATCTAACATCTCCTCCTCCATCTCCTCCATGTCTTCAAACTCCTCCACAAGAGCACCTAGGAGGTGCTGGCCAATCAAATGCACTGGCCCCGATCCCTGTACAACAGAATGCTATGTTAAGTTTATGCATCATTGTACACATGAGTTTAAATTTTTGTCTTTTATAGATCAGACAAATGCCTCGAGCAATCACAAGCAGGCGGTGCAACAGTCAAAACGACGTCGCGCGCCCATCAATTTACCAATGGTTGTTTTTATCATCATTTCAGTCAGATTAAAACTTTATTGCAGATAAATTGAATTATCTCACAAAACATTGTAGGTACATAAAAGTGGTAACTAATTATTTGTTCAGAAATAACACAGTTATCATGAGTATGGAGTGGAGTAACAATGACTCATTTTATACAAATAATAAGTTTGAATAATTCCAATCTTTTCCTTAGGAACAACTTGTATGCTAATTCATCAATTTAAAATAAACTGTAGTAAATAATTATTTATGTTATTACCTGAATAAGAGTAAATGTGACAGGGGCATCTGGGAATTCAATGTCAAGACGTGCATGTCTTGTCTCACCCGCCTTCAATACAGCCACCGGGATCTTGACAGACTCCTGCAGTGACATGGTTTCAACCTGCACGTAAAACAAAAGTCGAATCAAGCTAGCTGCATTGCATGGGTTATGGTAAGCTTTGATTAGATGATTGATAGTCAATAGATATAGGACTGACAGAAAATAATAACTGAATGAGTCATTTTTATCAGTACTCATTTAGCACTATCTGATAGTGCAAATTACCACATATAACCTGTCAATGAAGTCATCTAAACAAAGTTTATTCAAAATTATTGTAAAACTGCAATCTATAATATTCATTATAAGAGTAATCTTTTACCATCATATCTATCATTAACCCTTACCGGAAAATTATATTATGTACAAAGTATGAGGCTAACACAATGCTGTTCACATCTAGAGGAAGTCTTGGTCAGTGGGTCATCTTAGGGGCGGAGTATAAAGAGACAGTCAACCTCCAAATACTATTTTTTTCCATCATACCTTAATATTGAATTTAACTTTAAGTACTTAGTCTTCCACAAGCTTACTTAGACAAAGTAATAAAACATACCTGAACAACATTGAGTTCATCAGACTTTGCATCTGGACCCAACAGTGCTTGACGTATGAGCAGCTTGTTGCTGCGGGGGTACTCCGCCTTCGCCTCGGGGTCCCATGTCTCGGACTGATGTGACGCCGACAGAGTTACACCTGAAACATTCACCAACCTTGTCAACAAGTTTGACGGAACTCATTCAATCGGTATCGCATAGCGTGAGACATGGCGGCCTCCCAGCGGGCGACCACATAGTACGAACTCGTGTTAATTTTGTCATCATAACCTCAAAACGCTGACATCGCGGTGCCGACATAAACAACAGCGGTGCACAGGTGCTCGTTGCGAGCATTGAATCGGCGGAGTTGGCATTTTCACAAATACTTGGCGATTCAACGGCATGTTAACTGTCGCGGCTTGGACGCCGCGCATTCAAATTGCGCGCCCAACCACCACTGACTTCGCACATTTCAAACGCACCATGCGTTAGGAAAAAATCAATAGCACTCATCTCGCGTAGGATGTAGAATTAATTCGTTACTCAGAAACGCCATTACGAACTCATAGAAGAAATTAGCTATTTCAATTCCTTAATCAAAAATGGCGGCAAGTCGGTTACATACTTAAATAAGATAAATTTATAACCTGCAACGAGCGCAAACGAATGAAACGTTATGATAACACTACAGATACCGATTGAAACAGATATCCACATAATATTGTGAAATAAAATGGCGAGAGCCGGGTGTCAGAGCTGACGCTAATGTTATAATCATATTTCAGACCAAAGTACAATGCGAAACATGCAAATAAATCTATTAAAGTAAGCGCAATATAATAAGGATTAAGACTTACCATAGAAATATTCGTCCGACATGGTGATTTCACTAATTTATTGAGATTTTTGCGACACGTTCACGTGCGATGCCGGCGCACACAAATCTGGAGATCAATGTTGCCAACAAAACACTGCTCTGCGTTTCGTTCCAATATAACTTTTGTCCACCACCCTATTTTCAAAATCACCACTGTGAATTTTACAAACTATTCATTCACGATAATATGTACTTGTTATTTACTTTTCCACAGAATTCTCTGGATTATTTAATAAAATAACGAAATTATCTTTTCAAATTCCATTTATTTAGCAAAGGTTCCTATTTCTAAAATTCATTTAAAAAACTAAACTAAAAGATATTGAGTATAATTCTTAGTAAAATTCAATAATATTTACAATACATTAATAACATTGAGATTTACTGCTGTTTGTCAAAGAGTGTTTGTTTATTTTAAATATGTGTATCAATAAAGTGTGATAGGTTCGATAGTATAGTTTGATAAACGTAAGAACATGTAGAACATGTTCTTACGCTTTACGACTTCTAAAATTATTTAAAAAAAGATTACCCATGTTCATGCAAACTCCTTAAAAACTGGAAAATATCCTTTTGTAGGCAACATTAATGCGAAAAACTTTTTCATAGACAATGATTGCTACGTTCTGAAATCGCTGAAAAAATAGACTAAAACATTCATCATGATGTATTCACTATCAGTCACCGCTATGAACCCATTACCATTACGCCTAAGCATCTTCGTCTTGCCATTCTTCTTTGTTATATTAATTATATTTTTCAGTTCCAGCCTTACCATCCTTGGACCATTTAAGGCTTGTACAGACCAGCGCGACGCGACTCGAACAATACAATTTGGTTCTAAAAAAACTTCATGGTATAACAATAACCGGTGTCGCGTCGCGCTAGTCTGCACGAAGCTTTAACCTACACTACGAAAAGGAAACGAAGGATCTTTTAATCTTTTGGCGCTCGCATGACGTTGACGAGGTGCGCAGTTGGTAAACATAGTTTGTGCAAGAGGACGACGTAGTTCCGATTTTGGCCACGCGCCAAAAGGTTATAGAGCCATGTCTTCTGCCGATAAAAAAAAGGTGCCCACTCACTCTCGGCTATCCGGCTATCTTTCAGCAGCCAGCAATATTTATCACCAACAACTCTTTTGAGTTTAGAATAGGTACGTAGCATAGTATAAATACTATAACTCGTAAGTGGAAGGTACTTGGTAGAAAGCTCTTTGTGAACGAGCTTGTCCGGGAGAGTCTCTACTCTCGAAAGAATAACTTTTACAGCCGTAAAGCAGCGTCACTGTTTTCCGTAAAGGTAAGTATGGATACCGCATGCCGGTGAAATAGCAGACATGACTCTTGATAAGTACATTTTTATTTCAGGTTTGCCTCTGGTATGACAATACACCTTCCTGTGATTCCTCTGGTTACAGAGTACGGAAATCCTATACAATGCGAGATCAGCTTATACTGGAAATGTATAGTTTGAAAAGTAGATATATCTACATAACATCGTGGGCCTGACCTACAGGTTTGACATTTACAATCGAAATAAAACAATTGGACTTAGATTTAAAGTATATTACTAGCATAATTCATTTAATAAAGTCGATCTCACGATACAAGAATCTGAAACTGACCTACATATCGTTCCTCGAATATGCGGCGAAAAAGTTCTATGAATGTACTTAAAACTTTTAATACCTTCGAGCGCATTATGTAATTTTAACTTTGAACGAAAAGAGTGACGATTCATTTTTTCTTCCGACTTACTGCCAGTCGTTGTTTGTTTATCAATCGGAAAACACTTCTCCGAGTGCTCTTGTATTGCATTGTTGGCTGACTCTTGCTGAGATGTAAGATATATTTTAAGTTGAGTATTTTCGTAATGCAAACTGGCGTTGATTTGCAACAGTTTTAAATACTTTTTACTGTCTGGAGAAACTGAAGCAGATTTTAATAACTTATCTAGAATACTATTTAAGGTTTTTCTATTGTCTTGTAACAATAAAATAATATTCTCACATGTCTGAAATATAATAAAAGCAGACGTCTACAAGCAGCCTTGGAAAAAGATAAAGAAACGAAGTTTAGCGTAAATTGTTAATAGAACCATTAGGAGCTATATGGCCTAGTGCGTACGGTCAAGCGTTTTTTTTTACCGCAAAATCTGTGAAGTATGGAATGTCAAGAAGTGCGCGCATTGCGATAAAAAAACGCATGCGGTTAATTTACAATGGGCCTCTTGCTGGTGAGTCCATCGCACGTATTTTATATCGCAAAGAGATACATGAAGTAGCACACATTGTAGTGAAAACAACGCACCGAGACACGTCGACCAAGCAGTAAGTACAGCTTGGCAACAAAGAGTAACATTAAAATGAGGGCGCCTCTATCGCACTTAGGTCAATCCGAATGGGAAATAAATTATTAAAATAAATGTACAGACGCCAGCAGGTCAACCTACCCGGAACTGTAAAATTTTCCCAATCAACTTTGAACCTTATAGTTTAGTGATAAAGTTGAAAATCTATTCAAGAAATTTACAGATTGTAGTAGGTTGATGTCCTGGCGTCTGTACAACAAAAAAAGCTGCTTGTGGGTAACTCAAATCAAAACCTACTAGCACTTGTTGGCAAAGTAGTGCCATCATCATACTCGTAGGTCTACATTATAAGCGTTTATTTTGAAAGTGGGCAACGTCGCAAATAGATGTCTCGCTGTTTTGATTAATTTGGCAATATTACTGTACGGAAATAAGAAATGTGGCTAACTAGCGAACTAGAATATTAATAATGAATTGCAATTATAACACTGAATTTGATATTGTAACCGTTTTAGGTGTAAAAAAGGCTTTTGGGAAGTTTTAAAATACTTATTTACTTACATCTAAAACTAAATATTCGGTGTTACGATAATAATGATTGCATTGCGATTTTTAAGTTCAGGAACTTACTCGGCTCGCCGTCGGTGACACACGTGAAGCTTACACTCACACTGTATCAAGAAAATGGTGGCTCACGCTTCGCGGCGATGACAGACGTACGAAACTACGAACCAAGGCAGGCTTCAAGCAAAATTTCAAACCTGTTGGATCTAATCGATGATGAACTTACTCAGCGGTTTTAAAGTATTTAGTATGACACACGGGCGAGAAAGGTCGCCGAACCATAAGTACTCGTACTTGCTCGTGCGCCTATCACACCTTAAACAGTCTTGAGTGCATCTCTTGAGGGTCTGAAGGCCTATTATGGTCGAATTTTACGTAAATAATAAAGATTTAAGGGCGTGTCCAAAAACAAAAGGATATTCAACTACTGCTTGGTCGGTTACTCGGTGCGTGTTCACGCATCATACGCGTGTACCAGCAGCAACGGGGGACGCGCGGAGAGAGGGGTCACACAGCTGATCGAGCCAACGGCCGCACCCCCACTACCTACTCGTCAACAGATACGGTCATCGGCGGACGTACCGTGTAATCTATATTCTAAATTAATATCTGTATTAATGAAGTCTTTTTCCAAACGAGTCATTTATTATATATTATATTTTTTTCACTACAGTGTGCGGTATGTACTGCATACTCGTAAAATAATATCGCTTTGCGATATAATATACGTACGGTGAACTCACTGCAAATTTGCAGCGGGAGGCCCATTGTGAATGCGTTTTTTTTATCGCAATGCGCGCATTTTTAGACATTCACAGATTTTTTCGGTAAAAAAAAACTCACGGCAGTGCGCGCTAGGCTTAAGTGATATTAATGGGTATAAAAATTATAAATATTATTGAAATGGGTACCTTTTTGTTTTGAACCTGTAATTTTTCGAATTGCTTTTGGAAAAACATTTTGCTCGATTTTATTTTTAAATACTTTGCACCAATATTACAAATTACTTCATCCTTAGCTTTCAATTCGTTAAGTAAGGAGTCCTTTACTTGATCTTCGGTTATCTGGAAAGAAATTTTACAAATGAACGTAACCTAATAATTTTAAGTATTAGGTTTCAAGAAGGTACGTAAATCTAGAATATAATATTTTAGTTAGTTGACTAGTGACAAAGTTTATTAAATAATATGTAGGGGATAAAATTTTGAAACGTGCCACCTCGATATGGGGTAGGGGAGGGGGGAGAGTGAGGGCGGGGGTGGGTAAGTAGTCGTGCAACGATGTGTGCGTCCGATGAAAATTTTCGCACGACCGTGCGATCACACATACTGACAGCTTGGCAAAAAAATTTGTAAAATATGAGGGCGCCACCACTTTTTTAAATTGTTTAGGTGAAAGCGTCAGGGTAGCCCGCGAAATTCAAATATTCTTATTTTTTTTGCAATTTGCCGGTCAGTATCAGGTTGTATGTTGATTCGCGACCGTATCAAATGTTTATTTATAGAATTCAAATAAATTCATATTCAAAATAATCATAGAAATCATCGAACTAACTCTCTAAGTTCATGTAATCCTATTGAATGACTTGAAATCATGACATTTGAGGATAATGCTAACGTAAGGAGTTGTATTTCTGATTCTAATGATTATAATTCTGTAAAGCCATACTTGTTACGGTCGCGAGTCATATTTCAATCAACATAGAACCTGACACTGATCTGCAAACTGCAAATAACGAAAGAAACCTTAACTCATCCCCCTTAAAATAATTTTGCAACAAAAACGCTGTTTGTGGGTGACTCAAATCAAAACCTACTAGGTAGCACCTGTCGGCAAAGTAGTACCATCATTATAGTCTGTTAAATATTTAGTTTCATTTGTCACCGCGTCATACTCTTTTTTGCCAAGCTATACTGCTACTGAATGTCATAATAATTGACTTGAAGGTCGTGCGATCATGCGATTTTTTCTTTCAAATTTCATCGCTCGATGAAATCCCATCGCATCATCGTGTGAGCAATGGCCAATTAGGACAGCGACGGCGCGCAGCGCGGTGCTTCAGAGGCCCTAGTGTGAGATTCTTTTAATCATCTCGACTTTACGCATCGACCGCGTTCGAAGGCCAGCGGGCTGCCAATCGGAGCGCCGCACGCGATCGATGCGTAAAATCGAGATGGTTAAAATAAACTCACACTAGGGCCTCTGTTCTCATTGCATTTTTACTTTATTTTTTTCTCGAAAACTAGGCGTTTGCTAGCTATCTTGCAAAATCGTTCTACATGAAGACATCTAAATTGAAGTTTCTCACGCGCGGTCTTTATAGTACAGACGCCAGCACATCAACCTACTACAATCTGTCAAATTTCTTTAATAGATTTTCAACTTTATTACTAAAGTATAAGGTTCAAAGTTGATTGGGAAAATTTGACAGTTTCGGGTAGGTTGTCCTGCTGGCGTCTGTACAGTTCAGTTGAGCCAATATATACGTTCCTAACCTAAAAAAAATACTACTTTTCATTTTGTAAAAATATGCGTCAAAGCAAAAAAAAAAAAAAGTCGTAGAGGGTTCAGAAGACCCTCTAGGACCCCCAAATAGCCTCATATTCTTCCTAGTAAGTCGGCACGTTTCTAAACCGAAACTTAGCCAAGTAGGTATTATTAGTTACTTACTTCCTTACATTCTTGAGCGTTTATTTCGTTTTCGTCTCGTTTAGGCAATCTCTTAATCTCATTCATAAAAAAATCCTTTTCCTTAGAATGAATATCCCTAAAAAAAATGTAATCAATAACTTTCAATACTTCGGTAAAACTTAATTACAGGAGAAGTTTTACAAAATCTCCCACGTAAAGCTATAGTTAAGCTTACCACGCTTATTAATGCTGCATTTCGGTTAATTCTAAAGAGATTGAAGCCTCTTATTGAAGCTGAAAATCGTATCCCCGATTACCAGTTCGGATTTAGAGAACAACACTCTACGCTCGACCAAGTACACAGAATTACTAATATTATTGAAAGAACACTAGAGGACAATAAGGTGTGCTCCACGGTTTTCCTTGATGTTGCACAGGCTTTTGATAAAGTATGGAATGATGGTCTTATTTATAAACTAAGAACAATGCTGCCTCAACAATTTTCAGACATCATAGTGTCCTATATATCAAACAGATTGTTTAGAATAAGACAAAGAAATGCCTATTCAGACCTTAGGCAAATAAAAGCTGGAGTACCACAAGGTATTGTACTAGGTCCGGTCCTGTATCTACTATACACCTGTGATATTCCTGAGCTAGATAATAATGTCATTGCAACCTTTGCTGACGACACAGCTATCATGGCTGTTGTAAGTAGTCACGAGAAAGCCGTAGATAAGGTTCAAGAGTCCATAAATCGTGTCTATGAGTGGACTGCAATATGGCGTATCAAACTCAATGAAAGCAAGTCTACCACATTGACTTCACTAATAAAAAGCCACAATACTTCCCGGTATTCATGAATAATCAACAAATACCATACGCGAATACTGCTAAGTATCTTGGCATGATACTAGATGCAAAACTGCGCTGGAAAGAGCATGTCAAAAAGAAAAGAGCCGAACTAGATATTCAATACAAAGAAATGTATTGGCTACTTGGTAGACAGTCGCCATTGTCAATATCCAAAAAAATTTTGTTATACAAACAAGTTTTAAAACCTGCATGGACCTACGGTATACAGCTGTGGGGCACCAGCCAGAGCAATCGTCAAATCATACAACGTTTTCAAAACAAAGTACTAAGGGATATAGTCAACGCGCCCTGGTACATTAGTAACAATGACCTTCACCAGGAGCTCGATGTGGATGTCGTAAACATAGTTATAAAAAAATATGCAGAAGCTCATGAACACAGACTTCAACATCATATGAATGTCGAGGCGATCCAACTCCTTGACATCACTGAATTAGTGCGAAGACTAAAAATGGTAAAAACTTTTGAGTTAGTTTAGTGCAGTGTGAGTGAATTTAAAAACTGCAGTGCAAGTGCTGATTGTTTTATAGAACACGTGAATGAAGTGTTCCCCTTAACATAAAGTGAAAAAGAAAGACGTTATTGGACGATTTCTTAATTTTATAGTTACTTAGTAGTTTAAGTTATATTTCATTTACTTATTAGCTAGCTTGGCTAGATTGTAATGTGAATAAAGTATCATCAGCTATGATACTTTATCAAAGGAAAAAAAAAAAACTTCGGTAAAATAAATGTACCTAATATTAGGTCTTTACCTATGAAATTGCCGTTCTGCAGTACTGGCCATTTCAAATCAAAATAATTTTTGTTTGGCTAAGAATTCTAATTAAAATTAATTTTATTTTAAAAACATGGTTTTTTTTTCCAAAAGTAGTCATTTGTTTATTGATTAGTGTTACATTTTCATCGCATTTCAATATTTTTCAACATCATGGAAACGTTAAAAATTCGAGTAATTATGGAATATGAGTACCGTCGTGGCAGCAACGCGGCACAAGCGGCACGCAACATCAACGACGTTTACGGAGCTAACACTACAAACCAACGCACCACCTGTTATTGGTTTGCTCGCTTCCGTTCTGGAAATTTCGACCTGAAAAATGAACCTCGCGGTCGTCCGAAGACTTTGGTCGACAATGACGAATTAAAGGCGATTGTGGAAGCTGATGATACACAATCTACGGCTGAATTAGCAGCAGCTTTCGACGTTAGCGTCAAAACAATATTGGTCCATTTGCGTCAAATTGGCAAGGTAAAAAAGCTTGACAAATGGGTGCCCCACGAACTCAATGATCGCCAGCGCGAAGTACCTTGCACTGCTCAACAGACACACAAATGAAGGAATTTTGAACCGCATTGTTACCTACGATAAAAAATGGATTCTGTTTCATAACCGCAAGCGCTCAACAAGTTGGTTAGATCCTGGTTCAGCACCTACACAATGCCCTAAACGAAAACTTACCCCTAGGAAAGTGATGGTCACTGTTTGGTAGTCTAGCGCCGGTGCTCACACATCACAGCTTCTTACCAAACGGGGTGAGCATTACTGCAGATGTGTACTGTGAAGAACTGAAAACAACGATGGAGAAGCTGGCACATCTCCAACCAGCATTGGTCAATCGCTCGTCTCCGCTGCTCCTGCACGACAATGCGCGACCTGCACAGCAGACGGTCTCCAAGTTGCAAGAACTGGGGTTGGAAGCTCTCCGTCATCTGCCCTACTCACCAGACCTTGCGCCTACAGACTACTACTTTTTCCAGAATTTGGATAACTTCTTGGCGGGAAAAAAATTCAATACCCGAGAGGCAGTACAAAATATGCCTTTGAAGAATTTGTTGCCTCCCGTCCAGCTGATTCCTTTAAGAAGGGCATCAATAAACTGCCACTGCGTTGGCAAAGATGCATTGATTGCATGGGTGATTACTTCGATTAATACAAATAAATAATACATGAAAAAAATTCGTTTAAATTTTTTCATACAAAACGGCAATTTCATAGGTAAAGACCTATTATTTTACGGTACCTATTTACAAGCATTTTACTAATGTAGTTAATCTCAACACAGATAGAACAGCTTCCTGATAGAAGACGACGAAGAGATGGCTATCAAATGTAGACAGTATAAGTAGGTAATGATAAATATGAAACCGAATTCTGAGGTTAATATTATACTAAATAATTCTGTAATGAATGACGTGAAGCAGAATTATGGCGTTTAATTCTGCCTACCCGCACTTGTGGCTATGAGTGTGCCGTGACACCGTGTGATGTCACGAAAGAATAGGTATTTGTTTACCTTTCATCTACAAGCTGTTGATGTAAGTTCCTATTTGTTCTTTGTGCACTTTTTAATTCAACATATATTTTCTCTTTTTCACGAGCTAGCGTACCTATGGCTGCATCTCTACTTTCTACAGAAACTTTTAAGGAATCGATTGTTTGCTTCAGTAACTCTAATTCACTTTGCAATTTCGTTACTTCCTCCGGCTTCTTCTGACTTTTCCCCGAAGATGACGAGGACCTCAACGAACTTTTCGACAAAATGCGTCTAAAATTCATTCGAATTCATAAACCAATTTTTTTACTTATTACTAAATCAAAAACATTCCAGCTTGGAGTAAAAAACTATTATTTTGTAAATGCGGAAAACAGTTGTACCAAAAATTTGTCATTTACATGACACTATTCGTCATTTGTGAATTTTCATTAATTTCACCACAGATTTGCACTGTGTGCGCTTTCAATGTTTTCAATAACACAGAGTTAATTATTTCAATAATAGTTTTATTGCGAGAACTTGAAACGGAACGCACAACCACAGACAGAAATCTTATACTTTTTTTTAAGGTAGCCATTTTGAATAAACTAACATAATAAATTATTATTGGCTGCCTCGCTGGTACATTCTAACAATGATGCTTCTCATTGGTAGAAATGAAGTTTTTGTGATAACTCGTAACTTTTTATCCAATTACAGTTCATTATTAAGCAACTTTGACAAGAGGTGAGTGAGCCATCTCGTTTCTTTGAATGACACCAAAATTGACACAAAATTTGTCAAAATACCGTATAAACATAATTGCCTCTATCTCCATTGTTTCTTTTATGTTTTCTTCCGTCTCCCCCGGGTTTGTTTTATCCATTGTTTGGCAATTTTCACGAGCAAAACCGTTCTAAGTTGGTCATCACATCGTCAGCACAGTGTGAGTAGTAAATCGTATCGCTCTAGTAGTCTTGACCTTATGCCATCGCACTCTCGATGTTTTATGTTGTGTAACGACGCCAAAATTCTTAGAAGAACGATGCCAAGTTTCATATCAACAACCTCGGATCTATAATAAATAAGTTTCGCATTCACATAAGTTGTGTCGCGATCTGTCAATGATACCAATAAGAAATTCTTGAGGTGAAATTATCACTGTCCTTTCTATTTCTCAATCCGTAAATAAGTGTTGGTATTTGCAGTGGTCAGTTCATGGTGTACGTTTGTTTTTAGGTCACAGGAAACTGTCTACAGGCGCACGTAAAGAAACAATCGTCACACACCTGTGTAAATAGAAGCTTAGCAATACTTAAGAATCTCGTATGATGAGAACCTCATAGTTGTTGATTGTGAAGTGTAGCGCGTGAAGTTGTATTCTCAATGTTATAATTGATGGTAAGATGAGTGAGGAGGGGCAGAATGACGGCAGCAGGAACAGCGCGTCACTCGGCGAGCCGGGCGCGCCACCGGGGGCCGAGTGCGCCACACTCGACGCTTCCACCAACGTCTCACAGACCACCATCAGCCAGGTGATTCACACTGCACAACTCTTCACTACATTACACACTATATAGTACACAGGTGTGCCAACAAGTCATTTTACTCACTTGAACATGTTTTTCTATCACTTCTTTAAATGACCCTGCTTCATTTAAAGAAGAACTCAATTTACTTTTAAATCACTGCAACATGTTAAAGTGTAACTGAACTTGGTGCCATCTTTGTAACTGTTAGAAGAGTCATACCAATGTCTACCTATAATAAGCAGAACATTTAAGTAGTGAGGATATAATAAATGCTATATCTGTTCTGACCTAATATCCTAAATAAATAAAACTAATTTAAAATATCCACTCAGTAAACAAAGAACAAAATGTTAACTTTTGGACTGCCAAAGTGCTAAGCAAACATTTTGCATGCCTATACACTAGTGATAAATCAATTATTGTGCCTAATTTTGCAGTACATGTGCTAAAACTTTCAATGTTCACATGGTGTAGCTACCTTGCAAGCTGCTAATTCTCAATTAAATAGGGTTCTTTCAGAGGTACCTGGAAGCTTGTGCATCTGTCAATCCACAGAAATAATAAATATCATTTAAACATTCCAGGAATGAGATTGATATAATTTGATGAAATCTGTCGAGCCTTTTGTGTCCTTTTAATTCCTCCCATAAAGGCACTTCATATAATATGATACACAAGAATGACCTGTATTTTTAAAAGATTGTCCTTAATCATGTCAAGTTATCAATGTACAATATACCAATAAAATGCTCATTACTATTCTCATTAACATAAACTCAATGGAAGTAGGAACAAAGCGGTAAGGTCACGTGTCATGTGCGATGCCTGGCTTGCAGTGTTGTAAAGCAGGCTGCTTATATGACCTGATAAGTGGTCACATTATCATAATGACCTTGCAATTGTAATACATTTTTTAAACAGTTTCCATGTACAGACGCCAGCACATCAACCTACTACAATCTGTCAAATTTCTTTAATAGATTTTCAACTTTATCACTATAATATATATACAAGCATAAAGTTCAAAGTTAATTGGGAACATTTGACGGTTTCGGGTAGGTTGATCTGCTGGCATCTGTACTTCACAGGATTACATTTCGAGTTCAAATTAACTATTTAAGAATTTGCCTTTTAAATGCAAGTTATGAGAGGAATATTTGTAATGAATATGGTTTTATTGAAAAACTTGCTGGATTGTTGATTAAAAGTGTGAGTATAATGAAGAAAACATCTACACTCAATTATATTCTAAAACCCACCCGTGTTCCTTCCGTTGCCTGTACGTTGCCAGGGGCCACGGTATCCCTTTCGGACTTTCCCGCAACCCCGGCAGGATTGTATGTATATTATTTAATGCAAATTTTGACTGATCTACAGCCAAAAGTAATTGAAGCATTGGAGGCAAAAGGCAGGATGCTGAGTAGTTAGTGGTTGGTAACATCTAACCGCTCATATAGATAATTTATGAACTTTGGTTAATTTACCGAGATAAAGTAAATCAACTTAGTTTATGGCTCCACAAGGGGCTCCACTGTACTTTATGGACCGCGCGTCCGAAGCTTCATATTTTTTTTGCGTTTAGATGTCTTGGTGTAGAACAATTTTACAAAATGACACAGCTAGCAAACGTCTAGTTTTCGAGAAAAAACAAATCTTAAAGTTTAAAAGAATTCAACTTATTTACATAGTATAATTGACATTTTTTCACAGATAATGCAGGAATTAGTCTTGTGTAGTTCATGAACGATGAACGAATAGGAGCCGTATCTTCGCACTGTACTAGAAGAAACGTTTCCGAACGCTGACTTGTAACCGGTCTAATAGGTCAAATAGCTCTTTTCGAACTCGTACATCGCCCGAACGAGAAATAAAATACAGTCTGACTGATTGCTTTGACAGAAACGTTTACGTTTTCTTTCTGTATCTGTGAATGAATGAGAACGAGAGAGACTAGCCGACGAACGACGATGACGATGCTATCCAAACTCGACTGACCGAATTCGCAAGAATGAAATGAGATGCGCGTTATTTCAATGCCTTAGTGTCTATTTTAGCTTATCGCCCAAACACGGGAGACGGTTGTGTTCGCAAATTTGAAGTTTATACCTATAGTATGTGCGACCGCGACCCGTGCTTACAAACAACCGATGTTTCGGCGCGCATTTTTGATCGTGCAAGTAATAATAATAGTATTAAGTTATTTTATAGTGTTTTGTTTGCTGTATAGAATTATTTTTAAACTTTTTACTCTATGGAAATGCTTAGTATGCTTACCGAGAGCAAAGACCGAATAGAGCTATTAGAACTAATAGAATGAACTAGTTCACTGTCCGAAATGAACTAGTACGGAGCGATCTTAAAAATGACCGAACAGGCACAAGACTAGTAGGAATTCCACTCTTAGGTTGTTCAGTTCTACGTTCAGACAAAGTGACAGCGTATTATAATGGTTTTTGGTATAAATTGGTAAGGTTTTTAAAACTTTAATTCATTTTTAAATAGCTGCTACTGTAATTAACTCAATTATGAAGCAAATAATAAGTAATTAAAAAATTAAAATAATGACGTTTAATTTGTACTCTTATAAGATAGTGGGTAATGAAACGTAATCGAAAGTAATAAGTGACGCTAACAAATGACTTTTGACAGTTGTTTTTTTATGATATCCTTTTTTTTTTTTCTTTTTTGGGTGAGAAATTATCAAATAACTTCTCCCGCTCTGGGTGGAGCGGGAGGGCGTGTCAGGCTCTTACTGACTAAAACCCACCCGTGTTCCTTCCGTTGCCTTTACGTTGCCAGGGGCCACGGTATCCCTTTCGGACTTTCCCGCAACCCCGGCAGGCATCGGTCCTATCGGACCCCTTCCGTTGTGCTGACACCTCTTTGAGGCGCGCGTGGAACACAACGCGCCGTCGACCCGGGCCTGGTCCTTATCGGACGGCGAGCTACCCATTGCTCACCGTCCGCAAGCCCGCGCCTACGGTGGCCGGGAATCGGCCTGCGATTCCCGACGCCCAGGGCGTCTCCTGCGGCGGCTAGGGGCGTGAGGGCGCGAAATTTGCCTCTCCCTCACGCGTTCTGCCTCTTCCTTCGCGAGCATTACTGCTTCGCAGAAGGAGGTGACGGCCTCCCATGCCCTCTCGCTCCGTACCATGGCCTGGACTAGGGCCGGACGCGAGAGATCCCCGCCGCCGATCGCCTCCACGAGGACACGGCGATGCTCTGCCCAAGCCGGACAGACCTCCACCGTATGCTCAACCGTGTCCTCCGGGCGATCCACGCAGTGATGACACCCGGGCGTTTCCTCCCGCCTGTTTTTATGATATCCTTACACACCAAAACAACATACTATACCTACAAAAATAATACATCTCGACTTAGTAAAAAGACCATATGAACTTGGGATGCAAGAGTGAGCCAAGCGAACTCGGGACTTGGGGCACCCCGACTCGGACAGGTTAGGTTCGAAGGGGTTCTAGTGAGCGAGCGAACAAAGACCCCGCCATCCTTACTATTATTTTTTAAACCACTCAGAAGCAGGACGTCGACTACGACTATCTAAAAAAACCTTGAAAATGTTCTTGACCTAAGAGCTTGTTACATTACAAGGTAATATTCCAAGATTTGTGTATATTTTGATTTGAGCTTAACTTTTGGGGTATTGACTTTGACTTGGCAATTTTTTTCTCTGCATGTTTTTGCTAGATTTGGGGTTTTCAAAACTACACTAAAAATGGTAAATGCTACAAAAAAAAAAAAATTGCTACTATAAAAATCCATAAAGTACAGTGCTTCCGTTTTACTATGGTCTCCTGCTGAACGTATAACCGGCTACACATCAAGCTATACATTTCCACTTTATGCTGATCTCACATTGTATATGATTTCCGTACAATGCGAGATCAGTTTATACTGGAAATGTATAGCTTGATGTGTAGCCGTGTTTAAATACATTTCTAAGCCTGGCCTATGCTGGTTCCATTATGTGCTTACTTTTGAAATCGAAATAGCCTCATTTTAAATTAAAAATATGTGTCCGAATCAGCGTTGCAAAACTTCCATAGTATTCGCAATAATTCCGAAATTTTCAAAAGTATACTTCTATTGGAAGGAATACTACCGCAGCAAGAATCAATATAAAAACTTGAATTAACGCCATCTAGCGGGAAAGAGTAGAACTGTAAATGGCGAACTTCCCTCGTTAGTCGCTCGGCGACGCGATGCCAGCGCTCGTCTACACGTTGTGTGGCACGTGGCACTGTACACGAGCCTCGCGGCCGTTCATTCATAAAATCAGGTATTATTCCCTAATGGCCTACGTAGCTACTCTGCGGGAATATTCAAACGCACTGTGCCATGGGCCTTAAAAACAAGCTTTGTTCGCACCGCAGCGTATCACTATACACAATCTCCACCAACATTTTTAACATCTACCGTACTAAAAACGCTAAGTTAGTTAACGCGGTTAGTTTGTTTACTTATTATTGTATTTTCTCTGTAAGTGATTAATGTAATCTTTTGAGAAGTAAATGTCTTAAACCGTATATTTCGGCGTAAGTAGTTATCTACTTGTGACTAGGTACTTATTATTTTATTTTTGTATGGTGGAGTTAGAATGTGTCGATTTTTTGCGGGTGGATGATATTGTATAAGATTAGTTTACTTCGTAAAAATGTTTTTGCTTTACGATATAATCGAAAGCAACGTAAATAATTAGGTGAGTAGGTACCTACTTTTTACTTTTCTTGGTAGAAGTGTTTAACCAAAATCAATAGTTCAAATAAGTACTTATAGAAACACTTGAAATAATATAATACTTAATTAGAATTCACTTTTTATAAGGTAATAAGTACCTACCTAATATAATATGGTAAGCTATTTTATAAACTCATCTTAGTATCTACCTATGTCTAAGGGCGCGTATGCAAATCGGACAAAATTATGATGTTTTTCGGTTAATTTTGTGACAAAACTAAACCAACTCAAATTTAACTAATAACTATCATAATTATAGATTGGTTCTTCATCTTCAAATAATTTTAACTTTTTTGTTCAAAATTGTAGTTTTTTATATTGTAAAAACGATCTTCCGTAGCCATTTTCCACAAAATTAACGATACCGGGTTGAGTTTAGGTAATTGTTTTGTTCTAATATCAAAATATTTTAAGATTTCTAAAAATACTATAAGTAGGCAGACATATTCAATTCTAAAACTTTGAATAAAAATTGTTTCAAAATGGCACAAGTAGTGGCAAAAAAATAATAACCGAAATTACCTTTTTCACATATTTTGCTTATTGCACAAAAATTTCGAAAGAAACCGCAGTCCGCGCTCGGCCGCTGTCACAGAGAATGTAATTTAAGAGGCGGAACTTAAAACATTCAGTTTTTGAGAATTCATGACCGTCTTTAGTCAACCACATTAAAAAAAACATAGCTACCAACATGAAAATCCTAACAAACTTGACAACCATGTCCTTGGAACAACTGTCACAGGGAAGAACTGTCGTAAATAGGGATGCGCAACGTATATAAATCAATAAACTTATCGATATCGATGAAATACATTCTATGCAGATAATAGTGAGGCTCCAAAACTAATTTATTTTAAAAAATCGGTAAAATAAAACAGATTTATATGATTTCAGTATTTATTAATTTATATAAATGAGCAAGCAACGTCGTATCACGACAAAATGGCTTCGTTTTTTGTTTTTTTAGCACCAACATCACTATTCCTTTTAGCACGCCTGACTCAAATTTTTCCAAGAGATTCGCACTGCGTCTTAGTGATGCCAGGCTGCATTTAGTTTTTTGCAATTGTTCCGTCAACTGATTTTCCCTTGGTGTTAAATCTGTAAAGATAATTAAATATAAGCAACATTTTAAATGAGACTTGCAAACATTTCTCTGCATATAAAACGTAGGGATGTTTTCTATTTGAAATGACAAATAGAGCACAATTAATTTGTGCTCTATTGCTCAATCAATTTTGAGAATCTCTTTCTGTATGTTTGTAACATCATCACATGAGAAAAGCTTAATGGATTAAAATGAAACTACTTCACTTCTGTAGACGATTTCCCTTTTTGTTGAAATCCTTTTTTCCAAAGTGGTTAGCACATACATTTCGCTGCTCATGCAGTTTTTCTATTGGTAGATGCACTAGTTCTTAATGACCGACTGCTTTTAGCCACTCTCGATAGCTAAAATATAAAAAGTTACTTATAACTGCCTAAGTTTGACTGTAAATTTATTTAGTATGATTAAAGGCCTATTCAGACCTAAGTGGTATTCGCTACCGTCTGCGGCAGAGAAAACCCAGTGGGTATGCGGTAATATTACTGTTCAGACCTAAGCGGTATTCGCTACCGTCTGCGGCAGAGAAAACCCAGTGGGTATGCGGCAATATTACTGTTCACACCAAAACGGATTTCGCTATCCTTGTGGGTAGAATAACGCGCGGTAGTCGAGTTTCGCTCAGAGAGGTAAGAAATTTTCGCCAGTTTTTATTTCTGAGTCGCCAAAGAATATACACGTAAGTCACATAATTTCTGCAGAGCATCTGATTTTAGTGATGGATAGTGATGAAGAGGAAGTTTAACTTTTATTAGCCTTAATTGACTCACCAGTTAAGAAAAGAATTTGGATCCATGACATCAACAGACAACACCGAATTCATGGGGAATTCCACACTTTATATCCAAGATTAAGATTGGATGAAGATCGGTTTTTTAAGGCATTCAGAATGACGACTGAGAACTTTGATGAAATATTAAATATGATAAAGGAAAATATCAGCAAATCATTCACTAAATATCGAGAACCCATATGCCCTGAAGAACGCTTAGCAATAACGTTGAGGTAAATACCTGAGCGAAACCCGCGCGGTATGTACCTCTACCCACAGCGGCAGCGAATATCGCTCAGGTCGCTCTAGCCGCGGTACTTGATACTAAATACCTGAGCGAAACCCGCGCGGTATGTACCTCTACCCACAGCGGCAGCGAATATCGCTCAGGTTTGAATAGGCCTTTAAAGTTAAGAAAACGCCCAATTCACACTATCAGCGTAACTAAATAGAATAATTAATATTAATTTCCTGGTTGTAAATTAATAGCTGTTGATGTTTGTGCTAAATCATTTTTTTTGTCGTGTATTTATTCGTTTATTGTGTAGTATGCTTTTTTAATTAATTGCTTGATCTTGATTATAAATGTCGTATCGCTGGTTTCGTCTTTTATTGCATCTGGTAGTTAATTAAATATTTTTATGGACATTACGTAGGGGCTATTTGAATGTAGTTTCATGCGCGAAGAGGATTACATTAAGATATTTTTTATATCTGACAGATCGGTCTTTATGTTTATCGCCGTGGGTTGTGAAAAAGTTCATGTATTTTCTAACAAATTTGCACATTTCTAGGATATAGACAGATGGTATGGTCAGTATTTTATGTTTTATGAAACGGTTTACAGCTATCGGTTTGTTTTATGTTGACTGATCAGAGTTAATTTCTTCTGGAGAATGAAAAGGGTAGGCGCGTCTGTGCTATTTCTCCACATTATAATGCCATAGCTGAGCCTTGCATGAGCGTAGGCGTAGTATGTAGTAAGTGCAGTTTGCGAATCTGTAGTTTTTTTTTTTTACTTCTCGAAGTGCGCCAGTGAATTTTGAGAGTTTTGATCGTACTTTATTTATATGGGCTTGTCTATGTGTGAGTCCTAATAGCGTAAAGTCATTTACTACTTGAATGTTTGTGCCGTTTCTGGTGAAATTAATTGGTAATGGGGATTTCTGCTGAGGGCAGAAAGTCATTAGTTTGGTTTTTTATAATTTTATTAATCTCAAGGTTGTGCTCATCCATCCATTTTTCTGTTTTATTTAATATTGTGCTTAGTTGTTCATTAATATTACTATAAGTTTGGCATGTGGTAAGCAGAGATATGTCGTCTGCAAATCGCATACAAATGGTTCTTTCATGATTTTAGGAAGGTCATTGACGAAGATGATGACTAGGAGACATCCAATAACACTGCCCTGGGGAATTGATGCATTCATAATCTTCTTATCGGGCCTTACTTGTATTATTTGTTTTTGGTAACGGTTAGTGTTCTATTTGCACATATTGCTCTCTATCTTTTAAGTAGGATGCAAACCACTTATGTGTAGTTCCACGAATTCCTATTCCGTATAGTTTGTCTAATCAAATTTTAAACTGTACTTTATCATATGCCTTTGTCATGTCTAAAAGTATGCCAACTGCATATTTTTATCATTTGTAATAATAGGTCTTTATCTATGAAATTGCCGTTTTGTATGAAAAAATTTAAACGAATTTTTTTCATGTATTTTTTATTTGTATTAATCGAAGTAATCACCCATGCAATCAATGCATCTTTGCCAACGCAGTGTCAGTTTATTGATGCCCTTCTTAAAGGAATCAGCTGGACGGGAGGCAACAAATTCTTCAAAGGAATTTTGTAGTGCCTCTCGGGTATTGAATTTTTTTCCCGCCAAGAAGTTATCCAAATTCTGGAAAAAGTAGTAGTCTGCAGGCGCAAGGTCTGGTGAGTAGGGCGGATGACGGAGACCTTCCAACCCCAGTTCTTGCAACTTGGAGACCGTCTGCTGTGCAGTATGAGGTCGCGCGTTGTCGTGCAGGAGCAGCGGAGACGAGCGATTGACCAATGCTGGTTGGAGATGTGCCAGCTTCTCCATCATTGTGTTCAGTTCTTCACAGTACACATCTGCAGTAATGCTCACCCCGTTTGGTAAGAAGCTGTGATGAATCACACCGGTGCTAGACCACCAAACAGTGACTATCACTTTTCTAGGGATAAGTTTTCGTTTAGGGCATTGTTTAAGTGCTGAACCAGGATCCAACCAACTTACTGAGCGCTTGCGGTTATCAACCAGAATCCATTTTTCATCGCAGGTAACAATGCGGTTCAAAATTCCTTCATTTGTGTGTCTGTTGAGCAGTGCACGTCTCGACGGGTACTTCGCGCTGGCGATCATTGAGATCGTGGGGCACCCATTTGTCAAGCTTTTTTACCTTGCCAATTTGACGCAAATGGACCAATATTGTTTTGACGCTAACGTCGAAAGCTGCTGCTAATTCAGCCGTAGATTGTGTATCATCAGCGTCCACAATCGCCTTTAATTCGTCATTGTCGACCAAAGTCTTCGGACGACCGCGAGGTTCATTTTTCAGGTCGAAATTTCCAGAACGGAAGCGAGCAAACCAATAACAGGTGGTGCGTTGGTTTGTAGTGTTAGCTCCGTAAACGTCGTTGATGTTGCGTGCCGCTTGTGCCGCGTTGCTGCCACGACGGTACTCATATTCCATAATTACTCGAATTTTTAACGTATCCATGATGACGAAAAAGATTGAAATGCGATGAAAATGTAACACTAATCAATAAACAAATGACTACTTTTGGAAAAAAAAATCCTTTTTTTTTAAATAAAATTAATTTGAAATTACAATTCTTAGCCAAACAAAAATTATTTTGATTTGAAATGGCCAGTACTGCAGAACGGCAATTTCATAGGTAAAGACCTAATATTAATAACTTCTTGCATATATTTATAGACAGCTAGGGTGATTGATCGATGTTTACGAAACCCGTTTTGACCTCCGTCAAAGATTTTATATCTTTCGCAAAAACTGTACACACAGTCACACATAGCCTTATCGAATTTTTTTGAAGCCGTAGGTAGAAGAGCTGGGTCGGTAATTATTGGGGTTGGTTTTCGAGTTTTTCTTAAATAATGGTTTTATAACTGCTTTTACAAACTGAAAAATTCTACAATTAAACCATTTACAGGCACTTTTGAATTGTCAAGGGGTCAGTCAGTCAGAAATATGAAGCTAGTTTTTAAGTTGATCAGGAAAAGTACCTTCATCAAATACCTGATTTATCAAAACAAATGGGTACAGCAAGGTCATCTGCACATTGTCTAATTAGAAATGGGGGTAGTTCATCTATTCCGTTTTTTTTGTTTTTAAGATTCTCGACAGTCTAAAGGTCTAAGAAATAGGGTATTTTCAGAAGGGTTGGGTACTGGCTGGCCTTTGTCCCCACGCCAATTGATGCAAAAAAGTTATTGAATTTGTTTACTATTTGTTTTAGGTCTAAAACTAAAGTATTATTAATTTTTAATTGTATATTATATTTATCTGTTCACTATATTCCACTTCGCTTTGACTTTTTTTTAAACTTTGATTTTTTAAAATGTAATGCTGTTTACTGTTTTAGATTTTTTTCGTATTTTCTAAAGTATTTCTTGATAATTGGATTGTCAGACGTAATACTGCCACCCGGCTAGTCCGGGGATACCGCACGGTCTCCGGTGAGGCGGCGAGCCTCCTTGCCGGATTACCGCCATGGGATCTGGAGGCAAAAGTCGAAACGCCGGGGCGTAACTCCGTTCCCGCGAGAAATCGCGGCACAGCGGACAGAGCTCCGGCGGGATCTCATGGCGTCATGGAGAGTGCGATTGTCGCAACCCAGTGCTGGGCACGCCACTATTGCGGCGATAAGTCCCCTCTTTGAGGAGTGGCTAGAGAGGCGCCAAGGCGTCCTCACCTTCCGCCTGACGCAGGTCCTCACCGGACATGGTTGTTTCGGGAGGTTCCTGTTCCGTATCAGGCGGGAGGAAACGCCCGGGTGTCATCACTGCGTGGATCGCCCGGAGGACACGGTTGAGCATACGGTGGAGGTCTATCCGGCTTGGGCAGAGCATCGCCGTGTCCTCGTGGAGGCGATCGGCGGCGGGGATCTCTCGCGTCCGGCCCTAGTCCAGGCCATGGTACGGAGCGAGAGGGCATGGGAGGCCGTCATCTCCTTCTGCGAAGCAGTAATGCTCGCGAAGGAGGAGGCAGAACGCGTGAGGGAGAGGCAAATTTCGCGCCCTCACGCCCCTAGCCGCCGCAGGAGACGCCCTGGGCGTCGGGAATCGCAGGCCGATTCCCGGCCACCGTAGGCGCGGGCTTGCGGACGGTGAGCAATGGGTAGCTCGCCGTCCGATAAGGACCAGGCCCGGGTCGACGGCGCGTTGTGTTCCACGCGCGCCTCAAAGCACACAACGCACAGGCAACGGAAGGAACACGGGTGGGTTTTAGTCAGTAAGAGTCTGACACGCCCACCCGCTCCACCCAGAGCGGGAGAAGTTATTTTATAATTTCCCACCCAAAAAAAAAAAAAAGACGTAATACTTAATTTTTTTAATAATCTTTTGTTTGTGCGTGCGATCTTTTGGCTCCACTGTACTTTATGGACCGCACATGCGAAACTTTATATGTTTTTTGCTTATAGATGTCTTCGTGTAGAACACTTTTACAAAATGACACAGCTAGCAAACGCCTAGTTTTCGAGAAAAAAATACCTAGTTTCCAAAAATCAACATATTTACGTAATAAAATTGACATTTTGTCACAGAAAATGTAGGAATTCGACTTCTAGGCTGTTCCGTTTTAAAACCATTAAAATCGTTCGTACGTTCAGACAGTCACAGGGGGTCACTGTCGTACGAACGATTTTAATGGTTTTTAGTATAAATATGGTAAATTTTTAAAAACTTTAATTCATTTTTAAATAGCTGCTACTGTAATTAACTTAATTACAGTAGCAGCTATTTAAGCAAATAGCAATTATGAAGCAAATAGTATGTAATTAATTAAATTAAAACAATAAAGTTTAATTTGTACTCTTGTAAGATCGTGGGTAACGAAACGTAATTGAATGTAAGTGACGCTAACGATTGACTTTTGACAGTTGTTCTTTTTTGTGTTTTCCTTACACACCAAACCAACATAATATACGTACTAAAATAACACATCTCGACTTAGTAAAAAGGTAATGTGAACTTAAAATTCAAATTCAAAATATTTTATTTCACATAAACCTACAAGGGCACTTATGAAACGTCAGAAGCTAGGTGCACGGTTCCAATTGGTCGTTTCCTATGGAGGATACAAAGCGAGAGATACCTTAGGATGCAAGAGCGAGCGATGCGAGCTCGGGACTTGGGGCACCCCGACTCGGACAGGTTAGGTTCGAAGGGGAGAGACCCCGCCATCCCCTTCGTGGTTATTTTTTCTTAAACCACTCAGAAGTAGGAGCTCCGTCGACTGTGCCTTACTAAAAAAACCTTGAAAATGTCCTTGAAATTTCAAGATTTGAGCTTAACTTTTGGAGTATTGACCTTGACTTTTGGGATGTTGACCTTGAAGTTGAAGATGTCAATGACCTCATTATTGCTTGGAAACTGATTTAGACCCGCCACGTGAACTTCTCCACCCTTAATAATTTCACTATCCCACCAATCCCGAAAGAAACTGGCAATTTTTTTCTCGGCACCTATGGTTTAGCTAGATTTGGGGTTTTTAAAACTACACAAAAAATGGTATATTCTACCAAAAAAAATATTGCTTCTATAAAAAATCGCATCACACACCATTTTCGAGATACAAGCAAAAGAAAAGGTAAAAAAGACAGTACTGTTTTTGCACCTGAAGTCGAGGTGTTGGTGTTAATTTAAGTTCATGACAATTCATTCAATTCCACACCTTTTTAATCGCGATAAAAAATAGTCAGGTTTGGTTTTTTACAATCAAAATTTTAGGACAAAAACGTCAAATTCAGAATAGCAAAATTCCCATTTTCACTAAATTAATAACTCAGTGCCATCTTAGTGCTGTCAGACTAAAATATTGTTACGTTGTATCACTTTAGTCTATTTCGGAATGGGAAATTGTCGTTTGACAGGAATAAACAAAATTTTGGTAATTTTTAGTCTAGTTTAGAGGCATCTGTGACAAGAGAATCGGCACCATTATAATAGTTACTGTTTTTTTAGGTGCCTCGGTACATAATAATACACACATCAACACGGTCTAGGGATATTTAAAAAAAAGCGAATTACTATCAATGTGTTAATTATTTATATGACATGTATATATTTAAAAGATACGTTATTTAATATTCTACCATTTTTTAATAATGGTTAAGGTACTTCGATTAAAATTTCAGGATTTTATGGAAAAAAAATGAAGCATAGACGGAAACCGTATATGAATTAACTTTTAATTTATGAGTAAAAACTGAAAAAAAAATAGAAAAATCATTTAATTTGTGTTTATAAACTTGAAGTTAGTAGTCTGAGAAAGCGCCCATGATGTTCATAACACATCGGCAACGATTCGGCATGCTCAGAACAAGGTTGTCAATGTCTTGCTGCGGAATATTGTCCCATGTCCTTCTGAGGTGCGCAAAAAGTTGATCTTCTGTAGCCAGATTTTCAGGAACTTCCTTCAGAGCTCTTCTTTGCAGCATATCCCACGCATGCTCAATGGGATTTAGATCTGGCGATTGAGCAGGCCAGTCTAAGGCCCTAACATTGTGTGTATGTAACCAAGCTGCTATCGTTCTCGCCGTGTGTGCCCGGGCATTGTCGTGCATGAGCAGGAAATCTTGCCCCATTTGTGTTCTGTGGGGCAAGATTACGGGCCCCAGCACCTGTTGGACGTATCGTTCTGCCGTCATATTGCCCCGCACCCAAACGAGATCCGTCCGTCCTCCAAGACGAATTCCTGCCCAAACCATAATTGTTCCTCCTTGGTATGGGTGAACTTCCTGAGGGTTCTGAAGACGGCTCCATCGTCCAGGAACTCGCCAAACACGCGTCCTTCGTGAATCTGGATGGAAGCCGAACCTGGATTCATCCGTGAACAGCACATTGGACCATTGCTCACGGCCCCAGTCCACGTGGTTCCGAACCCATTCTAATCGTCGTCCACGATTGCCTCTCCGTAAAGGTGGGACCCGGAGTGGTCTACGAGAGCGTAGATTGCTTTCATGCAGTCGCCTTCTTACAGTTTGGTCACTCACAAGCACTTGGTGTTCCACTCGCAGGCTTTGGATCAATTGAGTCGCCGTTGCATTTGGTTGAGCTCGCGCAGTAATTTGCAAAAATCGATCTTGTCTGGGGGTAGTGATGCGACTTGGCCCCCGGTGCCTCTTCGCTACTTCACCTGTGGCACGATAGCGTGTCCACAATCTTGAAATTACATTTTGGTGGGTCCCTATGGCCTCAGCAACATTACGCTGAACAGACCCAGCTTCCAGCATTCCCACAGCTCGTAACATCTCCGCCCTCGTCAAATGTTGGCGTTGCATGGCTACAATACCTCAATTTTAACTTTATCTTTCGTAAAAACTGTAACTAAACGTAATTCGTATTGTTTTCTAAATTTCGCACAAATGAAAATTCCCTCTCCTACACATCAAGACATTTTTATGCCACCGAAACAAAAGAATTTTCAAAAATTTGAATTTGGAATTAGTCTGAGATAAATTACAAACAAATCGGTGTATGAAAGATTACAATGCGGCCAGTACTTTTCGAGTTATTTAATTGAGTATGAAATATCCCTAGACCGTGTTGATGTGTGTATATAAGTAATATAAACACATCTTAGTACCTACCTATGTATTAACCTCTCTATGTATATAGTATTCTGACAAAATTACATCACAAAAAATTATTACGTAAGTATATATCTAAGTAGATGAACGTAATATTCGGAAGTTATGAAATCGTATTATTCTCAGTTTTAGAATGAACGCAATACTTCCGAATGCTTCGCAAATAATACGACGGGAATACTTCGAAATATTACTCTCCGGCAACGCTAGTCCGAATGAGTCGTGTTATTGTTTTTTTCTGTTCACATAATAATATAATTAAAGCAGCGTGAGATTTAGGATTGTGCCTGTTCAATTAGATCTCTATTATAACTAGAATAATAAATGAGGTGTAAGACATAGTGGAATTCTGCCACCTTTCGGACGATGCGCGCGTATTGTAAGCAGTACAATCAACAAGTATTGAGTAGTCCGGTATCTTATAGTACTCTTTGCAGTAGTCTCGTCGCGATGACGTAATCAGTAACATATAATTGCTTCAGATGACAGCAACCTCTGTGCCGGCAACAGAGGGCGCCAAGTGGTGCTGCGACGTGTGCACCTACGAAAACTTCCAACTCTCACGAAAGGTATCCATCTACTCCATTGTAGCACTTTTTCAAGTTCACACCACTTGCTAAACCTGCGGCCATCATAGAATCATGTTTAGAAGGCTCATTTACCTACGTTCACATCACAGATTGCATAATATACAAAAACTCTGCTACCTACTCCTTTGCCTTTGCAAATATACGCAAATGCAGTAGCGTCGTCGAGTATCTGTTTAGTATTGTGATCTGATCCAGTGGCTGCGCGGCTATTAGTACATTAACATTCATAATCACCTAAGCAATAGTCCAGCACTTAAGGCGCGGACTGGCAAGTGAGGGGTCGTTAGATTTGATCCCGCCCTGTCACTATTGACGTGATCCTAGCACAAGCATGTCAGTTGGAGTAGTAACGTGCTACCCAAATTACTAGTAAACTTAAATACTAAAGGTTTGTGCAGACTGGCGCAACTTGTCGCGACACCGGTTATTGTTCTACCGTGAAGTTTTCTTAGAAATTTTTTTATTAGAGTCGCGTCGCGCCTGTTTGCGGGAGACTTAAATCGGAGTTGAATCTCCATATCGAGCGTTGTAGACATTGAACCTAACGTGTTTCACTGTGGCAATGCTCACATTATCTCGCCGAACAGAATGTGTGGGATCCGCAGCCGACACAAACGACGTCTCGGCCTGATCCACGTTATAAACTATGATAATTATTGTTTATTCATGTAAATTGCTAATTAATATAATGTTAAGTAATTGCGTAACACATAAAATGACAATTCATCGCAATGAGTTTCATTTTGACAGTTCACCCACGTGCGTTGCGTTATTTCCGTTGTTGGGCCGACGAATATTTCAAAGCTATGAAGCAATGGATTGGCAATATCCTTCAAAACTCTCGGACTGTGATTCGAAGTGTGTTACGCAATTTGGGTGCAGATGTATAAACGTAAACGAGGCAAAAGGAGTATGTAAGGTAAGGCGTTCAGGGGTAAAATGTCAAATTCTCAAAATGTCCAACGGTGTCAAAATGTCGAAATGTCCAATTGTCAAATGTCTAATGCTCAAAATGTCCAATTCTCAAAATGTACAATTCCCAAAATGTCCAACTCCCAAAATGTGTTTTATTTATAAGTAACAAATTAAGACCAGAGAAGACCACAACATACCCGAAATCACTATTTTTGTTATAATTTTGGTAATATAAAAAAAATACAATAATCACCTGTAAGTTAAAATTACGAAACAAAGATTACATTACAATTAAAAAAAAAAAAAAAAAAAGAATTAGCTTGCTTAAAAAGTAAGACGTAATGTGGTATATTTATATTTCCTTTATTTAAATATTTACATATAAATTATATTTTTAAATATTAGAATAAAAACATATAAAAACATTTAAAAATATAAAAAATAGTAGCCCACCGGTATCGGGAACAGGGTCCAAGCTACCGGCGGTCAGGGCTCCAAAGAGAGGAACCTCCTAACAATACGAGCCGTGTCCAAGAGTACCGCTTTCTGAATCAAGCCCTTAATCCAGCTGCCCAACGAGAGCCTCCTAAGGTGTTGGTCGAGGCTCTTGGCAATTAAGCCATTGGCTGATACGACTATCGGCACAATGATTGCTGAGTCCACATCCCACATGTCGACAACCTCGCGAGCCAAGTCAAGATACTTAATCTGTTTATCTTTCTCGGCTTTCACGAGGTTCCCGTCATGCGGGACCGTTATGTCAATAATCATTGCGCGCCGCTCTCCTCGATCCACCACCACTATATCAGGCTTATTGGCAACAATAGTCCTGTCAGTGATGATGGATCGATCCCAGTACAATGTGATATTTCCATTTTCGAGAACTGGGTCGGGCACATACCTGTAGTACGGTACTTCCGATTCCACAAGGCTGTATTTCAGAGCAAGTTGCTGATGGATAATCCTGGCTACAAGGTTGTGTCTATGCAAGTACTCTTCGTTAGCTAGACGAGAACACCCGGAGATAATGTGTCGGATTGATTCTCCCGGACGGTGGCATGCCCGACAGATGTCAACCGTGCCGTCCTTCACAATGAATCTCCGGTAATTGTTCGTCATCATAACTTCGTCCATAATTGCACAGACAAAACCTTCGGTTTCCCCAAAGAGGTCACCAAAACGCAGCCAGGCTACGGACGCTAGTGAATCTACATCGGGTCCATGTAGGGCCCGGAAGTAGCGTCCGTGAAGCTCCTTACTCTGCCATACCTCCTTGCGATCATTAATGTCAAGCACTACAGGCTTGCGCCAGTTCTCTTTAGCCAAGGAGAGCGGGGTAAGGCCCTTGTCCACCGCGACCACATCTCGATGCATCCCCACGTCGGCTTCTAGGAAATATTCCCTGAGACTGCATACCTCGCGATTGTGGAGGGTCTTAGCGTTTAAAAAGCCTCGACCTCCACATTTTCGCGGGATATACAGTCTCATTACCGATGACCGTGGGTGATGCATTCGATATGCAGTTAGCAGCGTACGGACCCTCCTATCCAGGGCGTCGAGTTCGGTCTGAGTCCATTTGAGTATGCCGAAAGAGTACATCAAAACCGGCATGACCCAACCGTTGAAGGCGCGCACCTTGTTTCCGCCTGATAGAAGACTATTAAATACTTTCTTCAGGCGGCCAAAGAAGCGCTCCTTCAACGATTGCTTCATGTCAGTAACATTGATGCCCAACGCTTCCGACATACCCAAATACTTGTAGGTTTCGGATGCGGAGAGGGCTCTAAGGTTTATGGAATCCGCGAGCTGAGTTCCCACGGATTCCACAATCTCCCCTCGCTTTACATGCATGACCGCACATTTGTCCACACCAAATTCCATCCTGATGGCTCTACTAAAAGTTTCAGTTACTTTCAGTAGCTCCATCAGTTGCAAGTTGTTGGGGGCAAAGAGTTTTAGGTCATCCATGTAGAGGAGGTGAGATATTACCTGACCACCTCTCCTCAGCCGATAGCCTAGGCCTGAATACTCCAGCAGTGTGCTAAGAGGATTCAGGGCTAAGCAGAACCAAAGTGGACTTAAACTATCGCCCTGAAATATGCCTCGCTCGATCCTTATCGGTTCGCTATTCCTCTGGATATTTCGACATCCTGGATAGCGAAGGACCGTCCTCCATTGCCTCATACACGACATCAGGAAGGTGCGCAGAGTTGCATCTACTTTATACAACTCCAACACCCTCATGAGCCATGTATGTGGCACCGAGTCATAGGCCTTCTTATAATCTATCCAGCATGTCGACAGATCTTTTCGGGAACGGCGAACCTGTTGGCTAATGGCCATATCAATGAGGAGTAGTTCCTTAGTACCGCGGGCCCCGTTCCTACATCCATTTTGAGAGGCAGACATGATGGAGTTGGTGTCTATATGTTTGTTAATTTTAGTTCTCAAAATGGATGTAAGAACTTTATAGACCGTCGGTAAACATGTGATCGGCCTATAATTTTTGGGGTCCGCGGTGCTACCCGATTTATGGAGCAGGTGGGTAATTCCTGTTGTTAGGAACTGGGGTAGCGAACCAGACTCCAAAGCAGTCTGGTACTGAGCCGCCAAGCGAGCGTGCGATCTTATGAACCATTTAATCCAGAAATTGTGCAGTCCGTCCGGCCCTGGAGACTTCCAGTTGGGCAACGGACGAACTGCACGAGCTACATCTTGGGGGCAGATGGTAATAGCCCCCATTTCTGGTATTGGATCGCAGGCTCGCTCGACTTCCCGAGTCCAATCACCTTCGGTGTGGCTGACAGGCGCCGACCAGATACTTCGCCAGAAAGAACACATGGCATCATCATCCGGAAGGCGCGTGTCAACCACACCTTGGTCCGGTCGCTCCCAAGCCCTATAAACCCACCTTTCATCACTCTGGAAGGTGCGATTCTGAGTGTATCGCTCTACTCGCCGCTTATACCTACGAATACGGTTTGCCCATGCATACACTTTCTGCTTCAGGAAGTCGATGCGCTCTGTGACATGGGATACATAGTCCTCAGGGCCGATATCAGTCCCTGAGAACGCCCGCCTCACAAAGCGCATCACTCTAGGGCGAGTATTGCCCTCCCTGAAGCAGATAAGTTTGCCAATGAGCGCTCTGGCCCCACCAATACGGCGTTCAATTCTGCATTGCCAAGCTGGTACGGCTGGTTTCGGTCGTGTAGCTCTAGAGTCATTTGCAAATTTGACGTGAGCTACACGACATGCCGCTACAGCCGAGCAATACAGAATCGAATGAGTATCGGTGAGGTCTTCGCAGCTATCAAAATAGTTTGATAGCTGCGAATCCAGAGCCGCCACCAGCACCCTATTTTTGTTATGCATGGGCAAACGAGGTAAACGTGGTCTAAGTTCGGGCGACATGAACCGATATTCCCGAATCGCACCCTCCAAAGCACTCCTCAATTCCTCATTGTATTGGGTACTTACGTTTGTAGCCCTGTCATCAATCCTCTCGTCAGCTTGACTTGGAGTGACCTGTGGTGGCACTATAACACTCTGCGACGGGGGGGCGATGACATGGCTACTCCGCATTTCACTTCGCAGGCGATCAAGCACAGTGTCATCCAACATATGATTACGCTGGATGACCCGCACTTGATCCGATAGTCGTTGAGCCGAAACGTTGACAGCTGGCTCAAGCACCTGAAAAAGAGAGAGCATCCGGACACGGTACGCGGTCAGGTTGTTTCCCCCCTCTGTAGCCCCATAGTATGAGCGCATGACGTTTTCGTTAATGGATCGTGTCCATCTCATGCGCTGCACACTTCCGCCGGGAGCTGGGACCCTATCAGAGGCCGGTGGGCCTCGAGGTCCTAAACCATCCGGCGGCCGGCGTCCTCCCCGTCGACGAGCAGGTGGTGGTGTCGTGGGCGGGGAGAAATACTCGTCGCTCGAGCTCGACGCAACTGCCGCGGCCGGTGTCGTCCCAGCGCTCACAGTGGGGCTGGGTACCGGCGGCGGCGAGGCGGAGCTGAGCGAAGAGTCCGGAGGTGGTAGGCGTGCTCGTCTCGTAGCTGATCTAGTCAACATTCCGATTTGAATTTCATAATTATTGTTTTATAGGCCGAATTTGACAGCCGTCATTCTTGCTATTTCGATTTTTCTTTGCTTTTTTCATTTTGATGTTGTTAACTATCTTTTTCTTGTGCCTAAAGGTTTTATTATAATTTTTCGTACTTTTTGAGGCTAAATACAGCAGAGGAAATAATTATGTTGATTATTAACATATTAATAAAAAAATGCATTCTGTAGTTTCTGCATACCCCCATGGGAAGAAGGCGTGAGTTTATGTATGTAATCTAATGTTCTATGTATGCAGAGGTGACTAGATGATAAAGTTTATGTATGTAATCTAATGTTCTATGTATGCAGAGGTGACTAGATGATAAAGTTTATGTATGTAATCTAATGTTCTATGTATGCAGAGGTGACTAGATGATAAAGTTTATGTATGTAATCTAATGTTCTATGTATGCAGAGGTGACGAGATGATAAAGTTTATGTATGTAATCTAATGTTCTAAGTATGCAGAGGTGACTAGATGATAAAGTTTATGTATGTAATCTAATGTTCTATGTATGCAGAGGTGACGAGATGATAAAGTTTATGTATGTAATCTAATGTTCTATGTATGCAGAGGTGACGAGATGATAAAGTTTATGTATGTAATCTAATGTTCTATGTATGCAGAGGTGACGAGATGATAAAGTTTATGTATGTAATCTAATGTTCTATGTATGCAGAGGTGACGAGATGATAAAGTTTATGTATGTAATCTAATGTTCTATGTATGCAGAGGTGACTAGATGATAAAGTTTATGTATGTAATCTAATGTTCTATGTATGCAGAGGTGACTAGATGATAAAGTTTATGTATGTAATCTAATGTTCTATGTATGCAGAGGTGACTAGATGATAAAGTTTATGTATGTAATCTAATGTTCTATGTATGCAGAGGTGACTAGATGATAAAGTTTATGTATGTAATCTAATGTTCTATGTATGCAGAGGTGACTAGATGATAAAGTTTATGTATGTAATCTAATGTTCTATGTATGCAGAGGTGACTAGATGATAAAGTTTATGTATGTTTTCTTATGTTCTATGTATGCAGAGGTGACTAGATGATAAAGCACAAATACTGGTTTTTATAACTTTTTGTGTATTGTGTTGACGCTTATCGTATTCACAATGACTGCTTTTGTTCTCGTCTATTTTGATTGGATTGTTGTCTAGAATAAACTAGGTGGCACCGTGAATAGATGACTTTATCGAACCAATCTAGAAAACTGAGATGACGACAAGAACAACATTTCGATTGAATATTGTGTCTGCCATACTTCCTTACATATTATAGAACAAAGTCCCCCGCCGCGCCTCGTGTCTGTTCGCGATAAACTTAAAACCTACCGAACGGATTTTCAAACTTTTTCCACCAATGGAGTCAAAGTCAAAGTCAAATCATTTATTTCAAGTAGGCCCGTATAAGGCACTTTTGAACGTCAAAAATTTACAAAAAAAATTAATTGATTCTAGTTGCCCCTTCCAAAAGGTAGTTTTCGTATGGAGAAGAATGGGCAAGAAACTCCACCGTTACTCTTTTAAAATGTTTTACAATATTTTATATAAGTACATTAGTTATATAATTATATGTGAGGACGATGCACCTAGAATAAAGTTATTATACCACAATAGGTAAAAAGAATTAAGAATTAAAAATGAAGCAACAATAGATAAACTAATTATGTGATAGATACATGGTGCTCACATATTTACAAACATTGTAAAAGTAGACGATCCTCCTAAGATTCCACAATTAATAAGTCAGTGTGCGAGGAATTGGTCATAGAAAGTAAAATCAATGTCATATAATAAAAAATAATAATAAAATATACACTTAAATTTGCAACCAGTTTGATTTTGTCTTGATTCTAAATTATCCTATGGAGCAGGACCAGCATGTTTCCAAGCATTCTTATCTTGGATATAATCCTCTAATTTGTAATATGCTTGTTTACAAAGTGTACTTTTAATATGAGCTTTAAATTTTCTTTCATTTAATTGCAAAATATCACAAGGTATTTTGTTGTAACATTTAACACAGTACCCCATAAAAGATGTATGTACTTTAGATAATCTGAAAAATGGTTGATCTATTTTATCTTTATTTCTAGTATTAAAATTATGTCTATCACTTATTTTATTAAAAAGATGTCGATTTTTTCTAACATACATAATATTTTCATAAATGAACTGGCAAGGTACCGTCATAATATTAATCCTTTTAAATAGTTCCCTGAGAGATTCGCGGTGACGTAGATTATAAATGGCTCTGACAGCTCTCTTTTGCAAAATAAAGATGGATTCAATGTCAGCAGCCCGACCCCACAGTAAAATGCCATACGACATAATACTGTGGAAGTAACTAAAATAGACCAATCGCGCGGTTTCTACGTCTGTTAACTGTCTTATCTTTCTAACAGCATAAGCGGCTGAGCTTAACCGCCCCGCAAGAGATGTTATGTGAGGTCCCCATTGTAATTTCTCGTCTAATGTGATTCCCAGGAAAACAGTTTGATTAATAAATTCCAGTTTTTCTCCGTTCAATATGATGTCACATTCGCTACTTCTAACATTAGGTAATTTAAATCTAATGCATTTGGTTTTTTTTTTATTTAGTACCAAATTATTTACCGTAAACCAATGTTGGACCTGAAGAATAGAGCTATTCACGTCGTCAAGATTTTGTGACCGTCGATTGATTTTAAAGATCAATGATGTGTCATCTGCAAATAACACCATCTTCGGTTGATTTTGAAGTAATTGGGGTAAATCATTAATGTAAACTAAAAAGAGGAATGGACCCAATATTGAACCTTGAGGAACGCCCATTGCCATTTCAGACCCCAATGAGTTTACGCCGTTTACTTGAACTTTAACCTTTCTATCTTTCAGGTATGATCTTAGTAAATCAAGAGCTGTATTTCTAATCCCATAGTGCTCCAGTTTCAGCAGAAGTGTCTCATGGTCTACGCAATCGAACGCCTTCGAGAGGTCGCAAAAGATACCAATGGCATCTTGTGCTTCTTCCCAGGCATTAAAAATGTTCTTTATTAGGGTGACACCGGCGTCAGTGGTACAACGCCCTTTGGTGAAACCGTACTGATGTTCATGAAAGATGGAATTTTTATTAAAGTGACGTAACATTTGATTGAGCATCAACCTTTCAAACACCTTACTGAGAACTGGTAGAATTGATACAGGCCTATAATTGTTGGGTTCTTTACTATCACCGGATTTGAATAATGGAACTACTTTACTGTGTTTCATGAGATCCGGAAAGACTCCTTGGTCTACACTGGTGTTAAATATGAAAGCTAAATAGGGCGCAATGGTTTCGATAATAGATCTACAGACTTTTACAGACATTCCCCAGAGATCTTCTGTTGATTTAATTTTAAGATCTTTAAAAGCTTTTATAACAGCCTGGGGTTTGTATGCTGAAACCTGAACTCCAAAGAGCATGCCTTCACATTCTGTCTAAGTAAGGCAGCAGAAAGCGCTGGTGAGGAATTTAAAGCTTCAGTAGTTTTAAGGGGAATATTAGCAAAAAAGTTTTCAAATTCCTGAGCTATTTCTACATCTGAGTTGATAGTGCCATGTGCAGTCTCTAAATTAAATTCAGTATTTCGCTGTTTTTTCCTACCTGTTTCATTATTTATTATTTGCCAGGTAATTTTTATTTTATCATCAGCTGATTTTATTTTATTGCTAATATAAAGAGCTTTGGCTATTTTGCACACACTTTTAAAAGTTTTTGAATATTTTGCAACATACTTATGAAAGCTTGTATTATTCGTATGTTGCTTTAGGCCATAAAGTTCAAATAGTTTTTCCCTGCTTTTACGAATACCTGCAGTCGCCCAATCACTAAATAAGAACTTTGTGTAAATATTTTTAGTCTTTAGTGGAAAAGTGTCATTAAATTGCGTGTTTAATAGTGAAAAGAACTCGGCGTAGAACTCATTTGGGTCACCTATATTATTAAAACTCTGAACACATAATCTACTGGCCAAAGAATTATTCAATTTCTCTAAACTTTTACATGTAATTGCCCTAAACCTTATTTGAATTTTTTGTAAAGGTATGTAGGAGCAAAATGTTATTGTTTGTCCACTGTGATCTGATGGCAACTTGTTTACAATTTGTTTGTGTAAGTAATCACAATTACAAAAAATATTATCTATACAGGTGGCAGAAGAAGCTGTCAGTCTGTGTTGGTTCAATAAAAACATTTGACAAATCAAATGACCTAAAAAGACTTAATAATCTGACAGTATTCGAGTTATTTTCTAACAAGTTAATATTAAAGTCACCACATATGATTATTGACTTACTACTAGTACTAAGTTTCTTTAATACATCTTCCATTACAGAATCAAACACAGATAGATTCTGGTAACTTGGAGGTCTATATACGCATACTACAACATGCTTATCGAGCTCAACACAGGACAATTCAATGTTGTGTTCAACAGACAGTTCGATGATGTCTTTTCTTTCTTTCGATTTAATAGAATTTTTAATTAATATTAATGACCCGCCATGTATCATACGTTTTCGGCTGAAATGGCTGACTACACAATAATTTTCATAATTAATTGACATCACTTGATGATCTTTTAACCAATGTTCTGTTAAACAAATGATATCAAACTTGGTATTTTCCAAAAACAATTCTATTTCGAGTAATTTGGAAGAGCAACCTTGGATGTTTTGATTAAATAATTTTAAAGTATGTTGCACTCCCTTTGATTTAATATTATGAGTTATATTGCCAGAAGATACCTTTTTATTATTCTCTAATAATAATTGGTTAATTGAAGGGGTAACTTCTGTTGTCTTACTGCCTAGTTTAAAGAGTTATACGGAGCACCATCCACAACTACAAGCGAAGAGTCTAAAGTGCCCATATGAGTTCCAGCAGGAAGAGAATACCCTGTCTGACTGGTAGAGGCCTCCAAGTATGTTGGCATTGTAGGTGGATCCTCCTTCGTACAACATGTCACATCACTCACTATGTTGTTTGTAAAACTAGACAACATAGTCTCGTCACTAATACTACACTTTGTTATATTAGCTATAACCTCATTAATATTATATGCTATCAACATAGCAATCAGATGTCTACATTCCCAAGACAGAGATAAAGTTCTCTGAGTTAACTTAAAACCACTAACAAACTTGTTAGTGTCAAAATACAATAATTTGTCACTATGACAACATGTCAGCCTGTGAATAGCATTATTCAACTTAAAAATATTGTTATTGAGTGATTGACACATGAGACATGAGGAACTTTCAGGGGTATATTCATTAAAGTTTTGTGTAAATTGGCTGGCATATGACGACTATTGTTGAAGATATCCGAAAAAATCATGCCTAATGGGAGCTTTACCGGCGTGCGCCGCGTGAACCGTAAAAAATACATAAAATGATTGTACATCTTAAAAAGTTCAACAAAAAAGTCCGCGATAGCATGTCTATCTTCTAAGGATGACCCACAGTAACCACTTATCTTTCAGAATTTGATAAAAATGTCATTGTTTTTTCCGAAGGAAATTGAGGTGTAGCTTTATACACCTTTGCCACCTGCCAAAGCCACCATGATACAAACTTCATATTCGGGGATCGTTCTTACCTGTATTGGGGACACAGAGATCTTCGCGGGCTCTTGGGCCATGTAGGTAGGTAGGTGCGCAGATAAGTACTTAGTGGTACCCGTGCGCAGCCGGGCCGGGTAAAGCTAGTTAAGAATAAAAGAAACAGCATTAATGAATGCTGTGGCCGTTTTTAAGATATCAATATTATAGTGTTCAGTTTTATCAAATTACTCATACTATCACTTTTTGAATAGTTTGCTCGCCTGACACGAGAGTATGCATGATGCTCGTTATACAGTCTGCGACGTAAATCTATTCTAGACTCGATATAAGGCACAATCTTAATTTATATTGAGTCTGATTATGATTAGTTATACTTTTTTAATTTTAAGTCATTTTGCTAACGGGCGATAGTTCCTGCACCTGGTGGACATTGGTAATTATTTAAATGGTTCTTTTAATTACATTGTATATTTTTCCAATCGCATTATCATCCTGACACAATCTGTAGTGTAGGTACGCATCGGATAGATAATGGTTCCTCCGCAATCTAAGTGTAGCCAAATCGCATTGAAATGACGCCGGCTTTTAATAGAATGCGCTGCGCGGGCGCTGCTAAATAGTCGACTTGATTAGCGCGGTATTCGCGCGGGCTCAAGTACTGAAAAAAAAAACGGAATTAGTAACTGAGGACTGACCGTTTGATGTTGATGCAATAAGAAATATCAGCCACCCACGATATTGACATAACCCTGGAATTCCATCCTAAAACGGGGCTTTTCTATATATGTGATGTTAGTGGCGATGATGAAACATGTGGAGTTTGAAATTGTTGCAGTGCACCATGTGCCGCAGCCCCAAGTCTGTGCTCAACGAGGACATCTACCGGCTGCAGGACGGCGCCAGTGCGCTGCCCTCGCCGGACATCTGCGGTAACGTAGCCTACAGCCAAGCGCACATTACAGCCGCAACGGGCCGCAGCGCAACGTATTTTCATACAAAAAAGTGTATGAAAGTGATGAAGCAGGATTTTTGCAATGCGCTGCGGCGCGGCTCCTCCCTATATGCTTTAGCCTTTAAAGCTTATATCTCTCTGTACCTGCTACCATGTTATGTAGCATCATTATCACCAGGTAGTTGATACTTGCGCCAATGAACACGAGTCCCCTCTGCCAAAACGATACTAATAATGACTCAACTCCGGCCGCCGAGAGAATGCGCTCCTGACACCTCTCAGTTGGACGAGGAACGCATTCTCCCGGCGGCCGGAATATACGTAGCGAAGCGAAACTGACTCTCCCTCCCCCGCAGTTAATACGCCTAGCAGTATTGCCCTGCCGAGATTGGTTAAGCCCAGCTAAGGCAAGAAATGCCCGCATTGCAAAAACGTATCGATTGCGAGACGGATGGTATTCATAATTTTCTATTATGCGTAAATTTTTCGTGTTTGCAACAGATAAGCCACCACAAAACTGTTGTAAGAGATATGTCGGTCAGTTTCAAGAGATGTTATATAAGTGCATGGGTCTCTTCTCCATGTATCGTTTGGTCCTTAGGTGCCGAGGCAGTGGCAGAGCGCCTGAAGCCGCTGCGGATATCGTCGCCGCAGGGCGCCAGCGCCTCCTCCGTCGCCAAGTGGCCCTGTCCGGTCAGTGCATACCACACGTGTTAACACTCCACACTTACTAAATATCTCTACGCTTACGGCATAAGGATGGGACGGCTCAGAAGACGCGACGCGACATTAACACACATTTACTCTCTTATAATGATTGAGTGTTTCTGACCGGCTCAAGCAGATTCACGTTGATAAGTGCAGAGGAGACCCTTATACCTCACGAATTATAAAACTCGTTCAAATGAAGCCCTGAAGCCTAATAGTAAATATGCATGGATAAAATAACTGCCTCAAACCAATACGGCTTCAGGAAAGGTAAATCAACAGAGGATGCTGTGCTTGAGCTATCAAATCACATCACTAAGAATCTAGACACCAGGACTAAAACGATAGGTATATTCTTAGACTTAGCCAAGGCTTTTGACACGGTCTCTATTCCCATTCTTTTACATGGATTAGAAGCTCTAGGAATACGAGCTGCCGCTCTAAGTATCTTCTGCGACTACCTCACTAATCGTAGTCAGCGAGTTAAGGTTCAAAACTACACTAGTGGCGATGAATATTTATCTTTCGGAGTCCCGCAGGGTAGTGTGCTGGGTCCTACGCTGTTTCTTGTATACGTAAACAGGCTATGCCAACTTACTATACCGGACTGCAAGATCGTTGTCTATGCTGATGACACTGCACTTATTATAAGTGGAGATACCTGGGCTTCTGCTCACCGCTCGGCCGAAAATGCTCTTGGTATAGTGATGGACTGGCTTTCCTGTAATCTGCTAACATTAAATGTTTCCAAAACCCACTATGTGGCTTTCTCAGCGAACTCTTCTACACAGCCCAGCATTCCGGATATAAGGGTTCATAGATGCTCCTATCCTGCGCTTAATATCTGTAATTGCCCTCCTATTCAAAGAACATCTTGCGTGAAGTATCTGGGGGTGCACATTGATTGCACACTTAGTTGGAATAAGCATGTAGACGTAACAGTATGTCGGGTTCGAAAGCTTATGTTTCCAATGAAAAAGCTCAGAAATGTAGTTGCTTTCCCACTGTTGAAAACTATTTATTTTGCTTTAGCTCAGTCACTACTAACCTACTGCATCTCAGTTTGGGGTGGTACTTTTAAGACCTCTATGCTTCGCCTTGAGAGGGCGCAGAGGGCCATTTTGAAGGTGATGCTTCACAAACCGTATCGCTACTCTACAACCCAATTATACAAGAATATGTCTGTACTTACTTGCAGGCAACTCTGTGCACTCAATATAATCCTACGTAAGCATTCCTCCCTTAATTATAATTCAAAATTGCTTATAAATAAACGACGTAAAGACTTGGTTTGCCCTCCTGTTAGAATCAAATCTGCCCTGGCAAGTAGAAGCTATTTGAGTCTGAGTGGCCGCCTATATAATGCAATTAACAAAACATGTAACATTTATTCCCTTCCAAAATACAAGTGTAAGATCGTTGTAAGCGAATACCTTCGGGGTCTTACTTACGATGACACTGAAAGACTGTTCGCCAGGCAATCATAAACAATAAGCGCTAAAACACACACACACACATACACACACACAAACACACCCGCGCGCACACACAAACACACCCACACACACCGATGTTCGTATCTACAGGCACCCTCAAACTCACACACTTATTCATGTATTTCCTTGCATGCCTTAAAATAAAACTAAACTTTCAATTAATAATATTCAATTCAATTCAAATTTATTTATTTTAATTAAACTTAAAATGAGCGTAACTTATTCTGTATGAGAACTTTTGTATCATTATGTTATTACTATAGCAAATCATGTTTGTAAATAAATTATTTTCAATCTAATAATATTCAATTCAATTCAATTTCAATTCAATTTTATTTATTTTAATTAAACTTATAATGAGCGTAACTTAATTTGTATGAGAACGTTTGTATCATTATGTTATTACTATAGGAAATCATGTTTGTAGGAGGAAGGCGCCGGTGTCTGTAACACAGTTAATACGAGCACAGACAGCGTCGTTAACTCTATCTTTAAAATGCTCCAAACTCTGTACATTGTGTTTTTGTTTAGGATAGATAAGTTGTACCAACATTATTGTTAATAAAAACATTTTTTTTTTTTTTTTTTTTAACTTTGCAGTGGACCAGCGGGGTAATTGCGTAACACAATAACATTCATTGCGTTTTTTACGTTGTAGAGCAGACGAGTTGTTCAAACGTGATGCAGTGGATTAGGAATTCCTCTCAAAATCCTTCGGATTGTGAAAGAAAGTGTGTTACGCATTTGGGGTGCAGTTTTGCAGGCCTCGACCCCCGCAAACATCTTGCGTTAAACATCTTTGCCATCTATTTAACAAAGTTCCCACTAACAAGTGAGTGTGTTGGCAGACGTGCACGTACGACAACTGGCCCAAGTCGCTGAAGTGCGCCATGTGCGGCAGCAGCAACCCCGCGCCGCAGCCCTCGCCGCCCGCCGCGCGGCCCGCGCTCGGTACGTCTGACTATTATACCTAGCTTGTATTGGAAGTGCGCCATGTGCGGCAGCAGCAACCCCGCGCCGCAGCCCTCGCCGCCCGCCGCGCGGCCCGCGCTCGGTACGTCTGACTATTATACCTAGCTTGTATTGGAAGTGCGCCATGTGCGGCAGCAGCAACCCCGCGCCGCAGCCCTCGCCGCCCGCCGCGCGGCCCGCGCTCGGTACGTCTGACTATTATACCTAGCTTGTATTGGAAGTGCGCCATGTGCGGCAGCAGCAACCCCGCGCCGCAGCCCTCGCCGCCCGCCGCGCGGCCCGCGCTCGGTACGTCTGACTATTATACCTAGCTTGTATTGGAAGTGCGCCATGTGCGGCAGCAGCAACCCCGCGCCGCAGCCCTCGCCGCCCGCCGCGCGGCCCGCGCTCGGTACGTCTGACTATTATACCTAGCTTGTATTGGAAGTGCGCCATGTGCGGCAGCAGCAACCCCGCGCCGCAGCCCTCGCCGCCCGCCGCGCGGCCCGCGCTCGGTACGTCTGACTATTATACCTAGCTTGTATTGGAAGTGCGCCATGTGCGGCAGCAGCAACCCCGCGCCGCAGCCCTCGCTCGGTACGTCTGACTATTATACCTAGCTTGTATTGGAAGTGCGCCATGTGCGGCAGCAGCAACCCCGCGCCGCAGCCCTCGCCGCCCGCCGCGCGGCCCGCGCTCGGTACGTCTGACTATTATACCTAGCTTGTATTGGAAGTGCGCCATGTGCGGCAGCAGCAACCCCGCGCCGCAGCCCTCGCCGCCCGCCGCGCGGCCCGCGCTCGGTACGTCTGACTATTATACCTAGCTTGTATTGGAAGTGCGCCATGTGCGGCAGCAGCAACCCCGCGCCGCAGCCCTCGCCGCCCGCCGCGCGGCCCGCGCTCGGTACGTCTGACTATTATACCTAGCTTGTATTGGAAGTGCGCCATGTGCGGCAGCAGCAACCCCGCGCCGCAGCCCTCGCCGCCCGCCGCGCGGCCCGCGCTCGGTACGTCTGACTATTATACCTAGCTTGTATTGGAAGTGCGCCATGTGCGGCAGCAGCAACCCCGCGCCGCAGCCCTCGCCGCCCGCCGCGCGGCCCGCGCTCGGTACGTCTGACTATTATACCTAGCTTGTATTGGAAGTGCGCCATGTGCGGCAGCAGCAACCCCGCGCCGCAGCCCTCGCCGCCCGCCGCGCGGCCCGCGCTCGGTACGTCTGACTATTATACCTAGCTTGTATTGGAAGACTCTTTGTTATTACTCATTGTAGCGTCTGACAGTGACATTAAAATACAGTTTGTAAAAAGACCGACATAACTGCATTGAGTAAAAAATATTGCTCGGAGACGACTCTTATTTTTAACCGACTTCCAAAAAGGAGGAGGTTCTATGTTCGTCTGTATAACTTTTTTTTATATGTCCATCGATATTTTGGTCCATATTGTGGACTGATTTTGAAAATCTTTTTTCATTTGGTAGACGAACCTTGCGCGGTGTTCCAATATAAATTGTATTAACTTTGCTTGGGTAGTTTTTGAGTTAGCTTCAATAATACGTATTTTTCCCACTTAGATGATGTAACTATTCTAACCCCAATATACCAGTGTAGATCCATCTTTACACTGGTATATTGGGGTTAGATCAATTTGTATTATGTCTTGAGATAAGTTTTCCTTATTTATTAAACTGTATGTTGAGTTTGTAAACGTTCGAGGTAGTTTAAGATCCATACAAAACTAACCCAGGATAATGGTCAGTTAAAGTACACACATCAAAAAAGTCTAAGCAAAACGTATCATTTACAGAAACTGCATGTTTTATTAATTGTTAGTTTATTTTTTTCTTAACAAACTAGATTGGTACCTATACAATTTTTTTGTTCTCGGCTGCAAACATATACTGGCTGATTTAAAAAATAGACACTTCTCGATTGTGTTTTGTTTTCATTAAAATAAAAGCTAATTATTTTTTCCCGATTTCATGTGTTTTCGTTGCTTGATAAATTTGGTATTTATCTCACTTTTATCATTTTGAGATATATTAGGTTGGGGAAAAAGTTTCTTCGCATTTTTTAAGAAAATTCAAAACATTTTTTAACATAGTATGTTTACATTTAACTAAAGTATGTAGGTACCATTTTGTTCGATAACTTTTTGCCATCTTGTAGGTAGGGACATGATCCCATTGCTATAGAAATTTTGGGACTTCTGATCAAAATACCGCGACAAGTGGTTTTGGCAGTCCTCCCGTGATGTTAACCTGACACTGCCTAAAGAATTCTGAAGAGACCGAAACAGGTGGAAATCTGAAGGTGCAAGGTCAGGACTATACGGCGGATGCATTAACACCTCCCAGCCAAACTCTCTTAATTTTTGCTGAGTGGCTAAAGATGTGTGAGGTCTAGCGTTATCATGATGAAAAACCACACCCCTTCTGTTGATTAATTCCGGCCGCTTTCTCTCAACTTCTTGCTTTAATCTCATCAGTTGTTCGCAGTAGAGTTCAGAATCGATGGTCCTGCCTGGTGGTAACAGCTCATAATGAATAATGCCCTTCCAATCCCACCACACACACAGCATCACCTTGTTGCGAGTTAACCCGGGTTTTGCCACAGTCTGTGAAGCCTGACCGGCCTTTGACCACGACCTTTTTCGCACGTTCTTGTCGTACGTGATCCACTTTTCATCACCAGTTATCAGCTTCTTCAAAAATGGTTCGGTTTCATTACGTCGTAATAAAGAATCACAAATGAGTACACGGTTCATTAGGTTTCTTTCAGTGAGCTCGTGAGGTACCCAAATATCGAGCTTTTTTGTGTACCCAGTTTTTTTCAAATGCGCCAAAACTGTTTTGTGGTCAATTCCCAGTTCTTCAGCTACGTCGTAACTACTAATATGCCGATCTTGCTCCACTTTTTCAAAAATGGCATCCATTTTATCCGTAATAGGGCGACCAGAGCGACGTGCATCTTTGACATCAAAATTTCCGGATTGAAAACGCTTAAACCAAATTTGTGCTACTCTCACAGACACTGCACTAGGTCCATAAACATCGCAAATTTTTTTCGCGGCTTGCGTTGCATTTTTACCTTTTTTGTAGTAAAATTTTAAAATGTATCGAATTTCTTCATTAGATTCACTCATCTTGACAGTACGAAAAACAAATAAAAATCACACATTTTCCTAATTTGAATTTGGAATTATGTTCTTTAAAATTTAAACTTTCAATGATACCAAAACCAGCCAGATACACATAGTATAGCCAAAGAGATTTTATTACAAGTTCATACATACTATAATGCGAAAAGACTTTTTCCCCAACCTATTACAATTTTTGAAAAAGTTTTGTGGTGAGTTGCTGTGATACAATCAAAGCTTGAGATTTGCCTCAAGGCGTAATATGGTTGAACTATTTTCTATTTTAAACAACTTTATGTAATTACCCATATTAGCAAATAAATTATTTTGAATTTGAATTTGAGTCATTTGACTGCTGATGAAATGCAGAGAGCTTTAGGAATGCTACAAGCGGGAAGAAATCAGTCCCAGGTATCTCAACATATTGGTGTCAATAAGAGCGTGATTTGTCGTCTTTGGCAGCGTTACGTTAATACAGGGGATCCTACTGGGTGCTGACCCAGGACGCGGAAGGAGTACAACTGCTCGACAGGACCGATACATTCAACTGACTGCAAGACGTCAGCCGATGTTAACCGCCCGTTAGATAGGTTTAAAGCTACAATTCTCAAGTGGTGTTGTTATTAGCCACCAAACCGTGAGAAATAGGCTGCATGAATAGTTGAATACGGCCTACGAGCACGACGCCCAATTAGGTGCCCACCTATACGTCATAGGGATCGCGCCCGTCGAAACGAATGGTGTAGGGAACACTTGCCATGGACCTAGGAGCAATGGGATAAAATTTTATTTTGCGGAAAGGGAACGGCTGAGATGCGTCCAGAAAGTGCACCCTTACAGTGGCTCCACAGTGATGGTATGGGCGGGTATTATGAAGAACAGACAAACTGAGCTCGTTTTTGTAGATGGCAATATGAACACTGAAAGTTGCGTTGAAGATGTCCTCGGGCCTTATGTTCACCCATTTGCACAAAGTCGGCTCAGATTTCACTCTGATGCATGATGCGCGTTTGCACACAGCTCGGGAGGACCAGAGAGTACTTGGCAATGGTAAACATCCGGGTATTGCCGTGGCCTGCACAATTGCCAGACCTCAATCCCATCGAGCACGTATGGGAAATGCTCCAGAGACGTGTTCTAGAGAACCTGGACGGAGTGTCGACAACCTAACAACTGAAACACTTGTTAAAAATTTATTGGGAGCGATTGCCGCAGGATCAGATAAACAATTTTATAAATTCGATGATAAATCGTTGCCGCCAAGTTTTAAACAACAGAGGCGGTCACACTTTGTAGTGAATTACGAAATAATAAAACAATTGTCGTTATTTAATTTTGTAAAACATGAAAAGTTTAATTTCGTTTTTATTTTATTTTATACTACGTATGTTACGGTACACAAGGATTTTGTTGCTTTAGTCACTAATGCATCAAAAAATGCTTAGTTATTATTTATACAAGAAATATAAATATATTACAATAGTAAAAATCGATCAAAAATGTAAAACTGTACATGTTGCTTAGAATTTTTTGATGGGTGTAGTTTGAGGAATCATTGTATGTATGCAGTAAGAATTTCTTGGCAAAACATGGTTCAGACAAGCACCACTCACTCTACGGGTTACTTCTATATGTCCATGAGATGCTGTCACGGCGTCCTCGCATTCCGCCTGACGCAGGTCGTCACCGGACACGGTTGTTTCGGGAGGTTCCTGTTCCGTATAAGGCGGGAGAGGAAACGCCCGGGTGTCATCACTGCTTGGATCGCCGGAGGACACAGTGGAGCATACGTTGGAGGTCTGCCTGGCTTGGGCAGAGCAACGCCGTGTCCTCGTGGAGGCAATCGGTGGCGGGGATCACTCGCGTTCGGCCCTGGTCCAGGCCATGGTACGGAGCGAGAGGGCATGGGAGGCTGTCACCTTCTTTTGCGAAGCAGTAATGCTCGCGAAGAGGAGGAGGAACGCGTGAGGGAGAGGCAAACTTTGCGCCCTCACGCCCCTAGCCGCCGCAGGAGACGCCCTGGGCGTCGGAAATCACAGGCTGACTCCCGGCTACCGTAGGCGCGGGCTTGCGGATGGTGAGCAATGGGTAACTCGCCGTCCGATAAGGACCAGGCCCGGGTCGACGGCGCGTTGTGTTCCACGCGCGCCTCAAAGAGATTTCAGCAGAACTGAAGGGGTCCGTTAGGACCGATGCCTGCCGGGGCTGCGGGAAAGTCCGAAAGGGATACCGTGGCCCCTGGCAACGTACAGGCAACTGAAGGAACACGGGTGGGTTTTAGTCAGTAAGAGTCTGACACCGCCCTCCCGCTCCGCTCAGAGCGGAGACCTTTTTTCGAAGGTACACAATACCAGATGCAGTCCAGCAGAATTAGTAGTCATTGCTGAAAGGATCCGGCCTGGTTGTATAGTTTTTGCGCTCTGTGTGTAAGACACTCGGATACATACATATACCGGTTTAACTGCAGAAAGTATGCCTTTGATTTATTGAAAGTTTTTACTCCACTAATGACTTTGTCTTGGTCATGTTTGTTGCTATCTGGCGCTGATGCGCATAGGTGTAGTGAAGAGTCATGGGCCAGTCCCCGTACGAGCGCTAAGCTCTCGGCCGACGTTTTAATTGACGTAGGTAGCGGTGAGGTGGTCTGGGAAAGCAACGCAAGTACCAGGAGAGCAGAAACTAAGCGTAGGTGGATTTTTTAGAAATTTAAAAGCTCGAAAGTCACCAATAATAAACCACCAGGGTACCGTTTCTTAGTAGCAGCAAAGAAATGCCCCAAACCTTGTTTCGACGTCAATTTAAATATGTACGCACCGTTGAGTACCAGGACCGCATACAAGCAGCAGCGGTAGTTCAACGACGTCGTCGCTTGCGAGGGCGGAGTTAAGGAGGCACGTACTTTCTATTGCCTTGTTGATGGGCGTTGCACTGCACGAAGGAGATAGCAGGATACCAGCAGGATGATTGTACGCTGCGAGGCGGGCCTTCAACAGGATGGTGTCCAAAGTCGTGGAGAGTATGTAAGCTTCTCAGAGTTATGCACTCCTATTTTTGATTCCGAATTTAAATGGTAGGAAAACTAATTAAATTATTTTAATAAAAACTGTGTGGCGTCCGAAAACACGTCAGGTCGTGATCGAGGTCCGAGGGGAACGAGAAATTCATCCCATCTACGGAACCCTTCATTGTGCATGGTCCGACACGCACTTGGCCGGTTCTTTAAAGTTATTTTTCACTTTGTAGTGTTTTTATTTGGAAGCCGCTTGTTTTTTTTGTAAAAAGTTTTTATTGCGAAAAATCGTTGATACGCCCGCGCGCAATGTAACGGTTACATTGCGCGCGGGCGTACAGGAGGGTATTTGTAAAACAAAATGAAAGAAAAAATTAAAAAGAACTTAGAACTTTGACCTACAATATCTCCGTAACCAGAAAGTTCCCAGGTAACATCGGGTACAAAAAAAAAAAATGTAATGACGAGGAATACTCTGTAATACTAGTGACTCTCGCCTTTCCTGAGCGTCTTTTTACACCCGTTATAGTGTTCTCATACGCGATGTTGTGTGACTTACAGGTATAAACGACATCTGTAACAGTCAGAACGCGTCGATCCACGAGCTGGAGCCGAACAACAGGCGATCCAAGCGACGCAACAACAACACCGACTGGATCTGGCTGCAGGCTTGTCTCGGTGAGCTGTCAAATATAATAAAGGACGGTCAGTGGAGAGAAATTCTGGGCTGAGATATATAAATTGCCATCGATACGTGCAATGATCGATGGTTGCAAGCGCTGCTACTAAGCATGAGGTCCTGGGTTCGATTCCAGGGTCGGTCAAAGTGATGTCGGGTTTTTCTATCTGAAATTTGACAGTAGCAGCCCGGAGTCTGGATATGTGCCCGGTTGATGGCAATAGACTCGCTCCCTATTACATGAGACTTAAACATACCCGGCTTAATCTGCCCAACCCTTCGGGGAAACAAGGCATGGTGTTATGTTATGTTCAGTCGAAACGGGAATTTATCAGAGTGAAATGCGTAAAATATCTTCTATTTTTGAGCCACCAATCGATGGGGTCAAACATAACATAACAGTAGTTCCGTGCCCTCGCAGGCGTGGTGGAGGGCGAGGCGCGCTGCGTGGACGCGTACCTGTCGTCGGGCGGCGACCCGGCGCGCGCGCTCACGTCCGCAGAGGTGGCGCTGCTCAACCGCGCCTCCGCCTTCGACGCCGGCCACACGCTCGTGCACCTCGCCATCAGGTAACGTAGCACGCGTGATGTGACACGCCGCGTGCCCTCGCCAGGCGTGGTGGAGGTACCTGTCGTCTCTCTCGTGCACCTCGCCATCAGGTAACATAGCACTTGTGATGTGACACGCCGCGTGCCCTCGCCAGGCGTGGTGGAGGTACCTGTCGTCTCTCTCGTGCACCTCGCCATCAGGTAACATAGCACTTGTGATGTGACACGCCGCGTGCCCTCGCCAGGCGTGGTGGAGGTACCTGTCGTCTCTCTCGTGCACCTCGCCATCAGGTAACATAGCACTTGTGATGTGACACGCCGCGTGCCCTCGCCAGGCGTGGTGGAGGTACCTGTCGTCTCTCTCGTGCACCTCGCCATCAGGTTACATAGCACTTGTGATGTGACACGCCGCGTGCCCTCGCCAGGCGTGGTGGAGGTACCTGTCGTCTCTCTCGTGCACCTCGCCATCAGGTAACATAGCACTTGTGATGTGACACGCCGCGTGCCCTCGCCAGGCGTGGTGGAGGTACCTGTCGTCTCTCTCGTGCACCTCGCCATCAGGTAACATAGCACTTGTGATGTGACACGCCGCGTGCCCTCGCCAGGCGTGGTGGAGGTACCTGTCGTCTCTCTCGTGCACCTCGCCATCAGGTAACATAGCACTTGTGATGTGACACGCCGCGTGCCCTCGCCAGGCGTGGTGGAGGTACCTGTCGTCTCTCTCGTGCACCTCGCCATCAGGTAACTCGCGCCCGAAACCTTGAGGACGGCGCGCTGAGGTAGCCCGCGACCTCAAATCTCAAATCGTTTATTGCAATCCATAATGTACAATTACAGGTGGCAAATAAAAGAAATAATAATAGAAACAATTATGGACCCTGTTGGGCACAGCAAATTTTTAAATAGGTAGAGAGAGGAAGAGCGCTTTGTTAATTTTCCTTATTATTAAATTAGAATTATTATATATCCTATTATCCTATTATCCTTTGTTTCCATTAATTCATTCACTTATTCTATTAATATTTTATATGCAGGTATTCATAAATATTATTTATTTTATTATATTTAGTATTGCTTATTTTTTTACTCGCTTAAAAGAAAGAAAGAAAGAAAGAAAGAAAATACGTTAAAAATTATTCATTATTATTAATGTAGTATAATTATTAAGTTATAATTTATTTTTGTTATTTTACTTATTAAAATATATCTGTTATTCATAGTAATGTATTATTATTATTGAATTTATCCATTAGAAATTCTTGTACTGTGTAATAGCTTTTTTAAATTAAGTATTGCTTTAGTTTATTTAAAAATAAACTGGTTTTATTTTGTTGTTTTATGTCTTCGGGTAAGTTATTATATATTTTTATTGACATTGAATGTGGGCTAGATGAATGTAGTTTAAGGCGGGAGGGGGGCAAATTTAGTCTATTTATATGGCGCAACGAATAATTTGTTTTGTATGTCTCCCCGTGTGCTGTACGAATCTGGATATTTACGGACTAGTTTACATAATTCCAAGATATAAATACCAACTAAGGTGAGAATCTTGTGTTTCTGAAAGTAAGGCTTGCAACTATCTGTTGGTTCTATATTGGTAATTATTCGTATTAGCTTTTTTTGGAGGGAAAATAGGGAGGGAGCGTCTGTGCTATTTCCCCATAAGATGATGCCATAGTTAAACCACGCGTGGGCATACACGTAGTATGTGACTAGTGCGGTTTGTAGGTTTGTAGTCTTTTTTATTTCGCGGAGAGCGTAAGAAAACTTTGAAATTTTAGATTGTACTGTCTGTATATGTGTTTTCCAGTTTATATGAGTGTCTATTGTTAAACCAAGGAGAGTGAAATTGTTAACTGTTTCTAATTTATGTTGATTAAAAGTAAAATCTATATTTATTTGCTTTTTCTGCCAGGGGTGAGACGCTATTAATTTGGTTTTGGTAAAATTTATTTCGAGATTATGGTCGCTCATCCAGTTTACAGTTTTTCCAAGAATAGTCGTAAGTTTTTAATTTAAATTAACATTTGTTTGGCATGAAGTCAGGATCGAGATATCATCCGCAAAAAGTACACATGGCCCGTCTATGGTTTTAGGGAGGTCATTTATATATATGAGGAAAAGGAGGCAACCTATAACACTTCCCTGGGGAATTGAAGCATGTATTATTTAACAACCGACCTTGAAATTTCTTTAGTTTTTTAGGATTTCCAGGTCAGTGTCAGGTTGAATGTTGATCAAAATATGATTTGCGGCCGTAATAAATATGTATTTATCGAATGATGTAGAATCAGCAATACGACTCTCTAAGTTAGATTTGACCTCCAATGTGATGAATTCAAATGTGGTAATTTGAACTTTTAATTATAACAATTCTGTAAATACATATTTGTTAAGGTGTGGATCATATTATTTTGATGTTTACGATATGAGACTGACCTATAAATTGCAAAAAAACGTAAGAAAATTTGAGTTTCGCCGGGTACCCTGAACCTGTACCCTTTCGCCTTACCCAAACATAGAACCTTGTCATTATAAAATTCAAATGTCAACGACATAATACCAGTACAAAAAAACCGGCCAAATGCGTGTCGGACCACGCACAATGGATCCACAATGGAGTTGGGAAGAATTCCAAGAACAATTTTTTAAGTTTTAATCTTTGCCTCACACTAGGATTTTGTCCTGTATTGTGGGTGCGTTTACAAACATTTATACTGAAATACACAAACAGCATTGTAGTTGAAAACATATTTTCCCATACATTCCAACTGCAAATGTAAGTTTGTACGCACAATATTGAGATTTAGCATTTTATTTGAAGACAATAGACTTCTGATAGGTTTGCCTGTAATCTATAAGTAAAGAACCAGTCTATGTATTTTTTTCAGAATTTTAGGCTCAGTAGTTTCGGTGATAATGGTCAATTTCATCAATTTTCTTAAACATCTTTAAAAGTATTTATTTTAAGATAAAATAAATAAAAAAAAAATATTTTCGCAACAAGTCCTTTCATTTGATTTGTCAAACGGTACAGTTAGAAGAACTTTTTTTTAAATTTTCTTTTCTGCCCCCCAAAAGTGTCGCCTCCCCATGTTCAAAAAGACGGACGTGTAACGTATATAAATATATACGTTACACGTCCGTCTTTCGGTCACAGAAATACATATTTGTACCAAATTTCAACTTAATCGGTCCATAAGATGCGGAGCAAATTGGCTGTGACAGACGGACAGACAGACAGACACACGAGTGATCCTATATGGGTTCCGTGTTTTCCTTTGTGTTGTTGTGTTTTTTCGTTTTACCCTAAAAACTAATTAAATGTGACAAAGAAAAATTTATCAATATTTTCGTAATGTGATTTTATAGTCTAGTCTTGTTTTCGTCAATTTTCAAATGCTTTCCTTAATCAATTCGGGACCTTTTTGAAACTACGGCATGAGCAGACATTGCATAGAAAACTATATTTGAAAACAAAGATAATATATAAAAATAGCGTACTCTTTTGTGAAAAATAAGTCATAAAAATAAATGTCAGAATCTGTCAGTGTCACATTTTTAATTCGGCTTGACATATAAAGTAGAGAACTGAATGTCATTTTGCGGTATTGACATTACGATGCAAAGGCACCGTAGGTAAGCAATGGGTAGCTTGCCGTCCGATAAGGACCAGGCCCGGGTCGACGGCGCGTTGTGTTCCACGCGCGCCTCAAAGAGATGTCAGCAACTGAAGGGGTCCGATAATACCGATGCCTGCCGGAGTTGCGGGAAAGTCCGAAAGGGATACCGTGGCCCCTGGCAACGTACAGGCAACTGAAGGAACACGGGTGGGTTTTAGTTAGTTAGAGTCTGACTCGCCCTCCCGCTCCACCCAGAGCGGGAGAAGTTATTTGATAATTTCGAATACAAAAAAAAAGCGGTTTGACTGTTTGGACATTATTAAGCATTAATTATTTTTTTAATATAGTATGTAAAGCCAGGGAAATTAATTGCTAAGCAAATTTACTAGTAACATAAATTGTCAGTGTATTCAAATCTTAACTGTCATTAATTTATAGTTTTATGATTTGTTTGAAATGGGAATATTTGGCAACATGTTATCAAATCAAATCGAATTATTTATTTGCTTAATATAGGTATAAACAGATGTCACAAATAAATATGAAGTACTCTGTATCATTGACTAATAAGGTGTGCAAATATTTATATTATTGTAAATCTAATCATTAAGTAACTTTTTATAACTTTTAGTAAGTTTACTAAAAAATCGTGTGCGGTCGGTCCGACCTTCGTCAAGAACGAAGTTCCTTCTCACGTATGATTTAATACAAAAACAAAATTTTCGCAGCCGCCATCTTGTATTTTCATTTTGACCAAATTCACACTTCCTCTTGTCTCTTTTTATTATAGGTACACGGTGACATTTGAATCACGGTTTTGCTAGAACAAACGTTGTTCAGACCATGGTCTACTACCATACTATAGCATCCAATAAAAATAAAACGTCATTCGATTTTGAAAAAACCCAAAAAGACAAAGTTAAAAACGTCGGGATTATCGTTATTACCTATAACACAGACACTGCGGCGCTCGCGTCTCAAAGTAGTTGCGGCGCGGCGCGCGGCTGGCGCACGGAACACAGCATTGTCTACAGGAAAATGTATCTCCATAAAAGAAATTTCGTAAGCACTTATTTTTGTACGTGTTAACTTCGGTAGGTATTTTATCACTGATAAGTGGCTACTTTAAAACAGATTTTTATGGCTTGGTATGGCAAACTTTGGTAGGTATTTTTTGGCTATGCACGATTGCACGACGCGACGCACCGCACCGACGACGGCGCGGCGAGGTGGCTGACCTCTAATGTTATCATTTCGTTCTAGGTGCGAACTTACGGTAGGTACTATCAGACATGGTTTTAATTATTTCCTGTATGTACGGGTACCTATTGTGTCTAACGTGACATTATTTATTCATTGGAATATTACAGGAACAAGACAAAAACAAAACTTACCACAAAACCGAGTCAGTGGTGGATCATCTTAGAGGTGGAATTCGGGTTAGCTCCGTGTGCACCAAGACAATATTGAGTCCAAGAGTACATTCGTCTAGCTTCCGCCATATTGTCACCAGCAACTGCGTAAAAACGCACCATATCCAACCACTCCACATTCGAATAGATAGAAATCATTTTCACAAAAAACGCGCGATGTGTGCCTGTGACGTAAGTACATCGGATGCATATGCGTCGCTCGTTCGAGAGATTTCGGTAGACTGGCTACCGCCCGGGCGGCTCGGGCGGCAGTTAACAAAAGAAATGGGCGGAGCGGTACTTCGCGCGATTGCATGTCATTGGCAAATGATTTATTTGTATTTCGGCCCGCATTGGCCGGACATCCTTGTAGTCCGAGTGGACTCCTCAATAACTGTTTTGATTGCCATATCGCTACCGCGATGAGTACTTTGATGTTACGGTTAATGTTTGAACACGTTTGAGCAACATATGTCTTATTTGAGAACGCCTAGTTTAATTTGTTTTAATAACATATTTGTTGCTATATAATGGTAGTAGACCATGGTCTGAACAGCGTTTGTTCTAGCAAAACTGTGATTCAAATGTCACCGTGTATACTAGTTGCCCGCCCCGGCTTCGCACGGGTAGCACTAAGTACTTATCTACGGCTACCTACCCACCCTACCTAACCATCCTACCTACCTACCCTACCTATCCTATCTACATATCTAACAACTTACATACATACCGACCTACCTACCCTACCTACACCTACCTATAATCTTGTCCTGAGAATAACAAACACAACAAAAAAGAATTATATTATTTGGTGCAGCCGTTCGCAAGTTATGGACGAGCAAGGGAAATAGGGATTCATTTTATAATAGGTTGGGGAAAAAGTTTCTTCGTATTTTTTAAGAAAATTCAAAACATTTTTTAACATAGTATGTTTACATTTAACTAAAGTATGTAGGTACCATTTTGTTCGATAACTTTTTGCCATCTTGTAGGTAGGGACATGATCCCATTGCTATAGAAATTTTGGGACTTCTGATCAAAATACCGCGACAAGTGGTTTTGGCAGTCCTCCCGTGATGTTAACCTGACACTGCCTAAAGAATTCTGAAGAGACCGAAACAGGTGGAAATCTGAAGGTGCAAGGTCAGGACTATACGGCGGATGCATTAACACCTCCCAGCCAAACTCTCTTAATTTTTGCTGAGTGGCTAAAGATGTGTGAGGTCTAGCGTTATCATGATGAAAAACCACACCCCTTCTGTTGATTAATTCCGGCCGCTTTCTCTCAACTTCTTGCTTTAATCTCATCAGTTGTTCGCAGTAGAGTTCAGAATCGATGGTCCTGCCTGGTGGTAACAGCTCATAATGAATAATGCCCTTCCAATCCCACCACACACACAGCATCACCTTGTTGCGAGTTAACCCGGGTTTTGCCACAGTCTGTGAAGCCTGACCGGCCTTTGACCACGACCTTTTTCGCACGTTCTTGTCGTACGTGATCCACTTTTCATCACCAGTTATCAGCTTCTTCAAAAATGGTTCGGTTTCATTACGTCGTAATAAAGAATCACAAATGAGTACACGGTTCATTAGGTTTCTTTCAGTGAGCTCGTGAGGTACCCAAATATCGAGCTTTTTTGTGTACCCAGTTTTTTTCAAATGCGCCAAAACTGTTTTGTGGTCAATTCCCAGTTCTTCAGCTACGTCGTAACTACTAATATGCCGATCTTGCTCCACTTTTTCAAAAATGGCATCCATTTTATCCGTAATAGGGCGACCAGAGCGACGTGCATCTTTGACATCAAAATTTCCGGATTGAAAACGCTTAAACCAAATTTGTGCTACTCTCACAGACACTGCACTAGGTCCATAAACATCGCAAATTTTTTTCGCGGCTTGCGTTGCATTTTTACCTTTTTTGTAGTAAAATTTTAAAATGTATCGAATTTCTTCATTAGATTCACTCATCTTGACAGTACGAAAAACAAATAAAAATCACACATTTTCCTAATTTGAATTTGGAATTATGTTCTTTAAAATTTAAACTTTCAATGATACCAAAACCAGCCAGATACACATAGTATAGCCAAAGAGATTTTATTACAAGTTCATACATACTATAATGCGAAAAGACTTTTTCCCCAACCTAATATATATACTAGCTGACCCGGCAAACGTTGTTTTGCCATATTAGGGGTATGAAAAATAGCTACTGAATATACTCACAAAATTTCATAAGAATCGGTCAAGCCGTTTCGGAGGAGTTTTGTTACAGACACTGTGACACGAGAATTTGATATATTAGAAGATATATATAAAAAGAAAACTCGCATAACGCTTTTCCGTTACGTGATGATTTTTACCAGTTAACTGCGACCGCAAGCCGCGTTAGTGAACTTTGTTCCTGTAGCATTTTGTTATCCGTTGCCGGAGTACGCTTGCAAACGTTGGTCCACAAAAAGTAACTTCGGTGTGGATGCACTTTACTCGGCGACTTGAAGAGTTCCATTTGCTTAACAATTAATATCCCTGACTGTACCTGGACAATTGAACCCGTATCATCCACTTTGAACCAGTGTTGACGCAAGTTCAATAACATGTGTTGTGTTTCAGGTTTCAACGACAGGAGATTCTGTCGACGCTTCTGTCGCGGATATCAGGCGGCGGGCCCGGCCTCAAGAGATCTCCTTCATACATTGGTAAATATATACTTTCCTGACATACTAAATTGTTATTACCATTTTGGCAGTAAGATTTATCTAGCAGACTGTACTACTTTTCCGAAATTAGTGTTCGCTGTTTACAATTTCTCAAATGTTAAGGACGGTCTCCTTAGATATGTTTCCTGTAGCAACAACGATTAAGTGAGTAGCCCAGTCAAAATCCACAAAAAAGGGCCGCAAACGCGCATGTAACTACGATTTTTAGGGTTCCGTACATCAAAAGGAAAAAACGGAACCCATATAGGATCAGTCGTGTGTCTGGCTGGCTGTCTGTCTGTCCGTCCGTCCGTCTGTCACAGCCAATTTGCTCCGCATCTTATGGACCGATTAAATTGAAATTTGGTACAAATATGTATTTCTGTGACCCAAACACGGACGTGTAATGTAAATGAATGAATTTTGAATATGGGGGTCACACATTTTGGGGGCAAATAAGAAAATTTAATAAAAAAAGTTTAGCAAACTGTACCGTGTGCACATATCAAATGAAAGGGCTTATTGCCTTATTGCTTCTTATGGGCTTATTGCTTATTGTGGATGTATCGAATACTGAATAGTGTACTGAGGCAGGAACAAAGTTGCTAAGGAGAATGCGGCGGCGTGGGCAGATAATAGTGCTTCTCTTAGGCCTGTGCAGGCTGGCGGACGGGATGCCAGAGGCTTTCAAATTTATCACTTGATTTTATGGTTATAGAAATTTATTTCTCAATAAGAAATTGCAAAGATTTCACTTACTTGAGAACATTTTTAAAACTTAAAATATAGCAATAAAAGAAAATTGACAACAAACTGTGTAGCTATTGTTTTTTCTTTATAACAAATCATTTACGTAATAACATTCATTTCGTACGCATTACACAAAACTAAAAAAAAATCGATCCACGCGCAAAACAAATAATTACCGTGGTCGCAAATATTCATAATAGATTAGGAATTTAATACTTATTCAATCAAAAAATTGTTGTTTTCCCTTGCACGTAAAGTGGGGATGATATTTGTTTTTCTCGTCTGTCCCATGGTGTAGGGTATCGTTGGATAGACCGTTCAAAACTATTACGGGTCTGTGAAAACCATTTTTCGATTCACGGATCCGAAAAGTTGGCAACGTCACAAATACACACACCACACACTTGGCCGGATTATTTGCAATAAAGATACTATATTCGGGAAATGATATGTACCACTTATGTCCCGGAAAAAATTACGATTCCTGTGGGAATTGCGAAACTAGCTATCAACAACACCAAGATGATAATGTCGTGTGTTCTAGCGCCGGACCTAGCGTCGGCGATCCGGCGGCACATCGCGAGCTGCGTGCGCTACAAGAAGGGCAGCTTCCCGTGCCGCTACATCAACGAGTTCTGCACCTTCTACCTGCCCGCCGGTAACACACGCTAGTGCACCACCGCACTCTATCTAGCGACACTTTGCTGCAAACATTTAAATCGTTACATTTGCCCTCACCGTTTTTACTTCGCGCGAAAAATTGTCCATACTGTGAAGAGTGAGCTCAACGATAAATACGAGTTTCAGTATGAGTGAGCAAGTCAATACTATCCAAATGTCATGTCAACGAAATAGAGACGTGACCATCTTTTGCCGCGGTCGGGGGAATCAAACGATTTAAATCTTTTGGCACTCCATGTTGTCGTGTGCGTGCGGCTCGTAAAGCTGTTAGTTGAGTGACAAGTGATAGAACGCTCGTGCCGACGGTTGCAGAGATCGAGGAGCTGCCCGCGCCCATCCAGGAGCAGCTGTTCTCCGAGCTGCTGGACCGCGACGCGCAGCAGACGCTGGAGGCCGAGCCGCCGCTCATCAACTGGAGCCTGGAGCTCACCGTGCGCTTGGGTGGGTGTGCAAATATCACTATTTGATTGGCAATGCTCCTTGTGGTGTATTTACCTCTGAATATGAATATTACAGCGAAATATTTCAACTAATGACTGCACGGGCACGGACTAATTACGGCAAAAAAACAATATTGGTGGAGCACAGTTGTTCAATAACTCAGTGTGATAGTATAAGACATATTTAAAAAAAATCTTAAGAAATATGTATGTACCCTGTAACGTCACCAGAGGCAAATATAATAACTACAATTAATTAGATGAAAGCACTTTTGTATCTCATTCTAAGTGAACTGTTATAGTTCTTATGAGAAATAAATTCTTTAAACCTAAATATAACGATCGCTATTCGTGTTCGCGTATTCGTCTTGTTTGCCTAAATACGACGATGTGAAGTTGCTCTAATCGCCTATATCTGTCTATTTTTTACGAATAAGACGGATACGCAAATACAGGAACACTCGCATCCGCCGGTTGTCGGTTTTGGTCATACATCAAAGGATTGCTATTGTACCGAATAAGTTCGTTTACCCATGGCTTGCTCAGTAGAGTGCGATGTTTTATGTACGCATAACATGTATTGGAAATTAACACAGAGCTGTGTTAATAAGTCGTCGTTGTCGTCAACACGGCCATCTTTTCCTTTAGATTATAAAACCCTATATATACCTATGTTACATAGTACATACCTATGGTATGTTATATACCTATGTTCACATATAAAGATTGATCGATTGAAAAAAAATATTCTCGACTGTTCGACATATTCGCTGTTCATGACGGTGTGTGGATGTTAATTTTATAAAGTTTGTTTCTGTTTACAATTTGAATTAGAAACTGTGGTCGGGAGCAGGGACGCGTCGCGCTCTGATTCGCGACCGATGTCACGCAACAAATGGTTGTTTTTTCACGGAATTGAAATGTTTTCGAATTACACCGTCATAGATAGAGGAGGTCGGCGTAAGCTCGCGAACGAGCACTAGGTACTCACCAAAATATAAAATAGTAACAGTCGCACCGTGCAGGCTCGCGGCTGTACGCGCTGTGGAACCGCTCGGCGGGCGACTGCCTGCCCGACGCGCTGTGCCAGGCGGCCTACGGCGTGTTCGACCGGCACAACACGCTGCGCGGCGCGCTGGGCGACGCGCTGGCGCACGCGGCGCGCGGCCTGTACGCGCGCTGGGCCGCGTGGGAGCGCGCGCAGGCCGCGCGCCTGCAGTACGCGCCCGAGGAGCCGCAGCTGCGCGCCGAGTGGGCGCGGCTCTGCGCGGCGGCGGCGCGGCCGGGCGCGGCGCTGCACCAGCTGCACGTGTTCGCGCTGGCGCACGTGCTGCGCCGGCCGCTGCTGGTGTACGGCGTGGACGTCGTCAACTCGTTCCGCGGCGAGGCGCTGGGCTACGCGCGCTTCCGCGGCCTGTACCTGCCGCTGCTGTGCGAGCCGGACGGCTGCAGCAAGTCGCCGCTGGCGCTGGCCTACACGCGCGGCCACTTCTCGGCGCTGGTGCCGCTGCAGCCCGCGCCCGGCGCCCAGGCCGCCTACATCGTGCGCGACGCGCGCAGCGACTGCGCCTTCCTGCCGCTCACCGACCTGGACGGCAAGCTGCTGCCCGTGCACTTCCTCACGCAGGACGAGGTACTCACTTGTCCATACATACTACATCGTGCGCGACGCGCGCAGTTGACACAAAGTTGACTAACTGACGTTTGATTTTAAAAATGAGGTAAGTGTCATCTGCGAATAAGACGATCTTGTGATTATCCGTTATGTGGTAAGGTAAGTCATTTATGTAAATTTGAAATAAAAAAGAACCTAGAATTGATCCCTGCGGAACGCCCATGGTGACCGCAGATCCTGCAGATCTCTTGCCATTAACATCGACCCGAAGAAGTCAGAAGGTCAAGAGCCTTGTCTCTCATACCATAGTGGTACAGTTTCCTGATGAGTGTGTCATGATGTACGCAATCGAAAGCCTCGGACAAGTCGCAGAAAATGCCAAGAGCATCTGACGACTCCTCCCAGGCCTCGAATATGCTCTTCAGTAATTCCACGCCCGCGTCTGTAGATGAACGACCCTTTGTAAAACCAAACTGTTTCAGATGAAGTAAATTATGTGCATTGAAATGTCCTAACATTTGTTGATCCCGTGACAACCGTTTGAAACAGCTTATTATTTTAAAATAGCAATAAAAATCTGAGATATACTACAACTATCATTAAATATTACTTAATAATTTATAGTAAACACAATACCTAGTCAAATTAGGTACTTCTACATTGGTCCCAAACTCGTAAATGTGACAGATGTTACTATCCAACAAACAATATTTTAATATGATATTAACATCAAAATGAATTATCTAACACGCGTGTATATAACAGTCCTGTCCTATGTCTCGGTGTTCGTTTTGTAATGGTGCTGTGTTGCGTGCAGATGTCGGACGAGGAGGGCGTGGTGCGGCGCTGGGTGTCGGCGTGCGAGACGGGCGGCGGCGTGCTGGCGGCGCGCCAGACGCTGCACGCGCGCCCGCTGCTGCAGGCGCAGATGTTGGAGGAGTGGCTCAACCACTACCGCCGCCTCGCGTACGTACACACACACTCACACACAGGGCGGCACGCTGCACGCGCGCCCGCTGCTGCAGGCGCAGATGTTGGAGGAGTGGCTCAACCACTACCGCCGCCTCGCGTACGTACACACACACTCACACACAGGGCGGCACGCTGCACGCGCGCCCGCTGCTGCAGGCGCAGATGTTGGAGGAGTGGCTCAACCACTACCGCCGCCTCGCGTACGTACACACACACTCACACACAGGGCGGCACGCTGCACGCGCGCCCGCTGCTGCAGGCGCAGATGTTGGAGGAGTGGCTCAACCACTACCGCCGCCTCGCGTACGTACACACACACTCACACACAGGGCGGCACGCTGCACGCGCGCCCGCTGCTGCAGGCGCAGATGTTGGAGGAGTGGCTCAACCACTACCGCCGCCTCGCGTACGTACACACACACTCACACACAGGGCGGCACGCTGCACGCGCGCCCGCTGCTGCAGGCGCAGATGTTGGAGGAGTGGCTCAACCACTACCGCCGCCTCGCGTACGTACACACACACTCACACACAGGGCGGCACGCTGCACGCGCGCCCGCTGCTGCAGGCGCAGATGTTGGAGGAGTGGCTCAACCACTACCGCCGCCTCGCGTACGTACACACACACTCACACACAGGGCGGCACGCTGCACGCGCGCCCGCTGCTGCAGGCGCAGATGTTGGAGGAGTGGCTCAACCACTACCGCCGCCTCGCGTACGTACACACACACTCACACACAGGGCGGCACGCTGCACGCGCGCCCGCTGCTGCAGGCGCAGATGTTGGAGGAGTGGCTCAACCACTACCGCCGCCTCGCGTACGTACACACACACTCACACACAGGGCGGCACGCTGCACGCGCGCCCGCTGCTGCAGGCGCAGATGTTGGAGGAGTGGCTCAACCACTACCGCCGCCTCGCGTACGTACACACACACTCACACACAGGGCGGCACGCTGCACGCGCGCCCGCTGCTGCAGGCGCAGATGTTGGAGGAGTGGCTCAACCACTACCGCCGCCTCGCGTACGTACACACACACTCACACACAGGGCGGCACGCTGCACGCGCGCCCGCTGCTGCAGGCGCAGATGTTGGAGGAGTGGCTCAACCACTACCGCCGCCTCGCGTACGTACACACACACTCACACACAGGGCGGCACGCTGCACGCGCGCCCGCTGCTGCAGGCGCAGATGTTGGAGGAGTGGCTCAACCACTACCGCCGCCTCGCGTACGTACACACACACTCACACACAGGGCGGCACGCTGCACGCGCGCCCGCTGCTGCAGGCGCAGATGTTGGAGGAGTGGCTCAACCACTACCGCCGCCTCGCGTACGTACACACACACTCACACACAGGGCGGCACGCTGCACGCGCGCCCGCTGCTGCAGGCGCAGATGTTGGAGGAGTGGCTCAACCACTACCGCCGCCTCGCGTACGTACACACACACTCACACACAGGGCGGCACGCTGCACGCGCGCCCGCTGCTGCAGGCGCAGATGTTGGAGGAGTGGCTCAACCACTACCGCCGCCTCGCGTACGTACACACACACTCACACACAGGGCGGCACGCTGCACGCGCGCCCGCTGCTGCAGGCGCAGATGTTGGAGGAGTGGCTCAACCACTACCGCCGCCTCGCGTACGTACACACACACTCACACACAGGGCGGCACGCTGCACGCGCGCCCGCTGCTGCAGGCGCAGATGTTGGAGGAGTGGCTCAACCACTACCGCCGCCTCGCGTACGTACACACACACTCACACACAGGGCGGCACGCTGCACGCGCGCCCGCTGCTGCAGGCGCAGATGTTGGAGGAGTGGCTCAACCACTACCGCCGCCTCGCGTACGTACACACACACTCACACACAGGGCGGCACGCTGCACGCGCGCCCGCTGCTGCAGGCGCAGATGTTGGAGGAGTGGCTCAACCACTACCGCCGCCTCGCGTACGTACACACACACTCACACACAGGGCGGCACGCTGCACGCGCGCCCGCTGCTGCAGGCGCAGATGTTGGAGGAGTGGCTCAACCACTACCGCCGCCTCGCGTACGTACACACACACTCACACACAGGGCGGCACGCTGCACGCGCGCCCGCTGCTGCAGGCGCAGATGTTGGAGGAGTGGCTCAACCACTACCGCCGCCTCGCGTACGTACACACACACTCACACACAGGGCGGCACGCTGCACGCGCGCCCGCTGCTGCAGGCGCAGATGTTGGAGGAGTGGCTCAACCACTACCGCCGCCTCGCGTACGTACACACACACTCACACACAGGGCGGCACGCTGCACGCGCGCCCGCTGCTGCAGGCGCAGATGTTGGAGGAGTGGCTCAACCACTACCGCCGCCTCGCGTACGTACACACACACTCACACACAGGGCGGCACGCTGCACGCGCGCCCGCTGCTGCAGGCGCAGATGTTGGAGGAGTGGCTCAACCACTACCGCCGCCTCGCGTACGTACACACACACTCACACACAGGGCGGCACGCTGCACGCGCGCCCGCTGCTGCAGGCGCAGATGTTGGAGGAGTGGCTCAACCACTACCGCCGCCTCGCGTACGTACACACACACTCACACACAGGGCGGCACGCTGCACGCGCGCCCGCTGCTGCAGGCGCAGATGTTGGAGGAGTGGCTCAACCACTACCGCCGCCTCGCGTACGTACACACACACTCACACACAGGGCGGCACGCTGCACGCGCGCCCGCTGCTGCAGGCGCAGATGTTGGAGGAGTGGCTCAACCACTACCGCCGCCTCGCGTACGTACACACACACTCACACACAGGGCGGCACGCTGCACGCGCGCCCGCTGCTGCAGGCGCAGATGTTGGAGGAGTGGCTCAACCACTACCGCCGCCTCGCGTACGTACACACACACTCACACACAGGGCGGCACGCTGCACGCGCGCCCGCTGCTGCAGGCGCAGATGTTGGAGGAGTGGCTCAACCACTACCGCCGCCTCGCGTACGTACACACACACTCACACACAGGGCGGCACGCTGCACGCGCGCCCGCTGCTGCAGGCGCAGATGTTGGAGGAGTGGCTCAACCACTACCGCCGCCTCGCGTACGTACACACACACTCACACACAGGGCGGCACGCTGCACGCGCGCCCGCTGCTGCAGGCGCAGATGTTGGAGGAGTGGCTCAACCACTACCGCCGCCTCGCGTACGTACACACACACTCACACACAGGGCGGCACGCTGCACGCGCGCCCGCTGCTGCAGGCGCAGATGTTGGAGGAGTGGCTCAACCACTACCGCCGCCTCGCGTACGTACACACACACTCACACACAGGGCGGCACGCTGCACGCGCGCCCGCTGCTGCAGGCGCAGATGTTGGAGGAGTGGCTCAACCACTACCGCCGCCTCGCGTACGTACACACACACTCACACACAGGGCGGCACGCTGCACGCGCGCCCGCTGCTGCAGGCGCAGATGTTGGAGGAGTGGCTCAACCACTACCGCCGCCTCGCGTACGTACACACACACTCACACACAGGGCGGCACGCTGCACGCGCGCCCGCTGCTGCAGGCGCAGATGTTGGAGGAGTGGCTCAACCACTACCGCCGCCTCGCGTACGTACACACACACTCACACACAGGGCGGCACGCTGCACGCGCGCCCGCTGCTGCAGGCGCAGATGTTGGAGGAGTGGCTCAACCACTACCGCCGCCTCGCGTACGTACACACACACTCACACACAGGGCGGCACGCTGCACGCGCGCCCGCTGCTGCAGGCGCAGATGTTGGAGGAGTGGCTCAACCACTACCGCCGCCTCGCGTACGTACACACACACTCACACACAGGGCGGCACGCTGCACGCGCGCCCGCTGCTGCAGGCGCAGATGTTGGAGGAGTGGCTCAACCACTACCGCCGCCTCGCGTACGTACACACACACTCACACACAGGGCGGCACGCTGCACGCGCGCCCGCTGCTGCAGGCGCAGATGTTGGAGGAGTGGCTCAACCACTACCGCCGCCTCGCGTACGTACACACACACTCACACACAGGGCGGCACGCTGCACGCGCGCCCGCTGCTGCAGGCGCAGATGTTGGAGGAGTGGCTCAACCACTACCGCCGCCTCGCGTACGTACACACACACTCACACACAGGGCGGCACGCTGCACGCGCGCCCGCTGCTGCAGGCGCAGATGTTGGAGGAGTGGCTCAACCACTACCGCCGCCTCGCGTACGTACACACACACTCACACACAGGGCGGCACGCTGCACGCGCGCCCGCTGCTGCAGGCGCAGATGTTGGAGGAGTGGCTCAACCACTACCGCCGCCTCGCGTACGTACACACACACTCACACACAGGGCGGCACGCTGCACGCGCGCCCGCTGCTGCAGGCGCAGATGTTGGAGGAGTGGCTCAACCACTACCGCCGCCTCGCGTACGTACACACACACTCACACACAGGGCGGCACGCTGCACGCGCGCCCGCTGCTGCAGGCGCAGATGTTGGAGGAGTGGCTCAACCACTACCGCCGCCTCGCGTACGTACACACACACTCACACACAGGGCGGCACGCTGCACGCGCGCCCGCTGCTGCAGGCGCAGATGTTGGAGGAGTGGCTCAACCACTACCGCCGCCTCGCGTACGTACACACACACTCTTACGGCTCCAAACTATTACAGTAGACATATTAGCTTCAACGTCGTAATCGGCTCACACACATGCAAATCCGCTTACACAAATTGTAAGCATGCTTTAGGTAACAGGATAATCGTGTGGAAGCCGGGGTTGTCAATAATATTAACAAAACGGCGGCCATTTTTATCAATTTAGAAATCAAATTCGGGTTTGGAATAATCAAAAACTGAAAATAAATTGGAAAATTGTTTATGTCGCAGGCAATTTGTATGATTCCGCTTTTTACAAACGGCGTCGTCCGTTTACAAACGCTCGGCGTTATGAAATATGCCGAAGGCAAAATGGCACAACATTTGATGGACAATTCAAACGCCGTGGCAAACTGAAGTATTTAGTTATCCGGTACGTAAAAAACGTAAGGTGTCCGGGGAATATTATTGGTTCAAAATTGTCGAAAAATTGTGAACTGCAACAATCAATTTACAATTTAACGCATTCTTTTTTGATAGTTTATAATGTAACGGAAATAATACCGACAAACGAGAACTGGTATCAAACTTGCGTGCATAGTCAAAGCATTTGAAATAAATAGGCTCTTATAAGACACTTTTGAACGTCAAAAATTTACAAAAAAAATTGAATTGATTCTAGTCGCCGTAACGCACCTTGCGCTAATACTAAATAGCCTGCCTAGCTGCGAGCAAGTTGGAAGTAGCGCTCGCTCGGCTCGCGCGCGGTTGGTCACAGTTCTGACTTAACCTAACCTATTTCACCAAGTTCTCAATTTTTCGATTGTTTATAATGTAACGGAAATAATACCGATAATTTAAAAACTACGGTTCTCATAATTTTACGGTGACATATATTATAGGTACCTGATTGCTGCAATAAAGTATGATTTGTCCAACCTGTGTTTTATGATGGTCACCCTACAATAACAATCAATGTCGAAATTGTTATAAACCATTGAACGAGTTGCCAGTTTGCCTTAGTCATTTTACATAACCGCGAGCGTTTGTAAACGGACGGCGCCGTTTGTAAAATGACGAATCATACAATATACCTGCGACATATATTAATATAAAATTTATGAATGTATGTAAAATTTACAAAATGTGGTTATAACCCTAAAACCCGCGTTTGATTTCACAAGGCGGCCCTCGTTGCGATACGGTGACGTCATTCCCCGCAGGCAGCCGCCGCGCGGCCCCTTCCCGCCGCCGCGCGCCTGCTGCAGCGACGCCGACACCGACGACGAGTAGCGCCGAGCCCGCGCGCCGAGCTGCTTCCCTATACTAATAGTGAATATTCGTCAATTTTCGACGTCAAGACGACGGCGGAAGCGCCGAGGTAGGCCACGAAATTCAAATTTTCTAGAATAAGCAACGGAACTCATAAAGTTAGAGTTGGCCTCAAAAGTCATGATTTCATGAAGTAGGCATTCGATAGGATATAAATTTAAAGAGTTGTTTTTATGACTTTTACGGTCTTAATTCTGTAAGTATATATTACGGTAGCAAATCATATTTTGATCAACATACGACCTGAAACTGAGCTAGCCGCTCAGTTTCAGGTCGTATGTTGAGCGGCTAATTGCAAAAAACATAAGAAAATTTGAATTTCGCGGGTAACCCCGGCGCTTTCACTATAATGTCCTCAACTCTTTCTCGCTTAGACCGCGGCTCGTGACTGAGTCGTGTCGTTCGGTTCCGTTTGCTCTGTAGCTCGCCAGCCCGCTGAGTCCTGCAGTCTCGTGCGGGGGAGGCCAAATTAAAGGAGTGTGACGAGTCAATCAGTTCGCACGTTAGCTCACGACATTGTTAGGCGTTCAAATTCGCCGAGTCGTCCGTCAGTCCGCGCCGCCGGGTCGTAGTTGAATTTACTTATTTTAATAGCACTTATTGAATTGCAGTGATATATATTTTAGTGGTGTTTCATCATGTCCCTTTATTCCGGTCAAGATCTAATTTTATTTTATTTTGTTTATATTTATGCAAATGAATTTTGTTGTGGAGAGTCGCCGAAAACGTTACCTTGCTGTTATTAAATGTTTCGTTCAAAACTGAACCTGAATATTTATGAATTATTGTAATTATTGCAGCGACGAGACCAATATGTAAACATGCGTAGACTTTATTGTAACAATATGTCTGCGACCGTTCCGTGTTTAGCAGCAATAGCTATAACTGAAGGTTATTTCAATGGTCATGTAAATATAGTCAGTTCCACACGTAACGTGAGCGGTCGCGACGCGCAGCTACTCACTAGCCGCGCGACCGTGCGGCGTGCGCACGCGCAGCGGGCGGCCACAGAGCATGCGGGCGGCCGGCGGCGAGGCGTGCGCCGCAGGCTCGTGCTCGCACTACGTGTGTGCGCTAGCTTAGCGATGGAACGTTAACAACACTACGTAACATTTTCTTCGGAAAGCTTTGAATCTATTAACAATTAGTCGTAGGTAGTATTTAGTGTTATTAACTTTCCATCCGATTGGTTTCCGCCAGCATTGACACTTGTGTATTGCAACTATTATCAAACGCTTTGTATATTATTATTTGAGTAATAAATTACAAAATAAATAACTTCGAAGAGTGCTGTATAGACTAAAGGCAAATTATTTCGATTTGATAACTAAGCTTGTGTATATGCATATATAACGTTCACAACGATGTAAAAACTGGAAACATGTCGGACCAGACATAAATAAAATATGCAAATAAAAGAGATAAATGAAGAGTCTATTAAAATTAACGACATTGTACAGAGAGTATAAGGTTCTAATATTTATATTATTATAGTTTCTCGGTTGTAAATAAAAATAAATTGGTTTAAAAGTAATAATTATGATAGATGTATAGCTTATTATTCTGCTTAGTGCATACGAGTTATTCGTTCGCCTTGTCGTTAAGGAATGGAGAAATTGCAGTTTACCGAGTATCGTACTAAGATAGGCGAGCGCCGTAAGCGAGAGCCGAGTTCACCGCAAGATAACACCACCCACCCACCCTTGGTTGACTGGTAGAGAATGCCTAAGGCATTAAGTCCGCCATTGTACCTCTTTGAGTGCGAGAAGTTTTAATAAATAATAAATAAATAAATAACACCGAGTGGCACTTTTGCTAAGTTAGTTCTGCTGGCGAGCTCGGCCCTCGCGCGCGGCGCGCAGTAGTCGTGTGCGATGGATGAACATGTCTCGCGTCCTGCGCCGGCGCCATAACAATAACAAGTCAATTGAAACAACTGAATGACGTGGGATGTTAGAAAGCTTGCAACTAATAAGACTATTTGATCTAATTCATTGTTTTTGTTAATTTTCGCCCAAAATCTGTAAATAAGTTTATAGGTACATGTCACAGACACTATCTGAGCTAATTTTGTTAACAGTCACGTTACGATTTATTCAAACTATGTACCTATACCTACTAATTTTTAATCAATAAAGCACTTATTTTATGAAGCTGTTCGATATTTTTTGTTTTATTTCTTTATTCGTTTTAATTCACATTTCGTCTCTGCCAACGCCAGTGCTAACCACTAAGCAAGCATGCTCACATCGCCGAGCCATCAGACGAGGAGGAGTGACTACAATAAGGCGTTCCTATTCTATGTACGCTACAAACTTAAAGAGTCTGAGTGAACTTACAGAGCGAAATAGATGGCACCATGGGCAGATTGATTTGTCAAATGTGGAACTATGGCGGAGTGGTGGCCTGACGCGTGAAAAATTATATTCACTTTCTATTTGATAGTGTAATCGGCCTAATCCGTATCGCTCAATAAAAAAAGGCTAGGCAGATTGATTGAGTGCAATCGGCCTAATATCCTCAAAACGGTTCCGAACTCCCATTTAATTTGGTCATTTGTGTAGCTGCGTATTTGCACTCTCTGCCCAACAGTAAATGAGCGTACCGTTGCCTCGTCAGTCGGCGGTCGTGTTTCATCCCTCGTCCTCGCCTTGAAATTAACAGTTAGGGTGTTTCTTATCTCCCTGCCAAACATGAGCTCGTATGGACTTTTATCTGTACTACTACTCGGCGTCCTCCGTAGGCGGTCTTTAATACCTAGTAGTTTATCCTGTAAAGAGCCTGGCTCTGCACTGATGCTATGTATTGGCTTTTTAATTGTTTGTATGTATCGCTCCGCCTGTCCGTTCGTGGCCGGATGGTATGGGGCTGTGGTTTTGTGAACAACCCTGCTTTCTCTGAGGAATTATTTAAATTCATTTGAAACAAATTGTCGACCCTTGCCCGATACTAAAGTAACCGGGAATCCGAATGTCACGAAAAGTTCTTTGAGTTGGCGGATACACCATGAGCTTGTGGTTGTTTTCGTTTCTATGATTTCCACCATTTTGTGGATAGATAAATAAATCGTTTATATAGTGCACACAAAAGCCAGCACAACATACAAAAGCACGATTAAATAATGACTAACTAGCTATTACGCCACACAAAAAAAAAAAATGTTTTGTAAATGCATCCATTACTATAAATAAAGAATAACCCTTAATCGGCCCAGCAAAATCGACAATTTCTGTGCGTTTGCACTCGCGAAACATTTAGTTCCTGTCAAACATTGTTCCATACAAGAGAATGAACAAAACCTTATCAATGTGATATGCATTACTGAACATAATATGATAGAAACGGACAAAAGCATACTAAATATCAGTATCAGAGACTACTCTAAAGAGAACATTCGTAAATTCAAAGAATGCATAAATTCTCTTCATTTCAGTAACGTTTTTGACAAGACAGGTCCAAACCTAGCATTTGATGAGTTTTATGAATTATTCCATCTATTCTATAATCGCTTCCCTACTACACAGATAAAAATATCAACAAGATCTCGCCCTCGGTGGATTACAAAAGGTCTTACAATATGCTGTAAACGTAAGCGACAACTTTTATGGGACTACAGAAAAAACCCTACAGAAAATAATAAAACTAAATTCTTAACATTATCCTCACGATTAAATCAGATCATTAAGTTAACGCAAAAGTCTCGCAATGATAATTACATAAATACTGCCCGTAATAAATCGCAAGCTACTTGGAATATTATAAATACTAATAAACTAAATATACCTAAGGATCAAATACAACAGATTACTGTTGCTGGTAATATAATAACTGACCCAAAACAGATTGCAAACTATTTTAATAATTTCTTCATTGATAAAACTAAAGCTTCCATACCAAACCATTCAAGATGCCGAATCCCGTTCGAACCAAACTCAATATTTATGCGTCCAACTGTACCAGAAGATATATAGAAAATAATTAGAGCCCTGAAGAACACAAATAGTACCGGATATGACAATATATCAACAAAAGTTTTAAAACACGTATCCATTAAGTTATCATTTATACTTAGTCATATAATAAATTTAAGTATAGTAAATGGAGTCTACCCAGAAAAGTTAAAATTAACTATAATGAAACCTTTATTAAAAAAAAAAAAAACGACGAGCTGCTATCGTCCAATAGCGCTTGTACCAGTCATTTATTTATTTATTTATTTACGCAAATCTTACCTTCAACTACCATAACAGATCTCATATCTCATATCGAAGATATTTGAGAAAGTGATCCATGAGGGTATTTATAGTTACTTTGAAAGAAACAATTTACTTTGTAAAGAACAGGTTGGCTTTCGTAAAAATAAATCAATTGATATAGCAGTATATAATTTTCTCCACAACATATTAACCCACATGGATAGAGGTAAACAAACGTGTGCATTGTTTATGGACCTCACAAAGGCTTTCGATTATGTGGACCACAAAATATTCTTAGATAAATTATACGCTTATGGTATCAGAGGAAACATCTATGACCTGATTAAATCTTACTTAAGTAATAGGACGCAAATAACACAAATAACAAGGATATGTCCCTATGGGAAAAAATTATAACTTATTCATCCTCTTGTAGACAGGTTACATCTGGCGTTCCACAAGGAAGTGTATTGGGTCCGACTCTTTTTATAATATACATCAATGACCTTCCAAAAGTGACAAAATACAACACAATACTATTTGCTGATGATAGTACAGTACTGTTCACAGGAGATAATAAATTACACATGGAATCTGAGATAAATATGACTTTAGATAGCATTATAAACTGGTTGGCATCAAACAATTTACATATAAATCTCGACAAAACATAAATCATTTAATCGTTTGTTAAACATAGGTAACATAAAACGGTCTTAAGCTATTTTCATGACATTCAGAAGTAGAGTAAGTAAAATAGCAAATATGAATATAAATTATCGAAATAATAAGATCCAAGAAGTTGACGTTGCGAGATTTCTGGGTATAAAGATAGATCATAATTTGAATTTTAAAGAACGTCCATACATTATGCACTAAATTGAATACTTTATCTTATGCATTGTTTAAACTTAAGCAAACCGTCAGTACTTCTACAGTCCTTACAGCCTACAACGGCTATGTTGCAGCTACTCTAAAGTTTTGTGTTATTTTTTGGGGTAATTCTACTAATAAAGAAGCGGTATTTAAAGCCCAGAAGAAATGTATACGAGCCATGACTAGTATAAAAGTAACTGACAGCTGCAGACCATCATTTTAAAAATGAAATATTCGCACGTTACCATGTATACATATACATATTAGAGGTTATAATGTTCGTTAGGAAAATACAAACTACTTTGATAAGTTACAAAGCAAAAGATACAAATTCAATATATGTTTACCAAGCAATAAAACAGCTTTATTAAATAAAAGTATTATTATGTATGGCTCCACGCATATATAACCATTTACCAAAGTCACTTCTGGAGATAAGTGATATAAATATATTTAAAAACAACATAAAAATACTGTTACTAAAAAAGCATATTACTCTGTCACTGAATATTTACAGGACAGACTTATATAATGTTACTCCATACGGTATTTTAAATAATGTCTTCTATTGTTAAATTGTACTTTCATAGATACCTACCTGTGTATTTGTAATTTTGCATGCCTTATGGTAGGATATGGCTAATGGACACTATTGTTTGTATAAGACCTCTTCTTTTGTACCCATATTCGCAAACTAATAAATGATTATGATTATACAATGCCAGTGTAAACGCACAGTTAGCGCTCCCCTCGTCCATCATCATGTTTAGGTAAGCTTGACTGATATCAAGTGTGCAAAATATTTGACCTCCGTTCATCTCTACCAGAATATCCTCTATAATCGGGATAGGGTATTGTTCATCCCGTATCACTTTATTTGAGGTGACTTTATAATTCGGGAATAAGCGGGTGAATTTCCCAAACAAGAAAATTTTCTTTTAAAAATTTTACTCTATTAGGAGCCTTTAAAAATATATTTTTTACATTTGAAATTAACGAATCAACGTCCGTATATTGTGTCCGTATTTTTTCTGCAAAGCGGTTAATTTATTTATTTATTTTCAAATAATCAGATAACAGAGATCCGTAGTGTTAGTAAATACATAAATTGAATTAAGATCACATTTTGGGTATGAGTCACTTTGTAAAGAAGACGAAACCAGTTTCTCAAGCGGTCATCCTCTCCACAAAATGCCTCATAAAAGGGGAAAACACATTCTCAGTAACTGTTTCCAGAATGCTGTTGCCACTGGCACGGGTTCTAGCTGCCACCGACGCTATTTTCTTCCGCATAATTGCGTGGAAGCCGTGGAGTCCATCGTGTCCGGGTGATTTACCTCTACTCATGTTTTTCACTACCGCCCTGACCTGTTTCGTCAAGAAATACATTACCGGTTCGGTTAAGAGCGTGTGCTAAATAGATAACATGTATCAAATTTGGCAAATAGTTCTTTAAAATTCTTCCTGCTTTTAACATATATGCTACGCTATCAGCACTAGGCTAAAACATCTCCTACTTTGGCTTCATAGGAGTCTCCCCACATATTTTCTAAGCAACCAGTCACAAAATGAGCTATTGCAAGCTATTAAAAATGGTTTATTTGTTACCACGTGTAAAGGTTTTACAAGAAAATTAACAATACAACGACCTAAATAATCGGTACCTACTTTCATCAAGATTATATCCAAAATTTTGATTATGAACATGGTCATGAATTGAAGCATTTTTTTTTAAACAATGTCCAAATAAAAAACTTAATAATTTAACGATTCATCGGGAATTATTTTAACTTTTGTACAATTACAACACATGTGTTTAAGTAAAAATATTTTAAAGTACACACATCTTTTATGGGGTACTGTGTTAAATGTTACAACAGAATACCTTGTGATATTTTAGAGTTAAATGAAAGAAAATTTAAAACTCATATAAAAAATACACTTTGCAAACAAGCATATTACAAATTAGAGGATTATATCCAAGATAAAAATGCTTGGAAACATGCTGGTCCTGCTCCATAGGACAATTTAGAATCTAGACAAAATCTAACTGGTTGCTAATTTGATTGTATAATATATATATATATATATTTTTTTTTATTGGTTTTTACATTCTGTGATTACTCGAACTCACACACTGAGTTATATTAGTTGTAAAATGCTAGGAATATCGTATAATTTTACAATGTTTGTAAATATGTGAGCACCATGCATCTATCACATGATTAATTTATCTGTAATTCCTTAATTTTTCATTATTTTTACCTAACGTGGTATAGTAATCTTATTCTAGGTGCATCGTCTTCACATATAATTATATAATTGATGTATACAAGATATTGTGAAAACATTTTAAAAGAGTAACGGTGGAGTTTCTTGCCCATTCTTCTCCATACGAAAACTACCTTTTGGAAGGGGCAACTAGAATCAATTATTATTTAAATGTTGACGTTCAAAAGTGCCTTTTTTGTGCCTAATTGAAATAAATTATTTGACTTTGACTTTGACTTTTTAAACCCTGGTTGATTCACTCGTGACCAGGGTTATGTTACACAATATCAGGAATTGTATTAAATCAGGATAAAATGCTTCATTCGCTTTTCTAGCAGCACCTTGGTGTTTCGATCCGTCTATATGCCTCCTGATATTGCTTTTCTTGCATACAATGCTATTCTCACATTTAGAACAGTATATCGTGTTGCTAGCGGGGTCGTGGTTTAATTCAGGGTGATCTTTGATCCACGACTGTACAATCCCTTCGGTAGGTTTGGTGGCAAAATGACTGTAAACAATGAGACAAATTATATAATAACTTCGTCCCGAGATTTCTTCTTTTCGTAAAATATGGTTTAATAACGATAGGATGGCGAGTAGGTACAACATTTGAGCACGGACTAAAATATAAAACAACTGTTTGAATAAAATTCCATAAATGGTTGAATAAAATTGTATGCATTTGGAAAATTAATTAAAGATAGTTTAATCTTTAGAATGTCTTAAAAGTCATGTAAAATTCATAAACTGCCTGCCTGTACAAGAATATTGTTACGTCACTGCGAGAGGCGGCTGAGGGCAGTGCTGGTTTTGTGAGAAAAACTAGTAATAAACGTACTGTGATAGGGTGGAATAGACACGTTAGGGACGCTCATGGGTGCGCTAGAGTGGCTTTTAAAAACTGGGTTTGGCATGGGAAACCTCAATTTGGTCAGTTGTTTATAGATATGCGAGAAACGAGAAAAGTCTTTAAACAAAAACTAAAATATTGCCAGGACAACGAAGAACAAATTAAGTTGGACATTATAGCTTCAGAACATAAGAAAAAGCAGTTCAATAAATTCTGGAAGTCAACTCAGAAGTTAAACATCAGACCTGCTGTACCTTTGAGCGTTAATGGCGTGTCTGAACCAGGGGAGATAGCGGACATGTTTAAAATGCATTTCTCTGTGACACGGTTGCAAGTTAATAAGCAGGAGGGGTGCGGCGGGGAGAGACTTGGGTCATCTAGCCCGATTTACATCTCGTCAAAGGAGATAGGGAAGGTTATAAAAACCATGACTAGGGGTAAGTCTCCTGGTCATGATAACCTTAGTATAGAACATTTCCAACATCCGCATCTTCCTAGGGTCTTATCTATGTTGTATAACTTTTGTATTAGGCACTCATACCTGCCTGCTGAGTTGATGAGGACGATTGTTGTACCTATAGTGAAAAATAAGACAGGCGACGTCTCAGACAAAGAGAACTATCGACCAATCTCATTGGCTACTATAACTGCAAAAGTGCTTGACAGTGTGCTCGAGCGTAGGATAGCTGAACAGCTCAATTTACATGACGCACAGTTCGGTTTTAGAGCTGGGCTGTCTACAGAAACAGCTATTTTGGCGCTCAAGCACACGGTCAGATACTACACCAGCAGGAATACACCTGTGTACGCTGTATTTTTAGACCTTTCGAAGGCATTTGACCTGGTTAATTATAACGTCCTATGGACTAAGTTGCGTGACCGGGAACAACCTGAGGAAACAGTTGAGCTTCTCAGGTACTGGTATAATCACCAGATTAACCAGGTCAGATGGTCGGGTGCTTTGTCGGAGTCGTATGGTCTGGAATGTGGTGTAAGGCAGGGTGGTCTGACCTCCCCAGCGCTGTTCAGCTTGTATGTCGATCAGTTGATCGGGGAACTCAGCACCACAGGGGTTGGATGCTCGGTAGATGGTAAAATTATAAATAGCATATCTTACGCGGACAACTTGGTGCTGCTGAGTCCCTCAATTGAGGCACTCAGGCGATTGCTTGAGTTTTGTGAGAGATACGCCTTGTCTCACGGCCTCCTGTACAACGTGAAGAAGAGTGTGTTCATGGTGTTTGGGGTTACTGCAAAGGGTCACAGGGCAGTGCCGCCGGTGTACCTATACGGTGTTGCTCTAAACAGAGTGCCTTGTTTTAAATACCTTGGACACATAGTAGCCGAGGATCTTAATGATGACCAGGACATAGAACGGGAACGAAGAGCGTTGTCGGTCCGATGCAATATGTTGGCCCGTAAGTTTGCAAGATGTACGAGACCGGTCAAGATCACCCTTTTCAAGGCTTATTGTCAGTCATTTTACACGTGCAGCCTGTGGGTCAAGCATACGCAGAGGGCCTACAACGCTCTTCGTGTCCAGTACAACAACGCCTTCCGGGTGTTGTTGGGGCTACCGCGATTCTGTAGCACGTCAGTCGTTTGCTGAATCTACTACCGATAGTTTTGCAGCAATCATGAGGAAAAGAACGGCATCATTGTTACGCAGGATTCGTGGGAGTGCCAATGGTATCCTGAAGGTGATTGGGGATAGGCTGGACGGCGTTTTCCTGGAGTATTGGACCCGTATGCATAGCTACGGGTCTGATACTGCAGGAAAATACATGAATTAATATAATTGTAGGTTTTATTATGATTTTGTTTTTGTTTTTAATTTAATGTAAGTACCTACTAACATAGTTACGTAAGTTGTATCACTAACAAAGATCTATGGAGCAAGTTTCCGAAATAAACGTTTTATTATTATCTCCTTTATTTAACTATATACATAGGTATAAATTATATTTTTAAATATTTGAATAAAAAATTAAAAACATTTAAAAATATAAAAAATAGTGTTCCGCCGGTGTCGGGAGCAGGGTCCAAGCTACCGGTGGTTAGGGCTGCAGAGACAGGAACCTCCTCACAATACGAGCCGTATCGAGGAATACTGCCTTCTGAATCAGGCCCTTGATCCAACCGCCTAATGAGAGCCTCGAGAGATGTTGTTCGAGGCTTTCGGCCATCAGGCCATTGGCCGTTACGACAATCGGCACAATGATAGCCGAGCACACGTTCCACATGTCGACAACCTCGTGTGCTAAGTCGAGATATTTTATTTGTTTCTCTTTCTCAGCTTTCACGAGGTTCTCGTCATGTGGAATGGTAACATCTACCATCATTGCGCGGCGCGCTAATCGGTCTATCACTACTATATCAGGCTTATTGGCAACAATAGTCCTGTCTGTAATGATAGACCGATCCCAGTACAACGTGACATGGTCATTTTCGAGAACTGGGTCGGGCGAACTTGTAGTACGGTACCTCAGAATCCACAAGTTTATATTTCAAAGCAAGTTGCTGGTGAATAATCCTGGCCACTTGGTTATGCCTGTGCAAGTACTCGCCGTTAGCCAGACGAGAACAACCAGAGATAATATGTCCGACACACGTCAACCGTCCCATCCTTCCTAATATATTTTCGGTAGTTGTTCGTCAAGATAACTTCGTCCATAATTGCACAGACGAAACCTTCAGTTTCCCCGAAAAGGTCACCAAAACGTATAATTATTATAAACTTACCAAGCAGTTTGATTACCAGAGCAAACGTCAGTATGTCAGTTGCGGTAAAACGTAGTCCATAAAATCAAGCCAAGATGCTGCTGGTCATGTCAAGCAGATCCAATAAATCATAAAAAAGTACAGGTAAAAAAAAAAACAATTCACGAGTCAAATATGTGTACACAACTTGAGGAACTACAGGAGTGAGTGATGCGCGCACGACGACGCTTGGAATGCGAAACAACCCTCTACCCCTTAACCCTTTTGTTATTGTTTACCAGTAACAAACAAAAGATAGAAAGAGACAGCAAGTTTTGGCTATTCTGGGAAACGAAAACATGAAGCGAACCCTTTCATCTATTGGTTTTTTGAGAAAATTCTCCTTGTTTTTGAAGTCGGTTAAAAAGGAAAATGAATTCAATTACTTTACTCTGTTAATAACATTAATAATAAATGTACTTAGTGATGTCCCGAAACCCCGACATTAGTCCCGAAAAAATATTTTTGTTGTAAGGAAGTCTCCACTTTTTTTGTCTCTGTTCTTTGAACTTTAGGTTTAAAGAAACTTTATTCTCAATAAAAACAATTACATGTCACTTACTTGAGAACAATAACTAACACATAAAAAAAAACAAATTTAGGCTCGACAACATCCATGAACAGAAATACTAATTAAACTTAAAATTAAAACTAAAACCTGTCCCATCCAAAGCATTCATTTTTCAAATAATATTTGATTTGCAATCAGGTAATGGCTCAGCTGGGTTTTGAATGCATTAAATGAGTGCAGGTTCCTTATGCGTGATGGTATTTTGTTGTATAGCTGTGCTCCCTCAAATGTAAGCATTTTTTTACCATAGTTGGTCCTAGTTTTTGGTAAAACCAATAAACTTGCTCGCCGAGTGCTTCGTTGACTAACTTGTTTGTGTTGGGTAAGTGTGATATTTGAGTGGATGGTTTTGTTTAGAACTTTTCTGATAAAGATGCATGTGTTATATATATATAGTTGTTTTATGGTCATTATTTTTGTATCGCTGTATATTTTTTTTGTTGCTGTTAGGTACGGGTAATTGAAGAGCATTTTTACCAGTTTATTTTGAGAAATTTGTAGTTGTGACAATTTTGTTTTTGGAGCACTACCCCATACTTCGACCAAGTATAGTAGATGTGGCTTTACTAGGGAATTATAGATAGTGTGTCGCAATCCTTGTGGAACGCATCGAACTAAATTGTGCAGAGCTCCGACTTGTGTCGAGAGCTTGTTTTTTATGTAGTCGATATGAGCACTCCACGAAAGGGAGCTGTCTATTCTAAGCCCGAGATATTTTTCGCAAGTTTTTAGTTGTAGCGGCTCATCATTTACTGTAAGTGGGTTGAATGGAGGAATATGTTTGTTTTTTGCCTTATATATTACGTAACATGTTTTGGAGGTGTTTATTGTTAGAAGGTTGAACTGAAACCAGGTAAATAGGGCGTTTAAGTCCTCCTGAGCTTGTGAGATGATGGCATGAATCGAAGACCCAAAGTAGAATAAAGATGTATCGTCGGCATACAAGGTTAAGTGACCGCGTAACTTTATGTCATTTATATTATTTATATATATAAGGAAGAGCAAGGGACCTAAAATTGATCCCTGTGGAATGCCACATGTAACAGGTTTTGCGCCACTTTGATGATTGCCCAGTTTAACCACTTGCGAACGTTTGGTTAGGTATGATTTAAACATTTTTAGAGCATTACCAGTAATATTAATGGATTCTAGTTTCATTAAAAGTAGTTTGTGGGAAACCGTATCGAATGCCTTTTTCAGATCTATGAAAATACCTAAACATATGTTTTTAGAGTCTATGTTGTGTTTAATTTTAGTTACGAGATCAATTGTAGCTGAGGTGGTATTACTTTTTGGTCTGAAACCATACTGAGTTTCAATAATAAAGTTTATAGAGTTTAGGTATGTTTCTAGTCGGTTATGGAGAATTGTTTCTAATATTTTTGAAATTATTGGTAAGACTGATATAGGACGATAATTACCAGGATCAGTAGCATTACCTGATTTGTAAATAGGTGTTACTTTGGCTATCTTTAGTGTTTCAGGAAAGTTTCCGTCGGCTAGCAGTTTATTAAAGCATTTGCTTAGGTTATATACAATCAGATTTTTGATACATTTTATTATTTTGGTGTTTATGCCATCTATGCCTGTACTACATTTTGGGTCAAGGTGTGTAATTATATTAAATATCTCTTTAGTGGAACAAGGATTTAAACTGGACAGCCCTTCAAAGTCTTTAGGGGGAGAAAGAGGTAAAGCGCGTTCGCATTCGTCATGGAATATAGTGGGTATTTCATTCGCTAGTAAGAGTCCTATGGTCGAAAAGTAATCATTAAATATTTGACAAATTTCATTAGGGTTTGTAGTGGTTTTTGAATTAACAACAAGTTTTGAGGGAACACAGCCATGAGTAGGTTTATTATTTGTTAAGGATTTTATTAGATTCCACATTTTTTTAGGTTTTTTGATACATTTAGTAAATGCTTCGTAGTAGTAGGTATTTTTTGTTCTTTTTATCAGTTTAGCTACAGAGTCTCGTTTTTCAACAAATTCTTCTTTCATTAGTTCATTATTACTGTTTCCTTTAAGTTCCGTCCCCATCAAATTTCTTTCATTGATTTGTGCCTTGTAACTTTAGGTATATTAACCCACCTATTTCCGATCACTGCTTATGACCCCTGTTGAAAATGTACAATTTTTTTAAGGATTTGGGGTGAATTTGGAATTTAAAATGTGTTTTTTTTTAATTCACATTTTTATATCCAAAATTACCGCTATCGCTATTTATAGCGATATTTTTTTTAAGTTCAACAATAATATTTAAAAAAAAAAAATAGTAATGTTACTGCGTACTGGAGTACCATGTGCTCCTTTCGGATCGGACAGGTTTTTTTTTACATATTGTGTATCCCTAAAGATAAAAAATACAACATGATAAACTTCGTATTTTTTTTCCACATTCTCTTTATTTCATTGTAAAAAAATCATTCTAAAACGATTACTTTGAAAAAAGAAACGTATGCGGACGGGGGACCCCTGTCAGGAACTAAGTTTCTTCTCACGTATGATCTAAAACAGGAACAAAAATTTCGCATCTTGGATTTACATTTTGACCTCCTTATCGACTTAAGCACCCTCAAAAACTATGAAAGCGATACGATTTACATTTGAATGTCATCATCGGCTTTAGCACCCTCGAAAAGTATGAAAACGACACCCATGACAAAAAATTAGAACATTTTCACAGCCACCATCTAGGATTTATATAGGGTGCAATTGAAGTCATGGGCAATATTTTAAACTAAGACACTACTCGTGATACTATTTGCATTAAGGCTATTATTACGCAAATCAAAAATATTATTAATGGAAGTGTGGAAAACCTATAAAATGTGCTAAGTCATATAAAGTATCAAAGTCGCGCATCGCGATAGCGAGCGCTGCTGTAGGTAGACTACCCCGCGCGCAGTACGGGCGGGGCGGTACGCGTCATTGCGCGCGAACTCCTTGACCCCGCCCGACTCACGTGACAGGTAAGTTGCTAACGATTTGATTCCTAATTCATTCTAACTTTCCCTTCATACTTTGCCGGCTTAGGACGGTCAAAACTACGATAGCTAACACATATAATAAAATAAATGTGTAGGTGACATTAATTTCCCGTAGTTTTGGCGTAATTACAAAGTTGAAATCACAGTATTTACAATAATTGTTCAGGAATCACGATGTGTATTTACAATAATTTTAACTAACTTACTAACTAGCACTAACCTACACATATTTTAAAAGATGTTCAATATGTTCACCGCCTTTTTCAATACACAACTGAGACCGACGGCTGTGATTGTCTTTTACTCTGGTCAACACAAATTCCGGTGATTTCACTATTTCGAATGCGGTACCGGGGGTAGGGTAGCGGCGATGGAACATTTCACGAGCTTGTAATAAACTTGTGCCATTGTAAAGTAAAACCTGTACATTACGTGGTCGAGGCATCGTGTTCACAATTAATCCACTAACACTTAATGCACTGCAATCCAAGAAGAAAAAGAAAAAAGAAGAAGAAGAAGAAGAATGAGAAGAAGAATGAAGATGAATGAGAATGAGATGAAGAGTGAGGCGCGTGCGGCGATTACGTCCGGATCAATCGTAAGTCAACAACATGCGTCAACCCATCTGCGCAGTCGTTATGACACAGGGTTTGGGTAGGCCGCCCCTGCGCGGGGGTGATATTCGTATTTGCGAGTGAGGGAGAGCGGGACGGAGAGAGTGCGGAGCGGGCGGCTTAGCCTATTCTTTGAAGCCGCGTGCCGGCCGGCCGCAATGAACCTAGCTATTAGTATTATTTGATGTTTGTTTACCTACTTTTCTTTCCGCTCTGTACTGCACTTTAATATTTTGATGCTTCAAGACTTATTGGCGTTTATGAATTATTTTATTTTATAATTTTTTGTGTTAATTTGCAATAAAAGCCTTTTGCAATATGACTTACTACATTTTTAAGGTTTCCCATACTTGCATTAATAATATTTTTGATTTGCGTAATAGTAGTCCTAATGAGTAGTGTCTTAGTTTACAATATTGCCCATGACTTCAATTGCACCCTATATATTGACCTCAGTCTCGAAAACTATGAAAACGACACCTATGACGAAAAATGTGAAAATTTTCGCAGCCGCCATCTTGAATTTTCATTTTGACCAAATTCACACCTTCTTTATCTCTCACTCTTTCTTTCCCTTTGAATTAGAAGAAGACAGTCGTATATAAATTAATAAAACATACTATTATTAATAGTCAGTGACAAAAACGATAATATTTTATTAGATACATATATAGTATAAAATATACCGTAATATATAAGAAAGCAATTCATAACTATTTCCCTAGGGATATAACTATATCACGGCTTCAACTATGCGAACTGTGAACCATCTTAAAATATAACTATATGGATCTGTATTTTCGATTTTGCCACCGACTTCCGAAATTCAAGTTATTTTTCTCTTTTAAGTGTATTTTTGTGGAATTCGGTGGTTTTGGTTTTGTAAAAAAGTTATTTTAGTGTTTTTTTTTGGGAGTCGGTTGTTTTTTTTTTTGTAAAAAAGTTTTTAATTTTCACTTTTTAGTTGTGTTTATACCTACCCCGTACAAATTCGTATACCAGTCGAATAATGGAAACATAACAAAAGATTTTTCAAAAATTAATGAATCATTCCTACCCCACCAGCGCGCAGCGGGGCGCGTGGGTGGCCCGGTGGGGCAGTGGAATGATTCATTAATTTAAATCCTATAATTTTTCAGTGGAATATGCCCCACTAGTTCGACTTGGTGGGGCAGATTCCACTAGTCTAAAATCTTGATGGATTCTCCCCCACTAGGGTTGGCATCTTAGAAATGTGTATGTAGGTATGCTCGTATTTTATATTTGTTTGGAAAAGAAAGAAATGTTATATACAGGGTTACTGGTAACTCGACGTATTCCTTGCAGGACGTCATAGTAAGGTTAAAATGCAACAAATTAAGCCACCAAATGTTCTACCGAAGTTCAGTAGTTTTTGAGCTAGTTACATTATCAGTTTTTTTTTATTAAAAATCCCAGATTAAATCATTTGGAGCCAATTTAAAAATGATTTACAGCGCGACTGTACTGAAATTTAAGTTAATATCATAGTTGATGCCGTAGCAAATCTTTGTTCATAATTAAAAGTTCAAAAATCCCAGAAACCTTGGCAAATATCACTAAACAAACATTTTATTTTATTGTGATTTTTGCTGTTACTTCATACAAAATGTTATCTAGTGAAAAAAAAAAATACTACGCCTGATGTACAAATTACTAGGAAAATATCCTTGTCTTATCAGCTATTTAGAAAGTTATGATTGTCAATACTTTTGCATGTGTGACAGGGAAGGGAAGAGTTTTATGGCGAGCAGGTAAATTGTGAGACGGTCAACCTATTGTTTCGTATTCCTATTATTCGTAGTTTTTACCTGCGCTTGAACTCCAAACACTCGGCAAGCTTTGTGATTGGTCACTATTGTTCTCTCGGCATGACGCGGGGTGCGACTTTACAAAATCTGGTCGTCAGCGTTAGTTAGTCCCAACTCTACGTCGCGCAAGCTCGTGTTTTGTTATCTGGCTATTTCCCTAACTGTTGCCGCGTATCTTGCTCTTGTCAGTGCTGTGCCTTCGTAAGTGCTGACTAATGGCTGCATATTCTAACCCTGAATACGCTGACATAATGTACTGTTACGGACTTAGTGACGGTAACGCTGCTCAGGCGCGGAGAGAATATCAACTTCGCTTTCCCAACCGCCCACTCCCACACGTTAGTGTTTTTGGATCGACTTATCGGTGATTATCTGAAACTGGCAGCGTCTAAAGAAGCAGGCAAATTGACACTGGTCGTTCTCGGAGACGGAGATACACGGCTGAGGACGAGGAGCTGATTCTTCAACGTTTTATTGACGACCCCAACATATAGACATACATCGTAGCGCGTGAGCTTGGTATGTCACAGTGCAAAGTCTGGCCTGTAGTTCATTTATCAGGCCGACACCCATACCACTATCAACCTGTCCAGTCATTAGAAGAGAAAGATCCGCCGAGACGGCTTGAATTTTGTCGTTTTATGTTAAGTGCCGACGCCGAAGGCGAAAACTTTTTAAAAAACATTCTGTGGACCGATGAGTCATGTTTTGACCGTGATGGTATCACAAATTACCACAACTTACATTACTGGGCACCGAAAGCAGAAGCAAATCCTAAGAAACTGAAACCAACCGCATCCCAGCGTAGGTTCTCGCTTAATGTTTGGATGGTTATTATTGACGACAAATTAATTGGCCCACATTTTTTATCCCGAACACTAAATAGGGAACTTTATGAAGATTTCCTAAGAAATCATTTAACACCACTGCTCACGGATGTACCGGAAGACAGAAGAGCAAACATGATCTATCAACATGACGGATGTCCAGCCCACTTCCGACAGTTGCTGGATGAAACCTATCCAAATCGATGGATAGTTCAAAAATTCAAAATTCAAAAGTCATTTATTCAAACTAGGCTGAAAATCAGCACTTTTCGAACGTCAAAATTACATAAGACAGCCCCCCAAAAACGCCCGCCCTTCACCACTTCCTAGTGCTTTAGCTGGGAAGAAGAAGTGGCGCAACAAACTCCCCAGCAGCACAGCTGTCTGAATAGTTAGAAAAACATGATTCTATACAATAGTAATAATTTACTTTTCATCCCACCATCTCGGAAAGAGTATTTTTAATCTTCAATATCTGAGTGGAAAAGCCGTTTTTATTCTCTAGAGGATAAAGTAAATTGAATTTAGAACATCGTGTGCACTAAGTTTGTGAATTAAAAAAAACATTAAACCTATTTACTGCTACCTCTATGGTGCCGAATATATCATACAACTTTTTTTTAATTTGTTAAAAACTCAGACTCGGAACCTTCTTGGTGTTCTTTTTTGAATTTGCTTTGTACGCGGTTCTTTACGCGGCATTTTTTCACGTCATTGTTAAACCTTATATTAAAAACAAGAAACTTGAAAACAAGTGAAAAAACTAAAATGAGTGATTCTAGCGACGAGGAAGTTTGCTTGACGCCAACAGAATTGACTGAAACTGTTAATAATGCGCAAATGAGCTTTCTCCCTCAACAATCACGCGAGAAGTATTTAAAACAGTACGATATGTTCAACACGTGGCGACTAGCAAAAGGAGCCAAAACTTTCTCAGAAAACTTTTTGCTGGCATATTTTATAGAATTATCCGAGAACAAGAAAGCAAGCACTCTATGGAGTACGTATTCGATGCTAAAAGCAACAATAAAGATGAAAAAAGACAAACATATCGATACCTATCCTAAATTAGTGGCATTTTTAAAAAGAGCCTCATCTGGTCATCAACCAAAAAAATCGAAGGTTTTCACAGTATCTGATATTGAAAAGTTTCTTAACGAAGCACCCGATTCCGTATATTTGGCGGCAAAAGTAAGTCAGTTGCACATTCAGTATCTACTTAAGTATATTAATCTCAATTAAATAGTATACTTAGTAGATGTTGATAGGCATAATTATGCGTTCATATCAATTTTATTCATTTATCTACTACAATACTCTTTACGTTACAGGTAGTTCTTATTATTGGAATAAACGGAGCATGTCGAACTAATGAACTAACACAACTTAATGTCAAAAACATTGAGAAACATTCAGATGACTTACTATTAATTAATTTACCTAATACAAAGACAAAAAGAGACCGCAACTTCGTCATTCGCAAGGAATACGTAACGATTGTTGAGAAATATCAAGCCTTACGCCCGCCTAACACTCCAATCAATCGATTTTTTCTACAGTATCGCAATGGAAAGTGTGTTAGACAGCCTATGGGTACTAATAAAATTGGCAGTATCCCACGAGAAATAGCAACATTTCTTGAACTTCCAGAACCCCTGTTGTACACGGGTCATTGTTTCCGACGAACTTCAGCCACACTTTTGGCTGATTCCGGAGCTGATCTCCTGTCCCTTAAGCGCCACGGAGGCTGGAAGTCCAATGCAGTTGTAGAGGGATACATAGAGGATTCCATCCAAAATAAGTCTAAAATATGTGAAGGCATCGTAGGAGCCATTACACTGAAAGAGCCTCAATCGGATCCTTGGACTGGCCCTTCTACATCAAAAATAAGCCGTTATGAAACACCTAACCATCTCCCTCTCTCTCCAACATTCACGCCAAGGGAATCCGATGAATCGGTACAACTATTAAGTATGACAGATAGTTTACCGAAAAACAGTACACAAGTGACTAACACCAATATTACAGTACCAAACAAAAATATTACACTCAATTTAAATAACTGTAGCAACGTTACTTTAAAATTTTCTTAATTATACCTTAGTATTATTTTGTTATAATTTAAAGATTATTCTGTAATACTTACCTGTCATAATGTAGTAATTAATACCTAAACTGAAATAAAAGTGTACCTATCTTGTGATTGTAAACGTTTTTTTTTTTGCATTTAGTCATTTCCTCGCTGAGGTGGAATGAAAAGTTACGTGTTGCACTCGAGTGCAAAGATTTTTCACCTCGTGCTCTTTTGATTCCCTCGCTAACGCTCAGGATTCTAATTTTGAATCACTCGCTGCGCTCGTGATTCAATTTTAGAATCCTTCGCTTGCTCCGTCATCAAAATTGAACACGCGGTTAAAAAGCAACTTTGCACTCTTGTATAACAAATAACTATTACGCAACACAAAACATTAAATTAAATTATTTTCTATATGTCACCTAGCACACGCCAATATACCAACAACAAAAAAGTAAAAAGAACTTAATACCCGAATGAAAGCCTCCAGGCATAAAGGGCGTGCCCGTTTACACATAGCAATTAAAGCTGTAACTCGGAAATCACAAATGATAAACTAGCGAACTAGCTAACAATCGAAGTAAAATAAATAAACAGTTAATTACTAATAACAACAACAAAAACCATGGTCAGCAAGACGACCAGTCACCACAAGCAGCACCCGTTCACGAGCATAACGCAAAGGTCAGCCATTACCCCCCTCGCCATATTTGAGGGAAGGAGGCAACCCGACCCCGACGATACCGCAAGCAGTGACATCTGAGGGAGCATGACGAACTTGCTGCCGGTTGCTCAGACAAGATTAGTATGATCAATTTTCGAGGTCGCTAGCTGACCATATATTACAATATATCTCATAAAAATAAAAAAAAACATAAACTGTGTAAAGAGTAGAATACGTCAATAATAAAAAAAAAAAAAAATTTACTTACAGGTACAGTCAAATAAAATGAACTAAACAGTTAAATTAGTATGGAGTAGTATAGAGCTAGTCCCAAGCCTTTTTGTCGTCTAAGTATTCTTTAATTTTGTAGAAACCTTTTTGACATAGTTTGTGTTTAATAAATGATTTAAATTTATTGAGGCTCAGTTCTTTAACATGGATTGGGAGTTTGTTGTAAAAACGTATACTTTGGCACTTAAATAAATTACCTACTCATTTTTTGGAGCCTAGTCCTGGGCACAATAAGTAAATCTTTGTTTCTAGTACCTATTTATGCTATGGAAGTCGCTGTGTTTAGAATATAAATTAATATTCTTTTTTACATAAATCAGGTTCTCAAATACATATTGAGATGCGACTGTCATGATATTTATTTCCTTAAATTTATCCCTCAGTGAATGCCTACAACTTAGGTTATAAATTGCTCGAATGGCTCGCTTCTGCAGCACAAATATAGTCTGAGTGTCGGCTGCATTTCCCCACAACAAAATGCCGTATGACATTACACTATGGAAATAACTAAAATATACTAATCGAGCTGTTTCTACATCAGTCAAATGACGAATTTTATAGACCGCGTAGGCTGCAGAGCTTAGCCGCTTCGACAATTTGGTTATATGAGGGCCCCACTGAAGCTTCGAATCCAAGGAAATACCTAAGAACACAGTGGTGTCCACAAGATCCAATTCCGCCCCATTTACTAATACATTGGTTTTCACCTGCTGAACGTTAGGTGTCAGAAATCTAATACATTTAGTCTTTTTCTCGTTTAAAAGTAAATTATTAACACTAAACCAATGCACTATTTTAGAGAGAGCGTTATTTACATCGTCGGTAACTGTCTGTTGTCGCTTAAGCTTAAATATAAGTGAGGTGTCATCTGCAAATAACACTATTTCGTGACTGTTCTTTACAAGGCAAGGTAGGTCATTAATATATACGAGAAATAAAAAAGGGCCAAGAATTGAACCCTGAGGAACTCCCATAGTGACAAGGGAACCCGGGGATCGCTTGCCGTTAACGTCCACTCTTTGGATCCTATTATCCAAATAAGAAATAATAAGATCCAAGGCAGTGTTTTTAACACCATAGTGATGCAATTTCCTGACCAATGTTTCATGAGAAACACAATCGAAAGCCTTAGATAAGTCACAAAAAACACCTAGGGCATCGTGTGACTTCTCCCAGGCCTCAAAAATATGTGTAAGAAGCTCAACACCAGCGTCGGAAGTCGAGCGACCCCTTGTGAAACCGAATTGTTTACTGTTTAATAATTTATGTTTATTAAAATGTCTTTACAATAATTGATCTAGCATCAATTTTTCAAATATTTTACTAAAGGTGGGAAGCACAGAAATTGGTCTAAAGTTCGTGCTGCCCGATTTAAACAAAGGTATTATTTTACTAGTCTTCATTAAGTCAGGAATTACACCACAGTCAATACATTTATTAAAGATAATTGCTAATTCAGGCGCTACAGTGTTGATTATGCATTTTGCAACCGCTACGGAATTTCCCCACAGATCAGCCGTTTTTTTTACATTGAGTGTATTGAAAATTTTAATAATATCTCGAGCACTAGCATAGTCGAAATTAAATTCATGGTTACAATTATCAACATTTTCTTTCAATAGGGACTCTGCAATAGTGGGTGAAGAATTTAAAGCTTTTGTGGTTGAGACTGGAATATCTGCAAATAAATTTTCAAAAACTGAGGCTACTTCTAAATTCTTTTTAATAACTTTATTGTTAATATTAAGGCTGTATTCACAACTACGCTTTCTGTCTCTTCCAGTCTCATTGTTTATAATTTCCCAAGTCATTTGTATTTTATTCTGACTATTTTTAATTTTTGAGCTTAAATATCGACATTTAGCTTCGCTACAAACTTGTTTAAATAATTTGGAATAGTTCTTAACATATTGATAAAAATCTTTACTTTTATTGTAATTTCTTTCTTCATACAGTTCAAAAAGTTTGATTCTACTCTTAAATATACCTTTAGTTGCCCATTCACTGAAAGTTGCAGAACCATTAACTGAGATAGATCTGCTTTGGTATAAATGTTGAGTTAAATTCTGTACAATACATGGCAAAAAAGGAATTGTACAGTTCATTAGGATTATCACAATAAGGCAAGTAGGGTAATTTACTATTAAGTTTGTTTTTAAAACTCTCCAAGCGACCTGCAGTTTTTGGCACTACAGTGATATATCTCTTCGCCACTTTTTTATCTTGTTTGCTAAATGTAATCAGCTGTCCACAGTGGTCAGAATCCAGTTGACTTATAATTTTTTTGCTTATAGGTAATATGTCAGTAAATATATTATCTAAACATGTACCCGAGGTGGCGGTTATTCTAGTAATAGGGCGCGGTGGGCCGATTCCGTGGCCTGCACGAAGCCCTGATCTTACGCCGCGCCGCTAGACTTTTACGTCTGGGGTCATGTGAAAGACCTAGTTTATGTGACCCCAAGAAATTCAATTGAAGAACGAAGAGAGAGAATAACAGATGCGGCGAACCAGATGAGGGCAACAATCACATCAAGAATCACAATAACCGAAGTGAGGAAGCGAATAAGAACATGTATTCGAAACCGAGGGCAGCACATCGTACAAGACAAAATTTAAATTGATATTGATTAAAAATAATGCAAATATTCACGAAATTGTTTTATTTGATTTTCCGAATAATCACCTTTTTGTGAGACGCACATAATGTAGTCCATAACTTTGTATTAACTTTCATTCCTTTTTGGATAGCTGATAAGACAACGATATTTTCCTAGTCATTTGTACATAAGGCGTAGTATTTTTACAGTCGCGCTGTAAATCATTTTTAAATTGGCTCCAAATGATTTAATCTGGGATTTTTCATAAAAAAACTGAAAATGTTACTAGCTCAAAAACTACTGAACTTTGGCTTAATTTGTTGCATTTTAACCCTACTATGACGTCGTGCAAGGAATACGTCGAGTTACCAGTAACCCTGTAGTTAAGTAAAATATAACTAGGACTGGTAACATTAGTTTTAATACATACCTAGGTAGTGTTTTTAAATGAAAGTACAAAAAGATTTTTTTGGTAATTTAATATGTTATGATGGCCCAGAGGTTAAGGCCTCGCCTCTCATGCTTGAGGTTGTGGGTTCCAATCTGTGCAAGTACTAATGTGACTTTTTCAATTCGTATGTACTTTCTGAGTTTATCTTGGACATTATTGACATCAGTGAAGGAAGAATGTAGACATCTGATTGCTATGTTGATAGCATATAATATTAATGAGGTTATAGCCTCTTTTATTCATTATGTTTATAAATAATATCGATGGCTGATTTCATCATTCAAAATTTTTATTATATGCTGATGACCTCAAAGTATACAGACCTATTCATAGCATTCAGGATTGCTATCTTCTACAAGAGGACTTGGATCGACTGACGGACTATTGTTACAGTAGTAAACTCCATCTGAGCATTCCCAAGTGCAACTACCTAAATTTTACCAAAAATAAAAACATCTTAAAGTTCTCATACTCGTTGTGTAATATTTTATTGAATAAAGTAAACTCGGTTCGTGATCTTGGCATATTGCTTGACTCAAAACTCTGCTTGGACTTGCATATTGAACAAATTGTTAATACAGCATATAAGATGTATGGATTTATAATGAGATCCACTCATGACTTTAAGCGGACCTCTTCGTATCTCTGCCTATATAAAACCTTAGTCCGTTCCCAGCTCGAATATGCCGTGTCCATCTGGAACCCGTACTATGGCAAGTATATTGACATGATAGAAAACGTCCAACGAAGATTTCTTCGTGCAGTGCACTACAGGTGTCACAACACTTATCTGCAGTATAACCAGTTGCTCAGTAAATACAAGCTTTTGACGCTCAGCTCTAGACGTAAACAATTGGAAGCAATGACATTGTATAACATTGTTAAAGGCAGTTTTGATTGCATAGATTTAAATAATGTATTGTGCTATGCAGTCCCCAGAACTGTCCATAGACGGCAGGTTCGTGCAGGAAAACTCTTTGCAGCAGGTACCTGCCGATCTAACACTGGTCTACGTTCACCAGTTCGGCGAATGGCAGCAACCTACAATGAAGCATTCGAACATAAGACATATTTACATGTTCTTTGAAAAGGTTTCGTAGCCTTTTGTATGAGACACTTGAACTCTCAGACTAATTGTTGTTGTTTTTAAATCTTTTCTACTTTTTCTGTTTTCGTAATTATTAGTGTAACTGTCATGCATGAACAGTTCACCTAGTGACTTTAAGGTTTTATTTATTATTGGTAATCTGTGAACAGCGCTGTGGGCTACATTATTACTTAAGTTATTTCTGTTTTTCTGTTGTAATATTGCATAATGTAGCTGTTTGTTGTTCCTATTAAATAAAATAAAATAAAAATAGCTAATATAACAAATTGTAGTGTTAGTGACGAGTCTATGTTGTCTAGTTATACTAACAACATAGTGAGTAATTGTGAATTGAATCAACATGTTCTACGAAGGAGGATCCACCTACAATACCAACATACTTGGAGGCCTCTACCAGTCAGACAGGGTATTCTCTTCCTGCTGGAACTCATATGGGCATTTTAGACTCTTCGCTTGTAGTTGTGGATGTTGCTCCGTATAACTCTTTAAACTAGGCAGTAAGACAACAGAAGTTACCCCTTCAATTAACCAATTATTATTAGAGAATAATAAAAAGGTATCTTCTGGCAATATAACTCATAATATTAAATCAAAGGGAGTGCAACATACTTTAAAATGATTTAATCAAAACATCCAAGATTGCTCTTCCAAATTACTCGAAATAGAATTGTTTTTGGAAAATACCAAGTTTGATATCATTTGTTTAACAGAACATTAGTTAAAAGATCATCAAGTGAAGTCAATTAATTATGAAAATTATTGTGTAGTTAGCCATTTCAGCCGAAAACGTATGATACATGGCGGGTTATTAATATTAATTAAAAATTCTATTAAATCAAAAGAAAGAAAAGACATCATCGAACTGTCTGTTGAACACAACATTGAATTGTCTTGTATTGAACTCGATAAGCATGTTGTAGTATGCGTATATAGACCTCCAAGTTACCAGAATCTATCTGTGTATGATTCTGTAATGGAAGATGTATTAAAGAAACTTAGTACTAGTAGTAAGTCATTAATCATATGTGGTGACTTTAATATTAACTTGTTAGAAAATAACTCGAATACTGTCAGATTATTAAGTCTTTTTAGGTCATTTGATTTGTCAAATGTTTTTATTGAACTAACCCGAGTGACAGCTTCTTCTGCCACCTGTATAGATAATATTTTTTGTAATTGTGATTACTTACACAAACAAATTGTAAACAAGTTGCCATCAGATCACAGTGGACAAACAATAACATTTTGCTCCTACATACCTTTACAAAAAATTCAAATAAGGTTTAGGGCAATTACATGTAAAAGTTTAGAGAAATTAAATAATTCTTTGGCCAGTAGATTATGTGTTCAGAGTTTTAATAATATAGGTGTCCCAAATGAGTTCTACGCCGAGTTCTTTTCACTATTAAACACGCAATTTAATGACACTTTTCCACTAAAGACAAAAAAATATTTACACTAAGTTCTTATTTAGTGATTGGGCGACTCCAGGTATTCGTAAAAGCAAGGAAAATCTATTTGAACTTTATGGCCTAAAGCAACATACGAATAATAGGTACAAGCTTTCATAAGTATGTTGCAAAATATCCAAAATTTTCAAAATAGCCAAAGCTTTTTATATTAGCAATAAAATAAAATCAGCTGATGATAAAATAAAAATTACCTGGCAAATAATAAATAATGAAACAGGTAGAAAAAAACAGCGAAATACTGAATTTAATTTAGAGACTGCACGTGGCACTATCAACTCAGATGTAGAAATAGCTCAGGAATTTGAAAACTATTTTGCTAATATTCCCCTTAAAACTACTGAAGCTTTAAATTCCTCACCAGCGCTTTCTGCTGCCTTACTTAGACAGAATGTGAAGGCATGCTCTTTGGAGTTTAGGTTTCAGCATACAAACCCCCAGGCTGTTATAAAAGCTTTTAAAGATCTTAAAATTAAATCAACAGAAGATCTCTGGGGAATGTCTGTAAAAGTCTGTAGATCTATTATCGAAACCATTGCCCCCTATTTAGCTTTCATATTTAACACCAGTGTAGACCAAGGAGTCTTTCCGGATCTCATGAAACACAGTAAAGTAGTTCCATTGTTCAAATCTGGTGATAGTAAAGAACCCAACAATTATAGGCCTGTATCAATCCTACCAGTTCTCAGTAAGGTGTTTGAAAGGTTGATGCTCAATCAAATGTTACGTCACTTTAATAAAAATTCCATCTTTCATGAACAACAGTACGGTTTCACCAAAGGGCGTTGTACCACTGACGCCGGTGTCACCCTAATAAAGAACATTTTGAATGCCTGGGAAGATGCACAGGATGCCATTGGAATCTTTTGCGACCTCTCGAAGGCGTTCGATTGCGTAGACCATGAGACACTTCTGCTGAAACTGGAGCACTATGGGATTAGGAATACAGCTCTTGATTTACTAAGATCATACCTAAAAGATAGAAAGGTTAAAGTTCAGGTAAACGGCGTAAACTCATTGGGGTCTGAAATGGCAATGGGCGTTCCTCAAGGTTCAATATTGGGTCCATTCCTCTTTTTAGTTTACATTAATGATTTACCCCAATTACTTCAAAATCAACCGAAGATGGTGTTATTTGCAGATGACACATCATCATTCTTTCTTCTTTCTTCATCTTTAAAATCAATCGACGGTCATAAAATCTTGACGACGTGAATAGCTCTATTCTTCAGGTCCAAGATTGGTTTACGGTAAATAATTTGGTACTAAATAAAAAAAAAAACAAATGCATTAGATTTAAATTACCTAATGTTAGAAGTAGCGAATGTGACATCATATTGAACGGAGAAAAAATGGAATTTATTAATCAAACTGTTTTCCTGGGAATCACTTTAGACGAGAAATTACAATGGGGACCTCACATAACATCTCTTGCGGGGCGGCTAAGCTCAGCCGCTTATGCTGTTAGAAAGATAAGACAGTTAACAGACGTAGAAACCGCGCGATTGGTCTATTTTAGTTACTTCCACAGCATTATGTCGTATGGCATTTTACTGTGGGGTCGGGCTGCTGACATTGAATCCAACTTTATTTTGCAAAAGAGAGCTGTCAGAACCATTTATAATCTACGTCACCGCGAATCTCTTAGGGAACTATTCAAAAGGATTAATATTATGACGGTACCTTGCCAGTTCATTTATGAAAATATTATGTATGTTAGAAAAAATCGGCATCTTTTTAATAAAATAAGTGATAGACATAATTTTAATACTAGAAATAAAGATAAAATAGATCAACCTTTTTTCAGATTATCTAAAGTACATACATCTTTTATGGGGTACTGTGTTAAATGTTACAACAAAATACCTTGTGATATATTGCAATTAAATGAAAGAAAATTTAAAACTCATATTAAAAGTACACTTTGTAAACAAGCATATTACAAATTAGAGGATTATATCCAAGATAAGAATGCTTGGAAACATGCTGGTCCTGCTCCATAGGATAACGACGACATATAAAGAGACAAGAAAAAGGAACAGAAAAATACGTACAAAGGTGATGCTTATTTCTAAAGAAATCTCTTCCAGCATGCCTGCGATAGGAGAGTGGATAAAAAGAGATGTAGACAACGTGTGTAAGAGTAGAAGAGAAAATAAAATATATAAAATAAAAACATTTAACCATTCACTAATATAAAATATGACCTTCAATATGAGAATATACTTACATACATACTTTCAAAATAAATATCTCTTAAATATATACTAATAATTATAATTTAGTAGGTATATAATATAATAATAAATACAAAATATGCAACTATGACGAAGTGGAAAGATAGTGTTCTTTCACTCTTCTTTTAAAAACTGCAACAGTTTGGCAGTCCCTAATGTTAGGCGGTAGTGAATTCCACATCCGTACCGCATGCACACTAAAGGAGTAGGAGTAGAAGTCGGTTGAGTGGGGAGGGGATTTAAGGAGATTTATAAATTGCGACCTGCAAGGAGCATCAGAAGGACGGGCGTAGGAAAAGCGTTCCCGCAGATAGGATGGCGTTTTAGGGTTGTGAAGGATGTTAAATAGCAGACATAATATCCGAGAGTTCCTGCGAAGTCGAATTAGGAGCCACTTGAGTAACTTTCTTGCGAAAGTTAGAAACGTGGTCATACTTTTTAAGATTAAAAACAAAACGAATGCAGATGTTTTGTAACCGTTCAAGTTTATTTAAAAGCTCCTCGGTGGCATCCAAATAACAGGCATCAGCGTAGTCTATGATGGGCTGTATGAGTGTTTGAGCAAGGGAGATTTTGGTACACAAGGGCAAGAAGCTCTGGAGGCATTTCAGCGAATGGAACGTGTAGTGCACTTTACGACTGACCTGACCAACATGGGCAGTCCACGACAGGTAAGAGTCCATGGTCAAGACAAAAAGATTTAGAATCAAGACAAAATCAAACTGGTTGCAAATTTAATTGTATATTTTATTATTATTTTTTATTATATGACACTGATTTTACATTCTGTGACCAATTCCTCGCACACTGACTTAATAAGTCAGTGTGCGAGGAATTGTAAAATTTTAGGAAAATCGTCTACTTTTACAATGTTTGTAAATATGTGAGCACCATGTATCTATCACATAATTAGTTTATCTGTTGTTGCTTCATTTTTAATTCTTAATTATTTTTACCTATTGTGGTATAATAATTTTATTCTAGGTGCATCGTCCTCACAATATAATGATATAACTAATGTACTTATACAAAATATTGTAAAACATTTTAAAAGAGTAACGGTGGAGTTTCTTGCCCATTCTTCTCCATGCGAAAACTACCTTTCGGAAGGGGCGACTAGAATCATTTCAATTTTTTTGTAAATTTTTGACGTTCAAAAGTGCCTTATAAGGGCCTATTTGAAATAAATGATTTGACTTTGGAAAACATCGTGTGGAAACATGGACTTATAGTTAATATAAGTCTGAAATCACCAACCCGTTTTGAGCAAGCGTGATGACTGATGATCAGTGCTCGTGCCTTCTCCGTATGAGAAGAGGACTTTGCCCTGCAGTGGGACAGTAATAGGCTGGTATTATAATTTTATTATTATTTTTTATTTACTAGTTGTTTCTGGAAGGAATCGGGTTGTAAATCATACATTAATTACACGATTTGTTACAAATAAAATAAAATCTAAGTAAATATAAGTCCTAGTTACATTTTACTTAGATATAAATTTCTTTCTTTTCCAAACAAATATAAATTACGAGCATACCTACTTACACAAATTCTAAGGTGCCAACCCTAGTGGGGAAGAATCCATGCCATGGGGCAGAATGCATTTGCCCCACCAGTGGGTTGGTTTACAAAACGTGGTATAAACTGTAATAATAAAGATGAAATCATACATTATTCAAAACTGGCTAGACAGAGGGTTACAAAATTTTTGCAACTCAATCACATCTATTGGCCCAAAATAGTACACATTTTGGAATACATTTTTCTACATTTAATTTAACAGAAATAACATTTTTGAAATTTAATTACAGCCCTATTAAAATTGTAAATAGAATATTATCACAATGTAACATTTAATATTTGTTTCATTGCAATCGTCTCATCCAATAAAAAGATATATTAAAGTTTTCAAAGTGATACCCATACCACCTACAAGCACTACGTTCCAGGCGGTAAGGGGTAACGGAGATGTGGAGCGTATGCTGCCTCTAATATTAAGCTGGGCGGTCACAGTCCATAAATTACAGGCTACCACCCTCGAAAGAGCTGTGATCGACTTTGGTAAAAAAAACTTTGCAAAAGAGCAAATATACGTCGCGCTTAGTCGTGTCAGAAGTTTGGAAGGCATAGTTTTATCCGAGTTGGACGCCAACAAATTATTAAAGCGACCACTCGGCCACAGATCATTGACGGAAATAACGAGGCTACAAAATCTGTCTTCTGACAATCAAGGCCACACATAACATACAACTCAAGTAGCGCAATTTGATTCCGGGATATTACCACTAAAATCATTTATAGCCAGAGAACATCTCATGGCAATTCGAATAAGCCCAAACACGGCTAGAATACTTTGTTTTATGACGGAGTTCCGGTGCCGTCCTTCCGGCTTCATCTTTAGATCAGTTCGATGGTCATCAGAATTATTTATTTAAACGGGCTTCATTGTCGCTTAACTCTCTTAATCGAGACATCATATCGCACCCGTGAAATACTTATCATTGAGTAGTTCCGGTGGCCGTCTGTCTTCTTCATCAGTTCCATTTCACCAAATGATACTTTCTGAATGCAAATGCTTCATTTGTAGCTGAAAATACCTAAATCGCTATGATATATGAATCGCCCATAATATTTGAGGAGTTCCCTCAATTCGTCATGGATTCCATCATCAGAACTGATTTTTTTTTAATTGGACCAATCTGGGCGTATATCCTTTCAAATCAGAAAATAATTTTCCAAATCGGTTCATAAATGGCGCCACCGTGAAATACCCATCATTGAGGAATTTCGGTGGCAATCTGTGGTCTTCTTCATCAGTTCCACTTCACTAAATGATACTTTCTGAATACAAATGCTTAACTTGTTGCTGAAAATACCTAAATCGCTATGTGTGTGCCTATAATATTTGAGGAGTTCCCTCAATTCCTCATGGTTTCCAACATCAGAACTAAATTTTGATATCAGCTAAACAGAATTTTGCTCATTGTTTATAGATAGCAAAACCTGCTTGTTTGAGGTGCTGACATGAAAAATATTCACTGAAAACAGTGAATAAAAAGCACTTTTACTCACTATTTTGGTGTTTGAATTTAGAACACACCAATATAAACGTCGTGCAGACCGGCGCGACGCGACAGCGCGACACGACTCTAGCAAAACAATTTCTAAGAAAACTTCACGGTAGAAAAATTACTGGTGTCGCGTGACAAGTCACGCTAGTCTGCACGAGCCTATATTCGACCAACATTTCAATGCTTTACAACCTCCTTGCGAAAAAATACTCGATACAAACCCCTTGTGCAAAGAATACTCGACATACAAACTCCTTGTGCAAATAACTCCTCGAGATTTGATTGGTCGACCTTTTTGACAAGGAGTAAACTCCTTACATTAGTAGTAAACGCATTACAATAAAAACTGTTTTGTGTTCTTTGCTGTCTTTAGTAAATTGGCGCTATTTTGAATACTGTAATTTGTACGAACACAAATTGTTCCAATTATAATGTGACATTAACATTTTTTTTTTTTTTTGTTTTTTTCAAAAACGTTGCCCCACACAAGGAATTTCTCATGTATCGTGGGTGCGTTTACAAACATTTAAACTCACATACACAAACAGCCAGACCCGGAACAACTACTTGCAGGTCATACAAATATTTGTTCCGTGCGGGAATCGAACCCGCGACACGGAGTGCAGCAGTCAATCGCTTAACCACTGCGCCAACCGTGCCGTCAATTAATAATTAATTTAACCTTCCTTTTTTCTTCATTAATCCAACTCCCTGTGGTCGTGATTCAGTCGTTAGAATCCTCCACTGGCCCTCGCTTTAAATCCGTCCTTTATTCACTAATTGCATAATATACTATTTAGTTTGGATTTTATTTAATTATATTTAAAAAAATGTTAAACTATTAAATTTGTCATCGCGATGGTTGTCCCCAATATGTTAATTTGCCTCGTACAAGAAAAACCATTTGGTGAGCAAATGGGACACAGGCATAGTTCGCATACGGCATGTAGAGCCCGCCCCCCCACGCTTACCTAGCTGTAGGTCTACGCTAGTAGGTCCACGCTGAGCGCTCGACCCGGAGCTCGGTCGCTACCTCGCTGCGCCTTCCCACTAAAAACGTAAGCAATTCATTTCGGTGAACGAGGACAAAAACGCACAGAGCATGTAATTTCAAAAACGCTTTAAGAGAAAAGAGAAAAGACGCTTTTAACTTGTTTACCGAGTGTTTATAACTTTTAATTTTGTGTGTCGTACATGCGCCTCATGTATATATTTACTTGAGTAGTGCTCATTGTGTCCTAAACATTTTCATTATTTTAGAGCCGTATTCCTCCCATCTTGATAGTTTTAAAAGATGAATGGACTCATGACTACATAAAAACTCTTGTGTCAAGATATACCAAAAGTTTTCATCTATCCTACAAAGGAAATAACAGAATTGCTGTTACTCAGCCGAAGGTCATGAGGCTCTTAAAAGTGGACTCCGCTCCGATAACATTGGATTCCACACTTTTTCTCGCAAGGATGAGAGGACTCCTAAAGCTGTGATCTTCGGTTTGCCCGATTATGCAGAAGAATATCTAAAGGAAGAACTTGGATCAATCGGCTTCAGCGATGCTGTTGTTCGTAAATTGAAGATACATAAGGACAAACAAGCTCAGTGCCCCCCCTTTCTGCTGCAACTTTCTCCAGGCACAGATATCTCACGTTTCCGACAAATTAAATACCTTAGCAACTGTGCTGTTCAAGTGCGAAAGTATCAAGCTAATAACCTCTATGGTACTCAATGCTATAGATGTCAAGGTTTTGGGCATACCTCCAAAAATTGTAATCTTACACCGCGCTGCGTGAAATGTACAGAGCCACAACAGATTGTCCGAAGAAAGACCGGACGACGCCAGCCCAGTGCTGCAATTGCAAGGAGGACCATCCAGCAAACTACCGGCAATGCAAAGACCGCCAAAATTATCTGGAGCAAGTTCGGGTTAAGCAATCACAAACCAAAACAGTTCGTGGTATTGTCAAATCTACCAGCACAAATAAGATCGACGGACGCGCTTGGAACGAGGTCATTTCTGCGGCTACTACTGCAGGCACTATTCTCCCACCCACTAATAGTGTTCAACATCAAACTACCACAGACATGCTAGCAATTTTAATGACTATCAAATCGATCAAAAGTAAAATTATAGCATGCGATAATATGATGGATAAAGTGATTTTAATTCTTACTCATCTTAGAAAATATGTGTAATGCAAACCTCTTGCATGTTATTTATTGGAATGCTGATGGCATTCCTACAAAAATAGATGAACTTTTGGATTTGGTAAGTGAGCTCTCAATTTACATTATAGCCCTGTGTGAGAACAGAATTTCTACACGAACATCTCTTGCTACTCCTGGTTTTAAGTGCTATCACCAGGATATTTTGAGTGAAGGTAGAGGTCAGGGTGTTGCGATTCTAGTTCGGTCTGATGTACCCCATTCCCTTGTTAAAATTCCTAACATGAAAAATTTAGAGTGTATTGGTATAGATTTAACGATAGCAGGTAAAAAAACTGTTATCGTTTCAGCATATCAATCTCCTAATTTACCTTTACTTCTCAGTGACCTTGATAATAGTGTTGCACTTGAACCCGCAACTACTGTTAATGGGTGACCTTAATACGAAACACCCTTATTGGAACTGTTCTGTTGATAACCCTCATGGACGATTACTTTTTGATCATATGGTCACTAATGACTATGAAATCCTTGTCCCTACTACTCCTACATTAGTTCATTATGACACCTCCCACATACCTTCAACACCTGATGTAGTCTTAGTTAACAATGTCAAAGTATCTAGTGAACTCGAGGCACTAACCTGTTTGTCTTCTAATCATCTTCCTGTAATATTCACTATTGGTGGTGAATTTTTGCGTGTAAGCGAAACGTTTTTTAACTATAAAGATGCGGACTGGGCAAAGTATAGATCCTTTATAGATCAGCAAATTACCTTAAGTTCAGCAACTTTTAAGGAAATATCTGAAATACGCTATTCAAAATCTAACTAAGACTATCGTTGATGCTCGCAAAATAAGTGTCCCCACAATAAAGAGTGGAAATAAAACGAATCTTCCCAGACGCATTAAAACTATGATAAAAACTAAGAACATGTGGCGTAGGCTTGCTCTTAAAGAAAAACACCCTAAGGAGAAAAAGATTATCTCGGGGAAAGTCAATATACTTAATAAAAACATCAAACATTTATTACTTAATCACAACAATGATATTTGAAATAAGAAACTTTCCAGAGTGGATAACCCCGCCTCGGATTTATGGCGTATAGTCAAATCACTCAACTTTAAACCTACAGTAATTCCTCCACTTAAGACGTCAAATGATGCCCTAACGTCATCCGTTCAGGAGCAATGCGAAACATTAGCAAACACATTTCTGGAAAATGCTATGTTAACTAGTGATTGGAATAGTGACCCAGAAACTGATGCAGCTGTTAGAGAATCTACCGATATACTGAACAGGTACAAAATAAATGATTTAAGATTTCCAGTCAGACCCAAAGATTTAAAAACTGTTGAAAGCCTTGAAAACTCGCAAGGCTCCAGGTATGGACGGGATAGACAACTCTTTGCTTAAAAACTTATCACGAAAATCTGTAGTCCTTCTCACCAAACTGTTTAATGGCTGTTTTCAACTTGGCTACTTTCCTTCCTCTTGGAAACTAGCTAAAGTTATTGCTATTAAGAAACCTGGCAAAGATGAAACAATTCCCAGTAGCTATCGGCCCATAAGCCTCCTCCCAAGCCTGGCTAAACTTTTTGAGCCGCCTCTACAAACATACTGAGCATCTCCTTATCCCAGAACAATTTGGATTCCGCAAATCCCACTCCACAGTCCAACAGCTAGCTAGAGTCACTGAGCACATTGTTGACAACCTCAACCATAACAAATCCACAGGTATGGTGCTGTTAGACATCGAAAAGGCTTTCGATACAGTTTGGCACGCGGGCTTAATTCACAAATTAATTATCAACCACATTCCTTTATCCCTTGTTAAGCTTCTCCAGTCATATTTGGGTGAACGAACCTTTTCTGTGGCTATTGGTAACCAAACATCCATACAGAGACAACTTTCCGCCGGAGTACCACAAGGATCGATATTAGGACCGTACCTCTTTATTTTGTATTTCAATGATATTCCGAAACAAAGGCTAACGCATCTCGCTGTGTACGCCGATGACACTGCAACTTACACCTCGTCTGACGACCTAGACCTAGTCATTCAGCGACTTCAACTTTCACTTGATCTTCTCCTAGACTACTTCACTAAATGGAAGCTTAAAGTGAATTCCACTAAAACGGAGATTATTATGTTCTCTAGAAAACGATCACTTCCCACCCGCCTTGTTAAAATTGAAGGCTATGACGTTCCATGGAAGAAATCAGTCAAGTATTTAGGAACTACGTTAGACGATAAAGTAAGCTGGTTGAAAAATATGGAAGAACTTCGTTTAAAAGGAGTCAAGTCCCTTAACAGCTTAAAACCAATACTTAATCGCAAATCTAATTTGAGCCCTCAAACCAAATTACGCATTTATTCCACACTGGTTCGTCCCTGTATGACATACGCATCCCCTGTCTGGAGTAGTATTAGTGACACTAACTAACGAAAGACTCCAGGTCGTTCAAAACAAAGCACTCAAAATAGCATTCAACACACCTCTCTACACAAACCTTAAACAACTTCATAATGATATCAAGTTTCCAACTCTAAAGGATTTCGTTCTGAAGGTATCCCGAAAATTCTACCTCTTTAATAATCGCACGTCATCGCAGTACTTACTCTGGTTTCACACATTGGTAAGAGTAGATTAACCCGATTATCTTATGCCAAGACTTATAACAAGTACAAACTACCGCATCACCATTTCCTGGTGGATTAACATTAGCTCACTTACCACCTGTCCAGCGTGATTGCTGTAACTTAACTCAGTGATATGTACATTACATTATGTTTTAAATATGCTTTTATTTTGCCTTAAAATAATTTACAATAATGTACAATTCTTACCTAATAATGTAAGAATTAATAATTTACAACCCCTAGGTAAGTTAAATTTAAAAATGTGGGTCTGCAAACCCTACATAGCAGCACAATCTTATATTATGTATCGATTAAATTAGTACTTAGTCACACCAACAATCATACATGTTGTATGTTAAGAGAGGTGATTTAGCCTATTTAACATCGTTCGGATTATGTTAGTTTACATTTATTTATTTATTTTATTTATTTAATACTTCAAGCACACAAATGTACAGAGGCGGACTTAATGCCATGGGCATTTTCTACCAGTCAACCTTCGGGTGATGCAGAGACAATCAGTGGTAGGTGCAACAGAGAGATTTGAAGATTTTAATATTTAAATATAAAGATATACATATATACCTATTAAAAACTATAAATATAATAAATACACCTAATTATACATAAATATAAGTACAAATAAGACAAACAATGGGAAAAATTACCGTTGTAATGATACTGCCAGCTTCTTGCGAATATGCTCGCGAACTTTAACTCGAAAAGATAACCGGTTGGTCGCCATCCTGATTTCCTGGGGGAGCGCATTCCACAGAGAGATAGACTGAATGAAGAAGGAAGAGTGAATGAAGTCTGTGCGGTGAGTGGGACATTGAAGAAGACGATTGTGAGATGAACGTAGATTTCTATTGTGGTTGGCGCAAATGTACTGAAAGTGGGGGGCCAGATAACTAGGGGAAGAGGGAGAGTTAAGAAATGAAAACAAGGTGGTCAACGCCCTTTGCTCTCTGCGCTGGCGTATGGGCAACCACCTTAGAAGCGACCGATGCGCAGAGACATGATCATATTTACGCAGATTGAAAACGAATCGAATGCAGTTATTGAGAAGACGGTCAAGTTTGTTGAGGAGATCTGCATTCAGGTCATAGTAGCACACATCACCATATTCGATGATAGGGAAAATTAAGGACTGCACAAGCATTGTCTTCGTACTCGATGGCAATACATTTTTCAATCGGTATAGAGCCCGCAGCGTTCCAGTAACCTTCTGGCTTACCCTAGCGACTTGAGTACGCCAGTTCAGTGTATTATCAATGTGCAAGCCTAAGTCCTTCACGTCAGTGCTAAAAGGAACGATCGAACATTTAGAATAAGATCTTTTTGTTAACTTGTATTAACCATTTTCTGTTAAAGACCATTAAAAATCAATCAAATCAATACAGTATAGGTAACTGTTTCAGGATCGAAAATTGTGTTTTCAATTTATCAGTTATACATTAAAACTGCAAGGCCTTATGGGCCTTTTTAATAGTCGCTTGAAGATATGTATTACAATGTTCAAACAAGTGTTTCTCTTATGTTAAACATCCGCTACTATTTTTATTTAAAAACCAAATTTTTATATCGTGGAACAGAGCTTCATTGAATGTCAAAGTAACTTGTCAGTGTCGTACCACTACTCGTCACTAGATGGCGCTGTTTTTATATTTTTGATAGAAAAGTTTCGTGGAAAATTCAAAAATTCAAAATTCAAAAGTCATTTATTCAAACTAGGCTGAGAATCAGCACTTTTTGAACGTCAAAATTACATAAGACAGTCCCCCAAAACGCCCACCCTTCACCACTTCCTAGTGCTTTAGCTGGGAAGAAGAAGTGGCGGAACAAACGCCCCAGCAGCACAGCTGTCTGTTCAGTTACAAAAAAATGAATCTATATAATAGTATGCAAAATGATATTTACATTACGCAACACAAAACATAATTTAAATTATAAAATTATTAGCCATATGACAGCTAGCACACGCCAATATACCAACCAAAAACATCGAGAGCTATACTCAAGCAGAAATAAAAATAACTTAACGAAAACAATATCTAAATAAAAGCCTCCACCAGGCATAAAGGGAACAGAGGTTTATGTTTTTAGGACGCCATAATTCAAAATTTCAAAACAAAGAATTTAAAGATCGGATTTTAAAATGTTATAGTTTTTACTAGCTTTCACCTAGATACTTAGATTATTTTATAACACTATACACTTTATTCACAGTTATTAGTCTAGGAATGAGTTTGAAACTTATTATCAGCGAAATTAGAAGTTAGTTAGTGAAGAAACTTTATCTAAACGTTCGTCCGAGTGGCTCGATTTTATTGTTATTAAGCACAGTTTAATTCACAAACGTTCTGTAGTAACTATTGTTTGTTTATATACGCGTCACACAATACTTTAGTCACTTTTAGACCATATTATATTTTTTATAACGGAGCTATTGCTTACACTTACCTTATTGTAAAGATAAAAATATAAATAATCTGTGTTTCCACCATTGACACGAATCACACAATCACAGCGATTCATTTCATTGCTTAAAATCAGTTCATCAAAATCACTTTAAGGAATGGCCGCCCACGTTCTTTTTAACAAGTCAAAAAGTTCGTGTGGGGTATGCACGGCATCCATACTCGGCAGAGGTCTTCTTTGGAGCATATCCCATGCGTACGCAATTGGGTTGAGGTCAAATTATTCAAAAGTCATCTATTCAAACTAGGCTGAGAATAAGCACTTTTCGAACGTCAAAGTTACATAAGAAAGTCCCCCAAACCGAACGAAGAAGAAGTGGCGCAACAAACTCCCCAGCAGCACAGCTGTCACGTTTCACGTTCATCCATCAATACTCTGCTTTTTGCAGGCCGCGGCAGTAACGTACCTGTATCGATATGACAACAAAAAAAAAAACTTATCTTATCTATAAAGTGAAAAGTGTCATTACAAAAAGACGGCATGCGGCAGCACGTCAACCTACTACAATCTGTCAAATTTCTTTAATAGATTTTCAACTTTATCACTACAGTAAGTTTCAAAATTGATTGGGAAAATTTGACAGTTTGGTTTCGGGTAGGTTGATGTGCTGGCGTCTGTACATTAAAATATGAACGACATAGGAAAAAAATGCGTTTTGCTTAATATCTTGAAACATAAAGAAATGTCAATTGGATCACTTGGCTTCAAAGCTATTATATACCTATATAAGTTTACTTTTACTTATTTATCTGCCACTCTGTTACCAATCTATGTAATATAATATCTTTATTTTTATTTGCAAACTAGTTTTGTTCAATTTAGAAGCTTTTTTTAAAAAAAATTGTTATGTATAATACATGAGACCATGGAGCCGTTTACTATGTTGTATGTTGACTTGAAAGAGCATGGCAGTTGAGAGTATGCCATGGTCACTTAAATGTCTCGCTGATGGTGGCGAGTGTGTTGGATCATTCCCTACAAAATGGTTGAGCTGGATGGTGCTGATCCACGCGTCATGTTCGTGAACGGGCGCCGTCAGTTGAGACAGGTCATCTCTTATCTGCCAGGGCTTATTTTTAATCTTATATTTTTAATCGTTTTTGTTTTTTTTTTTTATACATTGTTTTCACTTATAAAAGCAACAAGGTAAGGTAGGTACCTAATAATGTAGGTACCTAGGATTTTGTAATTTCTATATTTAAAAGAGTGTCCTTGGAGTTTCTTGCCCGTTCTTCTCCATAGAGATCTACGTTTTGGAATGTGCAACTAGCTTCAACTTTCTTACTAACTGACCGACTCTTTGACAATTCAAAAGTGCCTGTAAATGGTTAAATTGAAATAAATGCTTGAGTTTGAGTTTGATTTTAATTGTTCTTTTTTTTAAAATAATTTAATTCGATTCTTGATTGTGTTATATTAGGTACTTATATTGCTAGATTTATGCTTTGTTTTTTCATTATTTTTAATCACCCAATAAAAATGTAAAGTCTAAATATATCGTGTATGGGGTGTTAGCCTGTAAGTTAAGTAATTGTTGCACTTATAAATATGAAATGAAATGTGTAAACAATTGTAGGCTAACCTCTTAATAAATAAATCTAAAAATTTTAAAAGCTTCCGTAGATTTGGGCCATGCAATACCAGCTATTTGCATAGTGACCAGATGGTTGCCATTTAACAGGGTCCAAAGTTGAAGGTTCGTAGACAGAAGAAAAGAAAGATGAAAATAGATTGCAAATATCTGTGGCATCATCTGCAGAAACATGTCTTCAGAATACATACTAGCTGGATAGTTAGCTTTTTCTTTTCTAGATGAGATGTAGGACCAAATGCTTTATATTCTTAGGAATGCTGTCTTCGACCGCATCAATGTACTTACGATAAAATGTAAATAACTCTCTGTGAAAAAGCTTGCGATAGTTAGAAAATCTTCTTCCGTCTTATCAGAGCCCATTCTTTTGTTTTAAAGATTTTTATGAGAGAGGGTGTAAACCAGACATGCAAACTTGAGTTTCTTATTCTAGTCAGCGGCTCATGTTCCGCTGACTAGAATAAGTACTTGTAAATTATACAAAACTAGCTTTTTCCCGCGGCTTCGCCCGCGTGTATGTCGGAACATATCCCGCGGGAACGTACTACCGGGATTCATACCTAATAGCCGAGGAAAAGGTCATTGACTCATACCGCTGCGCCCGCATTGTTACTTATTTTGTTACGCGTAATTTTGAATCCGAGATATCTTTTAAAAGATTCATTTAAATTATATGATGTCACGGCATATTTTAATCGCATATATATGGCATATGGCATATATTTTTTTTTTACGGCACGGTTGGCGCAGTGGTTAATCGATTGACTGCTGCGCTGCGTGTCGCGGGTTCGATTCCCGCACGGAACAAATATTTGTATGACCTACGATTAGTTGTTCCGGGTCTGGCTGTTTGTGTATGTGAGTTTAAATGTTTGTAAACGCACCCACGACACAGGAGAAATTCCTAGTGTGGGGCAACGTTTTTAAAAAAAAGAAATGAAAGAAATAATCTAAATTAAGTGCTAATTTAAATAAAATATTTTATTGGACAAGGATTAATACGATACCGGTCAAAATAGCTTCGGAAATAACAATTAGGTACATTTTTATCAAATTCTGAAAGATATTAATGGTTACTGTGGGTCATCCTTAGAAGATAGACATTTACCATCCCGGCTTTTTTTGTTGAACTATTTAAGATGTAGGTACTAACCTGTAGAATATAAATTTTATGTATCTCTATCGGTTTACCCGGTGCACGCCAGTAAAGCTCCCAGTCGGCATGATTTTTTCCGACATCTTCAACAATAATCGTCATATTTCAGCCAATTTACACAAACTCTTAATGAATTATTCACCAAAACCTTCCTCATAAATCATCCGTCCATTGGTAAAAACCGTATGATAATCCGTTTAGTAGTTATTGAGTTTATCGCGTTCAGATAGACAGACAGACACGGTGGGAGACATTGTTTTATAATATGTAAGGTTATAAGTAAGGATAACATTTACACCCGTATAGGTTATTTTCATATTTTGTGTATAATTCGGCCCGTAAATCAACATTCAAAGAAAAATTTCGAAAGCCTCTCTCCAAGGGCTTTCTGAAACACCCTTATGTATGTAAGTATGTTCAGCCATTATTTATAGTTTAGGAGCTAGACGGTTTTTAATTAATATTTTTTGGGAAACTCACTTGACTTCAGATGGTATCTATGGCTCATAAAGATAATCGCTGAACAAACATGGGGGTGTTTCGGGTTTCGGGAAACCCTAGGAGAGAGGCTCTTTAGGAGCCTCTCTCCTAGGGGAGATTATTTTTTCTACTATTACGGATAGACTATTTTTTGGACGTTGTTTCATGGGCCATCCTGTATAATCAAGGAACCATGTTATTTATCAAATATCTGCATTCACAGATTTTCAAATGATCAACAAGGTCTCAAATTACTTACAATGACAATCATATGACAATGACAATCATAAAGATGTCCGAGATAAATTATCATTCTTACCATGCTACATATATCACATAATTATACAACAGCCGAGCCGGATAGCGTGATCTTATATTCATGACCGTAAGCGATTCAGTTTCAATCTTGATTCGAACGGAACGGGTGTACTCGTTAAACGAAGTAAATTTCAGAACGCATCGAATACGTTCTGATTCTGAGTTTCTAATTTCCGAACGTGCGCGCTTTCTGTCATCTGTGCAAGGCAGAGGGAGCGTTGCGCTGCGCGACCAGTCCAACTTTTTTATTTAATTTAATGAGGATTTTTTAAGTTCTAAGATAAATTAGCGGATAATTTGTGTTTGTGGCATAATAAGTGTAATTGTGATGAAGAAAAATATAAAATAAATGTGATTCGTCGTCCGCTCAGCGATCATTGCAGGCGAGCGTAACAAAATGGGTGAGTACGCCGGCAATTTATTGGTTTTGCTTTTATTTTCTCCAGTTGTTGAATGTAAGAACAGTATTTTACGACACCAGCAGGACACCAATACATTTTCGTAGCTGTCGTCTAATTAGAATCGAAATAGTTGGACGGCGCCTTGTTTATTGGTGAAATTATCGATTTTTTTCATGCGTCGCTTATTTCAACGATGAGGTTAAAATAATTACTTCGTTGCGCCGTCGTTACTAACGTCAGTTTAAACTCTTATTTAAGGTTTCGTTACGCCACTTAGTAAGTCACGTTCGATAAGCTTTTTGCCGCAAAAATACTTACTTAATTTATGGGAAAATACTTATGTGCTGCCTGTAACTCAATAGTAAACGAAGGTTTGAGTAGCTAACATTCAAAATATTTTGGTTAGAATCAGAGCGATGAGCGTGTTGTGTGCTAGGCGGTGGCGGCGCGGCGGTGCTAAGTGGCGGCGTTTAGCGGAGGCTCGCCAGGTGGTGCCGCGCGCGGCGGGCGCTAATCGCCGCGTCCTTGTACCCGACACACTATTCGTAGCTTTTTGTAATGCAAAAAATACTGAGTAGCTACACAATTGATAGGTAATGTTCCACTGCGTCTTACAAGCTGACTATCGTTACCTACTAATAGCTGTTACACCGGCTAGCTCCCTAGATTAAAATAAGAGGTAAAACTCCACATTGTTTGCTCTAGCTCTGAGACAATGGTGACTACAATATTATGTTAAATAATTAATGTTTCAATGTCACTGTAGTATGTTTTACTTCACTTGTACAAGACAAACTGTATGTTATTATGTTTTCAGTTTATTAATAAAATGCTTATGAATATAACCAGATTTTTATAACTGTGTGCTTGGAGTTGTCAAAGTCGTAGGCTGTTAGTATTACCTGCATGGTTACCCCCTCAGTGCCCCAACACCTCTTAATATGATCTACATAACAATACCCTAAAGGCTTGAGGTCTGCTAATAGCTGGTGTTTAGCATGATCATGTGAGTGGAACAGAACACGTCGCTTGTTTATCTACGTAATGCAGCTCAGTGTAGAACTGGGTCACTTTGGGTAACTAATGCAAATGTTTGACTGCACCTAAGTCTACTACCAATGTTTCAAACATTTAATTAATGACACGGGAATATATTCCTGTATGATATGAAGCTCAATTTATCTATTCAGAGTTTCAGACCACATCCAATAAGTGTTGTTAAACACTGAAGCCACAATACTTGTATTACAACATCATATCAGTCTCCAATTCTAATATTTTATTTAACTGACAGTTATTAAAGCAAGACTTACAATACAATTAATATTTATATACAATTTAATCATCCAGGAATCCCTTTTTGTTCACTTAGTTTTGTCATTCCCAAACCGTGTTCTTGAGTTACACTTTGGCAATGCATTGGTATGCCTGTTTTTGTCATTAGCCTAGCATTGAGAGCAAGTAGCAGTGTCTATGTCTGGTAAGTAGGTAAGGTAAGGGCGCTGGGCGTGGGCGCGGAGGTATTCGGTTCGGCGGCTGCCTTTGTATCCAGTGGAGCGATACGGTGTGCGGTGTTCGGTGTCCGGCGGTGTCGCCGGATCGCATGCTCCATCGCCTGCTTCGGTTATACCGGATACTCACTATTATTATTTTATTATAATTACTAGCACGGCTCCCAGTTTTATGCAAATGTTAAATTAAATTATTCCCACTTCCCTCTTTACACCCCCTTGCAATGTAATATTCGCATCATCCGCAGATCATTTTGTCATCCTGTTCTAACTGCTGTGTTTGAACACATTTTCGGGACCGTAAAACTACTACCCAATACTGTGTCGCTTCAAAGGCTCCTCAAAGAAAAAGGACCTTTACGACTACTGTGTATGCATTCAGAACAACAGGGATGCTCAAACAAAATTATGGCTTATCAGAATTTTTGTGCATACCTACCTATGTACAGTGGATACTCACACTGTAAAGTGATAATTATATAACTGAGGCCTAGTTTAAGTTTATTTTAACCATCTCGTCTTTACGCATCGACCGCGTTCGGCGCTCCGATTGGCAGCCAGCCGGCCTTCACCAGTGAAAGGCCAATCGGAGCGCCGAACTCTGTCGATGGGTAAAGTCGAGATGGTTAAAAGAAATTCACATTCACACTAGGGCCTCAGTTTGCTGGCAATTCGATCTCTATCGGAATGTGCGACTGGTACAAGTTCTACGCATAGTTGCATAAATAAATGAATTATTACAGCAGATTGAACATATCGATGACGCGTTCATAATTAACAAATTATCCTGCTTAATTTGTTAATCACAGTTATCGCATTGTTCGAAGGCCGTGTTTCTTTGTTCGTCATTAAAATATGTAACGATCAGAATGTTATGGACAATTTGCACAGAACTTACGAAAATTTGTTGATGTTATCTTTATTTGCCAAAAGCCCTTACCTTGCTTCAAATTTTACACTAGTACTTATTTTCTATAAATCTAAAAGATTAAATACCTACCCAATTATTAACTCAGTGCGCAATAATTCATTCAGCAACATTCAGGTTGTTACGAAACCGATTCCGTCTGACCCCCGTACTAGTTATAAACTGTATTACGGTGGGACAGCTTTCCTCGTTCTCTTTTTACAATAATATAATTATCCGATTTGAGAGAAAATAATCAGATAATCTCAGTTTTCAACTAATACAAAGCAATACTGTGTGTAAAATGTATCACACATTCAAATTGTAGGGTAGTAGCGTAAGTTCAATTTCAATTAATCTTTATTGCAATTTATTCACATAATAAGTAAAATTTTTAGATGTTAATTTTGTTTACAAATATTTGTATTGTTTTCTTGTTACCTACTTTATATACAAAAAAAACAGATTTTAAGAAATTGTAAGTAGGTAAACTAAAAAATACTCAAGTAAAAATTAATTTTAAATAAAACCTTTTTCTCTTAATTTTAACATTTTTATTTTGTGGTTTCTTATATAGAATGTGTGTGTGTGTGTACGAGTGCAAGTGTGTCGCACTATGTCATCTCTAAATATTTTCCACATCATAGTAATCTAGCTCTTTAAGAAATCACTAGAGTTTACATTCGCGACGGCTTATATTTCTTATTTTTAGTTTTTTTGCTTATTTTATTATAAATGCTGGGGCCAAGATAATTTGGTAAGGTCTCAGCAAAGCTAGTTTTACATTTGGGAGTACTGTAAACCTTCGCCTAGTTCCGGAGTCAGGTTTCACTTTGTGTTGTGCCATAATTAAAAGGTGGATGAGAAAGTACATTACTTTCTTTATATAAGATATCAGTAGGATACCTGTAGTTTTTAAAACACTCAAGTAGCGCACGTTGAGCTCATCTACCACCAACAAGGTAGTTTTGATGTACCATCCTAGATACAGACACAGTAGCTCACTGACAAGCATTTCTGAGCATTGAAATGCTCAGAAATGCTGATGTATATTAGTTTTCGTATACGGGCACTTCGTTTTTTGGCTTGTTCTTTCCAGTTGAGGTACCGATTAACAACAACACCGAGCTATTTAGTGGAGGTGGTATTGATAATACCATAACAGGTACACATGGCTACACATCAAGCTATACATTTCCAGTATAAGCTAACCTCGTATTGTACGGAAATCCTATCCGGTACGTACGTTGTGACATTTATGTAATTTTATATCCATGATGTTTCCTGGAGACTGAATTTTAAATGACGTGCCGAGGGAGATGTACGTGGTTTTTTTGGGTATTCAAGGTTAGCTAATTTTTATCAAGCCATGTTGCCATTGAGCGCATTCCATGATTTGCTATGTTATTTATATCCACCCATGTTTTTGCTCTAAATAATAAAACCGTGTCATTGGCAAATGTGACAATTTGTCCCTTGTCCATAAAAAGGTCACATAGATCATTAATGTAGATCAAAAAGAGCGTTGGGCCTAGCACGCTTCCTAGTGGGACTTCGTATATCATATCGACCTCTTAGTTATAGTCATCATTAATCTTGAAACTCTGTTTGCGGTTACTCAAATAATCCCTGAACAAATCCAGAAAATCGAATTCCAATGTATTCCAGCTTACCGAGGAGAATAGGGACGGAGACCGTGTCGAACGCTTTAGCGAGATCCAAAAACTATACCCATTAGTCCCAGGACTCTTTATCTCCACAATCAAAGGAATGTTTGCACGTTTCGTGAGAACACTCATCTAGCAACTTTTGTTTACACGAGTTCTACGCATAATTGCATAAATAAATGCATTATTACAGCAGATTGAACAAATCGATGACGCGTTCAGAATCTTGGCTAGCCGAAAACTCGATCATATCTGAAATGGTTAATTACGCAGCTCAAAGTACTAAATCCCACCTTAATCAAAATGACGGTATCGTATTATACCTAAAAGATAGCATACACGAGAATTTCTATGAACCATATTATTATCAAGAAGTAAATTGCCTTGTGACAACAATCAGCAATGATTTAGCTATTGTATCATTGTACAGACCTCCAGCCTTCAAAAACCTAGATCTCTTTTTAAACTCGGTGATAAAATCTTGTCAAGTGTTAACCATTATAATATTAATATTAAACTTGAACAACGTAACCCTAAACATACAGAATACTTAAATCTGCTTGCGTTGAACGGCCTTCTTACCACGCACACTGCCAACTAGAGAATCAAATTGTCTTGATCACTGCTTCGTCAAAACAAAACTTAAACCTTTGACTATAGTTTGTAATTCAACCCTAACTGACCAGTTAAGTGTTATGATATCACTACCCTTAAAAACGCAAAATAGACCCAAGAAAAACCCCTTTGATACAAAAACCGACTACCACGATGCTGCTATTAGAGACTTAACATAGATTAACTGGGAAAAAAGGCTTCATAATGATGACCCAAATGCTGTGACGAACATCTTCTTGAATACCATCAGAGATGTTCTATCGAATCACACACAAACCGTCAAGCAGCCTAGGCGACAAAGAATCATTAAGCCTTAGATTACACCAGGTCTATGTAGATGTATGAGGAATCGCGATCAACTTCACCACAAACTAAGAAAGTTCCCAGAAAACTCAACCCTCACTATAACTTACAAGCGATACCGAAATAAATGTAATAATCTACTAAAGAGCCTGACTTTGCTAAGTTTAGTTATAATATTAAAAAAAAACAATGGGGATTGGTAAAGGAAATGTGTTACTTAAACAGCTATCCAAAAATGCCATCAGAGCTTCTTTCCACAAATTCAACACCTCAAGACGCGTTAAATAACATAAATAGGTACTTTGTCAATGTCGGTAGTAATTTAGCAAACTGCATCTTGTTCAGGACCCTTACAAACGAGATGGATCTGAGCAGGCGGTGTAGACCAAAAACGAATAGCGGACCCCTAAACTCTTTTATGCTTCTCCCAACAGACCGATTTGAAATTAAAGAAATAACTGCTAACTTAAAGTCTAAGAATTCCTCGGGGGATACCGTCCCATCGGTATCTCCACGTATTTTATTAAGAGAGCAATGGATTCCCTTATTACACCACTAGCACACATTTGTAATGATTGCTTTTCAAAAGGAGTCTTTTCAGATGCGCTTAAAAAGTCCGTCACCATTCCCATATACCAAGTAGGAGACAAAAAAAAATAGAAAAACTTATAAATAAGAGGCTAAACACTACCTAGAAACTCATAAACTTCTCTTAGGTAATCAGTTTGTGTTCAGAGAAAAAAATATCAACAGCCTACGCGAAACCATGAATAACAGAAGGCTCTAGGTATATTCCTAGATCTAGCAAAGGCCTTTGACACCGTCTCTGTACCCGTACTCCTGAACAAACTCGAGACCTTAGGAATTCGACGAATACCTCTCCAACTTTTCCATGATTACTTGACAAACCGAAAACAGGTTATAAAAATTGATAACAGTGTAAGCCATGAGGAAAATGTTACCTTCGGAGTACCTCATGGCAGTGTAATGGGTCCTACGCTGTTTTTAATATATATTAATGACCTCTGCAATTTGCTGTTACAAAATGACCAAATAATAACATTTGCAGATGACACAGTTATTGTTCAGCTCCAACACGTAGAAAGATGTAATCGAAGCTGCAAATGAAGGTTTTGCTTTAGTAACCTCATAGCTGGACAATCATTTGTTGACTCTTAATCTTGACAGAACTAAATTTATTACACTCACAATTAACGACAGAACTCAACCTATTTTTAACTCAATAATGTATAATTATTGAGTTAAGCATAGGTTGAAACTCACAATTGCAACAATCCAAGTACCTGTCATAGTAACCCAATCACCAGAACTAATTCCATAAAATATCTCGGTGTCATAGTAGACCAAAACTTAAACTGGAAAGAACACGTCATGAAAGTTAGTAATCGCGCAAGAAAATTAATTTATATGTTATAAATATTAAAAATGCATGTGACATTAAGCTACTAATAAAAATCTATTTAGCACTATGTCAGTCTAGACTGATATACGGCTTGAATGTATGGGGAGGAACTTCAAAAACCTCCATGTTGTTTGTCGAAAGAGCCCAACGCATGGTACTTAAAGTTATTTCTCCCAAAAAGTACATTTATCCGACACACCTACTTTACAGAACTGGGACTTCTCACGGTGCGAAAATTATTCATCAAACTCGAGATCATGGCACAACATAAAGTAAAACCGCACTTTGCAAAAAGGCGACGATTAGATATAGTTTATAACATACCCAAATATAATACATCTTTTGCACACAAATTTCACAATTATTTCGGTCCTAGCCTTTACAACAACAAAGTAAATACAGATCTCAAATTAAAGAATACAAACCAAACATGCAAAAAAAACTATGGATAAATATTTGAAAACACTAAGACTACAACAGCACTGAAAATTTACTAAGAAAATTTGTATAAACAGGGCACATAAATAATAAGGCATACATAACTGTACAAATACAGAAACATACATAAAACATATCCACATTTACATATACCCTTACTCATGTCCAAACACAAAACTACACAGACAACTCCAATCATGATTGTAACTTAATTAATATAACTGTACTATGATTTGTTACCTATACAGTATGTAATCAATCTACTTAACTGTGTGACATGTAACTGGAACCTTGTGGGAATCTGTTGTTTTAAGGCTGAGGAAGACTATCCGCTCGTGATACAGTTTATTACTACTTCAAGGGATAGGGCGAATCAGTCCAAAGACAATATACAATGTACAACAATTTGTTTTAAGGAAATGTAAGAAATATTTATTTGCATAATAAACGATTTATTATTTATTAACAAACTATTCTGCTTAATTTGTTAATCAGAGTTATCACATTGTTCGAAGGTCGAGTTTCTTTGTTTGTCATTAAAATACACTGACGGACTCATAATCTGAATCACTGTTCAAGACGCCTTTGAAATAAACATTTTGTTGTTAATAGTTTGAATACTTGGTGTATTCAAACTTTTTATACAAATTCAAATCTATAGTTTGGTTCGTTCCCGCTCTACGCTTAGCGGGAGGCCGTGTCAGACTCTTACTGACTAAAACTCACTCGTGTTCCTTCAGTTGCCTGTACGTTTCCAGGGGCCACGGTATCCCTTTCGGACTTTTCCGCGACTCCGGCAGGCATCGGTCCTAGTTATGCTGACATCTCATTGAGGCGCGCGTGGAACACAACACGCCGTCGACCCGGGCCTGGTCCTTGTCGGACGGCGAGCTACCCATTGCTCACCGTCCGCAAACCCGTGCCTGCGGTGGTCGGAAATCGGCCTTCGATTCCCGACATCCAGGGCGTTTCCTGTGGCGGCTAGGGGCGTGAGGGCGCGAAATTTGCCTCTCCCTCACGCGTTCCGCCCATGCCCTCTCGCTCCGTACCATGGCCTGGACCAGGGCCGGACGCGAGAGATCACCGCCACCGATCGTCTCCACGAGGACACGGCGAAGCTCTACCCAAGCCGGGCAGATCTCTACCGTATGGCAAAGCATGCCTAGTGAATTTATTAAATTAAGAATCAAATGTGCGTTAGTAGGTACGTTTAGCTGCAATTTACATTGTAAAGCCTTCGCTGAACTTTCCTAAAACATAAGAAAACCTCGTCAGTCGTAGCCAAGCTACAGGTATTGTGTTACGCTTGGAAATTGAGAGATCTTCTTTATTAGTTCGCACAGGTACTCTCGCAGCTCGTCCGTATAACCGAGATATTGTGATGGTGCTGTGTAGCTTTAGTTACTGCCTCATCAGTCCGCTTCCCGTTAAAACGAAATACATTCAAGTTCCAAGGACTAGCGTTCTGCCTTGAACGCTTAGTGGAGCGCCTGGAGCGTTAAAAATATGAAAACCTCGGTTTTCAGTTCATCTTCATAATCATCATTTCAGGCGAAAGACGACCACTCCTGTCATAGGCCAACAGTGGCGGATCCAGGATTGTCGTTTGCGGGGGCTTGACTCTGCTGAGGGTAGGTTTTAGCAAAGTAAACACTAAAAAAGCACATTTTACAAGCCTCCTCGGATTTCTTTTCGCAAATTCCTTAATGACTTCGTTAGGTTGTAGACTACCAGAGATATCTCGGTGAATATACATGGCAGCCAAACCGGGCAGCGCGAGTAGCAGAATGAGTGGCGCGCGGATTAAAAATTCATCACGTAACGTCACAAAACATGCTAATTATAGAAAAACGAGAAAACATACCTAATACCTACTTAAGGATACATAATTGATGACAATTGTACATTAGGTAGTGTAATTCGTATTTAGTAAGGCATTCTGTAGTATCACACTTATAGAATGGGTGGCGCTGGTGAATTAAAAGAAGGTTTTGCTACATTAATAAAATATTTGATTATTTATACAATATACAATTTTTGTCCATAATATCAAATATTTTCTTCGACTCCCTTTATTTGAATGATAGGTGGAGTATTGAAACAACTATTTTCGCTGCACTGTAGACATGCTACACTTCAATATAAGCCACTCTTCCGACATCCAAGCAGCTCCACATCCGTTTTTCCAATAACAAAATAATATTTTCAATAGATTATCCGGAGCTGGCAATTGATTCATTGTTATTGGGAAGAACATGTTATTGGAATACTTCCATCTCCAATTTTGAATATATACGTCATTTCATAGCCATATCTCGATTTGCAGGTTCACTCTTTTTTGGTGTTCAAACGCTGCATCAGTTGTAATGATGAAAAAAGAACACTTTTATTTTAAGCCGTTGCCTTTATGAAAAAAAAATAACCTCAAACGTATTCAAATCTTTAATTTTTACTGGAGTTACTTATTATTATTTGAATTTATTTATTTATTTAATACTTCATGCACAGAAATGTACAGAGGCAGACTTAATGCCGTAGGCATTTTCTACCAGTCAACCTTTGAGTGATGCAGAGACAAACAGTGATAGGTGCAATTACGAGAAATTGAGGAACAATTTTTTAAAGTAAATATAAAGATACACATAAACCTATTACAAACTACAAATACAATATATATGCCTAATTATATATAAATATAAGCATACATAAATACACGAATATACTAAAACAAATAAGACAAACAATGGGAAAACATTAACGTTGTGATGATACTGCCAGCTTCTTACGAATGTGCATGCGAACTCTAAGTTTAAAGGATAATCGGTTGGTTGCCATCCTGATGGATATGATGACATTTCACGGGACCCTGGGGTCCGGGACCCCAGGGTCCCGTGAAATGTCTTTGGAAGGCGTACGAAGGTCCAAAGCAAACTCGCAGAGGCGCCTTAGACAATTTTAAGGCACCACCCGATGATTATCCCTGTATGCACTATGCAAGTGCACCCAAGGAAAACCCCCGGTTGGTGGAGGACTATTGCAGAACATGGAAACAAAACACATTGGGCTATGGGTTTGGGTGGCTAAAGTCGACTGGTGACCTGGAACTGTGGAAGGACTATGGCCCCTGCCTGATCAATGTTTTATATGTACACGGATAAAATGGCAGGGGGTGATTTGCACACTCAATAATGGGCCCCCGAAAACTGTACGTAGCGACAAGGGGGCAACATGTACTGAGGTGCTTGAGGAGTGGAGAGGTATTCCATGGCTTTCAGAACAATCCCAAAGCCCGGAAAATGGTCAAGATCCCTACAAGCACTTAATGGAATAGTTCCTTCCTCCGAGCACGTTTGCTCTTGCGAATCTCTACTCAAGCCGGCCAATTAAGGCAAGAATGAGGTGGGAGCTCTGTTCCTCGTCAGTGTTCACTTCAGCCGGCCAATAAAGGCAAGCCTGTGAAGAGGAACAATATTCGTGTAAATCATGACGTTTCTCAAAATTTTTGGCAATATTTTTCTAGAAAATCGTGTAATTATGCACTGTTACAAAAGTCCGAAGTCAAAAGGCCCAGGCGATCTACTTGCTAGCTTAAATTGATTTTGGTCATCTATAGGCACCCATATTAGATCATGAATCATACCTATCGTAGATAATAATTTCCTCTATTCTAGGGTCATTCGAAAGAATAGTAGAGCCTCATGGAAACATAGATCGTTTTGATATCTGTTAAAAACATTAGTCTATCCGTGACGACTGCCGTCAGCAAACCGTAAGGTCTAGATCGCGTGAGCGCCGTACAAATGATAATATAAAAAATAGAACAAAAGCAACTAGACGAGACAAAGCAACGCGAGTGAACGACCTGGACTGTCGGCCAAAGACAACAACAAGTAACAAATTTTAGTAGTAGAAGCAAAATACAGACTAGAAACAACACTAAGCCATGGTTAGATAACAAGTGTGTGTAATTTCATAAACTAAGGAGTGACTCGGATAAGTTCGCTAGAAGAACTAGACTGCGTCAGATAGAGAGACGCTGCAGAAGGTCCAGTCTATGTGCGGTTATAATGTTTACCGCAAGCTGACAACCACTCGTTAACGCACGAATTTGAAATTCCATTTTTATTTTTTTGTTAAGTAGGTTGGGGTCTCATTTCCTAAGAAATGTATGGGAAAAGTTATTTGCGATTTCTGACGTTTCTAGTACTCAAACCTTAGTATGTCCGATAGAGTTTTTTGATTCTTATAAGAAACAGGATCGATTGGGATCAAAAAAAGTTTTTATGAAACCTGCCTATTTTCTTGCTGACTGTGATATGTTGCTTGCTGATGAACATTTCTCAAAAAGTTAAGGACAGTCTCCTAAGGCCGTTTTGTACCTACAAGGGTTAAGGTAGAGCTGTCCTTACTGTCCTATCTCAAAAATCCACCCATATTGCACCTGCAAATAAAAATAATTTTGCATTTAAAATAAATTACAACAAAATAGGCATCAAATAAATGATAGTAATGAGTCAATTCCAAATATAATCTATATACAGATACAGTGTCCCTGGAAGTATGGATTAAATCGAATAGGGGCGTGGGTAAGGTCATTTCCAAACTTTTTAACCCTGAGAATGTCGGTGCAATTTTTTACGGTTCAAACGTTATGACCAATTTTAGATTTATTCAGAAAAAAAAACATAAAAATTAAAATACCAGGGCTAAATGAAATGAAATTGTTAATTCTGTAAATAGGATATTGGAATCACTTTACACGTCACATAAAAATTGCTAGATGAGTTCGGCGTTTCCTATCTGAGAAGAAAGGCCGACGAAAACTCAAGAGGTCACAGTCTCTTTTAAAGTCGAGACATAATCTTGGTCAGGCCACATGAGGACCATGTAAATTAGTGTCTGAAATGGTCTTTTGAGAAAAGAACCCCACAGATTTGAGTGAACCTGTCCAGTCAGCGCAAGCATTTGTCAGTAATCGTGGAGCTTACTGACAAATGCTTGCGCATTTTGAAAATACCATCGTGTCATTTGTAAAATTTATGAAAAGACCATCGTATCGTTTGTAATTTATAGTCGTATCTGGACGAGCACGGCCTAACTTAATTATGTGTTTCTTATTTTCAAAACTTAACCTTGGAAAGCATGTTCTCACAAAGTAAATAATCCGTCAAGCAACAATCTAAAACTATTAATGCCGCCATCCTAATCCTACTGATCGTACGTCTACTTTTCAAATCTACTCTAAATAAATAATTTCAACTTATTAAACTATCTACTTACCCCAAATACCTAATTACAACGTACTTTTCTTTCACTAAACTCAAAACACATAAACACTATTAAATTTATACTGAGCGAACAAAATGCAAATTAACTACTTAATTTGTACAAATTATATGGTTCTAATGCGAATCAAAAAACAACCACACATTGTCAATCGAATGATTAATGTTATGATGTCCGAACTTCGAGCCGAACGCATTACGACATTCAACGACAACAACCGAACAACTGAGAAAGAAAGAAAGAAAAATAGGTTTATTTGTCACAGAAACACGTGCATACAAACAAAACAACAATATAAACATAACAAAAATATTCGGCAGTTGCACATCATGACTGCATTCATTCTCGTTTCACGACGCGCATGCGTATTCTATCGTAACTCGGTACAGAGCGGCTTACCCGGCTGCTAAGAAGCCGCGTTGTCACGTGAATTGAATTCACGATAAGCCGGACGCGCCTACCAGTTATTTTAGCGCGAAATGTTTTGTTGTTGGGAAAAAAATATGTAGGGTTTTGTAATGTTTTAATTTTATGCTGTACCAAATAAGTGTGATTATTCAATGACGATAGAGTGGTTGTTCCGAATTTCGTTGTTGTCGAATCGGGTTGTTTGAAGCCATCGCCCCTGCATCGTTAATTTGTTCAAAGTTGACTAACTGACGTTTGATTTTGAAAATAAGGGTAGTGTCATCTGCGAATAATACGATATTGTGATTATCCATTGCCCAGTGGTAATGTAAGTCATTTATATAAATAAAAAAGGACCTAACTTGAACCCTGCGGAACACCCATGGTGACATGGTGCAGATCTCTTGCCATTGACATCGACCCTCTGAATTCTGTTGTTCAGATAAGAAGTCAGAAGGTCGAGAGCCCTGTCCCTCATACCATAGTGGTACAGTTTCCTGATGAGTGTATCATGATGTACGCAATCGACACTTGGACTTGGACAAGTCGCAGAAAATGCCAAGAGCATCTTGCGACTCCTCCCAGGCCTCGAATATGCTCTTAATTCCACACCCGCGTCTGTAGTTGAACGACTCTTTGTAAAACCAAACTGTTTCAGATGAAGTAAATTATGTGCATTGAAATGTCCTAACATTTGTTTCAAATTTAATTTGTCAACGATTTTGCTCAATGTAGGTAATATCGAAATAGGCTGTAAATTCGTATGATCAGTTCTGCTGCCAGACTTGAACCGTGGAATCACTTTGTTAAGTTTCATCAGATCAGGAAATACACCAGATGCAACATTTTACTGGAAATAAACATTATTTAATTTAATTTAATTAATTTAATTTATTTTTAACACAATAGGTAAAATTAATTGCTAAAAAGAGTGAAATAACATCAATTATTGGTATTACTAACAATATGGTATTTACTAACAATTCCCGAAGGTCAGCAGATTTTTTACATCCAAGATCTTTAAAAGATTCTATAATGTTTATAGCAGTAGCAATTGTAAATTCAAAAAGTTTGTCTTATTATGGTACTCATTCTTTTAGTATTGAGTAAGCAGAAGTGGAGGACGACGACGACAGAGCTTTGGTTGTTAAAATGGGAATATTAGTGAAGAAATTTTCAAACTCAGTTGCCTCCTCCACGTCTGCCTTAATATCTACATAATTGATTTTTAGATGGAAGTCACAATTCCGTACCGTCGTTCTTCCCGTTTCTGAATTAATAATATTCCAAGTTGTTCTAATTTTATTTCCAGAAGATATTATTTTATTTTTAATGTATGGCTTTTGCTGAAGAACAGGCTTAAAAGTTTTGGAATATTTCTTAACAAATTCTTTAAAAGTTTCATCATGGTTATATGTCTTTTCATGATACAATTCAAATAACCTTTTACCTACTTTTGTAAATACCTAGTAATGCCCAATCACTAAATAATAGGTCTTTACTTATGAAATTGCCGTTTTGTATGAAAAAATTTAAACGAATTTTTTTCATGTATTTTTTATTTGTATTAATCGAAGTAATCATCCATGCAATCAATGCATCTTTGCCAGCCATTGCCCATGCAATCAGCTGGACGGGAGGCAACAAATTCTTCAAAGGCATTTTGTACTGCCTCTCGGGTATTGAATTTTTTTCCCGCCAAGAAGTTATCCAAATTCTGGAAAAAGTAGTAGTCTGTAGGCGCAAGGTCTGGTGAGTAGGGCGGATGACGGAGAGCTTCCAACCCCAGTTCTTGCAACTTGGAGACCGTCTGCTGTGCAGTATGAGGTCGCGCGTTGTCGTGCAGGAGCAGCGGAGACGAGCGATTGACCAATGCTGGTTGGAGATGTGCCAGCTTCTCCATCATTGTGTTCAGTTCTTCACAGCACACATCTGCAGTAATGCTCACCCCGTTTGGTAAGAAGCTGTGATGAATCACACCGGCGCTAGACCACCAAACAGTGACCATCACTTTTCTAGGGGTAAGTTTTCGTTTAGGGCATTGTTTAGGTGCTGAACCAGGATCCAACCAACTTACTGAGCGCTTGCGGTCATCAAAAAGAATCCATTTTTCATCGCAGGTAACAATGCGGTTCAAAATTCCTTCATTTGTGTGTCTGTTGAGCAGTGCAAGGCACGTCTCGACGCGTACTTCGCGCTGGCGATCATTGAGTTCGTGGGGCACCCATTTGTCAAGCTTTTTTACCTTGCCAATTTGACGCAAATGGACCAATATTGTTTTGACGCTAACGTCGAAAGCTGCTGCTAATTCAGCCGTAGATTGTGTATCATCAGCTTCCACAATCGCCTTTAATTCGTCATTGTCGACCAAAGTCTTCGGACGACCGCGAGGTTAATTTTTCAGGTCGAAATTTCCAGAACGGAAGCGAGCAAACCAATAACAGGTGGTGCGTTGGTTTGTAGTGTTAGCTCCGTAAACGTCGTTGATGTTGCGTGCCGCTTGTGCCGCGTTGCTGCCACGACGGTAAGTACTCATATTCCATAATTACTCGATTTTTTAACGTATCCATGATGACGAAAAAGATTGAAATGCGATGAAAATGTAACACTAATCAATAAACAAATGACTACTTTTGAAAAAAAAAACATGTTTTTAAAATAAAATTAATTTGAAATTAGAATTCTTAGCCAAACAAAAATTATTTTGATTTGAAATGGCCAGTACTGCAGAACGGCATTTTCATAGGTAAAGACCTAATATAACGCGGTCACAAACAGGCAATGTTTTTGAGGTAAATACCTTCCTAAACCCGGATCGAGCTTATACTTCACTATTTAACCTCATCAAGTTAAATAGTGAAGTATAAGATCGGTCCGGGTCGTTGTGATAAGGCAACCCCGGTAGTATTTCCATAAAATTATTTTGAAATTGTCCTAAGCGACTTTTATTTACAGGAACAAAACTCACAAGTTTTCTTTGAGCTCTGACTGTTTTCTGAGGGAAAGTGACCAACTGCCCATAGTGATCTGAGTCCAACTCATTTATATTTCAATTGCTAGGTCTTAAGTTTGTAAAAATATTGTCAATACAGAGGCCCTATTATGAACTCTTATTTCCAGGCAGTTTACGTAAACAGAACTGCCTTGCAATTTCGTATTATGAACTCGTCAAACAAGCCAGTCAGTGGTCACTTGACACCCAGGGGGCCTATTACGAACTTTAAAAAAACCAGGCAAGTTCCAGACAATTCAATTCCCTGGCTGGTTAAATTTCGTATTATGACATCCGTAATTCTGACCGACTTCACGCTGGCTAGTTTGTCTATGGCTGGCTTGTAATTCTCTGCCGTAACATTCAGAAACACAAATAAATATTTATCGGTAAGTTACGGTTTTATTTAAATCACGTATTTTATAATAAAAATGATAAATATATCTTAATATAGTTACTAAAAGTAGGTGAAAATATGAACGCAATGTATATTGTGCTAAATAATTAGTTTTATTCTATTTTTCCGTCTTTGTAAATTGTAACGCGAGATTCTCTTAACGATAACGTTTCCGAACGTATTCCACTTGAAGTTCGACCGTCGAACTTCAAGTGGAACTTCGACGGGGAATTTGACAACTTCATTCAAGGACAATGTGTATTGTTGCAACTACTAATAAAATAATACCATCGTATTGTTAGTATATTAATAATCTCTGTAAAAAGTACCGCGAAAATTATGCTGATAATTTTCTTCGATTACCGCGGTGTAGTGCATTACGAATTTCTTCCAGAGGGTCAAACGGTGATTATGGAGTATTATTTAGGCGTCATGAGGCGTTTGCGAGAGAATATCCGCTCAAAACGGCCCAGATTTGTGGAACGACAATTCATAGATTTTGCACCATTGCACAAAGCCATCATTGTGCAAGAGATCTTAGCCAAAAACTCAGCGAATGTCATCGACCAAGCGCCGTACTCACCTGATATGGCTCCGTCTGACTTTTTCCTGTTCCCGAGGCTAACATTACCTCTTCGAGGAAGACGTTTCGAGTCGATTGAAGCTATAAAAGAAAATTCGCTGAAGGAGTTGAAGACCCTCAATCAGCTTACCAAAAATGTATGGAGGACTGGGTCAAGCGCTGGCGTAGCTGTATTTATTGCAAGCGAAAGGGCCTACTTTGATGGCGACAAAATAAATTTAGACGAATAAATTACTTTTTTGGTTTTATTGAACGATTCCCAGTACTTTTTACACAATGCGGTAATATGTTCCTTCTTAAGTAAGTACCTACTAGTATCAGAGTATAAACAAAAATATGGATAATGAATGAATATTAGTAGGTAGGATAGAAATGGTGGTGTGGTGTTTTTGAGTGTTTTTACTAAATACCCAGTTTTCAACATGGTAATAATATCATGGTGCACCCTTTAATAGGCAGTTGTAATTATTATAGTTCAGTCAAGTTCAGTGGATGAGAGTTATCGCCCTCGGGCGGTGCCTAACTTATGTTTAGTAGTAAACATTGTGGGAGTTTTTCAATTTTACCGATATTTCGGTATTTTGATCAGAAGTGCCACTTTCCAGAATTTCCAGAAACTCAAACACGTAACATTTTCTTATGTAGTTAACATTTAGGAATAATTTCGCCAAAAAAATCCAAAACAATTCAATAAAAGCTACTCTGAAGCAACGTAAATTGAATGGATTGTGAGGTTACTTATTATCAGTTTTAATATGTCAAGAAATGTCAAACGAACGTTCATAATACGGTATTTCCAGTCAATAGTCGGGCAGAAGCCGGCCAGGGTGTCACGTGACCACTGACTGGCTTGTTTGACGAGTTCATAATACGAAATTGCAAGGCAGTTCTGTTTACGCCGTAAACTGCCTGGAAATAAGAGTTCATAATAAGGCCCCTGGCCGGCTTCTGCCCGACTATTGACTGGAAATACCATGATGACTAAAAAATTGTCCGTCATGAAGATTATGAAAAAATAACGTTCACGTATTTTTTCTTTTTTTACGTTATCAAAAGATTACGGCGATACATTGAGTTAAAATGTGCCATGACGTCACGAGTATGTAGATTTTATGCTTACTTGTGACGTAGCGAGCCCCACTCCCCAACTTTTATGTGTTGAATCTAATTATTTTTTTATTAATATGTTAAAGCTAAAAATACGAGTCTAATATTTTTTTATTATTTGACTGACGGACTAAATAGAATTTCTTTTTTTTTGACCCAGGCATCATCCCTATTGTATGGATTAATTTTTGTCTGAAATTCTAAATCTGAAATCAGAATCAGAATTGAAATTGAAATTGTATGGATCAATTTATTTATTCAGAGAAATAAATGAATAAAATACAGAGAAATAAATTATTACAATTAAAATGCCAAATTATTGAAAAAAAAACATATATTGGTCATAACTTTTGAACCGTAAAAAATTGCACCGACTTTCTTAGGGTTAAAAGTTTGGAAATGACCTTGCCCACGCCCCTATTCGATTTGATCCATACTTCCAGGGACACCAGATAAGTTTTGTTTGTGGGCCTGCGAGTCCAAAATTCTATAGAATTTAATGCTTGTTAAAAGCTGCTGTTGACATTGCTCACTAGACACTATTTCAGGTGTAAGACAGTGTCTTCTGGTTATTCGGAGTGGTCCTTCCGAACCTTCCTCTTTACTCAATACCAAGACGTAATGTCAGTATGTTCAGGAGAGGCGGTCGCTGCGACTGTGCCGGCAATAGGCCGCGGCAACGAATTAATGGCACCACCTCGTTGACTCCACTCGCTGTGTATGTTTTGTGCATTTCAACACGTGATTATGTAAGCGGTTCGCAAAATTTCACGTTGCCGCGGCCGCGAGCTCTACAGTCTGAGAGCAAAGAAGTTTGTACACATTAAACTTGTTAAGGTTATTGCATAAGTTACCGTAAATATCCGAAATGAGTAAGAAGCCGTTTTAACTAGTAAATACGCGAAGTATCTAAGAGCATCAGAAACAACGCATTTTTACTCGTAAGAATCCGTTCTTACTACAGCAGTTAGGTAAAGACCGAATAAAATTATAACATCGGTCTTTTAACCGATTTCAAAGGAGGAGGTTATCAATTCATGTTTTTTTTTTTATGTATCTTCGGCCATAACTCCATCATATATAAACGGATTTGCAAAATTCTTTTTTGTTTGAAAGGGTATACTTCCGTGGTGGTCCCATTGTCATCAGAGCTGGATCTGATGGTGGGATCCTGGAGAAATCGAGGGAACTCTTCAAATATTATAGGCACACCTATAACGATTTGGGTATTTTTTATATTAACTCGTGCAGTTGCTCTCGGAAAGCTCCATTTGGTGAAGTGGAACTGATGTTGAGAGACCACAGATGGCCACCGGAACTACTCAATAATAAGTATTTCACGGGTTGCGATTCGATTACTTTGGTATGGTTGCCAATCTATTTTACATCGTTGCACATCACTCGCAGGTCACTTCTAGGGGGCAAAGTGAAAAAAAAAGTTAGCAAATTGTAGGTACTGTGTGACATATTAATGAAAGGCTTTTTAAGGATCTCAAATATATAATTTTAAAATAAATAAAAAAGAAAATAGATGAAAAGTGACCATTATACCCCGCCTAAAATTTTGAAAAAAAAAAAACTGAACGTAATTCTATAGTTATAGATTACAGGAAATCTTATAAGAAGTCTATGGTCTTAAAATGACATGGTAATCTCTCAATATTGTGCGTACAAACTTACATTTGCAGTTGGAATGTATCGGAGAACATATTTTTCAACTACAATGTTAAGTTTGTCCTTGGGATAAATTCATCCCATCTACGGAACCTTTCACTGTGCTTGTTCAGACACGCTCTTGTTTGTAACTCCTATAGAAACTTTATAGTAAATTTCATCATTTGAATAGGGAAAAGAGGAAAATCTGTCAAGGACAAATCAGTAAAAAATCTGCGAAACTTCTGAGTGGAATCAATACAAAAGAAAGTTATTATGGAGAGAAGACGTCATTTGAGCCGAGAAGAAATGATCAGAGGGAATGTTAGAAGCTGGTTCTCGGCAACTTGTTCTGACAATCGCTCTGGGCACTGCGCAGTGTTATAAGTCGACTTTGAACACGTTACCGCATCACTGGCAGCGTGGCAGAGCGACATGGAGGACGAGCCCTTATCACCACACGCTGACAAGATCGTTATACATACAACTTACTGCTCGACGAAATCGTACAATGACCGCGATGATGTTGGTTACGAGGCTTCATAGCTCTTCAGGGATTTTAATAAGCGATCAAACCATAAGAAACCGCTTGCATGAAGTCAATCTCCGTTTCCGAAGGCCGCTACGTGTACCTCCTATTGAACTCCGCAATCGCAGAGCCCGTTTACAATGGGCGCGTGAACACAGAAATTGAGCAGAACTTGTGTGTTTTTCTGACGAACTTGCTTTGTATGAGCCCAGATCCCTAGACGTACACGGTATTGGAGGACACCTGGACGCCAAGTACGTTTAAAATCATGTCAGGAAATCCATGCCTACAGTGGTGGAACAATCATGATATGGGCGGGTATTTGGTTCAGAGGATCTCAATGCACAGATACGATAGTATCAGATTTTGTCATTCCTTTACTGACCCAATTTGGTGCTTAATTTCTGCTTATGCATGAAATGCAGGGCCACACACTGCCAGAGTTGTTGCAACCACGCTTGTCGCAGGTAATATCAACGTCCTACCATTGGCCTGCTCAATCGCCAGACTGGAATCCCATTGAACGCGCATGGCATATGCTTCGAAGAAGAGCTCTGCCAAATATGGATGCCGTACACACAGCAGAAAATCTTTTTTGCCTGTTAAAACGTGATTTGGATGAATTCATATTGAGTATGCCGTGTTATACGCGTTAACGGCGGAAATACAGACTACTAATTGTTTATTTTACGCAATTAACACTTTAAAAAACTTTTAATGTCATTATCTAAGGTAAAAAATCCAGCATAAGCAAAAATCGCGAAAAGTCTTTATTAATGCAAAAGCAGAGAGTACTTCGTCGATCTACACATACGAAAACATTTTATTTAATTAATCTAAATAGACATTTTTATTAAATTTAAATGGGGCTAATAATATATAAAATATTTTTATTTAAAAAATATAATCCCTAGACATAGACCTAGACCTTTTGATGTGTGTATTTAAGCAACATAATACTTCCGTGACTTTATCATTGGCTGTATATATGCCAGACCAAATAATAGTGTAACGATACGAACTGGCATACTTTTGATCACAGATCATCCTCCTCACATCTACGGACTTGCGTGTTTCTTATTAAATTTTTCCCGGATATTGGTAATATCCAAGATATTAAGGCTAATCTTTACAGCATTGTATCTTCATAATAAACGAGAGAAACAAGTTTATCTGGTGTATGACGAGCGTGTGCGTACCGTAACGTTTAATTGGACACTTTTGCTTTCGTCCGCAATCGCATCGTGCCGTCGTTAGAGCCACGATCAGGTTTACGTGTGGACGGTGGACGAAGATTTATGGCCCATAGTGAAACGATGAGTCAGACGCTGCTTAATTACGAATTTCAATAAGTAGGTGAAGGCGAGCCACACGTTTACGTAAAGCTCACCACTGTTGTCGGCTCATTATGAGTATTGAGCGAATAACTTTATTGTTGTAACAATCAAATGAGAACGGATTGCCATCCTGCTGTATGGCTTTGATTGGTTTTGCAAGGGAACTACCGACATGTTTTTGGAAATGATGTTCATGGTTTTGTTGAGCAAGAGACGAATTGGATGTTGATGAAAATGAAAGTTTGCGCGAAGGACCCGAGTTTTATAAGTACTCAGTAGCGAAGACACATAAGAGAATTCACCTATCATATTATTTCTACAAACCACTGGCAATAAAGAGTATATTTATTTATTTAGTACATGGATGACTTACAGCTAATAAAAACATAAAAAAGGAGACCACAGTCACCGGAGAGCCAATTACAAATCCTCACGTTTAGCCTTATATAATAATAATTTATGGTGTGAGCACAAAAACAAAAAACACATCGCCTACATTAGAGTGAGAAGCATTGACACATACTTGGTTTGCAATTTTATGACTGAAGTACAAGAAAAACTAATAAAAAATAAGAACAAATAATATAATCTGGCCGAATCCTCACTAATTGTGAATGGATCAAAATCATATTCCTTACACATGTCATTGAAATCTCTACTTGCGCGCACAATATAACTGTTCTGCCTATAATTCGAAGATGTATGAGGTACGCGTAAGGGTAGATTAAAACGAAGTGAACTAAAAGTGAACTAGGCACATTAAAATAAAATTTTATAATAATAATAACTCAGGGTTATCAATATTGTTATTGAGTATTTTCAACAAGAATAAACACAGTCTGCAATTTTCCGCCGATCAACCAGTGGCAGGTGATGTGGCTACAGAGTCCAAGATAATCGGTTGACTGATATGGAATCTTTTGATGAAAACAAAGATGTTTTATGAACCGTCTTTGGTTGTTTTCCATGCGGTCAATGTATTTATGATATCGTGGATTCCATATCTGAGACGCATACTCTAGTTGACTTCTTACAAAAGTGCAATACAATATGTTTTAGCATCAGTAAAACACTTAGAGAGACGTATTATAAACCCAAGCAGTTTAGAAGCTTTTTTGACAATTGCATCAATGTGTGTGTCAAAAACTAACTTACTGTCTTGATGGACGCCCAAGTCACGAATAGTACTCGTATATATAATAGTAAGTATATCTTTATGATGATACTTTGGGTCACAGTTGGGCACAGATTATAGCAAAATAATAAAATAAAAACTTTATTGTGCTCATTTCTGAAGAAATGCCAGGAAATTATTGTAATAATGTACAATTGAGCCGCGCAGTCCGCATGGCGCACGTCAGAGTATCGCTACAGTAAACGGGTTATGCAATGTAAACCGAGCACCGTTCGAGGGCTAAGAGGAAACCGAAACGTGACTGCCCAATAACACTTTTATTTATTCACAGTATTACATGTAGCTGATGTAACCCTGCCTGAGCTACATATCATCTTCGCGATACTCAAAGGAGTAGAGGAGATGGTCACCCATCAACTGTTTACTGCCTGCCTGCGCCACCGGCTCTCGCACGAACCATATATATCTCTAGGAGATTTCTACAGCTGATTCATAAGAGGGTCTGTCTAAAAGTGTTTTTTCAGGATCTGGTATCACTAATCAGATTTTGATGTCAAATTACTAGTCGGTGGTCCTATCAGTCCTTTGGACCTGTGATTCTGTCTCAATTAGACCTTTCTAATTCGACTAGAGCGATGGTCGTAATTGTCCGAAGAGTGAACGGTTTCGTGTCTCATAACATAATCTTTATCTACGTAATGTCTTTATTCCACACAAGTCTAGTCTGAGGTATATATTGAACACTATAGTCGCTTCGCCCACTCGCGAGCAAAACTAGAATTAGTATACCTACATGAGACACGATGAAATAACGAGCAGCGTTCACAACACTAACTGCCTACATACATGACATTTCAGAGAAGTTGATGGCACTGACGCATGAGTAAATGAGAGCCACGAACTGTAATCTTATGTATATTAAATAAGTGAAATACAAAACCAACTCTTTATGTAATTATGTAGGTCGCATACGATTCATATGTTTTTATAAAAGTTATACGATTGGTTGATTGGCAATCAGCGACAAACCATAAACTGCTTCATGATAAGATAACCTGCGCCATCTGTACCGCGCAATCACGTCGCATGGTGAGGTGCCTCTGAGTTACAAGGCTTGCTGTGCTTACATGTCCCCAAACGACGCCATTAAAAACTTCGCTATGAATGTGCGTATGCTGCGTCTAGGCTAGATCGTCATAATCGAGCTATTGAAAGGACCGAGCGTTATCGAGTCCGACTGGTTTCGGTTCAGGTTCGATTTCAATTAAATTGTTTATATGTCCAGTTTCAATTAATTTATACTTTTCACGCGTAAAATCTCGTTATTTTCGAGGTATCGAGCGTGATATGTTTATGATACAATAAACTTTAAAACGGTCGTGTTGTGTCGCGGTTGTACTACTTGGCTTATATCTGCCCTTTGCTATGCGCCTCTCCTATAACGGAGTTACACCATCATCATCATGCTTTTATATTTTTATTTATTTATTTATTAACTCATCATCACTATCATTACAGGAATTTCCTAATTCAATGGTGTGGCCATAATTACAGTTTTATTATTTCCTATAACATATTCTGTACATCGTTGTTTTTGTGAACTCACTCAGAGAACAAGTAAAAAGATCGATGCTGTCTGCTACGTCATTAAGTACACGCAAAATACGCGCTACAGGGGCTTTACCCAGTAGATTGGTCCTATATGAGGGCCAAGCATTACATGGTGTTGCCACCTGTCAGTGGCGCGGTGTAAACAGACAATAAAGTGTGTCGTAGGCGTGTGCAGGGTGTCTCCGGTGAAATGTCCCGGGACGCAGGTCGGCGATCCCGGAAACGGGCCGTATATAGCACGCCGCGGCGCCGCCGACACCTTTACACATCCACATACCTATCAAATTGATTAGCACTACACTTTCTAGATACCTCACACCTAAATAATAGAGTTATGAAACCTCAACTACTAAAACAAACCAAACTTAAATCAAGAGAACAGCTAGCAAGTAATGTCCCTCCCCACCACAGCGGAAGGATAACACGAGGAATAAAGGAGACTATTCGAGATTTGTTTAGATGCACTGCCAGCTTGATAGAGCAGACTACGATCACAATGTTATTTCGTGATCCTACATGTCAGGCAAAAAGTCGATCCTTTTATTACACAAACGAAAACTAACTCATTTAAAATGGGATTTTTTTAAGGCATTGGGATCTAGTTCATGATATTGAACGTAGGCAAGTCTGCGCAGAGTTGTGCGAAGCTGTACGTGCCCCGAGCCTGCGGGACACATAAGCTGCACCTACTTATTGCCGTGACGTCAGCAATTCTCGCAGACACTTGGACACGGCCGCTCTTCTGTTCGATCTGATATCTTAAGGCAGCTTGAAAGCCTAACTGCGAGATATTTTTAGATGGAAGCTTATGAGATGAAGCTGAAATTGATATCTCGCTGATAGAAAAGTATTCTAAGGCAATTTTGGTTGTGTATGTAGAGAAACTCCTTCATCATTGTAACTTACCGGATTATTCATGTTTTAGCGAAAGCTCATTTCCTGACGATTATCGGTAATGAAGCGCCTTGAAGAACAACTTGTAAATTCTCAATTACGCGCTTGATTCAGTTTCAATTTCCCAGCAGTAATTCAATCTTAATAACTAACTTTCTGTTAAAGTAAAATGAGTCTTGCTGCACGAAGCCACTATAAAGTATCTATCAAGCTTATCCGGAAAGGAACTTTCCTTAGTCAGATTTAATTACACGCTTAATCTAAGGTCTGAGCTGTACGCTCTCTCGCGGTGTTTCGGCGGCCTCCTTCGACGACACGGAGTGGACAGCCTATGGAGTACTCGAGCGTTCGAGCGTTCGGAGTCCGAACCAATGGAAAACTACTAATAGAAACCCTTGCTACAAACTTAAATAATATATTGCGTGTAATCATACAGTATAACGATATATACGCAGCCTTTGTGCAGATTGGTTTCGCATATTTCTTTGAACATTATTATCTCCATTTACCTATTGCTGCTCGTTTGCAAATGTTATCGCCGAGTTATCGCCAAAGGTGATAGGAATTAATCACGTCTCCGGTGGGTACTCGTTATGTGCAGATGTCATTCCTTACTGGCGCACAGCCGGCCGCGGTGCGGACGTAGGGCGAGCGCGGACTTCGATTACGCATAAATCTGTGGGAAATTTAATTATAGAGATCAAAATACTGAGATATCTAGCAGAAGTTTCACATATTTATTTTAAAAAGAAAATTCAGTGATCAGCTAACTCGTAGAACAAAAGACAAATAATAAGTCAAAGCACTACTACTCCCTTAGAAAGCCTTTGGTAACCTTCTCAAAACCAAATTTTATTTAGCATCACAATCCTAATCCTCTCTTGTAATCTTCCAATTTGTATCTGGTTATTCTGAGCATGGTCGGGTTCAAACGCAGCGTCGGCGTCGTGGTGACATCGGATGCCTATAAGTCTGCCAATTTGCTTGAGGTCTTACGTTAACAACGATAAAAACTTCGCTGAGCAATGCAGCCGTAATTGGATGGTGCTCCAGCGGATTCTCATTTGATGCACCTTGCATGATAATTTATTTAATACGCGTACTTTCTTAGATGTTATATGAGGATATTTTTCTAGATCATAAATTAAATTCGGGAACCCGATGAGTTCTGCTGCTACGATGCATATCCAATCAACTGGCACGCGTTTTTGGGCGTACTACGCTCATGTAGCAAGCCACTTCTGGGTGGTCCCGTGACCGGGGACCACAACGTCTCAACTCCTATTTTACATAGACTGGAGTCCCACCTCCCGCCTACAGTTGGTTTCGCAGTGATTAATCTATTCTTCCGGTGCAGCGTTTCCCCAATCTGTAAAGTTATTACCCGGCCGGGCCGCTTTCTCGCCGGCTGCGGCTGCGGTGCTGCGGGCCCATGCCCACCGCCCGACTCGCTCGGCCTGCTGGGAACCGATTTTTTCCTGGCAACTAGGCTTTCTATTTCCATGCACTTTATTAGTTTTTATGAGTGCAGATAAATTCGCATGCCAGAGGATTAACTTTTTGGATAACGGCCGTGAAGCATTTGATTGATTATGTCAATACTCATTGTTATTAGATACTAATTTTGGAGCCGGAATTTCGTAAAGATAAGTGAAACATGGATTAGCTTATCATCATCACGACCTTGCTACTTTGTAAATGATTTAGCTTCATCGATTTGCGATTGGGATTTGATAGGAGTGTTATTTTAATGTCACCTTTATTTCAGGTGCTTTCAAACGGGACCTTTGTCGAATCTTTCGTCGAGTTTCGAAAACGTTTTTTGCATCCATTATTGATCGGCCAACGCAGTTTGGTAATGGAATGTCGGAGTCTCGTTAAGAAATTTTAAGGGCGCGGCCGCTTTGCTTTTTGGAGTTTATTTATAAACATTGCTTAAAGTTAAGTGACGTTCAAATGTCAAAAATGTATGGTTAAACAGTCACTAATTATTGCTCAACTTTAAGCAACGTTTATAAATAAACCCGTTAGAGTTTTGGAGTTATTTAACTTTTTTGACATCTTAGTTTCGAATCTTATCCAACCTTAAAGACAATACATTTTTGACAAATAAAACTTACAAAACTCGAGATCCGCAGAACGAGTGTTGAGAAATGGAACAAAGAATCGAAAGTTGTATTAATCTTGTCTAATGCACTTTCATCGAAAAACACTTGTCGCGAGTTTAGATGCCAAAGTCTCGGCATCTAAACTCGCGAATGTAAACATTTGGATCAAAATCGTAATCGCTTTTTGGTGTTAGTCATCGGCCGCGAAATGCTTTCATGGGTTCAACGGCCATAAATCGTCTTCTGATTCTATACTGTATAGGAAGTGAAGCTTTATTTATAGAGTTTGAGGCACGCGTCGGTCGCGCATGGTGCGGCGTGCGCCGTGCGCCGGCGTCGCCGTCAGCGTCAGTGCCGAGGCCAGGGGGGCGCAGTGCTCGCGCCCGCTCAGTCACGGTCGGTGCGTCGCGCGTTTCGGCCACACCGCACATCGTCTCTCGCGATCGATCTCCGTATCATCGCGCACTTTGCTTTTGAAATCGTTCAAGAGTGCCAGTGATAATTTCGATACCGTTTCGCCAATAGCGAGCATCGGTCGTAGCTACGTGTACGATAAAACGTCGGCAGCCGCCGCGCGCCCGCTCTGTGCCGAATTGTAATTCTTCACGCTAACGAAACGTCGAGATAAATTCTAGGAGAGTGCATTTACAGGGAATTTTGTTGATATAATTACATTGTTCTTGTGTGAGTTGATAGTGTCGCGTTGTGATACACAATGAGGCCGAAAGAAGAGGTGGACACGACGGTCCAGACGGGGACTTTCATCCTGTCCGAGAAAATCGATGACACTAAGTCGAAGAAAAGTGAGAAGGAAATGAAGAAGGAGGTGAAGCGCCTGGAGAAAGAGAAACAGGAGAGGGAGAGGAGAGACAAAAAGGCGAGAGAAAAGGAAAAGGAACGAGAGAAGCAATCGAAGAGAGGTTAGCATATAAATAGTACTTTTATCATAACATAGATTATAATTATGGAGGCCCTGCCTTATCTCTGAGCCACGGTATCATGATGTCATCTTGACAAAAAGTCTGCAGGCTGCGTTATACGTCAACCCACCGGTAATAGAGTTGGTTATTAAAAACGTACACATTAATCGATGTCTATTGTTGTTGCGGTTACATCATTAGAGCTTGACCTTGATTGACGTCATTTATCAAATATTTCTCGCTGATTACTCAGTATTTATAATACGGACTGACTGCTGACTTCTCAGTGATAAAGTTCTTACAATGTTTCTTACGCTTTTAAAGTAATGGTTTCGTGTGAGTACTAAGTCGCAGGCGCAACCACATTTAATAGTTAATGTGCACGTCCAAATTAATCCGCGTTGCGAATCGTTGAAACTGGTTTTGAATAAACAAAGATTTAGCTTTTATTCACACGGACGTTTTTATAGCTGTGGTTCTTCACGTTATTATAATTTGCTATTGATTTGTATAGCTTATTGATTTATATTACTTCTTTCATCGATTGGTTTTGGAGTCTTATGAGTTTATCTGAGATTGTTTTGTATTCCGCCGGTAGCGTCGTCTTCGTGTCGTTTACCTTTATATTCTTGGGATTGAGTTTTCCTAAAATATCACGCCACACTTCTGTTGGTTGCGGTGACATTTTGGCACTCACTCTTCTTCACGGATTTCTCGCATGTTTATTCATTAATTTATTTTGGATTTTGTCACAATCGGCATCTATCAGAATGATAATGAAATATTATTGATAATAACTTACGCAAAATGAAATTATTATTGCAGATCAGTTGACAATATCAAGACTCACTGATGCTTTCAGCTAACATATCTTCCTTATAGCGTAATGTATTAGAGTCCACAATAACATAGCAGTCATGTGTAGACAGTACATTACGTGCAGTCTACGATATGCTTCAGTTTCATTTCACTCACACTCGTAACGTGCATGTTATTGCACTGAATGGTTCGCGATCAATTGCTTGCAGATATTTACGTTATTTTATGAATTCAGTGTTATTTGTTGGAACAGCATGGAGCGTGACCACGGCAGCGAACGCGTCGATTTCAATGAGATTTATTAACGCTTTGCATACAAAAGTCTTGGCCGTCACGATTTCGCCTACATTTCAATGAATTACAACCGCTCTTAACTCTACCGGAGAGAAATTACTCCTGAGTCCACCGGGGCCATTGATTGCCTGTCCGTGTTCCTGCCGCTACTTATTTGGCCATTTTATAGCGAAACAGCTTTCTTGTCGACTCGTTCGCTTCCTGTACATGAATTATTTGCAGTTTTCCTCGGTTCTTTTCACCTGCCTACCGCTACTAATAGCAATCGTTTCACTTGTCCAGTGTTCAGATTTCATTTTTGTTGTGTTCTTGGACGTCAGTTGTGTGTTTTGTAACCTTTATCGGTATTTTATTACTGTCACCTGTTTTATAGTTTGCAATACCTACTACGTATCCCCACATTGCTCAGGGCTTATTACTTTTAATATTATCCTTCTGTTCATATTATTAATCTGTTTCATTTTGACAGTTCAACAACATTCGTTATTTACGTTGTTGAGCAGACAAATTTTTCGAACATATGAAGCAATGGATTAGCAATATCTTTCAAAATTATTCAGATTATGATTGATCGTGTGTTACGTAATGAGAGTACAGTTAACCACTTTACTCAGTGAGAAACGGCTACAATTTGCATTGTGTATTTTGGCACAAAGGCTTTGAAGCAGTTAACAATAACAAAGTGGTTCTAGTCTATGATTTGGGCCTGTATCATCTAGGAGTGATTTAGCTATGTATGCAATAATATTGAACGTTTATGATCGGCATGTGTTATATCACAGGATAGGTATTTACCGGACTGCGGCGTTGCACGCTCCGGTGCCTCCGAAAACGATCGGTTCTACTGCGTACATAACGTTATTATTTTGTCCCAATTCACCTGTTGCGTTATGTTATTTATTAAAACTCTCGTTTACAACATCCGTCCTTCTTTAGTATTGGACTATCGTGGTCCAACTGATGATATTATACGTAGATACTTTATCTTGTTATTGTCATTGCATGAAAAATTTACATACTAAGTAGTAGATGTGTTTTTCATTGTAGTGCTTGTTTACATCTTTTGTCAGCTTTGAAGTTTTGCTAAAGTCACACAATTTAATTAATATTTATAATTAATATATATATCTATAATTCTACTATTCGCATTACTTTGACCAAATGTCCAATGAAATGACTTACTGACGTCTGATTTCAACAATTTATTTCTTTATAATTGGCGCTACAATCATACAATGAATGTCAATGCGTTCAGTTTTTAGCGCAGCAGCCTACAAAGCAGCTGTGTAGCTAAAAACTAATGATGCCGATTTACTTCTCACGACAAGGTGACATTCATAACTATTATGATGTCATTTTTCGTCTCTTCTCGATCCGGTTAATTTGGAGACACTTCACCAATAATAACAGACGAATTACAAGTTTAAAATGGAAGATAGTCGAATCATTTTAGAATAGGCCAAAGGATAGCTAACTCTCTACTTTCCTCTAACATATTTCAATTGTTCTGGTAATGCGCTAAGCTGAAGGAGAAATAGCAAGAAACACATCCGTATTAAAAAGGGGAAAACTGCAAGCAAATCAGTCGCAGATATTATTAAGTCCAGCTTAGGTATGCAGTTTCGGTTTACAACTTCAAGTAGCGACCATCGAAGGCATATCTCAGTCAGTGACGTGGGCTCTATGTTAATAGCGGAACAGTTTGCACTAGTCAGTTAGTGATTACATATTATCTTGTGGACTCACTTGTAAAGCTGGCGCACGACAATGAGGCATGGTGGAGTTGGCTAACCATCATTTTGAATGAATTTGGGAGAACTAATCCTTTTGTATGCGATCACTCTCTTTAGCAGTACACAACTCACAATAAAAAAGTGAATTAATCACACTTATCATTGAACTGCATACACACGCGCGACTCTCGCGCTCTACCACAGATTATAAGAACGCTGTTCACTATCAGATTTATTAATACTCACATTAAACTCGACAATTAAACTTCAGTACTAACTACGAGCTGAGGACAGTGCCTGTGTGATCTGTAACATGAAGACCGACCCAGATATGTGAAGACAGCTTTGATATGAATGCTGTATCTATTTGTAATTGAATAACTCTCGTCATCATTGCTTGTAATGATTGAATACGTGCGTAAATCCAGTTTTTATTGGGTGAGTAGTTTCTCACGAGAGCCGGTAAGACGGGAAGTACTACGTACATTCATACAGAAAACAATAATAGTCTGGCTGGCTGTCCCCGTGCATCAGCGACCAGGACCTGCGTGTATCACACAAGCAATCATTCATTTAACGAATCTCGTTTTATATTTCATAGTTTCCAAACCGCTTTTCGTTTGAGTCACGTTTTCGACTGCACATGGTGCGAACGCCGAATGTCATGTAATGAGCGCTCGCTATAATACGTTCATTAAAATTCTATTGTAATTATAATGATGTAATCAAAGCAGCATGTCGATCAGACAACGGACTCAGCTAATCGTTTACACCAATCCCTCTAGCTATATTAATTTTTTCTTCGGTAGTGGAAAACAATTCATCATCCATCTTAATCATTGTGCTGAAGACTTTCAGTCAATTGGCTTAACTTTATGGTTGAAGTTGCGAAAGATTATTTGCTTGTGTTTGGTAAGGGAAGGAGTTGGCGCCTCGTCGCGTCGTCCCGCTGACCCCGGGTGCTCCGTGTCCAATGTTCGTCGCGCGCTACTTATAGCCGAGGGGTCGTTCTGTTCACAGCTGGGCGGTTGGTAACCCACGTGCTCGGGAGGGTGCGCGTGACTTGGCTTAAAATAACCTAATGATTTGGGAGTTGGGACTTACTGAGATAGGTGCTTACTAGGAAATACAAATGAAATCATTTACTCTTCGTATGCTGTATAAAGCCTAACTGAATAGGTATCTTCTGATCCAAGGCTGAAGTGTAAATCAATTCGACAATCAATCAAATAATTGTAATAATTCTCCGGAGAGTTATCAGTTTCAAAAGAGTTGAGCTTCTCGTAGGATGCCTTTTGTGGCTGCTACAAGCTATAGTGTACTTCAAATGAGTATAAGTGTTGTATTTGAATACGTCCAATGTATTTTTAATAGATCCAGCATCAATAACATTGTATAATGAACTATAACGACTAATTCTATTGGCATTTGCAATCACTAGCAAATTGGTTATTATTTCACGAGCCGTGAATAATTCTACTAATCACAGAGCCGAGTCGTCTTACAATATCCATCACACTTTCAACCGTATCTTACGGAGCACGCAATAATCAGCCCGCAATGAAAATATAATGAATAATTAAAGAACGTAATGGGCGCCAGTCGTAATCGTAGTTGTTTGGAAAGCAAAAATAGATCGAAATGTCGTTGCATTCACATTTGTCTGTTGTAGTTCAGAAGAGGTCGGCTGTTAGCTTCGCTCTCCAGCTGCCAAATATCGGATAAAACCGAAACTTCCATTCAGAAGTTGTGATGTATCAGCAATATACTCAAATGTTTACATTACGCATGCTGAGAATACTTGACTTCTAGCTTTATAGCATGCCAATACATTGCTCTGCGAGAGGCTAATAAACGTAGAGAACGTTTATATTTTTCGGCACCCACGGCAAATGACTTCTTCAATTATGTAGAAATCTCAGCTCAACTTTTGGGAACAGAGTGTAACAGTTACACTCTGTTCCCAAATCTTCACTAACGTTGTTCAGATTTAGCAACACTCGTAAGATTTGGGGCTATATCAGCGTCTTGCGGTGATAACGCGCGGCGACATTGAACCGTCAGTCAGTTTATTGCACAAGCGCTTGCGACACGCGGCGCGCATCTATCGGCGGCGCCTGACCTCCGAGCGAAGTATCGCTTGTTTAGATACACATCGATTAGGATGGATGACAACGTTTAGAACTAGTTTATATTTAATTACTCGGCTTTTTGCTTTTCATCGCTAACAAAAATTCATCTCTTAAAAAAAATTAAGGCTATTCACAAAGTTAAGTCTCCTCTAGTCACCAGCGCGTTGTTTATTGTAAAGCGCTTTGAGGAGCGATCAGTCGGGAGCAGTACTAGCTTGCCTATTTCTGCCACCTAGTAGAATTGCATCATCTCATTTTGTCTAACGTGAATGACTACGCGTTGCAAATGCTTTTGTATTGCGTGAGTGTATGGACAGTAGTCAGTTATATAACCACTTTCTATCAAGTGGGTTGCTGTCGGACGGTCTGTCTACCTCTTTTTTACCGCCAAGAGTATTTAGGCTGACTAAAACGAATCGTTTTGCATACCAATGGTAACTTTTTATTGCCAAATTGAGCATATACATAGATTCGTAAGTAAATTTTACCTGTGATAGATACTTCCACATGGGAGGGTCTATAATACAATGCAAAGCTATGAGGTCTTTGCTTCATTATTGATAACGCTAAAAGAGTCTTAATATTAATCAATAACGGTCGGTAAATTATAGGAATCGGCAACTAGACACTTCATGACATATCATATTGTGGCACTCCGCGAGAGTGGAAACTATATTTTATCACACAATCACAATAACCACTTCTGTTTTGGTCTCCAGGCACAAATCTTGATTTGTTGCGGTTGATAAAATCCGTTTATTTTCCTGTAAAACTGGGACACGAGAAAACACCTAGATGCTCTACGGAGTCAAACATCGACCATCTCTGAATATTTGGGGTGATGCCACCCCAAATATTCAGAGGGAGGTTTGTTAGGATAGTGGTGTTGATCTGAAAGTATGCCAGAAGCAATAACAGATGGATCGGACAAATTCGGTGTTTGTACACCAGCTGTTTTTAATCACTAGTCGCCTAATTAACACTTGAACAGCCACATGTACATATTCATAGAGCAACTCGAAGGGCAAGGATCCCTAGCGATTGGAAACGGAAGGATTTCATGTGTGAGGGAGTTTTACTCAAGTTAATTGGTCTCAAATGTTAACATCAATGATATTGCGTGTGTTTCCACACACGTGTCGTTCCTCTACTGTGTATCACGAATTCACGAGATGATGAACGTTTATTAATAGATGTACGTTTCTACTTACGCTTTCTTTACGTGTAGATATTCCAAGAAAATTTGAAGATGCGTCATCAAACCAATCGTAGGTAACGATGGTACTGTTGTTTTATGGAAAAATTACTAACTTTGAATAATCAGTGGGTTAATAGACACAAACAATCCACGAGAGAAATACAAATAATGTGTTGTTAGGAATCTTAATGTAGTTCTTGTAGGTAGGCTTTGATAGTCGATTCTACCCAGCGACTTCTACGTTGTTTTCACTATGATAGTGCTACCCTGATAAGTATCATAGAAGTAATTCTGTACGTCAGCATTTGTCGAATGACTCAGTCCAACAAAAACGAGTCGCAGAAAAGAATATAAAATATGAATGTCAAAACTGTATACAAATATAATTTATTGAATAGGCCCATGTGCTGTTTATTTAGCCTCGGCCGAGGACAAAGTGAACACGTCATGTCATGGCTTGAGGTAATTTCGAGAAATACGTCTTCTTTATCGAACGTGAGGAATATGATGAGATAGCGATCCTTGGAGGGTCGCGCCGTATCCAAATTTCAAGGTCCAGGTTAAGTGCGGCTGTTGTCAAGTGCAGCCGATGTGCTTGCCTCGTGTAAGCTCGCCATGTTGTCGCGTATTGACTCAACAAGTTATTTCTGAATGTTATTGGGCTGGCCGTTTTTAGTGGTGACTCTGACGTGATGTATGTTTTTTCAAAGTGTGCTTGTGCGCTTTTTAAGGTTGATTTAAGATTTATGAATAAAAACAACGTGTGCATATAGAAAAATGTGTAGTCACTTTTATATTTTGTTTAAGGAATGAAACATGGTTTAAGAATAATTATATACTGACAGATAGTGTTGGCTGGAAGATGCAGAAAAAGAACATGACTCATTTAGTAATTCCTTAAAACAAATGAATGGGAGTGTCCGTTTAACCTTCTAGAAAAAATATTGTAATAAGAGAACTGCAAAGGGTGTCGAAACGAAAGAATTCGACGATTTTAATATTGTATGTTGTCTCGTGTGTGTTACACAAGTGTATCATTTCTCGGACTTGGACACCGGTGTTGTTTCGGTTAGGAACGTTCTTAAGGCAAGCAATAAACTTTTCATCCAGAATGCGATATTTTAAATCTCAACTCATAAATCATTGCCCCCAGAATTAGTTTACACATTACACCGCGGCGCAGGCGCATGGCGTGCCAAGATCAACGGTGAACTATCATCACTCCAGCTTGTCACAGCCTAGCTTGTCTCCAATGAAACCGTGAAAAATCGCATGGAAAGATATGCCATCGTATTAGTTTTGAGAGAGCCGTCATATATTGTGACACGAACTAGATCTAACGACGGTCAATTAAATCTCCCGTCTAAGACGATTTTACTGCTTACGTATCGAGGTTACGTTTAGCGCCACTGCGATACATTATTCTTGCAAAATTACTGTTTGCTTGCGTATGTGCAATGCTGCCGTAAGTTCTAAGTTTTCTACTAACTAGTTGCATCGATGCACGAACACGCTCACGTCTGCCAGGTGGGACTCGCTATTTGCATTCGAGAGCCTTCGCGTTCATTGCAATGTTTTAATTAGGAGTTCACAATAACTTAACTTAAAGCCTCGTGCAGACTGGCGCGACGTAACTCTAACAAAACAATATCTACGAAAACTTCACGGTAGAACAATTACCCGTGTCACGTCGCGCCAGTCTGCACAAGGCTTAAAGTGAATTTAAATTCACTTCTTATCTCGCTCGTACGATACTGCTCGTGGAGTGAGTGAGAGCAAGACTGAGCGGCGGCGGGGGGAAGGCGCCAATAGTTTAGGTTATTTATTCTTACGGCGAAAATTATGGTATTAAAAAAAACATATTTAGAGTATCTGCTTTATAGTTAGTTCAGTTATTATGCAAAGTTTCATGATCTAATTTGAAGTATTTTTTTAATACCAGCGGTTTATTGTTCGGTTTGGAATTAACTAATTACGTAATACACGATCAATCGGAATTTGAATAGTTTTGAAACAAATTGTGAATCCATTGCTTCATAAGTTCGAAAAAAAATCTGCTCAACAACGTAAATAACGCAATTATTGTTGTTGAACTATCAAAATGAAACAAATTTGCCGGAATCGTTTACGAAAATGTGTTGCGTAATTAGATAGCTGTTTTCGTCAAACATACATAGTATACTTAATCCTCAACTCTACCATATATTTATTTCAAAATTAATGCTGCCGTATTTTCGATATAACGGAGGATCATGCTAAGCATTTTCAGGTATTAGAGACTCTTAAGTTTACCGCGAAGTGAAGCGTACAAATAAATACAGTGAGTAGTGCACGCGACGTGAAGACGGCTCGTTTCCTCTTGACTGAGCTACATCTGGGCGTGACCGCGCGAGGCAACTTGACCAGAACGCGCAGTATTTCGGTAACGAATGTTTTGTTTTAGCGCGAATATTTCACATAAACCATCGATGTCTGCGGAGTTGCTGGCTCCATTTGTGTTGCCAACTATTGTACCGAACAGTGGGACTCATTCATTCAGATAATCAGAGAGCGACCTTGTTGGCGAATTGTTTCGTCTGTCGGAGGAACCCGGCCCCTGCGTTTAGTCTCTAACTGGTGCTCGAGGTCGATTCTTCCATCAATTGCGTTGATTCCTGCACTTCCCCGCGGAGAGCGGAGGAAGCTGCGACCACGTGACGTTCTCACGTCGACTCACCGTATTTTTGCTCTTACTTACGTGCTTCTCGTAGTAGTTTACAAGCAAATAAAATATTATCGTGGGAGCAGATCTCATTGTTACGTCTTTGTAGTACCTAAAGTATATTTTTTTATGTTTGTAAATACTTAAATTGGTGCGTTATTTATTTCCTTATTATGGGTTAATTGGTATTTTTGATAATTGTTGTTTTAGTTTTTTTTTTGCTATGATGGTTATAATATATATTTTTTTGTATATTTCCGCCATTAAGTATAACGCTTTAAATCAGAAATATTTATCCGTAATGTAAAGCTAGTTGAGATTCTTGATTCGTGAGACTTATGTTCCATATGCCCTGAAAGTCGTTTTAAAAATTGTCCAAGTCTCAGTTTATAGTGGAGTTTTCAGATTTTGAGTCGTCAGATTTAGCGAATGTCCACAATTTCTTCGTCAGATTTACCTATAAATGTCAGTATGCGTCAGGCCCCGTACGGACGATGCGACGAACTTCAACGGCACTGAACATCACGTTATTTTTGTCCTTTTTGGAATTTGAAAGCGACTCCTGTGCATGTTGCTCCTATCTGACACTATTCACATCAATTTTCGGTGGTCGCTTATCATGCTCCACCTACACAGCTATATCAATTTTTCGCCCTGATTATGATTGCTGTGTGTGAACGCTCTGGCTGGGGACCCTTTACCAATAGTTCAGATGCTTTTGTGTTTTCGCGAAATTATGGGTATTGAGGGCGTTGTAACGTTTTGTACATACTCTTGCCGTGCACAAACATATTCTCACGTGGTAACAGCCTCAAGTACCAGGCAGGCAGCAGTCGAGAGATAGGAAGGACAGCCGTGTGTGCCCAACTAATGGATACATTAGCGGAGTGTTTGCTTCATTACTTCATTAGCTGTTATGTAGGCCAATGTAAAATTGTAAACGTTAGGTCGGAAATTATCATACAGAAGTACAAAATATCATTAAGTTGAATGCAACGACCATACAGGTTGAATGTGTTAAATAATATTTACTTACAAACATGATAAAATTTATTCAAGTTCACACCACATGGAAAGGTCTATCGGAGGTTTGGAATATCGGATCGAACGGTGCTGGTTGCTGTGCGGCGTATTCGGCGGCACGTAGCTCTGTGCTCGAGCTAATAAGAGCAGGCGTCCGTCTCAATTGGCGCGTGTTACGTAACCGGCGCGCTGTGCTTCGGGAATTTTATTTCCCTCTTCGTGAGTGTTCGTATCTTTACGTATAGACCACTACTATTGGAGCGGAACTTTGTCTTGGTATAAATAAGCCTTTTGAAGTTACCGCTATTGAAATGCAGGATTTGACAATAGCCCCTTGTTCCTTGCTAATTGAGCGAGCGAGCGAAGCGTCTCTGCTTCAAGTCTAACAAAATTTTCCTTTGTGTGTCAGTTTGTACGTACTTACACGTCGTATTTTACAACCGATCTGCACGATACTTGGTATACAGGTTTAACGAATGTTTTGAATTTTATGTTTTTTTTTGTCGTTGGGGATTTTTTTTGGAGGGGTACTTACTCCAAAATGGAGCAAAAAGGGGGATACTGGATATCTCCACCTTATGAGATCCAATTTCGATGGTTCTTTTTTATTTGAAAGGTGTGTTGTGTGATGTGATTAAAATATATAGGTACCTATACCAATATGTTAATCACGCCGACAAAGTGATAAAATGAAATCATGATAAATATTTTTTTTTAAGGTACCTCCCCTCCCTACAGTGTAAAGTGGGGATGATTTTTTTTTCTCGTCTGTCCCATATTGGGGCCGCCGTTTGTGTGAAAACAATTTTTCGATTCAGCTGAATCCGTTTGCAAAAATATTAAGCTTAAAACTGCATATTTTTGTTAGAATCAAGTGTCCCTGCTAAATGGTTGTTTTTTTATATGAGAATGAAAAATCACGGCAGAAGTATAAAAATAAATAGATAGATAGAATACTCTTTATTTTAGAAATTTTACATAGGGTGACACAATGGGCGGTCTTATCGCTTAAAGCGATCTTTTACAGACAACCTTTGGATGGATTAAAGGTAACAGGAAAGAATACTGCAGGTAGTAAGTGGTGTATCATTTACATACTCGTATACAATAAATACATACATACATAAAGCATAAACGTATCCATATAAATAGATAGATAATACATATATAAAATTATAAACATGACAAGACAAGGGCAATAAAATATATGTAATGATGTTTAAAGAGAGAGGAAGTGTTTTTTTACCAGAATTTTTAAAGTGGATAAAGATTGAGCACGCCTTATCGACACGGGCAAGGCATTCCATAACCGTACTGCTTGAAATGTAAAAGATATGTCATAAAAGATGGTGGAATGCATCGGCATCTCTAGTCTCAAGTTTTCCGATGACCTCAGATATCAATTATGTGTGTCATGAAGGAACTCGAAACGTTCTTTAAGATAAGAGGGGGTTGTTGGATTGAACACAATACTGTAGAGGTGAAATAAGATATGAGAATTCCGGCGAAGACGTATGGGAAGCCACTTAAACTTTGTACGAAATTCAGAAATGTGATCATATTTGCAGGCCAAATATAAAACTTATACAAAAGTTTTGAAGTCGCTCAAGTTTCTCTAGTTGTGCCTCAGTGAGATCGAGATAACTGACATCAGCGTAGTCAAGGATGGGAAGTAAAAGGGATTGTGCAAGCGCAGTCTTAGTGGCAGTTGGAAGAAAGTTCCGCAATCGTCTCAGGGACTTACCAGATGTAAAAAAAAATTGCGGCTTACGTCCTGTAGCTGGGGACCCCAAGAAAGATGTTTGTCGATCCAAACTCCAAGGTTCTTAACCTTTTCGTGTATTGCAATGGCAGTTCCGTTAAATTGAAATTGGGAAAGTTGCGACCAGTTTATCTTGGGGATCATCCTTGAGGTGCCAACAACAATGACCTGAGTCTTCGATGGGATGACCTGCAACCTCACTCCACGCACAAATTGAATACAAATCCTTGTTTATGCTATTAATTACATCAGCCAAATCCGAAAGGGCAGCTTTTTTATATATTTGTAAATCATCTGCATAAAGGTGGTAAGACGAAAGAAGTTTTTTTAGAAATATAGTTTATAAATATTCAGGAATATTCGGGAGCCTGAAAGAGACTGGTGTACGTCATGAACTCGTGATGCATTTGTCGGGCAAGCAAAGTAAGTATACTTCATTTAAAATAAGATTAAACATTTAAATAAACTTTTTTTATTTATTTATTTATTTATTTATTAAAACTTTATGCACAAGTAAAAAAAAAATACTGTACAAAGGCGGACTTAATGCCTGAGGCATTTTCTACCAGTCAACCTTAGGGTGGAGCAGAGACAAAACATGGCAGGTGCAACATGAGTAATAGATAACTTAAAAATGAATATTTACTAATACATACATACATAGATACATACATATATTATAAACCGAATAAACTTTGTCAGGAGAAATAACGATAGGTAGAGAAGAAAACAAATCCACCAAATCAGCGCTGCAAAGATTCTGCCAACTTTTCACGAATATATTCACGTGCCTTCAGTTTGAAAGATAACCGACTGGTTGCCATCCTGATGTTCAGAGGAAGCGCATTCCAAAGAAATACCGCCTGGACAAAGAAAGAAGAGTGTATAAAACCAGAGCGGTGAGAAGGACATCGTAGAAGACGATTGTTGGTAGAACGAAGATTTTTACTATGGGCGGAGCATAGGTATTGAACATGGGTAGTCAGGTAAGAAGGAGAAGTGGGTTTGTCGAGTATAGAATACAACATAGACAGAGCCCTCAACTCTCTACGCTGACGTATGGGTAACCATTTTAAAAGCAATCGATGCGCAGATACATGATCATACTTTCGAAGATTGAATACGAATCGAATGCAGTTATTTAGAAGGCGGTCAAGTTTTTTGAGGAGATCTGCATTCAGGTCATAGTAACACACATCACCATAGTCTATTATGGGAAAGATTAGGGACTGTACAAGCATTGCCTTTATGTGATACATGATCATACTTTCGAAGATTGAATACGAATCGAATGCAGTTATTTAGAAGGCGGTCAAGTTTTTTGAGGAGATCTGCATTCAGGTCATAGTAACACACATCACCATAGTCTATTATGGGAAAGATTAGGGACTGTACAAGCATTGCCTTTATGTGTGATGGGAGAAGGGTTTTCAACCGATAGAGCGACCGCAGCGTTCCGGTGACTTATAGTTCGTTCATCCGATTTTGACTTCTATATAGTAGGCATAAGAATGGCATTAAAAGGAAAAATTGGTTACAATGCCAACTGTTTACTGCAGCTGCCATTTGTCATGCTACCAACGCTATAGAAGTCAAAATCGGTTGAACGGACTGTAAAAAAGGTTTATTTAAATGTCTAATCTTATTTCAAACGGAGTTTACATAGCTGAGGTTTTTTTAGATCATGGTGTTCTTCAATATAATTTAAATCTACTCGCGTTGCAAAATTGTATGTAAAAATAGTATGTGTCAGTAATTCAGTACGTTAGGGGAAGCGACACTCGACCATTACTTCAGCAATCGAATATTTATGGGTTTATAATTATATGACAGATCGAATTTAGATTACCCCAAACGCTAACCACTAATCTGTTTATCTTATCGCTGGAGGTAAGCTGCTAATATGAACGAATGCATCAGCTAATTAGAATCGTGCAGTGCTATGCCATGTGTTCATACGTAGCTACCGTCAAGTTACGAGTTAGGTCTAATGCAGCTATATTAATTATAATGTTACTACTGCACTGGTGTTCTTAGGCTGCGTTTTCACTGAGATGGAGCGCAGCTTAGCGGTGCATGTGATTGGTTACAATCACTATGATCGAAATCTCCGCTCCATTTCAGTGGCAGAGTGGAGCGGAGCTGAGCGGACTTCACATAACATATTATGAGCACGCCATCCCGAGTGGGACTGTGGGATAGAACTGAGTGAGACGAGCGAAGCGGTGTTGAGCGATGGGCAGGGGGGTCGTGCGGTGCGGAGCGGAGGGCAGCGTGGCGGTTAATGTTACTTCATTATCTTCTTTTTCTTGTAGAGAAAAATGTATAAGCCGCTCTGTTTTTTTTCGTTTTTTACGATGACGTGACGAATGATCTCTGGAGTCTTGTCGGCGCATCTACGCTCAACGCCGCTTCACTCTATTTTGCTCCGCTTCAGTGGAAACGCTCACCACTTTTCACCGCCCAGCTCCGCCTCAGTGGAAACGCAGCCTTATACTCGGGAAATAAAGAGAAAGGTGCAGTGTCAAAGTAAAAACGTTTTGTCGACAAACCCTAACATGGCACCTTAGTTATCTCGATTTTTGACAATTCAACACGAGATATTCTTCTGTCATTAAGTCGTATTTACTCGTCCTCGATTTTGACGACGAGAACGACGAGAAGAGTAGACAAAATTATTATACAAAAAATATCTCCAAAATAACATTGCAGTTTCAAAATTGTAATTATTTTAGTCATCATTTTATTTTACAATATATTAATAATGAAAATACTTAGTTTTAAACTACTATTTATATTGGAACGACGTGTTTTATATGGATTTTTTCGTTTTTTGTATTGAAAATATGAAAAATTATTACCTACATGTTGGGTATTAGGGGTTTATGGGTTTCATATAGGGGGTTAAAATTTTCATTATTTTTGCGATAGGACACACCATTTTCGAGATACACACATCAACACGGTCTAGGGATATTTCATACTCAATTAAATAACTCGAAAAGTACTGGCCGCATTGTAATCTTTCATACACCGATTTGTTTGTAATTTATCTCAGACTAATTCCAATTCAAATTTTTGAAAATTATTTTGTTTCGGTGGCATAAAAATGTCTTGATGTGTAGGAGAGGGAATTTTCATTTGTGCGAAATTTAGAAAACAATACGAATTACGTTTAGTTACAGTTTTTTTTCATTTTTAAACGAAAGATAAAGTTAAAATTGAGGTATTGTAGCCATGCAACGCCAACATTTGACGAGGGCGGAGATGTTACGAGCTGTGGGAATGCTGGAAGCTGGGTCTGTTCAGCGTAATGTTGCTGAGGCCATAGGGACCCACCAAAATGTAATTTCAAGATTGTGGACACGCTATCGTGCCACAGGTGAAGTAGCGGAGAGGCACCGGGGGCCAAGTCGCATCACTACCCCCAGACAAGATCGATTTTTGCAAATTACTGCGCGAGCTCAACCAAATGCAACGGCGACTCAATTGGTCCAAAGGCTGCGAGTGGAACACCAAGTGCTTGTGAGTGACCAAACTGTAAGAAGGCGACTGCATGAAAGCAATCTACGCTCTCGTAGACCACTCTGGGTCCCACCTTTACGGAGAGGCAATCGTGGACGACGATTAGAATGGGTTCGGAACCACGTGGACTGGGGCCGTGAGCAATGGTCCAATGTGCTGTTCACGGATGAATCCAGGTTCGGCTTCCATCCAGATTCACGAAGGACGCGTGTTTGGCGAGTTCCTGGACGATGGAGCCGTCTTCAGAACCCTCAGGAAGTTCACCCATACCAAGGAGGAACAATTATGGTTTGGACAGGAATTCGTCTTGGAGGACGGACGGATCTCGTTTGGGTGCGGGGCAATATGACGGCAGAACGATACGTCCAACAGGTGCTGGGGCCCGTAATCTTGCCCCACAGAACACAAATGGGGCAAGATTTCCTGCTCATGCACGACAATGCCCGGGCACACACGGCGAGAACGGTAGCAGCTTGGTTACATACACACAATGTTAGGGCCTTAGACTGACCTGCTCAATCGCCAGATCTAAATCCCATTGAGCATGCGTAGGATATGCTGCAAAGAAGAGCTCTGAAGGAAGTTCCTGAAAATCTGGCTACAGAAGATCAACTTTTTGCGCACCTCAGAAGGACATGGGACAATATTCCGCAGCAAGACATTGACAACCTTGTTCTGAGCATGCCGAATCGTTGCCGATGTGTTATGAACATCATGGGCGCTTTCTCAGACTACTAACTTCAAGTTTATAAACACAAATTAAATGATTTTTCTATTTTTTTCAGTTTTTACTCATAAATTAAAAGTTAATTCATATACGGTTTCCGTCTATGCTTCATTTTTTTCCATAAAATCCTGAAATTTTAATCGAAGTACCTTAACCATTATTAAAAAATGGTAGAATATTAAATAACGTATCTTTTAAATATATACATGCCATATAAATAATTAACACATTGATAGTAATTCGCTTTTTTAAAAATATCCCTAGACCGTGTTGTTGTACACACATCAACACGAAAATTCACACCAACACCTCGACTTTTTTTTCTTTTCTTTAAAAGAAAAAAAAGTCGAGGTGTTGGTGTGAATTTTAGTTCATGAAAATTAATTTCCACACCTTTTTAATCGCGATTAAATACTTGGACCATCAGAATTTTAGATTTATATGATTTTAGAAATTAATAACTACTAAAATATAGTTAAGTTGTGTCACTTTAGTCTATTTCAGAATGGGAAATCGTCGGTTGACAGGAATAATCTAAATTTTGGTAATTTTTAGTCTAGTTTAGAGGTATTTGTGACAAGGAAATCGGCACCATTGAATGAATGAAACGGAATCTCAGGCTGATGTTGCTATCATAGAAACTATTTTTTTTAATAACTTGCAACATCGGTTTCTCGTCGCGAGATATAGAAGTGTCAAAATGCTTTTTTCGAGTTTACTCGTCGTTTACGGTCATGTTAGGGATTAGAATGACGTCAGAATCGTAGACAAATTTCGACAAAACGAGAAAAAGAGCGTTCTCGCGCTTGTCATGTTAGCCCTGCAGAATGAACTTTGATTTACCTCACACACTCAATAAAAACTTCCCCGCCGCAGGAACAAAGAGCAGTCTCCAACATACGGCTGATAATATTATACTTAGCAGATTTTACAATCTTTGATAAGTCTGCTGCATATAATCGTATTATGTTCTTTGTTCACAATTTTGTATGAACCTTCTGAATGTAGCGTTCGTCGTTAGCTGTATGACCCAACATTGATGAATGTGCGTCTGGGTGCGGGCCCCATTTGATCCGACTCCCAGACCAATCGAGCAGATGTGACCCGCGTAGGGTTGACTATATATAGCGAGTTATCTTAAAATAGCTCCACAAAGTGGTTTGTATTATCAACTTACTGTTTAGTTTTAGTATCTAGTTCTTCTAAAATATTTTCGGTTCTTCCAGCCAAAATATGTCAGTGTATTTAATCTCGCCTATCGCAACCCTATCGTAACCCTAAACAAAACAAACGTTCATTATACTATTGCAATTAAAACATTTCTCTTGGAATTGTTTAAACGCTGCCATTTATCTTCTGTCATTAGTTCATTACTCATTAGAGCGATGAGCGTTCTATTCGCTAGAAACCAAGTAAAACAGAAACATACATGAGAAAGCACTGTTCATCGTTTAATTTATTACAAGCTCCTTCAATGCAAATGTTGAGAATTCCACAAGGTGGTAAACTGAGACCAATAGAGAAATCATACGTGTGCGGAACTTAAAGCAGCCATGAGTCACACAGCACAATACAGTAGGTAATAGCTATAATGTGTAGCTGTGAACATTATGTATTAAGTTGTATATTCTCCGGGCGGCCGCGTCATCCGGGTCAATTGGACCAGTTATGTAACATTATGGACCACTGTTACTTGCGTTCAGCTGAGTCTCCGTGTGCGTGTGCACAGCTCGCACCGTGTCGAACACGGTGCGAGTTGTGTCGCTGTGTGCCGGCGCGGGGAAATAAATGATTACTGCATTGTTACGATATCATACCGCTATTACATGGATGCACACCATGTACGCAGGTCCGCACCTCGCAAAGGAAACTATCCACGTGATAAATATCTGCGGCCGCTTCAAGTGATCCCCTAAATAAGGCATGTGTGCTATGTGGGCTAGCCAGATGTTCGAGCAAGTTTACATTATACCTGACTGTACGAGCTATGATAATAGATATTCTGTCCAGCTGAATCTTACCAACTAATTCTTATGTGCCTTCCTAGATGTTTGAACTCCTTAACATTCGTCCTTTCCTTGTGTCTGCCTCGTTATTTCAGTTGAAGTAGATATAGGTGAGCCGGCACGTAAGGAAGCTATACAGCTAATGATGTGTCATGGCGTGTGCACGGGGTCGTTAGCGTTGCGCCGACCACTCGGTCAAGCAGGCGGGCGCGGGTGCGCCTGTCTTTGTGTCCGCGAAGGGCCTGGGGCCCGCACCAGCGCAAGCTTTGTTCTTGTGCTCCAACGCTCACTGCGCCGGCTCTTTGTTCACTCAACTGGCTTGCCCCAAATACTTGCCTCTTAGCTAATTAAATATAATGGTGTCATTAGTGCTACACAAAGGAAGTATTTGTAAGCGTGCAGCACTTAGGTACTTCCTAGCTAGTATCGAAGCAAACGGTTTGTTATGATAAAACGTAATCTTATCATCTTATCTTTCCAAGTATCCTCAGTAGTATTTCGTTTGGTTATATTTACCTCATTGCTTTCTCAGTTTCGAAGGGGACTTGTTAATGTAATACCAGATGTAATCTTCGGCCAATAAATAATTACGTTGGTGACTGATGGCGGTTGATACATTGCGGCGTAGAAAGGATTTCTCGTTACAGGCAGCGTTGAGCCGGCGATGCTATCGCGACACTTTCACGTCTCCGCGGTGCCCTCGCGATGATTAATGTAGCTGATAGTCGACGATACAATGCTAGAGAACAGAGACCTTGAACACTTGGGAACTTCTAGAAGGCTCGTCGATTCACGCATTATACCTCTGTTTTCAACGGGATCTAATCAGCTGAAAACAAATTCTATGTTCATCACCTTCCAGTTTTAGCATACACGGCTAAATCAGCCACTGCTCCTGTGCGACCGCGCGCTAGCTACTCACTGATGCTGTAGCTACCTATAAATTCAGTTCTATGGTAAACGCGTTATGATGGCTGAAGTTGTGGATACCGCAGTGCGATAGCAGACGAAACGCATGAGTGAAACTTCTGTGATGTCTACTCTGAGGTGCAGATGTGACACGGTATCTACATTAGACCAATTTTCTGATCTGCCGATAGTGTCAGCGGCTCTAACGGCTAGTGCATTGAATACCAAACTACGTTCACTACAGTCTCACTATCTAAATGATTTCAGACAGCTCTACTAATGTTGTAATATTACAGTTAATGTACATTTTTTCCTAGATAATGATGTGTTTCGTTGATAACAAATGATAGAATTCATTTAATCTGAGAGATATGGATATTCATAAGTGCCTACCTATAGCAGTCATCCAGTTATTTGTGTATGTAAACTTTATTGATACGTTTAATAACAACTGTTACACCCGCTCTGCAAGGTATTGATAACACAATTTAGAGATAAATAATGTATATGTTACGGCTAATACCCGAAGTGCGGCTACACCTAGTTTTAGCCGGTTAGAATTAGGTGTAGCCACTTACTCTTGGTTAAACCTAGTACGAGCCGATTGTTTTCGGGTAAAACTAGGTCTAGCCTTCATCATGCCGGCTACAACTAGGTCCAGCCATTCCCTGTTGGATAAAACTAGATGCAAACAAGTTGAAACAAGTAACAGGCGCCTGGCTCACGCGAGACGCGTCGCGCTCGCGCGCCCTTGCCGCCCCGCCTCCCGTACACCCGCGTTTGCCCTTGCGTTTTTACTCTACTACTTTCTCTCTACGTTTCTTTTTATTGGATGTTTTTTTAATATCTAAAAAAGCTCTGCTGATAGCATGCCGGCTACAACTATGTACAGCCAATCCCTGTTAGATAAAACTAAGACACGCGCTGCTGCTGCAGGCGCTGTGAGTCACACTCGCTAGTAGACCTGCAGTAGATCAGCAGCACCTGGCGCTCACAACCTGCAGAGGCGCGTGCCTCGCTATGCCCTCCACCCCGCGCCGCTGCTGCAGATGCTGTGAGTCATGAGTGTGACGCGGGGCGGAAGGCTTGGCGGGACACGCATCTAAGTTTTATCCAACAGGGATTGTCTGGACCTAGTTCTAGCCGGAATGATATCGGATAGACCTAGTTTTATCCAACAGGGAATGGCTGGACCTAGTTGTAGCCGGCATGATGAAGGCTAGACCTAGTTTTACCCGAAAACAATCGGCTCGTACTAGGTTTAACCAAGAGTAAGTGGCTACACCTAGTTCTAACCGGCTAAAACTAGGTGTAGCCGCACTTCGGGTATTAGCCGTAACATATATAATATCTCTCAAAGGACACGATAGTGGAATGTGTCATCATAACTTAATTGAACGTTGTAGGTACTTTGAAATGCATGCATGAAAATGACAGCTCAAAATCGTGTTTGAAATAAAAGTGTAGTTATTAGCTAAGATTGTTGACACATTGAAGATGTATTGCAGCGTGTCATGTGGTACATTATCCGCGCGTGAGTCATGTGTTGTTGTTCGCCATGCGGAGCGCGTCCCGGCACGCGGCACTTATGCAATGAATACACAATGCTACAGGCTACAGCACTCGATACCGATGTGCTGTACACTGTACCCACCTTCGTACCGTTACTTTATTACATTACAGGAACGGTGTTGGGCATTAGTCGACTCTACCGTAACGCCCGTGAGGTCTTGTGCTACAACCTCATCTGGTGCTGCTCCTCCGTCAGCGCTGCTATAAAAAGTTGGGTCCTGGAGGGTTATCGTCTCATAAATCTTGATTTAATACTCTTTATTTGTCCAAACTCCACTGTGAAACCCAGGAAACAAAACAATTTTCAGGCGAAATCCGACATCTTAACGTCCTGTACCCATTGTCACTATAAACCCGAGACTGTAATTCGCATACTAAAGCTCCACTCAAGTTTGTGCTCCATTTCCGTATCGATCCCAGTTCTGCATATAGACTTAAACTTTGGTATGTAATGAACTTTTGTTTACTCCAAGTTCACCAATGCTGGCTTCCGGTTTCAATGTGAAAGGTCCTTGCTTTGACGTCGAAAGAAAATTCCACATTTATTACCGTTCCCGCTTCATACATTTGATTAGTTCTAAATGTTTGGTATCGTAATGATTTGCATATGATTTAACACAGCTTACACAGCTACTCGTGCGTCTAACGAAACAGTCGGAAGCAACGTCCGGGCACAGTTCGCGGCAGGTGTACTAAACTATTAATAATTCAGACGCATTGCTTCGCGGAAACGCAATAGGAACACATCCGGTACACCGCACTCTAACCGACTGAGCAGCCGGACCGTTCTTTCACTGGCTAGCTTTCATACTGTGTTACATCATCGTGGGCATTCAAGTCCTATCTCCTAGGAACACCTGAGAAGGGTGGCTAGGTCGACCGAAGACCACAGACATGGGCTCCCTTCAAAAATAAAACTGACAAAGTTGGTATGTAAAACTAGAAATGTTTATCTACGTCAGCTATTCTTAAAATATTTGACGGAGCCCTAAAATAATCAAAACCTGGTTTTATGTGTATTCTTCATTAATAATAAAAACTAGATTAGATTATGTTAGATGAAAAATGAGATTAGATGTGATTATAGTGTTTTGTCAGATGTTGTATAACTTATTCCTATGGGTCGTATTATTTGACGTAGGAGCAGTATCCCGAATATAAAACAAAGCGCCAAGTTAAGCATATGCCGCCAAATGTAAAATTAGTTTTGAGGAAGCTGGGCTCCGCAAAGCCTCTGTGGGGGCTCCGCGAAAATACTGATCACAATGAACCAGTATTTTCGCGGAGCCCCCACAGAGGCTGTGTGGAGCCCAGGGGCTCCGCGGAGCACACTTTGTGTAACGCTGATCTACGTTAATACAAATGAAAATCAAATTGAAAATACTTTCAAAATAGAATTTTATGGACAGTTTGTGATTTCGATCGTAACCTGTTGACTGATATTGTAGTTGAAGTGGACGATATTTTTACGGAAGATGTGAAGGGACGAGACGGATAATGTTAGATGATACTGTTTTTCATAGCATGGCTTATGGTTAAATGAGTTTGCAGAACTGTTGACTATTTGGAACTACGAGTATGTAGTCTCTTCGCGGCTTTCTAATGCACCACTCGCCATTAAGTAATTCAGACCGATCCAGGCGCTACACGCGATATCTCATTACAGAAAGCTGCGAAATCATCCGCCAGTGATCATTACCTACTGATCATCTGTCACTCCTCCTAATAACCATAATTAATGTGCGATATTTAAGTATGGTTCTCACCGCACCGCCGGCGCCGCCCGCACGAGAACGCGTATTTTATTTAATTCCCATGAGTTTGTCTCCTCAGACGGTTAAGTTAACGCTTAGTCTCAATAAAAATGATGACATTGAATGTGGCATAAATGCTAGGTGTGTGGTAGTTTTGCCGCATGATCGCGTGCAGTCGTCCGTCTGCAACGCCCCTCGGTCGCGGCGGTCGTCGACCCGCGACACGTCGCGCCGCGCCGCCGCCGCGCCGTCGCCGCGCCTCTGCCGCATCTGCGCGAATAATCAAGCTTTGCTTTTATTTCACTCACGAATGTATTCGACAATGTTTTGTGTAATTCGATCATTGTAGTTATAATGTGGAATGAAGGACGACAACACGCGTTTGTTTCGATAGCGTCGGGTTACAGTTTTCAGTTCATTTTATGTCGGGGATTTACTTGCACTTTACTAAGTAATGCATATTTATACCGAGGCCGTTTTTAGATATGCTAGGTAATACAAAATATGTAAAGTGCTTTGAACCACCATAATGCAAAACAACTCTTGCTCCGGTTTAAATAGTAGGTACCTAAAAAAAGCATTTATTTTATCAATCTGTAGATCTTCTACTTATAACCCGACTGCGACGAAGCCAAAAAAGGAGTAATGTGTTTGATTATGTCCATCCCTATGTTCCATCGTAACTACTAAATGGCTCAACCGATTTTGATGAATGATATGTCGTCAGATTGTCTTTATCGCGCGAGTGTCACACCTATATTAAAATTATAAAAAAATCATGCAGTCGCAGGCATCTTCTTAAAACAAGACCCTTTGACTGCATGAGAATGTTTATTGACCGAGCGAAGCGTCTCTGCCTCAAGTTTGGCAAAATTTGTGTGTCAGTTTGTAACATACTACTATATAAAAAAAAAAAACTTAAACTTATAATTTCAAAATACCCCGTCATTCCTAGTCAAAACTTCGGATTCGATTTTCTACTTTAAACATATATTATCGTCCGTACAAAAATAACAGCCTGTTATTTAGTAACATATATTTGGATCTGTTATTTTTGTGTAACAGTAACAGTGATATGATAACAGATAGCTGTTACAACCCATCTCTACGTGACACTTGACAGTTAGTTGATAGACCCACCTTTCGTTGGTTGTTGTTCTTGGTCAAAGGGTTTTTTTTTTCTTTTTTGGATAGCAATTATCAAATAACTTCTCCCGCTCTGGGCGGAGCGGGAGGGCGTGTCAGACTCTTACTGACTAAAACCCATCCGTGTTCCTTCAGTTGCCTGTATGATGCCAGGGGCCACGGTATCCCTTTCGGATTTTCCTGCAACCCCGGCAGGCATCGGTCCTATCGGACCCCTTCCGTTGTGCTGACATCTCTTTGAGGCGCGCGTGAAACACAGCGCGCCGTCGACCCGGGTCTGGTTCTTATCGGACGGCGAGCTACCCATTGCTCACCGTCCGCAAGCCCGCGCCTACGGTGCCCGGGAATCGGCTTGTGATTCCCGACGCCCAGGGCGTCTCCTGCGGCGGCTAGGGGCGTGAGGGCGCGAAATTTGCCTCTCCCTCACGCGTTCCGCCTCCTCCCTACTTCGCAGAAGGAGGTGACGGCCTCCCATGCCCTCTCGCTCCGTACCATGGCCTGGACTAGGGCTGGACGCGAGAGATCGCCACCACCGATCGCCTCCTCGAGGACACAGTGTTGCTCTGCCCAAGCCGGGCAGACCTCCAACGTGTGCTCCACCGTGTCCTCCGGGAGATCCACGCAGTGATGACACCCAGGTGAGGACCTGCGTCAGGCGGAAGGTGAGGACGATTAAAACCCTCTTTGCGACCCGGTGTTTAATGCTTTAAGCAAAACGTTCACTGTACCGAACAACTCTGAGGCCAAAACTAAATAAAAAGAATGGTTGCTGGGCCGGACTCAGAAAGTTTACTTTGCAGCACATATTAATACATAGTCAAACCATTGCAACGGTTTTGTGGGGCTTAGCTTATATGTTACTTACCTTTTTGGAATAAAGATAAATAAATAAAAAAATAAAAATACTCTGAAAGAATACATACCCTCACTTACACATACACCACACACTTACTCAACTGTTTAACTTTTGTATAAATGTTTTTTATTTTCTTTGTACTTACGAGTAAATTATTGTAGGTACATTTTGTAATGAACTTTGAATAATAATATTGCGCTAGCAGAACACCTTAAATTGTTAACTATGAGTAGTGTTTGGGTCACCAAGATACAGGCTGTGCCTAGTTTGGGACCCGCTGTCTAATATTCTAAGTCTTCTGTTGGTGAGAATTTCATACCATGCTAGGTTTTATACTTAAGAAATTCAAAAAAATTCAAAATATTTTATTTCACATAAACCTACAAGGGCACTTATAAACCGTCAGAATCTAAGTGCACGGTTCCAATTGGTCGTTTCCTATGGAGAAGAGCCGGCAAGAAACTCCACGGTTACTCTTTTAAAAAAGTAAATGTATTTACAATGTTTTCAAATTACAGTGTTAATAGGTATGAGAGGACAGTGTAGGCCTATCAACAAGTACCAGGTACTTAGCAAGATAGAAAATGGTCGACAGATCTACAGTCTGTTAAGCCTACAACGTTCTCACATTCACAAAATCTAAAAGAAAATAATCTATATAAAAGCAAAATCAAATAATAAAAATAAAAAGCTATTTAGACCAAATGACACGATTGCCACTACAGCTGTATGTAACAAATCTAACTTATTATAAAAAAATAAAAAAAAGAACTGTGTGTAAGCTAAATAAATGAATTTGATTCTTTTTTTTATTTGAGACACTTGAAATTAGAGGTGGGAATGAGCGACATAATCGAAATTTTACGTATAGCAATATGAAATTTGTAACTCGATTACAGTTAATGGATCACGTAGTTACAATTTTTTTATTACTAATCTGTGCCTACGTGTCGTAAAAAATCCGAGTTCAGTAGTCTTGTCGAATGAAGACGGATAGTAGGTATCTACTTATCTACCATGTGGTGCACAACTGTGAATGATTTCTTTAAACTATTTATCAAACCAATCAACAAATAACAGTTATATTTGCAAGTGTCTAACACCTTTAGTACCGTTACAGTTAAGATAGAGAAGGAAAACTATCACAGCTAAGTATGATCGACCATCTTTTAGAGAACATGTTTTTCAACTACAATTTTAAAGTTTTGATCTTTGGACAAATTCATTCCAACTACGTAACCCTTCATTGTGCGTGGTTCACCGTCCACGCACTTCGCCGGTTTTTTAATTTTAATTTGACGTTTTGAACGATGTCATGCTTTTTTGATAGGAAAAAAAGTACCTAGTTCATCGCCGTCAAATCATAGAAGAGCGTTGGTAGCATAAAACATTTTCGAACGCTAAAACTATACAGATCCGGCGATTGGGACCGCGGTCCTAGTTAATTGCGGTCCCAGTCGCCGGAAACCTCAAACTACGCTATCGTTCTTGGTTTATTTCTGCAGGTCTACTCCCTGAACACCAAAACCGAAGATTCGGCCGAAGTTACGGGCGATTCCTACTCCTTATCGCCTACGGAGATAAGATTGGTTTGGGGCTCGATCTAAGAATAAATGGTAGTCTTCAGCTGGAAGGTGGCCATAGGAACACATCAATCAAACAAGTTAGAGCAATCGTTTGGACTCACTAGGCTATGCTTTACAACAACAAGACAAGTGCTTTTACACTAGGTGCAGTCCAGGTCCATAAGAACTCTCATTGTTTTCGAGAAGTCTTATATTTTTGTTATGTTTAGATGTTGTACTTAAAGTTCCTATACATATAAAATAAATATTTGCACTTATTTTATATGTTTCTTTTTTACAAATAAACTCTGGGGTCCGCACAGACCCCACGTGACTAACAGTGTGATTATTTTGGCGTGACTAGTTAAAGGTTAATATTGTTGCCAAAAAGTTTGTGCTCGCGAGGTCTACTGTTCGCAGAAATACTAGTTTATATGTATCAAGTTGAGGACAGAATTAGGTAATTTTGTTTCCATCTTTTTTAAAGGTCACTTTTCACGCAGTCGGGATTTTAGATTTGCTTTTTTTTGACACGCCATTCTCGCATGTTGTTACTGCGGAACGCACTAATTACTGTGAGCAACGCGCGACGCATGGCCACAATGTCGCACGTCTGCTCAATCTGTCTCAACAGTCGTGTTCGTTTTGTCGCCGGTCTGTACTCTGTGTACATCATGTTTTTTTTTAAACTATACATCTATTGACCTCGTCGTCGACACATCACTTTTCAGTCGGCGCTACAATTATTGTTCTTTTATTTGTTTGTCATTTAGTATGTTCAGTCTGAACCGGCGCATGTGCTACTATGCCGTAGTAACGATAATGTCTTATAATACGAATGACATTGATCCATTTCTCCGCGTATTGTTATCGTAATGGAACTTTTTATGGCACATAATTCCATTACTATATGAACATGGATCGTGGGTGTGCCACGAATTCGCACATTCTCATAGAAGAGTAGTGTGGTAGGTGTTTGTTAAAAATGTTCAACTATACGGTGTGAGCCAATTGTTTTGTTCATTTTATGTAGATAAATGATGCCCGCAAATAATAACGTGAACGATTCTCTCGTACTAAATAATAACATGAACGATTCTCTCGTACTAAATAATAACGTGAACGATTGTTTCGTTCTAAATAATAACGTGAACGATTCTCTCGTACTAAATAATAACATGAACGATTCTCTCGTACTAAATAATAACGTGAACGATTGTTTCGTTCTAAATAATAACGTGAACGATTCTCTCGTACTAAATAATAACATGAACGATTCTCTCGTACTAAATAATAACGTGAACGATTGTTTCGTTCTAAATAATAACGTGAACGATTCTCTCGTACTAAATAATAACATGAACGATTCTCTCGTACTAAATAATAACGTGAACGATTGTTTCGTTCTAAATAATAACGTGAACGATTCTCTCGTACTAAATAATAACATGAACGATTCTCTCGTACTAAATAATAACGTGAACGATTGTTTCGTTCTAAATAATAACGTGAACGATTCTCTCGTACTAAATCCACATGCTTGTGTGTAGTATTTCGTTTTCGTTTTACGTAATGTGGTTTTGGTAATCAAACCATAAACTGCACGGTGTAATGTAAGTAATTTACTTGAATTCCGAACACATGCGCTGCAGTCACCAGCACAGAGCACCACGTGCACGCCACGCTTTGAATTGACCAATCACAACATTCTGATGTATTTTCATAATGATGTAATCAGATCGTTTCCTAAATATTTGTTTTTGTGTACTTTAATTAATTAATTCTTTCACATAAGTACTAATTAATTTCGAACTAGATGGACTTATCTTCAGCACGCGTAGCATGACCTCCATAGAAACGGGTTTTGTCGACTGTAGACAAAATGACAGATTGTGATTGTGCAGGTGCGTCTACTTATCTCTCTCAGTAGCAGATTAACGAGCGCCTTCATTACATATTATCGTGGCCAGATCTTAAAATTGATCATTTCATGAAATGAACATCAACCACTGGTCACATCATGATGTGGCCTGGCCAGATCATTGAATACTCAACGTTTAATGATATGAACAGTAAAATGCACGACTACTTCATGATTTGGCCAAACATTAGTGATCATATCATAAAATAGTTAGATTCTCCACCGGCAGAGGCGTTGATGTCGCTGTGTTTTTGTTGTGCATCATGGCGGCGGCATACAACATATCAAACAAAGTAGGGTGACCACGCAAAAAAATTCGATGGACTTTTATTGGGTTTCCAAATATGATATGGAAAGCGATCAACTTGGAAGTAGCGCTCGCCGGCCGTTGCCACGGCGTAACATGAGACATAGCGCTTAAAAATTAACAATTTACGCCGCTTATGTGGCACCCCGATCAAATGGGTTAGGTTAGGTTAGAACTGTGACCAACCGCGCGAGAGCCGAGCGAGCACAGCGAGCGGTGCCGCGGCAGCGGCCGGCGAGTGCTACTTCCAAGTTGGTCGCAGTTACTTGACTATTTTTACTTCACCTTACACAATGAATACCCTACATTAATGATATGGCCAAACGTCGACTGACATTTATAACGTTGACGTTTAAACGATATGGCCAATGTTAGCTGGCCATTTCATGAAATGGTCAATTCTAAGATCTGGCCCCGACATTGTTTATTTAATTAACAGTTGCGTTAGTTACTGTTTATAACAAAACATTAAGATCAGTTAATCGTTGAAGAAGTCGTTTTTACCTACGGTGAGTACCTACCTAGCAGTTTTTTTTCTCATTATTCACTAAGGGCATGAGAAATAGTGAAGTTAGTCCCGCACCCAACAATAATATAATATCAATTTAATTGTGTTATTAAGAGCTGCGGCCACGCTTGCGGCCTATAAAATGAATCAGAGGTCAACCACACTGATAACTTTAACAGTAAATAAATAAAAAATTCTTGAAGTCCCTATGTCATAATGTGTATGAATCGAAGGGCCATTTCACTCAAGTGAATGAATTTAAAATATTTAAAGGCAGTTGGACTAACAAGGCCTCGGGCGAAGGCTCTGTGCAGTCTGAGGTTGGGATTATATTAAGTGTGTCACCCAATGTAACAGTCAGTGAGTAGACCTCATACATGAATGAAGGGCCGTGTGTAGTTTCCTTGATCGTACAGCAGCGTAGAGCAGCTGCTGCGCGTCGTAGCCCCTGTTCTACGGATCGTAGTCCGTAGGAGTGGGTCTTTTGTACCGCGTCCCCTGCGGCGGCGGCGGCGGCGCCACGGAGTAAGCCCATGTTCGTACGGACGTAATAAAGTCGCGGCGATTTTTTTTCCTGCACTGGATTTTCAACTCTCGGTGTTAAGCCGAGCGTTGAGAATCTAACGCATTGGGACGCACTCTCATCCCAGCGCGTTGAAAAAACACACTGTTGGATTTTCAACTCTCGGTGCTAAGCAGAGCGTATAAAATCCAGTGCACGAAAAAAATCGCCGCGATTTTATTACGTACGTGCGAACGTGGGCTCTATCTTGCGTGTGTGAAGTAGTGGCAGCGGTGACGTGATTGCCCTTGGCATTATTAGCGAGCGCGCTATCAGCCGGTGACATCACCGCACCGACCGCCGCGCGCCGCTCATACTAGACACCCATCACTTTCTACCGGATCGGCCCAATGCGATGATAGACAACTACTAATTAACTGCAGGTAACTCTTACTATGCTTCCATAAGTGAATATTGCAACATTCCCAAGTCCTGTTTATATGATAATATGACAGGCAGCTAAATACCTATCAGACATGTAAAATCACTGCATTTGTTCAATAAATACATTATTTATATTTGGGAGCAGACCTTGTCGCTGTATATTACCATGAGATTAAAATCTGTGACCGCACATTTATACTTTCTGCAGAGATAAGATCTGTGTAAACAGACGGCAGCTCAAGGCAGCTGCAGCGGTTTCGAAACGTCTGATATTGTGCGGTACCGGCTAGCTATACTGAGAAATAAAGTCCATGCACGGCACTGCACGTCGCGCAGCTAAAGGTCGCGTTCGACACCGGCTATTTTTAGCATCGTATGCTACATCAGCTACTTCGAGCACTGCCGAGTTTTTAAATAAATCTACATAGTAGTAATTTGTAGTAAAATGAGAATGAACAGAAGAAAGACCGTATCGGGGACCCCAACTCTCAGCACTGATCTGGAGGTGCATTACCATTACTTGAGAAGTTGTTTCTTGCTATTTATATGTTAAAGCAAAATAAATAAATATCGTATAACTTAATAACGTCTGACGCCAAAGCGACTCCGCTAACACATTAGCATTTGTATTATAGTCAGGTACTGATATAATATTAATATACATGTAGTATGTTGTATGATTATCATCCAATCACCACGACACAGCAATTGATCGTGAGTCGTGATGGCCACACATTTATCTTTGCACACTAATAGCGAATACCTTGAATGAAACTGGATTGAATTTTGCACGAGCCGTGGTGCAGCTGATACATAATAGTATATCGTGCGAACTGCTAAATGGTTCGTTTTGATCACTTGCTGTTATTTTTCCATCGCGCAAGTATTTTTTATCATTGATGATGGTAAATATTTAGCTCAAATCTGTGTAAATTAAATAATAATTTTGTGAAAAGTAAATTATAAGTATAAAGTCAAGTTACAACATTTTTGTTAATAATTTTTTTATTACAGTTTTACGCCGCGATTTAACAGAGTGGCTGTATAAAAACTTGGGAGATGGCTTGCATAGTTTTAAAAATGTTGACAGCAGGGAATATCGTTTCTCCGGGAAGACAAGTACTGTTTTCATCCCTCTGATCAGGTAACTTCAAGCGTACTTTTCAAGTATGAGATTTTTTTTTGTGTTGGTATGTATTTTTTTGTCCTTGGCAAGGTAGGGATGTTTCAAGTAAAACAAATCGATACAAATTAGGAAAAGTGGAAACTTTGAATTATGTTGTTTGGTAATCTTCGGCAATATATGGTGGAGCTATTAACGTCTTGGTAAAGTTCTACAGCAGGATCGTCAATTGCTTGGCTTTCAAAAGCTTGAGGACTTTGATCGCCGAGATTAAAATTTCGGTCACAAGCTTCTAACCTAAGAAATAAAGAATAACAGTTATAATTAAAGTAACGTTCTCTCAATATTCGCAATTTTTTCTACCATGAGTCAACAAAGAATTAACACGTTAGAACTGAAAAAAGATCCAAATCTAGTCTAGCACGGATGAAACATATTTTATTAGATAAAAGTCTACCTCTCAATAAGATCTGCTTTCTTTCCAATTATCCGCTCCTCGTTTATTTAGTTTGTCTTTCAATTCTGTAAAAGCTTCCAGGTACAATACATGTTATCAATAACGATGATGGACCGGTTTCAGCCCAAAAAATAGCAAAAAACACTGATGTAAACAAAGTGAAAACGATTTGACAGCAGCCATCTCGCCGCTGGCGACATCTGCTCTGAGCTTTGCGTGTGAGTCCCCATTTAGTTAGATACAGAGCGTGCATGTCAGACAGCAATCACTTCTTCTAAAGAAGGGACTGAATACTGATGTTCTGCCGATCTCAACTCGTTGAGGCCCTTGCGAATGGCAAGGATCATGGTCGAGTGACGAGTTTTATGAAATATCACGGCAGGTGTTAATTTCACTGATATAATCTAACCTGCGCTGACTAAGTTTCCTCCGGCTACCGCTCCTTCGCGGAACACATTAGGTTTTCGTGTTGCTTTATCTCAGACCTTGTTTGAGTTCTCAGAAGCTACAAAAATGAGATCTGAGATTCCGAATACGATAATAAAGTGTCTGAAATTTATTATATCTAGTCTAGATGTTATACTTCAATAATCCAGATGTGACAAAGTGTTACTGCTAATCATTTCCTTCATCCTGGATGCTTTCTCCGAGTATTCTTCAAATCTACCCTTGAATTGCACAGGAATAAAATCGCTGTGTATTTTCATCGTTCAAGTGAATAATGATACCTATCCATCTCCTTGCAAACTAGTGGTGTACGCGGCCTTGCAGTAAACTTTAGCATAATGATTGTTGAGCCATCGGTGCGCAGTATCTGATGCTGTTCCCATACTAGCCAACGGTTACTACCATTGGCTTTTGTTTCCCCCTTGTTTCCCTTGAAACATATTTTAATTACATTTGGGACCGAGTAATCATAGCTAGTAAACTGCGATGATTGAACATTATAACAATGTTCCGGACATTGAAAGGCATTTAACCGGCAATTTTATCGTATGTTGTCGTGAATCGGTGTGATCGGCCCGTTTAATATTCCCATTGTGCGGGCCGGGACGGCGATCAATGGCCCGTGGCTTCTTTTGTCGGCACCGCCGCGAATTACACGCACCGACGTGCTCGCTGTACTACCTCCAAGTCCAGCGGAGCCAGTCGGCGACGCGAAGTCTTGGCACCACATAGAAATAGCTTTCGGACCCTAAACGGTCGTTATATAGAGACGAAAACACGCTGAGCTTTTTAGTATACATTGGAACAGGTTTTACTCTGAAAGTTACGAAGATAATATTGAACTGAAATCTTGAAAACCCTCCGAGCCGAGCTAACTTTCGGACCTTGGCAGTAAGATCGAAGTTTTCAACATTTATCGTGGTCATGTTTTACCTGTTACTTATCATAAATCGTAGCATTCAAATTAAGATATATAATCATTTTGTGGTTTTCCTTGAGTATTACGTACCTACCTACTTATAATGTATTATTTCCACAATTTATTCGTTCTCGTCATTTTCCTGTTGCCGGTTGTTCGGTTATGATATCGTTTTCCGCACAGCATGACATTTGTTTTGTTTTGAGGGTTCCGTACCTCATAGGGAAAAAACAGAACCCTTATAGGATCTCTTCGTAGTCTGTCTGTTTGCCTGTCAGTCTGTTAAGACCCATTTTCTCAGGAACGCGTGGACGTATCAAGGTGAAATTAATATCAAATATATATTTATGTATTTATGGTGCCTTGGAGCTCTAAAAAAATCGAGCTTCTAAGTTAACGCAATAAAAAAATACGGCCATTTATGTGACATAATTTTGACAGTCGCAAATAATTCAAAACCTAATTAACCGTGACGTATATCGATGTATGTGAGAACATGTTTTTCAACTACAAATAAGTTTATTTTTGGGATAAATTCATCCCAACTACGGAACCCTTCTTTGTGCGTGGTCCGACACGTACTTGGCCGTTTTTTTATTAATAACTCGTGTGTTTGTTAGTTCGTGTTCTGCCATTTGTCTTGAGATAACGATACTGTTAACCTCGACCTTAGCGAGTCTAAACAAGGTCGGTGAGGTAATGTTTTGCCAACGTTTCACAATCGCGACAGGAGCATTGTTTACATATACAGCGCGCCGCTCATCGTGCTGCTAGTTCTAGCGGAGTGTGGTCATGAATGAAACAAAGTGTGCCGACTGTTGCGCAACATCGCCACACACGATGTTTGGCAACAAAAGCGGATGACGTCATCGCTCACAATACATTGTTGTCATCAGTGTATGTTAATGAAGCATGCGCTGGAGCATAACGTTTACTGTTCTGCGAACAGTAATCATGTATGTTTTTACGGGGATTTTACTAAATAGATGATGGTTTATAGGTTTCTAGTTTTCTACGAAATGTCCCTAGGATTTATGGGCATTCGTAGTTAAGGGTACGCTAGTCAGTCATTCTTCCATACAAACGTAGTATGGTGATACTCGTCTGTTTGGCGGTGTACGTTCAAAACTAAAAATGATATCAATTTGTCTTGACATTATCTAGCTATGTATGGAAGCAGAATTAGAGAAAAAAATTAGTTTGGAAGTTATGAGCGTCGAAACATCCATATTTCAACACTAATTTTAACTCATCTTTGGGCGTAAATAATTGATTCAAAAGTTCAAATAATTTTATTTTCAGTAAATACATCCAGTAGTTTTTCCATAATATCTATACGCCCAAAGGTTTGTTCATGGAATTTTACGCGATCGTTTTCGTTATAAATCATCGTCTATTTCACTAAATAAATTAATAAATATATTAATAAAAAATTGATAAATAAATACAAAATAAATATAACGAAATAAATAAATAATTAGGCTACTCGTAATTAGCATGTATATTAGTCACGCCAACGAGTTCGAGCCGTCGATTAGTCTATCATTTATTATAAGGGATATAATTATGGGAAATACATTTGTACGTATTTTTCTGTTCTTTTCTTCTTGTCGGTTTATGTTTTTGTTTTTTTTTGTACATCTGCTCTTGTGTATCATGAATCTTGTATGTTTCATAATAGAGATTATTATTATTTATTACGTCTTTGACATTTTTCGGGACCCTAGGGTCCCGGACCTTTGGAAGGCGTACGAGGGGCCGAAGCCAACTCGCAGAGGCTCGTTAGACGTGTTTAATGAAACGAGGCACCAACCGACGATTATCCCTGTACGCACTATACTAGTGCACCCAAGGACAACCCCCGGTTGGTGCAGGACTATTGCAAGATATGGAAACAAAGATATTGGATTATGGGTTTCGGTGGCTAAGTGAACTGGTTATCTAGAACTATGTAAAGACTATGTCCCCTGCCTGACCAATATTTTATATAAAATACAGAAGTAGAATGGCAGGGGGTGACTTGCACACTCAATAATGGGCCCCCGAAAACGGTCGCCAGCACAAAGTGTCGTAGCGACAAGGAGGCAACATGTCCTGAGGTGCTTATAAGGAGTGGAGCGGTATTCCACGGCTATCAGGACAATCCCGGAAGTACGGTCAAGATCCCTACCAGCATCTTACTGGAAAACTTCCTTACTCCGAGCTCGTTTGCTCTTGCGAATCTCCACTCAAGCCGGCCAATAAAGGCAAGAAAGAGGTGGGAGCTCTGTTCTTCATCAGTTTTCACTCCAGCCGTCCAATAACGGCAAGCCAGAGGTGAGAAACAAGACTTCTCCCGGGAGATAGGGTCCGTGGGGTCGCTACTGCCCAACAGCTCGCCACATGCTGCCCTGCGGGTTTCTGTATCTCTAAAAGTAAACTCTACCGGCACAGATCTAGAGTTTGGAGCGCGCAAGCCCCACCACGACGTCAACGTAGAGATACGGCGGTGGGGTTATTATTATTATATGTACAAGTATATGTGTGTACATAAATCGTTAAATAAATAAATAAATTAATTAAAATACATAAGTTGCTACGTCTCTCCTATTATGATACATACTAGTAGTTCTGTGAACAGTACAATTTATTTTCAACTCTTTATTAGTGGCTTTTGTGGACATTAATTATTCAGATTTTTACAGTTGTAATAACAGTAATTTCGTTTAAAATTGGTTTTTATTTTTATTAATTTATTTATCTTTATATCGATTCTTTTCTATTTTGTGAATGTGAGAACGCTGTAGGCTTAGTGGATTGTAGATTTGTTGACCATCATCATTTTGTTAAGTACCTGGTACTTGTTGAACGACCTACACTGTCCTCCCATACCTAATAACACTATTATTTGAAAATATTGTAAAATTCAATTTTTAAAAACGTTTCTGGCCGGGTCTTCTACATAGGAAACGACCAATTGGAACCGTGCACCTAGCTTCTGACATTTCATAAGTGCCCTTGTAGGTTTATGTGAAATAAAATATTTTGAATTGAATTGAGTAGACCTCGCGGGCACAAACTTTTTGCAACAATACCTCTAAAGTTATAAACAGGATTAGTACCATTTTTTCAAAAACAGAAAACATGGTTTCCCGTTTTAAACAACTTTAGCAGTGAAAATAACCATGTCAGTTTAAAATCCTTTATTTAATGAATATACCTATCCAACTTAAAAAAAAACCCGTCTGCGGCTGTATGTTAGATTTCTGAAAATAATTATCAGAACTATCTAGTTTTGTGATGACAAGGTGGTCCCAGGTGCTCGATCAATCCCTACCTAGTAGTTAAAGGGTCTCATTCCACTGGAAGAAATCTAAAAGTGAGCAATTTACTGCATTTTGAGAAGTTATTCTGCTTATCACGCCGAAGATCCTCATCAGATCTTCACCATTTTTTTTATGAAACCAAGTTAAAGTTACTTACTACCTTTCAAATAAAAAAGAACCATCGAAATAGGATCTCATAAGGCGGAGATATCCAGTAGCCCCCTTCTTCCCGTTTCCCTTTTTGGAGGAAGTACTCCTCCAATCAAAAATCCCCGACGCGACGACAAACAAAATCTATAAAGTCGTAAAACCAAGCTCCGTCCAGATTGGTTGTAAAATACGACGTGTAGGAGTACCAACAAACTGACACACGAAAGCAAATTTTGCCAGACTTGAGGCAGACACGCTTCGCTCGTTCGGTCATTAAGGTTAATGCAAGATATTAATTATGCTACATCCTGATCCAATACATTGTTTTCATTTTGTCTAATTTCATTTTTTTTCATTATTGTTTTCCAGCCTTTTGCATAATGTTATTGTCACTCACGTCATGCTCTACTTAGTTTACATTATTTAATTAAAAGTGGTGTTGGTTGCGCAGCATAATGGCGTGTCCACATGGACCTCAATCCGGTGCAGATCTGAGATAGCGCTGCGCCGCCGCTCCGCTGCGACACTGTGCGTGTGCGCAGTGTTCGTCTGAATGACTTCCGATTAGTTATTGTGGACTGGCGTATTCTCAGTCACATCGGAGAAATATCCTATTTAGGCATTTTCACCAGGAAGAGGCAAAACATAATAATACCACTACCAAGCAATCATGACACTGAAAGCCCATGCTAAACGATCAACAGTATCGACTTGCAGTGCCCTGGAGGATCGCTTGCGTTGTTTGTCAGCGGGAGGACCATGCTCAGTAGTAAGCAATGACATTAACTGGCGGAGCGTAGAATATGATGTCTCCCGGGAAATAATACCTTCTATAAAATGCCAACGACTAATCCATCAGGAATTTCTATTGAATGATATTATTGTTGTCTTGTGTATCTAATAATAATTTCCACCAATAATCAACAACGCCTTACCGTATTAACTCAAAACAAACTCGTCCACTGATGGTATTTGTATGAAAGTTGCTTCGGTACTGCTGAGCGGAGTACTTGCAGCGTAAACAATAACAAGCCGTATGGCTGACACGTGTGTCCACTGCCCTGTGTGTCACGTCGTGATATTATGCGATTGTCTTCTGTTAGTGATGCCATGCTTCTTGCTAGACCACCTAGCGCCCTGCGCCATTCACTGTTTTAGCTAGTCTTAGTTTTCAACTTACATCAAAGTTATGTTATATGTATTATATTTATATAGGTAATATGACTGTACTGTAGTAAAGTATTTTAACATTGCCACCATATTACTGTGTAGTGAGGGAAATAGTACATTACTGTCGCGGCCTGGCTGCAACAGGGGCATTGATGGACGAATGTGAAAGTGTGGCTCGAGGCGAAGACGAGGCACAAAGACGTGAGTCCATCAATGCCTGGTTGTGGTCAAGGCACAGTATATGTATAGTATTTTACTCATTTAATGAGCGGAAATTGAAACTAAGTAAATTAACTGTAAATTGCAGAATTAATGACTAAAGGCCGATCCTCAACGTGTTTGCACAACATTCGTTTTTAAATTTGTATGAGAGTATTTGTACCTTTTTAATAACCAATATTTAGTCAATTTAGTTCGTTTTTTTTTTTCTTTTTCATAATTAATATTGTAGGTCCTACTTACAATAAAAAACGTCCTACTTCATGAATCCAATGAGTGCTAAACATTCATTAAAACAAATGATATACCTAAACCGTGAGATTTTAGTCGTCTTACAAAGGGCCACTCAATGTACCCGACATACAATACCCTATAAGCAATCAAAAACCGACCAAGTGCGTGCCGGACCACGCATAATGAAGGGTTCCGTAGTTAGGATGCAAGAACAAACTTAGCTTTGTAATTGAAAAACATTTATCGCAAGAACAAACTTAGCTTTGTAATTGAAAAACATGTTCTCCCATGAATGTATGGGAGAACATGTTTTTGCAACCCCAAATGTAAGTTGGTCGATATTACTCGTTAACTTTCTTTCGTTCGCAGCGTCTAGCGACTCGAAGGTGTAGGCTATTATTGCAGTAGGTATTGAACATTTTGTGTAGTAGGATTATGTGGTAAACTATGGTCAGGGCTTCAAATTAAAATGTAACACCTTTTAAATGTCAATAAAACAAAATAAATAAAAAAAAAAAAATTGATATAATTTCACTTGTTGATAAGTTACCTCCTTAGTTGCCACGTGTAGAAGTAAAAAGTTCCATTTCATTTTACATAACACGACAGATATGAGTTTTCATATTAATATATTCGGCCGTTTCATAGTCACATTGCCGGCCGTCTACTCGCATATATTTGATCAGTACCTACAGCATTTTCGATTTATCTCAAAAAAAGTTGTCAAAATAATGCTCGAATTTCCAAGATGTTTGATAAAATTTTATATTTAATACTGAAGGTAAGGAAGGTCATCTGAGAGTTTCTGCCTTCGTAATAACCATTATTATCCTCAAACATAAAACGAAGGCCATTTCTACTGAAACTATAGTTGTATTCATAAAACTGTTTGTTTATTTCCAGGTAAGACGTCATGTCAAGGTGAACTCAGTTTGCATATATTCTAGGCGTAAGTTAAAAGCAACGAGGAAAATTATTTTCTTCTAGAATCATTGAAACTAGATGCGTGTATTAGATTCATATGAGATCTTGGACGAAATGGTGGTATGTACGTTCCTGTAAGGAAAATCTCAGAATCTGTTTAGTAATAGCCCATGCGTCATACCGACACAGTCAAAGAGCACAAATGGTTCGAGTCAAAGATCGTTTGTTCCAGAATTTGGTAATATACAGCTGTGTCCTATTCTTAACATGAATCACTGTGCAGCTGTCCCGACACTGTCTGATGACCACATTTGCACTGATTTCTGTCGAGAATCTTTCCCAAGGTTGGCCAAAATCGTAGGTGTGCGCAGTGAAGCTGCCCTGTGACTGCTCCGTGCTGTTCTGCCTGACCAGCTTATGGAAGCCGGGTGTAGTTAGATGACCCTGCAATAGACCTTTATAAGTGCATTATTACAAGCTCACACACTTAAACTCTCTCCGTGAAAGCCTGATCACTTCACTACATTGGCCGGAACATCAAGCGATGAAGACGAATCGTGACCGTTACTGGGCATGCAGTAGTCGTTATGTAATTTTGTGTACTACTGTTTAGCGTGCGGTTTCGTTGCTTTGTTTTTTGTGCGTAGCCCCCTATAGCTGGTAATGGTCGCCTCACCTGCGAGTGCCCTTACTCGTTCACTTAAAGCACAACATAGCAACAATCAACATACACTGACCGTTATCGTCTAATTATTTCTTTTTAATTCTAATTTCCTTTTTAGGGTTCCGCTTGGTACCCTCCGGATACGGAACCCTAAAAAGAATATATATATATAAATTAGAATTGAACTTATTACTAAGCCCCCGCCGTCCATCCGTCCGTCATGTCATTACCGTAATAGATAGACAGCTAAGGTTTTTACAGATTGTGTACGTCTATTGTTGTTGCTACAACAAATAATTAAAAAAAAAACAATAAAGTTAATAATTAAAGGGGGTCCCCATACCTATAGAAGAAACGTGTTTTTTTTAATCGGCGTTTTTTGGTCGATCTTAATACGGTACAGAACCTTTCATGTGCGAGTCCGACTCGCACTTGCCGGTTTTCTATAAAGTTCACATACAGGGTTTGCCCATGCTCGTGCTGCAGTTTTTCTTTCTGTCACGATGAGCACATGCAGTGTTGTGACGCACTGTTGAGAATGAAAGCTGCGGCATAAGAAAGGACATGCACCTGTTTTCTAAAAGATAAGAAAGACTTATTACTCCTTATGACATAGTGTTCTCCCACTGGAAAGCTTTAAGTAAAAAACACAAATTATCATTATTAAAACAAGTGTAGAGAAAGGCAACGCCAAACTAATGTAAGTTCGCAACTTAGATTGCATCTTACACGTGCTTGTATTTCGCTTTCTACTATTTCTTATCCATCGCTGGTTGCATCCACTTCCGCGGTCGTACCGGAGTGTAGCGTGCAGTGGACGGCGATCGGTGCAACTTTAGAAAGCTCTGTACGTAATATAATAACTTCTTGTCAGATTCGGGAGTGTGCGCGTTATTGATTGTCTTCAGCTTCATTATTCTACACAATGGACACTGACAGATTGACACGCAATTTTATAATTATTGCTATAAAATAAACGTTGTCGTTCGTCCCTATAATCAAGCTCGATTTAAATCGTGCGTCTTTAATAATATTGTATCTGGGCTCACGCCGTGTCCTCTAATCAGTTACCTAATAAGCACAACCTTTCTAAGGAGAGAGGAGAGGCCTGTCTTCACACAGACGTGTACCTTCATGTATGCCTTTAATCAATTCCTGGCGTAGGAAAAAATATTTTAACTAAACCCAATTATTTGCGGAAAATTGGAAAACTGCCCAATTACGATAGTTCCATATCACGTTTCGACTTTATCGTCTTCGGTCAATAGCAGTATTACATCACTCTCCAAACCTTCAGTTGTTCCCGTCGGGGACAGCACATGAATTTCTAGTTAGTTTATTTGTACTGATGATCATTGTAAGAAACAATTCTCGTCTAGGTGCGGCTCTATATCGCGTGTTTATCCGCGCACATGTGACACAATTCGCGGGGAGTGCACCGCGCGCAGCCTGCCCATTGAGACGATTGTATTGTGTCCAGCGATTCAATGCCGATGTCGATACAACTTGCGTCTCAACAGACGCGCAACACACTCATAACACTCGCTTAGTACCTCTGCTGGATTCGATCAGCGGCTTCTATCAAGTACGAGTGTTTCTAAAACTACTTGTTATTTAATTGCACTTGCACACAACTTGTACCTAATCCGATAAAATAACTCGTAAGCTTTTAGAAATAATAAACAGTATCCAAATCGAGCCAATAACATCGGAGATATCAGAAATGCTACTCAAACAATAAAACATTGAATAACATGAAAAATATTTAAGATAGACCCCCCTTTTAAAGTTAATTTTCGATAATTTTTCATGAATATTCAGAAAAATCTGGGCGGTCACATGCGCATGGGCCGCGTTGTGTTGGACGAAACTCGTTTCTTGGATTGTATTTGTGACTTGCGTCAACATTACATTTTGAGCATTTTACTCTCTGAAAATGATACTATAAATTCAGATCTTTGAATCTACTACTCTGTCCCATAGAAAAATCTATACATTGTAACAGCGAATCAATTTTCACGCCTCCCTTCCAAATATTTTTTTGATAATCGGATAGCTCATGCGTGACCTAAAGAGGTGCCGTAAAGAATATTAATTAAAAATCTCGACTAATTAAAAAGTTATGCAACAACGCGAAACGCGAGTATTGTGGTAGTTTCTACTTTAGAGGCATGAGTAACAGAGTGTAGAGTTCACTCATCCTCTATAGACAGGGAGGATGGGTGTCTTGTCTGGCGGGCAACTGCCAAACGATTGATGTCAGATAGTCTTATATATTATGTCGTTCGCGCGGTAAACTCTAATAGCGTGATGCAGGATTTGTGTAACGTCAGGTCTTTGATGCGTAGTTCGCATGTGGCGACGTAGATGCCGCCACACTACAATAAAACACCTTTGGATGGTCTAAATCAGGTCCAATAAGATGATGCTGAAAATAAATTAGAAGCTACGTTTGTTTTTCCCCGATGTGTAAGTCCAGCTTTCTCCCTAATTCCCGGGCATCGTGGTCGCAGACTCGCAGTGAATCGCGGTGAAAGCCTCACATTCTAATGTCAGAAGTAATTGCGACCGCACCGATGACGAGCCGCGCCGCCCCTAATGACCAACTACCTAATCTTTGACCTAATCACTTAATTGCTTATTGACGGAATGTCATTTCGTCGCCAGCAAATAACCAACATAGGGATCTCAGTTATAGAAACGGTTCCATTTCCTCGTCCCTGCACTCTGCAGTAATTTATTAGGCGCGTGAGAAACGAGCCCGTCTCACTTATTGCTCTATGCTGGCTCCGCCATTATATAATAAATTGAAAATGCGTGTGGTCCTACCGACAACATAAAAACCTTCCGCGTAGTTATAACAATTGTGATGTGTTGGGTAACGTAGTGAAATGAGCGCTGCCCTACAAATAGTTGATTGTTTAAACAAGTTTGTTCTGTACTTCCTACAATGGTAGCAGCGAGCTTGCTGCTCGGCTATATATAGCGGCGATTACATCGAGGATACAGCCGTGCTTGTGATACGTACAAACAGTACAACTTTCTGTTGGCTCTCTTGTTACGTACAGTTTGTCGTGTGTATACTTGCTCAGTTCCCAAACCTTCGTAAAGTTTTACCAAAATTAGATTTTTTGAGTTCTTCATAGCTTCTTTCGCCCTTCATATTGATCAGAATGTAATTATGAATGCATTTTCAAATTCCTTGACGTGTATACCAACATTTTGAGTATAAAATCTGGCACCATGTGTTCGTTATAATCATTATGGCTGTTACAATCCTTGTGGGAGCAAGGCCACTCAAATTATTCCCATCCTGCGGGATTGGGGCCGCGCGGCAGCCAGGGTAGCGAACACGCATGCCAACAATAACTGGACTCCGCTTCAAACCTTGAAGAAAAAAGGTTGTAAATATGTGCGAAAATGGAGTAGGTCCCTATCCTCCATGATGTAGAAGTACATTCAGCAAGAAGGTATTTTTTGTTTCTGATCGGCCCTTGATGTTTTAGCTGACCAGCGCAAGTTTTATATTTTCAGAGTTCAGCGTTAAAAGTCCCCGTGACTATGTAATAGTGCATTCGTTTTGAAAGAACAGTGTTTGCTGCAATCCTTTGTCGGTGTCGGTCTGAACTGTTATCTTATCTGTCCATTATTTACACAGAACTCAGTTCAGATACATCAACTTGTTCTTGACACCTTTCTTATTTATCTGTTGCGTGTTGTGGCTCAGGACGCGTGCCGCTCTTATCTTTCAATTACTGTTTATTTTACTCCGCGCTGCACTCACTTCACACTTGTGCTACATTTAAGTGAAGAGAGAATTCCGCCAAGTCATGTTGATGATCATCAGGCGAAGAATGTGAAGGTCGCGTAAACATATGCTCCAATGTTTACAGATGGGTGAGCCACTAGCAACGTAAAAGCATTCCTCAAATAATGATGACCTTTAAACATAATATTGAGAGTTGAGACTGAAAACAGATCTGCGTAATTTCAGACATAAAAATACGATTTGAATGAATCCTGACAAGGCAATAGGCTAGCTAGGACGAATAAATTAGTCATACCTATGTTAAGTTCCAATTGGTCCGCCTTAACTGATAATGATCGGTATGATTGTGTTAGTGGTCGGCCATCTGTCCGCCGCGACTCGTCCTAGTTCCCAGAATTGGGAGCGTCGTGTAGGACGCAATTACAATCATGAGTTCATGACTGATCTTACTAAAATATACTCTGACGTTATTTCTTCCCACAAAGTCGTGCAGTACCTACTTTACAAATAACCGTCATTTATAGGTCCCTAGATTCTCCGTGCTTATTCTTCTAATGTCAACAAAACCGCTTCAATTAGTACAGGGGTCGCTAGAAAGCAGTTTGATTGACACGAAGATTTGTCGCGAGCTCTCCTGCATGCGACAAGGCGGCTTGATGAATGATCGGCATGGCCGCGAAACCGCACAGCCGCGACCTACCCCTGGGATGTGCGTCGTTTGACAACAACTTGCATTCATTATGCTTCACTGTAGTTTCACTGCATTTGTTGGCAAAAAGGATTCATAAAATATGTCGCTATTGTGACTTTGTACCAATGATGCTATATACGCACTGCGGCTGTCTTTCTTTTAGTTCAAGACAAAGTTTTCTATAACTGTGTATGCAACATCACCGTGTAGCCAAACGGGTTTAGTTCCTTTTCCTTGGGTTGGCTCAAAAAGTTTTTAAGGGGTCGTGTTCGGGTAGCTCGCCGTTCGATAAGGACCAGGCCCGGGTCGACGGCGCGTTGTATTACACGTGCGCTTCAAAGAGATGTCAGCAGAACTGGCGGGGTCCGCTAGGACCGGTGATACCGTGTCTCCTGGCAAGTACTGCCTGTACTTGCCAGGAGACACGGTATCCCTTGCGAAGTGAAGCGATAGGACCGATGCCTGCCGGGGTTGCGGGAAAAACCGAAAGGGATACCGTGGCCCTGGCAACGTACAGGCAACTGAAGGAACACGGATGGGTTTTAGTCACTAAGAGTCTGACACGCCCTCCCGCTCCACCCAGAGCGGGAGAAGTTATTTAATAATTTCCCACAAAAAAAGGGGGTCGTCTTCAGTCTTAAACTGCAAACACATTTACTGAATTAATACCATTGTTTTGCATCGAACCCTTTCGGTTGTGTGCTGGATTCATAGGTTACAGGCTTCTTAGTAATGATATTGTTAAGAGAAAACGTTACGAAACGAATTCTTAGTTGTCGTGTTAATACAAAGAGTTTAAGTCAAGATGCTGTAGATTAGCTGACGTGCTCAGAGAAAGCTCCGGTACCGCACGATACTAATTTGTGAATAACAAAAAAAGTACGTGACCGTAATTGTGTAGCTTCGCGATTGATGCTCATCTCACGACCTCTTCGCTTTCTGACACGCTTCTGACGGGCGGCTGATGTCAAGCTAATATCGGATGCTCTCCGATCCATCTTCTCGACTCTTGAAATTGATGAACAGTTATTGTGCACCATGTACTTTCTATAGACGTTTGTAACTCTGTTCGCTTATAGATTGTATGTATTTTAGACTATAGTTGTTGTACAATAAACGTGAATTAAAATTAGCTAATAATTTGATGATTTACTTGTTTATTTTAGCACGATGGATATTGAATGGGTTCGAGAATATCTTGGGCATCAGAGAGCCGGTACAAAATAAATAAACTGATAGAACACGCAGATGTGACGTGCGCAACAACGTGTAGTTTCTGGAAACCATTATTCATGAATACACACATCAAAAGTGTCTAGGTATCAAGTACGTTTAAGAGTAACACCGCAATTGAGGATTAATGTTTTAACTTTTTTGGATCGTTATTGATTCTATTGAGTGTATTTCACTATTTGAATAAAGAATTTTCTTTAAATTATGATTAAAAATAGAAAATCAACTGTCAATCAGGATTCCTATAAAAGTGTGTAATGGCGTTTTTACAAAGCCATTACAATTTCTGCATCAGAACTGAAAAATATTGCATCGATATGGAGCGACGACATCATTTAACATGAGAAGAGATGTTAAGAGCCGTCGGAATATTGCAAGCTGGATCTCGCATCACCACTCGCAGACAGGACGGTACATCCAAAATACTGCTCGACCAAACCATCCGAAATCGTTTACGTGAAGTGGGTCTGCGTTCCCGAAGGCCGCTAAGATCCACAGCACCCCGCAATCATAGGGCCCGTTTACAACGGGCTCGCGAACACAGAAATTGCGAGAAAGAAGACTGGCGCTGTGTTTGCTTTTCCGATAAATCTCGTTTCGGTATGAGGCCGGATACAAGACGTTCTCGAGTTTGGAGGACCTCTAGAAGTCAAGAATGTTTGAAATATTGTCAACAAGTTAATTCATACGGTTGGTGGGAACAATAATGGTTTGGGCCGGTATTTGGATCGGTGGAAGAACTAACCTCATTTGGATCAGGGGCAATCTCAATGCTCAGATTTATGCGGACGATTGTTTCAGACGTGATCATCCCTTTGCGAAGCCGTTTGGGTGATTCGTTTTGATTAAGGGCGCGTTTTCAAATCGGACAAAATTCTGCTGTTTTTCGGTTCATTTTGTGACAAAACTAAACCGAATTTTATATAACTAATAACTACCACATATAGATTGGTTCTTCATCTTCAAATGCAAGTAACTTTTGTGTTAAAAATTATAGTTTTTTATATTGTAAAAACGATCTTCCGATGCCATTTTCCACAAAATTAACGATACTGGGTCGAGTTTCAGTACAGTTTTTATTCTATTATCAACATATTTTGAGATTTAAAAAATACTTTAAGTAGGCAAACATACTTATTTCTAAAATCTAGAAAAAAAAATGTTTCAAAATGTCACAAATAGTCGCAAAAAAAATAAAAACCAAAACTATTTTTTTCACATATTTTGCTATTACGGATGAATCTTAATGGATTGCGTTAAGGGTTATTTTATTTTTGGTTCCTGTTTTGATTATTGCACAAACATTTCGAAAGAAACCTCAGTCCGCGCTAGACCGCTGTCGTGAGTGGACTCTGTGTTGCCTGTTTGCAGCGGTTCGTGTGGAAAAGATCGCTGTACAAATACAAAATATTCTGTAAACCAAATTTGATACTTGATATTGTGGTAAGATAATTTTATATATTTCGGTAAAAGTAAGTAGTTTATAAATGCCTATTCGTCTGGGACTTGATGGAGTGACCTGAAGGTGTACTTCGGTGACTGCTACTGGTACTCCTCGACTAGTACAACTAGGTCTGCCGAGTTTGAGCTCGTTTTGTTAGTTATGATGAGACCTTACCACCGGACTTGATGGAGTGACCTGAAGGTGTACTTTGGTGACTGCTACTGGTACTCCTCGACTAGTAGAATTAAATCTGCCGAGTTTGGGCTCGTTTTGTTAGTTATGATGAGACCTTACCACCGGACTTGATGGAGTGACCTGAAGGTGTACTTTGGTGACTGCTACTGGTACTCCTCGACTAGTAGAATTAAATCTGCCGAGTTTGGGCTCGTTTTGTTAGTTATGATGAGACCTCACCACCGGACTTGATGGAGTGACCTGAAGGTGTACTTTGGTGACTGCTACTGGTACTCCTCGACGAGTACAACTAGGTCTGCCGAGTTTGGGCTCGTTTTGTTAGTTATGATGAGACCTCACCACTGGACTTGATGGAGTGACCTGAAGGTGTACTTTGGTGACTGCTACTGGTACTCCTCGACGAGTACAACTAGGTCTGCCGAGTTTGGGCTCGTTTTGTTAGTTATGATGAGACCTTACCACCGGACTTGATGGAGTGACCTGAAGGTGTACTTTGGTGACTGCTACTGGTACTCCTCGACGAGTACAACTAGGTCTGCCGAGTTTGGGCTCGTTTTGTTAGTTATGACGAGACCTTACCTCCGGACTAGATGGAATGACCTGAAGGTGTACTTCAGTGACTGCTACTGGTACTCCTCGACTATTAGAATTAGATGTGCCGAGTTTGGGCTTGTTTTGTAAGTTATGACGAGACCTTACCTCCGGACTAGATGGAGTGACCTGAAGGTGTACTTTGGTGACTGCTACTGGTACTCCTCGACTAGTAGAATAAAATCTGCCGAGTTTGGGCTCGTTTTGTTAGTTATGATGAGACCTCACCACCGGACTTGATGGAGTGACCTGAAGGTGTACTTTGGTGACTGCTACTGGTACTCCTCGACGAGTACAACTAGGTCTGCCGAGTGTGGGCTCGTTTTGTTAGTTATGATGAGACCTCACCACCGGACTTGATGGAGTGACCTGAAGGTGTACTTTGGTGACTGCTACTGGTACTCCTCGACTATTAGAATTAGATGTGCCGAGTTTGGGCTTGTTTTGTAAGTTATGACGAGACCTTACCTCCGGACTAGATGGAGTGACCTGAAGGTGTACTTTGGTGACTGCTACTGGTACTCCTCGACGAGTACAACTAGGTCTGCCGAGTTTGGGCTCGTTTTGTTAGTTATGACGAGACCTTACCTCCGGACTAGATGGAATGACCTGAAGGTGTACTTTGGTGACTGATACTGGTACTCTACGACGAGTAGAACTAGGTCTGCCGAGTTTGGGCTCGTTTTGTTAGTTATGATGAGATCTTACCTCCGGACTTGATGGAGTGACCTGAAGGTGTACTTCAGTGACTGCTACTGGTACTCCTCGACTATTAGAATTAGATGTGCCGAGTTTGGGCTCGTTTTGTAAGTTATGACGAGATCTTACCTCCGGACTAGATGGAGTGACCTGAAGGTGTACTTTGGTGACTGCTACTGGTACTCCTCGACTAGTAGAATTAAATCTGCCGAGTTTGGGCTCGTTTTGTTAGTTATGATGAGACCTTACCACCGGACTTGATGGAGTGACCTGAAGGTGTACTTTGGTGACTGCTGCTGGTACTCCTCGACGAGTACAACTAGGTCTGCCGAGTTTGGGCTCGTTTTGTTAGTTATTTATTTATTTATTTATTTTTATTTATTTATTTAAAACTCTTAAACTATCATTACAGGTTTAGAAACCTAATGCGATAGCTAAGCCTACTTATAATATTAACTATTTTAAATAACACTATTACTAACAATTACAAATAACTACACAATACATTAACACCAAATTACTTATAACTAAAACAATATAACCTTATAATTATAACAATGTAATCTTCACAGAAAATTAACATACAAAAGAAACAATAAACATAAATTACACTAATTGTTGCTCTCGTAACATATTATATATAAACTTACTCTTGCAAGTTCACTAAAGTAACACGAAAAAATGTCCAACCTATTCTGAATTTCGTTAACAGTACGAATTGCTCGCGTGAGAGGTGCTTTGGCCAGCAGGTTGGTTCTGGCAGTTGGCACAGCCAGCAGTGGCGGGCGCCGCCGCCTCCACACGTAGCGGTCTGGAACAGCAAACCGCAAGCACTGAAGCACTCCCGGATTGTGCTCCTTACCCCGGAGTAATTTAATTAAATAGACGACAAGAGTAAACTGTCGTCGCACCCTTAACTCATTGTACCCGACCATGCCCAGTACAAACAGGGTGGGGTACATCAGTGGGTACAATGGATAAACCCCGTACAGTCTGAAGTACAAGTGACGCGTGAACTTATTCTGTACGCGTTCCAGCATGACAGAGTACTTGGCTTCATGTGGAGCCCATATGACAGCACCATACTCCAAGTGACTCCTGACTAGAGCGTCGTATAATACCCTTATAGTCGTAATATTAGTGAACCCCTGTGACTGCCTAAGTACAAAGCCGAGGTTTCTGTACGCTTTCTTACATATCTTAATGATATGCTCGCGAAACGTAAGATCTGGAGTGAGATATACCCCTAGATCTCGCACTTGCGTTACTCGCTGCATGAGTATCGCCTCTGCTTTGTACTCATAGCGGACAGGGGTGCGCGCACGACCAAAGGATATTACCGAGCATTTGGACACGTTGAAGTACAGCTTATTATCATGGCTCCATTTCACCACTCTATCAATGTCACCCTGGAGTCGCTCACAGTCTGACTCATCCCTTACCTCGAGCAGCAACTTGAGGTCATCTGCGAACAACAAACATGAGCCATGTCTGACGACCTCCGGCAAGCTGTTTATCATTATGATAAATTCAAGAGGCCCCAAATTGCTGCCCTGGCTTACTCCGGACCTGGTGAAGTACGGCCTCGACTCGTACCCATTGTAGTCAACGTACTGTTGACGGTCTCTCATATAGCTGACAAAGAACTGCAGTAAGTGCGGCGTACATCCTACATCTGCCAGCTTTCTTAATAAGACATCATTGTCCACGGTGTCAAAGGCTTTTTTAAAATCAAAGTACGCCACGTCTACCTGTACTCCAGCGTCGACTGCCGGCATAACCTGTGCCATGAAGTTAAGCAGGTTGGTGGAAGTGCTGCGTCCGGGCCGAAAGCCGTGCTGCGCGTCCGACAGTTGCGCTCGGACTTGCCCCTGTATGCAGCGTTGAATAGCGCCTTCAAAAACTTTTGCCGGCGTTGACAACACTGCAACTGGTCTATAACCGCTGACATCTGGACCTGCTTTACCCTTGGGTACTGGAACGACACGTGTAGTCTTCCACTGATCCGGGAACGTCGATTGCTTTAAGCACGTGTTATATATGTAATGCAGCGGGATTGCTAAAACTCTAGCACAATCTCTAAAGAGAAACGCTGGTATACCGTCAGGGCCAGATGATCGTTTTGGCTTGAGGTTCGTCAGCGCATCCTGCACATCATTGAGACTCAAGGTCTCTATATGTACCCGTGCACTGGTAGCACTGCTGACCTCTGCCATCGCCGCCTGGACGTCTAGTTGCGGTGGTTCCTGACTGTATACCGACTCAAAAAATTCTGCGAATTCCCTAGCACACTGCTCATCAGTGAGATTTTGCCCATCTTTTACAATACTTTGCCTATTTACTCTACTTTTTTTTGACCTAATATATTGCCAGAATGATTTTGGATCTTTAGCGAACTGATTTTGAACTTTCTTTTTATGGTTTCTGTGTGCAATTTCTATAGACTTTTTTATCCGGGCCCTACATTTAGCATATTCTTCGTAATCACAATCACGTTTTGAGTTTTTAAACAGTTTGTGAAGTTTTGCTTTAATTTTGATCTCTTTAATAATTTCTCCGGTGTACCATTCGGGATACACATAATGTGAGTTTTCCTGGGTAAACTTTTTCCTTGGTACGCATTCGTCCAACATACGGCCTAATTTCACATAAAATAAATTTAAAATGTCTTCCAAGTCATGCATTTCATACATTGTACTCCAGTCAGCAGAAGTTAACATCGAATACAATAATTGATAATCAGCTTTATAAAAATTCCACTGCGGTCTGTTATTGCACGCGCTGTCAAAGAGGGATTCGGCAGCGGGCGAAGGCGGGGAAGGCGCGGGGGCTGAGGGCGCGGGGCGCAGGCACACCGCTAGTGGCGGGTGGTACGGGTCGACCGGAACGAGCGCCTCGTCCGCCAACACCACTGACACTTCTCCGCTAAAACCCGTACTCAGAACCAAATCCAGGTGTCGGCCTAAGACATTTGGTACCATGTTACTTTGAGTGAACTCGCAATATGACATAAAGCATTCATAATAATTGCTAATATTTACCGGACAAGAATGTAAATTAAAATCTCCAATAACAATCATTTGTCTATATCTATTACACATATTTTCTATTACTCTAAACAAAATCATATAATCGTTTTCCGAACTTCCAGGTGGAATATAAACAACGCAACATAAAAACAAAAATCTATTCTTTAAATGAACCGTTGCACAAACCATTTCAAATACGCAGGCGTCTATCGACGCGTCCGAGACAAGTAACTGTCGCAGCTCGAAGCGGTGTGTGGCCACGAGAAACGCTCCGCCCTGCTTACGCCCATCCACTCGATCACAACGTATTATTTTATATCCTTGAGGGATAATTTCTGCGTCTTGAATGGATTCATTGCAGCCTGATTCCGTTATAGCGTATAAGTCATAATTAAATGATAATATGTTATTTCTAAAGTTTTCTAATTTTGTACGAAGACCTCTTGCATTTTGATAATATATTTCAATGTTGCTGTTATGGCTATAATATGTTTGATTTTGTTCTATTTGAGTTCCGAAACCATATCCACTCACTGAACTCTGCATTCAATGGCCAGATTTCTGCCTGGTTCAACTTATCAAAACACTTTTCTGGTACTCCAACAACAAACGACGAATAATCTCTCACGATTTTGTGTTTGATTTTGTCCACCTTTATTTGAACATCTAGTCCACATACATTTTTCACGTGATCGGCTATTGCTTCAAGAGTGGTATCCGGATGCAGTCGCCAAACATGTAGATATTTTTTACGATCACTAACTTGAATCGCCTTCAACTCTGTATTTGTACCCACTCTGACCTCTTTAGGTTGCCTGTTATTTTTTTTTTTGTTTCGAACAGTCACCCATCCTGATTCGATCTTCTCCTCTTCATCGTTTGTTAGTTCAGTCACCAGTGAGCTAGTACTACACAAAGCTTTTTCCGGTAAAATTTCGGCCGATTTCGTGGCTACACATTTGTTATGATGAGACCTTACCACCGGACTTGATGGAGTGACCTGAAGGTGTACTTTGGTGACTGCTACTGGTACTCCTCGACGAGTACAACTAGGTCTGCCGAGTTTGGGCTCGTTTTGTTAGTTATGACGAGACCTTACCTCCGGACTAGATGGAGTGACCTGAAGGTGTACTTTGGTGACTGCTACTGGTACTCCTCGACTAGTAGAATAAAATCTGCCGAGTTTGGGCTCGTTTTGTTAGTTATGATGAGACCTCACCACCGGACTTGATGGAGTGACCTGAAGGTGTACTTTGGTGACTGCTACTGGTACTCCTCGACGAGTACAACTAGGTCTGCCGAGTGTGGGCTCGTTTTGTTAGTTATGATGAGACCTCACCACCGGACTTGATGGAGTGACCTGAAGGTGTACTTTGGTGACTGCTACTGGTACTCCTCGACTATTAGAATTAGATGTGCCGAGTTTGGGCTTGTTTTGTAAGTTATGACGAGACCTTACCTCCGGACTAGATGGAGTGACCTGAAGGTGTACTTTGGTGACTGCTACTGGTACTCCTCGACGAGTACAACTAGGTCTGCCGAGTTTGGGCTCGTTTTGTTAGTTATGATGAGATCTTACCTCCGGACTTGATGGAGTGACCTGAAGGTGTACTTTGGTGACTGCTACTGGTACTCCTCGACTATTAGAATTAGATGTGCCGAGTTTGGGCTTGTTTTGTAAGTTATGACGAGACCTTACCTCCGGACTAGATGGAGTGACCTGAAGGTGTACTTTGGTGACTGATACTGGTACTCTACGACGAGTAGAACTAGGTCTGCCGAGTTTGGGCTCGTTTTGTTAGTTATGATGAGATCTTACCTCCGGACTTGATGGAGTGACCTGAAGGTGTACTTCAGTGACTGCTACTGGTACTCCTCGACTATTAGAATTAGATGTGCCGAGTTTGGGCTCGTTTTGTAAGTTATGACGAGATCTTACCTCCGGACTAGATGGAGTGACCTGAAGGTGTACTTTGGTGACTGCTACTGGTACTCCTCGACTAGTAGAATTAAATCTGCCGAGTTTGGGCTCGTTTTGTTAGTTATGATGAGACCTCACCACTGGACTTGATGGAGTGACCTGAAGGTGTACTTTGGTGACTGCTGCTGGTACTCCTCGACGAGTACAACTAGGTCTGCCGAGTTTGGGCTCGTTTTGTTAGTTATGATGAGACCTTACCACCGGACTTGATGGAGTGACCTGAAGGTGTACTTTGGTGACTGCTACTGGTACTCCTCGACGAGTACAACTAGGTCTGCCGAGTTTGGGCTCGTTTTGTTAGTTATGACGAGACCTTACCTCCGGACTAGATGGAGTGACCTGAAGGTGTACTTTGGTGACTGCTACTGGTACTCCTCGACTAGTAGAATAAAATCTGCCGAGTTTGGGCTCGTTTTGTTAGTTATGATGAGACCTCACCACCGGACTTGATGGAGTGACCTGAAGGTGTACTTTGGTGACTGCTACTGGTACTCCTCGACGAGTACAACTAGGTCTGCCGAGTGTGGGCTCGTTTTGTTAGTTATGATGAGACCTCACCACCGGACTTGATGGAGTGACCTGAAGGTGTACTTTGGTGACTGCTACTGGTACTCCTCGACTATTAGAATTAGATGTGCCGAGTTTGGGCTTGTTTTGTAAGTTATGACGAGACCTTACCTCCGGACTAGATGGAGTGACCTGAAGGTGTACTTTGGTGACTGCTACTGGTACTCCTCGACGAGTACAACTAGGTCTGCCGAGTTTGGGCTCGTTTTGTTAGTTATGACGAGACCTTACCTCCGGACTAGATGGAATGACCTGAAGGTGTACTTTGGTGACTGATACTGGTACTCTACGACGAGTAGAACTAGGTCTGCCGAGTTTGGGCTCGTTTTGTTAGTTATGATGAGACCTTACCTCCGGACTTGATGGAGTGACCTGAAGGTGTACTTCAGTGACTGCTACTGGTACTCCTCGACTATTAGAATTAGATGTGCCGAGTTTGGGCTCGTTTTGTAAGTTATGACGAGATCTTACCTCCGGACTAGATGGAGTGACCTGAAGGTGTACTTTGGTGACTGCTACTGGTACTCCTCGACTAGTAGAATTAAATCTGCCGAGTTTGGCCTCGTTTTGTTAGTTATGATGAGACCTTACCACCAAAGCATACCTTCAGGTTACTCCATTGAGTTCGGTGGTGAGGTCTCATTATAACTAACAAAACGAGCCCAAACTCGGCACACTTAGTTCTACTCGTCGAGGATTACCAGTAGCAGTGTCTGAAGTACACCTTCAGGTCACTCCATCAAGTCCGGAGGTACGGTCTCGTCATACCTTACAAAACGAACCCAAACTCGGCAGACCTAGTTGTACTCGTCGAGGAGTACCAGTAGCAGTCACCAAAGTACACCTTCAGGTCACTCCATCAAGTCCGGAGGTAAGGTCTCATCATAACTAACAAAACGAGCCCAAACTCGGCAGATCTAGTTCTACTCGTCGAGGAGTACCAGTAGCAGTCACCAAAGTACACCTTCAGGTCACTCCATCAAGTCCGGAGGTAAGGTCTCATCATAACTAACAAAACGAGCCCAAACTCGGCAGATCTAGTTCTACTCGTCGAGGATTACCAGTAGCAGTGTCTGAAGTACACCTTCAGGTCACTCCATCAAGTCCGGAGGTACGGTCTCGTCATACCTTACAAAACGAACCCAAATTCGGCAGACCTAGTTCTACTCGTCGAGGAGTACCAGTAGCAGTCACCAAAGTACACCTTCAGGTCACTCCATTGAGTTCGGTGGTGAGGTCTCATTATAACTAACAAAACGAGCCTAAACTCGGCAGACCTAGTTGTATTCGTCGAGGAGTACCAGTAGCAGTCACCAAAGTACACCTTCAGGTCACTCCATCAAGTCCGGTGGTGAGGTCTCATCATAACTAACAAAACGAGCCCAAACTCGGCAGACCTAGTTGTACTCGTCGAGGAGTACCAGTAGCAGTCACCAAAGTACACCTTCAGGTCACTCCATCAAGTCCGGTGGTGAGGTCTCATCATAACTAACAAAACGAGCCCAAACTCGGCAGACCTAGTGGTACTCGTCGAGGAGTACCAGTAGCAGTCACCAAAGTACACCTTCAGGTCACTGCATCAAGTCCGGTGGTAAGGTCTCATCATAACTAACAAAACGAGCCCAAACTCGGCAGACCTAGTTGTACTCGTCGAGGAGTACCAGTAGCAGTCACCAAAGTACACCTTCAGGTCACTCCATCAAGTCCGGTGGTGAGGTCTCATCATAACTAACAAAACGAGCCCAAACTCGGCAGACCTAGTTGTACTCGTCGAGGAGTACCAGTAGCAGTCACCAAAGTACACCTTCAGGTCACTCCATCAAGTTCGGTGGTGAGGTCTCATCATAACAAACAAAACGAGCCCAAACTCGGCAGACCTAGTTGTACTCGTCGAGGAGTACCAGTAGCAGTCACCAAAGTACACCTTCAGGTCACTCCATCAAGTCCGGTGGTGAGGTCTCATCATAACTAACAAAACCAGCCCACACTCGGCAGACCTAGTTGTACTCGTCGAGGAGTACCAGTAGCAGTCACCAAAGTACACCTTCAGGTCACTCCATCAAGTTCGGTGGTGAGGTCTCATCATAACAAACAAAACGAGCCCAAACTCGGCAGACCTAGTTGTACTCGTCGAGGAGTACCAGTAGCAGTCACCAAAGTACACCTTCAGGTCACTCCATCAAGTCCGGTGGTGAGGTCTCATCATAACTAACAAAACCAGCCCACACTCGGCAGACCTAGTTGTACTCGTCGAGGAGTACCAGTAGCAGTCACCAAAGTACACCTTCAGGTCACTCCATCAAGTCTGGTGGTAAGGTCTCGTCATAACTTACAAAACAAGCCCAAACTCGGCACATCTAATTCTAATAGTCGAGGAGTACAAGTAGCAGTCACTGAAGTAAGCATTTGTATCTAAGTATTATTTAGTAAAAATACAAACTACAATACGAAATATTTTTTGTAGATGCCTATGTATTATAAAGAATATAGAGAAAAAAAAAATTCAAAGTACCAAAATTAGTTCACTTGACTACTATTCCCGCAATTAACCGTGCGTACACTTGTGTGTGTGACCTTTGTCAATGTAGTAGTTCGATTCTATACCTATCAAATTTGTAAACGCGTCCTTAATGCACGACAACGCGTCCACACACGGCTAGAGTCGTAATTGCTGAATCTCGCATAAACGTTCTGCCGTGGCATACTCAATCGCTAAACCTTAAAACCCAATTGAGCACGCATGGGATATGCTCCAAAGAAAAGCTCTGCCGAGTATGGCTGCCGTGCATACCCCACAACAACTTTTTGACTTGTTAGAAAGAACGTGGGCGGCCTTTCCTCAAAGTGATTTTGATGAACTGATTTTAAGCATGCCAAATCGCTGTGATTGTGTTATTCGTGTCAACGGTGGAAACATAGACTTCATTTTTTCCTGAACTACTTTTTTTTTTTTATACCTCATTTTTGCTTTTTTGTCATTTAATGGACGACATCTTGGATTAATTTCCCACAATTTGCAAAAATTGCAATTTTTCTTAATTTTTACTAAATATATGGATGAGTTGTTAACTTAAACATGGGAAATAAAGTAAGAAGCCAGTCTGGAAAAAGATATCAATTAATATTTACCGAGTCTCTTATTTGGTAAATTGGATATTTTTTTTATAGTTAAAAATATACTTGATCCCTAGACACTTTTGATGTGTGTATCGATAAAAATCTTCCTTTGCGCAAACTTCGATATGACTTACGTAGAACATAATTTTCAATGTAATCAGGTCTTGTTTGAAAAGATCATACGATCATTACTAAATCTAAGACCCCTTTGTCTTAGATTTTTTGGGACGGTCAATTGAGTGGACTCATTATAAATAACTTTTGTTCTTTGTAACATTCAACAACTAAGCACATCCGGAATGTAATTGAGAGTAATGCTAGGAATTACTGTAACAACGTATTTGCATGGCAGTAATGAGCTGGAACAAAAAGCTCGTCCGCACTAATACGTATCATTTGAAGTAATTCGCTCGCTGATGAGCCTGGCTCGCGACCGACGCGGTGTATCTTAGATCTGTCTCGAGTCTACGTAACTTTCCAATTAAAATTGATTCAATATCATTTGAAACAATTCCGTGGCCATAACAACATTTGAAACTATCCACTCTCCAATCCTGGCAAATGCAACAACGGCTTGTTTCATTCTAAATCACATCAGGCAACAGTTGTCTAGGTTTCTGTTATCCTTTTGCAGAACTGAATTTATAAAATTTCCCTGCTTACAATACGACTCGTGCAAAGGACAAAGGCAGACTCCCGAACAAAATTTGTTGTCATTTTATTTGCGTCTGCCGATGGAAAATATGTAAAAGTACAGGGTTTGAAATCTTGAACAGTTTTGTCTTCAGTTATACTTTTATAGGAAATCAGGAAATAAAGATATTCCAGGTTGAAGTTCACTTGTTCTAGAGGTTATGATTTGTCAACAGACCCTAATTGAAAAATAAATATAGAAATACCTACTTACCACTTAGAATATCATTGATAGGCATGCATTTGTACAGCAAAATAAACTACGAACTACGGAATTATAAGTCTAGCCGTTAGCGGCGTGCGTAGGTCTGCCACATGGCCCACATGCGTCGTACCTAAGCAAATAAAATCAATCTACCTAGCCTTTTCCCAACTATGTTGGGGTCGGCTTCCAGTCTAACCGGATGCAGCTGAATACCAGTATTTTACATAAAGCCACTGCCTATCAGACCCCCACAACCCAGTAACTGGGTAATACGATACCCCTTGGTAAGACTGGCTGTGCAACTTTCGGGCTTCTGACGACCCATTACGACCGTCATAGATCCACGTATGACAGCCGGGACCAACGGCTTAACGTGCTTTCCGAGGCACGGAGGAGTCTCGGTATGTAAAGATGGTGACACATCCACGAACAAATCCCGGCAAGCGTAGCTTAACCTGATGGATCGAACCGTGCGGCTGTTATTATTTAGCCACGAGCTCCTCCGTCTTAGCCAATTATCTTTAGGACAGTTATAGATATGCCTATATGATTACTTATATGGTAGGGGTAGGTCATAATCACAAGGTATATTTTTCCATATTTATTCCTCATCATCCCTAACCACAGTGTTCACAGCTGCTTCACAGCCAGAAACTTCTCTTTGCAAGTTATTATAAACTGCAGCCATTGCAAGATCTCGCACACATAGTCAGCGTCCAAATCTAAAAACAAACATACATTACAACGATGTTTAATAACATAGTTAGCTTTGTAACAGATATAAAACACAAACTAGGGTAAATTATCTTGTGCTATACCTCTTATACAGTTTTATGCAATGAAGATCACTATCTTGTAACTTAACTAGTCGCCAGAAATACTTACGATTTGAGGGTATACCCAGCTGCAGATTAACGCAGTGACTCTCGAGTCAAGTGCAAATGCCGGTTATCAGCGCAATTTATTGAGACTTAAGTTGCAGTTGACTTATTAGAAATTATGACCACTATATTCTTAACGCAAACTGTTATTTTTATTTTCACATTTAATGAAATACGTAGAGCAAAACATTATAATATGTAACTTGACCGATATTTTTATTACATGGTAACATTAAAAGTTCAGGTTAGCCAAAAGACATGAAGTCAAGCCAGAAAAAGAAAACTAGGCCATAATTATTTTTTATCATTAATAAACTAGTCAATTCAGATTTGTGCTATCTTTTTCCAGATTTCGATAGGCCTTATGCTTGATTTGATAAAACTTAGTAAATTATTTCGTTGGTATCTATCACGGTGTCATAAGTAGACGCTAAATATTATATATATATCAACAATTCTGCTGCCATTCTCATTTGGTGTTAGTTTCCTGATTCGTCGGATAGCTGTATCAGATCAGCGGTTTTATTTATCGAAGCGATTTTCATTAATTGGCACTTGTAATGTCTATCATCTGTGTCGCGTGCCTGTCGCGGCGGGCTGCTCTCCGAACGATGCAACAATTATAACAGGAAATAGTGGGCGCCTTATCGCTATCGTTATCAGATCAGAGACCAGCGGGTCTACCTGCCCTCGTCGGCGCGCGCCGTCGCGGTCGCGTCGTCCGACAGATACGGAACAGGGGTCTACTCTCTAAACTAAATCCGTAGTTTCTGCCTAAGTGACGGGCGCATACCGTAAGTGAGACGGATAACGATGCGGCCGTAACATTGGCCGAAACTACGGATTTCGCTTAGGGAGTGATCCCCTGATTGCGATGCGGCTGGGCCGATGTCGTCTGCTCTCTACTACAGAATATTGTTCATGGCTTATCGTTAGCTTATCTGATACACAATGTGCCGTTCTTCTGATTTCTCGCAGTTGTCGGGTCGATTAGGTTATCATTTAGATATTTTGTAAAGTTGTATCTATAATTGTAATTGTTGCGATATGCTTTTTGTTTCTGAGTATCTCAAACTTTTGCGTTTAATATAATATCATACTGCTTTAGCATGCAACTACCTTAAGACCACGTTATGTTTCGTAACTCCACTAAAGTCCTTGTGCTATTTTGCGTTGTACTATATTCCCCGCGGCATGCAGTGTTGTGACAACAATGGCAGGTGCCTGGCGGGTTACGCCGCGCTACCAATATGGCCTGACGACCACACCCACGGGGCGCGTGCGGCTGGCACTGCTGGGACTTCGTGCAAACTGTCGATACAATAGTAACAATAAGAACGCGCGTAGTTTTACCTACACAATGTTACTTGCAACATGTCTGCTGCTCGTGTCCAGCTCGGTAAGATAAAATCGTAGAAGACGTTTGGAAGTTGTGTGAGTAAGAAAACGTTGAGTCCAGATCGGTGTTGCCCATTAAGCGGATGCGAACATGTGTTTTGTAACATTATTCCATTTGCCAATTCTAAACAAGTTAACGGTACACCAATTTGCAACGAGTGGAAAAGCTGGTAAATAGCAAATAGCGAGCCATGTTGTATTTGTGTCATTGAGGTACTGACACGGTTGCATGGCCGGTGACGAAACGATGCAGTAGCACGGATTGCACGAGATTCGGCACTCCACGTAGTTGCGTAACATCGAACTGGACCATCGACGCCGCAGTGAAGCATCTCGTCAATAACGTCGTGATGTACGAGCCGCCATCTGATTTAGATGTCTGATTCAGTCGCCTGAACGAGCATTAGTTTGCGTGTGCGCAAGATGTATGACTTGATGTTCTCATGTAATAGGAATTTGTTTGGTGTACTTTGATGACTTTGTAGTATCTTTCAGTTGAAGTCTTGAATACAAATGAAAGTAATATTTATGTCGAAGATTTTGGCCATATTAGAATCAGTCCTGACCATCTTCCGTGCTTTTTTTGTTAATCAATATAATCGGTCATTGGGAGCAGCAACATCAAAGCTGCCACAGATATCATATCACGCCACTAATGGCGGTGCCCACCTGCTGGTCACACGCTCGGGGTTCTTGTACCGCCATGCTGCGGCCGTGCTAGTGACTCACTCGTGTCTACGGCCGAGAGACCGTTTTTGTGGCTCATACGTCACAAAGTAACTAGAATTTGCTCTAGTTAATTTAAACAAACTCGAACATACAATACACACACACTATGTTGAACCCTGTTGTTGTATGTTGGAATTTGTTGAACCCTGTTCACTGTTATTTTAAATTATACCATATGTTATTTTAGCCTTTTATTCTAGAATAAAAGCAACAACTATTTATTATTTATTTCCTGGATGCGAGCTCAATGAACATTGTGCGAACAACATAATAGCGCTTTTCAAGAAACAAGCGCAATGCTCGTTTTAAGAGACGCTTATTTAAGTTTTTTACATCACATGGCGCCAGTTCCGTATCATTTGTACTAGCATAATGAACTTTATTTGTTCGTTCATAGTTTTATACATAGTGCCTACCTGAGTACGTGCTCGTCATAATAGCCTTGTCTGATGGTCGCCTTCCGCGACGCCAGCCCGCTAGGCTATCGGTGCTGCCATCTAATTCAATTAACCTATTGAAATCGACAAATAAAAATAAATAGTTTTAATTAAGCTCGCTCGGACGATGCCAATTGAGTCATTTAGTTTTTCATTTGGCAATATTCGCCTGGGGACTTTTGTATGACAGTAAATTCTTGCTAGCCCCGGCTACTAGTTTAACAGACAGGATATTTTATTCATTCATTCACACAAGACACACATGCAAGATAGAGAAAACACCGCGAAAACCATGTCTGTACTAGTACTTCCCGAACACCATATTTCCCCTCAATTCACAGATTATTGCGGAGTTTCGAACCTTGAATTTGTCAGGTTTATTCAGGTTACGGAATTATCGGGCCTCTGTGTCACTCAATTAATCATCGTGCATCGGTAAATGCTGGAATGTTCAATAATGAAGTAGTAGTTTACCGCGGGCTAGATGAAATGGAAACAGTGGCTCATGACTATCACAAGGTACATTAAGGTTAATCGAGCACATTAACGGTCGGCGAGTCACAACCGCGCCCTGCTCTAAACAGATATATGAACTAAAGAACCACTCCATATAACGCTCGTTAATACGATAAACGATATGATTTAGAAAGGGCTTTAAATCAACCAAGATTCGCAGGCTACGTAAATTTCCTGATCGGCAACACTTTAAATGCAGCAGGACCATTTGTTTGAGGGCTACCTCAGTAGCTCTCAACCTACTCGTCAAACACATGGATTTCAGAAAATTTTTCTTCGACAAAAAACCGACGAGTGTTATGTATCCAGCAGTTGCAATGATCCGCTGTTGATTAAATTTTGCGCGTATCTTTGGGTAGATAGGAAGATTCAGTATCTACTATTCCAATTTTTTAAAGAGAATGTTACTCTGAATTTGTTATCTCACTGGTTAGGAATAAGCCTTTCGTTGCTTTTGGCAGTATCCCTTGAGTCCTCGGCAGCGAACGGCGATGTAGCGCCGCATTCCTGGCCACAAGTTAGCGAAGCGCCGCCACAGATAACCTATCTCAATAGAGCGTCCTACGTATAGTATTCCAGCCGCTGGCGCCGCGCCAACCCGCGCCTATATTTACCGCGCCCAAACTACACAAAATCCAGCTAAACGAATTGACTATACGTGGCTGTAACGTTCAGTCGGCTAATGGCTCCAGATCTGCGCCATATCGCCTTGTTCCGCCATTGTTTGTTACTCTTTCATGTGTCATATCTTTCGCCTTTCGCGTTCCCAGGGAAGTTATAGCAACAGCTGGGATTCATTATAACAGACACAAAAATAATTTTACTTTGATTTATATGTGTATTTTTTCTCTTTGAATGTAGTAATAATTGAGTCTCCAAATATACTTAGCCGTGTTGTTGTCCTGAATTTTCTCAATGTTCTTTCCGTAGTCGTGCCTTTGTGTGGCACATTGTTGTAGAACTGTTCATCAACCTGTAGGTATTCAGTTTGAGCTTGAGCAGAAGCTCCGTCTCACAAACAGCAAGCAATGCGTTTGAGTAATGGATAGTGGTACGTCACCCGTGCACAGCGCTGTGAGACTGTACCTGAATGGATAGTGGTACGTCACCCGTGCACAGCGCTGTGAGACTGTACCTGAATGGATAGTGGTACGTCACCCGTGCACAGCGCTGTGAGACTGTACCTGAATGGATAGTGGTACGTCACCCGTGCACAGCGCTGTGAGACTATACCTGAATGGATAGTGGTACGTCACCCGTGCACAGCGCTGTGAGACTGTACCTGAATGGATAGTGGTACGTCACCCGTGCACAGCGCTGTGAGACTGTACCTGAATGGATAGTGGTACGTCACCCGTGCACAGCGCTGTGAGACTGTACCTGAATGGATAGTGGTACGTCACCCGTGCACAGCGCTGTGAGACTATACCTGAATGGATAGTGGTACGTCACCCGTGCACAGCGCTGTGAGACTGTACCGGAATGGATAGTGGTACGTCACCCGTGCACAGCGCTGTGAGACTATACCTGAATGGATAGTGGTACGTCACCCGTGCACAGCGCTGTGAGACTGTACCTGAATGGATAGTGGTACGTCACCCGTGCACAGCGCTGTGAGACTGTACCTGAATGGATAGTGGTACGTCACCCGTGCACAGCGCTGTGAGACTGTACCTGAATGGATAGTGGTACGTCACCCGTGCACAGCGCTGTGAGACTGTACCTGAATGGATAGTGGTACGTCACCCGTGCACAGCGCTGTGAGACTATACCTGAATGGATAGTGGTACGTCACCCGTGCACAGCGCTGTGAGACTGTACCTGAATGGATAGTGGTACGTCACCCGTGCACAGCGCTGTGAGACTGTACCTGAATGGATAGTGGTACGTCACCCGTGCACAGCGCTGTGAGACTGTACCTGAATGGATAGTGGTACGTCACCCGTGCACAGCGCTGTGAGACTGTACCTGAATTACCCTAGGCTGATAAAATTTTCGTTTTTCCTAATTACGTTAATATTAGTGTTTGAGTCGGTTCCCCCTTAGGGGGAATGGCCGCTCTCCATCCCGTACGGCTCTGTAGATCTCGTCTCTGGACTGGACACTCCCACCGATATAAAAAATGAATTCCCAAATAAGAAGTCCGATACCTTGTCCCATTAATAAGGCAAGGAAAGGATTGAATGAGATTGTAAATAAGACAGGAATTCATAGTTATGAAAATACATTGGATGTGGTTTTAGAAAGCTAATAAATAATAGCGGGATGTAAAGTATATTATTATATAAACCTGTGAGTAACCCTTACGTTAGCGTTACAGGTATTTGATCAGTCATTACTCACACGATACCTCACATCTGCACTCCGGAGTACTCAGAGCAACGCTCCCATAAAGTGACGCGAGCGGCTTCTCAGCGGCATTGCGTCGGTATCACGCTCTTTTGGAGACATGGTCCGTATCAGTCCTTGGATAAGATAGATGTGGTCACCCAAAACCCTGAAAGTTCACCCTTTGCACAACAAGCATATCTGCAAGACACGTGTTCATGTCAGTCTGACCGAATTATTGGTCTGAGATAAAGAATACAAAATTTTTAAGATTTAGGTAGTAGATATGAGAGTAGAGAATCAAAATTCGAGAATCATTAATTAATAGAGTTGTGGATCAACTCTCTTAAAAGCCTATAGACAGCCCCAAACCGTCCACCCTTCACCACTTCCTAGCTGGGGAGAAGAAGTGGCGTAACAAACTCCCCAGCAACACGTCTCTGTCTATTTAGTCACAAGAACTTGAATTACATCTGGTGATGTAATTAAAGTTCTTGTAAAAATTATATGCCAGTGGTGAATCTATCGTTATACTCACCCAGTCGCACCAACAAACATACTACGTTAAGGGCATCCATAAAAAAAAAAGGTAATTTCAACCAAGAACAACAACGATTAAAAGTTACATGAAAAATCTAAAAAAAATATATGTTGGAGTTTAATATTTAATCTTTATTTTCATCCACCAGAATTTTAAAAAAATGCGTAGTTTACGAGAATATTAAAATCTTGTAAAGGTCTATTCTCGATATAAATCTCGTTATAAATAAGTGAATATTATAACTGGCAAAACAATTTTTTATTGTATAACAGATAATCATATATTCTTTATTTTAGTCCAGTCGTTTTTTATTTTATTGTAGATTACATGAAAAAGTTAAAATAATGTATATTTATACGCGAATGCAAGCAGCGGGTCCGTGCGCGGGCGACGGGCGGCAGTCGGCTCACAGCTTTCACACGGGGAACCTGTGTTTCTTGTCGGCTTGCGATTTTCAATTGTGCGATCAACATATCAATACTTGTGCGATATCGTAAATGTTATTTTTTTAATGAACAATATAGTGTAGATAGTGTGACTTGTACATATTTTAAGTGATAGGACACATCACATTCATTAGTGAAACTTTTCAATTTAGCGAAAGGACGCATATTATTTATTGTTTTGATTATCATTATTGCAAAGATAAAAAAATATTAGTGACAGGACACGTTTTTATATAATCAGTGTAATCATTGTTTTCCTCTACCTACTCAAATCAAAATATATTTTATACAAATAGTACCTAAAATAGCGTTTAGTTTATAAAAAAAAACAGTGACAAAAATTAAATATAATATGCGTGTATCAAAAGTAAAACGCTATCGGCAACAAAGGTTTGAGAAAATGAAAAACGATCTGTAAGTAATACCTACCTTTTTCTTATTTCTTTAAAATGTATTAGAAAGTAATTATTAGAATATAATTTATAGGACATCGATAACCATTTGAATTTTCTTATACGCTAGATTGATTTATTCAAGAATAAATATAATGAAAATTTTTTCAGGAAACGTAGAAAAACATCTGGCGTCAACCAAAATCATGACCCAAACACACAAAATCTAAATCTCGAGGAACACATTTTGGAGCGGGAATCGGCATTATTGCATAAAAATATTGACGATAAACATACGCCTGTGACGAAGTAAGTAGCATAGACCGGGTGGCCACTTTATAAATATTACTTACAAATATTATGTCAAGAAAGAATGAAAAACATATTCAAAACGTTAGAGATAAACTTTATGACTCAAACATACAAAATTAATACCCTGATAAAAATATTAGTCCAAGAGCTAGGTACTGAATCCTCCCGGTAACGGTTGTCCTGTAGGGCTGGAAATTCGTTAAGTGATGAGATAAAGCATGCTAAGTATAGTAACCCTGACCTTGCAGGTCTCCGCCCTGCACATCAGCCACCCTGACCATTACAAAGTTATATTTGTAGTTCATTTCATACTAAATATATGAACTACAAATATAAGTTTGTCATCTTTACAACAAAAAAGGTTGCCATTGGCAAAAAATCACCATTTAAATAAAAAAACCGGTCAAGTGCGAGTCGGACTCACGCACCGAGGGACTGTTTTTGGCAAACTTATATTTTTAGTTCATTTCATACTAAATGTATGAAATGAACTACAAATATAAGTTTGGAATGGTCAGGGTTGCTGATGTGCAGGGCTGAGACCTGCCAGGTCATGGTTACTATACTTAGCATGCTTATAACTCATCACCAAACAAATTTCTAGCGGACAACCGTTACCGGGAGGGTTCACGAGCTCTCAGTCTATATTACAATGTGATACTAGCATTCCTATCATGAGGTACCCGGACCACTGTCGGTCATTATGTATGTATAAGTATCAATTCAGCATGCCTCCCCTTTCCTATATAATAATGTACCTATAATGTGTTATTTTTTTAATTTACATTAAGGATTGTTATTTTCAGTCCTCCTAAGCCATCGAAGTCGAATTTTTCTATAAGAGTACTTCAACCAATAGAAGTTACCGAAGATGGAGAATCGAATACACCAGATGAGGTACTAAGTCTATATAATATATATTGTTTTGGTAGTCATAGACAACTGTCACAACTGTCACTAGGTGACGCACATTTGCACGTATATACAGTGTACACATACTATGTTGTTGTTGTTTATGTAGTATAAGTAAGTCATTATGCGCGGGCGGTTGTTTGTAGTGTCCGGGATGTAATTTTTCTGGTTTTCTTTTTATTTGCCCATACGGCAAGTATACATTTTGGTCTTTGAGTGATATGTAGTTGACCTTGGATTTAAAACCAATATTATGGTTTCTGTTGATCTCCTGTTCACAATTTTTATTTATTTTCCAAATGTGGCCTTTTTATTTCTGATGGCCTCTTCTACGCCAGTTTTATGTGCGGTGTAGCACCAAGAAACGGTAGTTTTTTGTCAATATGTAAGTCAGCCGGGTTGATTGTTATATCTGCGCTTAATTGATCGAGTGCTTTTCGTTCATTTTCCTTTCCATGTTTAATCGATGGCACCTCACTCAAATTGCTCCCTTTGTACAAAAGGTCCTTCACAACATTTGAGCAGCTGGTGTTATCTCATCTCTTAATTATTTTACCGAAATTTGATGCGGTAAGTAGTGAGCGGCTCAGCTCAAGCCATTCGCCACTTTCGCTTTGCAGAATGGTTTTCTTTTCTATTTCTCTTGAAGTACTCCTAACTGTGGTCACAAAACCAGCTACTACTACAGTACAAATGGATAAAATGATTAATTAATTAAACATTTTTTTTTTTCAGATCGCCGTATCTATAGAAAACGACAAAGGCTGGCAAGAAAAGCATATTGGAAGAAGAATCATTGACGTGTCATACTTCACCAGAAAGTTACTTGAAATATGCAGTCATGGTCCACTGGGATGCTCAGCAAGTGACATGATTTTAACTGGTGAAAAACAAAATGGTTTGATATCCAAGTTTACTTTTAAATGTAAGATGTGCAACTTAGATTTCATAATTTGTAATGACCACTCGGATGACAATTACCTAAATTTGAATGCATGTGCAGTAGCTGGCACTGTAGCTACAGGGAGTGGCCATTCACAGTTAGAAGAGCTCCTTTCAGCAATGAATATGCCTTGCCTCAGTGAACATGTCTATAAACGTAATCACCAACTTATTAGCAAACATTGGGAAAAAGTTGCATTGGAAAATATGTTAGCAGCTGGAAAACGCGAGAAAGAGATGGCCGTTGCCGAGGGAAAGGTTACAAAAGATGGACACGGAAAAGTTGATGTAATTGTAGACGGTTGCTGGAGTAAAAGATCATACAAGAAAAATTATAATGCTCCTTCTGGAGCAGCTGCCATTATAGGCAAAAATACGGGTGAAATATTATTTTTGGGGATTAAAAATAAATATTGCCAAGCATGTGCTACATCAGCCAAAAACAAAAGTGAAAACAAAGAGCATCTGTGCTTTAAAAATTATGACGGTCCTTCAACCGGTATGGAGAGCACAATACTCGTTGAAGGATTCAAAAGTTCGATTGAACAACACGGACTTGTTTATAATCGACTTATTTCGGATGGAGATTCGAGTACTTACTCGAAAATTTTAGAAGCTAGGCCTTATGACAATGTAACTGTTGAAAAAGTCGAGTGTCGTAATCACGTTATGCGCAATTTTTGCAATAAATTGCAAGCACTTACGACCGAAACGAAATATCTATTAAAACATAGAAAATGTTTGACTAAGAAGGCCATATTAACCATGCGCTGTACCATAATAAAATCAATAAAAAAACACAAGGCTGACTCCTGTGTGCAGCATTTGTTTGAAGATATTTTACGGTGCCATCACCATGTGTTTGGGACACATAGTCTTTGCAAAAGTTATTTCTGCAACAAAGTTGGAGTTGAGGAGAAAGACGTAGTCCCAAGTGACTTTTTCACCAGTGCCTTATGGCAAAGAATAAGTTTCATTGTCCAAAATGTGGCTGCTCATTCACGAAGTTTAATCCACGACGTTGATAGTAATCTCGTCGAAAATTTCCATAGCGTTGTCGCAAAGTTTGTGGGAGGAAAGAGAGTAAACTTCTCGAAAAAAAACAGTTACCAACTTAGAGTTCAAGCAGCTGCTGTGGCTTTTAACACCAAAAAGGCCATTTCACGCCTCTACAAATCACTCAATAGCGGCAAAAGTCCGACAGGACAATTAAAAAGATTGGAACAGAGGAGAATTACAAAAGCGGAATATAATAAAAAAAACAGGAAACCAAAACGACGCATTAATTTTCAGATGTCTGAAAAAAATGATAAAAATTACGGCGAAAAATGTACCAAGCCAGACATGGACTTGGAAATATTTAATCAAATGAAAACAATATTTTTAGACAATCTTAAGAAGACTGATGCAGAAATTAAAGAAATAGAAAAGAAAACCATTCTGCAAAGCGAAAGTGGCGAATGGCTTGAGCTGAGGCGCTCACTACTTACCGCATCAAATTTCGGTAAAATAATTAAAAGAAGAAATAACACCAGCTGCTCAAATGTTGTGAAGGACCTTTTGTACAAAGGGAGCAGTTTGAGTGAGGTGCCATCGATTAAACATGGAAAGGAAAATGAACGAAAAGCACTCGATCAACTAAGCGCAGAATTAAATATAACAATCATCCCGGCTGGCTTACATATTGACAAAAAACTACCGTTTCTTGGTGCTACACCTGATGGTTTATGCGACGATGCTATAGTGGAAATTAAGTGTCCCATTACCGCACATAAAACTGGCGTAGCAGAGGCCATCAGAAATAAAAAGGTCACATTTTGGAAAATAAATAAAAAGGGTGAACAAGAGATCAACACTAACCATAATTGGTTTTACCAAATCCAAGGTCAACTACATATCACCCAAAGACCAAAATGTATATTTGCCGTATGGGCGAATGAAAAAGAAAACCTAAAAGTGGAAATAATTAAAAAAGATGATATATTTTGGAAACAAAAGATGGAGGAAAAACTTGTAAAGTTTTATATGGACTGCTTGCTCCCAGAGTTAGTGGATCCCCGTCATTCCCGAAATTTGCCCATTAGAGATCCGGAATATATTGTAACAGCAATAAAAAATAAAGAAAATAAGCAAAAAAAATAATTATAGAGATTTTATGTTATAGCTACCTATGGTTTCTGCGGACCTACTAGTGGACTCGTCGGCGTGCAATAAACATCTTGTATTACTGTGTGACTTTTTAATACGATCATCCCCTAGCCCGCAATAATATCAACATTCGAAGACGAAAAGATTCAATAAGTAAATTACGATTGTTTCCATTTAGCAATAAATTACGATTATACTTCATAATTTTAATGCTAGACATGAGAATTAATCCTGCCATAAAAATTGAGTAGTAACCAAATATTATAAATACATAGGTAATAGTAACAAGAGTCACTAATTTTGTATCCCATGCAGAAAAACACAAATTATTAAAAATATATACCTTTAAACAACGTGTAAATAAAATAAAAAATACAATTAAATAAAAAAAAATATTAATATAAGTGAGAATAATTGTACACTAGCTCCCGGACTACATTCGTCCTAGTAAAAGCTGAATTCGCTAGATGACATTTCGATTCAATAGTGAGGTCGTAGTAAGCTTGTGTTCCGGAAGATGGCGGTAAATGGTTTTAGTATTAGCGAGGACCGGTAGATGGCGAATTTTACGTAAATACAGAGAGGGGCAGGAAAGGTCGGTGGGGTAAAAAACTGTTCGACGCTCGAGGTCAGTGAGACTATGGACGCCCTTAAATACTACATTAGTCTAATCCGGGCTTCAACTCAACTATATTTAACTTAATAAATAATACTAGCTATCTTACGACAGCCACTGGACATGGCCTCTTTGGTATTCACCAAGTCTGCTAATATAACTAGGCGGTTATCTCTCGCGTCCGGCCCTGGTCCAGGCCATGGTACGGAGCGAGAGGGCATGGGAGGCCGTCACCTCCTTTTGCGAAGCAGTAATGCTCGCGAAGGAGGAGGCGGAACGCGTGAGGGAGAGGCAAATTTCGCGGCCTATCGCCCCTAGCCGCCGCAGGAGACGCCCTGGGCGTCGGGAATCGCAGGTGAATTCCCGGCCACCGTAGGCGCAGGCTTGCGGACGGTGAGAAATGGATAGCTCGCCGACCGATAAGGACCAGGCCCGGGTCGACGCCGCGTTGTGTTCCACGCGCGCCTTAAAAATATGTCAGCACAACTGGCGGGGTCCGCTAGGACCGATGCCTGCCGGGGTCGCGGGAAAGTCCGAAAGGTATCCCGTGGCCCCTGGCAACGTACAAACAATTGAAGGAACACGATTGGGTTTTAGTCAGTAAGAGTCTGACACGCCCTCCACCCAGCGCAGGAGAATATATTTTTATAATTTCACATCCAAAAAAAGAAAAAACTACTTCCCACAGTTTCGCAGAATAGGTGTATGCCTGAATTATTTTAAAAGGGTCTGATTATATTGCCTGAGCTCGACTAAATGTTAACCAGATGCTGGCTGCAATAATGTGCGAAACCCTGGTTCCAGGGATAGTCAATCTTTTGAGACCGACGAGCTATCCGTTGCAATGCATATACATTTTATTATATAATATACAAATGTTTTAGCACAGAACATAATTAAAGTATTTTAGCTAGCTGCTAGAATAATAAAATAATTAATCCAATAATACAGATTGCTGCAGTTATTGGATAATAGATAGTTATATCAAAGCATTGGCTTTGCAAAACATTTGAAAGTTTAGTTGAATCTGACTCATAACTTCTTGTTTTAAGTTTCAAGCATGACATGTTTCATTATATTCATATCAGAGCACGCTTGTTTGCACTAACTTTGAGAGCCGCATTTTGACGATCTCTGCTTTGGTTTAAGTCCTTAGAATTTGCAGTGCCAGCATGTTTCTTATAAAGTATAAATGGAATGGGATTCGAAGAGGTTCAAAATTGTTTTACAATTTTAAAGAAATAGGGTCTTTTATTATTAATTAGGGTACCGCGTCGAGCTGTCAGACCATAAAATTGAGATTTAAGCGACTTGTGAATATTTTCTTATTAATTTAGAGTAAATGGCACACAGTCACAGCTGCAGTGCTGGCCATGTGGGGCAGGGAGGCGCAACGGCGCGCGCGCACACGAGCGACCCTAATGTGCCACAGATGCAAGCAGCTCGTGCCACACATACCACATACCTCCATGCCATTGCCTACACAAGTTGCGTATCTTTAGTAGATTACATCATTTTAGTAGGCGCAGCCTTGCTTGCCGAAAGTTGTGGTTATAGTAACATCAATAAATTATGTATATCCAAAAGAATGTTCATAACGCCCATATTTTGGTAGATATTGTTAATGTTTAATTACGTCCAATGAGGCATCTTTACTTTCCGTGAGCATCATCATCTAGTTTCCACAAAATATTTTTTATCTGTGGCAGTCGACGCAATTTTAGACATATTAAAAGATTTTATAATAAATTGTGGTATCCCAAAAAGTTTTTCAAGCTAGTAACTTCGTTAATTGTCAAAATAGTGTGCTTTTTAATTCTATGTGGTCAATTATGTGGAACGCAACCCAATTCAAGTGAACGATTTCGGATGGTTTGGTCGCTTTTCAGAAAGCCTGACGAGCAGTGGAGTTTCGTAGCCAGCATCATGGCGGTTACGGAAAGATTCCGTCGAGCAGTATTTTGGATGTACCGGTCCTGTCTGCGAGATCGTTCTCCATGTCGCTCGGCTACTCTGCCCGTGATACGATAGCGTGTCAGAGGCGGTTTATAATGCTCTGTGTAGTGCCAAGAGCGACAGCCACAGTGCCTTGCCTGGAACCAGCTTGCAACATTCCGATGGCTCTCACCATCTCTTCTTGTGTCAAATGATGTCGTCGCTCCATATCGATGCATTTTTTTTCAATTCCGATGCAGAAATTTTAATGCTTTTGTACAAACGCTATTATACACTTTTATAGGAGTCCTGATTGACAGTTGATATTCTATTTTTAATCAAAATTTAAAGAAAATACTTCATTCAAATTGTGAAATTCACTAAAAAGAATCAATAATTAATTTTGATGTGTGTAGTATATGATATATTGTTATTAAGATAAGATAAGATATTTTATTTGCATAAAACATGGTATACAAGGTGTTATTAAAAAAATATTAGATCGAACATGTTTTGCTTAATACTCACAATTATAGAAATGTCATCGGAAAAAAGAAAGCAATTATGATTGGTTACATTAACAATGTCGTTTATGTAGAGTAGAAATAAGATAGGGCCCAATATGCTACCCTGGGGGACGCCGCGTTTAATAGTCATATAATCAGACGAATATTCTGTCATGTCCCAACTTTCATTAAGTTTAGTGACAGTGACTCTCTGTTGTCTGTTAGTCAAATACGACGATATCCATTGAAGTGGCAGTCCTCTAATACCGATTGTCTCTAGTTTTTAACCGACTTCAAAAAAAGGAGGAGGTTATATGTTCGACTGTATGTATTTTTTTTTTTTTTTATGTATGTTCACCGATTTCTCCGCCAATTGTCAACCGATTTTGAAAATTCTTTTTTTATTCGTAAGGGTATGCTCCTGAGGTGGTCCCATATTAATTTTGTGAAGATTTGATGTATACTTTGGGAGATAAACGAAGGAACTCCTCAAAAACAAACAGTACACGTAATGTGATTTGGATATTGTACTAAAGATCAAAAATAATTGCTGGTTCTATCTATCCATCCGTGGTGAACTAATTATAGTCTTCGAAGATACCGCATGGAACTCCTCATCGGTGAACAGTACATATAGGAACTTACAGTGAAAGGTTAGAAGGTTAGGGGATAAGCTCGTATTTTATATTTGTTTGGAAAAGAAAGAAAGGTATAGTTAAGTAAAATATATATTTTTTGGTAATTTAATATGTTATGATGGCCCAGAGGTTAAGGCCTCGCCTCTTATGCATGAGGTTGTGGGTTCTAATGTGACTTTTTCAATTCATATGAACTTTCTGAGTTTATCTTGGACATTATTGACATCAGGGAAGGAAAACATTGTGAGGAAACATGGACTTATAGTTATTTCTAAGGTGCCAACCCTAGTGGGGCAGAATCCATAAAGATTTTAGACTAGTGGAATCTGCCCCACCAAGTCGAACTAGTGGGGCATATTCCACTGAAAATTTTTAGGCATTCCTCTTTGCCCCACCAGCGGGGCGCTTGGAATGATTCGTTAATTTTTGAAAAATCTTTTGTTATGGTTCCATTATTCGACTGGTATACGAATTTGTGCGGGGTAGGTATAAACACAACTAAAAAGTGAAAAATAAAAACTATTTTACAAAAAAAAAACAACCGACTTCCAAAAAAAACACTTAAAAGAGAAAAATAACTTGAATTTCGGAAGTCGGTGGCAAAAACAATAGTATTTTATTAGATACATATATAGTAAAATATACCTACCGTAATATATATGAAAGCAATTCATAACTATTTCCCTAGGGATATAACTATATCACGGCTTCAACTATGCGAACTGCGAACCATCTTAAAATATAACTATATGGATCTGTATTTTCGTTTTTGCCACCGACTTCCGAAATTCAAGTTATTTTTCTCTTTTAAGTGTTTTTTTTGGAAGTCGGTTGTTTTTTTTTTGTAAAATAGTTTTTATTGTAATAATATTTTATGTGAAACCAAATCAAATGCCTTGATCAATGAATAGCTCTGTCGTTAGCTGTTTCTTGTTAATATTTGTCAATATTTCTTTCAAAAGTGAAAAGATGGCGGAGCATGTGGACTTATGTTTTTGAAAGCCGAATTGCTTTTTTTTATAATATTAAACTTCTCACAGTAGCTAACTATTTTTATTCGTGCATTTCTCATAGATTTTTGACGTGATTGGTATCAGTGTTATGGGGCGATAATTATTCATGTCACATTTTTCACCCTTTTTGAATATCGGTTTGACAACAGATATTTTTAAGATGTATCGTAATGATTAAATCCTATAAATCTTCTATTTCTTGAGTTGTATTGGAAGGAAAGATAATGTTGTTTGAGGTTAGGTAAAGTTACCTCACTTAGCACGAAGGCAAGTTTGCCTATGACTAGAATAGTTTTTGTTATTGTGTTTAAGACAGAACGAACAGAAGGTCCTATTGCTCAGTTCCTTAATAATTATTAACAGAATGATTGAATTATGTATTATTTTTTTAAAACCCTGATGACATCCACCCGTATATATGATAATTTTGAAATTTTTGTGGCAACTTTACCTATGTATTGGTAGTGGTTACTTCAACGAAGATGGTAGCTTCAAAATAATACATCGCTTTTTTAGTGCCTGAACTTTACGTCGCGTGCACATTGGGACCACATTCAACGCAAACCATAGGCTAGATAAAGTTCCCAAAAATGTGTAAATTTTACCCCGCTCTAGTCGCATTTACATGACATTTAGTAAAAGAGACACACCGTTTTTTACAAAATAAATCAATAAAAACTTTAACAACTAGCTCCATGCTGGAGTTAATTGCATAAAAGTCAACAATTATTCGGGATAGCATGAATATAACCATTGTTATTTTTGGATCATATTATAAAATAATACGTCTCATCTCTAACTACGATCAGGTAATTTGATGAGCGTGTACGAATAGATCCTTGTGCCACATAGTGTCCCCCACAACCTTTGTATGATCATATCCAGCCAAGTTGACCACGTGAGTGGAATACCTAAGTAGGTAAATAAACTAGGTACACCCTGGTGTGTATGCTCCTTATGATACTTCGCCTTCTCGTCTATATAACGAGGCAATGCAAGCGCCGCACTCTGATCAATTATAAAAATTTAGCATCCCATAATTATTTTTGGCCAATATGTCGGTAGTTCGAAAAATCATTTTATTAATACTTGAAGGTAAGTTGTTTACATTATACAAAAAAATCAACATTAAGCAGTCAGTAGTTTAATTTATATGCCATTTCAAAGTTAGTTCGAAAGCAAAACTATTATAACAAGACTGTTTTATCGTTGTTTTGCGCTCCTATTCAAGTTAAGTTGGTTATGTTATCAGTGTAAATTGTGAACTGAAAGAAATGGTGCACATTAAGGAAGGTCATTTTACTTGTCTCTTCAGCTATTTTTTTTTTTCTCTTCATGCACCAATGTCTAGAGTGCATTGGCAGAAACATGCACACTTGTTTCTGCCAATGCACTCTAGACATTGGCAGAATAGTCGACATCGGCTTTGCTTGCCATTTAATAAAAATAGAATAGAAGGAAGGTGTATACATTTATAGGCACTTAAATGTCTCGCTGATGGTGGCGAGTGTGTTGGATCATTCGGTTCCCTACAAAATGGTTGAGCTGGATGGTGCTGATCCACGCGTCATGTTCGTGAACGGGCGCCGTCGGTTGAGACTGGTCATCTCTTATCTGCCATTGCTTATTTTTAATCTTATATTTTTAATCGTTTTTGATTATTATTTTATTTTACATTGTTCTCACATATAGAAGCAACAAAAGTATTGTACCCAGGATTTTGTAATTTCTATATTTAAAAGAGTGTCCTTGGAGTTTCTTGCCCGTTCTTCTCCATAGAGATCTACGTTTTGGAATGGGCAACTAGCTTCAACTTTCTGACTAACTGACCGACTCTTTGACAATTCAAAAGTGCCTGTAAATGGTTTAATTGAAATAAATGCTTTGAGTTTGAGTTTGAGTTTGGGTATATAAACAAAAATTATAATATATATCGATTTATATTTTTTTATATATATTAATGTACTGATAACTTTCAAGTTTGAACTGTGTTACGTTTAAAAGTACAAATTAGTACACTATCATTGCGGTTCCATTATATAGCAGGGACTATTAGCTATATACAAATATGCATTTTTTTCCGGTGATTGTGTGTGAGTGCATTGGTTTCTATAGTAAAAAAGTGTTTTTTTAGGTAACTCAATAAAAAATATTGATTAAATCAATATTTTGTCACCAGTGAAGCCGCTATCAAAGTACAATAAAGATAAACTACTTCGTTATATTTTGGAGACAACCAGAAGTTGTGTTAGATGAGGAGTGATTGTTACATCACTCCTCATCTAAACTTCTGGAAGTACTTTATATTATTATTATTTTTATATTATTTTTACAATGTTTGTAAATATGTGAGCACCATGTATCTATCACATAATTAGTTTATCTGTTGTTGCTTCATTTTTAATTCTTAATTCTTTTTACCTATTGTGGTATAATAATATTATTCTAGGTGCATCGTCCTCACATATAATTATATAACTAATGTACTTATACAAAATATTGTAAAACATTTTAAAAGAGTAACGGTGGAGTTTCTTGCCCATTCTTCTCCATACGAAAACTACCTTTTGGAAGGGGCAACTAGAATAATTTTTTTTTTTTTGTAAATTTTTGACGTTCAAAAGTGCCTTATACGGGCCTACTTGAAATAAATGATTTGACTTTGACTTTGACTTACATCAAATATTAATTACCAAGTTAAATTATTTAAAAACGATACTATGTAATGTTATAAATATACCTTTAATTCAAGATTCCAGTATTTAATAATTTCGTCCCCCTAACTTTTGGAAATTGCTCACTGTACGCCGTCACATCTTGTCTCATTGCATCGCCTATGTCTAGGAGTGTCGCCGGGCATGTCTCGCGAGCAGCCTGCCGCGAGTCCGCGACCCGACGCCTCATGACCAACGCCATAATGTAGTACAAACTAGAACTTATAACAGCCGCAATTCAGCGCACTCTTTATTATTGTTTCACTATAAAAGCTTTAGCATGTATATTGTATAAGAACGCAGTTGTTGATCCCTTCCACATTATGCAGTAATCCATGCCGTCTACGAGCTTGCTACGAAACGTAAAATGTATGTATTTAGTTTTCGTTTAAAAGCTCGTGCAGACCAGCGCGACGCGACTAGAACAACACAATATCTAATAAAACTTCACGGTATAACAAAAAGCGGTGTCGCGTCGCGCTAGTCTGCACGTAGCTTGAATCCGCCTCAAAGTGGCACTACACAAGCATTCTTAAGTCGTTAAAATAAGCTCTTTATTTCAGTTGCGTCAGGTTCTGAATTCTCTACGACTCTGGGGAGCCTCACTCCAAACTTGCTAATATTGCATGAGCTGTTGATAAGTGTTAAAAAAGTATAATTATTATGTCTGATACTATGTTTAACGTTGTGGTCCTCTGCGTGCAGTTTAATGTGGATGTTGACGTCGAGTGCAATGCAGTAGCGAGCGGGCCGCGGTGGGCCACCGGACCGCCCGGCGCCCGGCGGCAGCGTGCCCCGCCGACCCAATTACGTGATAGCTTTGAGCAAATAACTGCAGGCAACCTTTTGCATTACACAACACTCCATTCATATATTCTGTTTATGTTTTCAATTGAATTCCGAGAGTTAGTTGAATGTCGCTTTAATGAAGGTTTTCTTTTATTGACTGACGGACGAGTATAACTGCGGATTTCCCGAGCGGAGTTCAGAATGTAAACACATTGTTCTTTTATTAGCTACTAGCTCTTGCCAGCGCCTTCGCCCGCGTGCATGTCGGAAACTATCCCGCGGGAACGTACTACCGGGACACAAAGTATCCTATGCCCTATTCCAGGTCACGGTCTACCTTTCGAATTTATAATATTAATTAGGGTAACATTTTTTTTTTCCTCTTTTTAATATTAGTAAAAGAAGAAAACATATAAAGTTAGGATTCGAGTTAAATAAGATAATTAGCTTAGTGTGGTGTTGATATGCGATGGATTAGTGAAGTGACTTCTAAACAAGACAGATATAAATGAATATGAGCTTTGTGTACTCGTACCTCTAGACATACTATTCTAAGCTATAAACTTCAATAATAAAAAGTGAATATAAGAAAGTAAATCTCTTCTCGTCGCAGTCGCGCCGCCGCCGTCGCCGCGCGCCGCGCCGGGCCGTCTGGTCGATGTCGGTGGCAGGAGTGAGAGTATGTGTGTGAGCGCACGAAGCGTGCCGCTGCATCCGTGGGCATCATCTCTTGCTACATCTCTGCGTTCTCCCTGCTTCGAGTCAACCAATTGACCCCACACCATTGCTGCTTATTTATTACAATGGCTTTTTTATTGGCCGCGGTTAGACAGGGGGAACCCTTTTATTCAATGGAAAGTGACTGAAGGGCTACTTTCATAACTTCGTGAGGAAAAACGTCTTGTTATTATGCTTTCCTTCATGTGGATTTGACCGCATAGATTTACCTCTTATGCAACCCCATCAATTAATCAGAAACTCAACTAACTAATTTTATGCTCCTATTTAATTTGGATGACTCGATCAAAGTGCGTCGGGTCAGTCATTATGGTAATGTCGACACGTTACGACTAGGGTTAATTAATTGTTTCACAGTTAACTGCTACATCATGGGGAATTAGGGAAGCTCTACCGCACTTATGGTGGTTTAGGGACATATATTTTTGGACATTTTAAAAGCAGTATTTTAGATTCGGTAAGAAACGCAAGATCCGACTAGGGTGACTTAGACCTCGACAAGGACAGAGTTGATTACAAGATATGTAAAGAAATGACAAATGTAAACGATGAGTAGGTATATTAATAGATAATACACCAATCAATATTATGCTGTTTTTTAATCAATCTTACATTTGAATAAATTATCTAAACTATGTATATACAACTAACTATTATACATATTATGTAACAGTATGTAAAGAAAAAATAAAAAATCAAGGGAAGAGCTCATTAGCCGTAAAAAAATTCGTCCACATCGCTGTCAGCGCGAAAAGTGCCCCGTGCTGGCAGTGTTGCCACGTTGGACAGTAATGCTGATTCTTTGACCTAAAAATTGACCAGCCCTCGGGTCGACCTGAAGAGTCGACCAACCGCTTGTTGATATACTCAGGGAGCACTCGGACCCCACGGCCCTAATGTTACAACCCGAAAAGGCTCGAAAGTCTCTTTATCTCATCGACTGCCGGCGTCACTGATGGCGTCATCGCTCGACTGCGGTCGTTGCATCCTAAAAGTTGCAATCAATCAATGCCAAATACGAACCTGTTTATTTATACTTTCTTATTTTTTTGTTCTGCAGGCAAAGTGGTGTGTGCGTCGTGCGGCGGCAAGTGCAGCGGTGAGGTGCTGCGCGTGTCGGATAAGTACTTCCACACGGCGTGCTTCACGTGCCGCACGTGTGCCGCGTCGCTGGCGCGCGGCGGCTTCTTCTGCAAGGACGGCCACTACTACTGCCCGCAGGACTACCAGCGCGCGTTCGGCACGCGCTGCGCCGCCTGCAACCAGTACGTGGAGGGCGAGGTGGTCTCCGCGCTCGGCAACACCTATCATCAGAAGTGCTTCACGTGTGCGAGATGCAAGTGAGTATCAGTAATCTACTTCTGTAAGCACACTACGCACACTAATCGCCGCGTGTTGATGAACTGCTTCAAGATTACCATATAATTATATTCACTTCTACCTTTAGATTCCTCTAATCTGACCAAGGATCCGCATCGTGTGTGACTGTTATGGCTTCGAGATCGATCTCAACGTGCTATCAATGATTACAAGAATGAACAAATCTCGACCTTAACTCCTCGAGCTACACCTACTTCTCTCCAGTTTCAGATTATGATTGTATATTGTAATACTTACCTTGCTTGTATCATTTATAAAAGGCTTGTTCAATCCGGCATAGCTGAGGCTGAATAGACAACTGATTATAGCTAAACGTGTGACTATCTGAAGCTGTTTCCATACACGGTGACAAGAACTCGTCTCACTAGTCGGTGCTCCCCGTAGCGGGAACACATCAATACGTTTATATTTATTTCTCAAACACGCTTGGAAATTCGACCATTATTTTGACAAACTTCTTGGATGATAAATCAAAAATGCTGTACGCAGCCGGTAATGTTTGTATGAAAATCCATATCTGTCTTGTTTAGCGGCCGAATAAATTACTATGAAAACTCATATCTGTCGTGTAATTTAAATATGGAACGAACTTTTTACTTCGACACATGGCAACCAAAGGTAACTTATCAAAAATTTTATTTAAATTTCGTTTTGGCTTGCAAATAGTTCTGTTTAAAATAAAGAAGAAACAAATTAACATTAAGCGCGTGAAAAATTATCGTTGTTCGTCATTGATTCTGGAATTTGTCCGCACATTATTTGAGAAAAGTACTATACAATATACAAGCCTTGGCCGCAACCAGGCATTGATGGACGATCGTGAAAATATGGGGCGAGGCGAATTCGGGGCACACATACGTGAGTTCACTAATTCCTGGTTGCGGCCAAAGCTTGCAGTTGCAGGTCGCGACAGTAATGTTAGAATTTCCGCGTATATTTGAGAAAAGTACTATACACGCCTTGGCCGCAACCAGGCATTGATGGACTCACGTATATGTGCATCGGCTTCGCCTCGACCCACATTTTCACGTTCGTCCGTCAATGCCCCTGTTGCAGGCCCCGACAGTTATGTACTATAAGCACACCTGGCCGCAGTGTAAAGATGTTGTGCCATAAAGACTTGAATATTGATTGATACGAAAAATGGGTTTTATTAATAGGACCATTTCTTCTCTCTAAATGCGTTCCATAAAAAGGCTCATCTGCCCATAGGTACTCAGTATGTTTGTATTATTTACAAGTCATAAACTGGTGAATCGATTAAAATGTATCGGTACTATTTATAAAAAAGCCATCTTATCTGTATACGTATACATTATACCTAAACAAATAAATGATTTCTATTTCTGTCACAGATTTTGTTCCTAACTGGTAGAGGATTGTCCTGAACGTTTTGGATTTCCAATGTGATCGTGTTTTGTTCAATATTGACAATGCCCCTCGTTGCCCACAGACGCGCATTCCCGTCCGGCGAGAAGGTGACGTACACGGGCGCGGAGGTGGTGTGCTCGGGCTGCGTGGCGGCGCCGCAGCGGCAGACGGCGCGCGCCGCGCCCGCACAGCTCGCGGCCTCCTCGCCAGTGCGCGAGCCGCACGCCGCGCACCCCGCCCGGCCCGGCTCCGCTACGCCGCACGACCAAAACGGTACGAATTCCTGACAATGTGTATATTGGAAATAAAAAATATAGCCCCTAGGCCTAGCCAATCCTTGATTGACCATACAAATTATTATTATCTCATTATTTTCGTATAAATTTTATTTTTAAATATTAGAATAAACAAAATATAAAAACATTTAAAAATATAAAAAATAGTAGCCTGCCGGTATCGGGAACAGGGTCCAAGCTACCGGCGGGCAGGGCTCCAGAGAGAGGAACAGGGTCCAAGCTACCGGCGGGCAGGGCTCCAGAGAGAGGAACAGGGTCCGAGCTACCGGTGGGCAGGGCTCCAGAGGGAGGAACTGGGTCCGAGCTACCGGCGGGCAGGGCTCCGGAGAGAGGAACAGGGTCCGAGCTACCGGCGGGCAGGGCTACGGAGAGAGGAGCAGGGTCCAAGCGACCTGCGGTCAGTGCTCCAGAGAAAGAGGAACAGGGTCCAAGCGACCGGCGGGCAGGGCTCCAGAGAGAGGAACACAGTCCGAGCTACCGGCAGGCAGGGCTCCGGAAAGAGGAACAGGATCCGAGCTACAGGCGGGCAGGGCTCCAGAGAGAGGAACAGGGTCCGAGCTACCGGCGGGCAGGGCTCCAGAGAGAGGAACAGGGTCCGAGCTACCGGCGGGCAGGGCTCCGGAGAAGAACAGGGTCCGAGCTACTGGCCGGCGGGGCTCCGGAGAGAGGAACAGGGTCCAAGTGACCTGCGGTCAGTGCTCCAGAGAGAGGAACAGGGTCCAAGCAATCGGCGGGTAGAGCTCCAGAGAGAGGAACACGGTCCGAGCTACCGGCAGGCAGGGCTCCGGAGAGAGGAACAGGATCCGAGCTACAGGCGGGCAGGGCTCCAGAGAGAGGAACAGGGTCTGAGCTACCGGCGGGCAGGGCTCCGGAGAAGAACAGGGTCCGAGCTACTGGCCGGCAGGGCTCCGGAGAGAGGAACAGGGTCCAAGCGACCTGCGGTCAGTGCTCCAGAGAGAGGATCGCTGAGTCCACATCCCACATGTCGACAACCTCGCGAGCCAAGTCAAGATCATTGATTTCTCGGCTTTCACGAGGTTCCCGTCATGCGTGATCGTAATGTCAATAATCATTGCGCGCCGCTCTATTCGATCCACCACCACTATATCAGGCTTATTGGCAACAATAGTCCTGTCAGTATGATGATGATGATCGATCGATCCCAGTACAATGTGTTATTTCCATTTTCGAGAACTGGGTCGGGCACATACCTGTAGTATGGCACTTTCGATTCCACAAGGCTGTATTTCAGAGCAAGTTGCTGATGGACGTTGTGTCTATGAAAGTACTCTTCGTTAGTTAGACGAAAACACCCGGAGATAATGTGTCGGATTTAATCTTCCGGACAGTGGCATGACCGACAGGGCATGCCACTGTCCGGAAGAATGAGAATGGAAGAATGCTTCATAATAAATCTCCGGTAAGTGTTCGTCATGATAACTTCGTCCATAATTACACAGATAAACCCTTCAGTTTCCCCAAAAAGGTCACCAAAACGCAGCCAGGCTACGGACGCTAGCAAATCTACATCGGGTCCATGTAAGGCCCGGAAATAGCAATAGAAAAGGTTCCAAAAACTCGCGGAAATTTTGTGCAGCTTTCGTGGCCCGTCCGAGTCTTGGTCCCTACAAATTAAGCAGACACGGACGCGGCTCGCGCCCGACTCGGTCTAGCAGAAATCGTAAGGGATTAACGTGCTTTCTAAGGCACGAAGGGGTCTCGATATGTAATCGATGGTCACCCATCCACGAACAGACCGCGGCAAGCGTAGCTTTAGCATCCTGTGCGGCTGTTATTATTTAGCCACGAGCCCCTTGTGAAACTGAAAGTAGTGAAACTTATAACCTATCTATAAAGGGTTATTGGCTATATGTCGGCAATCCATTAGAAAGAAAAGAAAGAAAGAAAATACGTTTATTTGCGGTACACGGAAAGAACAAAACACAAAAATATCAATTTGGGGGAAAATATGCGTCACGTCCACGCAAAACGGCCATCGCTCAGCATAATGTTGCGACCCTATGCGAGAGCGAGACAGAGCCCCAGCGCTGGTTTTCAGCGACAGCCGCATTTGACGTGATGACGTCAACCGGTGCAGCATACAGAGAAATAACAAAATAAAACAAAAATAAAATAAACACAATAGTAAGTTAGTCCTAAATATAACTGGTGTTTTGTTTAAAAGCTTGAGAACTTTAAATAATAATACAAAACAGAAATGTTGTTGGAATTATTCTTTTATTATTATAATCTGGTAGATAATTTCATGGCATTTATTTTTTAAATATGATTTCCGGCATATGCCCGCCGCGGCTACGAGTTACATGGTCCATTCGAACAGTCCACTTTTTCACTCCTTTTTCCAATAAATCTGGCCGTATGGCGTCAATGGTAGCTTGAATATTGGCTTCCAATGCTTCAAGAGTTGCTGGTTTGTCGGCATAAACCAATGACTTAAGATAGCCCTATAAAAAGTAGGTAATCGAGAGGCATTAGTCGCACGAACGAGGGGCCAGTTAACAGGACCACTTCTGGAAATAAAGTTATCACCAAATTGATTTTGCAATAAATTGATGGTTAAGCGCGCTGTATGGCAAGTTGCGCCGTCTTGTTGCAATCAAATGTCGTCGATATTTAGCTGATTAATTTTTGGACAATCTGTCAGATGTTGACCGTAAAATAAGTGCTCTATGAACTTCACGAACAAATTAATGTTTTTCAAAGTATTTTTCCACAATTTGGAAGCGTTGTTCTGGCGTTAAACGATTCATGATGAATTGCCAAAACTTACTCACAGACTACATAGAGATACTACGTATGACCTGACTGAACAGAAATGTCAACACAGTTTTACATTGACAGCTGTCAAACCATCATCCAAACTTCTCATGCAGCTACAAACACTTCGTAGCGTCGGCGACTCACGAGCCACAGACTCAATGCAATCTGTGCGCGCAGATGTCATAAAAAAACTTTTTTTGACGTTTTGGCATATTGGATGTACTGATTACGTAATAAATTATAAAATGGCGTATTAAGTAATGAATGTTATGATGCAATGCGTATTAAGTAATAACAAAGGATGTATTGGGTGATTGTGTAGCTATGGTTTTTGTAAACAGTGTTTGTTAAATTGTTAGAAGGTGTAGATTCTATGACAAACTTGGAGTTACAATCTATCTATAAAGGGTTATTGGTTATACAGGCTGGATTTTTGAGATGGGGCAATAAGGGCAGCTACCTTAACCGTTGTAGCTACAGGAAAACGGTCTTAGGAGACTATCCTTAACTTTTTGAGATATTTTGATCTGCATTCAGAGATTGAAAATAAAAAATGTTTCCAAAAAAACTTTTTTGATGCTAATCGATCCTGTTTCATATAAGGATATAAAAGTTCTACAGGACCAACTGACATTTACTACCTACCTACTAGAAAAGTCAGAAATCGCAAAAAAAAACTTTTTCCAACGCCCGCGCCGCACCGCACCGTCGCCTCGCCCGCGCCTCTCCTCTTATGTATGTTCCGCGCCTCTCCTCTTATGTATGTTCCGCGCCTCGTGTTTCCTATACATTTTGTATGAAATATGAAACGGACGACGCAACGCCCGCGCCCCTCGCCATCTTGTGTATGTCCCGCGCCTGAGGCGCTGTACAGCGATTGAACATCGCGAGTGCGTGCTCCTGACAATTTTTATTGAAAACTAAGTGTTTTTGTGTCTAATCGACAAAAGTGGAAAATATTCATTTATAAGTAGTTATAACATCGTTTGCAATTTGCCAAGCATATAACTATGCTTGGCAAGCCAAGATTATAAACAATATTTAGACATTCTGTGATTACTTGAACTGACTCACTGACTTATTGTATTACTTGTAAAATTTTTTGGAATATCGGATACTTTTGCAATGTTTGTAAATATGTGAGCACTATGTATCTATTACATATTATTTATCTGTCATTGCTTCATTTTTTTTTAAACTATTGTGGTATAGTAATCTTATTCCAGTTGCATCGTCTTCACATATAATTATATAATTAATGTATACAAAATATTGTAAAACATTTTTAAAGGGGTGGATTTTCTTGCCCATTCTTCTTCATACGAAAACTACCTTTTGGAAGGGGCGACTAGAATCAATTCTATTTTTTGTAAATATTCAAGTTCAAAAGTGCCTTTTATGTGCCTAATTGAAATAAATTATTTGACTTTGAACCTTGTCGATAAATGCAGGTTCGTTCACAATTTGACGATTTGACATTGATAGATTAGAAACTACCGAAAATGAATGCGTTATTTTTGTTATCAAGTAATTAAATAGGAAGTGCCTCAGCTGCCGGCGCCGGTTGTTGTAGCGGCTGCCGGCGCTGACTTTGGGAAAAAAACGGAAAATGCCAATTTGGCATATGGAGTAGATAGGCGGGATTAATATATAAGGTCCCATTAAAATAGATGGACAAACTTTTAGAAACCATTCAGACCACCAGAATAAGGACAATGGTTAAAAAATAATAAGAAAAACGCATTCGATACTTACAGGAAAAATAAATCGGCTAACCACTAGAATATATTGAAAAAAATACTTTTGTTAGGGTTAGTTAGTTGGGGTTTTGAATACTGGAATGTTTTCCATAAACGCCGCGCCGCTGCCGCGGCGGCGGCGGCGCGGCGGCGCGACGTTTATGGAAAACATTGTCCATTATGAGAGCCGGCTTTTTAATCTCTGCTGCCGGCACTGATGTGCTGCCGGCTCCCAACGGCGTTATTTTTGGGTACCGACGCCGGCAGCACTCGCAATTAAATATAGTTTTCTATGCAATAGTCTGCTCAGCGCCGTAGCTTCAAAAGGTATGATGTGTCCAGAGCTAACTTGATAAAGGAAACAATTTGACAACGGAAGAAGATAATATAAAATACTTAACTGTACAAAGAAATATCTATTGAGCGTATGTCTGAAGAACTTGTTTTTATGTGTCGTTAACCTGTGATCTACCGGAGAAACTATTGTTAGCCGCTAGACAGAACAGGTCGTCGTCAAGTGGAGCGACACAACAAAGGAACTGAATTCCGTGTCAAAGGACTCGAATATGTATGGGCTTTAGCGAACGCTTTCTACTTTCCTTGACTTCGCTCAAGGCGCGCACACGTTGACCCTTGACCTTGAGCGACCGCGACATTGAAGCGCCCCGCCTCAACACACGGGTACAGAAGCCCCGCGTCAAGTTATTACTGCCGAACTCACGCACTTATAGACGTTCCACGAAAAGTATAGAATATTACTCGATCACAAGTGGTGATTAACTGCTGAATAGAGTTTTCATGAGCTATGGGTCTTTCATGTTCGTTACCTAGAGTTGGTCTTCTGTACTTATCTACCATGTCGCTAATATTTACTGACAAAAACAGCATACGACATGATGGCCTTTTTTGTGTTATTGTTTGCAAATTGTGAGTTTGTAATGTTATGTTGTGTAAATGAATAGAGTTCGGAAATTGATCTGGACATTTAAAACACTACGGCACGTTGCGACAAAAAAACTGATTGACCAAATTTACGTCTCTCTGGGTCAATCTATCCTAATGTATTGTCTACCAGTCTGGGGTGGAGCGACCAAGACCAAATTTCTAGAACTTGAAAGAGCACAAAGGGCCCTTCTTAAAGTCATGTTCTTCAAGCCACTCAGATACCCCACAGAAAGTCTCTATTTAAACTCTAACCTTCTATCAGTCAGGAAATTATACATCCTTCAGATAGCCCTGAAAAAGCACAAGTCACTTTCCTTCGTCCCTTCCAAGACAGTGGCTAGGAGGAAAAATAGAGTAGCTCCACCTACACCTGTTAACACCAAATTTGCTGCTAGACAATATAATAGACAGTCGACCCACATTTATAACTTTCTAAACAAAGAATTAGGCATTTACCCAATGAGTTACCGTGACTGTCGAAAGACCCTCACACAGTGGTTAGCAACCAAAAGCTACGCAGAAGTCGAGTCAATATTACAAACTGCTACGTGACCGATCACTAGGGACTTCTACAGTCAGTGGAAGATACTGGTTTCAGTGTCTTCCGACCCCAAGACATAGTCGTAGGGCTGACCCCAAAACAGACAAAGCACAAATGACTCACACACATCCCTGACATCCTCACACACACTCACGCACATATACACAATCACACAACACACTCAGACACACCTCACACTTATTACACCGCGTGCGTTGTTATTTCGCCCATCGTCCACTGCATGCTTATTTTAGATTATTTTAGATTACCTTTGTTTATCTCACAGCATTTATACCTAGTTATTGCAAACTGGAAGAGCGGAACCACCTAACACAAGCATATTGTTGCTTAAAAGGTGCTTCCACACACATATTATGTTAATCGTATAAGTTGATGAAATAAACATTTTTATTTTTTTTTATTTATTTATTTTATGTCTTTATTTCAGAATGTGCGGGATGTGGACAAGAGTTATCGGAAGGACAGGCTCTCGTAGCATTAGACAGGTGAGGAGATACACCATTTATCTATATTTTCAATCTTTTAACAAAAAATAACACATAAGTAGTAACTAGGTAACCCGGGTGGATATGACGGATTTCTGTCAAAATTGGTATCAAATAACATCCCTGTCGGCGGTGACTCGTAGGTAATGAATGAGGCGGCGCTGGGATACGCGGGCTAGAGGTCGCGCCATCTCTGTGCCTAATTGGACTCATTTATTTATTACTACATTATGCAAAGTGACCTGACGGTCAACCTCGTAAAATATTAATGGATGCCCGGCGTCCCGAATTACGGGCTGCTAATGCCGACTCATCATAAATAATTTGGTGAGAGTCTACACAGTTTTAAGGGAGACAGAATTTTGGTACAATTTTAAGCCAAATTAAGGTTGACGACCCACCCGGTGACTTATTTCGACGGCATTTTCCATATATTATGTAGGAATGATTGTTTGATGTGCGTGCTGTGTTGTGCAGACAATGGCACACGTGGTGCTTCGCGTGCGGCGAGTGCGGCGCGGTGCTGCAGGGCGAGTACATGGGGCGCGAGGGCGTGCCGTACTGCGAGCGCGACTACCAGCGCATGTACGGCGTGCGCTGCGCCTACTGCCAGCGGTACATCTCCGGCAAAGTCCTGCAGGTACCCACCTCCAAACCCACAAATCTTTCTTTTTTTTGGCGTTGATACCTTTCTGGTCTCTGCGAGTAAACGCAGTTTACATAGATTTTTGCAAGGTTTTTAGCAATATGGATCATGAATTATTGTTGCTTGATAAATTGCCCCTAATGGAATTCGAAAAAACTTCGGAAAAACACTGATTTGTTGCATATTTCTGAAACCACTGCCGAAAAGTCGTGTTCAACGGTGTCAAATATTACCGAAGTAAATCCTTGTGCGTTTACCATTTAACACCTTTGTCTGTGTCATAGGATTCTTTTCTCCACAATACTAAGTAAGAACTTTTCTCAGTAAAAGCCAATAATACCAATAAGGGCCAATTATAAATATCTACTATACACAGGTGGCCATAAAACAGCTTTGCTAAAAAAGAATATTCTACACATGGGTCCGCTTATCTATAACAACTTGCCTAGAAAATTAAAGGAAATGCCTTTTCAAATGTTTAAAAAACAGTTAACAAATCTGCTACTGGAAAAATGTTACTACTCAATTAAAGAATTTTTGTATGACAAAACAATAAAGTAAGATGTCGCTCCTTGCAATTATAATATTATTTTAATCTATTGATCCCTGTAATAGTTTTATATTTTATTTTATTAGTAATTTATATTATTTGACATTGTATTATATTTTGAAATTTTATAATTTGTTTGACATTTTATGATTTGTGTGACATTTTATTATTTATTTGACATTGTATTCTTTTGGTCTGACATTTTATTATTTGTTTGACATTTTATTATTATATGTGAATCGAGCAGAAATTTTAAGTTAATGCTGTCAATTATTCTTGTTAATGTAATTTTATTTTCTTTGGTATTTATAGCATTATTATTTTTATCAATGAATATTTGCATGCCGAAAGGTAAAGTGTATCGGGACAATTTACATAAAAACATCTTATTTGTATACCTACATTTTTGGAAAATAAACGATTCTGATTCTGATTCTGATTCTGATTCTGATTCAGCGTCAATACAATACAATCATACTTATTCTTTCGTAGATAGAATCGTTGTTTTCCAAGTCCACATCAAATTCAAACTCAACGCATTTATTTCAAATAAATCAATTACAGGCACTTTTAAATTGTCAAGGGGTCGGTCAGTCAGAAATATGAAGCTATTTGCCCATTCCAAAGCGTAGGTTCCTATGGAGAAGAACGGGCAAGAAACTCCACGGACACTCTTTTAAATCAAAATATTGGTTACATGATTCATGTTGAAGTTATACATGTGAGAACGATGCAAAACATTAAAAGCGTCCGTAATTTGCACTCCGGGAGTGCCGGCAGAAGTGAAAACTTGAATATTAACGTTGTGCATTTTTGATATTTTGGAATGGTTAGAGAATAATTTTGCACGAATTGCTTTAATTATCAGTATAAAAGTACTATCATTTATGTGGTAAAATACAATATTCGTTTATTGCGCTACCGTACACAAACATGACAATTTATATTACTTACATTAAAAATTTAACACTTCCGAACTATTACTATTATTTTACATTAAAAAGTTTATCTCAGAAAAATCAACTTCCATCCATAATAATACTGAAGTGATGTTCTTTTATTTTTATACGTCTTACAAATTTTCGATCAGGTCACGTGTCCTGACGCGAGTTTAACATTTTTTACCCATCACAAAAAAAGTGCACAACGCCGCTAAAGAAGTGTTCAATTAAAAAAACAATTAAAAATTTAAATTAAATATAAATCGCCGTGTCAGCTAAGAGATGATCAGTCCCTACCGAGCATGCCCGTTCACGAACATGACGCATGGATTAGCACCATTCAGCTCAACCATTTTGAAGGGAGCTAAATGGTCAAACACACGCGCCACCGTCAGCGAGACATTAGAGCGAGCATAACTCTCAGCCGCCAGGGCACATACAAGTCAATGAAAGACATACCCAGTACCTAAATGGTAGCTTTATAGTCGGTATATAGTACTCACACATGTGCTATGCAATTATACAATGCTAAGAGATTGAATTTATACAATGCAAAGATAGTTTTTAAAATCTTCAGCAGCTCCAACGGTATTTTCAAATGCTAATCATTTAGTTTATGCGCCCTTATGGACCAGGAACAGCGTTGATCCAAGCATTTTTACCAGCGATGTAATCCCCCAACTTATAATATGCTTGGCTGCATAGTGTGCATTCAGTTGAAGTATGTGGGGAGGAATTTTATTGTAACATTTTAAACAGTACCCCATGAAAGATGAATCCACTTTAGCCAGCCTGAAACCCGGTTGTATCACAAAGCAATCTGTGCAGTAGTTACATGCGCGTACGCATAACAATGCTCTGTGAGTCACACGCGGCTGTTGACGTACTTTATCGCCGATCGCCATCAACATGCTTTATCCACACGACAGATATCCTGCTTTTAAAAACGACTGAAAAGTTTATACTTATTCCATCTGAAATCTTGTACTCCACTGTAGTAATGACAAAGTGAATGATAAATGATAATCCTAATACACTTTATATGTCTCGTTTATTTCTCTGTCACACTGATCCACAAGGAGAAAATGAAAGAAGAACTGTAGATCTGGATCTTTCGTTTGATTTAAACATTTGTTATCATAATATGTTAGCTTTTGTTTGCATTTCAAAAGTTCTATAAAGTTCCCTGTTCTCTCGTGTCGTATCTGATTACGTATCGATCAATGTTTATCCCTTTACTGCCATATTTGCTTTAGGAGCCATTGATTAATTCGGTTACATAATTCACAATGATAACAACAATAGTATCGTTGCGTAGCGGGCGCCGCGACGTGTGGCGCGTGGCGCGTCATAGCACAGCTGTGACGTCTCACAGCGGGACTCGTTAGTTTTGATAGCATTGTGACGTGTGCACGCATTGTTCCGCTGTTCGTATTGTTACATACATAACACGCCCCTATTTCGTGTCAGTGCCCAGTTAATGCATCCGTTGCATCACGGATGAACATCGATGAGATTAGCCGGCGGATTGAACCATCATGATTTTCAAGTATTTATTGCAAGTATTGCGACGAAGGAAAATAACGATAATAACACCTGTGTTTGTGTGCATGTAATAGGTATGGTCAGTTAAACCAGAAGGTATGCGCGTCGGTAATCTTTGTATTTCCGAATTAGCACGAACGTCGCACCACATAGTAACCTCCCACAGAGATTATTATAAGACAACGATGAAGCAATGACATTAATTAATTATGTGATAGATACATGGCGCTCACATATTTACAAACATTGTAAAAGTATACGATATTCTAAAAATTTTAACAAGTAATACTAATAAGTCAGTGTGTGAGTTCAAGTAATCACAGAATGTAAAATCATTGTCATAAAAATAATAAACTATACAATTCAATTAGCAACCAGTTTGATTTTGTCTAGACTCTAAATTTGTCCTATGAAGCAGGACCATTATGTTTCCAAGCGTTATTATATTGAATATAATCCTCTATTTTGTAATATGCTTGATTACAAAGTGTACTTATAATATAAAAAGTAAATTTATGGTTAAAGAAATTTATTTCTCAATAAGAATTTACTAGGATTTAACTTACTTGAGAATATTTTGAACTTAAAATATAGCAATAACTGACATACAATGTTTTTTTTTTTTTAATTTCGGATGTATTAAGTAATTTTAACTTTTTTTTTTGTATAAAGTTTTGATTTTTTAGTTGTGGCACCTACCCCACACAAATTCGAATACCACTACCTGCTGTGTAAATAACAGTGACAGGAACTTATAATATCATCCATATAGACTAAGTGGGAAAAATATGTATTATTGAAGCTAACTCAAAAACTACCCAAGTAAAATTAATAACATTTACATGGGACACCTCTGAAATATGAATACCAAATAAAAAAAGAATCATCAAAATCAATTCATAATTGGCGGAGTAATCACGTAAAAAATATACAAAAAAATATATACAGTCGAATTGAGAACCTCATTTTTGAAGTCGGTTAGTGAATTGGCAAGGTACCGTCATAATATTAATATTTTTATTTAAATAGTTCCCTCAGAGATTCGCGACGACGTAATTTGCGTTCGCAATTTATTTGCCAAACATGTAAACAGACACGAGTTTTAGGAAAAACAACTGTAATGTCTACACATAAGATTCAGTTTGCGCTACAAGTTTATATTTTTTATGACTTTTTCGACAGTACTTGTCAGTCTAAAATCAACTTTATCGACACATGTGTCTAAATAGATTAGCGTTTTTTTGTGTTGTGAGCCTATAGATATGTTAATGTAGTAGCTATCTATACATGCATACTTACAGTCCACTATGTTGAGAACAGTTGCGAATAAACCTGCATACTGACTACACGTTGTTTTCTTAAAAAATCAAAGCGAACAAAAACCAACTATATACTTTCGTCATTTGGTCCTTCGAGCCGGATTGTGTTAATGAGCATCGAGCCCGGCGACCCACGAGAACAAAAGAATATTACCTGAGTGCGATAAGGACTTGTCGGGTGACACGTTTTCTATGTACAAGTTATAAAACATTTTTAACTATCGAGTTATTACAGTGACATTGATTGACTATTTACGGTTACTTGTTAACAAGGTGTATGTGACTTTTGGTGCAAATCATAATAACAGTACATTGAGTGAGTGGTTAAAGAAATTCAAATTAACAAACTGTTACTTTGCGAGCATTTATAACCTAAAACCAGTGACCGATCGGAGAGTTGTTTGCTGAGATTACTTTGCGAGTTTATTTGTTACTACAATGGAGGCACTTTTGGCATTACAAGATGAGTTGTTCGATAATTTGGTGAAAGCTGAAAGAAACTATAAGAAAACTCCGAAGGAAAGAATTAAACGTCAGTACTTAGAAACGAGGTTGGAGTTGTTAGAACAACTATTAAAAGATTTTAAAGACGGACACATGGAGATAGTTGCAAAAGCGAAAAATAAGAAGGAACCATATTTTACAGAAGGAAAATATGAGATTTTTGAGGAGTTATATGTGCAGTATAAATCAAGTTTGCGAGAAGCTTTGCAACAGTTGTTGCCACCAGTTACTGAGCTACCTAACCTAGCAGTTAGCAACAGCGCGTACAACAATTGTAGTGATGTTAAACTACCCCGCATACAATTACCTACATTTGGGGGTAAATATGAAGAGTGGCCAACCTTTTTATGACATGTTTTCCTCATTAATACATAATAATAAGAATATTTCATCGGTACAGAAATTACATTACCTCAAGTCTAATTTGAATGGAGAAGCATTAAATTTATTAAGTAATTTTTCGACGACTGATGCTAATTATGGGGAAGCGTGGCAGCAGTTAGTTCGGCGATACAATAATAAGCGTTATAACTGCAATACTATTATGAGGACTTTATTTGGCACAAAGAAAATTCAATCCGAGTCAGCCAATGCAATTAGGAGTTTGTTGGATACGACGTCTACCTGTCTTAAATCTTTGGAGAACTTGGGTATTAGTACTGAATCTAGTTACGCTAACGCGTCTATCGTTTATTTAGTCGTTTCAAAATTGGACACAGAATCTGTCAAACAGTGGGAACAGCAGTTGAACACTATGTGTGAGGAGTTGCCCACTTGGATACAATTAAGAGATTATTTAGAGTACAGATTCAGGACCCTAGAAATGATAGATACAAACGGGAATCGCGCCGCGCAACAAGCTAAGCCCGCTGCTAAGTCGAAATCTTTTCACGCATCATTAGAGAAGGAGAAAGAGAACAAGACTAAGGCTAAACAAGAGTGTCCGATGTGTCATGAAATTCATTATCTTAACCAGTGCAAGCGTTTTAGCCTTATGACACCTAAGGAAAGACAGGACTTCGTCCAAACGAGTAAATTATGTTTTAATTGCCTGGCACCAACTCATGCGGTAGTTAAGTGTCGTCAGTCATTCAGCTGTAAGAAATGTGGGAGAAGACATCATACGATGTTACATTTTGAGAGAGAGAACCAGGAGCCAGCAGCCACAGTGTCATCGAGTGAACCACAACAAGAGAGAGGGAGTACAACACGAGGTGACACAAACATAACTGCAACATTTTCTAGAGGAGAGCTACAACCCAACAGCGTGCTACTTGCGACGGCTAAGGTCAAGGTATTCCGTTCTAACGGTTTTAAACAAATAATTCGTGCTTTACTTGATCAAGGGTCACAGGCATCTTTTGTATCTGAATCAACTGTGCAATTATTAGGTCTTGTACGCAAACCGGTTAGTGGCTGGGTGTCAGGGTTGGGAGATGGCCGTATGAGGATTAAAAACACGGTTTCACTTCGCCTGGAATCACGTCATAATCCAGCTAGTTTCATCCTAGTTAACGCTTATGTGTTGCATTCGTTAACGTCCCTACTTCCTTCAACCAGCGTAAGCACTTCCAAATGGATAGAAATTGACAATCTTCCTTTAGCTGATCCGACATACGCGACGCCAGGTAAGATCGACATTTTGCTAGGTGCAGAGGTTTATAGCGAAATATTACTGGATGGTGTTATGAAGCATCCTAATTGTAATTTAATAGCACAGAATACAGTGTTTGGATGGATTTTGTCAGGAAGAATGTCAAAAGAATCTCGAACGTTAGCAAAGGATAATCTCATTAGCATGCACATACAGGTGAAAGAGGATGAGTTACTTAAAAGGTTTTTTGAGATGGAAGATGAGCCTAATTTAATAAAGAAAGAGATGACTAATAGCGAGAAAGCATGTGAGGATTTGTTTGATTTAACGACAGTGAGAGATAATGAAGGGCGATTCATAGTGAGATTACCTTTTGCAACGGACGATCCTAAGTGTCAATATGGTAATACAGAAGAGAGAGCAGTGAAGAGGTTAGAATATTTAGAGAGAAAGCTATCGAAAGATGTAAGGTTGAGAGAAGAATATAATAAAGTTATGAGCGAGTATTTGAGTATGAACCACATGAGATTGGTTTCTGAGAGTGAGTGTCAGAAATCTAAGGCTGTCTATCTTCCTCATCATGCTGTGGTGAGAGAAGATAAAGACACCACTAAAGTGAGAGTTGTCTTTGACGCTTCGAGCAAAGGTGACAACGGTGTGTCACTAAATGATGAGCTTCTTGTTGGACCTAGGTTACAACAAGATTTAAGGCACATCTTGATGAGATGGCGTCATCATAAAATCTGTATCGTAGCGGATATTGTTAAAATGTATCGGATGGTAAGAGTGGCGGACGAGAATACCGATTTCCAGAGAATTGTCTGGAGATTTGATCCATCGGAGCCCATACAACGTTACAAATTGTTACGTTTAACGTTCGGTACAGCATGCGCGCCATATCTAGCTGTCAAGGTTTTGCATAGACTTGCTGAGTTAGAAAAGGAGAAGTATCCATTGGCGGCGAGAATAACAAAACAATGTTATTATATGGATGACTTAATGACCGGATCTGACACGGTTAATGAGGCAATAAAGATTTATGAGGAGATGAATGAGTTAATGAGGAGTGGTGGTTTTGAGTTACAGAAGTGGAATAGCAATGATGGGAAGTTTTTAGAGCTGATTGGGAAAACTGAGTTGAATACAAGGCAATCTATTAAATTAAATGATCTAATCAAGGTGTTAGGATTGAGTTGGAATAAGAAGAATGATAATTTTGAATACGTAATAACCTTACCTGAACCTAAGGATTCAGTCACTAAAAGACAAGTATTATCTGAGGTAGCGAGACTGTATGACCCTTTAGGCTGGATTGCCCCAGTGGTAGTTAATGCTAAAATTTTAATTCAGAAACTGTGGAAATCTGGTCTTCAGTGGGATGAGAGTTTGTCAGATGAATTAAATGGTGAGTGGCAAAAATATCGTCAAGGGCTAATGGATTTAATTGATCTTAAAATACCTAGGTGGGTAAATTTTACACAAGAGAGCAAGAGAGAGTTACACGTCTTTTCAGATTCTTCAAAATCCGCTTTTGCGGCAGCAGTTTACATAAGAGTGATTGATAGTTCAAACGGAGTGCATGTACATTTACTGTCCGCAAAGACTCGAGTTGCCCCAATCGTAAAAGAGATTTCCATACCCCGACTTGAATTGTGTGGCGCCACCTTAGCAGCTAAGCTTATATGTGAAGTATCACAAGTTCTAGAAATACCTAAGGAACATTTGTATGGATGGACCGACTCCACCATAGTGTTAGCGTGGCTCAAAGGAGGCTCAAGTCGATGGGCAACATTTGTGAGCAACAGAGTGTCCACTATATTAAATATTATGAATTATCACCAGTGGAGTCATGTCTCATCAGAGACAAACCCTGCAGACTGTGCTTCTCGTGGTCTGCAGCCCAAAGAGTTGAGTGAGCATACACTGCGGTGGAGAGGACCACAGTGGTTGTCAGAAACTACAGTACACACAGAGAATACACTAATTGAAGATACACACGAAGAGGAACGAATCCAATCTTTAACCGTTTTATCTGACGTTGACGAAGAATTTGTTTGGTCAAAATATTCATCTTTAAATACACTATTAAAAATTGTATCCTATTGTAAACGAGTTTTGAATTATAAGTTGAGCAAGGATAATAGACCTAAACTACCTAAATTTATAACACCTAGTGAAATGAATGAGACTTTGTTGGCATGCATTAAACAAGTACAACAACGCGAGTTTTCATTTGAAATTAAACGATTAGAGATTGGAGAATGTGTGCCTAAGGGGAGTAAATTACGATCTCTGTCCCTTTTTGGACCAAAAGGGGGTACTAAGAGTAAGTGGACGCATAGCACAATCGGATCACTTGACCAAGGTCTTAATTACGGATGCTCATGCAAAAACATTGCACGGTGGCCCACAAGCTATGTTAAACTTTCTTAGAACCAAGTACTGGATCTTACGTGCCAAGGAACGTGTTAAAAAATGTTTTAGAGATTGCACTATTTGTTTGAGATATTCCACAAGGAAGACTACTCCTCTAATGGGCCTGCTTCCAGAGGCAAGGTTGAAACCTAGTAAGCCATTCAAATCTACTGGTGTGGATTACTGTGGTCCGGTTTTTATCAGATTTTCGCCAGGCCGCGGGGCCAAATCATATAAAGGTTATATTTGCGTGTTCGTGTGTATGGTTACACGAGCAGTCCATTTAGAAGCAGTAACCGACCTGACTGCCAAAGGTTTTATTGCGGCGTTTAGGCGATTTACTGCTCGTAGAGGCCATTGTCAGGATTTATACAGTGACAATGGCACTAATTTTGTTGGCGCCGATAAACAAATGCGAGAAATGTTTAATAGTGCCCGATCTTCTCTTCCTGGAGAAATCGCTGAGTTACTTTCTTTAGAAAGAACCACTTGGCATTATATTCCGCCCCACTCGCCTAACTTTGGCGGGCTGTGGGAATCCTCGGTGCGCGGTACTAAGACCCATTTGAAAAAGGTAGTAGGTAATAGTACACTTACGTATGAAGAAATGTCGACTGTCCTGGCGCAAGTGGAGGCGTGTTTAAACTCGAGACCGATTTCAGTGTTGAGCGATGACCCAAATGACCCTCTACCCTTGACACCAGGTCACTTCTTGGTAGGCGAACCATTGTTAAATATTGCAGATGAGGATCACACTAATTGTAATGTTGTTGGTTTAGATAGATGGCGATTGACGCAAAAAATTGTAACAGATTTTTGGAATAGATGGTATAAAGAATACCTAGTTAATTTAAATCAAAGGTATAAATGGAACACTAACCGTGATGAACCAGAAATAGGCGACATAGTTGTTTTAAAAGAAGACAATGTACCGCCAGCTAAATGGTTACTTGGTAAAATTATTAAAAAATATCCTGGACCCGATAATGTAACCCGAGTCGTATCCGTAAAATGTCAAAGCGGAGAATATAAGCGTCCAGTGAGCAAAGTTTGTATTTTAACTAAATGAAATTTGTTTATTTTACCTGTTATGTTGTTATATAATGTTATTAAAACCTGTTATAGTTGTTTTCAAGTTCAGAGTTTATGTACTTATCTGTCCAAATTAAGTTTAAAAAGCCAATGTAAGATTATGTTGTCTAATTACTATAATGAGTTCTTCCAAACTTACTATTTACTTGCATATCGTTAAGATCAGCTGAGTTACATACTAATGACCTACTTATAAAAAAAAAAAACATGTTTGTTATCAATGTAGGTACCTAACTGAATTCGTCCGGCGGAGCCGCACGTGTTCTGCGTTGCTTGAATGTATTTACTTACTTCAACTATGAAAGACACAGTTTGTTCTGTTCTTCATTCAATTGTTTTTCTGTATTATTAAGTTTTTTTTAGAGGAATTTTTCTTAAGAGTTTGTATTTACACTGGTTATATTATGTTAAGTTTACGAATAAGTATCATTTTGTTTATTGCTTGAGTTTAAATTTGTTGTTAAGGTGTAGCTAAAGAACTATGTTCTTTGGCGGGCGGAATGTCTAAATAGATTAGCGTTTTTTTGTGTTGTGAGCCTATAGATATGTTAATGTAGTAGCTATCTATACATGCATACTTACAGTCCACTATGTTGGGAACAGTTGCGAATAAACCTGCATACTGACTACACGTTGTTTTCTTAAAAAATCAAAGCGAACAAAAACCAACTATATACTTTCGTCACATGTATAAAGTTGATGATTGTTTAAGTGGAAATAACATTATTTGGAAACAAGGTTATAAATAGACCTTAAATTATAAATGAGTCTGACAGCTCTCTTTTGCAAGTAACCGTACATTCCAACCGTTCATGAAAGATGGATTTTTTATTAAAGTGACATAACATTTGATTGAGCATCAATATTTGTAACACCTTACTGAGAACTCGCTAAATTGACACAGGCCTATAATTGTCGAGTTCTTTACTATCACCGGATTTGAACAAAGGAACTACTTTACTGTGTATCATGAGATAAGATAAGATGATATTTATTTTGTAAAATGTTTTGCGTACAATATTAGTTGTACTAGACAATACAAAAAAAATATTATATGCAATGTCAAAATTTAAATTAAATTAAAATTACTAAGTATACCAATATTTAAATTTTATTCAAAATTACAATATTTAAATTTAAATTCAATTCTAAATCACAATGTTACAATTTAAATTTAATTTGAGTAAGACAGAAAAAATCAAATTATTACGCACAATCAGACTTCTATACAAGCAAAATATTGTTTAAAAATTCATCTACGCTGTAATAGCACTTCTCTAGTAATAACCCCTGAATGGACTTTTTAAATTAGTTTAGAGGCATACATTTAATAATATCTGGTATTTTATTATAAATATTTGGAGCAATACCAAAGAAACTCTTTTTCAATACAGAAGTTTTACACGGAAAAACTCCTTGGTCTACACTGGTGTTAAATATGAAAGCTAAATAGGGCGCAATGGTTTCGATGATAGATAGATCTAGACTTTTACAGACATTCCCCATAGATCTTCTGTTGATTTAATTTGAAGATCTTTAAAAGTTTTCGTAACTGCTCTATATTAGATATCATCACACGCGTTCGTATTTCCGAAGATAGACGATGATTCCCGAAGTGTATACGTTTCTTGGGACATCTGTATGTAGTAAGAATGTGGTATGCGTGTGCAGGCCGGTGACAACCACCACTTCCACCCGACGTGCGCGCGCTGCAGCAAGTGTGGCGACCCCTTCGGGGACGGCGAGGAGATGTTCCTGCAGGGGGCCGCCATCTGGCACCCGCGCTGTGGGCCCGCGCCGCTCGACCCCAACGACCTGGACGCCAGCGACCAGGCTGCGCACGACCGCGCCTCCGCCGACCTCCAGGTGACACACACATGCACACACCACAACCGCCATCTGACACCCGCGCCGTTCGACCCCAACGACCTGGACGCCAGCGACCGGGCTGCGAACGACCGCGCCTCCGCCGACCTGCAGGTGACACACACACACCACACCCGCCATCTGGCACTCGCGCCGCTCGTCCCCATCGACCTGGACGCCAGCGACCAGGCTGCGCACGACCGCGCCTCCGCCGACCTCCAGGTGACACACACATGCACACACCACAACCGCCATCTGACACCCGCGCCGTTCGACCCCAACGACCTGGACGCCAGCGACCGGGCTGCGAACGACCGCGCCTCCGCCGACCTGCAGGTGACACACACACACCACACCCGCCATCTGGCACTCGCGCCGCTCGTCCCCATCGACCTGGACGCCAGCGACCAGGCTGCGCATGACCGTGCCTCCGCCGACCTGCAGGTGACACACACATACACACACCACACCCGCCATCTGGCATCCGCGCAGTTCGACCTCAACGACCTGGACGCCAGCGTCTAGGCTGCGCACGACCGCGCCTCCGCCGACCTGCAGGTGACACACACATACACACACCACACCCGCCATCTGGCATCCGCGCAGTTCGACCCCAACGACCTGGACGCCAGCGACCAGGCTGCGCATGACCGCGCCTCCTCCGACCTGCAGGTGACACACACATACACACACCACACCCGCCATCTGTCATCCGCGCAGTTCGACCCCAACGACCTGGATGCCAGCGACCTGGCTGCGCATGACCGCGCCTCCTCCGACCTGCAGGTGACACACACATACACACACCACACCCGCCATCTGGCATCCGCGCAGTTCGACCCCAACGACCTGGATGCCAGCGACCAGGCCGCACACGACCGCGCCTCCGCTGACCTGCAGCTGACACACACATGCACACACCATACCCGCCATCTGGCAACCGCACCGCTCGACCCCAACGACCTGGCCGCCAGCGACCATGCCGCGCATGACCGCGCCTCCGCCGACCTCCAGGTGACACACACATGCACACACCACAACCGCCATCTGGAACCCGCCCAGTTCGACCCCAACGACCTGGACGCCAGGGACCAAGCCGCGCATGACCGCGCCTCCGCCGACCTGCAGGTGACACACACATTATACAGGGTTATCTGATAAAAGAGGACAATACTTTGGGAACGGGCACTATTTATGATTTTTATTTTACGACAATATGCAATACAATAACTGTTTAAACGAATTTGTTTAGAAGGATGCCTGCATAACACCTGCTCAGTAGACTCTTGTAATATTTCACCTCGGTGTATGTGATGTACGAGATGTCGTACAGTCCCGTGGGATGTAGAGGCACGCCACAGATCCTGCCGACGCATAGTTTATTTATTTGTCTATTCATTTCTCATGCGCTGTCGTTTATAAATTGGTTATAGCCATACATGTATTGATGTTATGCGTCGGTAGGATTTCAGTACCGTAGTCTTTTTTTTTTACATATTTTTTAAAATTTGCATTTTATACACAGATTCCTGTCAGTTTAATGTTATGCAACTGTCACGGACCAGTATGATAAATGCCTCAAAAACGGGCATCACTTTTTTATTCTATTAAAAGAAAGTATGAACCATTTTGAATGTGAGAGTAGAACTCCCAGATCTTAAATAAAGTTTAAAAAAGCTATAACTCTGTTTGAAAGTATATTTAGATTGTTGTTTGGTTTGGGGCTGGTTTTTATTAGATTTTTTTGGATTTTCAGAAAAACGTTAAAATAAACGATGTGATGCAAATATTTGAACATTTGTTTTTGAAATATATTTGATATTATATTCAAGATATTTTATAGGCGAAACAGAAAAGATTACGCTATGATAGAAAAATAAATGTGCCTGATTTTATCTTTGTTCCTTTTTGAATTTTATCTCGGACATCTTTTGAAAGTAGCACCTGATATTTATCTTATAATATTCTGCAGAACTGTACAATTAACTATCAAATAATTAACTATCAAATTTATCTCTGATAAAAGGGTTATCACTTTCAGCTCACAAAAATGCGATTAATCATTTTTGTTGAGACAATTAATTTTCTATTGGTATACAAGATCCCATTAAAATAGATGGACAAATTTTAACACAGCGTTCAGTACGTCTAACCAAAGATATCCAAGCAAAAAAAAAACACTGATTAAAGTTATTTAAATTTGCCCTAAAATATTAAATGGCATTGGGTAGCCAACATTTTTTGTGTATTTTCGTTAGCTGATTATATTTCGTTTACTTATTATTTTTTAACCATTGTCCTTATTCTGGTGGTCTGAATGATTTATAAAAGTTTGTCCATCTATTTTAATGGGACCTTATATATTAAAATGTTTTTGGTTTCACATTTTTGATTAGTGAAAAAATCCTAACAAAAAAAAAACTAATTTCAAAAACATCCGAAATCCTTCGTGTAAGTATCTGGTATTTTACAGACAGGTTAACATAACACTAAACCATAATGTGTGTGAAAATAAAATGGAACTAAATAATAAATACTGCGCCAAAAAAAAAAACGAAAAACATACATAACTTGCTTTAAATAACATAAAAAAAGTACTTATTTCTTATAATAGCAGATATTTGACTTTATCGCATACTAAAAATTAAAACCCAAAAACGTTGCATACACAATAACTTATAACAATTCTTTTGATTTCTATAGATAACCTAAATAAAGATTATAGCTCTGGTTCTTAGCTGAATTGGTTTCTTCTACTCTAGCATTCTAAACAGTGTATACTATCGATTAAAAGAATAAAAAGTGATGCCCGTTTTTTGAGGCATGTATCGTACTGTGGTCGACAACACGTGCTTGTGAATATAAAGCACCCTCACTTTTTTATTACTTGCGTATGATACAGGGTGTAGACCGCAGTGTTCATTGTGGACATCGTTACACAAATCAGAATTTGTGTAACGATGTTCACAAAGAGCATGAGCCTTCAATCAATTAACCAATTATTTGTGTTCAATTATTAGTCATTTACGCTCTGTACGTCTTGCTTGTGTATCTCTTATTCTAATTTAAGCTTGTAAAACTGTTTTTAGTTAAAATCATAATTCTGGTAATATTAGCAAGAGTGATAAAAATCACAAGAAAAACTACGTTTGTTGACGTAAGTACGTACTACTTGTAAGAAATATAGCTAAAACGACAAGCATACGCGTACAATCGTGAAATGATTAATAATTTTCAATGTTTATTTGCAACAGGGCCGACTGTCACGAGTCAACTAGCTCCACAGTTGTTGACTCGCGAGAGCGGGCCCCGTGTCACGCAGCCCGACGCGGCGCAGTTGCACGGTGCTACACGCAGCACTTGGCGACTGCCAACAGTACAACGTAACGTGCTCAATCGTTTTCACATATTTATTTGGACGATGAGTCCTCTAGAAAGAAACCTGGCTCCGTATTCATGGGAAACAAAAGTTGCACAATATTGTTTCAGCAATATATTTTTTTTGTTCCGGCAATATGAAATTTCGAGTTAACATGGTTAACAAGTTGCGCTACATTTTTTCCAGCAACATTTGATGTTGCTAGGAATAATATTTAGCAAGTGTTTCTGAACTTTTGTTAAATATGAATACGAGGGTTCAAACTTGTCCGTGTAATGTGCGCACGTTACATTACGTTGGCACCACACATTTTGCAACTGCGCCCGCGCCGCGGACCGCGCGTGACGTCGCTTGTTGTCTTCAGTTCTCGCTGCGCTCGCGCACACCCAGCGTCAACGGCTCCTACTGCAGCCCCTACAGTAGCTTGACCAGGAAGGTCCGTCACACACACTTTTATTTTTATCTTTTTATTATTTTTCTTTCTTGCGTGTGCTCTTGAAGATGTGTGCTCTTGGTGGAAATATTTTAAAGGACGCGACCAACAAGCCCCATTTAAACCGGTTCAAGTTTCTTACATGTGGCATAACATTAAATTGAAGTAACAAATGACTTGCAGGCTCTACACGCCGTTTGGTGCGACTTGTATTGTTGCGTCAACTATAAATGGTCTGCTACAGACAATTAAATCGCACCGTATAGTATACAGGGTGGATTTTTGAGATGGGGCATTAAGGGCACAACGGTGAATAGTTGCCCTTAATAAAAAAAAATACGGTTTTCCTGTAGCTACAGGAAAACGGTATTTTTGAGACATTCACAGATTTTGAAAAAAAAGTACAGGCCGCAAGAAAATGGGCAATTTTCACAAAAACTTTTTTGATGTCAATCGACCTGTTTTTTATAAGGATCAAAACTCTATTGGAGCAACTGAGATTTGAGTACTAGAAAAACAGAAATCACAAAAAAAAACGAAGTTCACTACCCTTTTCTGCTCATAAAACAATGACACAGTCTGGAAACAATGCTCTCTCATTTAATATGTTCTATTGTTTCACTTCAAGGGCACACGTTTTTATTTATTTTCAGTTGACACATTTACACGTTTCAGTTGATATTCCGTTATTTTTGTTAATGTATGCTGTTTTTCATTGTGTGACTGCCATCGCGCACGACGCCGAGCATGTGGATGTGTCGGCTACCTGTAGGTGACGCCTACAACATGTGTCTTGAACTTTCAGACTAATCGTAGAAGGTGACAGCAAATTGTTGGGAAAGATTAAAAGGTTATCAATTAAAATAGCATTTTATAAGATGTAGGCGATGAAATTTGGCTCAGTATTAATTTTTATTGTACATCTTAGTTCACAAATAAAACCGGCCAAGTGCGAGTCGGAGTCGCACACGAATGGTTCAAATAAATGAAAATACTAAACGAAGAAAATTATTATTTTTCATCTTAATGAAAATCGCAAAGATAAATTTGTATTTCATAATGATACTATGAATAAGTTATTTTTGCAGCTGCAGAAAATCACCCATATTTAAATAAATACCTTATGAATCATCGTTTTTAGTATTTGTTGATTATATATGGTATATGGTACATGATATACAGAAGTTTAATATTCCTAACTTGTTTAATTGTTGAGATAGAGCTCGTACGAAAATGGTCTAAAAATTACAACTTTTACGGCCTATTTCATTTTTGTAGATAAAAAAAATAAAACTTAGTATTGTTCTCTACTCGATAAGCTCGAGACAATAACACCCCCCACATGCCAAGGGTTAGATTTTTTTTCAATATTTAAAGATTGTATGGTATTTATTAAATTTTTATGATTTGTTTTTATAGTGGCAATAGAAATGCATAATCTGTGAATTTTTCAACTGTCTACCTATTACGGTTTATGAGATACAGCTCGCTGACAGACAGACGGACGGACGGACAGCGGAGCCTTAGTAATAGGGTTCCGATTGGCACTCTTCGGGTACGGAGCCCTAAAACCAGCACGTGCGTCGCCGGCTCGCCGCGGTCGCGCAGCCTCCAAACTTCCTGCGACATTGTATGGTTATAGACCCTCAAGACGTCTATAAATTATTTATATATATTTTTTTAAACCACGGTTTTTATTAAATTACAAATAATGCCGAAAAACGAAGTATATGAATCTTGTTAATTTTGGCTCGTTGTTTATTTTAGTAACTTTCAGTACCTATCTCCCATTAGATATAACGGATCTATTTTTTGGAGCTCAAAAGTTATTTACAGTAACTGTAATTGGAATAGACAGTGGAATTATGCGAGATTTGATGACTATATCTTAGCATTGACATGCCATGTACTTATTAATATTCTGGGATTACCAATACGCTACAGTCCATTAAAATATCGCAAAAAAAAAATGTTTTTACAATTTCTTACGATGTTTAATGCCGATATTATTTTGGCTTGACAATTTTTTTACCAAAATGCTTTGTACGGCGACAACTGCACGTGTAACATGAGGACAACCATAGAAACGGGTTTTATCGACGGAAGAATAGACAAAATGACAGATTGTGATTTTTTATCTGTCATTTTGTCTATTCTTTCGTCGACAAAATCCGATTCTATTGTGGTCATGCTAAGTGTGCCGATAGAAGCGTTAAAGATTTTCCTGAAAAAGAGTCAATAAATCCCGGAATTCCGCAGGCGTATCTATACTAATATTAAGTCATATACCCTAAATTGCACTACTAAATGCTTCGAGTAATAAGTCGATAGGTACTGAAGGCCGGCTCTATACAATGAGCGAAACGCACACACACATAGACACGTCTATTTACAGTGAGTGCAAGTGCATTCGACTGAGATTGCCGCACCTCCGCGTCGTATGTGTGCGTGCGTCTGTATTCGCTTCAAGGCCGCCCTTGTCGTGCTGTGTGCAGTACGGGTACCGCGCGGTGTCGCCGGGGCTGCTGCTGCGCGAGTACCGCGACGCGGGCGCGTGCTCGCCGCACCGCATCACGACGTACTCGTACCTCACGAGCGAGCCGTCCTACCTGCGCCGCCCGCTGCAGCCCTACGACCGCCCGCCCACCTCGCCGCACTTCCACCGCCCGCCCTGTACGTATACACCTCACCATATTCAAGAATAACACTACCTACCTAAATAAATAAATAATACTTGCTGAAATCCAGACTGTATAAAGCATACACCTAATTTTATACTGGAAACTAATCTTGTGTAATGCGATTACTCTTCTATTGGTTTTTTCTGCATGAATATTTGTTACGAAAACAATAGCACAAAAAATATGTTCTAAAAATGAAAAAAAAAAAAATGGATGCATATACTTTAAGCATTTCCGATCTCTGCTATCAGTTATTAATTTTCAAAGAAAATTGTCATGTAAATTACATGGCATGACGTAACAGCCTGTACCCATAATGATTGGATTGTGTTAACTAATAAAAAAATGATACGCGCAACGTCATAACGTTAGTATCGTTAGTAAGTTCGTTGCGTCCCTCAGCGTCGGCCAGCACGCGCGCGTCGTCGCGGCCGGGCAGCAAGGCGTCGTCGCGGCCGTCGGGCGGCATGCGCGCGCTCGTCGACTCCATCCGCAGCGAGACGCCGCGCCCCAAGTCGCCGCACATGAACAACGAGGTAATACTACTTTGGAGGCTTTTGAAGTTTGACAACGTGATCGAGCATTTTGCCTTTGCCAAATTTTATCGAAATCCGTTCAGTGGTTTAGCCGTGAAAAGGTATCATACAGATAAACAGAATTTATAATATTTAGTTTTAACAGTTACTTTCGAATTTGTAATATTATTATATTATATAGTATGGATTATATTATATTATATTATATAGTATGGATTTATAGAGTATGATATATAGTATGGATTAGTTAGGATAGCTTACGAAATGTGGATGTACTTTATGGTACGCCTCTGTCTAACACTTGATCGCAGGCGTGTTTGTTGTTCAAATGTGGATGTACTTTATGGTACGCCTGTCTAACACTTGATCGCAGGCGTGTTTGTTGTTCAAATGTGGATGTACTTTATGGTACGCCTGTCTAACACTTGATCGCAGGCGTGTTTGTTGTTCAAATGTGGATGTACTTTATGGTACACCTGTCTAACACTTCGGGGATGGCAAGCGTGTTTGTTATTCAATTTTTTTTTGTTTTATCATTATGAGATATTCCTCTATCAAGTATGTGACGTTTAATAAAAGGAAGTGTATAGAGTGCCGCTAGCGGCATTCTATCGTTATCGGATAAAGTGCCGCAATTTGCAGCTTAATAGTGGCACTACCTAGAACCGGTTAAAGTCATGCACGCATTGCATTGTCACGGTCACTTGTTATTTTGGTTAAGGTTAATTCGCTGCTTTTTTTTTTTAATTCAACTTATTCGCGCAATAAAATTTACATTTTGTGTATGTACTACTAGTGTTAGTAGGAAAACATAGGATGCAAAAGCTAGCGAAGCGAGCTCGGGACTTGGGGCACCCCGACTCGGACAGGTTCACTTCAAAGGTGATGGCGGGGTCTAGTGACCGAGTGAAGCGAGTGAACAGGGCTGCCATCCTCTTCGTGGTTATTTCTTTATAACCTTTCTGAAATAGGATACGTCGACTACGCCGTATTTGGCAATACTTGGAAACAAATATAGACCCGCTACGTGATCTTCCCCAACCTTAATACTCCCACTTTCCCACAAATCCCTAAAGAAACTTGGCGATACTTGTGCACTTTGGGGTTTTCAAATATACACAAAAAAAAACAAAAATACCCGACTGCAAAACACAGAACTGAACAGAGAAAAACAAGCATTATAAACAATAGACTTTTAACAAACTATTAACCTGAAATATGGTGTAACTTATGTTTGTGCCTGCGACACCAAAATCAGATTGATTATAATGCTTGTTTTTCTCTTTTCAGTTCTGTGTTTTGCAGTCGGGTTATTTTAATAACTTTTTTATTTTCAGCCATTTAGTTTTTATCATTTCTCATTCCTAATTACACTTAAACATATAATTTGTGTATTTTTTTGTAATCACCTCTAAAAACCTTTCATTTTCATACCCCACTCGATAGGCCAAGAAGTTTTTTTTTTTAAACTGTCATCTTGGCGCATAAAAATTGCCATTTTTTTATAATTCTAATATACCCAGTGACACTTATGCAATTAAGACGAATTTAACGGCATATCATTCATCCAAATCGGTTCAGCCGTTTAGTAGTAACGAAGGAATATGGTAGAAACGGACATACACACACTCACTCACACGCACAAACGCATACTTACCTACACACTTAGGTCAAACACATAACTCTCCTTTTTTGGTTTCGCCGCAATCGGGCAAAAAGGGTCACTAACCTCAACACTCAACCAAAATAACTAGTGACAGTGACAATTCAATGGTTACGGCACTTTATCTGACAGTGATAGTATGCCGCTAGCGGCACTCTATATACTGCCTAAATTAAATGTAACCCTGTAAAATAGTGATGATGCAACTACATTGCGGTCGTTCCACGTCGACCAGTCGATATTGATCGTCTTAAAACGTGATCGATGATCGTGATGTTCTGAAACTGTTCCGGCGCATTGAAGGGTACACAGTACTTATGCAAAAGCTGCGGAGCCTGATTTATATTGTGCTGAACAAGTACTGCCGGCAAAGCATAAAGAAAGCTAGAGTGCTCCAAGGATCTTTTGATGCCTGAATGGAATTGACAGCGAGGTGTTGTTGGTAAACATTTGTGAAATTGTCACTGTCATTGTGTATTGACAAAACAAGATGGCAGCGTTAGTTCCGATTATGGCCACGCGCCAAAAACCCTTGCAGCGTTGTAACCGTGCCTTTGTCTGGGAGTGACGCGAGGTGTGTTCCAGGAGCCGATCGAGCTGTCGCACTACCCGGCCGCGTACAAGCCGCCACCCGGCACCAAGTCCAAGATCGAGCGCGACGACTTCCCCGCGCCGCCCTACCCGTACACAGACCCAGGTATTTGCATTGCTTTTTTTATTCTATCTTGGACGATTTTAACTTGTTTGTAATAGTAAGTTTGATAAACGATGCTAAGCAAAATATACCTTTTATTCCAAAGCCCGCTTCTTCGGGATGAGAACTATTGATTTCGTATCGTAATTTATGTTTCTTATTTTAGAAAATTGTACTTTGGGGGTTTCCGATAGTTATTAGATCCATACAGCTTTCCAAAGAAAAGTAAGTGCTTCGGTAATCTTCGTGTTTCCGAATTAGCATGAACATCGTGCCACGGAGTTCCCAACAAGTTCGGATTGTTTTCGGACGTCGGAACTATACGTACAGTGGCGTTCATAAGTCCATAAGCAATCTAACAATGTGAAAGACTGACGCGTCGGTTTGACTTACGACCTTCTTCTATAAATTGTTACAATACTATAGACACGTACAGTACGCACACACACTCAAACTCAAAGCATTTATTTCAATTAAACCATTTACAGGCACTTTTGAATTGTCAAGGGGTCAGTCAGTCAGAAATATGAAGCTATTTGCCCATTCCAAAGCGTAGGTTCCTATGGAGAAGAACGGGCAAGAAACTCCACGGACACTCTTTTAAATCATAATATTGTTACAAAATATTGCTTACATCATTCATGTTGAAATTATACATGTGAGAACAATGTAGAAAGACGTGCACGTAAAAAGCGTCCGTAATAAAAAGATAAAAACAATTCAAAAATTTAAATAAGCCGTGGCACTCACTTTGTCTGCAACTCATAGTAATTCATAATTTCTACTAACAAAGTATATGGCATGCTAGCTCAGTGGTTAACGTGCTTTGATAAGTGTGATTGTGGCGAGCCGAGGTTTCAAATCTCCGGCCTCTGGCCAACGGAAGGCAACATCTTATGCCGCCACCGCAGCTGCCCCGGCCAAACCGGGTTCGTCGGGGCAGGCCAAGGGCGGGGCGGCTACACAGGTGCCGAGGGCCCCGGCCCAGGCAGCGGGGGCCCCGGGTAGCCGGGGAAAAGAAGAAGAAGGGGAAGGTAAAAAGGGCGGCCAAAAAGAAAGAGAGGCGGCAGCGGCGCAAGGAGCGAAGCGTCGCGGCTAGGCTCCGCGCCCCAAAGTCCGCAGCTGTAGTTATTACACTACAGCCAGAGGCGGAGAAAAAGGGCGTGTCCTACCGCGACGTGCTCGCCAAGGTCGGGGCGGCGGTGGACCTCAAAGAGATGGGCGCCGCTGAAGGCATCCGGGTGAGGGTCACTGCGACTGGGGCCCGGATGCTGGAGGTCCCCGGTGCGGCAAGTGGCCCGGCCGCTGACGCTCTGGCTGAAAGGCTTAGGGCGTCCCTAAATGCGGACGACGCCCGAGTGTCCAGGCCCACCAAATGGGCTGATATGCGTATTCTGGGCTTGGACGACTCAGTGACGGAGGGACAGGTGGTGGCCGCTGTCGTTAGGACTGGGGGGGGCTCTGCCAAGTAGGTGAGTGCAGGCACCATCCGTCCTGACTACACGGGGATGTGAGCCGTTACGGTGAGCTGCCCTGTGTCGGCGGCCAAGAAAATAGCCGAGGAGGGCCAAAGGCTATTGGTGAGCTGGGTTTCCGCGCAGGTCAAACTGCTGGAACCCAGACCTCTGAGGTGGCAATCACGTGGGAGCTAAATGCACCTCGGAGGTGGACCGCAGCGGTCACTGCTACCGCTGTGGTCAGGCCGGTCACAAGGCCGGCTCGTGTGACGCCACGGAAATCGGCCAATCACCGGATTGGGAGCAAGGTCTGGGCCCCACCCGCCAAAGCCAGAGGCAAGCCCTCCGCCACCGCCGTCACGGCCGCAACCGCCGCCACCGCCGCCGTTGCCGCCTCCACTACCATCGCTGTCGCCGCCGCAGCCGCCGCGGCAGTGCCTTCACATGGGGCACGGGAGGGGGCTGACATGGAGTGCCAATAATAAGATAAGATAAGATAAAGATTTATTGTTCAATTAAGACTAGATTACATGACAAAGTAATAAACACTAAAAAGCACAAGCATAGTTATTTATCTAGTTAGTGGGTGCCGTAATGCTCTCCTAGATAGGTTACAAAATAACCTGTGTTTAGGAGAAACAGTTCCGATCCCCGTCATTAATGGTTGACTTATAACAGCACGTATTAAAAATATATATAAGAAATATGTGCATAGTAATCATTTCAGCAAGCTATAAAATGAGAGACAAAATTAGGTTATTAAACAACCAAAAAAGAAAAAATAACTTAGAATCTAAAAATAGCAATTTTGGAAAAGACAATTTATAAATAAAACAGAAAAAAAGAAAAAAATATATGTTCAGTGATTTGGTGTGGTGTGTATATTGTTAGAGTGTGGTGAGTGTTCGCTAATTTATGTAGTGTGTGATGCATGTGTTAGAAATTAGGCAGGTTAATACTAAGAAAATAATATTCAAGCAATTTATGACAAGTATTTATTTTTAAATATACCATTTCAGTATAATAAAGATGTATCAAAGTATAATTAAGATTCTTTTATAACAAGTATTTTCTTATGATTTATAAAGATTAATAAAAGTATTTTAAATAAACCATTTTAAATAAAAAATAAGGATTAAATAATAGCAAATATTTATTTTAGACAAATTATTAATTAATGGCCAGTATTAACTTTAAATAAACCAGTACAATTTAATTAACACATATATAACGATATCAGAAGTATAACTGATACCATTATTCAATTATTTCATTTTTAAATATACCATTTCAGTATAATAAAGATGTATCAAAGTATAATTAAGATTCATTTATGACAAGTATTTTCTTATGATTTATAAAGATTAATAAATGGAAAGTATTTTAAATAAACCATTTTAAATAAAAAAATAAGGATTAAATAATAGCAAATATTTATTTTAGACAAATTATTAATTAATGGCCAGTATTAACTTTAAATAAACCAGTACAATTTAATTAACACATATATAACGATATCAGAAGTATAACTGATACCATTATTCAATTATTTCACACATATTTTAGGAGAAATACAACATAGCAATATTATATTTATAGTCATACATATACAACAATAAGAAACAGGAAAGAATATACTTAACTTGGTGATCTGCTCGGTCCGAAGGCTCGACAAAGAATGCCCCCCAAGCGGTTGGGCTCTAGCTTTTATACTCAGTGACAAACAAGTGGCGTCATCGAGCCGTCGGTACAAAGAACACGTGTTCAAAATTGATCATCCGATCCATTCTTTACTTAATTTACTTAACTAAAGCGATATAACTGTATCAAAAACTATAATTATAATTATCATAATAATTAAATGGTGTAAAAGTAGTTTTAACAATAATTTTATGATTTGAATCACAACCGAAACAACTTCCGGAATCAAGCAAATTCAATTTTACTTAAATAATTAATGTGGGTAAAGAAAAACATAGTGCTAAAAATTGAAACATATAACACGGCCATTCTGATATATATACTTCGTTCTCGAAGTACATGTTTGAAATATAATTAATTTCATACGACAATTACAAGACATAACAAAAAATCTAGTGAATTAAAGATTAGATATAACATAGTAATTCTGATATGTACTTAGCACATTTCTAGTGATCAATTTACTTTGGTTTGTTATTGCCACAGGCACAGCCACAGGCACAGTCACAGTCACAGTCACAGTCACAGCCACAGGCACAGCCACAGGCACAGCCACAGGCACAGCCACAGGCACAGCCACAGGCACAGCCACAGGCACAGCCACAGGCACAGTCACAGGCACAGTCACAGTCACAGCCACAGGCATAGCCACAGGCACAGCCACAGGCACAGCCACAGGCACAGCCACAGGCACAGCCACAGGCACAGCCACAGGCACAGCCACAGGCACAGCCACAGGCACAGCCACAGGCACAGTCACAGTCACAGTCACAGCCACAGGCACAGCTATAGGACGAAAAGCACAGCCATAGGTTCACAGGCACAGTCATATGATCAATGGCACAGCTACTGGTAGAACCACAGGCACAGCCACAGTTATAACAATATCATCCATTAAACTTTAATTAGTCTTAATAACTAAAGAAAATAGATATATTACAGAATGTCTACTTTAAATAGCATCATTAGTAGTAGCGTCCTCATCGACCCATTCTCCTGGCCAGTACCGTAATTTATCCTTAGATATTACTACGTTTCTTTGCCCTAAGCCTCGCAAGTTATAACGGTTGTTATCTAAAACTTCTACTATTTCGTATGGCCCTCTGAATTTTGGTCTAAGTTTATCATGACGCCGATGGTCTTGATAGACGTATACAGTGTCACCTACATGGTAAGTTTTTTTGTTACGTCGTACGGCATCAAAACGTTCTTTAAATTTTTGTGCGATTTCTCTTAAGCGATCCTGTTGACTTCTGAATTGTAGTATTTAAGGATAGCTGTACATTACATAATTCGTTCGGCCAATCTGACACATTATTTGGCAGTGGTATAAGTATTTTTTTTTTTTTTTTTTTTTTTTTTTTTACCAAAGCGGCCATTGAAGGAAACCAATAATTCTCCCGTATTTTTTTTTATAGTCTTATAGAAACCTACATGGCAGTTTTCTTCATGATATAGTCTTAGAATATCGAGTCTGTTATTCTTAGGGACATATAATTTGGGTCGGGTATCTGGGCTAATTTTGTAATGTAATAAGTTATTTATCATGGTATATTGATTTTCGTCTAAATCTCCGGACTCTAACCTCTCAATTAATGATAAAGTTATTGGATCATTTTGTTGCGAAATTTCTAACCAAGAGCGAGGATCATGTGGATGTCAGATTTACCAATAGAGGCTTATAAGAAATCGCGGCTCGATTTATAATAACGGTGGGGGTCTTAACGTAGGCAGAAAACAGTGCTATTAGTTCCGAGGTAGTTGTGACGCTACTATTAAATGACGCCATTCTAACATTTACTTCTCTAATTCCTCCACAAACTAATTCAATAAGTTGAGCTTCAGAAAAAAACTATTTTAGTATTTTTTAACAATCGGATTTTTTTCCCTGGCGTACTCGCAATAGGAATCCGCTGAATCTGATGATTATGTAACGGCTTTATATAATTTTTCCGACAAGTTCTTCTCCGGGTACAGATCTTTGATACATGTTTTAAAGTTCTCCCATGTTCTACCCTCATCTGGGTCCCAGGTTTCAAACCATAACAGAGCAGAGCCCTTAAGGGCCTTACCGGCTTTGCTGACAGTAGTAACGCCGCTCCATCCACGGTCCTTGGCTAAGGTGTTGATGTTGTTGCACCAGCTTTCAGCACCGTTGTCGTTTTTCTCCGGATCAAACGATGGCAGCACCACATCATCTTCACCGCGGTTACCAGTAACAGCATCACGGATGGCTTTCAGCAGGTTTTCTATTACGGCAGGATCCATCTTAAAAGTTTATCAACAGAAAAAAATGAGAAATGTAAAAAGAAATTAGGTTCCTATCCCACTTCTGATGTTAGAAATTAGGCAGGTTAATACTAAGAAAATAATATTCAAGCAATTTATGACAAGTATTTATTTTTAAATATACCATTTCAGTATAATAAAGATGTATCAAAGTATAATTAAGATTCTTTTATAACAAGTATTTTCTTATGATTTATAAAGATTAATAAAAGTATTTTAAATAAACCATTTTAAATAAAAAATAAGGATTAAATAATAGCAAATATTTATTTTAGACAAATTATTAATTAATGGCCAGTATTAACTTTAAATAAACCAGTACAATTTAATTAACACATATATAACGATATCAGAAGTATAACTGATACCATTATTCAATTATTTCATTTTTAAATATACCATTTCAGTATAATAAAGATGTATCAAAGTATAATTAAGATTCATTTATGACAAGTATTTTCTTATGATTTATAAAGATTAATAAATGGAAAGTATTTTAAATAAACCATTTTAAATAAAAAAATAAGGATTAAATAATAGCAAATATTTATTTTAGACAAATTATTAATTAATGGCCAGTATTAACTTTAAATAAACCAGTACAATTTAATTAACACATATATAACGATATCAGAAGTATAACTGATACCATTATTCAATTATTTCACACATATTTTAGGAGAAATACAACATAGCAATATTATATTTATAGTCATACATATACAACAATAAGAAACAGGAAAGAATATACTTAACTTGGTGATCTGCTCGGTCCGAAGGCTCGACAAAGAATGCCCCCCAAGCGTTTTTTTTTTTTTTTTTTTTTTTTTGATCTAGGGCATCTTGCAGGTGACCACTAAGGTCGTGGCTGCTTAACCGGACTGTCCTGTGGCTGCCAATAGCTACTACACTAAGGGCCTCCAGCCAGGGGCATAAAAACTATTCTAAATTAAAGCTAGGCGAATGCTCGCTAAGGGCACCCCCTGTGGGGTACGAACCTCGGCTTAGGGCATTCGCTGAGGGGAGGACAGCAAGTTCAGGGACAGGCTGGATCAAGGTTAGATCATTATTATTAGACGGGGAATTTAAAGCTACACGCTCAGCTGCGGCGCGGGCTGGCGTTTCATCGGACAAGGGTCGGGGGGGAGTAATTACTCGGGGTGGTCGCGCACGCGGTGGACCTCTGCGGCGAGGTCGGAACGACGGGTGTCGGGTGTTTTTGTTTTTGACTGTACTGGTGGCCCTATTAGACTCCTGGAGGAGTGTGACTGGATCATCGGGATCGGACAGGATATGCCGTGGACGGCGAAATTGACTGAGGGTCGAGGGGGTATAATTGGCCGCAGCAACAATCAGGGGATTGCGGTGCAAGGCGGCGGAGTCAAAGTAACGCTTGGACATGCGTTTTAGAAACTGATGAATGGTGGGGATTCTAAAATCGAGATGGAGCATCTCGTTCCTAACGTACCAGGGCGCTCCCGTGGCTTTACGGAGGAATCGGTTTTGGATCGTCTGCATCCTATGGATAACGTGGGGTTTTGCTTGTGCAAAGACTGTACCCGCATAGGTCATGATGGGGCGGATACACGCAGTATAAATGCGCAATTTGCCTTTAAGAGACAATTTGCTGCGTGCGTTAAGGACATAGTGGAGTCTACTGAGAGCGAAAGCGGCTCGCGAGCGAACCGACTTTATGTGCTCTGCGAAGGAAAGGTGGTGGTCTAGAATCACACCGAGATACTTGGCTCGCTTCTCCCAAGGGATAGGCTTGCCTAGCATGGTGATCTTCTGGGAGGGTTGGGGGCGCTTAGATTTCGGTTTAACAAATAAAACCGCCTGACTTTTGTCGGGATTTACTTCTATCCTCCACTTTCTAAACCAGATGCCAAGTTTATTGGCAGCTGTTTGTAGTCTGCGGAGGATATTGGAATGGGTGAAGCCCCTATAATATATGGCCGTATCGTCTGCGAATAGACCTAACTCGACCTGTGGGGTTTTGGGAATATCGCTCGTATAAAGCGTGAATAGGAGGGGGGCTAGCACGGAGCCCTGAGGGACTCCGGCTCGAATAGGACGGGGGGAGGATAGGGCTCCCTCGATACGATAGCGAAAAGTGCGATTCGACAAGTAGTCCCGTAGAATGACTACGAGACGATCGGGCACACCGAGTTTGTATAGCTTGTATACCAACCCGTTGTGCCAGACCTTGTCGAACGCTTTCGCTATGTCGAAGAAGACCGCTCCTGTCGACCATCCACGGTAGTAACCACCATGGATGTATTCGACGATACGGTGGACCTGATGCACGCTAGAGTGCTGAGCTCGAAAGCCGAACTGCTCGTTGGGAATTAAGCCCTTGGTTTCGGCGTAATCCCTGAGACGCTTATAAATAAGCCTCTCATAGATCTTGCCTAGTACCTTGAGCAGACTAATGGGACGGTAGCTAGAGGGTGCGGATTTGGGCTTTCCGGGCTTTGGGATGCCTATAACAGTGGCCTCTTTCCACGCCTGGGGAAAGATGTTGTTGCTAAGCGCACCATTGAAGATGGTGGCCAATAGCATTATGAGATGGGCGGGAAAGAGCTGGATCACCTTATTGGTGATGCCATCTGAACCGGGGGCTTTGCGAGTATGTAGACCCTTGATAATGTCGTGCACTTCGTCTGGAGTGACGGGAGGCAGAGGACATTCGGGGTCATCAACTGGCGGGAGGGAAGCTCTACGTTCGACTTCGGCGTCTACCTCAGTGAGGTGAGCTTGGTCTACTGGTAGGGAGCTGGGGGAGCATTGAGCCTCTAGACTGTCGGCAAGGCACTCGGCCTTGTCGTCGTCATCGAAAGCTATGGATTTATCGGGGCGTACTAGGGGGGGCATAGCGGTTTCCTTCCGGGACCTGAGTTTCCTCTGGAGTTCCCAGAAGGCCTGGTGATTTGGGGTCAAATCGCTCAACAGCTTATCCCAACCCGCTTCACGCAGCTCAGCTATGCGTGTCCTTACAGCACGCTGTAAGTAGCGCATGTGAGCCTTGTTGGCGGGGCAGGGGAAGCTGTCGTATGCACGGGTGGCCGCGTTCTTCTCAGTCAGCAGAGCACGTGCATCGTCCGGGAGTTTCAAGAAACGAGTATTCGTTTCCGGAACCTCCCTTGAACAATCGTTCAGGACGGTTTGAACGTGCTCCGTGAGTGAGTCGATCGCGACCGTGGTGTCAGCGATAGAATCAAAGATGTTGGGGATAGAGTCCAATTGGGGGGATGTGTTGGATTTCAGCTTATCGCTTACTTTCCTCCAGTCCGTCACCCTTTTGGTGGCTGGGGGTTCATTGGGGTCTGAGAGACCTATGCGGGGGGCCAGTCTTATAACTACTGGGCGGTGATCCGAGTTAAGCTCGTGAACCGGTTGGGCTCTAGCTTTTATACTCAGTGACAAACAAGTGGCGTCATCGAGCCGTCGGTACAAAGAACACGTGTTCAAAATTGATCATCCGATCCATTCTTTACTTAATTTACTTAACTAAAGCGATATAACTGTATCAAAAACTATAATTATAATTATCATAATAATTAAATGGTGTAAAAGTAGTTTTAACAATAATTTTATGATTTGAATCACAACCGAAACAACTTCCGGAATCAAGCAAATTCAATTTTACTTAAATAATTAATGTGGGTAAAGAAAAACATAGTGCTAAAAATTGAAACATATAACACATGCATGTATTAGAGCGATTACTTTTTTAGGAACTCTTCAGTTTCGTCGTAGTTCAGGTTGACAAGGAAGGTGCGAACAGTATTTTTGCAATTTATGTTTGTTAAGCCGTAAATGGGAATTTTTGCGTTAATTTTATTGTAGAGTGATGGGCCTATTGGGCGATTACGCCTCATCCAAGCGAACATCAACCACTGCGCCGCAGCTCAGGATCTGTTGTTCCAGAGCATGGCGCAGTGGTCGATCAACATCGCCGTGGTCGCTGAGCCGTACTTTGTACCACCCAGGGACGACTGGGTGGAGGACCTGAGCGGCTCAGTGACCCTAATTTCGTCGCCAACGTCGCGGCGTAACTCCGCTGCCGCGAGAAATCGCGGCACAGCGGACAGAGCTCCGGCGGGATCTCATGGCGTCATGGAGAGTGCGATTGTCGCAACCCAGTGCTGGGCACGCCACTATTGCGGCGATAAGTCCCCTCTTTGAGGAGTGGCTAGAGAGGCGCCACGGCGTCCTCACCTTCCGCCTGACGCAGGTCCTCACCGGACATGGTTGTTTCGGGAGGTTCCTGTTTCTTAACAGGCGGGAGGAAACGCCTGGGTGTCATCACTGCATAGATCGCCCGGAAGACACGGTGGAGCATACGGTGGAGGTCTGCCCAGCTTGTGCAGAGCATCGTCGTGTCCTCATGGAGGCGATCGGTGGCGGGGATCTCTCGCGTCCGGCCCTGGTCCAGGCCATGATATGGAGCGAGAGGGCATGGGAGGCCGTCACCTCCTTCTGCGAAGCAGTAATGCTCGCGAAGGAGGAGGCAGAACGCGTGAGGGAGAGGCAAATTTCGCGCCCTCACGCCCCTAGCCGCTGCAGGAGACGGGAATCGCAGGCCGATTCCCGGCCACCGTAAGCGTGGGCTTGCGGACGGTGAGCAATGGGTAGCTCGCCGTCCGACGAGGACCAGGCCCGGGTCGACGGCGCGTTGTGTTCCACGCGCGCCTCAAAGAGATGTCAGCAGAAGTGAAGGGGTCCGTTAGGACCGATGCCTGCCGGGGTTGCGGGAAAGTCCGAAAGGGATACCGTGGCCCCTGGCAACGTACAGGCAACGGAAGGAACACGGGTGGGTTTAGTTAGAGTCTGACACGCCCTTCCGCTCCGCCCGGAGCGGGAGAAGTTATTTGGTAATTTCGCACCCAAAAAAAAAAAAGGGTTCAAATCTCACCTGCGGTTTGTTTGTTACTATTCCTATATATAGTTCTTGTTTCTTTTTAATATTGGCACAAGCCAATAAACGAATGATTATCGAACTACTACAAAGTAGTTCGATAATCATTCGTTTTTTGTTTCATTCGTCTTGTTCACATAAATAATAAAGTTTAGTAGGTAGACCAAAAAACCGAAGTAAATTATTTCGATTACTGTGAGGTAGACAGATTCAGTTCGTTACGAGTATTCACATAATAATAGAACGTTGTTTTTAAATCTATTAGCGGTGTTGTGGTTATTATTTTCAAAATACAGTCAAATATAAATATTGAAGCGAGATCAAATATTTTTGCGCTGCGTAAAAGTGGATGTAATTTACACAAATATGTAATGAAACCGGAATAAGTGTGTGTTATCATTTAAATATTTCATATTTTACTAAAAATAAATCTAAATCAAACGTATTGTTAATAATCCCTTTACTCAGAAGATGCCTTATTAAATGAAGTTTAAAATTCATTATTACGTTTAATTTGATTAGTGAAAAAATAAATTATTGTGTGTAATAAATACAATGTTATTCTTTATTCTAGAGAAATACTGTGAGTCCTTATTATCAAGGATCAGTGACGTCACATAATGAATATGAAATAAATGGTTTCATGCCAACGAGACATTATTCTGAATTATTAAACACGTCATTATGAACCGTTCGCCGTACACTGTAGGCTTGCGCCACCGAAGACCAGCTTGAAACCGTTTTTGACAAAAAGGCATTAACAAGAGCGTTTAAGTTTCGCACGAGAATATTAAGACTTCAACTGGGACACTTGCTAAATAAAATGTAAACTACTTAACGTAAACAAACTGCCCAATACTTAACCTTAAAATCACTTGGAATGGAATAGAGCTGGAATGGAATAGAGCTGGACCCTGTTGAGTCAACAGTTTTTCTTGGAATCACTATTGACAGTAAATTACAGTGGGGCCCACACATAGAAAAATTGTCAGGAAGGCTAAGTTCGGCCGCGTATGCTGTTAAAAAAATTAGGCAGATAACTGACGTAGATACAGCCCGAATTGTTTATTTTAGTTATTTTCATAGTCTTATGTCATATGGAATTCTTCTCTGGGGAACTTGTTCGGAAATTAATACTATCTTTGTTCTACAGAAAAGGGCTGTTCGAGCCATTTACAACCTAGGTCCGAGAGATTCCCTTCGAGAAAAATTCAAAGAAATAAATATTCTGACTGTAGCGTCACAATATATTTTTGAAAACCTATTGTATGTACACAAAAATATATCTAATTTTAAAAAGATTTCCGATATTCATAGTTTAAATACGAGGAATAAACACAATCTCGCTGTACACCGCACTCGTCTCCACAGAGTAGGCAACTCGTTCATGGGTCAATGTATACGCTTTTACAACAAACTTCCCATTGACATTCGAAGCTTACCCATTAAACGATTTAAAAGCTGTATTAAAACCAAACTTTGTAAAAAAGGGTACTATAAAATTTTAGATTATTTAGATAATAAAAAAGCTTGGGATTGAGCTGCTCGCTCTGCTAAGCCTTGTGCTAAAATCATAAAATCAATACCAGTATTATATAAAAATTACATACAAAATGACATTATTACTTTGTAAAGTATTTTTTTTATTTTTTTTAAATTTTTGTGAATGTGAGGACTATGTGGATTTTTTAATTATTATTATTTTTTCTTTCTTATTTAGTTTTAATGATGGTCTGGCAGTTTGAGTAGTTTATGAGGCCTACCCAAATGTCCTTTCTTTGGTATTGTTCGTCGAGTTGAGCTCCTTAAGTTCTGGGTTGAGCTCCACGATTACTGACAAATGCTTGCACTGACAGGACAGGTCCACTCAAATCTGTGTGGTTCTTGTCTCAAAAGACCATTTCAGACACTAATCTACATGGTCCTCATATGACCTGACCAAGATTATGTCTGGACTTTAAAAGAGACTATGACCTCTGAGTTTGTTTCGGCCTTTCTTCTCAGAGTAGTCAGATAGGAAACGCCGAACTCATCTAGCTAATTTTTAATTATTTTTTTAAGATGACGTGTAAAAGTGATTCCAATATCCTATTTCAGTTATTTTCAAAGTCAGGATCGTTCGTGCGTGTTCTTACGTGTTCGCACGAGTGAAATTCGTACGAAAACGCGTCCAAATTCGCGCGGCCTTAGTGTTGTTTGCCTTTACATTGCGGAACTACTTACTCTATCAATGAGGTACTATTTATCATTGGAAGAGATAGGGATAGAGTTGTTAATCTACAATTTTGTAAACATGGTAACACAAAATAGGCAATTACTTCTATGTTTGTAACAGTTCTATATTAGATCTCACCATCGCGCGTTTGTATTTCCGAAGATAGACGATGATTCCCGAAGTGAATATTTTTCTTTGGAATGTACCCTTGGCTTCTGTTGAGAATGTGTAATGTAAGACGTGTTTGTAACGTTGCAGAGCGCCGGCGCCGCTGGTCGGACACGTACAAGGGCGTGGCCGACAGCGACGACGAGGCGGACGGCAAGATGAACGGCAACGTCAACGGCAACGGAGTCGACCCCAAGCTGCGCCGTGAGGAACGCGAGCTGGCCAAGATCGAGACCGGCATCGCGCAGGTACATCAGTCAATTGATCACCTCGGCCTATCGCAGTCCTCTACTGGACATAGGCCTCGGCCTCCGCACCAGTCTGTCAGCGCGACCTCGTTAAGGTCATCGCTCCATCGTTGCTGGGGGGCTCACACTACGCTGCCGAAACGCGCCCTCCACTCCCGCTCCAGGACTCGTCTGCTCCACCGGTAACAGGAGGAAATAAACGCTAAAGGAAGCCAAGCGCCACTTATGTTCTTCGTTATTCTGATATTTTTGGAACGAAGTTCCTTAACGCAAAAGCATTATGCCCCCTCCCTGCGACTTTCTCTCTCTTTCTTTCTATAATACAATGCCGCCCATGGGCATGTGACCGTATTTTTCATGTTATTCAATTTTTTATTTTTTGAGTTGCGTTTGTGATATCTCCGATGTTATTGGCTCGATTTGGGTTCTGTTTCTTACAATGACCATCAGTACAAATAAACTAACTAGAAATGCATGTGCTGTCCCCGACGGGAACAACTGAAGGTTTGGAGAGTGATGTAATACTGCTATTGACCGAAGACGACATAAAATCGCTACGTGATAGGGAATTAAGGTAAAAAAAAAAAAACGAAATCTTTTCATGAATATTCAAAAAAATACGGGCGGTCATATGCCCATGGGCGGCAAAGAGAAACAAAATTTGAGACTGAATGAGAAGTTTATTTGGTCAAAATGAAAATCCAAGATGACAGTAGCGAAAATTTACAAATTTTTCGTCATGGGTTTCGTTTTAATGGTTTTCGAGGGTGGTACTGCCGATAGTGAAGTCAAAATGAAAATCCAAGATGGCGGTTGCGAAAATTTGGTTTTCGTTTTAAATCATACGTTAGAAGGAACTTCTTTCCTGAAGGGGGTCCCCCGACTGCACACATATTTTTTTTTGTGTTGGGCCATACCTAGTAACCTTCTGGTTACGGAGATATTAAGGTTACAGCGCTCGGCCACTATAGAACCGGGGCGTTAACAATGCTCCTAAGTACCTTATTTTGGAATGTCTGTATCATTTTGATGTTGGTCGGTTTAGTACAGCCCCACAGTTGGACTTATTGGCATGAGAATAGGCTTATAAAGGGTCTTTCAAAAAGGGCGGGTCGATGTTGACAGTTTGTGGCGGCCATGTTGTTTTGGCGGCATCTGTCAAATGCGTTGTTATTTCTTCAGTTAATGATGCCAAATCACCATGGCAAGTTACGCGATTGAACAGTACGTCCAAATGATAAAACTTTATTATCAAAATGAGTGTTCGTTAGTGCAAACGTTGCGCGCATTACGTCCATTTTACAGCAGAGCGGAGATATAGGAGAGTCGACTTTGAAGGGCCACCCCCTTCAAAGTCGACTCTCCAACGTTTGGTGGCCAAATTCGAGACGACTGGTTCGGTAAACAACCAACCAATACCCTTACGTCAAAGATACGCCAGATCGGCCGAGAAAATCGCTGCTGTCCGTGAGAGTGTGCAGGAGACTCCGAGGCAGTCGATTTCTCGCCGTGCACAAGAACTCGGCCTTTCGCAGACTTCAACTTGGCGAATTTTACGTCGGGACTTGGGTCTACACCCGTACAAGACCCACCTGACCCAGGAGCTCAAAGTGAATGACCACAGACAACGCCGTTTGTTCGCTGACTGGGCTACAGAACGTTTGGAAGAGTTTTTATATCTCACGTACAGCTTGTTTTATTTAATTTCAACATCGACCCGTCCTTGTTGAAAGACCCTTTATAATAACATTGTGTTATGTATCGATAGGCAAGAATTCCGTCCAATCAACCAATACATGTTTTTGAAACGCATGTCTAGTTCTTGTCTTTTCTTTTTGACGTGCGCTTTCCAGAGCAGTTTCGCGTCAAGCGTTATGCCAAGATATTTAACTGTGTTTGCGAATGGCACTTGTTGGCCATTTATGAAGATAGGGTGGTAATCACAATTCTTGTTGGTGAAATCAATGTGAAATGACTTTCCAAATTTGTCCCCAGACATGAACTTTACTTACAGCGATTTTTACTGCTACCTTGTGGCATGACCGTATAGCCATAATGGCAGTGTGCAAACTTAAACATGATATCGTTTCGTCTCATTACTAATTTTGTTTGTACGGAAACAGAATAGTAAAATAAAAAGTTATGAGCCAACAAAGATTCGTTTTTCTTGCTAATTTTAACGCAATTTTGGCCGTAAATAACTATAAAAGAATTCTAAAATCTTCTAAACAAAGTCGGCACCGACAAAGCTCAATTAGCCAAGAGTTCAATAAACTTTATTTATAACTAGCTTTACCCGGCCCGGCTTCGCACGGGTAGCACTAAGTACTTATACCTACCCTACCAAACTACTCTACCTACTCTACCCTACCTACCCTACCTACCCTACCTACCGTACCTACCGTACCTACCGTACCTACCCTACCTACCCTACCTACCCTACCTACCCTACCTACCCTACCTACCCTACCTACCCTACCTACCTTACCTACCCTACCTACCCTACCTACCCTACCTACCCTACCTACCCTACCTACCCTACCTATCCTACCTACCCTACCTACCCTACCTACCCTACCTACCCTACCTACCCTACCTACCCTACCTACCCTACCTACCCTACCTACCTTACCTACCCTACCTACCCTACCTACCCTACCTACCCTACCTACCCTACCTACCCTACCTACCCTACCTACCTTACCTACCCTACCTACTATAAACCTCACGGAGCCCGAGACCTTTCCAACGAATGCAAAACCGTGGAAATCGGTTCGTGCGTTCTGGAGTTATAGCGTCAGGAAGGAAAACCCGACTTATTTTTATATAGAAGATTGAGTTATGCTGTGGTTTTTTCATAAAACTCGATTTTCCAAGGGACCTTTCGTAATTTTGTACGCACTCGGTGTTTGTGTGCATGCGACCTAGACGTTGTGCGTGTAGACTAGCTTCTAACTGCTCATCACTGATACTATCTCTGTCGGACACGATGCCAGGTGAGACAGCGTGCCTTTTGACCTCGTCCACCAGTGAGTTCGAGCCCGCGACTAGTGCAACGTTAAAGGTCAATCTTCACACGAGCAGATATAGATTTAGTGAATTCTAGGATATTTTTTAATGTTTCAGGTATTCCTTAAAGAAGTAAAAGAACGTGAAAAACTTCAACAGTGGAAAAAACAGAATCTAGATCCTAGAAATGCAAGCAGGTGAGATGTGCTTCGGTTATTTCTATCTTTGGTGTAGACTGTTGTTTATTACTATTGCGTAGACCCAGGTATATGTTTCACTTGTATGCGCTTGTTGAACCAATACACGGATGTCCTAATGTCGTGTGACCTACTAATGCACAATAGGGTTTCTCAGTGGATACTTCATTACGAGAGGGCAATGAGCGTTTCTCATTAATTTGTCAAAATCAGGTTGAGTCAAAAGCGAGCAACATGCGACAAGTGCCAAACACCAGCTAGCTCGCTCCGTTTTCAGCAAGCAACCCCGATAGCAGCCATGTGTAGCTTTGCGGCATTTGTGCGGAACTAATGACGCCTATCGCGTTTGAATTCGCCGCTAGAGGCGCTAGTGTAGGTAAGGTCTCTAGAAATGTCAACTGTCGCTGAACAGTCACTGTTTGGGGGATTTTTACTAATTATCCATAGTTGTTGTAAAGATTGTGTCATTCCCGATATATGACTTAAGATTTTAAGTAAAAACCTAGGATCTGATAGCATTTGGAGGAAATAGTATACGAGTATTTGTCTGCTACATGCTTGCCAATTTTGGGAACATTTTATAAAAAATCATTTAAAGTTTTAAAATGTAATAAAAAACAACATGTCCAAAACATCTTTTTACTTTGACTGGTTTGGTTTACGTTGACTGGTTAAAACCGTAATGAAGCCAAAACTGTACATGGAATATTTTTGAAAAAAAGTCATATCTGCGAGGTCTAATGCCGAAAATATAGTTTTTAGAATTTTTGCGTGTTTGTCTGAATGTATGTTCAAAGTCAAAGTCAAATCATTTATTTCAAATAAGCCCGTTTAAGGCACTTTTGAACGTCAAAAATTTACAAAAAAAAATTAATTGATTCTAGTTGCCCCTTCCAAAAGGTAGTTTTCGTATGGAGAAGAATGGGCAAGAAACTCCACCGTTACTCTTTTAAAATGTTTTACAATATTTTGTTCCAGCATCACGCAAAAACTACCGAATGGATTCTGTTCAAATGTTGCATAGGTATTCGCTATATGTCGGGTCAGTCTGTCGGCTATACGAGTACATTATTACGCTATTTGCTGAGACGGAGGAGCAATATTGCATTATGTTCGTATTCTTCTATAGTTTACCATAAATTGTAAAAAGATGAGCCAAAAGGTTAAAATGTTATAGATTTAACCTTTTACATGATTATCATCACGCTATACCTTTATGGAGCTAAGCAGTCAATGATGACATAATTATACTGGATGGGTTTTTGAGTTGTCCACCAGTCAAGTCATCCAGTCTAAAGCACCTCTTAAAGTTTGAAAGGTTAATTTTGAAACGCCTTATACAGGCTGGTCCAAATAGTGAAGTCATAAACCTTTTGTCTAGGGGTATCTGAAAATACCCCTTGTATGTTCCGCGATTTTATATAGTTTTCGAGTTATTACTATTTTTTGTAATTATTAGTTTTCTGCCGGTGGAACTTTAAAAATTCATATCTATTTTTGTCGTCCGTATTTTTCTTTTTTTTATGACATAATCGTCTTGAATGTTACTTTCATACGTAAAATAACAAACTTCCTAACATTCTTGCAAGTTACTCAAAACATTATCGATAGCAGGGATTTAAGTTTTTAGTGGGATTGACAGAAATTTTCAACTTCTTTAAAAAAAAAAACTAAAGGGAGTTCCCATAGGTTCTAGCTGACTTCAAAAACTATGCAGGCCCCTAAGCTATCCAAAACATAAAAAGTTAGTACCTACTTAATTGGCTACTATTCGCTGTAATCGGCCTTCGGAGGTGGATAACCTAATAATCCTTTTAAACTTGTATAAGAACGGCTATTTTAGTCAAGTTTCAATAAAGCAAATTGCTTATCGGTTCGACGACTGCTTTGAACCTGTGTTTGTACGTTCGATTCTCAACGGCGTTCATTCAATCAATTAAAACGATAATATTCGCAAGCAATGAGAAATTGCGAGTGCGGGCTGCGGGCGTGACCTCAGGACGAGCTGCTCCTCACACGACAACCGTACGTCGCTTGCTCCCGCGACACCAGTCCTGACTCTGCATATTTTGGCTGCTGAGACAAAACTACAAAGCTCGGGCTCGCACGCGCCCACGTGCTGGGCCTCTGTAGTGGAGAGCCTCTGTGTATAGTCTACTGAAGTATTGACTATGTGTTGAGTATAGTTTTCAATGTTGTGCTAGCATGTGGCAAATGATTTAATGTTCTGTTTCTTTGCGAGGTTCATATATTCCGCGAGGTAATAAAAAGCAATTCGATTTTCGCAAATACCTTTTTTTGTCAAAGTATTCAATATTGACCAGCGTGTTTAATGAAATTCAGTACAATATTACTACCCGCCTACCCGGCTAGACCCCACGGCTTTAACGAGTTAGGTACTTTAGGTTAGCTTCGCATGCCATATAGTTGTAATGATGTCGGTCTCGTACGCGCGCAGGACGCCCAGCGCGTCGCGCGAGCCGCTGCCGCGCCTGCGCTACTCGTCGCCCGTGGGCGCGTCGCCGTCGCGCTCGCTGGAGCAGCGCGCGCACACCGACGCCGCCTTCTACGAGCACACGGACCACGCGCACATACCCACCTACAACGGTAAGACGCGTAGACTGACGGGACATCTGCGCGTATCGAACGTCTCGAGCGATTTTCTAAACCTGGAATTGAGAGGAATCTTTTAAGGGCGAGAGTGTCAGGGTAGCCCGCAAAATTCAATTTTTCTTACGTTTTTAGGAATTTGCATGTCAGTGTTAGAGTTTATGTTAATTAAATTATGATTCGCGACCGTGACAAGTATGTATTTACAGAATTATAATATTCAAATCATCAACACCACTCTCGCGACACATGTTAACACTGACCTGCAAATTAGAAAAACGTACGAAAATTTGAATTTAGCGAACTACCGTAACACACCCCATAACTAACATTAATTTCAACATTTGAATTGATATTCTACTAGGAAATCGCTTTGGAATTAACGAAAGTATTTCAACGTGTGCGACAGATCGCGGTGCGACAAAGCTCAATAAATTGCGATGAGCACGTGAGTGTGCCGCATACGTTGAAAGGAGAATAAAACTGTACGTCTAGAAAAAGGTTTTCGTGTAACTACTCTATTTTACTAAATAAAATTGCCGTAAAACATGCTGTATATACGTACAGTACGTCACATCTCGCCGTGCGGCAACTCACTCGCTCACAGTGGCCCGCGACTTATACTTTACATAATTGTGGTACACGGGAGATGTAACCAGGAGTTGTGCCGCGCGGCGTCGTGACCGCGGGCGTCCTGTACGTACTGTCGGACTCGCCCCGCCCCCCGCCCCTACTCACTGCGCACGTCGCCAGTCAACCTGCCGACTGTACCTGTAACTTATTTCTTCAAAAACCGAAATGAAAAATAGGAGATTTCGTTAAATAAAAATTGAAGCGTTTGCGTGATTCGTGTCAAATAATGTACGCATTCTTTTAAAATATGGACTGGCGACGTGCTCGCATCGACTCATTAGAATAACTGGAAGGGCCCTACGCATAGTACATCACTGTCGGCTACTAACCGCTACTAACGACTCGCCCATGACCCGTCGTTCGCTAGCTCCACACTAACTTGCGCCACGACCCGTACTCAGCGCGGCATCTTGTTCTAGCTAACACAGGTGCTCATACTAATCGATACCGCGCTGTTTCTCTAATCAAACACATCGGTTCATAGTTTTATTCACGATAACATAGAAGTCTTCATCTGTAAATTTTCTTAAAAAATTGCTCAGTTTTGTCGCTAAAGAAACGGTTCAGTTTGCAGTTTCTATCGAATTAGTGATCTATGAACTAGTGGGTTTGTTGGTATGTATATGAAGGACAAAGCGATGGTCCAGTATAATGCTGGACGTATCGCTGTCTCGCTCGCGCGATGCTAACATTCAGTCTGTTGCAGTACACACGTACACGTACTACACAGACGACGGTGAGTCACATCAACTACTTCACATTGCCTTACTCTCGACGCTGCTGTTTACTACCAATACATACTCTATGTCCATACGAATAGAGTTCATTACCCATCAGACACAGTTTCAAGAGTAACGAACACATTTCGTAGTTTGAGCCTTTGACAACCCGTTAGATTGTATGCGCGTTTATTTATCGCGCCATATATGCAGTAATGATGGTCTTGGTAACACATCAGCGCTTTGTCTTTCATTACATATTATTTTCTTAAGATAACAATTTATTTACAATCTCTGAAGACACTTGCTCGAACGTCGGCATTGTTCACTGTCGTGGAGGTAAGATATGGTAACGTCCATCCGCTTAAATAGTGCCGCTCTTCCAAAACTACGAACACTCGCAAGACAATGGTCACCTCATGTCGATACATCAGATATTTAGCTACATTCAATATATCTATCGGATACATGTTCGGGTACCACTATTTGAGTGGATAGATTATACACGTGATCACAAGACGGAACACTGCTGACGTTAGTGCGCGTGTCGTGGAGCGGCTCGGCGCAGGCGCGGCGGAGCAGGTGAGGCGCATCCACTCGCTACTAGTTGTTGTTCGCACTCGCCGCACTCGCCGCACTCGCCGCACTCGCCACACTCGCCTCGCTGGCTGATGACGCGCGCTTCTGCTACTCGACGCCCAAAACATATCGCTCCTGGGTACAGATATGCCTTTGCGATTCCTCGCAGTTTCCCTGAATAAAACTTGATTTTTATTAGCCGTGAACTGGGTATTAGTCACTGAATTGTATGGTTGCTAAATCATATTATTGTTAAGCTACACTGATAGTTGCAATATATCCTGGAGCACCTTTTACAGTGTTATTATTCGTGAGTTAGTGAAGCACCGCTCAGAAACGCTATCTACCGCGCAGCGCGACTGCTCCCCCACTAGATAGATCGACGACTGCTACTGTAAACTCGAGCTTTCCAACAATTTCATAATATCAAGCTATAACACCCAGATCTGAGCCTTTTGTCCGCGTCGGCGTCGTTGCAGCGCAGTTAGAGGCGTGTTGCTGCAGCTTGTTGCATTACACGATGTGTTACTGTTGCGCTTCTTGTTCATTACTTCCTACTATATGTTATATGGCGCAGTCCTCGCGACCGACATGGGCTTTGTGAAGCCACGTATTCATGGAAAATGAAAGTTGAGCAACACTGGCTAAACATATCTCCGGTAGCATCGAATGTTGCTGGCAACAATGTTTTTATTTCTGCCAGCGACACAGCAACACTCCGTGTCTCCAGCAACAAGAAAACATGTTGCGTATCTTTTGTATGCCATAACTACGAGACTAGAAACGGCTCAGTCGCAGAACATCCACTTCGCAAAATGTCCATTTCTCTGAATGTCTCTTTCGCAGAATTACCACTTCGCAAAATGTCCCTTTCGTAAAATGTCTATTTCTCTGAATGTCTCTTTCGCAGATTGACTACTTCGCAAAAGGTCCATTTCTCTGAATGTCTCTTTGGTAAATGACCACTTCGCAAAATGTCGCTTTCGTAAAATGTCCATTTCTCAGAATGTCTCTTTCGAAAAATTACCACTTCGCAAAATGTCCCTTTCGTAAAATTTCCATTTCTCTGAATGTCTCTTTGGAAAATGACCACTGCGCAAAATGTCCCTTTCGTAAAATGTCCATTTCTCTGAATGTCTCTTTGGAAAATGACCACTGCGCAAAATGTCCCTTTCGTAAAATGTCCATTTCTCTGAATGTCTCTTTCGCAGAATGACCACTTCGCAAAATGTCCCTTTCGTAAAATGTCCATTTGTCTCTTTCGCAGAATGACCACTTCGCAAAATGTCCCTTTCGTAACATGTCCATTTCTCTGAATGTCTCTTTGGAAAATGACCACTGCGCAAAATGTCCCTTTCGTAAAATGTCCATTTCTCTGAATGTCTTTTTCGCAGAATGACCACTTCGCAAAATGTCCCTTTCGTAAAATGTCCATTTGTCTCTTTCGCAGAATGACCACTTCGCAAAATGTCCCTTTCGTAACATGTCCATTTCTCTGAATGTCTCTTTCGCAGAATGACCGCTTCGCAAAAGGTCCCTTTCGTAAAATGTCCATTTCTCTGAATGTCTCTTTCGCAGAATGACCACTTCGCAAAATGTCCCTAATTTCCAATGTACTTAGAAGAGATATTCTGATAAATTGACATTTTGCGTCCCTCAAGCTTCAAAGCTCACGTCTTGTAGCGAGTGCTGAATCACAGTCGCTAAATTACTAACTTGTGCATGTTCCACGCGCTTGCTCTATGTTCCCGCCGTTGATCTCGTTCTGTTCAATATATCGCTACGTATGAGTATTAGTATGAATGTTATCGCTTTTATCTATATTTATTGATAAGCTTCATATGATTATAAAGCACGTATAAGTATTGTATTATTTATGCTGTGTTGTCACTGACGGTGACGCGATGTTCGATGTTTCCGTCATGTTGCGCGCCTGTGATGCATGGAGCACGTCGAAGCACGCGCACGGTTTCACGTCAACATATAATTCTCATGAAATTATATTTGGTGACAGTATTTCAGCAGTTTCACTAAATATTAAAAAAAAACTAAATAGAAACTGTGCGAGTGCATCGTATCGTAGACGATGTGCAGTCAAGAGACTCATTGATTTCATTAGTAGAACAATAGTATACTATTGTACATGTAGTTTTTAAATTATTATTATGATCTCGTATTATGGAGATGCAAGTTTGAGTGCACATCACCCATGTCAATGTTGTTACCGATTGTTGTGATCTATGTGAGTTGAGCTGACGTACACGCACTCCATCGAATAATTAAATTTAATTTTATAAACAACAGATACAGAAACAATATTATATATTATTAAACTGTTATGAACACTGCAGTAGAAATTCTTTAAATTTTTCGTTACTATCAGTTATCCAGTAGAAGACTGAGAGTAATACTGTTAAGTCCAGTGGTCAATTTAGTTTAGATCATCCCAAATCTGTAATGTTTATGTCTAAAGACCTGTTTGACATAAATGAATAAAAAACCGGAAAAGTGCGAGTCTGACTCGTACACGAAGGGTTCCGTACCACCGTACAATATTATTTTAGCAAAAAATGCAGACAAAAGTATGTTTCTTGTATGAAAATAAAATAAAGTTAAAATTTAAAGGGTGTCGAAGGGGCCCTTTGAACTTTAACTTTATTTTATTATGGGAAACCTAAAAATATGTAGTGTTAAATATTGTACGGTGGTATGGAACCCTTCGTGTGCGAGTCCGATTCGCACTTGACCGGTTTTTTAGTTCAGTTAAATGATGAAAATACTAAACGAAGTATATTAAGTTATTTTTGCAGTTGCAGAAAATCGCCCATATTTAAATGAAATACCTAATGAATTGGCGTTTTTAGTATTTGTTGATTACTCGTATATACAGTACAGTATGATATACATGATATACAGAAGTTTCAAATTCCTAACTTGTTTAGTTGTTGCGATAGAGCTCGTACGAAAATGGTCTAAAACTGACAAGTATTACAGATCCCTCTTTCTTCATTTTAGAAGATATTTTTTTTTTTTTTACTCGGTGAGTTCTAGACAATAATAGACATGCCAGGGTAATTATTCAAAAAAAAAAAACAAAAGTCATGTATGGGGGGGGTCCCCATACATGACTTTTGTTTTTTTTTTTCTGACAGACAGACGGACGGCCGGACAGCGGAGGCATATTACTAGGGTTCCGTTTGGTACTCTTCGGGTACGGAACCCTAAACATGGAACAGAATTTTGCTGAAAATATTTATAACGTGTTCCTTTTGATGTCCCATAGGCCATAACTATATAATAAAATAATACCAGCCTGTAACTGTCCCACTGCGGGGCAAAGGCCTCTTCTCATACAAAGAAGGCACGAGCATTGATCACCACGCTTGCTCAACACGGGTGGGTGATTTCAGATTAAATTAACTATAAAGTCCAGTACCCTAATTACGTAATTAATACACGATCAATCGGAAATTGAATCGTTTTGAAACAAATTCTAATCCATTGATTCATAAGTTCCAAAAAAAATCTGCTCAACATCGTAAATAACGCAATGAATGTTGTTGAACTGTCAAAAAAGAAACAAATTTGTCGTAATCGTTTACGAAAATGTGTTGCGTAATTAGATAGCAGGTTTCCTCACGATGTATTCCTTCACCGATGTCAGTAATGTCTAAGATAAACTCAGAAAGTACATATGAATTGAAAAAGTCACTTTGCACAACTCATATGCTATACCTAAGTAAAAATAATACAAAAAGTCCTAGACAATGTGTTCCAAAAATACATAGTTTCGAAGATAACATAACGCTAGACTCTCGATGTGTCTATGTTTCGTTATAAGTACGAGAAAATCATTTTCCATCCACCATTTACCCTAGGGTTATGGGATATCAAAAGGAACACGTTGTATAGATAGATAAGCTCACGGGAACTGTTAGCAAAGCAGGCTATTTGTGCGTGTGGTCGGGCCGACTGTTGGCTCGCGGTACGGCGTACTATAGGTGTGTGTGTGTAGCGGTGCACGGCGCGCCGCGGCCCGGCTACGGCCTGCGCTCCAGCACGCTGCCCGCCGCGCTCTGCCGCCGGGACCACGTGAGTACTGACACACGACACTACACATCCGACACAACTTACACCAGAGCGAACGCGTCGATCGGCGGTCGCAACCGAAGGTTCTGCGTCTGCCTTCAAACACACTGAGCCCAGGACCGCACGGGCGATCTTGTTACGTGACAATCGACACGAAACTCCAGAGCGCGTTCAAAAATCGCTCGTGCGTACCTGGACTGAAGCATATTTAAATAATAGTTTAGTGATACTGGGCAGACAGAGATCAGTGCTCGGCCGGTGTCGTGGTAGGTTAGGCTAGGCGTAGGGCGCTAGGCGCTAGGGGGCTAGGGCAGGCGCAGTACAGTGGCTGGTTGCAGTGGTGTCGTCGCTGCGCGCGGCGCCGCGGCCCGGCTACGGGCTCGCGCCGCGCTCGCACACCTTCTCCTCGTCCACGGCCGTGAGTACACGCACTAGTACACAGTACACACGCAGCAGGACGATGCACGAGATTGTAGTACTGAACTGCTTCACTTAGTGTGTAGCCACGCATGCCGCACAACAATCAAATGATTTTGGTTCCCAACAAAATAAGTGTAACTCTTAGCCACTGAACCGTTTACATGTGACGTTAATCTCCTGCATTGTCTTGGTGATATAGATACAACTAGATCGCGGTCGGTCGACGTCGACCAGACGATATTGACCAGCCCAAACCTGATCCATCGATGAAAAAAAAAACAAAAATCCGATAGAATAAATCATGTTATAAAACACACTGGATCGGTCGATATCCTCCCCCCGCGTCGATCGGCCGCGGGCTAGTTGCACCTCATGTCGAGTGTCCCGAGTCGCGTCGGGAAGCCGGCTGCGACGGCATATATATACCTTTCTTTTGTATCACACTTGTTACATACGTATACTCTAAAGACGCTCATTTAAAATACTGTCTCAAGGAATATTAAGTCTTGTGTTTAAAAACATCTTAAATGCTTTGTTACTCTTTTTTTACTCTGAAAGTGAAAGTATCTATGTCAATTATGTGTAAGCAAATTTCAGTTAATTCGAAACATGTTACTAGGTACTCCAATTTTAATATGGTGTCTTGTCCAGCTGGAATGGGTTTGTTTAATTCAATTGAAATGTACACTTTTATTATAATAACTAGTTGCCAGCCCCGGCTTCGCACGGGTAGCACTAAGTACTTATCTTCGGCGCACCTACTTATTTACCTACCCTACTCTACCTACCTACCTACACCTACCTACACTTACCTACACCTACCTACATACATACATCCCTGCCTACTTACCTACCTACCTACGTACATATCTACGTACCTACCTACCTACCCTACCTTCACTCACCTATCCTAAGAACCTTGTCCTGTGAATAACGAACACAACAAGAAAATAATTATTACATTTTTGGTGCAGCCGTTCTCAAGTTATGGCGTGACCAGAAAAATATGGATTCATTTTTGTATATATAATTAATTCGTATTTATTTCGTCGTACCGGTAAACTGCCCTAACTTTGCCTGGCGTCCTAAGTTTGGCTATAATGAAAATGATGTAATATCTTTTTCATTTTACTTGTATGGCAATCGAAACTTAAAGCTGTCTATAAAATCTCAAAGTTTCCTTTGCCATACAAGTAAAATGAAAAAGATATTACATCATTTTCATTATAGGCAAACTTAGGACGCCAGGCAATGTTAGGGCAGTTTACGGTACGTAGTTGGTTATTAATTTGTGTTGATATAATGAGTACAGCTTACGAATATGGTTTGCATTCCCTACATTACACATATTACATTCTCTTGTTTACTCGTCGAGCGACCCTCGGGGTCTTCTCCTTCACTGAAACCACAGGGTTACATTGGATTCGTTAGCGAAACTTAATACACTTAATGGGTATCGATATCTCACAATGATAAAAATAACCTCATTTAAACTCATAATTTCAAATTAGCCGTCCATTTCAAGGTCAACGCCTGCAGGTCGTCTAGAATGTCTAAAAATCATTACATCATGATATCAGTACCCCTTTGGGGTCTTCCATAGTACTCACTATGGAAGACCCCAAATAAATTGATGATCAGTACCCCGCACATCTGTGAAGTTTCGCCAACGAAGTCAATGAAGCCGTGTATAACAGTCCAGTTGGCTTGCACCCATCGCCGTAGTGGCTTCGTGTCATGAGCGTCTGTGGCCCCTCGCGGACCACCGGCACAGCAAGCTCGCGCGCCAATACGTCTGACACATTGTAGGATGTGGCTATCGGTTTCTAGCGAAGAGAAGACCTGTGGGGCTCCCCTTCTTATATATGAGTGTTGTGTATCGTTTCTTGTGGTGTGGTGCACAACTGTTTGTTCCATTAACATTGACTGACCGGTGCGTATGTATGTATGTATTGTAGGGCGACTTCACATTCAGCGGAATGGGAGACAAGACGCATAGCACCGACTTCAGCAGCGGCAAGTCAGATAGTAAGTATCCTCCTACTGTATTGTCAGCGTCACCCCACACACTGAGCGGTGGGACATGTTGGTGGCGGGGAGCGCGCGGGCGCCGCGCCACTCGGGGCACACTCCCTAACAATAAAGCATATTCAGACTGTGTGAGCCGCCTGGCGCGTCACCCGCAATCAATGAGATATAGGTACTGCGTCACTTTCAGTATAAGGAACTAATAGCCACAACGATGTTAATACCTCACACCAACATCACGTTTAGACTAATACCAGTTTAGTTGACTGTTAGTGTTACTACTAACTCGTTATATAAGTAAACTTCATACTTATTATCTATCGATGTACTGTGTAACTGTATCACTGAGCAGCGGAGGCCTGCAGCACACTGCATCAATACTACGACGGGTTGTGTGTTGCATCAGTTCTGTCGGCACCGGTCCGCGCTTCATATTCTCCTAAATTATAAAACAACGGTTCAAGGGTTAATAGGGTTAATGGACTTATGTCCAGAACAGAGGAGAGGTCTTTATCACAAATATCACAATGAAGGGTTCCGTAGTTGAGATGAATTTATCTCAAGAACAAACTTAACATTGTAGTTGAAAACCATGTTCTCCCATACATTCCAACTGTAAATTTAAGTTTGTACGCACAATATTGAGAGATTTACTATGTTATTTTAAGACCATAGACTTCTTATAGGTTTTTATGTAATCTACGAGTAAAGAACTCAATAGTTTTGGAGATAAGGGGGGGGGGGGGGGGGGGGTAAATATCTATCCATTTTCCTGAATACCTTGAATCTTCCTAAATATCGTTAGAAGTATTTATTTTAAAACTATAAAAAATATATTTGAATTCCTCGCAACAAGCCCTTTCATTTGATATGTCACATCATACAGTACTGTTCGTGAAACTTTTTTTAAATTTACTTATTTGCCCCCCAAACGTGACCCCCATATTCAAAATTCATTTATTTACGTTACATGTCCGTGTTTGGATCACAGGAATACATGTGAACCATTACATTCGGAGCAAATTGACTGTGACAGACGGACAGACAGACAGACAGACTGAGTTCCGTGTTTTCCCTTTGAGGTACGGAACCCTAAGAACGGAGATAGCTAGATACCATTTTACACTCCTCTGTCGAACAGAACAGTCACCCGGATCCCGTCGATCTGAAGGCCAATTCTCGTACTTAAAAAACGTTCACATCTAAGTCGCAATCTGTCAAACTTGTCAAAAATGTTGGCAAATACATTGTTTGTTTGACAGATGGCGGTGAGATGAGAATGCGAACGTTCTTAAAAATTACGGGAATTGCTCTTCTGAACTGTAATGACAACTCCAGTCAACATAGTGCGGCAGACTGTTATTGTCACCTCTCTGTAGTACCTATGTAATGATTTGCCGGCCGCCCAACTCTGTGACATGGTTGGCTGCTCGCCGCGCGTGTTCGTTATGTTTGATGTACTGACGAGCGTGGTTGTGTGTTGTGCGCGCAGTGCGGACGGAGCTGTGCAGTAAGTAGCCGCCCGCTTGCGCCTCGCGACTCACCTCAGCCCTCACCGCACACAGCCTAGCCACATCACACCTTATATTAATATTATTCATGTTTTGTCGTTCATTATTCATCTATAAGTATGCATATCTAAAGCGACACTTCAAGTTACATAGAATAACGTGTTTGACGGTATTTATTTTATTTCAAATAACAAAACGGTGACAATTAAGAAAAATTGTGGATTAGATGTGAGGAATGAAATACATTCCACTATGGCCATGATAATACATGTAAATCAAAAACAGTACTACAACTGATAAATAACGGTTTGGTGCGACAAGAATAGAAATTCCCCCTTAAAAAATGTCTAAAACAAATATTGGGTCATCTAAAAAAAAAAAAAACATGGACGATGTATATTTAGTAACCTAATCCGCTTACCTGTTCTTAAAGAACCCTGTAAGGTATCGATACGTGTTTGACCTCTCAACGAGGCATCAAAAGATTAAAAAAAAAAAAAAAATGTGTTAGTATTTTTATTTATTTGTAAAACTGTAGTTTTACATAGTATGGTGTTAAAATATTTTTGTTAGTTATATACATTCTACCACAAAGTATATGGATGACGATTGATTTGTTGCGAACCCGGACACGACGTGTTGCCACGCCAAGCGCCGAACGTAGTGTGCGTTTAATCGGCAACATTTCTTACTGGGTTCTTTATGACTCTTTAAGAACAGTTAAGCGGATTAGGTTACTAAATATACGTCTTCTATTGTATTTTATAATGGATTTGTGCAAAGTCACGCCTGCATCATTTAAATATTAGGTGCTCTGTTTTTTCGTTTATTTACTACTTCTTTGAAATACAATGTTTGCGCATTTTGTAATAGTAGTGAAACACAAGTACAACTTCAAGTTTCGACTTCCGTAACATGTTGTTTTCCTCAGCACGTAGCTCAGTATTACCATCATCCATCACTGTGCGGCCGCGTTCGTCGAGCGTCGTTACATCGTCAGTGGTCGCTTCCGACACGCCATCATCTCGCGCACATCTATGTGCTCCACCAGACCCAAGTCATCAGCTCCACGCAAACAAATTGTATTCCTATTTGTCGAACTATAATGTTGATCGTCTTCATACTTGTGGTCCGCATGAGCGCTTAGCTTCAAATAACTTAGGCCGTTTATTAACAAAACATTCATTGCCTACGCGTGCGTGTCGTATGGTCGTCTGGCAACATCCACAACATAATTATAATATGATCATTTCAGTATCTGCCGGCTCCATAACTGATGTGGATCGAAGTGCTGTGGTGAGTTCAAAACCTCCTTATTTTGGTTGAACCTAAAGTTTAATTAACACTTTGAAGAACACTATACGTACATAGGCGTCATAACAATAAAACTTCTATTGTGTCTCGTACAGTGTCCTTGAATGCGTTAACTATTATTAATTAGCTATTATTCTACTGCGATCATCCAGAATTGCTCGAAATAGTCTTATCTTGCACTCATAGTCCACCTAAGTAAAAATACTCTCGAGACATGTAAAACTCACAAGAGTATCGGCTACATGTCAGTATTCGTATAATTCAGTGTATTCAGTGTTTTTAGTTCAAAATAATGATATCAATGGAGTAACCTGTGAGTGTGTCCAGACCACGGACGGTGGCGTAGTGATCCGCGGCAGCAGCGCGGCTTGTGGCGCGGTGGGCGTGGGCGTGGGCGGGCGCCACTCGAGCGCGGGCGGCGTGGGCGTGGGCGGCACGGGCGTGCGGCGCTCGCTGCCCAACATGGCCACGTCGCACCTGCTGCACGAGCCCGCCAAGCTCTACCCCTACCACCTGCTGCTCATCACCAACTACCGCCTGCCGCCCGACGTCGACCGCCTCAACCTCGAGGTAAAAAAAAATTTTTATACCATTCCCCCTCTAAAAAGCTTATTTTATTCACTGAAAACAGTGAATAAAAAGCACTTTAATCACTGTTTTGGTGTTTGAATTTAGAACACACCAATAGGTATATTCGACCTCCATCTCAATGCTATATAACCTCCTTGGGAAAAAAAACTCGATACGAACTCCTTGTACAAACTCCTCGAGATTTGATTAGTAGAATAAAAACTGTTTTGTGTTCTTTGCTGTCATTAGTAATTTGGCGCTAGGTATTTTGGAATACTGTAAGTTGTACGAACACAAATTGTTCCAATTTTAATGTGCATTTTAATTAATTTAAGCTTCCTTTTTTCTTCATTAAATGTATATTTTCGCTTAAATCTTACCTTTTCTTGTAGTCATAGTATAAAGTATGTATGCAACTCTTGAATAAAAACGGATATATGTCGAGGGCCATGAATCACGCGTCACTCAGGATTCTAACACTTGAATCACTCGCTACACTCGTGACCCTACGGTCGTGATTCAGTCGTTAGAATCCTTCACTTGCTCGTGATCCATCTATGGCCCTCGCTTTAAATCCGTCCTTTATTCACTAGTTGCATAATATACTATTAAATAGTTATGTGAAAAAGAAAAGAAAATAACTCGAGAGGTGTCGCGGTACGCCTATTTAGAACGAAGTTCCTTTCGCATTTGCAATTTGGCGAATGAGACGTTTCTTCGGTGAAGCTTTCATTCGCCAAGTGTATAGAGTATAACGTGCGGTAACAAACTTCGTTTTAGTAACGAGAAAATACTGCACGACAATCAACAAAGATAGTCAACGACACAAAAAATGAATTTTCATTTAAAATTAATTGATTTCTTTTAATATGAAACGTTTCATCGAGATTGATAGTTGGTGTTCATATTGTGGCGGCGTCTGCCCACCAGACAATACCCGTCTGGTCAGAGGATCCTCTATAATATAATAAGACGTGTGTGTGTTCTCAGCGGCACCTGTCGGACGCGGAGTTCGAGGCGATCCTGCAGATCGGGCGCCAGGACTTCTACCGCCTGCCGCAGTGGCGTCGCAACGAGCTCAAGCGACGCGCGCGCCTGTTCTAGGCGCGCCGCGCACGCGGCCGCTCCGACTGCAACACAGCACACGCCATATTTTATTATTTAATGGTCCGAGTTCATTTGACATTACAAAACATTGCAAACGAATGAACCATCGATAACTCGCTCACAGATTGCATTGCCGTGTGTGTGCAGCAGGCGGTCGCGGCCGCGTGTCGCGATCACATTGTTGTTATTATTTATACGACGTGGTTGGGGCTCTCCTCACGATCACTACGATATCGATGTTACTGTACGGATAGCGATGATATTATAGCGTTCACATAATAATATATTTACGTAGCGTAGCGAGCGCGGCCGGCGCGGGCGGCGCCGCTCACGGAGCCGTCGCGCTCACCTGACGATGCCTTGTTTATAAATGAGATATATACAGATACCTTTATGTTATTATATATATTGTGATTTTGTGTGGGCGCGTGGAATTCATTTTACTTTAGTGAGAACCAAATATATTACGATATGTAAGATAAATATTTTGATTTAGACTTTAAGTTGGGACATAGATGACTATATCGCTATGTATCGGTAGCTATAAGTGTAGCTTTTGTGGGTAGTGGACGATTATTATATTTCACTGAGGTGAGTGCCGGGAACGGAACGTGATTCTATAATTATAATATTAGATCATAAAATATCATAATATGTGCAGTGCCAGCGACGCGCCATCAAACGCACGCCACGTCTGTGTCGCGTGTGCTCGCGTGACGCGGGCGCCGCGCGCGGTCTGTTGCCTGCGCGTGCGGGGCGGCGCGTGACGTCACATCACACCGAGTGCGCGCCGCACCGCACCGCACTCTCTTATAAATTATAATTACGTCGTTGTTTTTAATTTTATTCTAGGCAGATATTATTTTTGGTTGCAATATAGACGAAATTATATTCAAAGTATTGTATTCTTGTTTTTTATTCGGCATTTCGATGGCTTACCAGATAACATGTATATGATAAGGTATGCGTAAGAGTAGATAGCTTACATACAATTGATATGCCTAGTTTGTTACCATGACGAGACGAGTGCACAGTGTGCGCCACTCGGGGCCGACTGCCGTAGTTGTTCGTCACAACGCTTCACTGGAACAAGTAGTGATGTGCTGCGGTGATGACCACGCGATATATATTATAACAATAGGCTGACACTGTATCACTGCATAGCTTTGTTACGAACATCATCATATCTTCACGAATATTGTATCTCAATCCTACTCTACGAAATAACTTTCTAGTTTTTATTAAAAGCGATCATTATTTTTTTATTTTCGTAATTTGCGCTATCAACGTGGGTTGTTTCAACCGTCAAAATGATTAGAAAAATCTACTCCATCAAGTTTAAATAGTCCTCAGATTATTTAAAGTAAATACTAAAAGATAATCTCTGTTTGTAGAACAGATGAGCTGTTCAATTAGCCCTATGCTAATAGGTAACAAGTTAAAGGATCGAGTTACGGTACTTGTAACTCTTTCACTATGTCATTACGAGTATGGAAGTAATGCTAACATCGTATGTAGGTGCGTACATAGCCGCGAATGTCCCTGACGTGACAGGACGTGACGTGACGTGAGACGCAGACGTGGCAGCTCTTTATTATTGTCAATTGCAAACGTCTTACATTAATGTTAGTAATGTGCGTGCGATTTAACTTAGTCGGTCCTGAACTTAAGCATCTTAACAAGTTTCATATTTTATGTATTTATTACTTCCTAGACATAGCAAACGTTGTCCCAGGCGGGCGCGCTTCCATCGATTACCATTTGAAATATTATATCTTCACGACACTACTATTATTGAATAAATGATAAGCAATGTCAGCTTTCAATGTAATGTATGCGAATGAGAGAACGAGTTAAATTATTTATATTGAATTGTATCTAGATGTATATATAGAGTTTATTTTGTAATAATGCTATATTTATGTATACCGGTTTGCGCTCCCGAACTGGTTCGAGAGAAAATGTGTCGCTTTTTATACAATAGAGTGCGGCGCCGGTCGCCAGGCGCATGCGGTGGCACATGTGAAACGTGGCGCACGTGTGGCGCGTGGCGCACGTGTGGCGTGTGGCGCACGTGTGGCGTGTGGCGCATGTATGGCGCGTGGCGCACGTGTGGCGTGTGGCGCATGTGCGCGTGGCGGCCGGCGGGGCGCGTTCGGGACGCGCCGTCTTCACGCGAGTTATACTTGATCGCACACGTGACACGGTGACACGACGACACGACTATCACTTCGTACATTATATTCTTGCGGAATATGAGATGTGTGAGAGGAATCTATCAGTGATTTTTAACGTGAATACTATATGCTTTTAAGTAATAAACTTGCATTTCCGATTAATTTTGTGGTTTTATACTTACCAAATCGTCTTCCTGTGCGTTCATTGCCAACAAGTATAGTCGACTTTGTTTCAATTTACTGGGAGGTTTTGTACTTTTTGTAAAAGTGAGACAGGAATTTCAAGGTCGACCATACATAGCACTGACGGGAGTGCACTCCAGCATCCAGCCCTCCAGGACAGAGGTAGTTTGTAGGAACACCATGTGTTATTAGTTAGTACGACTGCATGAGTAACAGACCCCTCCGCGCGCCCCTGTGCGTGGGATCATCCATATGAAGGACTAGCACTTTGTAGGAACATCATGTGTTATTAGTTAGTACGACTGCATGAGTAACAGACCCCTCCGCGCGCCCCTGGGCGTGGGATCGTCCATATGAAGGACTAGCACTTTGTAGGAACATCATGTGTTATTAGTTAGTACGACTGCATGAGTAACAGACCCCTCCGCGCGCCCCTGGGCGTGGGATCGTCCATATGAAGGACTAGCACTTTGTAGGAACATCATGTGTTATTAGTTAGTACGACTGCATGAGTAACAGACCCCTCCGCGCGCCCCTGGGCGTGGGATCGTCCATATGAAGGACTAGCACTTTGTAGGAACATCATGTGTTATTAGTTAGTACGACTGCATGAGTAACAGACCCCTCCGCGCGCCCCTGGGCGTGGGATCGTCCATATGAAGGACTAGCACTTTGTAGGAACATCATGTGTTATTAGTTAGTACGACTGCATGAGTAACAGACCCCTCCGCGCGCCCCTGGGCGTGGGATCGTCCATATGAAGGACTAGCACTTTGTAGGAACATCATGTGTTATTAGTTAGTACGACTGCATGAGTAACAGACCCCTCCGCGCGCCCCTGGGCGTGGGATCGTCCATATGAAGGACTAGCACTTTGTAGGAACATCATGTGTTATTAGTTAGTACGACTGCATGAGTAACAGACCCCTCCGCGCGCCCCTGTGCGTGGGATCATCCATATGAAGGACTAGCACTTTGTAGGAACATCATGTGTTATTAGTTAGTACGACTGCATGAGTAACAGACCCCTCCGCGCGCCCCTGGGCGTGGGATCGTCCATATGAAGGACTAGCACTTTGTAGGAACATCATGTGTTATTAGTTAGTACGACTGCATGAGTAACAGACCCCTCCGCGCGCCCCTGGGCGTGGGATCGTCCATATGAAGGACTAGCACTTTGCCCGCGACTTCGTCCGCGTGCATTTCGTCTATCCTCATACAAACAACAACAACATCAAACACCCCTTTTAACCGGTAGTTTTGGAAAATTAGTTATTAAGATCCTTTTACTTATTATTAATGTATTGATCATATAAACTGTTCCTCCCTTTTCACCCCGAAATGGGTTGATTTTTGGAGAATCTGCAATCATGTGTTTCGTCATTTAATGTTTCGATTACTTTTGACCTTAATCCAGACACGCAGTGAAATCCTCCCTCGAAAACGAAAAACCCATAAACGTAAGGCTATATTTTTTGTCAAAAGTATTAATACCATTATTGGAGGTAGCTGGACTTCGCCTTAAATTCTTCCATACAAGTTAAAGCATCTCTTAAAATCCCTTTGACGGGTAGTTTTGAAAAACGAATTAATGACAACCTTTATTATTCATTTAATAATGTATTCGTGCTAAGTTTCAAGTTTATTAACAAGAAATAGATTTTTGATGCAGTAGAAATCCCCGCTATTCAGCCTTTTTAAGATCGAATTTCCAAAAACCCCTTCAAGCTCGCCTATATTATAAAAGGAACCCTTATGCAAAATTTCTGATGTCAGTCATTTAGCACTTCGCCCGCGATTTCATTCGCGTGGCTTTCCTACTTTCCCCTACAAATTTCACAACCCCTTGTGCCCCCTTTAAATGGTAGTAATAATGATTAATATATTTATTACTTATTTAAACATAAGTATAAGTAGACAGGCTGCGCCGACCCTAAATAAATTTGGATTACGGCAGGAGAATGATGATGAAGTATTCGGACCAAATTTAAAGTTTACAGATCAACGAAGTAGGAATTTTTTGACAAACTGTATCCTGTGTGTAAATTTTGATAGATAATCCCATACAGTTTTCATACATATTACAATTTTCATACAGCTCGAAAAGTCTGTCCCTACTTATCCTAATACCTCTAGATATATAATACCCATACACCCCTAAAACTCATGAACGGGCGCCGACAGTAGGGACTGGTCAACTCTTATCTGCCACGGCTTATTTTAATTTTTGAACTGTTTTTATCTTTTAATTACGCACGCTTTTTACGTGCACGTCTTTTTACATTGTTCTCACATGTATAATTTCAACATGAATTATGTAACCAATATTTTGTAACAAATTATGATTTAAAAGAGTGTCCGTGGAGTTCCTTCCTTGCCCGTTCTTCTACATAGGAACCTACGCTTTAGAATGGGCAACTAGCTTCATATTTCGGACTGACTGACTCCTTGACAATTCCTGATTCTTGATTCCTTGACAGTGCCTGAAAATGGTTTAATTGAAATAAATGCTCTCATAGCCAAAAGTGTAAATTGTAAACCTAAAACGTAAAAAAAAAACTTAAATTTTTGTTTCAGTATTTCATTTCACTTTTTGCAAATGTAGAGTTCCGTGAAAAAAGGCCCAGGCAGTTAAAATTGGCGAATTATTCAAGATGTTTCAAAAGAAATTGTGCGTACCTATTGCATACCGTTAGAACGGGCATGAACCTTACCACGAACCAAAAATGTTTTCCTAGAATTAAAACTGCTCTATCACTAATAGTGTTTTTTTAACGCGGGTCAGTCGGGCTTTCGGTATTTATTTTTAATTTGTTTGTAGTTTAAGAGCTCGTATTTAATTTTCTAACAATCATCTGCGTCAAATACGAATTTTATGATTCTACAGTTACACTTGGCGAAATTAAAAATAAAATGTTGCCAGTAACGACGAATTACGAATAAAATTTTAGAAAATCATATACGAAATTCCGTGTTACCTAGCTCTTATTATTGGGCCTAAACACGTACCAGACGGCCCCACGGATCCGCCATTTTCGTATATTCAACAACCGTATTTAGCCTAACGGGTAAGTAATCTATGATATAATTACGAAATCTAATATTTACAAGATATAACAACTGAATCTATAATATTATTTGATATTATGATCAGTAAATATAATAAACGATTGATATAATTTATAAATAACTTTTTTTTTAGCATAACGTACATTGAATATAAAATCGTTTGATATACTACTCAAAAGACATAAAACCTATTTAGTCTAGTATGATAAAAACGCCTAGTTCGCTCGCTCGCCTTCGCGCGTTAGTTATTATCACTGTTCTAACCTAACCCAAATGATTCATCAACAATAGAGGGTATCTGGCGCTCGGCGGCCACTGCCACGGCGCGCGGCGCGCTCACATCATTCGTTCGCCTTTCTAACCTAATCCAATCCAAATCATTCACCAACAATAGAGGGGATCTAGCGCTCGGCGGCTGGTCCCGTCTTAGCCCTTCTAACCTAACCTATCCGAGGCGAATTGGGGTGTTAACCTTAATGTTAGTATCAATATAATTATATATTTTAAACGATAGACCTAATGATTTTAGATTAAATAAACGTTATATCCATTAAAGTTATATGAAATAAGTTTTAGAGTATTATAAATGTTATATGTAAAGAAATTATATCAACAGTTGGTATATCTCACGTTGATTATACCTTATGAACGATAATAAAATGAAATTAGACCAAATGAGTTTATACGTTATGAAACGCACCCCTGCCTAACACTGTGTATATATATAGTTATAATTGGGTAACGTCATCAGTTCATCACTTCTTATAATAAATCCTGAAACCGATTATAATATGTATTTATTAACTGTAGTCGATTTTATTTCTGTAGTAATGGACATCACTATCTCACAGATTATATAAGACCGAATGACATGAAAATTCTTATTACTCTGTGCTATCGTAAAAGTCGCGCGTGCTTGAGAGTCGCATTTATGGAATCAATTTTGATTGTTCTAAATTTCGGATGACTTGTGATAAAAATAGTCAGTGAAAATGATACTTCTAATTCGGTAAAACAAAATCGTAGTCCGTGTAAAATTTCCTATTGCAGTGTTTTTTTTTGTGCTGAGTGTCAGTATTCAGTGAGTATTATGAACTTTGAGGACTATGAAACCCTTCCGACCCAAAACTCCGTCACACACATGACTGCCGGAGCAATAGCAGGGGTGATGGAGCATTGCATAATGTACCCACTCGACTCCGTAAAGGTAAGCATGGGCAACAGCCGGCGGTGCAGCAGGGGCTGCTGGTAGCTGCCATTCAAACTAACCTAATCAATGTGACAGTTCTATCGGCTGGGCCTGTTACGCCACCAATTTTCGAGCTCTCGTTATGTAAAAACATGTCAATTACCTATTTACCGACTATCATAGTAACAAATGTTCTGATGAGCCCAATATTTTGACCTTTACACGATAAATGTTAACTCCAAATTTGATTCCAATTTTCTCAATATTGTTAATACAAATATTCCTATTATATATACTGTTTTTTACTGAAAACATTGATTATACAATATTTATACACATTATATTATTATCCTGCATAAACCTCTAAGTAACCAACCAGTAACCTCTAATTGAATAATGCCAGTCCAATAAGAATCCTATTGTACATCTGTAGGTACCTAAATGGACATGCCTGTATGAGATTCCCATGAACTGACATAATAGCAATGACATAATAATTCAGGAAATAACAAAATTCTGTACTTCACATGTTTAAAGAGACAAGCAAACATGACCTTGACACATGATTGCTTGTTATTTACAATGATATAGCAGCCGCCTGAGACTGATGGTATGTGTAGTGAGCCTGTCTCAATGTTGTTCGTTCTGCATGGTAATCATAATCTGTGGAACACCAATAAGTAGTGAGTAGTTATATTATAAGTTGTCAGAATAAGTTTCTTTTTTTGTAGCACATCTAGCATTTCACATTAAAGTAACAATATATTAATGTAGAAAACATTACCCTCCTTCTGGGGCAGTTGGGTAATAAAGGCAAATGCTACATTGTACAAATAGGAAGAAAGGTGTAGCATGCAGCTTGTTGTTTGTGCATTTGTTGAGTAAATAAAATATGCATGTGATCTAATATATGTCAAACCTGTGAGCCTACATAATCACTGACACTTGTGCCCGGTGCACTCTCAGTCATTAACATATGATTACACTCATTATTTATGTCATTATATGTAATAACATAGTTGTTTTCCTCTAGTGTTTGTACCTCCCATGACTCAATCAAATGTGCAATCTGTGATCTGTCATACTATGAGAACACACTATTACTATTACTACTGGGCGAACAGAGTAATTAGGCAATCTGTCATTACTAAATGTATTTAGAAGCTTGTGTGGCTGTTTGCACTTGTTCGATTTAATAAGCATAGTGTGAGATCAGTATCTCAGCAGTTGGCAATTAGGCTCAGTTTTGTGTGAACTTAATATTTCACAACTTAGTTCATATTCAATTCCTTGATTCCAATCTTACAAGCACATTTCTACAGAAATTACTGTTCTTAGTGTTATTCTGTCTTTGATTTGTGTTATGTGTATAGCCCTGTCTATCATTGTGGTCATCAATACAGGTGTAATGGTTTTTTTTTCTAGAATATATCTATGATGGCTCTTCAAATCTTCCAATACCCTCTGATAATTACAAAACTTGCAAGTAATGGTGATAGTTTGTTCACTGACAACACTTGCGGCTGACACAGTAATGCCAAATATTACTTTACATGTCTACTGTTTACCCCTATGTAAAAAATAACCAAAATAATTTGTGATGTACAGAAATTATTTTTTCTCACTAAAGAATAGCATTAAAATAATGTTTTAGTTATAGTAAGAAAATACTACATAGAATTAATGTAATGATTGGTCACATTGTGTAATTAACCTGAAAGTGTTAAACTTAGTCCTAAGAGCATTCATTATAAAATTTGGTAATGTTGCAAAAAGTGGTCAATTATTTACCTTTTTTGATTAATTTGGCAATATGGAAATATGAAATACTGCTAACTAGTGACCACTAAAATATTAATAATTAATTGCAGTTATAAAATACAATAATACATTTAAATTGATGTTGAAACCATTTTAGTTAAAACTTTGGTGTTACAATGGTGCCGATTCTCTTGTCACAAATGCCTCTAAACTAGACTAAAAATCACCAAAAATTTTATTTTATTCCTGTCAAACGATGATTTCCCATTCTGAAATAGACTAAAGTGACACAACTTAACTATATTTTAGTTTGACAGCACTAAGATGGCACTGAGATTTTAATTTAGTGAAAATGAAAATTTTGCTATTCTGAATTTGACGTTTTTCACCTAAAATTTTATTTTTCTAACTAAACCTGACCATTTTTAATCGCGGTTAAAAATGGTGTATTTTATGTGGAATACTATTAGTTGTCATGAACTAAAATTCACACAAACAACTCGACTTCGGGTGCAAAAACAGTATTATATATTTTTTTCTTTTCTTTTGCTTATATCTCGAAAATGGAAATCGAAAAAATAATGAAAATTTCGACCCCCTTTAAGAGACCATTATACCCCTAATAATCAACACGTAGGTAATAAATTTTCTTATGTTCCATGCGAAACGTGAAAATTTCCATATAAAACACGTCGAGGCTGCCCCCACAGCGCGCCTCCGGCTCTAAAAAAATTCACGGGGTAGGGCAAACAAGTATATACCACGTGGAGTCGCGATTGTCAAATTCGATTTAGTTGTGTCAAAATATTTTTTTTATTTAGAGACATTTTATTGCAGAATAGCGTTAGGAATCTCATAGTCAAAAGTAAGGAATTTTAGTGATAGTTTAGTTAGTTTAGTTTGGTGTACAAGAGAATCGGCACCATTATTAATTATTGTATTTCATAATCAATATTTTAGTTCACTAGTTAGCCATATTTCATATTTCCATACAGTAATATTGCCAAATTAATCAAAACAGCGAAATATTTGACATATATTTGCGACGTTGCACGCTTTCAGAATGAGAGCGTGCGCTCTTAAATGCATTATTAAAGGTATGATTCCGAACAACGCATTCCCCATACATTTTCTTGAGGTTTACATGAAACTGGCTGTGCCCCGAGATTTCACCCGCATAAGTCTCGATCCCGTGGGAATATTGTGATAAAACGTATCCTGTCCTCCAGGTCTACCCATGTGCCAAATTTCATCCAAATCCGTTCAGCCGTTTTAGCGTAAAACCGTAACAAACAAACTCTCTTTCGCATATTTTATAATATTACATTCCTTCCTTTGACTATATTCCGAGCACGGCAGCAATGCTGCCCGTCATTGCTGCGATGGCATTGCTGCGTGCCACTGTCGCCGCCGGGGCGGACCAGTTATGCGGCGTTCATCACACAACACGTGAATGTTGACAAGTAAAACACGAACAGTAGTGCTCGGAATCACGCGGCAGGCACTGACGGCGTTGTTCGAAGTCATACCTTTAGCCCACGTTCGGATGGACGTAATAATATCGCGGCGGGATTTAATCGCGCACTATTCGCGATATTCAACTCTCGGTGTTAAGTCGAGCGTTGAGAATCCACCAGAGTGCACCCTAGCGCATCGAAAAAACACTGTTGGGGTTCAACTCTTGGCGCTAAGCAAAGTGTTGAAAATCCAGTGTGCGAAAAAATATCGCCGCGGGAAGAAATCGCTCGTGCGAACCTGGGCTAATAGTGGACAGGCTTTATTTATAGGTAACACAAGTTAATCTCTCATGTTTTTTCCTTTAAGGAAAAGTGTTTGGAGTCCAATGTCTACCATTGTAATTAAAATTAAACCATTCAGTAAGTATTGAATAAGTAGGCATATTTATTATTATATATAAAAAAAATATAGGTAGGGTAATAAAAGTAATTTATCTGGACAATAGTCTGGACACAAAAATAACCATCTATGTATAACATATTGATTTAGAATGAGTGTGATGCACTATATAAGGAAGTACTCGGCCTTGTTCGCGTTCTGCCAGCACACCTGTGTCTTCCAGGCCGTGTCGCAGTGGTCGGCGCCGCGCTGCGTGCCGCACGCGCGTAGCGACGGCCCGTTGTGCGCCGCTAGCTCGGGCGGCAGCAGCGCCAGCACGGCTTCGATGTCCACTTCGCCGTCCGACAACATGCCGGCCGTCTCCATGGTGCACTTGATGTAGCACTTGAGCTTGGCGTCCGCCATGAGGTCGGCGCCGCCGTTCACCGCTTCCACCAGCGCCACATCGACGCCCGTCTCGTCAGCGCAGCTCTCGCGCACCATGCGCGCCAGCTCCGCCATGTCCTCGTCCATCTCCACCGTCAGCGCCGCCGCCAGCATCACCGCTACCAGAACTAGCGCCCGAAAACACATTGTCGTAGAGAAATGCGGACGCAAATGATCCAGCCCCGGTGACACCACTTTATATAACTAGCTGGTCAATGTCAACCGGGGCTGTGATCACATGGACCGAGTGATGCCTAAATTACACGCTCCTCGTTAATATCCTGTGATTAAAAAATATTGTTTGTTCGTTAAGTGTAGGTACTGCTGTAGAGGAAACTGTAATTTTTCATCGATGTGTAGAATCATCGGAAAAAATTACAGACTCGCTAAAGAGAGAATTACAGGCTACAAAGTTTATTTTTTTATGGTGAATCCAACAATTGTAGGTTTGTCGGTAAAATAGAATTTTGAGGTGTCACTTGTGTTAAACACATAATAAGGCCCTAGTTATAACAGGCGCCCGCGCCCCGCGTTTTGTACGTTGCGTTTTGGGCACTCAATAAAGAACGCGTGGACGCAAGTTCCTTTTTTACAATTTTACTTTGTCGTTTTCCCTGCATCAGTAATAAACTTAAAAGAAACACAGTTATACTGAGCATGTTGAGGGTTCAAGTTACAGCAAAATGTGGTAATGTTGTTGCGTTTGACGAGCGTCCAATGCCCAAAACGCAGCGTACTGGGCGCGCGCCTTGGCGCTTGTTATAACTAGTCCCTAATGGCGGACTGTGTGGGTAGTGAGTGATAGAGAATGCCTTGCTGCATTAAGTCCAACTATGTACCACACTGTACATGAGGTTTGAATAAATAAATAAATAGTGTGAAGACTATATGACTGCCGGCCGTTACTGGTAGTCGGGGGAAGTCCCCGGGTTCTCGTACAATAATTAGTTGACTAACTGTTTGGTACGTTGTTGCAGACTCGGATGCAGTCTCTACGGAGTGCCAACAACAGCTCCATCTCCGAGACGTTCCGGCACATGGTGAAGAAGGAGGGACTGCTCAGGTAACACGCTTACACCAACATGTTATGATATGTTGTCGCCACATCAAACCATTGCATTGCTTTGCTAGGGACACGACACAAATACGGCAGGTCGAGGTCACTTGATCACGATTTTGTTCAAAGAAAGCACTATAGCTTCGAATTAATGAAGTGATATATAATGATACCTTTTCGAATTCAAAATATTTTATTATACATAAACCTACATGGGCACTTATGAAACGTCAAAAGCTAGGTGCACGGTTCCAATTGGTTGTTTCCTATGGAGAAGAGCCGGCAAGAAACTTCACGGAAGAAACTCCAAGAAACTTTACAATAAATAGGTTGTTTATTAGATGTAACACCATAAAAAATTCTAGCAAATACGTTGTTTACTAGACTAATTTACATGAATATCACAAACGTCAGATGGCCATTGACCATACTAGGTAGGCTCAATAAAGCCACCCCCACGGGGCTAATTGAGCCATTGGACTTAAAAGGAGGCTCTCTAAATTGGATTTTAATTTGCATTAATATTCTGAAACAGTCACGCATACAATCAAAATGGAACTTTAGTATATGATTTATTGGGTCTTTTTCTTTCCATGTACAAGACAGATATAAATCAATATTGACGCGCTGAGCAGACGGCGCACTCAACACAGCTACAGAAACGCCACTCCGCTATATAGACCTTGTCGAGTCAAAATCGTATCTTTAGTGAAAGCCAAAAGTTCCTAAAATCAGTAACGTTGTAGAAAGAAAAAAAAGTTGATATTTGTTTCTCGTGGCGTCCTCGTGTTTAGTTCCTGTACTAAGAACTTGGGATGCTTCAAGACTACGAGGCATTTTTTTGTGAAAGTCGGGATGCAGGATAGCATCCTCCGTGTCTTGGACAGGTTATAGATCATCAATTGAGGCAGAGATACCATCTGTTACGATTACACATAGCAGCTCCAAGTGCAAGAAAATTACAATGCACCTTCTTGATCATAGTTACCATCATTATCAGAATGATGGTGAGTTCCTGAGTGCACCTGTCACACAGGTTCTACCAGCTGGTATCTATTTCGCCAGCCTGCGACTGCGTGCTCACCGCGGACAAGGTCGCCACACTCAGTACTCGACACACCTGCCCTTCCGTCTGTAATTCTCAGCCAACGGCGGCTACTAACCAACTCGACAAGATTCAACGTTGACTACACTTTGGTCAAGTAATTTAGTTCAATATTTGACTATTTGCATAAGTACTGTACCGTACTGAGCTGTCCGACCATTCTTCTCTACTGTTGCGTGTAGTGTAGTGGTCCTGTGAACAATCTCCACCACTGTGGTAGAAGGGACTGGTCATCTAATTGTAATTGATGTTGTAAGCAAGGACTTGGGACAACGTTACATTTGAAGACCGTGACTCCTGAGACTCCGCCGGAATCCAGTCAGTAGCAACACTCAGCGCAAGGGCTGTAGCACAGCCCAGTTGAGAACTGAATGGGAAGCAACAGCGTCCTAACTGAACGTACTGCGTACATCAGTTCGTTTACCAAGCGTGGATGTGGAGGTTATGGATCTGGTAATAGATGTTACCTCTACTAGGAGGCATTTCCAGCTTGCATCCGGATTGTACGTATAAAGCGCATTTATGACCAGTGAAGGTACTGCACCAAGACAGTTTAAAGCTAATTCTCTTTCATTATTTAAAGAGGAGCCGCGCGTTATAAGTGTGTTTGATAACGTCACGCCCACTACACACGCGAGGTGTATCTTATCTCCGCTACAATACCTCCGCACATTTGGGTCAATGCTGCCTCGTATCGCCACAACCCGGGCTATCGACACCACAGGTTGTCAACTGTTTTTGTCAAATTATTTAGCAAATTAACTATAAATTTAGACTAGTATGATCCAATCAAAGGAATAACAAAAAGTTTAGGAATATAATGAAACCGTTGCACCTGATGCGAACTGTGATAAATATGTCAGACGTGCCTGAGTTGCAGTTCGCGTCGTGTCTTGTGTTCTGCGTGATCGTCGGTCGTTATCAACATCTCGTGGTGTTACCCTGCACCTGTAGTACCTACAGAGTCCGCTGCAGCGCAATCACAGCCAAGCCTTCTTCAACCTGGCGCCTGCCTTATCACACGACACTCGCTATCAGTTTTGTTATCTGTTATCAGCGTACGTGAGGCTGCGACGCCCCGCGCACCCATCTGCTGACTGCCCTTAGCATTGTGTTCGCTATCTCTGGCGTGTTATACCATAAACATATTATTGATAGCCGTTTCTAAGTGCCCGACTGCTGATATCACAAAAATTATCTTTGCAAACAATAAATACCGACTGCAAGGCAAGATAATAAGTTGGTGTTCTGTGAGAAACTGTTTCGGAAGGAGATTTCTTTAATTTATATTATTTGTAGTTACCGTAGCATTCTTAACCTATAATGTTTGCACTGGTTTGACACAGGCCTCCCTCTCTCAGGAGTGGGTCGAAGTCTACCACGTGGACCCAGTGCGGATTGATGGATATGTCTTTGACTATTTTGGTCCTAAGACATCCCGGTTTCCTCACGATGTTTTTCTTCACCGTTGAAAGCAGTGGTGATGAAATAATTGACACAAAGTATGGCTGGGTCCTGGATCTCAAACTTACGACCTGCATCCTAATTGCGTAACACATGATCAATCACAATCTGTTTCATTTTGACAGTTCAACAACATCGTGCGTAGGTATGATTTGAATTTCGATATATTCTTTCTATTTTTTTTCTGTACCCGGTGGTACAGAGATTAAAAAAACCGACCGGTACCGGTATATATGTATGTTCATCTGTTCCCTCATAACTTTTAAACTCCTCATCATAATTAGACAAATGGGACGTTGGGAGCGTCTTGATCGTTCGCTGGTTATAGGCTATGTGACGTCACAGAATATACACGTAATCTGTTCGATTTGTGTCCTAACACGACGTGTGAATCCGGAGTCACACACTCCGGATTTTTAAATGGTCTGTCTGATTTCTTGTTTACTTATTACTTAGCTTTTTTGTCGTAGTGGAGCTTTAGTTTTTATAACTTTTATTTTTTCGCATTTAATCTATGTGGATGATGTTATAATAACTTCCTGTCACTGTTATGTACATAGCAAATCAAATCAAATCGTTTATTTGTGATACATGGGTTACATGCAGGTGTTCATTACATAATTATATACCTACTAATAATGTTCATTCCATGATCAGCCACTTGGTCATACAAATGATTAAATAACATAATGAATAGATGAGTCTAAAATTCTAATTCCATTTCAGATTAAATACAAATTATATTATTACTAGTAGTCATGCATGACAGACACAAGACAATCAACAACAATAAATTATCGTCAAGCAGCAGGTAGTGGTATCTATTCGAATTTGTGTGGGGACCTACCCCACATAAATTATAATAGGTACACAACAAAAAAGTCAGGCCACAACTAAAAAGTGAAAAATGAAAACTTTTTACGAAAATAAACAACCGACTTCAAAAAAAAAACTACAAACAATGTTAACATTTCCAGTATGCGACAATGTTGTCATTGGTTTTTTTTTTAAATAATATTAATTTAATTTTTTTTTTTAATTTTAATTTAATTTTATAATATTAATTGCCAATAATTTATTTAAAAAATATCCTATAATGGTATAACATAGTTTAAATTTTGTCACCCAGAATAAACTCTTGCTAAGCGCGGCCTACTGCAGACTGTGCGAATGGTTGCCCAGATGACTCAGTCTCGGTCGCTTTCTCTAGCTTCACCAAGTTAGTGCTAAAATATTCCAAGTAATGCTAGCCTAGGCCCTCGTAAAGTACAAATGATGTAGCCGAGTCGAGAGTCGTTCATGTCGAACCAGTTACTAACAGAGCTGCGACGTCTGATGGCTGCACCGTGCACTGATTGCACCGTTAACATGGATGCTGATTCACATTATTCCTTGATCAGCGAGGCTCTGGGAACACAAACATGTAGCGGTGCGGTCAGTGACGCTTGCGGCGCCCCCCGCGAGCCAGGCGCGCGATAACGTCTTACAGGTTATTGGGTCACACACGTATCATAGTGCGTTATCTCGAGCGTGATTCGCAGCCACCTTCGTCTAGTATTCGCTGATCTTATAATCACACATTATTACGTCGCGTGCGTCGATACGGACAGTGAAAGTGCCGCGCGATGATCATTGATCAATGATCGATCGTCGCTGCGTCTAGATGTGACTTACGCGCATTCTAAATAATATTTAATTTGATTGTTTATTTAATTTTATGTCATGGTATCAATTCTAACCTTATAATTATATTTTGCATTGTAATAATTTATTATGTTTACCTTATATTTGCACGCCCCATGTGGCAGAATGTGATGAGACTTTTATGTTATTTGAGACCTTGTATTGTACCATGTTCGGATAAATAAATGAATTTGATTGAATTTGAATACTTTAGCTATTATTAGGTTGTATTAGAATGCGCAGGTGTGGCGCACACGAAGTGGCGAGGGGCGCGGGCAAAGCGAGACGGCGCGGCGCGGGCGTTGTGTGTATGTTCCGCGCCGTGTCGTTCCTATACATTTTGTTCGAAATATGAAACGAGTGGCGCAACGACCGCGCCACACCGTCGCAACGACCGCGCCACACCGTCGCCACACCTGCGCCTCTCACCATTTGTGTAGGTCCCGCGCCTAACTTTTACTAGAATGGCAATCTGATCTATCTGGGTCTTCTTTCCGACTTTTCCCCAGTCTTTTTTCAAGTTTCCAACCGTTAGGTCCTTCCACTGTACATCATACGCAATGTCTATCCGTGCTAAATTGTATAGATTAAGCCTAGTTGGGAATGAAACATGTGTTATTTTGAGCTTGTCTAGTATCTTCTCTAGCTTTAGTAAAAGGTTCAGTAGCAATGTGAAATATAAACCAACTCGCAAGTCGATCGCTTAAGGCGCTCCCTCACAAGGAGCATTCGCTTGTAATGTAACGTTACAGATTCGATTTTGAGCATTACGTTACAATACTGCCTCCCTGACTGATGAGCATTTTGAGCATTACGTTACAATACTGCCTCCAGGGAGGCAGTATTGTAACGTGACGAGCATTCGTCTGTAAAGTAACATTTCAGATTAATATTATTACAGACATTGCGCACTGTAATGCTCGGTTCTCTTCCCTCACTGATGTAAACGTGAACCTTCAGAGTCGCCTCTGAAGGTTACATTACAGACAAATGCTCCCGGTGAGGGAGCACCTTTAGCGTTATCTGCTCAGCACCACACCGCACTGTAACTATCTGATGGCAATTAGTTTATTTAATTTTATCTTTATGTATAAGTTCAGAGGTCACAGAGTACAAAGTGTCGCGATTGTTGTGATCAACCCGAACCAATTAACGTTGCTTAAATAACTCCAATGACGTCACACGCTTCTGACAAACTCCAAGTATATTATTATAATAAAATATTTGTATCCTTTTTAACTTAAGACGCTGACAACCGCTATTGAGCTCCGATGTTTCGGTATTTTTAGCCACGCCCACTATTTCTCCGATGTCCTAGCGCTATTCTTAACGGGCGGTGATACAGCGAACTACTAAGTAGGGAACAAAGTGACGCGATCAATAATAATTAACAATGAACCAATAGATGGCGCTCTTGTATATTTCTCGACCTGAGACGCATAAGGTCGAATCTCGAGATCGGAGCAAAATAGCTTTAATAGTCAGCTGAAACCGGTATCTCGCGCTCTTTCTAACCATACAACAATCATAATTCTATCTCTTTTTTTTCTGATGGATATACAAATGCATTAGGTCGAATCTGTCGAGTTTTTTAATTTATATCGTGGAATATGGCTTGATAGCAACTACAGTATTTATGCTTAAAATTTTGGTTTAATTAGAAGGTCGAACATTGACTTCAGCTTTCATGCTTTTAAATTATTTTACGCGTAAGGCAGGGACTATTTTGTCATTCGACTTTAATCTACAAGGATTGTTGGTAAAAATAATACGTATCGTCAGATAGAACTTTATGCCTCTTGAAATTAAATAATCAGATGTCGTGCCTTGAGATATACTGTTATGCCTCGAAAATTTTGTTTGTTCGGTTATGGTCTACAAACATTATTAGTCCTTATGTCTATAAAAAGTGCTACTTTATCGTTGTACAGAAATACACATGTGAAAAAGAAACACTATTCCATTGACTTCGTGACCGCACACCGACGCGGTAGAGTGGACATCGGACCTTATCGCCGGTCACTCGGCCGTTTTCGGCGCCACGACGCGACGGCTTGACCTATCAGCGCACTGCACCGAGCGCGTGTCGCGTGCGTTTGTTTTGTTTACATGAAAGACGTTATTCGCGCGCGAGTAGATAGTCCTGCGTGTCGAATTAATAGCGAATTTCATTACGTCTGTGGGTGAACTAGTGGTGATTATTGAAGGATTTTATAAGTATTCAAATTTAATATACCTACTACGATGGATGACGAAGATCAGGTGAGTACACAACTTAAAAAATAAGTAGTTAATAGGTTTTATATTGTCAAATCGTGTGGTGTGGGTTAGTAATTTTATCGGTTATAGTATTTAAACATGTTGTGAACTTACATAAGTGACTAACTAACACTATACAAATAAATAAATATACAAAGGACACTTAGTCGTCGAAGTACTCGTCCGCATCGCTGACCGCTGTCATCCAGAAACGTGCCCAGACGTGTACTTAGGTGTATTTACTTTGTTTTTTTTGCAGAATGTTATATTCACCCAATTACTCAATAAAAGACGCAAACTAGCCAATCTTCGAAATTTGATTCAAAACAGGTACTTTAGTCGCCGGTAAGTTAATTTCTTACATTCCTACTCGTTTTAGAAGCAAATCAGTTTATGTACCTAAGTAGGTAAATAAATTATATTAAAATTTTTTCGCTCTTAGAATTGACAGTAAGTCTATATTCGTAAGAAAACTTTCTTCGGTCAGTGTTTAAGTTCCCATCTGTTCTCATCATACGTTTTAGTTTTTTTGTGACGTTAGAGACTATAAACTGGCGACGTTGATCCCAACTAGTACATTTTTTCCATAATTCATTAAATATTTGCATTCTTGTTTCGGTAGGCAATTTCTCAAAACATTTAAATTTACACATACATGGAGGTTTCAGCTCCCGACCCTCAATTTCAGGTTTTTTTTTAGCTACAGTTGAATGATAGGGAGAACCTTTCAGCCTTGTAATTTTAGCAGCAACTCTTTTCCATTTAGTCACGTTTTTAACTTTTTGTGTGCAACTGTGGTCTGATAACTGTGCGGGCCAAAACCGAAATTTGATGGTTGTGATGGCTTACATGTGGATATTGCACAAACATCCCCAACTGAAAATAATAAACCACAAATTTATGTTGAAGGGTCATACACACATGGAAGTCGATCAAATACACTCTCAAATCGAAAAAAAGAAAAAGCAATTGAAAACAATGCAGATTGCCATACCCCGAGACTGGTCTCAGTTTATTCGAATTTGTGGAGGAAGGAGAACTTTTAACGTCTATGATATGCAACTGCATCATTTTAAAGACGTTACGTCTTTATATAAGAAAAATGGTCCTTTTGTTTCCAGAAAGAAGAATAAAGATGGTAATGATTTTAAAATATCAGAATGTGTTTGGCTTCAGATTAGACAAGACCAGCCCGGAATATTATTTTATAAAAATACATTAGCAGAAGATTTTACCGAAATATCTTTGATCCGAAATGCTTCTAAGCGAATTCAGTTCCCTGAACATTTACCTAGTGTAAGTCAAACTGAAAAGCCCATATCAACTGCAAAATACAATGATTTGATGAGTCTTTTACAATGGATTCCACAGGAATTCCATACATATTATAAAAACTTAAAACATTCCGAGAGTCAGGCAGATTTTCCTGAAGTTGATTAAATTTAATACTTACTAATTAATTTTAATAATTTTTTACTTGATACGACGTATTGTGCCATTATTTTTTAGTCTATAAAAAAGATTGAGTCATTATGTTTTTAGCTTTGATTATTTTTTAAATTTCATTTTATTAATTCCGACCTTATGTATTTCATAATAATACATGTAAACGCTACGTACATGGATATATTACAAGATCAGACTTAACCAAATTCCTATTTTTTTGTCAAACATAATGTTACATATTATAATAAAGCTTACAATACGCATTGAATTTACCAAAAAATTGCAGGCATAAAGTTGGATCCGTAAATAGAATTAAAATGATTGGTCTTTTAATAACTTTGTACAAGCATAAGATTGGATGTCACCAAAAAAGTAGATTTTCGTTAATAAAATATTATTATAATACTGTGAGTAGTTTTATTACTATACTGATACAAAGGTACAAGACTTATCTAAAACATTATACTATTTTTGTTAGCCTAATCGATAATGAACAATAGTTATGACACGATTTTGTCAAGATCTTTCTTTTGGCTCCCCTCTAAACTTGTGAAATTCCATATCAGACCTAATGCGTCTCAGGTCGAGATTTATTGTTCTGTATGAAGAGCTTTAATCAAATTAGACAAGGCGATTAGAAAAACGAATGTATGTTTTTATCTTTTTATTTTAATTATTTAAGACACTATTTACACTGAACTTAAAAACAATATAAATGTAAGGAAAATAAAAACTATAAACTACAGGGTTACTGGTAACTCGACGTATTCCTTGCAGGACGTCATAGTAGGGTTAAAAAGCAGCAAATTAAGCCACCAAATATTCTACCGAAGTTCAGTAGTTTTTGAGTTAGTTAAATTTTTAGTATTTTTATGAAAACTCCCAGATTAAATCATTTGAAACCAATTTAAAAATGATTTACGGCGCGACTGTACTGAAATTTAAGTTATTATCATAGTTGATGCCGTAGCAGATCTTTTTAATAATTAAAAGTTCAAAAATGCCTAAAACCTTGGCAAATATCACTAACCAAACATATATTTTTTGCTATTACTTCATAAAAAATGTTGTCTAGTGCAAAAAAAAAAAATACTACGCCTGATGTACAAATGAATAGTAAAATATCCCGGTGTTTTCAGCTATCCAAAAAAGTATGATTGTCAAGACTTTTGCATGTGTGACAGGGAAGAGAAGAGTTTTATGGGGAGCAGGGAAAATGGCGAGACGATCAACCTATTGTTTCGTATTCGTATTATTCGTAGTTTTTACCTGCGCTTGAACTCCAAACACTCGGTAAGCTTTGTGATTGCTCACTATTGTTCTCTCGGCATAACAGGGGAGCGACTTTGCAAAATCTGGTCGTCAGCGTTAGTTAGTCCCAACTCTACGTCGCGCAAGCTCGTGTTTTGTTATCTGGCTATTTCCCTAACTGTTGCCGCGTATCTTGCTCTTGTGCTGTACTGTGCCTTCATAAGTACTAACTATGGCTGCATATTCTAACCATGAATACGCTGACATAATGTCGCCCAGACGCAGACAGGTAGTGAGCCGGAAGGTGGTATCACCCAGCATAGTACCTACTACCTAGTTGGGGGACGGTAGCGCCTGAAGCCAGAGGCCCGACTCCCACTCACCAACAGCCACCAGGCGGGCACGCTCAGCAGTATTTGTGGACGTATTAATAAGATTATTCTGTACCAACCTGCAGAGCGGCTCATCCCACTGCCTCTGGGAAGATGGGTTCACGGGCCGATCTGTATTCGAGCAAGCCGCTTTCCAGGCGTTCTCCACATCGGTCAAGCAAGACACTTCAGAGTAAACCAGTCAGGGGGCTAAAATTTTCCCGGTCAACTTTTCAGTGCTGCAGACAGAAGACAGGAACGCGGGTTTGCTAATATTGGTAATTTTGCGGACGCCGAGGCCACCAGAACGGATGGGTAGTGTGGCTTGCAGCCATGCTCGGTCGCCCAACGCCACATTTAAAATGGATGTTAGTGCTGCGAATAATTTGGTCAATTTTGTCCAAGAGGTGTGACTGCTTCCATAAAGGGGAAGAGCGTAGAAAATATATAAAATTTGGACCAAAACAACAGTATCTAATCAGGGTGAATGCCGAATGTAAATTAATTTTGGAGTGTCCGAAATAAAGTTTTTGATTTTTTCGTCGATGAAAGAAGGAAAGCTGTCTTCTAAAATTGGGGAACCTAGGTGCAGTAAACTTTTTTCTAAAACTTTGATTTGTGGGCTATTGCATTAAATTTCTCAAGAGTCAATTGTCTGTCGGTAATGTCAGAAAGGAAAATTTCGCATTTTGATGGGTTAAGGTCCAAGCCAATGGATTTAAATTGTTGTTTGACGAGTTGTACCTAGTTCTTTCAAAACGGTCATCACCTCCTAGCGTTCCATCATCTAAATACCACACGTTAAATTTTGAATTTAGAGTCTGGATAATTGGATGGATAGCCAAGCTGAAAATGACTGGCCCGAGAGGGTCACATTGTTGGTATCCTACTGCAGATTCCAAAACATTGTCTTTTGTAAAGTAATTTAGAGGGGTACCTGTAACACTGCCACATAAAACCATACATTTCGGGTAGTTCCTTTTTGACTTCAGCCAACAAAGTGTCCCTGTTGACAGAGTTAAACGCATTCTTAACGTCCACCTTGAGGATAACCTCACATTTGGAGTTCAAAAAGGGGGAAAGGGCATGCACGGCAGCCTCACAGCCACAGCCCCCTCTCGAGTCGAAACCAAGTTGCAGGGGCTGAAACTTAGCTGTAAGGGATTCGCTGTATAGCTTACAGCATATTTTGGCTGCCGTACGTCTGTAGGTGCACCCAACGGCGATGGGACGAATGCCGCCGTCCTTCTTGCGCAGGGCACCTATGTGCCCACCTATATATATATATATATATGGGCCAACCTATGTTGGCCCCGTATATGACATCGACGACGGCCTCGTTCACACCGCCGGTGAGCATGAATTTAATCAGGGCCTTTTGGAACCTTTTGGAAGGGGCGACTAGAATCAATTAATTATTTTTGTAAATTTTTTGACGTTCATAAGTGCCTTATACGGGCCTATTTGAAATAAATGATTTGACTTTGGCCGCAAGCTCCTTCAGAAGCGACTCACCAGCGTCCCCGGCGCCTGAGCTCATTAGGTCCTTTGGATGATGTGGAGTCAGGCCGTCGAGGCCGCCGGCGGAACCGCTCCATAAGGAGCTCACGGTTGCAATCAACTGCGAGGCCGAAACGTTTAGGAAGGTTGAATTTAGGACGGGAGGGTCGGCGGATCGGGAAAGGTGAGACTATCCGCAGGCGCTGGGAGTTTACTCTCTAGAGCTGTTAGCGTTCTGGAGAGTAAGGCGCCACCACATCGCTGCTAAACAGTATCCTGGCCGCTCCCCTAATGTCACCTTACTTAATTTGGATTCCACATGTGAACATAAGCCTTTTTGTGATTGGTTATTGAATGCAGGTAATTTTGGGTCTAAAATTAGGGTCGAATTGTTACAATTTTCTTTAATTTGGTTCGTTAAGGTTTTTTTAGTTGCCAATTTTTTTTGCATATGCAGTATCCTATATGGGAATGAAAGTAATTGCTCCCAGGCACTATGTGAGTTCTTCTGGGTCGCGAGACGGAGACATTGCGCCAAATTCAGTGCGACAGACCGTCTCTCACCCACGCTATGGGTTGTACAAAATAGCCTACAAGTACCTATTTGGTTATAAGTTCAATACTGTTCGTGTACCTGTTTTGTCAATATTACGATTACGATATAAAACAATACTTCTTTACTACTTCCATGAGATGTTTTTGTTTGTTAGTATAGAAGCGCTTTTTTGCTGGCCTCCGGCATTTTTGTTGGTTTCCCATTTTGCACAGCAAATATTTTCACAACTTAGAACTATATTTATACAACTTATATCCTATACCAATGTCTTATTACGAGACATGGGCTGTACTGTGCCAGATCGACTATCGGTACATCGAGGTGCTAAAGTGTCTGTACGAAAACGCCACTATGTCATGTCAGTCCGACTTCACGACCAGATCTCGAAACCTATCCTTCTGCAGCGAGGTGTAAGACAAAGAGACCGCCGCACTGGAGGATGTCTTCAAGGTTCTGGACTGAAAAGGGCTAGGCATCAACATCAATGGCGAGTATATCACTAACCTTCGGTTTGCCGACGACATAGTTATCATGGCTGAGACCATGGAGGACCTCAGTACAATGCTCGATGACCTCAGTAGAGCCTCCGAAAGAATGGGTCTTAAAATAAACATGGACAAAGGTCATGTCAAATGCTCATGTAACACCCATTCTCATGAAGATCGGAGACGCTACTCTCCAAATTGTGAACGAGTATGTTTACCTAGGGCAAACTTTCCAGCTAGGTAGGTCCAACTTCGAGAAAGAGGTCAATCGTCGAATCCGACTCGGCTGGGCACCGTTCGGGAAGCTACGCAATATCTTCGCGGTTACCTATGGCACTGAAACGTAGTCGCTCACAATGGGCCTTATCAGAAGGCTAATAGTCACTCAAAGGGCAATGGAGAGGGCTATGCTTGGAGTTTATCTATGTGATCGAATCAAAAATGAAGAGATCCGCAGGAGAACCGAGGTAACCGACATAGCCCGAAGAATTGCCAATCTTAAGTGGCAATGGGCAGGGCACATTGCTCGCAGAACAGATGGCCGATGGGGCCGAAAGGTTCTGGAGTGGTGACCGCGTACCAGAAGACGTAGTGTTGGAAGACCTCCCACAAGATGGACTGATGACCTTGTAAAGGCCGCAGGAATCCGCTGGATGCGGGAGGCACAGAATCGGTCGAAGTGGCGGTGCTTGGGGTGCTTTGGATGTCCAGCAGTGGACGTGTTTCGGCTGAAATGATGATGATGATCCAAAGGATCTTGTCAAGTAATTATCTATCCCATCAAAAACATATATGTGAAAATGGGAGCCAAGTTCAATATTAAGAATAGGTATGCGTGGTTGTCCACTTCACCGACAAAAGAATTGAGATCTAAATGGGTGCCAAATTCTGTAGATAATCATGAAATTTATTTATAAGAACATACAACGTTCTCAAAGAATTCAGAACTCTTTTATGAAGCTTTCATTCTGCTCGGTTTTTTATTAATGTGCCACTATCGTATCGTTCCGTATAGCAAGCGATGGAGTTTCAAGGTCGAGATTATTGATTGTTGTCTCAAGAGAGTCCTTGGACAAGGAAAATTACAGGCTGGTTGTCATACTTACTAAATATAAACGATTCAATTAATTATACGTTTAACAAAACACACAATTTCTACGCCGCGCCTGCGCCGTGCGCGGGGCGTCGTGCGTGACGCACTGGGACTGGGATATGACCCACCAATGCGACGCATTGATTACTTCGCACACATTCATTGCGCTCGCTCTTAATTACATAGTAGCAGCCAGTTATCAGTCTCGGTACATGACTCTCGTGCAAACATACTTACAAACAGTAAGAGTTACAAATAAACACCACAATTACCCAGCAATGGAGGCGACGACGCACAGTGGGGTATTTGACACAAAAAGTCGATCAAAATTATTAAGCCGTTAATTTAGCATTATTTGCTCTTTGTTTTATTTATTTATTTATTTAATTTAATGCACAATGTACACAACCAATTTTACACGCTAAGCTTAAACTAGTGAGTACATGACCCTGTTAGGGCGCAGCAAGATAACTTAAAACTAATATTGCAGAAGAGGTATCTAGATTTATCCAATATCACATAAATATCATTAGGAATTAAATATTAAATTAATTAAATTTATATCTATTTATTTATTTCACTTCATTTACTTAATAACAATTTTATTGTCTGAGTGTGTTAAAGTTTAAATTAATTAATGAAAATTAGTTAAATAAACCAAACATAACTTGATTATTAATAAATAGAAAAAATATAAAATCATAAATATATCACAACATGATAAAAATAAAAATATAATAAAAATACACCATTCGATATTTAAAATGACGTACCAAAATTTTTTCGAATGTTAAAAATTAAAATCATTCACCAATTTAATAAACGAAAACATGTCATATAAATAACAAATAATCACAAATAGTATTTACATACAAAAGAACCTATAATAAAATGAACACATGATATATATTTTTAATTCTATTTTAACATTTTATCTTCCATAAATTCTTTAATACTATATTAGCACTTTTCCAAGAGAAATGACTTTAGCCTAGCTTTAAATACACATACTGTTCTCGTGGACCGTATATTTTCAGGTAATTTATTATATATCTGTATGCTACGATATTCTGGGCTATTTTTATACTTTTGTAGTCGAGGTGCGGGTAGTATTAACTTAGTTTTGCGGAGCTCGTTTTTTTCAAAATTAAACAGTTTTATGTTTTTCTTAACAAAAGTGGCTATTTCTAATATATAAATGCAGGGCAGAGTTAACATTTTTTCTTTAATAAAGTGGGGTTTGCAGCTATCTCTAGGTTTTATTTGGAATAATATTCGCATGCATTTCTTTTGTGCTATGAATAAGTCATTCGCATCTACACTATGTCCCCACATGATAATGCCGTAGCGTAGCCACGCGTAGGCATATGCGTAGTATGCAGTGAGAGCACAGTGGGTTTTTGTGTTCGATTTTAGCACGCTAAGTCCATATGAAAATTGTGACAGTTTGTGTCACAATTTTCATATGGACTTAGCTCTCACTGCATACTACGCATATGCCTACGCGTGGCTACGCTACGGCATTATCATTTTAGTTTTTTCGACATGTTTTTTCCAATTTAAATGAGAGTCTAATGTAATACCTAGCAATTTGAATTCTTCAACTTCTTCAATTTGGATAGCGTTTGTTATATTTTTAAGTAAATTTTTTGTTTTTGGTAGGGTTTAAATTGTATGATTTTAGTTTTTTTGTTGTTTACTTCGAGATTGTGATTCTGAAGCCAACATTTTATTAGATTAAAAGTTTCGATAATTTGGGAGTTATATTGTAGATTGTTAGTAGGACTTTTAAAGAGTACGGAGATGTCATCAGCGAATAACACACATAGATGGTCACATATTTTTGGCAGGTCATTGATGTAGATGAGGAAAAGTATACATCCTATTACACTACCTTGTGGAATAGACCAGTTTGTGGTTAGTATATTCGAGCGCACGTTTTGTAGCTCGCACGTGTCGTCATCTAGGTGTTCTATCTGTACATACTGTTTCCTATCGGCTAGATACGATTTTACCCATTCAAGCGCGTCGCCCCTGATGCCAACTCCATTTAGTTTCGTTAATAGGATCGAGTGAGATACTTTGTCATACGCTTTGGTCATGTCGAGCAGGAGGCCTATTGCATAGTTTTTGTCTTTGATATATGTAAGTATTTCTTGTGTGTATTTATATACTGCTAGGGTCGTCGATCGGTTTGTCCGGAATCCAAATTGGTTGTTGTCGAGTATGTCGTATTTTTCTAAGAATTTACACATACGTTTAGTGACTACTTTTTCAAATATTTTTGAGAATGCTGGAAGAATTGCTATTGGTCTGTATTGACTAGGGTCGTTGGAATTTCCACCTTTTTTTGGTATAGGCTTAATTATTGCTATTTTTAGTCGGGACGGGAATGTTTTCTCCTCAAAGGATTGATTAACTAGGTATGTTATTGAGTTCTTGGATACATGCTTTTATTAATGTTGGGGGTATCTCGTCGATACCACAACTGTACTTGTTTGGGAGGTTCTGAATAATGTCGAATATCTCTTTTTCTGTAACGGGTTCTAGGAACATGGAGTTAATGGCGGGCGTAATTACTGCATGGTCATTGGCTGTCTGCGAACTGTTGTTTTGCGTGTTTGGGGAGCCTACGGAAGCAAAGTATTGGTTGAACCTGTCTGCAATAGTGTAGGGACAGTTTGTTATAATGTTATTTATATTTATTTTCATGTTTTCAGTGAATATTTTTTGGTTTTTGTGTTATGCGTTTTATTATATGCCACATGGTTTTTGTTTTATTTTTTGATTTTTCCATCTCTTGTGAATAATTTTGTTTTTTAGAAGCCTTTACACATTTTTTGAGAATTTTAGAAAATATTTTGTAATGGTGTTTTAGTACTTTACTTTTTGATTGATTTACTAATGTCTTTAAAAGTCTTTTATGTTTACATGATTTATTTATTCCTTTGGTTATGTAGTTCTTATTCTTGGAATTAGTTATTTTTATACGTTTTAATGTGATAGTGGTATTTAGAGTTTCTTTTAATTTGTCTTCAAAGAGGTTGTAGTTGTCGTTTACTGTATTAGTGGGTATTAGAATGTTTTCCCAGGCTATGTCTCTTAATTTAAGCTTGAAAGGTATGTAGTATTTTGGGTGATTTGTTAGTCTAATGTTTTTATACATGGGTTTAATTCGTGTCCTAGAAAACAGTTCAAAGCTATAAGTTACGCATTTATGGTCGGAGATTCCTTTATCCTCAACACAAAGCGAGACGTTTTTATTATTTGTAAAAATTAGGTCTATGCAGGTTGATGACGTCGATGTCTCCCTAGTTGGCTTATTAACAATTTGATGCAAGTTATATTCAAGCATGGTTGCTGTGAGTTTTTTATAGTGTTTGGAGCTCGAGACTGCGTTAATGTTAAAGTCGCCTCCTATTATTATGTGTTTTTTGTAGTGGTGTGATTTTAGTCTTTGGAGTAACAATTGTAGAAATATAAAAAATTGGTCTATTTTACGGTCCGTTCTGTACAAGGTAATGAGAAGTATATTAGGTTTAATTTCTACCGCACAACATTCGATGACATATTCTATAGTTAAGTCGCTAAGATCTGACCTCTCAGTATAAGTAGTTCCGGTTGGCAGCATCAGTTTAACAAATATAAATACAAAAAATACTTTTTAGGGGTCGAAAAATTTGAAATACTGGATTTAAAAAAAAAATGATCATATTATTGTTATATAAAAATAAACTAATCCGACGAAGAAATTAAATGAAATTGTTTATTCTGGAAATAGGATATTGCAATCACTTTTACACGTCATATTAAATCAAATATAAAAAAATAGCTAGATGAGTTCGGCGTTTCCTATCTGACTACTCTGAGAAGAAAGGCCGAAACAAACTCAGAGGTCAGTCTCTTTTAAAGTCCAGACATAATCTTGGTAAGGTCATATGAGGAGCATTTAGATTAATGTCTGAAAAGGTCTTTTGAGGAAAGAACCACACGGATTTGAGTGGACCTGTCCAGTCAGTGCAAGCATTTGTCAGTAATCGTGGAGCTCAACTCGACGAACAATACCAAAGAAAGGACATTTGGGTAGGCCGCATAAACTACCCAAATTGCCAGACCGTCATTAAAACTAACTGAGAAAGAAAAAAATAATGAAAGAGAAAAAAAGAAGTAGCATGCTTCTTCATGTGATATGTCATCAGTGTTCCTGTCCTCTCTTTCTTGTATATTGTCCTTCTCAGACTGGTTATCTGCCTCCTACGCGTCTAACATTTCCATCAAACGGCTTTAACGGTTTTGTTCTTTTCGGAGGTTTAGGCCTAATGCAGCTTAAAATTAAATATGGATCAGATGTTAATAATAATGTGTTAATTATATCCATATTGCACTGAACCCCACAAAATTTTCTCGAGTATGTTTATTTCTTGCTTCTGCTGCCTCTTCAGATAGAGCTCCAATTGACAAAAGCGCATGTTTGATGACAGTAGGCCATGGATTATTGATAATGGGTGACTATGGATACCAGGTTACCACTTTTTCTAAATGCTTAACGGTATTTATTCCCACGTCTCGGTGATGACATATCTTTAACGATTTGCGTTTTACTAACATTATCAGACTTTCGAAGGAGCATTTGACCAGCAAAAAGAAGCGATGATGCATCATGTTCTTCTCTTAGATGTAAATTTTTACGACGTTTATGGCAGTCTGTCACTTCATCAAAGGATTTCCAAGGACGGCCTACAGTATTTGTGGATGTTTTTCAGGTATTACTAGCGCGCCTTGCAACCAATCATGGTATTAAAAAAATACTGCTTCTATCCATTTAGAAGCTTGCAATTTCACTTTCCTTTCAGACTTTAAAGGAGTTAAAAGAAAAAACTCGTTTAATGTCCGAAAGGATCCACAATATGGACCGATGACCTTGCAAAGGCTGCAGGAATCCGCTGGATACAGGAGGCACAGAATCGGTCGAAGTGGCGGTGCTTGGGGGAGGCCTATGTCCAGCAGTGGACGTCTTTCAGCTGAAATGATGATGATTATTTGTGTAAAGAAAGTTGAAAACTTTAATCCAACTACGACAAAAACGCCAAATAGGTATACAAAGGTATAAACAAAGACATCGATATCTTTTCGTTTTTCGTATAGTCACGTAATTACCAAGTAGTACCAGCAATTATATACATTATAATTGCTGCCATTGACAAACATTGTCTCAAAGACATGATCGAAGAGCTGTACGATAGCTCGCTAAAGATGGGATTGAAGATTAAACTTTGAAAATAATGTTCATGTGCACGGACACCAGCATAGACTGCATCGAAGTTGATGGCCAACGTATCAACAAAGTGGAAAAGTACGTCTACCTTGGACAAACCATCAGCCTGGACAAAAACAGCCAGGAACACGATCTGAAGCACCAAATACAACTGGGCTGACAGGCTTTTGGGAAGTTGTCCGATGTGCTCAAGGGCGACATACTGAATCTGAAGCCACGCACTTTTGAAAAATAATTACTCCCCGTTATGGTGTATGGGGCTGAAAAATTGAGTCTCACTTAGCAGGCAATCACCAAACTCAATGAAAGGGCAATGTTGGGGATTTCTCTTCATGATCATAACAGAAATACAGAGATCCTAAGAAGAAGGAAGCTAACCGACATAGCCCTTGCGGTAGCGCGGAAGAAGTGAAAATGGGCAGGCCACATATGCGGCAGATCTGGTAGATGGGATAAGGTGTTGGAGAAGATACCCAAAACTGGCCATGGGACCGTAGACAGGCAGCCAGCCAGGTGGATGGACGACACAGTCAAAGTAACAGGCAAAAGTTGGATGCAGGAACGGCCCAAGACCTGGTAAAGTGGCGTGGCGTGCAATGGATGTCCCTCGACCCACGTCCCACACCCCGCGCCTCGCTCGCTCCCCCAGAGCCAAGAGACTGCAATCGCGGGACGCACGAACAGCACGATCTACCGAAAAGCCCAAGAAACGCGCGCGTTTCGATCTTTTTGGTACAATTTCTTATTGTTCAAAAAATCCGGACTGTTTACAAATCCGGATTAACAAGTCGTCAAAAAATTTTCGGGTATTCGGATTTTTCGGATTACGGATAGTCCGGATTGCTTTCCCTACTTACCATATACATAAAAATTGGTACTTGGAATTTATTAGTTTGTTAGTTTCTACTTTTGATCGAGTTTTTGGGTCAAATACGTGCGACGTGTAAATACCTATCTATACGGAAAGTCTCTTATTGAAGAAACTTTCAAAATTCAGAATAATGTTGCGATATCGCACAAGACAGATTGGTTTGGTACACAGGCGCGGCTGATAACCGGCGGCGATACTATAATGTTGTAATAGCTGCGATATGATTTCGGCTCTATAAGATTGAGTCGCAATCGCAATACACGTCAGGCGACCGGTTGTCAATATCATCCACTGGTTTCCTTATATTCCTATACTTCTCTTGGAATATGACATTTTCCTTGTTCCTGTAATCATTTGCCACTCGTATCCAACTCAACATTTTCGTGGGCCCGAAACGACAGTCTCAGTTTCAGGCATTGTTCCTCTCTCTGCAGGCGTGTTGCCAACCTTGAAATCAGTCTTCTCGCAGTGTTCTACTTGTGTGTGCACAAGCGACTTACATTTGAGGAAGCTGTTAATACAGTGACATATGATTATTAATAATTAGTAACAACTTTATATATGTAACACATGCATACATGCATCTATAAAATCATTCATAAACTTATACACTCACGCATTACATTCACAACAGGAGGGGAAATATGCAAATACTCATCTTGTCGAGCCTGTCACCTGGTATTGTCTAGAGTAAGAACTAACTACGGTAAAAATAAACTAACCTATGGGGAGCACAGCTTTATAATAAACTTCCAAAGGATGTAAAAGAAGCGACTTCACTCAACATATTTAAAAATAAATTATTCAGTTTTATTTATTATTATTCTTTTTTCGTCTTTGACATTTCTCGGGTTTCTTTGGAAGGCGTACGAGGGGCTGAAGTCAACTCGCAGAGGCCCGTTAGACATGTTTAATGAAACGAGGCACCAACCGACGATTATCCCTGTACGCACTGTGCTAGTACATCTAAGGACAACTCCCGGTTGGTGCAGGACTATTGCAAGATTTGGAAACAAAGATATTTGATTATCGGTTTGGGTGGCTAAGTGAACTGGTTATCTAGAACTATGGAAAGACTATGGCAGCCTTTCTATAGTTCTAGCCCTGCCTGACCAATATTTTATATAAAATACACAAGTAAAATGGCAGGGGGTGACTTGCACACTCAATAATTGGCCCCCGAAAATGGTCGCTAGCACAAAGTGTCGTAGCAACAAGGGGGTAACATATCCTGAGGTGCTTATAGGGAGTGGAGCGGTATTCTACGGCTATCAGGACAATCCCGGAAGTACCAGACCAGCATCTTACTGGAATACTTCCTTCCTCCGAGCACATTTGCTCTTGCGAATCTCCACTCAAGCCGGCCAATAAAGGCAAGAAAGAGGTGAGAGCTCTATTCCTTGTCAGTGTTCACACCAGCCGGCCAATAAAGGCCAACCAGAGATGAGGAACAAGATTTCTCCCGGGAGATAGGGTCCGTGGGGTCGCTACTGCCCAACAGCTCGCCACATGCTGCCCTGCGGGTTTCTGTATCTCTCTTGGTCTGGCTCGTCATCCCAGACCTGTTCCGGCAGTTATGTTAACTCTACCGGCACAGACCTGGAGTTCGGAGCAAAGTCAAAGTCAAATAATTTATTTCAATTAGGCACAAAAAAGGCACTTTTGAACGTCAACATTTACAGAAAAATTTATTCAAAGTCCATAACTGTTAGTCACAAAAAAATATCTTACAAACTATGTTAGTACAGACATATTACATGGCTAGAGTGGTTTCATGACTACTCACTATGTATGTACCTACGTACATAAAAAGTCAGTAGTCATGAAACCCGTCGCTCGGGTTCAGGATAGATTGCTACGCTATCTGACCAGAATCCGGACAAAAGCCTTCATGACTGCCGAGTCATACTTCTCAGCAATTACTTGAAGGATACTGTTAGTGCTGCTCCGCACTCTGCTTAGTAGGGAGGCGGTTCGCTTGCGCATTATAGCATGGAAGCCATCAACCCGAGCCTCCACAAACATACCCGAAGCGCTACAAAAGCGGGGCAACCCTAGCAGCATCCTGAATCCATTATTATACTGCACACGCAAGGCATTGATCGACCTTTGAATACAGCTGACCCACAGGCTACAACGACGAAACACTATATTAATTATGTTGTGTTTATTTTTGTTTAAAACGGCATCATCTCTTAACTCGTGCCACCACATTATCTTAGCAATGCATTAAATGCTATACTTTTAGAGCCGTGCGCATCTCGAAGAAATGCGAGATAAACTATGTCAATGTGCTAGACGTACGGTGTCGCTACTACTGCCACAGTCCCACCCACTAGTCATGCCCAGCTCGAAATAGGCCACCCAACTTCACCCAACTACATGTCATATCAACGATCTGTACGTATTTCACTGCGGATAGATCAAGATTTGGTTCCTTAAGGTGGACACAAAAGGTGATGTGCAATTATGCACACAACGCTCACGTTGCGTGCTTCAATGTCGTGCTGACGTCTGGAGGCGCCGTCGACTGGGCCGTGCCGCCCTCGTTATCGATCACCGAGCCGCCTGTTAGTCGTCTTTACTAAAGCGGCTGCTTAAGCAAGTCATAACTTGCTTATACGTGGTATCTTCTTCTTCATCAGCTATCTCTGATTTTCTTGGTACATACAACGATAACAATTGAATTTAAGTAAAATAAATCGCGATTCACCGGAACGTCGATAAATTACAATCTATTGAAGGAACTTGTAAAGGAAACTGCTAATAGTTAAGGATGAAGGGATTTGTGCTTCAACGGTCATTAGAAATTGCGCGCAAGTGTCGGAGCGGTTCACGCGATCCTCGCGCACTGCGCGACCGTCACAGTCCTGTGTTTGTGCAATATTGATCCGACTCGACTGATCGATCGGTCGATAGATTTAATTATTCTTTTCCGAGATCAAATTATTCCTAAACTGGCTCCAAAAGCTATTGTAGTAAGCGTAGGTATATAAAGCAAGAATATTAATAATAACACTCACTACCACGTGTTACACCGTGGAATCATTTCTGCTTCTAATAATGGATTCGTGACGACACTGTCATTACCAGCAGCTCGCCACTTGGGCGTCATGCCCCTTGACCTTACCTTCCTCGATTGTTCCACGTAGGCGTCCGTGTACATTATGTTAGACTACTGTATTCAATCTATTTTCAACCGAGTTCTAAAGGAGAAGGATATCAATTGGTTTTTTTTTTTTTTTTTTTTGGTAATGGTATGCTCTCGAGATGGTACACATAGTTATACATCATGATTTTATTAACTTTGCTTGTTTTCTTTTTGAGTTCGCTTTATCAATACGTATTTTTCCCACTATGTGGATGATGTTATAATAACTTCCTGTCACTGTTATTTACATAGCAGGTGATATTCGAATTTGTATGGGGTAAGTAACTAGTAACTTTTTTGTATAATATTATTTTTATTTTACATTCTGTGTGATTACTTGAACTTGAACTCACACACTGTCTTATTAGTATTACTTGTTAAAATGTTAGGAATATCGTATAATTTTACAATGTTTGTAATTATGTGAGCACCATGCATCTATCACATAGGAATTAATTTATCTGCCATTGCTTCATTTTTCATTCTTTTTACCTATTTTGGTATAGTAATCTTATTCTAGGTGCATCGTCTTCACATACGAGGGTGCGTTTTTAAGTTCGCGGAATGGCAGGTAAGGGGGGTAAATATTAATTCGCAAATATTTTTCTTTTTCGATATATTTACCTGCAAGCCTAATATATTTTTCAGATCGTTCAATAAGCTTATGCATACCATTAAAAAAAAAAGATTTATTTTTTTCCGTAAAATACGTTAAAACTGCGTCCTTCACTTCTTCATCACTTGAAAATTTCTTGCCACGAAGCTCTTTTTTCATGTTTGAGAACAGATAATAATCGCAGGGGGCCAGGTCTGAACTATATGGTGGGTGTTTAATTATTGCGAAGCCAGACTTGTGTAGGGCAGCCAGGGCAACACGGCTCTTGTGAACAGGCGCATTGTCGTGCAAGAGCAAGACGCCTTTTGTCAATTTTCCTCGTCTTTTCTCTTTGATGGCTTCCCTCAAACGCTCCAAACGTGACGCATAGTATTCTCCAGTTATATTAACACCATTGTCCTTATAATCTATCAGCAGAATTCCTTCAGTATCCCAGAAAACAGGCGCCATGAGTTTTCCGGCAAACTGCGACACCTTGAACTTCTTAGGCGGTGGTGTGCCTTTTTTATGCCACTGCATAGTCTTGTTTAGATTCAGGTTCATAATGATGAACCCAAGTTTTATCTCCAGTCACAATTTGACTCAAGATACCCTCTTGATCTTCGTTACAGAGGTCCAAAAACGCACGTAGAGTGCTACGCGCTGTTGCTTTTGCGGCGGTGGGAGCATTCTCGGCACCCATCTTGCACTGACCTTAGTCATACCGAGATGGTCATGAAGAACTTTAAAAATGGTTGTATTGGATACTCCAACCATTTCTGCAAGCTGTTTCTTCTTAAGCCGAGCGTCTTCCAATATACATTTTTCGACTTTAGGCGATGATTTCTAGTGTGGTCACCTCGATGAGGCGCCCAGGCCGGTGATCGTCTTCAAGTGATTCTCGTCCTTGCTTGAATAGTCGATGCCACTTGTAAACCATGGTTTTACTAGGGCAACAGTCTTCATAAACGGAGGACATCTCTTCCGTAATGGTTTGGACGTTTTTTCCTTGCTTGGTAAGGAACTTTATAACGGCGCGGTGCTTGATTTTTTCCAGTGTGAATGCTGCCTTCCCGATTAAGTTGCTTGGTTGATGGTAATTCAGAAACTAATGAGCCGATCGTAATAATATGCGGTGTTTATACTAATAGTGAATCACTCAACTCGTTGAGGTACTAATGAGACTCCTCACCCCTCTTCAACCCCGCCATTCCGCGAACTTAAGGCGACGATAACCGACTTTTAATGATTTTGCACTGATGATCACGTCTAAACGAGTAAGGTTAATGATTTGGAAAAATTATATGTCAAATTAGAGCATTTTCTTAATAACTTAATCTGTGAATATTTTAGATTATGTTTATATTACATAGTGAAATTAATTTGTAAAGTTATGTCTAACGCGGATAAAAAACTAAGCATCACGCAAAATCTATCAAGCGTATTTTTCTGAAACCTTCACTATTTTAAAGATAATTTAATTATTAATCTTTTAGTATACGTTTTTTGTTAAAATACCTTTTGTTTTTAGTATAATAAATTAATAATGCGTCTAATTTAGGACAGCGCTCCTTGATGGGCGAGTCCTATTACTGGCTGGACGTACGACGCGTTGCGTGAGCTCAGTACAGAACATGCAAGCTAACCACTCAAGGTCACTGGCATGTCTGGCATATATCTGCGTCTTAAAAACGCACCCTCGTATAATTAATGTATACAAGATATTTTGAAAACATTTTAAAAGACTAACGGTGGAGTTTCTTTTCCATACGAAAACTACCTTTTGGAAGGGGCGACTAGAATCAATTCTTTTTTCTTTGTTAATGGTGACGTTCAAAAGTGTATTTTATGTGATTAATTGAAATACATTATTTGACTTTGACTTTGAACTAAAAAGTGAAAAATAGTAACTTTAACAAAAAAAAAAAGATCAACAGACTTCCAAAAAAAAAGCACTTCGAAGTGAAAATTAAATATAGATATATTTAATTTTCACTTCGAAGTGCTTTTTTTTCGGTGGCAAAAAACAAAGACATCAACGTCCGAAATAAAGTTAGTTTTCACTTTGTAGTTTTTTTTTATGGAAGTCGGTTGTTTTCAATGTATTGATTTATGATTGCGCAGAACTTAATGTCGTGTGGAGGTTGACATTCAATTAAAATACCCGTGTAGATACGGCCCCGCGGCCGCGCGGCCAGCAGATCAGTTCTACGTCTCGTTTCATCATTAAGGAAGCCCAACTAACTGAGATTTACCTTAACTATTACATGGGGAGGCCGTCATCGTGATGGATCATAAAAAAAAAACAAAATACATATTCTATAAATTCATATTATAACTAATAAAGACATCTCTATGGGGTTTATTTATAACCGTTGGTTCAAGTTAAGTGACGTTCAAACGTCAAAAATGTATGGTTAAACAGTGGCTAATCTCAGTGCTTAACTCTAAGCAACGCTTATAAATAACCCCTAAATAATAGATATTATGGAGTTTGAGCGACGAAATCGATTCCAGTCTGTACGTCTGTAAGCAAGGAGAGGTCACCGCCGACGAATCGCGGTGACCTTTTTTTTTTTTTTTTTTTTTTTTTTTGGGTGGGAAATTATCAAATAACTTCTCCCGCTCTGGGTGGAGCGGGAGGGCGTGTCAGACTCTTACTGACTAAAACCCACCCGTGTTCCTTCCGTTGCCTGTACGTTGCCAGGGGCCACGGTATCCCTTTCGGACTTTCCCGCAACCCCGGCAGGCATCGGTCCTAACGGACCCCTTCACTTCTCCTGACATCTCTTTGAGGCGCGCGTGGAACACAACGCGCCGTCGACCCGGGCCTGGTCCTTATCGGACGGCGAGCTACCCATTGCTCACCGTCCGCAAGCCCGCGCCTACGGTGGCCGGGAATCGGCCTGCGATTCCCGACGCCCAGGGCGTCTCCTGCGGCGGCTAGGGGCGTGAGGGCGCGAAATTTGCCTCTCCCTCACGCGTTCTGCCTCCTCCTTCGCGAGCATTACTGCTTCGCAGAAGGAGGTGACGGCCTCCCATGCCCTCTCGCTCCGTACCATGGCCTGGACTAGGGCCGGACGCGAGAGATCCCCGCCGCCGATCGCCTCCACGAGGACACGGCGATGCTCTGCCCAAGCCGGACAGACCTCCACCGTATGCTCAACCGTGTCCTCCGGGCGATCCACGCAGTGATGACACCCGGGCGTTTCCTCCCGCCTGATACGAAACAGGAACCTCCCGAAACAACCATGTCCGGTGAGGACCTGCGTCAGGCGGAAGGTCGCGGTGACCTTGAGCGTCAAGGCCGCGTCGGGCGCCCACCGGCACAGTATAATAAAGTAACAGTATTCTATCTCGGCAGTGACCTTTAAATAATTACCTACGGCCGCTCGGTATATAAACCTTCCACGTCTGTGCGGAACTACCGCTCACTGGAGACTATTGCGTAATGATAACATTGAGATTTCGAAACGCGTCGGTTCGGCCGTTATCTATGAAGAAATAATACCGTTACTTATTACACGACTGCCCAAAAAGGAGTGTAATGTTTTTAGGGTTTATGTGTATGTATGTATGTATATGAATTTCTTTGTTCAACCATAACTTTTATATGCCTGAACAGATTGGATGTATGGGGTATCGTTAGAATATCGTTAAAATCGGACTTCATAGTGTGACTCATTTGCAACAATTAAGCACCCCATAAACCCTAGGCAAAAATTTATGGGATTCAAGAACCCAAATTTTTAAATATTTTTGAAAATTTCCCAGATTTCGTCATTAAATATCAATTTTCTCTAAACTGTCAAATTGAATGGCCTTCATTGCGATTTCAGTGGGTACCTTATACTTTAATTAACCTTTCGATGTAACCAAATTTTCTAAAACATTAATTCTACACAATCAATTAAACAATCAGTTAAAAAATAATATCCCTTATTGAATACATAAATAAATATATCCTATAAATTCACAGAATTATGAAATAAGTGCCACAAAATCAATTTACCGAAAAAATCGTAGTGACAGCAGTTGGCAGCCGTTGTGTTTGATTACAGCCTATGGTTAAGTAATGCGGTTTTATAAAAAGTTCGCATACGCAAAGGAGATAGAGAAAATAAATACTTCCCGTTACTCTCACTGCTGGGCCCACGGAGGACAGAAGTGACTGGACCTATAAGACCGACCGTTTAACTGATTCCGCATCTGAAGTAGCTGCGCGGTGCGGGAGGGGTGGCGGTTGTCGAATCACTGAGCTCTCGCATCACGACACCACCAGTGGCGTGCCTAGGGGTCAAAATTAGGGCAAGCCGACAGATTTTTTACAATAAAAAAAAACAGCTAAGTGAGGGATTATTGACTGATTTTCATATAAGTATTGTTCATGGTACAACATTATTATAATTTTGTTTAGAAAACCTTTAAAATGCGAAGAGTTCTACATATTATTTCAACCATTACTACGTAATTGTCATAAGCGCCATCTATACTAATGAATGCGCGTAATCACACCGCTTAGCTGAATCTTTTCACCATTATTCATATTCGCTTGTCACATGCAAAATTTTTCAACCAAAAGCCACTAGATGGCTTCTAAATGATTGATTTGTTGTTCTATTGCCATACGCATATATAAATGAGATATTACTTAAATAAAATTTTATAATTTATCATAATGACAATAGCCAACTCTAATCTTCATTTCAAAACATCTATGAAGAATCTCTTCTCTACGAACATTATCGTGTTTTGTGATCTCAATGAGATACACTTAATATAATAAGATCATTAGTTTTTCAGTGGTTTACCAAAACTGCAAATGCCATACAAACAACACTATTCATGTGGTTTCATGTCACCAGCTACCTACCTAAGATTGTCTAATAAACATGTCTATTTCAATCTATTTTTCGACACTGACAAAACTACTTGTTTTTATTAACGAGAAATAGATACAGTAATTTGAGTTTGGTTACGGTGAATTAGTTACTTATTGTCAAAAAACTCAATTTACATACCTTTTCGAACACAGTTTCCGAATTCCCATTTTGATGATAAAAATAACACTAATCACTTACAAAATCGCGGAATGACATCGCCGCAATAACTATCAAATGATTTTAAACAATAACAGCAATCTTATAACAACCTTATTTATAAACGCCTCTTAAATTTTAATCAATTGCTAAGCAATTGATTAGCAAAATTCTTATTCATAAACGCTATTTAGCGCTAAGAGGTTGCTAAGCAATTGATTAGTAGCTGTCAAAATTAAACACCACCGGTCCACTGTTAAGAGGATGCTAAGAGGCAAGATGGCGGATTTTATTTGAATCAGCTGATCGATTCAATGCGAATAATGTGTGCTTCGAGGTAATTTTGTTCCTATGGATTTCGACAATCTTTTACGGGATTTCAGAACGAACTAAAAGAATTAAATAATTTTGAAGCACCGCTGCGAAGTAGACGGAGAAAGACCTACAAAGCTCATTTATATCCATTACGAGGATGATTAGTATAATATTCTGACTGCCTCGTTGGTCTAGTGGGTCGCAAGTGCTACTGCTGAGCATGACCCTTCGGGGAAATACGGGCGTGATGTTATGTTATGCAGATAATATTCTTTTTTCGAAGTACACATGATACAAGGACTTATAAAGAAATCTCAATCAGGAGGAGGCTCAGTAGGTGCTCAGGTGGTTTGAAGAGAATGAGTTCGTGTGGAAGCTCATCGGAGATATTGATTATCCAATGTATTTTCCCATGTGTCCCTCATCTTTTGGCGCCAGCTCTAAGGCCTAGAACTAAAGAAAAGCTACGTTTTGGCAGTCGCACACAAATAACAAGAGACATTATAGAAAACAATTTATTTTGAAACGTAATAAATCTACATTTATGTTATAAATTCATTATTTTTGATTTCCAATATTCTTCCTCCAAAGACATGGTGCCATTCTTTTGTCATACCACTCGCATTCCTCATCGCTTTCACGTAGCATGGTCTCCTCCCTCATCTTTGCGAGGTTGAATAATATTTGTGCTAGGTGCTAGTGGCTCGTAGCAGCAGTCAAACTTGCTGTAAAGAAGTATAGTCATTGTTATTAAAAGATACTGAAACTGGTGCAAAAGCAATAGGAATTAATTAACCTTTTAACCGCTCGTGTCGTATTTCTGCGACAGAGAACATGCATGATTTTTTCGTTCTATTTTAGTCCGTTAACTGCGTGGTACAACTAAAACTATTATTAAATAGAGCTAATATTTACAACAATTACTTAAAATTATGTTTCATAGCTCTAAGCATTGAAAAAACTTAAACAAAAATAAGTAATTGGCAGCTTGGACTTTTCTTCGCTGTCTATCGCGCGCGTCGCTTAAATATGACCATAGGGATGGGATACAATGCAATACGCATTTTAAAAACGAAGTAACAAACAGTTAAATAATCAGGTATAATGCATCATTGAGCATAAAATAAACAGTGTCATACGAAATAAAGTTAAATTTAACATATTGCCTTGTGTTAAGTCCGACCCAAACAAACGAACAGTTGTTATCCCGGGTACTCAGCACAAAACTTCTTTCGCTAAACGCCAGTTTTATACCCTTATTTCAGTACATTTACAAAAAAGTTCATAAACATATAAAAATTATAGATTTAAATTCACACACATTAAAAAAAACATTAACAGAGTGGCTACTACAGAAAGACTACACATACACGGAGTCTTTACTCACATCGCCTAAATGAAAAAAACGCACACTCACAAACATATTCACACATACATCCACACACATTCACCCTATATTCATTCACACATACAAACCCACAACAAGCACATAACACATCACACCACTACACATCCCCTCCACATGTTACTCGTACACGCACCACTATTACTGCTGTCAAGTTTAAACGGTACTGTCCACTGTTGTATAAAAATGGTGAATTTATAAGCTAGACAATGGTGCCGATTCTCTTGTACACCGAACTAAACTAACTAAACTATCACTAAAATTCCTTACTTTTGACTATGAGAATCAGAACGCTATTCTGCAATAAAGTCTCTAAACTTAAAAATTATTTTGACAGAACTAAATCAAATTTGACAATCGCGACTCCACGTGGTACATATCCGTGATTTTTTTTAGAGCCGTAGGTGCGCAGGGGAGGAAGCCTCGACGTGTTTTATATGGAATTTTTCACGTTTTGCATGGAAAATAAGAAAAATTATTATCTACGTGTTGGTAATTAGGGGTACAATAAGCGTTTCATAAAGGGGAACGAAATTTTCATTATTTTTGCGATAGGAAACACCATTTTCGAGATATAAGCAAAAGAAAAGAAAAAAATATATATACAGCACTATTTTTGCACCTGAAAGCGAGGTGTTCGTGTGAATTTTTGTCCATGACAACTAATAGTATTCCACACCATTTTTGATCACGATTAAAAATGGTCAGATTTAGTTAGACAATTAAAATTTTAGGTGAAAAACGTCAAATTCAGAATAGCAAAATTGTCATTTTCACTAAATTAAAATCTCAGAGCCATCTTAGTGCTGTCAAACTAAAATATAGTTAAGTTGTGTCACTTAAGTCTATTTCAGAATGGGAAATCATCGTTTGACAGGAATAAACTAAATTTTGGTGATTTTTAGTCTAGTTTAGAGGCATTTGTGACAAGAGAATCGGCACCACTTCTCTTAAAATACAGGTTAGCCTAGTTTAAGCCTGCCGGGGTTACATATAATTATGTACAGAAATTTTTGCAACACACTGTAATGCCTAGAATAAGTCTACCCACTAGTTATATCTACTTGTGTACATTTCTGTAACTATTTTGGTAAATAAACTTTTTATTATTATTTATTATTATTATTAATTCTTTTCCTTATTATTCAAAAGAAAAATATCCCTCAGGATCTTTGTATAATGCCAACATTTGACGTTAGTTCCCATCCCTAGACGCCTATGCTTGCAACATAATAATATTTCTCTAGTTAGTCTAGCGCGGCTGTCGCATTAATACGACCGCTGCCTACGTCACAAGCGGATCAAACGAATGAAAAGTTCCATTAATGTTGTTCGTGGGTATTTGTGCATTGTCGATAAAATGGTCACATTTCAATAATGACTACTGAGGAATTAATAAAAATATTAGAAGGTGACGACGAAGAAGAGGAATTATTATTCGAATCTACAGAAGAATTTAGAAGTGATGGAGAGGTAAGAAGTACCTATTTCAATTTCTTCTTATGTTCGTTACACATTATTCAGTAGGTATAAGTATAAATAAGACTTCCGTTGGGTTTAGGTAACTCCTTGATGAATCGAAATAGTATTTTAAATATTGTGATGTACCTAATTCTGTTACCTACTTATCTACATATCCTATTGATTGTTCAAATTTGGAACCGTGTTGTATGTTGTCCTTACCATTAATAAGGTACTGTGACAGTACCTACCAAGTCGGACAGGCACTCGCACTCGCGTTTGTCTCTTTTTAACGAACGGAGTTCCGTATGGCGTTGTCTCTTACTTTGCTCCGGCGTTGCCACTCAGCGTGGCACGTTTTAGTTATGATAACGCCGCGCGCCGGGCACGGTTAGATAAATCTGAAGTCTGTCAGAGACTCGCGTAGGAATTATTCCTAGTGCAGAGGAGTTATCTTTAAAAAAAAGATAACTTTAACTAGGTTCCTTTTTGTTAAAGTTATATACGTACCTACCTACCTACCATTTGTTTCGAAATGTAATTTTGACCGAATGAATATAAAAAAATAATGTACCTACGTAATAAATTTTTATTTGTCATTTCAGGATTATGAGGACAATGAAGGCATTAATTGGACGTCAGACATAACTGTAAAGTACCTAGTCGATTAATAAGAGATTATTGTGATGTAAACAATTCGAATTTAGTAAGGTTAAACAATTAGTAACTGGTATAAACATTTACTTGTTAGCTTAAAGATGAACGATTGTGATACGAAGAAAGTGATAAGGGTGGTTAATTTAAAGGCTCCTGCAAACAGGCGCGACACGCGACGCGACGCGACACAAAGACATGAGCGGTTCCTTTGTGTCGCGCCTGTTTGTAGGAGCCATAAGGCTGATTTAAAATAAAAACATAAAAAACTTTTTTATTTTTTTTATCGATACAATGGTTGCCCCTCCTTATTTATTGTAGGTATTATTTTGTAGATTTTTAGCCGCGCGCTAGGGGCACGGCAACTGATATTTAGCCAAGCGCTTAAAAAGTTAAACAGACACAAGTATCTACATACATTTCTAAAATAGTATATTCATGTTAAGGAAGCAAAAAGGACATGAAAATACATAAGTAGGTAATAACATTGTTAGTGCTTTAACATTCATTTGGTCAGTTTATATTATTAGTAAGTAGATATAAATTCAGAGATAAATAGCTTTTCCTGTTTACTACAATTATTGCTTATTATTTTCATTGCTATCATCGCAAAAACAATGAAATAAACGTATTAAATAATTTTATTCAGTTTTATATTTTCCGATGAAATTTTGACTTTTGTCTGTCAAAGTCACGACAGATACAGAAATCGTGGTTTTGACAACTTTATTCTTAAAATTCTGTTTTATAGTCGATTATTTTGATTATAATCTGTGCCGAACGCATAATTTCAGCTCTATTTCGTTTCGCAACTAACAGGCGCGGATCCAGCCCTCAAAAAAGGTTGTGGGCACAGCCACCCGAAAATCGGTCAAGTGCGAGTCGGAGTATGAACTCGCTCATGATCGATATAGTGCATTCCTACAAAGGAGATTTTTTACAAAATACAGGACTCCCTGACCAAGATTTTGTATAGTGGTGCCGATTCTCTTGTACACCGAACTAAAATATCACTAAAATTACTTTTGGCTATGAGAATCTTAAAGCTATTCTGCAAAAAAAAATCTTTAAAATAAACTAAAAATTGCCACAACTAAAATTGAATTTGACAATCGCGGCTCTACGTGGTACTCGTTTGCCTTACTACGTGAATTTTTTTTATAGCCGGAGGCGCGCAGTGGGGGCAGCCTCCGCGTGTTTTATATGGAATTTTTCACTTATTCTACGGAAAATATGAAAAAGTATTACCTGCATGTTGAGTTTTAGGGTTTTATAGGCTTTATAAAGGGGTCCAAATTTTCATTATTTTTCGATAGAACACACCATTTTCGAGTTAAAAGCAAAAGAAAAGAAAACAAAGAATTAGTACTGTTTTTGCACCTGAATTAGTCGAGGTGTTGATGTGAATTTTAGTTCATGACAACAAAATTTATTCCACACCTTCATAATCGCGATTAAACATAGTCAGATTTAGTTAGACAATCAAATTTTTTGGTGAAAAACGTCAAATTCTGAATAGTGAAATTGCTATTTTTACTAAATTAATACACTCAAACTCAAAACATTTATTTCAAATAAACCAATTACAGACACTTTTGAATTGTCAAGAGGTCGGTCAATCAGAAATATGAAGCTAGTCGCCCATTCCAAAGCGTAGTAGGTACTTATGGAGAAGAACGGGCAAGAAACTCCTCGGACACTCTTTTAAATCAAATTATGGTTACAAAATGTTGGTTACATCATTCATGTTGAAGTTATACAAGTGAAAACGATGCAAAACAATAAAAGCGCCCGTTAGAAAAAAAAAACAATTCAAACATTAAATTAAATTAAAATAGCCGTGGCAGCTAAGAATTGACCAGTCCCTACTGACGACGCCCGTTCACGAACATGACGCGTGGATTAGCACCATTCAGCTCAACCATTTTGAAGGGAGCTAAATGATCCAACACACGCGCCACCGTCAGCGAGACATTAGAGTGAGCATGACATACTCTCAGCCGCCAGGACATATTCAAGTCAATGAAAGACATACCCAGTACCTACCTAAATGGTAGCTTTAAAGTCGGTACATAGTACTCACACATGTGCTATCCGTACTCACTCAGTGCCATCTTAGTGCTGACAAACTAAAATATAGTTAAGTTGTGCCACTTTAGTCTTTTTCTGAATGAGAAATGAAATCGTCGTTTGACAGGAATAAACTAAATTTTGGTGATTTATGGCTCTAAACTAAACTAAAAGTCACCAACATTTATTTTATGCCACAAGGCATAAAATTTGTTCTCGTAAACTAAATTCACACCAATACCTCGACTTCTGGTGCAAATCAGTACTGTACTTATCTTTTTTTTCTTTTCTTTTGCTTATATCTCGAAAATGGTGTCCTATAGCGAAAATAATGAAAATTTCGACAACCCTTTATAAAGCACATAAACCCCTTAAAACACAACATGTAGGTTATAATTTTTCATATTTTCCATACAAAAAGTGAAAAATTCCATATAAAACACGTCGAGGCTGCGTGCCGGAAGTGCGCCGGCACTTCCGGCACTAAAAAATAATTCATTCATTCAAATAATTTACGTCAAACAAGTACGACGTGGAATCGCGATTGTCAAATTCGATTTTAGTTGAGTCAAAATTATTTTTAAAAGAGACTTTTGCAGAATAGCTTTAAGATTCCCGCCAAAAGTAAGGAATTTTAGTGATAGTTTAGTAAGTTTAGATCGGTGTTCAAGAGAATCGGCGCCATTACGTGACTTGACTAAAAACTTCGCTGCGTTCCGAATCAAGCACGATTCATTGTCTTATTTTATTTTACTAAGGCAGTGGATATAATATTATCAGCCTCAATAGACCGTGAAAGGGTGATGTCACAAGTCTATTAGGGTTGTGGGTATGCCCATCGTGCCCACAACGGTGGATCCGCGATTGGCAACTAATCACTTGCTAACTAGCGTTTAATTTTTTTTTTTTAAATAAAGAAAAAATTACTCATTGATTGCTTAGCTAAACAGTGGCTAATCAGCAATTAGGGAGATTTTTATAAATAAGGCTGTAAAACTAATTCATTACTTCAGCACTTAGAATATAAAATAGTATTCTCAAAATATTAATTTCAAAACAAAAACAAATTCGTCGTCTTGTCGCGCGGACTTGCAACTCACTTTACGCGGGTCAACAAAGCGGATAGTGCATTTGCGCGAATTTAATGCCTGTCAAAACAAAAAGTATTCTGTGCGAGTGTGCGCATGTGCGATCAAAAGCCGGGTTTTTCATTTCATAGAAATCTGCATAAAAGTACTTACCAGTATATCAACAAATATAAACGTTTCTATAGCAATTTGTAGGCGAAAACTGCGAGACAAAGAAAGGTGGCAAGCCAGATAATAAGCCCACGTATGAGTATGAGCGAGAAGGCGCATTTGAATGCACTGTATTGGCGCGTACATTTGGAAAAAAAGCGCGGAATATTTTTTTTTATTCTTATGATTATTCCTATTCCTATGACATGCATGATTTAGTTCGAGTTCATTGACTGTATTTTTTATTTTTTTATTGTTTGGCTTAGGTTTTTTCTTGTGAATTATGATTATATTAGGGCAAGCCGGGCTTTTGGCTTCTATGAAGGTACCGCCACTGCCCTTGGCAACCCTCCCGCACCGCGCACCTACCTCAGGCGCGGACTCAGTTAAGGTCGGCCTTTAATAATAACGTCGTTGTCTCATTTTTAATTAATAATAAAATTGCCTTTTACAATTTTTCTGTTTTTGAATGAGCGTTATGAGGCGTGCACTTTTGGATTTTACCAAATATATTTTTTTAAATTTTCTACTCCAATCTCCCAAAGACGAATAATGTAAAATAGCGAGGCTAAAAACCAAGATCCTAGATCCTCATAAAGATTGGTACGAATTTGTGCTTGTTGCCACTGTACCAACTCGGCGCACACAACATTCAGGTTTTTAACGAGATAAACCTTTGAATCATCCGATGTATTATTAAAACTAGATAATGTGAATGCAATCATGGCTATAGTCGCAGTTTCCAGTTGCTCGATTAAACGAATTAGAACAGTGATGATGATGAAGTGACGCTTTAACGTGTACCTACGCGAAGCGGCGCAGCCCATCACCGAACTGTGGGGGCCATACAATGAGATAAACATCATAAAAGATGTTTCGCGATCCGACCGTAACCTTTAAGAAGATCGTGTTATGTAAATGTAATAGTAGGACTTAGAGAAGTTTGCGTCACCAAGTGTACGAGCTACTCGATACTAATGATATGCTGTACGATCTGTGCAGCGCTCTGTTGGCCAACGTTTTTCTTGAAGTAGCTAATGTACGTAGTAGTAGTATGTAGGTACGTATAAAAACTGACGATATTCATCGGCCGGTTCAGGAGCAATAGCCAATTTAACATGTAAAAACTATTACTAAATGATATATTTTGTGATTTACTTCCGTCGTAATACTTTCCCATCATTCTTATCATTGTCTAGCATCGACATTAGGTATCATTAGGTAGACTAGGTATATATTATGGAAACATTAAAACTGAGATATACATACCTACTGTGTTGGCTTTTGAAGGACATTTAAGAAAACACCACTAGTTTTATTAATTTTAATAATTGCATGTCATAATGCAACATAGGTACTTCTGTATTGCCTTTGGTACAAAGATAATAATATTAATCTTTAAGGGTAATGGTAACGTTTCTTATTAGGAACTTAGAATGTTGAAACACACAACATATATTGTTCTAAATAAATCTAATATAAAATGACCATCAAACAAAATAACTAGAAATAGGAAAGTGTTTATAAACATTCAAAATAACATATATCGCCTAATAGGATCGCCTGTGATAATAATTCAATCTAAAATAAAACGTGAAACAGGTTTTTTTTTATTAAATTAGGTAAACTAAATTTGACATAATTATACATATGTAATAAGAATAGGATAGCAATTAATTTAACGCCTTTATAATATTTATTAGCACGTCATCGCGATGACGCTTGATCGCATTCTACTTCACTATCGTCAGTGTCTACAAAATGTAGAATGCCAAGAAGCCTTTTATTATATCAAATTTAGTTTTTTTTATATTTAATTTGCTTTTTACTTTGTGGCGGCATCAACATCGCCACATGCGAACTACGTCTCAAAAAGACCAAACATCACACAAATCCTGCATCGCGCAATTAAAGTTAACCGCGCGATCGCCATATACACTGTGAAATCTTAATGTTTGTTTTCCCGCGGCGGAACAACTTGCCATAAGGAGTACTTTCGAAGCATAGAGTAAAAGTTAAAAAATAAAGATTTCTTAAAATAATTAAAAAAATATCCATCAAATCGAAAACGTGAGAATTAATAGTAACAGGTAACTTGTAGGTACTACTCGAGTCGCACGCGCCGCCGTCAAAGGGAACAGCGATGCATAAATGTTCAAAGCAAAATAAACTCTCGCACGTGGTGATACGGCATAAACTAGTTTGCACGCAACAAAACAAAATTTGTTTTCAAAATTGTTTCTAATATTTTATTTGTTTATATAACGATTGTATTACCAAGACAAAACCATTTCGCTGCGGGAAAACAACTATTAAGATTTCACGGTGTATACAATACAAGCTCCCGACTTCAACCAATGGGCAGTTGCCCGCCAGATACGACACCCGTCTGGTTGGAGGGTCCCCCTTTGCTATAGTATAGAGGATGAGTGAACTTTACACCCTGTCCCTCATACCTCTAAAACTTGATATTTTTACATGTTAAATTGGCTATTGCTCCTGAACCGGCCGACGAATATCGTCAGTTTTTATACTGTTTACATATGTATTGTGCATACTTTAAATACTATATAAGTATCAGCCTTCCTAGTAATCGTTCATTTTTTGTAACCATAACACGTCTCCGAGCATCCATAATTATCTAGTAAACCGGTGGATGAATATCGACAGTTTTTATACTGTTCACACAGGTACTACTCATATCATAATGCCGTATTAGTATCAGCCTTCCTAGTTATTGTTCATTTTTGGTAACAATAACTCTTCTTTGAGCGGCTATAGATAGATAGGCACTTGGCCAGCCGCATGCGGGCAGACCGTCACCATTCTCACCAAAGGAGGGTCCTACACCCACCAAATACTGAATTAGCTTTCCTAGAGATAGTAACCAAAAGTACGGCTATCTCTTGGAATATTACACTCAACATTCCAAAATGAAAATAACACAATTAATAACTGTTACAATATTAGTTTCTTCGCAAGACTTATCATTACATTTTACATCATACATATTTTAAGAAATTTTCCAGCTCTTAGGTCCGTATTAAGCGTCGGCGCAGACCGGCGCGACGTGATAGAGCGACGCCACTCTAACAAAACAATTCTAAGAAAACTTCACGGTAGAACAAATGCCTTGTCGCGTCGTGCGACAAGTCGCGCTAGTCTGCACGAGCCTTTACAGAAGGAAACTCGAGCATTGATCTCTGTTTAAAACTAGTTTTGAGTCTTGTTTTAATTTTAGAACGTTCCTCAAGCATAGATTTATTGATCATAGATCAGCTGAGTTTGTGAATTGAACCCGACCAATGATTGGATCTGTGATCACCCAAATGTGGTCGAGACCGCGCTTGAGCATAGATTGTCATGTCAAATTTTATTCTGTTCAACAGTGGTATTCTGTAACCATCTCACCGTGAGAACTTAGGTGAAGTGAGCTCAGAGTGAGCTGTCAGTCCCTAGCAGCAAGTGGAATGACAGCTCACTTCACGTTCACTTCACCTAAGTTTCCACCGTGAGATTATTACAGAATAGACCGGCTGGTCTATCTGCGTTGTAGAACTTATAGATTCGGTCGTTGAGCGTCAAACAAGACGGGCGCTCCGGGAGCGACCTCGCCGCCTCAATTTTTTTTTATGATACCGTGGGGTTAGCCAGCCTTGCACATCTGGCACGGGTCACCGTCGCTTGCCGGCGAAATTAAATAGTGATTCTTTGTTATGATACTGCTGTGACTTTTCATTTCATTTTTCATTTATTTATTCATCAAACAATTTACATTGTGTTCGAATTTTACAAGATAATTACATTTTAAATCATAACACCTAAACAATAATCAAACATATAGCAAACAAAAATAAAACTATTACTATGTCATCAATCAAAAACCGTTACATGTCAAACCATAAAAGCACAAAAACCACCTTAATTATTAAATTTTACTTAAATCAACTGAGATTAAATGTCATTAAAATTACTGTTTGTATGTCCAACCATAAAAAGCTCAATCACAACCATGTCCAACCATTAAATGGCAAATAGATGTAAATTAAATGTCAATTAAATTACCAATTACATAATTATCCAACCACATAAGCTCAAAAACAACCATGTCTATTCCACATTGCGTAATTTTAAAAAGAATTAAATGTAAATTAAATGTCAGTCAAAATTCAATGTCAGTCAGTCAAAATTAAATAAATATTCATTAAAGGGAGACCAAATGTCAATTAAATGAAAATAAAAGGTCCATCAAATTAAATGTCAAGTAAATCATTTGTCAATAAAAATAAATGCCAATTAAATTAAATGTCAAATAAATAAATGTCAATACCATATAAAATAATTCATACACAAATTATCTGGAATCATTCAACATCAAATCGGATACAGAATATAAACATCTAATAGGAAGGCTTTCAGCTTTGCCTTAAATAAGTTGGTGTTATAGACCAAAGTTTTTAAATCAGTAGGTAATTTGTTAAATAACTCTACTGCTTGGTAACGTGAACAATGCTTTGCTATGGTAAATTTAGGCACCATTATATTTTTAATAACTTTCCTTCGTGTGCTTTCTCTCAGCTCTCTTTCTTTTTGTGATTCATATTGATGTATATATTTTGCGAACTTGCATAACAGAATTAGTATATACAAACTTGGAACTGTAAGAGTGCCTTATTTCTTTGCATGAATCACGCTGTGAAATTCTGACAATGGTTCTAATGACACGCTTCTGAAGGATAAATGCTCTTTGGCAATTGTAGTTATAGCTATTTCCCCAAAACATGATGCTGTACCTCAACCTAGATTCAACCAAAGCATAATAGCATGCTTTAAGTTGCTTCAAATCTATTTCATCCCTGAGGCTCCTAAGTGCATAACATGCAGAGGATATAGAGGAATCAATAGCAGCAAGCTCCTATTTCCAGTTTAGATTTGAATCAATGTGTATACCTAAGAATTTTGTCTCATTTACCAATGCTATCTTGTCTCCTTTAAATGTCACCTCTATAGTGTCGGTGTTACGAGATGTAGTCTTAAATAATATTATATTTGTTTTATTTGTATTAATTACTAAATTATTATCTGTAAACCATTCAGAAAGATTATCTAGGCTTTTATTTACTTTTGTGGACAATTCTTTTAAATCATGCGCTCCAATTATTACGTTTGTGTCATCAGCAAAAACAACACACGAGGCGTCTGGCTGAACTGTGTTCATGAAATGTAATAAATCGTTTGTGAAAATAAGATACAATATTGGACCTAAAATTGAGCCTTGAGGTACCCCGCGTTTTATGTATATCATCTTAGATCTATATGCAATTTCATGGTTGTTTTCATCATTTTTTTTTATTTCGACATACATTCTTCTGTTTTGTAAATAGGACGTCATAAGTTTTAAAGCATCACCTCTTATACCGTAATGATCTATTTTATCAAGCAGTAATTGATGATCTATAGTGTCGAATGCAGAACTCAGGTCAATAAATAGTCCAGCCACTTTCATTTTGTCGTTTAATTTACTAACTACGTCATCAATGAGAGTGTCTATGGCATCTGAAGTGCCAATGCCCCTTTGATACCCAAATTTTCTTAAATGGATTACTTTATGTAGCTTCAAATGTACCATCAGTCTAAATTTAATTAATTTTTCAAAAACTTTCGACAGTGTTGGTAGCAAGGATATTGGTCGGTAATTTTTGGGTCAGTCTTTGTGCCCTTTTTGTAAATCGGAATTACCTTAGCTAGTTTGAGTAAATCGGAATTACCTTAGCTAGTTTGAGTTGATCAGGAAAAATCGACTCTTTAATACATTTATTAAAAAATTCAGAAAGAGGATGTGCTAAAAATTCTATGTTCTCCTTAATAATTATTATTGGTAAGTCGTCATATCCGCAAGACTTTTTGTTAGCCATGTGACACACAATCTTTTTTATCTCAATTGGTGTAGTCGGCTTGAAAGACAAGTTACTCTCAACTCTCACCGTTGTTTCTTTCAAAAAGGACATTGCTTTATCTTTGCTAAGTGTCGGTGATGGCTTATAAACAAAGCCGTCAAAGAATTTATTAGCAATATCATGGGAATAATGGATAACTTTATTGTCTATATTTAGGACAAGTTTTTTAATAAGTCTATTTTTTGTTTTCTTTGTATGTTCATTTACTACTTTCCATGTCTCTTTGGATATATTTTTAGCTTTATTAAGATGAACTGATATGGCTAACTTTTTGGCTTGCTTTAAAACCCTTCTGTAAATTCGAATATAGTTGATTTTGTAATTCGAGATACTATCATTATTTGGGGTGCCACAGCATAAAACTCTTTTCATTGTACTTGATACTTTGATTCCCTTGGTTACCCACTTTACTATTTTATTTTTCATAGGCTTTATTTTAATAGCCTTCTTTGGGTAACAGGTACGTAAAATTTTGCCGAAATTGTCTAAAAAATTATTTATTCCCATATTACTCAAATTTATATTTGAAATACTCTCTTTGAACGCAGCATTATTTTTTGTGTTAAATAATCTTTTTTGAATGGTTATGGTATATTCTGAGCTCTTCGTTTTTTCATTGATTTTATCAAGAACCATATCGCAAAAAAGTCCACCATGACCATCTGCTATGCCATTGTGGTTACCAAACAACGCTCTATACAATCATCATCAATATTTGTAATTATATTATCAATACAAGAGTTTGATTTATTTCGAATGAAAGTAGGAGTTTTTATAAGATATCTAAAATTATAACATCTCAATAAACTTATGAACTCTGAAGCTTTTCTACTTTCAACCAGTACGTCAATATTAGAGTCGCCAAAAACTAAGCACCTCCTATCAAGAAATTGTTCTAACAATTTTTCTAAGCTACCCATGAAACTTTCAAAGTTTTTCTCAACTGGACTTCTATAACAACAACATTATGTGTAATCCAGTTTCAAGATCTTTTACAAAAAGGTCTTTTAAAATAAGGCTACCTCCCCACAGTACAGTGTTTTACACCACAAATCTCAAAACTCTCGGATCTATATAACTTTTACAAAAAGGTCTTTTAAAATAAGGCTACCTCCCCACAGTACAGTGTTTTACACCACAAATCTCAAAACTCTCGGATCTATATAACTTTTTAATTGCGTCAATGTTTTCACTTTGTTTATTTTTATGTGGGGAGGTAGCCTTATTTTAAGGCTACCTCCCCTCTTTTTGTTAGTCCTTGTGTTGTACGATACTAAATTATAATTGGACATACAAAACACATTTGCAGATTTATCATTTAGGAAATGTTCTGTTATGCATAAGTAATCTCAATAATTTTCATGTGTTTCAATATATAATTCAAGTTCTGTTTTTTTATTACTTATGCCACATACATTTTGATGAAATATTTTAAGACAGTTTGTTTTCGATAATAGAAGAACTGAAGAATTATTATATAACTTGTTTTGAACATCTCTTTTAGTCACGAAAAAGATCATTATTATCGGTGGTTATTGACGAATTCTGTAATTCTGTCTGTGTAGCAGACCAACACTTTAGGTGTCACAGTATTGTTCCTATTATTGTCAGAATTAACATTTGTTTGTGTGTACACATTCCTACATTGCACGTTTGACGAATAGTGTTGACTTTTATTCCTATTTTGCACATAATTTAAATATTTAGTCCTATACTTTATACCTAGTATTTCCCTGTGTATTAACTGGCATGCAATCAACCTGTTGAAATAACCATCTGTGTTAGTATAATAATTGTTGTCAAGTGATATAAAATTCGAATTTTCACAATTTTTACAAACATATTTCAACGTGCAATTCAACTTGGATACATTTAAATATTTATTGTAATAGATCTTACTTACTAAAATGTTCGTTGTTTGAATGTTGTGCAAGGTGTAATGCAAAGCGCTTATTATACTTAACGGATTATTGTCATTAGAACCCGCCATTATCAAAATAAAGTCTGATTTGGTGAAATCTTTACACATACATGAATTTAATATTTGATTCAGCGGCGCGTTTGGTTTTAGTACTGACATTACACTAAAAGATTAAAAGATTCTCCCAGTAAGTTTTGTAGTATTTCACGCATACCGTAGCCGGCTTGAGCGGCGAATATCACAAGTCGTTGATTTCGCGCGGGGACTGAGTCCTTTCGAAGCTCACAGTATTTATTTATTCTCCACGAGCACTTCTGCGCTTTCATTACTACCTAATAGTTGAGATGACGTTGACGAAACATTAGTTTGGTTTCTTTTCGGATCCACCTCTACGAATGTACTTAACGGTTCTTCATTGTTAGGCTCCTCCACGTAAGATAAATTTGTTAAGTCTTGTATGAAGCAACTATTTAAATCCCCCTATTTTCTGGTGGGTGACGAACATACTGTCCCTTTGACCGAAGACTCCTGTGTTATGGAAACGTCAACATCTTATTGGGGCTTATTGTTGATAGTGCATGCAGGGTAAAATCTCTTGATGAAGTTCTTGGAAACCCTGTTTTCATCGTTGTTTTCGCCGTTGATACTGAGGTGAATAGAATTTCCTAGGTGTTACTGTGGGTTTGTTTGAAGATAATCCCTCAATTCCGACTGATTTAAAGAACTTAATTTTATTCTCGTAGCATCTATTTTTTTCTTTTAGTGTGAAATTTTCGATGTTCAACATATCTATTTCATTGTTTGCCGATTGCAATTCTAGTTTTAGTTTGTTTATATCTTCTTTCATCGAGGCCATAATATCATCACTAAATTCGTTTTTAATTCATATTTACTTTACTAGCCGCTAAATAAATACATTAAAATAGAGCTTCAGAGAGGTGCCTACGTGCGTTCCTTATCTCAGGCGAACGATCAAATAAGAGAGCTAAGCTAAAATGGTGAGATCTTTCCATGTCTTTCAGGGCGCTGCTTCCCTCTGCAACATCGTTATTTTATTCATGAATGGATCTCACTATAAATCCATACATCTTATACACTGTATTTACAATTTGTTCGACTAACCTTAAACTATAATACGTGTGTGACATGTGCAGTGCAGTGTTCCAAAACTATTAGGGTTTTATTCTGCGCGTGCGCATTCTTTTTTGTAGACATTTGGAGTAAGTCAAGGGTCGCAGCGCAGGTAGTTGTTGACCAACAAAGCATTTCTTTTAGATTTGATTGGTCTTGACTCTGGCATTGGATTTTGAGCCCTATAACTTCGAAATCAAGTGTAGTTTTGTGTTTATTTGGGTGGTAAAGTTATTTTTTATGAAGTTGTTTTTGTTAAGTTTACATATTTAAATATTTGTGAAGTTGAAGACTGCTGAAGACCGAGATAAGATTAAGAACGCTCCTAGCGAGATTTACAAGAAACCTGAAACGGATAGAAGCGAGACGAAGACAATGGGAATAGCAACGTGTAACACAGCATAGCAGTGACATAGAAAAGACTCGAGAAAGCAGTTAACCCCGCCAAAAGAAGCATCGGTGAAGCTGGATATGAAATTACTATCAATATTTATATTTAGAGAAGTAGATCGTTACAATAATTTATTCAACGATTATTTAAATAGAAGGTTGAACCTTTACTCACGCACTTTTTTTTTTCAGTAATATGTTTAAAATCCATTAGAATTTCTATTAAGTAATAAGTTTTTTCCAATGGACTGAAATTCTTTTATCGTCCTGCTATTTTATAGTGATAATATGATCAAATCAATTACTAACGTAATAAACAACCATACAACTATATCCGAAGCATAAGCATAGGCACACATCTCTGCTTGAGGCTCGATCTGAGACTTGATTTATCTGAGTAATGAGTATAGTTTGATTACCGTTCTGGAATAAGACCGATGCTCATGTACTGATTCTGTACTTAAAGAGTGATCGACTTAGTGACAACCTTTTTAAAACACATATACAGGGTTTCAGGAACATCGACTTTTTTTTTATAATCCACGAAAAATTTCAACGCACGGGGGTTCAGAATCATGTACTGAAACCATGGTAAAAGTATTCGCGTCGATGTCCCTGCCACCCTGTATAAATAAAAATATCATATTGTGATATTTGTAGCATGTGCCACATTGACACTTCCTTAAGCATTGTTGTATTGACAGAAGAGTCCGTGTGCAGCCTTTCACTGCGTCTTGCATGAGCTCCCACCGTCAAGGAGATACTTCACTAAGGTTTTAGAAGCTAAAGCTTGTAGCTTTTTGACTACGAACTTCGAACTATTTACAAAATTATAACTATCCTATGTAAATATACAAAAGTTAAGTATCTACTTTTGTATATTAGAAGGAATATTATCATCATGTCAAAATTTCTAGAAGTGTACTTGAGTACCTATCACTAAATATTCATAACTCATCGATATTTTTGTGCAGAGCCGCACTCTAATGAGACCCTCACAGTAAGCCCTTTCATTTGATGTGTCACACGGTACAGTTAGCAAACCCTTTTCCTTTTTTTTTTTTTAAATTTGCCCAGAAAAGTAAGTGTCCCCATATTCGAAATTCATTTATTTGCGTTACACGTCCGTGCTTAGGGTCACAGAAATTCATTCAACTAAATTGCTCCTGTAGATTCGGAGCAAATTGGCTGTGACAGACGGACATAAAGACACAGCCAGCCAACCACACACACACGAGTGACAACGGAATCCTATAAGGGTTCTGTTTTTTCATTCGGACGTACGAAACCCACGGTCCCAAAAACATCAAATCGATTAGAATAACCATTTGTCTAGTTAGAGGTTTTATGCAAACCAAGTCCTTCCTTACTACAACTTTCAATAACTTACATACAACACAAGTAAATAATTTCGGCAGCTACGACATCGTTTTCCGTTTTAGAACTTTTCATAAAAGAGAAGTAAAATTATGAGCCAGTTGACATATGAACTCCTATGTTTGATTGGCTTCACATAAGTTACTTGAAAAGTACCCACAGTTACGCAATGATCAGTCTTCGAAACTCAACCTTTGAACAAGTTCTGTGCGAAGCGATGCAAAAAAAAAAAGAGTTTTTATAAACCTTATTCAATTCGGTCGGTTGTCTATTATTAGACGAACGTTTTGGTGATACGGTTGATTCGGAATAAGTTTGATCGCTAATAGTAATAACTTAAGGTAGCGGCACCTGATAACTTATCGTAATGAAAAAAATAAAATATATATCTATATATACTGCGTTCTTACATATTATAAAACAAAGTCCCCCCCCCCCCCCGCCGCGTCTGTGTCTGTCTGAACGCGGTAAACTCAAAAACAACCGAACGGATTTTCTAACAATTTTAAACAATGGACGGAGTCATTCATGAGGAAGGTTTTGTATAAACAGGCTTAAATATGATGATTATTGTTGAAGATGTCGGAAAAAAATCAGGCCGACTGGGACCTTTACTGGCGTGCGGTGCGCCCCGGAGATGCATAAAATTAATGTTATATAGGATTGTATCTTAAAAAGTTCCACAAAAAAGTCAGCGATAGCATAATTTTGTTTTTATACTAAGGATACCCACAGTAACCATTCTTATCTTTCGGAATTTGATAAAAATTTCATTGGTATTTCCGAAGCGTTTTTGACCGGTATTATATTAATCCTTATCCAATTTTACCTACAACGGACTCTCTATTAAGTGTTACTTTGACTTTGTATTGTGTTTGTGATTATGAGAGAAAAATATGATTGTTATTATATGTAAATAATATACCTATGTTTTTTAAATTGGGCAATTAACTGAGGTTTAAATAAGTATCGACATCATATAATTTAAATAAATACTTTAAAAGATATCAAAATTACGCGTAACAAAATAATTATGGTTGGCGACGGCGGGCGCAGCGGTCAATGAGTCAATGGGTATAACGTACCTGAATGGGTATAACGCGGAACTCGATACGAACATGCGAACATGGCCAACTTTGGCTGACGAGCGCTGACTGTGCTGAGGCACGATGATACTGCATAAATTAGGCAAAAAAACGTCAACGTTAAACGTTACGTCACTGTATGCAATAAATTAGCAAGTTCATGAGATATTAAACTAATTTCTGATTAAAATATTTGTATTTAAAAACTACGTTCAACGGCAGTTAACGGCACTGATAAGAGGATACTAAGTTAACAACAACTAGTAACACAGAGCTTAGCTTAACACTAAAACGTAGAGCATGTTATAGTGCGAGAGCCGGCTGCAAAAATACCTACCTCATCGGCTACCCCATAGACTATCTTTAGATCGTTAACCAACACTTTAACACGTAAAAAAGATCAGGTCTGCTAGAGCCGATCCTGCCGGCCGGGTCATAGAAATAATGGATATTTTTTGTCGTATTGTTTTAGTGAAAATTTCGTCATAAGGTACCCGAATTAAACTGGCAACAGTTTGCCATTGATTAATTATCTAAAAAAAAATGGGTCTGCCATTGCGCACCCTGCCGGAAGTACTTAGCAGACCCCTAAAATATACAATATACGACACCCTAAACCTACGTCATCAAGTACCCGTATAGAACCTTCGCCAAGAACCACCACGTTGTACCAAGATGCCCCTAGTAATGGATCAAATGGTCTGCCAGGTCTAAGCTTGCAGGAACTAATTCAAAGCATATGAAGTTGGTAGGGAGCATAATTTCACCTGAAGTCAAAATAACATTTGTTTCTAAATTAATACAAATTTATAAATATTAACTGCATTTTTATCAAAACATTAAATAAAACAACATTTGTAGCGATAAAACATGTATATTTAAATTTTAACAACAATCACTACAAGTACAATGACATGCTTACAATATAGGCTTTTCATTATATCCCTTGAGGGGTAAAGTATTTTCGTAAAATAAGTACCTTATGTTGTTATATTATATTAATTGTTTAGACCTTTAGACTTCCAGATTAGTAATTATTTAAAACTAGATTAATAATAATAGGTCTTTACCTATGAAATTGTCGTTTCGTATGAAAAAATTTAAACGAATTTTTTTCATGTATTTTTTATTTGTATTAATCGAAGTAATCACCCATGCAATCAATGCATCTTTGCCAACGCAGTGGCAGTTTATTGATGCCCTTCTTAAAGAAATCAGCTGGACGGGAGGCAACAAATTCTTCAAAGGCATTTTGTACTGCCTCTCGGGTATTGAATTTTTTTTCCGCCAAGAAGTTATCCAAATTCTGGAAAAAGTAGTAGTCTGTAGGCGCAAGGTCTGGTGAGTAGGGCGGATGACGGAGAGCTTCCAACCCCAGTTCTTGCAACTTGGAGACCGCCTGCTGTGCATTATGAGGTTGCGCGTTGTCGTGCAGGAGCAGCGGAGACGAGCGATTGACCAATGCTGGTTGGAGATGTGCCAGCTTCTCCATCATTGTGTTCAGTTCTTCACAGTACACATCTGCAGTAATGCTCACCCCGTTTGGTAAGAAGCTGTGATGAATCACACCGGCGCTAGACCACCAAACAGTGACCATCACTTTTCTAGGGGTAAGTTTTCGTTTAGGGCATTGTTTAGGTGCTGAACCAGGATCCAACCAACTTGCTGAGCGCTTGCGGTTATCAAACAGAATCCATTTTTCATCGCAGGTAACAATGCGGTTCAAAATTCCTTCATTTGTGTGTCTGTTGAGCACTGCAAGGCACGTCTCGACGCGTACCTACTTCGCGCTGGCGATCATTGAGTTCGTGGGGCACCCATTTGTCAAGCTTTTTTACCTTGCCAATTTGACGCAAATGGACCAATATTGTTTTGACGCTAACGTCGAAAGCTGCTGCTAATTTAGCCGTAGATTGTGTATCATCAGCTTCCACAATCGCCTTTAATTCGTCATTGTCGACCAAAGTCTTCGGACGACCGCGAGGTTCATTTTTCAGGTCGAAATTTCCAGAACGGAAGCGAGCAAACCAATAACAGGTGGTGCGTTGGTTTGTAGTGTTAGCTCCGTAAACGTCATTGATGTTGCGTGCAGCTTGTGCCGCGTTGCTGCCACGACGGTACTCATATTCCATAATTACCCGAATTTTTAACGTATCCATGATGACGAAAAAGATTGAAATGCGATGAAAATGTTACACTAATCAATAAACAAATGACTACGTTTGGAAAAAAATCCATGTTTTTAAAATAAAATGAATTTGAAATTAGAATTCTTAACCAAACAAAAATTATTTTGATTTGAAAAGGCCAGTACTGCAGAACGGCAATTTCATAGGTAAAGACCTAATATCTTAAATTGTACAACTTCTTTATGCAGTTTACCTGTAAGTGTTTATTGCAGTGTTGCACTTACAATTTCGCATGTTACTTTTAGCATACAACCTTTGTAAACAATCGTTGGTGAACCAATAAATAAATAGGTGCAATAATCAAAACTTAGTTAAAGTTGGCATTACAGTTACCTGAATTCTGTATAATTATGTGGGTTTAGGGAACTAAGTAGGCTTCCGAGTGTAGGACCTGTTATTGTGTGTAGTACAGAAGTGCGTAGGTACAGTCAACGCCTATTCAACCTAACTATCACCAGGGTCACTCTAATCCACTGAAATAAGGTCAAAGTTTAAATAATAATGGTTAAGTTGACTAGTCATTTACTGTAGATACCTAAGTAGGAACAATATTTGTCTAAATACAAAAAATACAAACTATCAAACTAGCTACAATGACAGGTCAAATGACAGTGATATTTAAACAAACTCAGATACAAAAAAAAAAATGAAAATCAGGGTTAGATTGAACCGTCCTAATGTAAATCAGTAAAATGATGTACAAAAATAGATTAAATCCTCGCCAAGAGAATAATATTATAACATAAATGTAGAATCAAACATTAATAAAAATCACTTTCATCGCTTGAACTGTCATAATAACATGACTGATCAATATCATCGTCCTCTGAATCATTCATTATATTGGACTACAGTGAGTGCTCAGTGTTGGCTCACCTTCATACCATAGAGGTTCTATGCGATTGTTTTTCAAAACCTATCCGTATTTTTTTTGCATCCTATTTTATCAGTTCATTTGAACATGCGTTTTGCCACATAGCGTTTATGAAAGCCGTTCGCAATATTTTTTGTTTTATTACCTTTTTACATGGCGGCATTCCGCATGAACCAATTCCTATACTTTTTTTAATAAGGGACGAATGCAATAAAAGTATTGAGTATTGACTCAAATCTACTACTTCTGTATCATTCTCGTATACAAAGGAGATGGCTAAACAACTGCCTTTAGCATGTATAGAAATTTCTCACTACATCGTATCATTAAAATATTCATTAATTAATTAATACGGTTTTATTATTCTCTTAGAACTTTCGTGATCTAATCAAATAGTATTTTTCCTGTTTTTTGTTTGACAAGAAGCACACAAAATTATGACGGCTCTTAATAAATAGTGCTGTTCACTAAAAGTGACAATCGATTCTCCTGTATTACACTTATTCGATTAGAACCAAATAAAAAAAATACCAAAAGCTTCGGAACACGTGTAAACTCTTTGTTTAATCTATTGAAATGATCCAATAACCATCACAATAATAAGTAACTATTTTATGCCGAAGAATGTTGACTGAATAATGAACTACAAGAATAGTAATTGTATTTTCAATTATTTAATCCATTCTGCTACATTCCAAGAAGTTCGATACCATCTCTATTAAAAAAATCAAACGTCAGTCAGGCCAGACGTGTGTCAGACGTCGTTTGATCGCTCTGCCGTTTTTGGATATTCACTTGAGACCCTCGCTTGTTTATCGGTCTTATTGTGTGTGCTTATCAATGGTGTGCATTACTTGTAACCGTTGTGCACCATGCAGTAGAAAGGATAATTAAATTTTTCAGAATTTACCGAGGCAGCTTTCTATCAGGTAATTAAAATGATGTGTTCTTGCATATTTAAATGCCCATCCAATGCATGAATGGATCGTCTTCGTTTTCGGACGATCAGTTCATCAGCCTGCAAATAGACCTCTATTTTGTGTGTTTTCTTATATTGATTCAATGCTTACTTCACTATAAATACTTGTAATAAATATTTGGGATAACTTATACAGCACCATTTCTAGACCCAAACTAAGTAGAGCTTGTACTTCTTATTTTCGTGTGGTTAGTGACTAACCTTGTGTCAGAGTTTAAAGCCGCCCCTAACTTGGCTTCGCATGCCGACGAGAAATATCTTTCAGGCATGCCGGTTTCCTCACGATGTTTTCCTGCACCATTTTTGAAGCAAGTGATAATTATACAATACGCACGTGAATTCGAAAAGTCAGAGGTGCCTTTGGTTTGGTTTGGTTTTGGTGGTTTTGGTTTGGAGCTCGTAATTATGGATGCTAGACAATGGGTATAATACTTATATATTTTTTTGTAAACAGCCAGACCAACACAAACACTTATGTTCACAGTTCGTCACATAAATATTTGTGGCCTGTAATGACTCCATAAATATCCTACATTGACTTTTTCTTTTAGGTTATGAACTATGCGTGTCATCCCTGTTAGATGAGACATCAACGGCAGTCAAATCAGGATCTTGATCTTTGAACAACTGTTACATGCAATACCAGAATTTATAAAAAAGATGCTTGTTGAAAAACATATTTTTTGTATCAGCATTACTAGGCTTTGTGAGACACATATCACTTTTGCTCCAAATTAAATAATAAATATACATGCTACAATGTAAACATTTGTCGCGTCTTTTTTTAGGGTTCCGTACCCAAAGGGTGAAACGGGACTGTGTTACTAAGACTCCACTGTCCGTCTGTCACCAGGCTGTATCTCATGAACCGTGATGGTTAGATAGTTGAAATTTTCACAGATGATGTATTTCTGTTGCTACTATAACAACAAATACTAAACACAGAATAAAATAAATATTTAAGGGGGCTCCCATACAACAAACATGATTTTTTTGCCATTTTTATAGATAATGGTACGAAACCCTTCGTGCGCGAGTCCGACTCGCACTTGGCTGGTTTTTATAATCATGATAAGTATTCGAGTATCTGATTCTTCATGATCGCAAAAGTAATCAGCTTCAACAGAAAGCGGCGGCAAAATAACGAAAACTATTGAAGCGGATTACTTTACTAAAAAAAGACGCGACAAATGTTTCCACTGTAGCATCTGACACAGATATTTTAGTTGGTGTTTTAGCACACGTACACCAATTGAAATCAAATATTTGGTTACTTTCGGGCGGATTATCAAGAGCCAAAGATCCAAATACGTCAGCACAGTACGTCATCACGCTCATAGACGCAATAGTGAAATGCAACTGCTGTACTTTTTAAATAGCAATCGCGCGCGCAGGCGACGCGACGGTGAGGGTGGGAGCGAGACAGAACACTGATTGAATCAATATTTACACACTGGAATTTTTCTTATTTCATTCATATCTAGTTACTGACTTGATGTCCGTACGTATTTTTCGGGTGACCACTGAAAATCAGCGCCGTGCTGTGGGTCCCTCATAGCACAGAATTATGCCGAGTGGAAGCCTTCTTGTCACAGTCATGACGTGCAGCTGCCGAATATTTCTGTTGTTTATATTTTTGTTATTTGTATGCACGTGTCTCTGTGACAAATAAACCTTTTTTTCTTTCTTTCTTTCAAATTCTATAAATTGTACCCATTTATCAAAAACACTAGGTGAAATGTTGTGTCGTTCTTTACCAGCATTTCGTGCGTACGTTGGTTGTGATTACACCGCTGCTTTTCAAAATAAAGGTAAATCGAAACCTTTCCAGATGTTAAAACAGAATCCTTACTACCAGGGAGCTTTCAATAAATTAGACGAGAAGTACGAGTATACGAGAATGATACAGAAGTAGTCGATTGGATTCATAAATTATATGTCTGGTAGGACAATGGACGATTGCCTACGTAGCCAAAACCAATGTTCAGTAATGATTGTTATATTATTATAATCGTCGTATTTTATAGTTGATCAATTAATAAGTTTCAGGAGTCAGGGACTTGCGGAAACTGGTCAAAATAAGTTTTATACACCGGAGATTTTTCTTACTTTTTTATTAAAACGCAATCTGTGAGCAACCACAGGTACTAATTGGCGGTATGCCTTTGTGAGTTTAGTGAAAGATTTAATATTTTGTTGGTCTGAGATCAGATTCTGCAGTTTCTTTTAAATATTTCTATTTGTGTAACAAAAATGTAAAGCACCTAATTGTGTATCTATTAAATAAGTGCTAAACATTATTTTTATTTAATCACAAAGTATTCTTATGAACACACTAGCTTTACCCGGCCCGGCTTCGCACGGGTAGCACTAAGTACTTATACCTACCCTACCAAACTACTCTACCTACTCTACCCTACCTACCCTACCTACCGTACCTACCGTACCTACCCTACCTACCCTACCTACCCTACCAAACTACTCTACCTACTCTACCCTACCTACCCTACCTACCGTACCTACCGTACCTACCCTACCTACCCTACCTACCTACCCTACCTACCCTACCTACTATAAACCTCACGGAGCCCGAGACCTTTCCAACGAATGCAAAACCGTGGAAATCGGTTCGTGCGTTCTGGAGTTATAGCGTCAGGAAGGAAAACCCGACTTATTTTTATATAGTAGATAAATACATACATATAAAATTATATTTTTATCTTTAATTTTGGTTTTTATGCTCACAATAATATATACCCATAATATCATTTATATTTATTTACCTACTTGTTGGTATTGAATAGAGATTAAAATAAATAAAACTATGTATTTATTGCCAAACAAATTCTTATATTGTAGGTACATACTTAAATAAAATGATATAAAAATTAACTGTCTTCGAGAGACACCAAAACATTGTCCAAAACTGACGCTGGTGCTAGCAGGTTATCTTGATGCCTTGCCCAGCCATGATACCATACTACCGTCGTGACATGACAGCAACAATCGGTGTTGGTTGTAGAGACAGTGTTGATGTTCCACGGATGTAACAACATCCTGAAAATATGATTAAAATACATTTTATTACAAAGGACATGACAACTGGGAAATGTGCTGTACTATAGGCTCACCTCGCCCAAATCCTTCGGGAACCGCTGCCGTGATGTTATGTTTATGTTGAGTGTTTACACGACGAACACTCCTTCCATCTCTCGTGATCGTCGTTTCCATCGCTCGTCTTTCCAGTTTTGAGGGATCTGTCCCATTCCTTTTGCCATTTTCTTTCAAAGATTTACCTACTTATAATAAAAACGTAGTCGGGTAATAAATCATTTACTAGATAATTATTATCATTGGAAATAACGGGTACTAAAGGGCTGTCCACTGCAACAGTTTAGAAACGTCGGCCTCTTGGATTTCTGAGCCCGACTGAGATACCACATCCACGGCAGACCATTGTATGACCTAGCAATCTCTCATTCTCTGCAGCTTCGGCATTTAATGAATTTATAACAGTCGTGACAAGCGTATCCATCTAATGGGAGCTGGAACAATAACAAATATTGTATTTTTCAAATTATGACACAACTGCTCAATATTTATATATCCCAACAAACTACGCGAATGTAAAAAAAAACTAACAGATTGGATAAAACCATTCACGTACACAGATACTGAGTCACTCCTTCAACACATGAACTAACACACACCCACACACACACCTTCACACACCCCTAAACACACACACGTCACACACACCCACACACACCCTCACACACCCCTACACACACACACGTCACACACACCCACATACACCCCTACACACACACACGTCACAAACAGCCACATCACTCACATTTTTTGTAAAAGATAATTATAAGTAAATAATAAGTTTTTTGATCACCTTTTAGCCTACCTAAAAAAGAGCGGCGTCTTCTAACACAGGCATTATCTGCTTAAAAGGAGGCGCCATTCGACAACAAAATGTTAACAATTTATGGTCATGAAATAAACATTTTAATTTTTTTTTTTTAATTTTAATATATTGACTTTACTGCATGGTTTACGCGACTGTCGTAGTAGGCGTACCTGATTTTCTAACCATCGGACCAGTCTCACTTGCAAGGGTAACGCCAGCCTTGACACGATATGCCTGCGAATCCGCTGCACAGCGATGCCACAATTGATGCACCTCATCATAATATCCAAATCGAAAAGTAAAACAGATATAGCAATAGTAATCGTGTCTAGATAATATCAGTCCGTGTATAATAGCAATGGTTGATATATGAAAACATCAATATTACAAAATAATCGCACATTAAGTAAGGAACGCATAGACGCGACTGTGTGCGTTACCCAGGCCAGATGTTGTCGAAAATGGTCATTTGAATCTTATAGATAATTAGTTTTGCGGCTTCTGTAATTGTTGCGCACATTTTTAAATTTGTTGCGCTTATAGTTTTTTAATTATTTCACAAAAACATTTCCTGTTGGGGTAACGTTATCCCAGCCAGACCTTTTTCTTTCTAATGGGAATATTTAAATAAATACTAGCTATAAAATTAGTTGTCTAGATGAAGTAAATGTTGTGCCTTATTTTGTATTTGTTCTTTCATCGGTTGCGAAGTTATTCGAGATTTTGCTGGGGTAACGTTTTTATATATATTCATTTATTCTCAGGTAAATAACACCCATATCCAAACATAAATTAACAAATTAATAAGATTAATTAAAATACAATAAAATCAAACATCTAATAAAATAAAATGAAAATAAATTATGTTAAAATAAAATCAATAATAAAAAATAAATATTAAATCAAATAAAAGTAAAAATAAATAAACAATTCCACAATAAAATTAATACCCTCTCTCCGACACTGGTACAGCAACATGTCTGCTGGAACAATGCCGAATGAAAGGGCAGTCCAGCCTTCCCGCAATCATCGCCAGTACGATGTTGGGGCTAACCCGAACCCTGCGCACCAAGGACGCGGCGCGCTTGCGCATGGTTGCGTGAAAGCAATCGATATGTGCCTCTGCGAACATACCCGAGGCGCTGCAGTGTCGGGGTAGCCCCATCACCGCCCTGAACGCGTTATTGTACTGGACGCGGATGGCGCCGTAATTTCTGTTAGAGTAGTGAGCCCACAGACTGCACATACATTTGAAGGCATTTACAAGCTTTAAAATAACGTTTAAAGTAAGTCTTTAGACCTCTTATTGAGAGTGCTGGAACCAATTGAAGTGTTTTTCTATTTAATGAAATATCCTTTAAACTATGCATTATTTTGGTTTTTTTTATTGCAGAACAAATTTAAACTAATTCCTAAGAAGTCATGTACAAAATATGATAAGAATCCGCTTAAGGGCGCGTTTTCAAATCGGACAAAATTCTGCTGTTTTTCGGTTCATTTTGTGACAAAACTAAACCGAATTTTATATAACTAATAACTACCACATATAGATTGGTTCTTCATCTTCAAATGCAAGTAACTTTTGTGTTAAAAATTATAGTTTTTTATATTGTAAAAACGATCTTCCGATGCCATTTTCCACAAAATTAACGATACTGGGTCGAGTTTCAGTACAGTTTTTATTCTATTATCAACATATTTTGAGATTTAAAAAATACTTTAAGTAGGCAAACATACTTATTTCTAAAATCTAGAAAAAAAAATGTTTCAAAATGTCACAAATAGTCGCAAAAAAAATAAAAACCAAAACTATTTTTTTCACATATTTTGCTATTACGGATGAATCTTAATGGATTGCGTTAAGGGTTATTTTATTTTTGGTTCCTGTTTTGATTATTGCACAAACATTTCGAAAGAAACCTCAGTCCGCGCTAGACCGCTGTCGTGAGTGGACTCTGTGTTGCCTGTTTGCAGCGGTTCGTGTGGAAAAGATCGCTGTACAAATACAAAATATTCTGTAAACCAAATTTGATACTTGATATTGTGGTAAGATAATTTTATAATTACACATTTTTATTTCGGTAAAAGTAAGTAGTTTATAAATGCCTATTCGTCTGGGACTTGATGGAGTGACCTGAAGGTGTACTTTGGTGACTGCTACTGGTACTCCTCGACGAGTACAACTAGGTCTGGCGAGTTTGGGCTCGTTTTGTTAGTTATGATGAGACCTTACCACCGGACTTGATGGAGTGACCTGAAGGTGTACTTTGGTGACTGCTACTGGTACTCTACGACGAGTAGAACTAGATCTGCCGAGTTTGGGCTCGTTTTGTTAGTTATGATGAGACCTTACCTCCGGACTTGATGGAGTGACCTGAAGGTGTACTTTGGTGACTGCTACTGGTACTCCTCGACTATTAGAATTAGATGTGCCGAGTTTGGGCTTGTTTTGTAAGTTATGACGAGACCTTACCTCCGGACTAGATGGAGTGACCTGAAGGTGTACTTTGGTGACTGCTACTGGTACTCCTCGACGAGTACAACTAGGTCTGCCGAGTTTGGGCTCGTTTTGTTAGTTATGACGAGACCTTACCTCCGGACTAGATGGAATGACCTGAAGGTGTACTTCAGTGACTGCTACTGGTACTCCTCGACGAGTACAACTAGGTCTGCCGAGTGTGGGCTCGTTTTGTTAGTTATGATGAGACCTCACCACCGGACTTGATGGAGTGACCTGAAGGTGTACTTTGGTGACTGCTACTGGTACTCCTCGACTATTAGAATTAGATGTGCCGAGTTTGGGCTCGTTTTGTTAGTTATGATGAGACCTCACCACTGGACTTGATGGAGTGACCTGAAGGTGTACTTTGGTGACTGCTACTGGTACTCCTCGACGAGTACAACTAGGTCTGGCGAGTTTGGGCTCGTTTTGTTAGTTATGATGAGACCTTACCACCGGACTTGATGGAGTGACCTGAAGGTGTACTTTGGTGACTGCTACTGGTACTCTACGACGAGTAGAACTAGATCTGCCGAGTTTGGGCTCGTTTTGTTAGTTATGATGAGACCTTACCTCCGGACTTGATGGAGTGACCTGAAGGTGTACTTTGGTGACTGCTACTGGTACTCCTCGACTATTAGAATTAGATGTGCCGAGTTTGGGCTTGTTTTGTAAGTTATGACGAGACCTTACCTCCGGACTAGATGGAGTGACCTGAAGGTGTACTTTGGTGACTGCTACTGGTACTCCTCGACGAGTACAACTAGGTCTGCCGAGTTTGGGCTCGTTTTGTTAGTTATGACGAGACCTTACCTCCGGACTAGATGGAATGACCTGAAGGTGTACTTCAGTGACTGCTACTGGTACTCCTCGACTATTAGAATTAGATGTGCCGAGTTTGGGCTTGTTTTGTAAGTTATGACGAGACCTTACCTCCGGACTAGATGGAGTGACCTGAAGGTGTACTTTGGTGACTGCTACTGGTACTCCTCGACTAGTAGAATTAAATCTGCCGAGTTTGGGCTCGTTTTGTTAGTTATGATGAGACCTTACCACCGGACTTGATGGAGTGACCTGAAGGTGTACTTTGGTGACTGCTACTGGTACTCCTCGACGAGTACAACTAGGTCTGCCGAGTGTGGGCTCGTTTTGTTAGTTATGATGAGACCTCACCACCGGACTTGATGGAGTGACCTGAAGGTGTACTTCAGTGACTGCTACTGGTACTCCTCGACTATTAGAATTAGATGTGCCGAGTTTGGGCTTGTTTTGTTAGTTATGACGAGACCTTACCTCCGGACTAGATGGAGTGACCTGAAGGTGTACTTTGGTGACTGCTACTGGTACTCCTCGACTAGTAGAATTAAATCGAGTAGACCTAGGTGGTCACTCCATTGAGTTCGGTGGTGAGGTCTCATCATAACTAACAAAACGAGCCCAAACTCGGCAGACCTAGTTCTACTCGTCGAGGAGTACCAGTAGCAGTCACCAAAGTATACCTTCAGGTTACTCCATTGAGTTCGGTGGTGAGGTCTCATTATAACTAACAAAACGAGCCCAAACTCGGCACACTTAGTTCTACTCGTCGAGGAGTACCAGTAGCAGTCACCAAAGTACACCTTCAGGTCACTCCATCAAGTCCGGTGGTGAGGTCTCATCATAACTAACAAAACGAGCCCAAACTCGGCAGACCTAGTTCTACTCGTCGAGGAGTACCAGTAGCAGTCACCAAAGTATACCTTCAGGTTACTCCATTGAGTTCGGTGGTGAGGTCTCATTATAACTAACAAAACGAGCCCAAACTCGGCACACTTAGTTCTACTCGTCGAGGAGTACCAGTAGCAGTCACCAAAGTACACCTTCAGGTCACTCCATCAAGTCCGGTGGTGAGGTCTCATCATAACTAACAAAACGAGCCCAAACTCGGCAGACCTAGTTGTACTCGTCGAGGAGTACCAGTAGCAGTCGCCAAAGTACACCTTCAGGTCACTCCATCAAGTCCGGTGGTGAGGTCGCATCATAACTAACAAAACCAGCCCACACTCGGCAGACCTAGTTGTACTCGTCGAGGAGTACCAGTAGCAGTCACCAAAGTACACCTTCAGGTCACTCCATCAAGTCTGGTGGTAAGGTCTCGTCATAACTTACAAAACAAGCCCAAACTCGGCACATCTAATTCTAATAGTCGAGGAGTACAAGTAGCAGTCACTGAAGTACACCTTCAGGTCACTCCATCTAGTCCGGAGGTAAGGTCTCATCATAACTAACAAAACGAGCCCAAACTCGGCAGACCTAGTTGTACTCGTCGAGGAGTACCAGTAGCAGTCACCAAAGTACACCTTCAGGTCACTCCATCAAGTTCGGTGGTAAGGTCTCATCATAACTTACAAAACAAGCCCAAACTCGGCACATCTAATTCTACTAGTCGAGGAGTACCAGTAGCAGTCACCGAATTACACCTTCAGGTCACTCCATCAAGTCCGGAGGTAAAGTCTCATCATAACTAGTAAAACTAGCCCAAAATCCACAGCCCACATCTTTCTACTAGAAGAGGGCTTCCAGTGCCTCCTAGCAGTCACTGAAGTAAGCATTTGTATCTAAGTATTATTTAGTAAAAATACAAACTACAATACGAAATATTTTTTGTAGATGCCTATGTATTATAAAGAATATAGAGAAAAAAAAAATTCAAAGTACCAAAATTAGTTCACTTGACTACTATTCCCGCAATTAACCGTGCGTACACTTGTGTGTGTGACCTTTGTCAATGTAGTAGTTCGATTCTATACCTATCAAATTTGTAAACGCGTCCTTAACCGTTTCAAAGATCTAGCAAAACCAAAAACGTTACCCCAGCAAAATCTCGAATAACTTCGCAACCGATGAAAGAACAAATACAAAATAAGGCACAACATTTACTTCATCTAGACAACTAATTTTATAGCTAGTATTTATTTAAATATTCCCATTAGAAAGAAAAAGGTCTGGCTGGGATAACGTTACCCCAGCAGGAAATGTTATTGTGAAATAATTAAAAAACTATAAAATAAGCGCAACAAATTTAAAAATGTGCGCAACAATTACAGAAGCCGCAAAACTAATTATCTATAAGATTCAAATGACCATTTTCGACAACATCTGGCCTGGGTAACGCACACGACGCGACTTGGAACTGCAATGCAAGCAAAGCAAGCTCTGTGAAAGCAAGCAGAAAATAACTGGTCAATTCAAAGTCAAATAATTTATTTTAAATTAAATAGGCCCACTTTTGAACGTCAAAATTTACAAAAAAAAAAAAACTGCTCCCCTTCCAAAAGGTAGTTTTCGCATGGAGAAGAATGGCCAAGAAATACTACCGTTACTTTTTTTAAATGTTTTACAATATTTTGTATACGTACATTAGTTACATAATTATATGTGAAGACGATGCACCTAGAATAAAATTACTATACTACAATAGGTAAAATAATTAAAAATGAAGCAACAAGAGATAAATTCATTATTTATGATAGATATATGGTGCTCACATATTTACAAACATTGTAAAAATAGACGATTTTCCTAAAATTTTACAATTAATAAGTCAGTGTGTGAGGAAGTAATCACAGAATGTAAAATCAATATAATATATTAAAATATATATATATAAAGTATACAATTGAATTAGCAACCAGTTTGATTTCGTCTAGATTCATCATCAGGCATCTTGTGCTTCTCCCCAGGCATTAAAAATGTTCTTTATTAGGGTGACACCGGCGTCAGTGGTACAACGCCCTTTGGTGAAACCGTACTGATGATCATGAAAGATGGAATTTTTATTAAAGTGACGTAACATTTGATTGAGCATCAACTTTTCAAACACCTTACTGAGAACTGGTAGAATTGACACAGGCCTATAATTGTTGGGTTCTTTACTATCACCGGATTTGAACAATGGAACTACTTTACTGTGTTTCATGAGATCCGGAAAGACTCCTTGGTCTACACTGGTGTTAAATATGAAATCTAAATAGGGCGCAATTGTTTCGATAATAGATCTACAGACTTTTACAGACAATCCCCAGAGATCATCTGTTGATTTAATTTTAATATCTTTAAAAGCTTTTATAACAGCCTGGGGGTTTGTATGCTGAAACCTAAACTCCAAAGAGCATGCCTTCACATTCTGCCTAACCAAGGCAGCAGAAAGCGCTGGTGAGGAATTTAAAGCTTCAGTAGTTTTAAGGGGAATATTAGCAAAAAGTTTTCCTGAGCTATTTCTACATTATGAGTTGATAGGGCCATGTAATCTGTAAATTAAATTCTGTATTTCGCTGTTTTTTCCTACCCGTTTCATTATTTGCCAGGTAGTTTTTATTTTATCATGAGCTCATTTTATTCTTTTGCTAATATAAAAAGTAATATGTCAATGTCATGTCAAAGATTATATTATTCTATTACCTATAGAGAGAGCTCAAAGAGCGATTCTCAAGGTGTCTACTTGCCGCCCTTTCCTTTTTCCCACTAACCTACTGTATAAATCCTGTGAAGTACTAACAGCTCGACAGCTATTCATAATGAGCATCGTATTAAAACAACACGCAGCCCTTCTCTATAGCACTGAAACTACTAAAAAGAGACGGAAAGACATAGTTTGCCCTACAAAAAGTTCAAAACATGCTTTCGCAGCCAAATTTTTTATCTTCCTAGGACCATTACTTTATAACAGACTAAATGCGAAAGCCAAAATTTATTCTCTAAATTATAATAATTGCAAAAGAACCGTCAAGGAAGCTCTTCAAAGTATGTCCTATGAAGATACAGAGAAATTATTAGTTGTACTTAAATAAAAGTTGTATTTGTACTAATTAAGTTTAGCTAAGTTAGGATAAGTACTAAGATTATAGCAAGTAGTTTTAGATTTATTGTACTATTTACACCTTTTTACATACCTATTAGATGACTTGATTTTTATTAATGTGATTATTTACAAATATTATACCTTGCCTCGCCTGAAACACAGGATGACCTAGTTCAGGCACATAACATAATTGAATTTTTCGTAGATTTAAGCAAATTTGTATTTAGTGTTTTACCTTTTTACCTGAATATACTTTTTTATTATTTATTATATTATTATTATAAAGAAATAATAAATACTTACCTTCATTCTATGAAGTGGGTATTAAAAAAAACACGTTTGATGTGTATTGCAGGGGCGGACCGTGGGTTTGTGGGGCCCTGGTCTAATACTATTTAGAGGCCTGCCTAATTAATCAACTAATTGGTATTTTGTCGAAAACAGTTTTTTTTACAAAATACCAACAGCGCGACAGGTCACTCGTGTGTGTAGTGCCGCGCGCGTTTTCATACAAATGGTTGTACGGATATTTATCGCAGAATCGCGTCGCGACATGTCGCGCCAGTCTGCACGAGCCTAAAAATATATTGCTTATTTATTAAGACTTAGACTCAAACAGCAACCGTAGGACATTAATTAATGCAAAAGAAATCAACAGGTTATGTGTAGTTATGTTAAATAAATTATAAAGCAACCTGCATTCGAATTCCTTTTTTTTGCTCATCGTATTATAAATGCTTTGTCAGTTATTTCCATAAATTGTGATTTACACAATTTATGGAAAGAACTGATAAATGATTTAGTCGATAGTTTGACATGGTTGTCCTATATTTGTTTTCTAACGACGTCTTGCAGAAAGAGGCTCTGCTCGACTGCGAAAAACTACGTATACTAGAAAATACACCGAAAACAGGTGACGGTGCGCACACGGGGTGCACGGTAATAGGCGCGCACACGGTTTAACATTGCGATAGATTTTTTAAAATTCACAATTTCGTCCATTATCTTCAATGGGGGCTGCGGGCCCTTTATATCTACGGGGCCCTGGGCTGCAGCCCAAAAAGCCCTTATATAGATCCACCCCTGGTGTACTTACAAAAATATGTTAGTAATATTGTCGTATTTTATACGCATACATTACAACAATTACATACATTTCTTTGATCTAAAATAAGGGGTTATAGTTATTATTCACACTCTTTAAAGGTAATTAGGGGATAAAATGGAACGTCAAAAATATTTTTAGGACTTCCCGTTGAAAATGGCGAGGCGGAAGCTATAATTGAGTATTGTTTTTTTGAGAATTATGTTACGCAAGTTATACTGGATTTATAAATTCAAATTCAGTAATTGCAATCTAAATTTTTAAATCTTACTGTACCTACTTATTACCTTAAATCATGAACATTTATCGATTCAGACCACTAGCAGGGGGCAGAAACTGGACATGTCCTTTACTTGCGTAAATGTATGGAAATAAAAACTGTACAAATAACTGTAATTATGCTCCTTACCAACTTCAAATGCTTTGAACACTAAGTTCCGGCAAGCTTAGACCTGGCAGACCATTTGATCCATTATCAGGGGCATCTTGGATATTATTTGGTGTAGGTTCCATCCGGGTACTTGATGAGGTAGGTTTAGGGTGTCGGAAGCCCGCATATTTTAGGGGTCTGCCAAGTACATCCGGCGGATGCGTAATGGCAGACTCACTTTTTTTACTTAATTAATCAATGGTATACTGTTGCCAGCACTTAATTCAGGGACCTTATGACTAATTTCACAAAAAAAAGTCAAAAATATCGATTATTTCTGACCTGCCAGAATCGGCTCTTGCAGACCTGTTTTTTTACGTGTTGAAAGTGTTGGTTAACGATCTGAAGATAGCCTATTGGGGTAGCCGATGAGATAGGTATTTTTGCAGCCGGCTCTCGCACTATTAATGGTTACCTCACGTCAGTCCGGACACGTACCTACTGGTGAACATGGGAATCATAAAATATTTAAAACCTATCACTGAAAATTTTCAGGCAATACGAGGCCTGTATATAGTTTACAACCGGGTTGTGCATAGTTGTGTTTTATTGTAACGCGCAGGAGCATAATGTAGTCCTGCTAGTCAGCAACCCTCTGATAAATGATAATCATTCGTCCATTTTACACTCAGATAGCAATGAAGATTTTGATTAATCGGCATAATCACACAGATATTACCATACTAGAGTACCTTTGACTCTGACTTAACTTTGGTATCTGTTGGCACCAGATTTTCTGAGGAGCCGACTGTAAGGACGATGACGAGAACATGCATGTACTCAGCAAATTAAACACATTCTGTTTTTGTGTGCGTAGCAGCTCTGGTGTTAACACGTTCCCGTCTTGTATTGCCGCAGACCCATCCGCGGCATGTCGGCGGTAGTGATGGGCGCAGGCCCGGCGCACGCCTGTTTCTTCGCCACCTACGAGTACTGCAAGCACTCGCTGTCACAGCTCACCAGGCACCGGCACGACCACATCACACACGGTGAGTCAGCCAGTCTACGTCTTTCTAGACTGCCTTTGGCAATCCTCTGAGTGGCACGCATACTTCTGTTTCTATTTATAATGTAAAAGTGCTGTAGGGTGATGTCGTGCTGAAACTGGTGTGCTGACTGTTGCAGGGTTGTCGGGCTGCATCGCGTCGCTCATACACGACGCGGTCTCCAATCCAGCTGAGGGTGAGTACCGCCACTTCTACTTTAGTTTTTAGTTAACACATCAGTCAAACCCGAAACCTGACCTTACCGTGTGAACTAAACACACGTAACAAATGAGTCTATGATATGCTTTTCACCCTTCTGCTTGTGAAGTTGTGACTGTTGACTATCAAACATATTCGTTCGCTGAACATGCTTCGTACCCATTACTTGATAACAGCAACAAAACCTGCTCTCGCCCTCTACCACTACATTACTCAGAGGCCTTAAGCAGGATGAAGCGATGAGCGCGCCGCACACTGAGCACTGATAACATTCTAATTAAATTCCACGAATTTTACTAATTGTACAATATTTCAAGTCATTTAAGAATTCAACTGTTCGGTTATATTAGTGTTCCGTGAAATTTACAATATTATGTACATATGCACACAAGTTGGTCAGTGTTGTTGTGTTTTATCAGCGTGGATAATGGCGAACAGTACCGCAATAGTCTCGACAGCTACCCGTCTGGTCTGCGCGCCTTATATTGTGACGTACTGTACTCTTTATCGGACGTTCGCTTTCTTTTGTCACGAGCTGAGCGTGTCGCTACAGAGTCGCGAAGGCTCCTTGTAGTACTGCTGCGATAGCCGCCACCTTCAACAGCCGCTCAACTACATGAGAAAAATATACGACATACAACGATTTAATGAATTGTCTATTTTTATGCAATACGTCCCAGTGGATATCATAGGTTATTGATTTCCAAACACGGATATCCCTGAGATATGAGCCCATTTTGGTGAAAGATTCTAAATGCGGGCTACAGGAGCAGGGAACCTGTCTGTGTCAAGTGTGTCGCAGGCCGCCCCTCGCGGTAGATAGCGCGGGAGCAGTGGCGGAGTTCAATGATTCTACTACAAATAGGTGGTGGTGTTATCAATTTGCCACAATAGTCTGGTGACGCTATCGTTGCCCTTAGAACATGTTTTATTTGCACTTGTTACTATCATGTAATACGAATAAATAAATATACTATTTTGCTGTACAGATGCAATTAATTACACGCGACATTGCGTGTTCATGTTATACATTAGCACTATTAGCAGTGTAAGGATTGTGTCTAGTGTGTAGGCTCTACTTAAAGTACTCAATCTTCTTCGACTTCTGAATGTCATAAGGGACACCCTTACTCGAGGTCATCATCAATCGCTGAGCTTACCTTTTGACTGCGGTCGTAGGCAGGCTCGTGTATGGCCTCTGGGCAGTGGGAGTGGGCAAGCTTCCCCGTGGTCGTGCCGTGACTTGTTCCGTCACCTTCTTGTCTTCTTGGTTTCTTCACTCGCAAGTGACGATATCAACTCTTGTTAAAACTGCTCTTGTTAGTTGTTTGTGACTCTTATGACCACATTAGTATGTATAGTTTCATCAGCAACTCGTTAACGTTTCCTATTTCTTATAGGTCTTCTGGGACATTTTGAACGGTAATATTATTCTACAATTTAGCGTTCTGTAATTATACAATAAAAATACATTAGTAGTTCGTTGCTAGGGATTTTCCCGGAGGCTGTGTTCTACTGCGCAGTACCAAGCCGATGTATCTGTATGAGTCATTGTGAGCAGAACCTGCCGCCCACTGCTCGGTGACCAATCTGCATCCTCAGATACCAAATCATGTTCTCACGTGCCGGGTGGCAGTGCTCATTTAGTGCAGATGCCATTCTCTCTCTTCGTAACGTGTCGATAGCGAAATAATCAAATAATTGGTTTCAAATACAGCTGAATCCATTAATAAATTAATTGTTGCTTGTAAAGTACCGTACTTGACGGAAATTTTACAAGAACGACCCACTTGACTACACAAGTATTCAGCTGCTAATCTACATCTAGTGTTCTTTGAATATATTGCAAATACAGTACAAGTGTAATTAATGCGTCTCTTTTACTAGCTAATTTATCAGTATGAATAATTATACAATCAGCAGGTACCTTCTTACCCGCCTGGCAACGGCCTCTATAGAAAACTATGCTTAGCTGCATGTTACTCGCAGCTGAGCGGTTTCATTAATTTATCCTTGATTGATCTATCGCAAACGATAGTTTGTTCCCTTGCGCACGTTCCTTATAATAGAAGCTGACTTGAACACACATGGGGAAAACCTATGAAAGTGTAGATGTAAATATTGGCATTAAGTTTGACGATACGCTGTTGTGAGTAGTAATGTTGACGGACGGCGCGCAGCGAACCAACACCCCGGCGATGTTGTACGCGCGATCCGGAAGTGTAGGAGCAACATCAGACGGTGACAGGTCGGTGCACTCGCACCTCGCACAGTCCGCACCCACAATGACCGGAAACTGTGGACACATGCACTTTATTAGCGAGCTGAGAGCCACACGACCGCACCACACACGTAACACCGAGCTCATGAAGCGCAGCTCAAATGTCTCGCAGGTGGTGGCGTGTGTGTTGGATCATTAACTTCCCTTCAAAATGGCTGAGCTAAATGGTGCTGATCCATGCGTCATGTTCGTGAACGGTCGTTGTCAGTTGGGACTGGTCATCTCTTAGCTGCCATGGCTTATTTTAAGTTTTTGAATGGTTGTTTGTTTTTTTCTTTTCGAAATCCATTTTAAAAAAATAATGTCGAAATTATGCACGTTCGTAAAAGCGTCGTAATACGCCTTTACGAACGTGCATAATTTCGACATGAGTAATGTAACCAATATTTTGTAACATTATTCTGATGTGTCCGTGGAGTTTCTTGCCCGTTCTTCTCCATAGGAACCTACTACACTTTGGAATGGGCAACTAGCTTCATATTTCTGACTGACCGACCCCTTGACAATTCAAAAGTACAGATCGCGCGGCGAGAGTTTGGCTTTGACCTTCGGGTGGAGGGGATTACTGCGCATGGGTACTGTCACGCACACAATACTTTTCCTTTTTTATGTACCAGGTTGGATATTTGAGTGGGTCAAAATTCATGTACAGTGGTAATAATGCTAGAAAATAATACGAAATAGATAAACTTCTTCATTTATTAAAACTATTGATAGTTATTTTACTTATATAAAATGTTTATTTCCTTTTCAAGTTTACAGAGACAGCGATGAAAATTCTAAATAATTGTTTTTTAATAAAATTATTTATTCCAAGATACATGTGAAATTGGTACATACAAACAAAAGAAAACTTAAAATAATTATTAAATACAGTGTGTCCCTGGATAATCTGCAACCCCAAAAGGGGGTGAAACTACACCAAAATGTAATTTAAAAAATGTTAACATTAAAAAAAAGTCTTTAGCAGCAGTGCTATTCAGATTCTGAATCAGTTAAAGGTTTAACGCCTTCTATGAAATCACCACATGGTCCAGTGGTGCTGCCGCGACATGAAATTGTGCAACGTCTTTTGCTTGTTGAGGGTCCGGGTTCAGGGCTTCCTCGGTCGCAGTTGTCATCATCATCATCATCTTCAGAACCATCATCAGAATCATCGTCTTCGGAACTATCATCGACGCGAATTATAAATTGCTCGGTAAGTAAATCAACTACATGGTCACTCTTGGCGTACTCTTCTTCTATATCTTTTACCTTTTTACATATTTTTTCCGATTCCTGGGCACCCATTAAGGATACTTTTTCTTTGATAAGTTTGGTACATTCTTGTAAATTCCATTTAACATTTTTGCTAGCAACGTATTGTTTAATAGTAGCCCATGCCATTTCTATAGGGTTGAGGTCTGGATGGTAAGGCGGTAATCTCAATATGCTATGGTTTGCTTCTGCTAAAATTTGATCTATTGAAAAAGTTTTAAATCTTTCTTTATTAGCTTTTATCAAGTTGTACAATTGTGGCTTGAGCATTGTTGAATCATATTGTATGCCTTTATCAGTTAGCCAATTCTGCATATCGGCTTTTTTGGTATTGGAGGACGGTGCTAAATCCCATTGTTTATTGTGGTATGAGGCGTTGTCGACAACCACTACAGAATTGGGTGGTAGGTTGGGAATTAATTGTGTCCTAAGCCATTTTTCATAATTCTCGTAATTCATGTTGTCGTGATAGTCCCCTGTTTTGGTGCCGGCTTTAAAAGTTAATAAAGCATTTGGTATAAACCCAGCTTCAGATCCTGCGTGGACTATCACGACTCGTTGTCCTTTAGAAATGGGTTTTTTTAGTCCTTCCGTAGGGCCATCGCTCCAGGCTTTGGTTGTTGAGTGCGATGAATCTACGTAGGATTCATCTGTGTAAACAATGGGTCTTCCTTCTTGTCGATATTTTCTTATTTTTCTTAAATATTCAATGCGTTGTAATCGGATATTCGATGTTTCTATTAGTAATTTACGGTTGTTTTCTGTTTTTTTCCAGCGAAATCCTAACTCCTTTACAATTACACGAAGACTTGTTTCTGCCCCTTTAAAGTTTATATCTTCCTCAAGTTTCTTTTTTAGTTTCCCAATGGTGGGAAGTTCATTATTCGTCTTGTGAAAATTGTGTATACATCTTTTTATAACACCTTGGTCAAAATTATCAATATTGGTAACGGGTTTAGCTCTGGGACGTTTTTTTCCAGGTGTTCTGAAAGTAATTAGCAAATCGGAACTCTTGGCTTGATTTGCGATGTTTTTTACAGTGCCAATTGAAGTCTTAGTGGCCTCCGATGTCCGCTTTTGAATTTGAGCTAATTTACTGACTACACAATTTAATTTAGAAACAGTTTCCGTTTTCATTACCTGCATAGTCTGTATAGTTTGGTTATTCTCCGACTGACTGAGTAAAGTAGCAACTTCCTCAATCTGACTTCGAATTTGCTTCAATGAATCGATACATTCGTCAGCTTCTTTCTTTAAAAAGCAATTCACGTCATATATCATTTTCCGTGCTTGCCTTTTTAAAACAATGTTTTTTTCACGCATTTTCAAATCACTTTTTAATATTTAACAAAAAAAAAACTTAACTGACAAACTTAAACAAACAAACTCAACAAATAATAACAATCGACAACAATAAACAATTAACGAAAATAGCAATTCACTTGTGAACGTGATTGTACAACAGGAGTGCGCGGTACGTCGTATCGATGCGAGAGGCAGGGAACGACTGGAGCGCCAATCAGAGCACCGCGTGCGCCTACACACTCGCCCCGCACCCCGCTAATTGCCCGTTGATACCCAATTTCTGATTTCTGCGCAATAACGGTCAAAGCCAAACTCTTATCGCGCGAGCTGTACCTGTAATTGGTTTATTTGAAATAAATGCTTTGAGTTTGAAGCAGCTTTGACAGACGGCTAAACAGAAAAACCAGTCATGATAACACACGTGTACTAGATGTACCACTGAAGCTTTGTATTTCGTGTCAGATCCTCACAGCTTCTCTGTCTGTAACTTCCGGAGATGGCGAAACGTGATCAGATATATACAAGGGGTTCGAGCGTGACTGACTGCTCACAAACACGACTTACCCAATCACCCTGCCAATGCCACCGTAAAGCGCTCATAATGCAGTATAGGTCTTCTATTGTTGAATGTTGAATCTGCGGTATGTCATCTTATTTCTCGGCACGTTCCAACGAGGAAAATGTGGCGAAGGTGGCGCGTGAGTCAGCGCTGCGTTGCAAGAAAATCCCCGCACTGAATCAGTGCCAGCGAAATACACTTATTATGTACTACAGTGTACAATACCTATTGTTAATTATAGTCAAAACAACAGAGACGAACATATAACCTCCTCTTTTTTTGAAGTTAAAAACTATTTAAGTAATACTAAATTACTTGAAACAAAGACCAAAATAGCATACACCTTAGACCATGGTCGAATTGACATCAACCAAAAATCCTTTTAAACGGCTTGAGCATTTTATGAAATATTGAAATAATTAATTTTATTTTTTTATTTAATTGTCAGTCTCATTTTTAATTCGGCCTGACATGTAAAAAAGATGGCTGAATGTCATTCTGCGGTATGACATAACGCCGCAAATAATGTTGAGTCGGTAAAACAGATTCTATCCTGCAATGAGCAGACAAAAGCCCTTAAGGTGTAGAACACATTTCTGACAATAAATGTGCCGTGTTGTGGTTGCAGTGGTGAAGCAGCGCATGCAGATGCTGAACTCGCCGTACCGCGGCGTGTGGGAGTGCGCGCGCCACGTGTACCGCTCCGAGGGCGCGCGCGCCTTCTACCGCTCCTACGGCACGCAGATCGCCATGAACGTGCCATTCCAGGTATTCCAATAACAATCACTTATTCATCATATTAGGGTGAGAACCTCTTTCTGAACGTCAATAGTTACAAAAGACAGAACCCGACGCCCGGCCCGCACCACTTCCTTGTGTTAAGCTAGGTAGAATTGGCGCGACACCTAGCAACACGTCCTTCTGTATAGCATCAACATACCTCACGTGACATTCTTACGTGAAAGCAAACTGCTCAGCGAAATTTCGGCTCCTATCTAGGTCAGGAACTACCCGACCTGTTATTTATTTATTTTTTTTAAATTGAGCCGTGCGTCGAGGGACGCCTGGCAGGTGTGAAACATCGAAACTATTTTATGTAGAAAATTGCCTGAAAGGATGGTTTATTTAAAAAAAAAACATGACATAATCAAAAACAAAATATTGAGTTCTTTTTTAAAGAAAAAATATATTCAAAACTCAAACTCAAAGCATTTATTTCAATTAAACCATTTACAGGCACTTTTGAACAGTCAAGAAGTCGGTCTGTCAGAAATATTAAGCTAGTTGCCCATTCCAAAGCGTAGTAGGTACCTATGGAGAAGAACGGGCAAGAAACTCCACGGATACTCTTAAATCAAAAATTTTATACAAAATATTGGTTACATCATTCATGTTGAAATTATGCATGTGAGAACAATGTAGAAAGACGTGCACGTTCGTAAAAGCGTCCGTAAAAAAACAAAAAAAAAACAAAGAACCATTCAAAAATTTTAAATAAATTAACATAAGCCATGGCAGCTAAGAGATGACCAGTCCCAACTGACAGCGCCCGTTCACGAACATGACGCATGGATCAGCACCATTCAGCTCAACCATTTTGAAGGGAGCTAAATGATCCAACACACGCGCCATCATCAGCGAGACATCTGATTGAGCATGATATACTCACAGCCGCCAGGGCACATTCGAGTCAATGTCAGTCAATGGTATACATATTACCCGGTAAATGGTAGCAGCTCTTTAGTACATAGTACTCACACCTGTGCTATGCAATTATATAATACAAAGAAGATTGAGTTTATACAATACAAAGATGGTCTTACATTCTTCAGCAGCTCCAACAGTATTTTCAAAATCTTAATCTATTAGTTGTGGTTGTGGAGCAGGACCAGCAATGAGCCAAGCATTTTATCAGTGATGTAATGCCCCAACTTATAATATGCCTGCCTACATAGTGTGCGTTTTATACAAGATTTGAATTTCGTTTCATTCAGTTGAAGTATGTGGGGAGGAATTTTATTGTAACATTTTAAACAGTACCCCATGAGTCTACTTTAGCCAGTCTGAAACCTGGTTGAATTAATAGGGCCCTATTTCTTGTACTATAATTATGTCCATCACCTCTTTTACTAAAAATATGTAATTTATTTCTTACGTACATGATGTTTTCATAGATATATTGACTAGGTACCGTCATGTTAATATCCTTAAACAGTTCCCTTAGAGAGTCCCGCCTGCGGAGATAATATATGGCTCTGATCGCTCTTTTCTGCAGAATAAAAATAGACTCAATGTCTGCAGCCCGTCCCCACAGTAAATACCGTAAGACATGATACTATGAAAATAACTGATATAGACTAGCCTCGCGGTATCTACATCAGTAAGTTGACGGATTTTTCTGACAGCATATTATGCTGCTGAACTTAGCCGTCCTGCAAGAGATGTTAAATGAGGACCCCATTGTGTAGCCTTCAGTCGAGCGTGATCCCCAGGAAAACAGTTTTATCGAGAGATTCTAGTTTCTCTCGATTCAATACAGATAGTATTGAATCAAGAGAAACTAGAATCTTTTAATACACACACAATTACTGCTTTTGACATTTGGTAACGAAAATTGTATGCACTTAGTTTTGTTTCCATTTAATACTAAATTATTAGCAGTGAACCAATTTTGGACCTGCAATAGAGCGTTATTTACGTCGTCATAATTTGTAGCACGTCTATCTTACCTTAAAAATTGTTTGTCGTCAGCAAATAACACCATTTCGTTAATATACACTAAAAACAGGAATGGACCCAATATCGAGCCTTGTGGCACACCCATTTTTACTTTTATACCTAGTGAATTGATACCGTTTATTTGAATTTGCTGTTGTCTATCATTTAAATAAGATTTTACTAAATTGAGCGCAAGTTTTCCAAGTCCGTAATGCTCAAGTTTCAAGAGTAAGGTTTCGTGATCGACGCAATCAAATGCCTTGGAGACGTCACAAAACATTTCTATTGCGTCTTGGGCCCCTTCCCACGCGTTAAAAATGTGTCTTAATAAGGTTACACCGGCGTCGGTCGTGCAACGTCCTTCTGTTGATCGTGGAGGATTTTATTTGAGTTAAAATGATTGAGCATTTGATTAAGTATTACCTTTTCAAACAACTTGCTGAAAACCGGCAACACGGATACGGGTCTGTAATTGTTGGTGTCTTTACTGTCCCCGGATTTGAAAAGTGGTATTACCTTGCTGTATTTCATTAAGTCCGGGAAAACTACTTGATCCACATACAAATTAAATATTAAGGCTATGTAAGGCGCTATGGTCTCAATTATGGAGGTACAGATTTTAATGGACATTCCCCAAAGATCTTGGGTAAATTTTATCTTGATTTGTTTAAAAGCTTTTATACTGTCATGGGGTTAATATGTTTAAAGTTAATCGGGCATGCTGAAACGTTCGGCCTTACTGAATCAAAAGAGGGCGAGGAATTTAAGGTTTCAGTAATTTTAAGTGGGATACTGGTAAAGTACAAATTCTTGAGCAACTTTTTTGCCATCGCAAATGAGACCACCACATGACGTCTTCAGGGTGTACTCCGAATGATGTTTTTTGTTCCTGTTCGTTACATTATTGATAATTTTCCAAACCGTCTGTATTTTATTGCCTGCCGATTTAACCTTGTTGCTAATGTATAAGGCTTTAACTGCCTTACAAGTTTTATTAAAAGTTCTAGAGTAAGTAGCAACATATTTATTAAAAGTTTCCGTTTTAATATAAGGCTTAAGGCCATACAGCTCGAAAAGTCTATCCCTACTTTTTCTGAGTCCTTTAGTTGCCCAGTCACTAAATAAAAACTTAGGGCTGATAGTTTTAGTGTTCTTCTTAAAATAATTATCGAACTCGGTTTGCACTAACGAAAAGAATTCTTTATACAACATATTAGCATTGTTCATTGTAAGGCCCTGATTACATAAAACTAAAGTGCTATTCAATTTATTTAAATTAACAAATGTTTTTGGTCTGTATTGTAACTGCACTTTTTGTTTTGAAATGTTGGACTCAAAAGTTATTGTTTGACCACTGTGATCAGAAGGTAAAAAATTAAATATTGTTTTATCTAAATAGTCGCAGTAACAAAACACATTATCAATACATGTAACAGTAGTCGTAGTTATTCGGGTTGGTTCTACAAACACATTTGACAAATTGAATGATTTGAACAAATTTAGAAATCTATTGGTATTTCAATTATTTTCTAAAATATTAATGTTAAAGTAAAAAAACAGATAATTACTGATTTATTATCTGTTTTCGGAGGATTCCGCTGTCGGGCTCCTAAGTGAGCGGACGTGCGCATCTATTGCTAACTACTTTCGTTAAAATTTGACCGCGAATAATTGTTATTGGTCTACAACCAATATTTAAATTCTCGTTTCTTCCTAAAGCGTTTTTACGAGTAGGCCACTCCCCGCGAAAGTGACAACAATATTACTCTCATTGTCCCTAATAAACAAAGTGTTGAAGAGCGCAACGATTGGAAGTTTGCGTCGGGTTTGAACTGCCCACCTCACGCACGGGAGTCGGTAACGTACACCGCCACGCCAAGCTGCGCTGACGCATCAACGCAAAATATCGGATCCCCACCACCTGTGCTACGTAACTGGGCTACGGGCAGAGCGACGAGTGCTACGCGGCTGACAGCTACGAGTGCTACGCGAACACTTACCTCGCATCAAATCCCTGTCCTACGTGCCTGTCGACTACGAGTTCTACGACGACGCGTCATTTGGTATTTCATAAACACTTAGCAGGAGCAGTTGAACAACCATGCCTAAAACACTACGCTCCCCGCCAAAAGAAAAAGAATTTCAACATTCGGCTTCCAACCCTGACATTACTAACACGTCTCAAGACATGGAATTTTTAAATATCACCTCTCGTGCAAAAAAACCACGCGTTGAGCTACCTTCCAGCGAGCTGCAAGACTTTAAGGATGAAATTATGGGAATGTTATCATCGTGGAAAAAAGATCAAGAACAAATTCTCCATAAGCTTAGTTCGGATGTAGCCGAAGTGAAGTTGCAAAATGAAAAAATCCACAATTGCTACTTGGAAATGGAAAAAAGTATCACGTTTGTTAATGCAAAATACGAGGAAATTAAGTCCAGTGTCGAGAATCTTGGTAAGGAACGGATAAATTTACTAAATCATATCGAGGATCTGGAGCGTAAAGTTATAGATATACAGGTAAGCTCCCGTAGCTCAACTATTGAAATAAGAAACCTGTTACCTGCTGAGAAAAATTCACCGCCACTGCCTTCTCTTATTGTCAACACATGCAAGGCTCTGGATATAGATGTTCTTCCTCCGGACGTACGTGATGTCTACAGCATTCCCAATAAGGAAGGCGACAAAAGGTCTGTCATTGCTGAATTCCAGACCGTCACTCTCAAAAATAATGTCCTCGCAGCAGTCCGGAAATTTAATAAGAACCGAGCAAACTCCGAAAAATTTAATACTGAGCACATCGGTTTCTCTGGAACTCGTACACCGATCTACATCTCGGAGCGATTGTCGGGCACCACAAGAAAACTCTTTTTTGAATCCCGTACATTTGCTAATGCAAATGGTTACAAGTTCTGTTGGACGGCTAATGGTAAAGTCCTACTACGCAAAGAAGAGGGCCAGAAATCCATCACCATACAATCCAAGCACTGCTTAGAAAAACTTAGTGTTCAAAAGTGACTATCCAATAGAAACGATTATTTAGTCATAAGTAAGCATTCACTCTCGTACTCCTTTAATCAGTATTTTATCGTTCTAATTACTTTTCCTTTAAATAAGTTAGCTCTTATTATTACTCCAGTACTTAAAATTTACACACACTCCCATACACTCTTTACCCTCAAAAACATCCCTTATACAACTTACACTGCAACAATAAATACATTTCACATTTACATAATTACACGAGTTCCCTTACAATATACAGTTTTTGCAATAACAGGCAAAAAGCCTTCCTGGTTCCTTGGTTCTTTGGACTCCAGTTGCATACTCATTCCAGTACTAAGCAATCAGGTCATGTCTTTGGATCTTATGTTGTTTTCAAATGGCTTTAATAAATAATATAAACTCAGAACTAGACTCAATAGACGTGGGCACTTCACTGACTTGTAACCCGGAGGACTGTCTTAAGTTTGTTAAGAATTCTGATGAGACTACGAAAATCTTACACTTAAATATACGAAGTATTAACAAAAACTTTGAACAATTACGGGTACTATTGCACCAAACAAGTATTAGCTTCGATATCATTGTTTTGACCGAATGCTGGCTAAGCAAGGCCATTAATTTACCTATATTAAAGGGCTTCCAATCATATCGTACAGACATAAACTCGAACCAGAACGATGGAATTGTTATTTATGCGAAACAGAGTCTGCAAGTCTCAGTGTGGGAGCCTGCGTTTATGGGTGGAAACTGCCTTGTTTGCCAACGGGATGACACAAAAATTGCTGTTGTGGCAGTCTATCGGTCCCCATCGCTCAGTTCTAGGGAAAGTTTTGATCTGTTCCTAGATAGTTTAAATAATATTTACACTAAACTTTCTACATGGCAGAACATTGCTCTTATTGGTGACTTGAATATTGATATTGGCATGAGCAGTAGAAATGATCGAAGCCTAGATTACCTCATACTTAATTCATCGCATGGCCTGCTACCATCCCACCTTCTACCTACTAGGCTTGAAAATTGTCTAGACCACGCGTTCATAAAATCTAGCTTGCCTACCACCACACTAGTTCTTGAATCACACATCACAGACCATAAACCTCTTGTCCTTACCATCTCCAGCACAAGTCCCACTCGTAAAACTTGTCAATATTCTACTTCCATAAATTATGAGTCAATTAAGCTAGAGCTAGAAAACCTCGATTTTGCGGCAATCTATAAATTGGGCGACCCTAACACAATGATGGATACTTTTATAACTATGTTAACACCGATCATTGCTAAACACACCAAGTATGTCAAGATTCCAAGAAAAAAAAAGGACCATCAAACCCTGGATAACCCCAGGCCTATTGAGGTGTATCCGAAATCGAGACAAAATGCATATTCGATCAAGTAAAAAACCAGATAATTTAATTCTTAAAAAAACTTATACACGCTACCGCAACTTTTGCAATGACCTGCTTCGAAAACTAAAAATTGCCCACGACAGGAATGAATTTGATAAAACAAAAAATAACCCCAAAGCCCTTTGGAACACTATTAAGACTATTACAAATACAGCTAAAATAAAGACCAGTCCTGTGGAACTACTGAAAATATGTGACAGTCCTAAAGCATCCATAAATGAAGTTGGTAAATTTTTCAGTAACGTAGGGAAAACCTTAGCGGATAAAATTCTTTCACGGAGCCAGTGCCCCGTTGATATGAGCAGTCAGGTTCTTGGTAACGATGATAACAACCCACTATCTCCCGCTAACTCCCTCGTGTTGCTTGATACAGACGAATCTGAGGTGGAGTCTCTTGTTTCGCAGCTACGTAATGACTGTGCACTGGGTTGGGATGGTATATCACCCTTAGTCATCATCTAGCATTTTCTTCTTTTTTTTTAATATGACGTGTAAAAGTGATTGCAATATCCTATTTACAGAATAAACAATTTCATTTCATTTCATTTCATTAGTGCTAAAAATGGGCCGTCAGACACTAATAAAACCACTGACGTACATCTTTAATAGCTGTCTCCGCGAGGGTGTTTTTCCGGACGCACTTAAAAAAGCAATAGTGCACCCAATACATAAGGATGGGAGCAGAAGCTGTGTCAACAACTATAGACCCATTTTGGTTTTGACTGCTCTTTCCAAGGTTTTGGAAAGGATTCTTAGTAACTGGCTTAAGAACTTCTTGGAAAGATACAAGATCATAGCAGATAATCAGTATGGCTTCCGTTCCGGTGTCTCGACTGAAGATGCAGTACTTAAACTGACGCAGTTGGTTGCTGGGAATCTCGACAGGAAAACCAAATGTTTAGGAATATTCCTAGATCTTTCGAAGGCATTCGACACAGTTTCTGTTCCCATACTTATTGCCAAATTAGAGCGACTCGGTGTTAGAGGAATAGCTCTGCAAATATTCAAAGATTACCTGAGCAACCGTACTCAAAGAACCAAAATTGATAATCACTTCAGTGATGATGATATCTTATCCTACGGAGTGCCCCAAGGTAGCATTTTAGGACCTATTTTATTTCAAATATATGTAAATGACTTATGCAGAATGTCCCTCCCCAACTCGACGATCTTTGTATATGCCGATGACACCGTGGTTGTAGTTGACGGGTCAACATGGGATTGTGTTAAAAGTAACGCGGAATTAGCACTACGTGAAATAATAAACTGGCTCAACCTAAACCTGCTTACCCTGAACTGTAACAAGACTTCATATATTCCTTTCGCCATCCGTCAGAACACCGCACCGGACCACACCCTTTCCATAATAGCGCACACTTGTTTAGAACAGTCATCTTCATGCCAATGTCCAACACTCACGCGTACCGATCACGTCAAATACCTGGGTGTTCAAATTGATGCCGGGTTACGCTGGAATAAACACATTGATGCCCTAACCTCGAGAACGCTGAGACTGATACACATCTTTAAGTCACTGAGAGCTTCCGCAAATCCTGATACTCTAAAAATGGTGTTCTATGCTCTGTGTCAGTCAGTTCTTGGGTATTGCATCAATGTATGGGGTGGTGCGGCTAAAACTACTTTTCTTAGAGTGGAGAGAGCTCAGAGAGCAATATTGAAAGTTATGCTACGAAAATCTTATCGTTATCCAACAACGCAACTCTACTCAGAATGTAAGGTACTAACAGTTCGACAGCTCTTCGTGTTGCAATCCATTCTTAGAAGACACTCCAGTGTCCCACCATCTGATCCCACTAAACGAACCAACATTCCCCCAGTTACACGACACAAAACTGCTTTTGCCAAAAACCAATACTTCACCTTAAGTTCACTAATCTACAAGAAAATTCATAAAGAATTAAATATACTGGATTGCAATAAGTTTGAATTGAAAGCTAAGCTAATGGAATGGCTACTTCAACAGGACTATACACAAACTGAATCTCTGCTAAAATGTATTGCCTAACACTGCCTTATTTTTGTTTTTACTCCCTCACATATAACACCTCACACTCACTACTCCCATACAAAACTCACCACACATAGATACATAAATCATACAGACATACTCACACACATTCACCCACTCACATACATAAGTTTTAAATTGTTATTTCTTACATTATTTTTCCTTTTTCCTTAATATAATGTTTCAGTCAAAAGTAATAAGATTGTTAAGTTGTTAACACGTACCTACTATAAGTTGGCACAGTCCGCAGTTGTTTTGATCCCTATTTTTATGTAACCTCACAGCTGAACACTGTCTCTTAAAATACAGGTTATCCTAGTTTGAGAGGCAGGGCTCACAATATCTGTATACAAACTACTGCAGCGTTAATTAGCTTCATGTTAAACAGTGTATACTAATGTATATTTCTTTGTGACAATAAACTATTTTATTATTATTATTATTTCCTTTATTTCATATATTTACATATTATTTACATTTTTAAATATTTTTATAAAAACTAAGAAAAACAAAAACATTTAAAAATATAAAAAATAGTAGCCCACCGGTATCGGGAACAGGGTCCAAGCTACCGGTGGTCAGGGCTCTTGAGAGAGGAATCTCCTAACGATACGCGCCGTGTCCAGAAGTACCGCTTTCTGGATCAAGCCCTTGATCCAGCTGCCTAACGAGAGCCTCCTCAGGTGTTGGTCGAGGCTCTTGGCTATTATGCCATTGGCCGTCACGACTATCGGCACAATGATTGCTGTATCCACATCCCACATGTCGACAACCTCGCGAGCCAGGTCAAGATACTTGATCTGCTTATCTTTTTCGGCTTTAACGAGGTTCTCGTCATGCGGGACCGCTATATCAATAATCATTGTGCGACGCTCTAATCGATCTATCACCACTATGTCTGGCTTATTGGCAACAATAGTCCTGTCAGTGATGATAGATCGATCCCAATACAACGTGATATTGCCATTTTCGAGAACTGGGTCGGGCACATACCTATAGTACGGTACTTCCGATTCCACAAGACTGTATTTCAGAGCAAGTTGCTGGTGGATAATCCTGGCTACAAGGTTGTGCCTATGCAAGTAGTCTCCGTTAGCCAGACGAGAACAGCCGGAAATAATGTGTCGGATTGATTCCCCCGGACGGTGGCATGCCCGACAGATGTCAACTGTGCCGTCCTTCACAATATATTTCCGGTAGTTGTTCGTCATCATAACTTCGTCCATAATCGCAAAGACAAAACCTTCGGTTTCCCCAAAGAGGTCACCAAAACGCAGCCAGGCTACGGACGCTAGTAAATCTACATCGGGTCCATGTAGGGCCCGGAAATAGCGTCCGTGAAGCTCCTTATTCTGCCATACCTCCTTGCGATCGTTAGTGTCAAGCACTACAGGCTTGCGCCAGTTATCTTTAGCCAAGGAGAGCGGGGTAAGGCCCTTGTCCACCGCGACCACATCTCGATGCATCCCCACGTCGGCTTCTAGGAAATATCCCCTGAGACTGCATACCTCGCGATTGTGGAGGGTCTTAGCGTTTAAAAAGCCTCGACCTCCACACTTTCGCGGGATATACAGTCTCATTACACAGTCGTCGCGCTCGCGCATTATCGATCGGACGTGACATGCGTGTCTAATTAAGTGCAGGATGAGTTCCTCTAACGTAGTGAAATGTGCGAGCTGCAATGTCGTTATTAACGAAGTGTTAGCTTTCGTGTGTAATAAACTGGACATAATGGACGAGGAAAGCCTAAGTCGGATATGTATTAGTGCTTTCTCGGATAGTGATATTGTGGAAGCAAAAAACCTACTATTTGATGCGATAACAACAACTTCCAAACGTAAGATTACAAGGAAGAAAGATGGGAAAAAGGTACGTGAGATCGAGGATATCATTAGCCTATTACAAGTAACCCATCCTAATGACCGGCCAGTTTTTGTTGCAAAAGATTTGCAAAAATTACCACCCGTGCTATTTGATCACGTAGATGTGACAAAATTGCTTAAAGATTTAACAAAGATGAAAAGTGAAATTGATGAGATTAAATCGCAATATGCATCTGCTACTCAACTTGAACCGATCAAGCGTGACGTAGCAGATTTGAAAAAGTTGACGAGTATGAAAAGCCCATGTTATTCGTATGTAAACACAAAGCGAGGAGGTGGAACTCATATGATGGACAGCTGTGATTATGATAGCGGGCCGATGGGATTGCAACATGTTCCTATTACTAACAAAAATACATCGGATCTAAGTTCTAAAAGTGAAACTTTTTTACCACCTACCCACTACTCATCAATATCAGCTGATCAGAACATGAATAGCACAAAGACTAATGAGCAGAATCGGAAAGAGTGCGAAACCGGTGTAGGCTCACAGGCACAGCTGAGCATCGTCAACAACACCAAGTCGTCGCAAAAAATTGATAGTAACAACATTGCGAGGTGCCCGGGACACACGGACGCGGCGCTCGTCCAACAGACTTCCCAACCTAAAATGGTTGCTGAGATTGTAAGTGAAGGAGAGTGGACCTTGGTCCAAAAACAGAAGAAGAAAACGAGGAATCGCTTTGTGGGAAACATAGGAAAAGCTGTAATAGAACCCGCGGGTAAATTTAAGACTGTAGATGAAAAATTTCGTTTTGTATATATATAATGTGGATAAACAAGTGACACAGAGTGACATCACTGAATATGTTGACGAAAAAGCCAAAATACGTGTGGATATTGAGAAAATGATAATGAAGCTGCCCAAAAGTTATAATGCATACAAGATTTCAGTTCCAAAACATAAGTATGATATATTCATGTGCGATGATTTTTGGCCTGAAGGTATATCATATCGTAAATTTATAGACTTCACTAAAAAGAAAACAGACAGAGGAAATACTCTGAGAAGGAACATTACACACAATTTAAATGGATAATACGACCCTAATAAGTTTCAACTGTAAATGTATTAAAAGATCTGTTGACTGTGTGAGGCGTCTGTGTGTAGCGGCCGACGTTATCGCTTTGCAAGAAACTTGGCTTTTGCCACATGATATCGCCTTTCTTGGACAAATAGATGATGACTTCGCTTTTACTGGCAATTCGGCAGTCGACACCTCAGAAGGAGTGCTACGTGGCAGGCCTTATGGAGGAGTGGCTTTGTTGTGGAGGAAAAGCCTATTTCCATCCGTCACGGTAATTAGTTGTAACAACGTTCGCCTTGTAGCTATTAAAATAGTGTCGCAGGATCGTTCCATACTAATTTTCTCGGTGTATATGCCTACGGACTCGAACGATAACGTAACTGTGTTTACAGACTGTCTTAGTGAAATTAGTGCGATAATAGAAAGTAATAATGTGCAATCAGTGATCATACTCGGCGATTTTAACGCTCACCCAGGCGAGCTGTTCGGTAGTGAACTGTTGAGCTTCTGTGAGGAGCAGTGCTGGACCTGTGCGGACCTGGACTTACTGCCACAGGGTACGTACACTTTCGTGAGTGACGCGCACGGTTGCCACCGCTGGCTCGACCACTGCGTAGTGACCGAAGCCGCGAGGCGTCTGCTCGTTAGTGCAACTGTGTTGTATGACATGCCTATAAAATTACAGTGTAATTTTAATATGATAAGACCTTCAATTGTGACTCCCAATCTGAGTAAAAACTTTGCTATATGGGGTGAACGGACTGCTAGTCAAATAAGTCAATACACAGAAAAATGTCATACAATGTTAAGGGAAATTAATTTTCCATTAGAATTTAAGGAATGTGCTAACGGGTGTTGTGAGGATTCCAATCACAAAGTCGTATTGGACAATATGTATAAAAACATTGTGTGTATACTTACAGAGGCTGCCCAATGTCCCAGTAATGTGGATGCGGGAGGGGGTAGAAGGAACAAACGTGTTGTCGGTTGGAATAGACATGTTAAGCAGGCTCACGCGGACGCGCGGCTTGCTTTTCAAGTCTGGAGTATGTCTCGTAAACCAACTTCTGGTTCTGTGTATCAGCATATGTACGACACGAGAAAAGTCTTTAAAGCAAAGTTAAGATGGTGTCAGAACAATCAAAATAAAATTAAAATGGACATTATAGCTGAAAATCATAAATCTAAAGACTTTTCAAGGTTTTGGAAAAATACGAATAGGTTGAATCCGAGGCCGGGCGTCCCCGTGAGCGTGGCGGGGCAACATGAGCCTACGGCGATAGCAAACTTGTTTGTGAAGCATTTTAAAGCTGAATCTCCTCTTGGCTCTGCAGCACAGGTGGTCGATGCTGAGGATTGTCATAAGGAGTTAAATTTCAGGTTCTCAGCAAAAAATGTTGCTACTGTTATTAAAAGTATGGTTAGGGGCAAGTCACCAGGGCATGACTACCTCAGCATCGAACACCTGCAGCATGCAGGCGTTCACCTGCCTAGGGTACTGGCGATGTTATTCTCACTGTGTCTAAGCCACGCTCATCTGCCCAGTGACTTAATGAAAACTGTGGTTGTACCTATTGTGAAGGATAAGACAGGGGACACATCAGATCTCTCGAACTATAGGCCCATATCCCTTGCTACAGTCATTGCCAAGGTGCTGGACAGTTTGCTTGATAGGCATATGGCGTCCCGCATTGAACTGCATGATGCGCAGTTTGGGTTCAGACCTGGTCTGTCCACAGAAAGTGCCATACTGTCTCTCAAGCATTCTGTCCAGTATTATACGTCTAGGAAAACACCTGTTAATGCGTGTTTCCTAGACCTTTCCAAAGCGTTTGATCTGGTGTCGTATGAGTTGCTGTGGCAGAAACTATTAAATGATACTTCAGTAGATAGAGAAGTTATATCAATTCTACGGTTTTGGTATAGGAATCAGACAAATTGTGTAAGGTGGGCAGGCTCGTTATCGGATGTGTATAGGCTGGAGTGCGGGGTGAGGCAGGGCGGCCTGACCTCCCCTCGCCTTTTCAGCCTGTACATAAACCGGTTGATTGTCGAGCTCAGCAACACCTATCAGGGTTGCTATGTAGATGGAGTATGCGTCAACAATATTAGTTATGCTGATGATATGGTGTTGCTGAGCCCATCGATTAACGCAATGATAAGCCTGCTTACGATATGTGAAAGGTATGCGGAGACTCATGGGCTCAGATACAATGTTAAAAAAAGTGAGGTTCTAGTCTTCAAGGCGGGCACTAAAACTTACCCGATTGAACCACAGCTTAAACTTTGCGGAAGTGACTTGAAACAAGTCACTTCTTTCAAGTATCTGGGCCACTGGGTTTCCGAAGACCTAAAAGACAGTCTGGACATCGAGCGTGAGCGCAGGGCGTTGTCTATCCGCTGCAATATGTTGGCTCGCAGATTTGCAAAGTGCACGACTGAAGTGAAGGCTACACTATTTACAGCGTACTGTCAGTCGTTTTATACATGCAGTCTGTGGGTCAACTACACGCAGAGGGCATACAGCGCCCTGCGCGTACAGTACAATAATGCTTTCAGGGTGTTGATGGGGTTGCCGCGCTACTGTAGTGCTTCCGGCATGTTCGCAGAAGCAAGAATCGATGGTTTTCATGCCATCTTGCGCAAGCGTTGCGCTTCCATTATGCGCAGGGTACGCGCCAGCCCCAACAGCATTCTGAAAACTATAGCTGATAGGTGGGACAGCCCCATACTGGGACATTGGATACGCCTACATGCCACTGTGGCGTATTAATGTATAGTTTGTTGTTTTTCTGGTAGATGTAAGTACTAACACTAGTTTCTAAGTCGTGTGTATACTAACCAAATGGACTACATGTATGGGTCTGAAATAAAAGATTTTTATTTATTATTATTATTTATTACCGATGACCGTGGGTGATGCATTCGATATGCAGTTAACAGCGTACGGACCCTCCTATCCAGGGCGTCGAGTTCGGTCTGAGTCCATTTGAGTATGCCGAAAGAGTACATCAAAACCGGCATGACCCAACCGTTGAAGACGCGCACCTTGTTTCCGCCTGATAGAAGACTATTAAATACTTTCTTTAGGCGGCCAAAGAAGCGCTCCTTCAACGATTGCTTCATGTCAGTAACATTGATGCTCAACGCTTCCGACATACCCAAATACTTGTAGGTTTCGGATGAGGAGAGGGATCTTAGGTGTATGGAATCCGAGAGTTGGGTTCCCACGGATTCCACAATCCCCCCTCGCTTTACATGCATGACCGCACATTTGTCCACACCAAATTCCATCCTGATGGCACTACTGAAAGTTTTAGTTACCTTCAATAGCTCCATTAGTTGCAAATTGTTGGGGGCAAAGAGTTTCAAGTCATCCATGTAAAGGAGGTGAGATATAACCTGACCACCTCTCCTCAATCGATAGCCTAGCCCTGAATTCTCCAGCAGTGTGCTTAGAGGATTCAAGGCCAGGCATAACCAAAGTGGACTCAGACTGTCGCCCTGAAATATACCTCGCTCGATCCTTATCGGTTCACTATTCCTCTGGATATGTCGGCATCCTGGATAGCGAAGAACCGTCCTCCATTGCCCCATACATGACATCAGGAAGGTGCGTAGAGTTGCATCTATTTTATACAACTCCAGCACCCTCATGAGCCATGTATGTGGCACCGAGTCATAGGCCTTCGTATAATCTATCCAACATGTCGACAGATCCTTTCGGGAACGACGAACCTGCTGGCTAATGGCCATATCGATGAGGAGCAGCTCCTTAGTACCGCGGGATCCGTTCCTACATCCATTTTGAGAGGCAGACATGATGGAGTTAGTGTCTATATGATTGTTAATTTTAAATCTCAAAATGGATGTAAAAACTTTATAGACCGTCGGTAGACAAGTGATCGGTCTATAATTTTTGGGTTCCGCAGTACTACCTGATTTATGGAGCAGGTGGGTTATTCCTGTCGTTAGGAACTGAGGCAGCGACCGTGACTCTAAGGCTGACTGGAACTGGGATGCCAATCGGGCGTGCGACCTTTGAAACCATTTTATCCAAAAGTTGTGCAGCCCGTCCGGCCCTGGAGATTTCCAGTTAGGCAACGGACGGACTGCACGAGCTACATCTTGGGGGCTGATGGTAAGTGCCCCCATTTCTGGTATTTGCTCGCACGCTCGCTCGACTTCCCGAGTCCAATCACCTTCGGTGTGGCTGACAGGCGCCGACCAGATACTTCGCCAGAAAGAACACATGGCATCATCATCCGGAAGGCGCTTGTCAACCACACCTTGGTCCGGTCGCTCCCAAGCCCTATAAACCCACCTTTCATCACTCTGGAAGGTGCGATTCTGAGTGTACCGCTCCACTCTCCGCCTGTACCGTCGAATACGGTTTGCCCATGCACAGATCTTCTGCTTCAGGAAGTCGATACGCTCTGTGACGCGGGTCAAATAATCTCGAGAACTAATATCAGTCCCCGAGAACGCCCGCCTCACAAAGCGCATCACTCTAGGGCGAGTATTGCCCTCCCTGAAGCAGATTAGCTTGCCGATGAGTACTCTAGCCTCACCGATACGACGCTCAATCCTGCACTGCCAACCTGGTACAGCTGGTTTTGGTCGTGGAGCTCTGTCACTGGTCGGAAATTTGACATGAGCTACACGACATGCCGCTACAGCTGCACAGTACAAGATCGAGTGGGTATCGGCGAGGTCTTTGCTGCTGTTAAAACAATTTGACAGCAACGAGTCTAGAGTACACACCAGCGCCTTGTTTTTCTTGTGCATGGGCAAATGGGGTAAACGTGGTCTAAGTTCAGTCAGGCGGAGTGGAGCGGTACTCCCGGAAAGCATCCTCCAAAGCGCTCCTCAATCGTGCATTGCATTGGGAACTCACGGATATAACCCCATCATCATCCTCTTCACCAACGTGGTCAGGTCGCGGTGAAGCACTGGGTGAATTTTGTATTTGTACCGCGACCAGTGGCGAAGCAGGCGTAACATGGTTATTCCGTGATTCGAGGCGTAGTCGATCCAGTACGGCGTCATCCAGCATATGGTTACGCTGGATGACCCGCACCTGATCCGAAAGTCGTTGCGCCGACACGTTGACAGCTGGTTCAAGCACCTGAAACAGAGAGAGCATCCGACCACGGTACGCAGTCAAGTTACTTCCCCCCTCTGTAGCCCCAAAGTATGCGCGCATGACATTTTCATTGACAGTTTGTGTCCACCTCATGCGCTGCACACTTCCACCGGGAGCGGGGACCCTGTCAGAGGCCGGTGGGCCTCGGAGTCCCAAGCTGGCCGGTGGTCGGCCTCTTCCGCGCCGACGTACTGGTGGTGGTGTCGTCGGCGGCGACATTATTATTATTATTATTACCAGCTGCAAGTTTTGCCAAAACATCTTCCATTACTGACTCAAATATAGAGTAGTTTTGATAATTAGGGGGTCTGTTAGCGCACACTATGACATGCTTATCTAGCTCAACACAAGACAGTTCAATGCTATGTTCAACCGATAGTTCAACTATGTCATAACGGGTTTTTGATTTAATACAATTTTTAATTAAGATTAGTGAACCACCACTCAGCGTTGATTTTCGGTTAAAACAACTGGCCACACTATAATTCTCATAGTTAATTAACATTTGATAATATTTTAACCAATGCTCAGTTAAACAAATACAGTCTTATTTATAAACGCCTCTTAAATTTTAATCAACTGCTAAGCAATTGATTAGCAAAATTCTTATTCATAAACGCTATTTAGCGCTAAGAGGTTGCTAAGCAATTGATTAGTAGCTGTCAAAACTAAACACCACCCGTCCACTGTTAAGAGGATGCTAAGAGGCAAGATGGCGGATTTTATTTCAATCAGCTGATCGATTCAATGCGAATTATGTGTGCTTCGAGGTAATTTAGTTCCTATTATCGAGATGTGCCGATATTATTTATCGAGATAGTAAATATGGATTTCAACAATCTTTTACGGGATTTCAGAACGACTTAGAAGAATTAAATAATTTTGAAACACCACAGGCGCGAAGTACACGGAGGAACACCTACAAAGCTCATTTATATCCCTTACGAGGATGATTAGATACCTACTAGATAATATTCTGACTGCCTCGTCGGTCTAGTGGTCGCAAGTGCTACTGCTGAGCATGAGGTCCCGGGTTCCATTCCCATTCAGTGTGGAATTTTTCAGTAGCAGCCCGGGGTCTGGATTTGTGCCCTATTGATGGCAATAGGCTCGCCTCCTATTACATGGGACTTAAACATAACTGGCGAAATGTGGGTGTACTATAGGTACACCTCTGCCTAACCCTTCGGGGAAATACAGGCATGATGTTATGTTATGTTGATAATATTCTTCTTTCGAAGTACACATGATGCAAGGATTTATAGGGAAAGTTCAATCAGGAGGAGGCTCAGTAGGTGCTCAGGTGGTTTAAAGAGAATGAGTTCGTGAGGAAGCTCATCGGAGATAGTGATTATCCAATGTGTTTTCCCATGTGCCCCTCATCTTATGGCGCTAGCTTTAAGGCCCAGAACTAAAGAAAAGCCACGTTGTGGCAGTCACACAAATAACAAGAGACATTTTATAGAAAACAATTTATTTTGATAAAGCTACATTTTTATTATAAATTCATTATTTTTGATTTCCAATATTCTTCCTTCAAAGACATGGTGCCATTCTTTTGTCATGTCACTCGCATTCCTCATCGTTTTCACGTAGCATGGTCTCCCTCATCTTTGCGAGGTTGAATAATATTTAGTGGCTCATAGCATCAGTCAAAGTTGCTGTAAACAAGTATTATAGTAATTGTTATTAAAAGATACTGAAACCCTGATGCAAAAGCAATAGGAATTAATAAAACAGACACAAGTAACTACATACATTTCTAAAATAGTATATTCGTGTTAAGAAGCAAAAAGGACATGAAAATACATATGTAATAACATTGTTACTTCTGCTTTAACATTCACTTGGTCAGTTTATATTATTAGTAAGTAGATATAAATTCAGTGATAAATACCTTTTCCTGTTTACTCCAATTATTGGAGCTTATTATTTTCATTGCTATCATCGCAAAAACAATTCAATAAACTTATTAAATCATTTTATTCAATTTTATATTTTCCGATGAAATTTTTGACTTTTGTCTGTCAAAGTCACGACAGATACAGAAATCGTGGTTTTGACAACTTTATTCTTAAAATTCTGTTTTTTAGTCGATTATTTTGGTTATAATCTGTGCCGAACGCATAATTTCGCCTCTATTTCGTTTCGCAACTAATCACTTGCTAACTAGCGTTTATAAATAAAGAAAAGTTAAGCATTGATTAAGAGCTAACCATTTGCTTAGCTAAACAGTGGCTAAACAGTGATTAGCGAGATTTTTATAAATAAGGCTGTATGTTTAATAATGTACGCACACAAATTTACTTTTTCTTTCCTTTTTTTGTTATAGATTTAAAAATCCAGATATGAGTTCTAGGACATTGACTGTCGTATAGGTATTGTATCTGTGTTACTAGCTAGTTTTAAATTGAAAACTGTGGAGAACGTCATTTCTTACTTTTGTTTGTTTTTCCTTAAATAAATAAATAAATAAAATTAAAATAAATAAAAAAGTGGGCAACGTTGCAAATAGATGTCAAATATTTCGCTGTTTTGATTAATTTGGCAATGTAACTATATGAAATGTGGCTAACTAGCGAACTAGTAGAGATAGTTGTAAATAAAAAGCAAACAAACTTGTTAAACTTCTTACATTTTTAAATAGTTTTTTTGAATCGCGCACACGTTCGTCTTATTTAACCGTCGTCCATCTTGTCTGTCATTCCATCTCTCTCGCACAGTGTTGTCATACCCATCTTCTAACATCCCTCATATCTTGTGTTGCCACTTTATTATTCATTCCGACATTTTTCCATACAAGTAATATTGCCAAATTAATTAAAATAGGTACATATTTGACAGCTATTTGCGACGTTGCCAACTTTTAGCATAAACGCTCTTAAATATTACCGGACAGTTTTTTCCTGCCTTGTGCTGCTATTATGCCTTATTTTTCTGAGTATTTTCTAAAACCCTAACCTCACTGGTTTGCCTACACTGCAGGAGGAAGCTGAGGTGACGTCACTCCAGTTAGCACACAGTAAACGGCTGCTTTGATTGCTGCAATTATGCCTTAAATATTGGCATAGGTAGAATTATTCTATCACCTTTGAGGAAGTTGGAGTTAGCACATTGGTACATTGATTGTATTTTTGACAGATTGCGAATGAGATTGGAATGCGAACGTTCTTAAAAATTACGGCAATTGAAAAAACGGTTATAATTGGTCGCTGGGGACGCATCCCATACATTTTTTCGCATCCTCCTTCTGTTTGGATTTTGGTTGTTGGCAGCGCGGCCACGCATTAGATGTTTCACATAAAAAAAGGTTAACTTTATACAACCTGGGTGCTGTCTTTTCGAGTAATTTCGACGCAGACTGTTGTTGGTCTTGTCCTCTTGTAAGCGGTTCAGACTGTGCGTTGTCTGTCATTGAATGAATATTAAGATCTTAATATAAAGTGGGATAAGATGGGAGGTAAATCAGAAGCCTGACTCGAGTGTGTGTGTCCGCAGGCGCTGCACTTCGTGACGTACGAGGCGTGCCAGAAGAAGCTGAACCCCCTGCGCGCGTACGACCCGCTGGCGCACGCGCTGTCGGGGGCCGCGGGCGGGGCCCTGGCCGCCTTCGCCACCACGCCGCTGGACGTGTGCAAGACCGTGCTCAACACGCAGGAGCGCGCGGCCCGCGCCACGGGGCTGTGGGACGCGGCCGCGCACGTGCTGCGCGCGTCGGGCCCGCGCGGCTTCCTCAAGGGCGTGAAGGCGCGCGTGCTCTACCAGATGCCGGCCGCTGCCATCTGCTGGCTCACCTACGAGAGCTTCAAGCACGCGCTCGCGAGCGCCGAGGAGGAGCGCGTGGGGCCCGGGGCCCCGCCGCTGGCGTGCGCGGCGCTGCGCCTGGCCGCGGCCGACGTGCCGGCCGCGCCCTCCTAGTGCGAGGGCCCCGGGGCCCCGCCGCTGGCGTGCGCGGCGCTGCGCCTGGGCGCGGCCGACGTGCCGGCCGTGCCCTCCTAGTGCGTCGTGCCCGCGCTCTGAACATTTCGTTGCACGCTCGCTGGCCGCACACAGTGAGATGCTGTTCGATTCTAGTGAGATTAGTTTAGTGTGTACATGTCCTGTATATTTTTTTATGTACGTTTGATACGCACACGCCGCCGCCCGCTCGCACTAGTCCCCGGCGCGTGCCGGCGTGTCCCGGCGTCGCGTCACTGTCGTGGTGTCGCCGTCACGCTGTCGCGTCAGTGTCGTGGTGTCGCCGTCACGCTGTCGCGTCAGTGTGATGGCACCGTCACGTTCGCGGTGTCGCCGTCACACTGTCGCGGTGTTGCGGTGCACGCTGTGGTACGGCGAGCGCGCCAGAACGACGAGTGCGCTGCGGCGACTTTGTTTTCCATTGTTTTTGTATATGATTTGTTTGTTATCGCAGTCCACGATTGCAGCTAGTACTTGTTATGTAAAACAATTTTGGCTTTCGATGAAAACTGTTCAGTTAACATCCTGACGGATGAAAAATATGTTGGAGGTGCTAAGTATAATGTATATTGTGATGGAGGGAACGGTTTGCCGCCCGGTTCGACAGGATGCGAAAATTATGTTGTTGTTTGTGTAAATTACTATTATTATTAATTGTATTTGTTGTATTTATGAGTTGTATATGTGAGTGATAAACTCGATTTAAATTGAGAGTTATAAACTATTTGTATAGAAATAACGCGGCGAGCGCGCGTCGCCCGCCGAGCTGTAAAATTGCAAATTGAAAAAAATATTATAAAATAAACAGTAAGGAAATAAAAAGTTGGACAATACGCCGTTGTTTTATTAGGTACTACTTAAATAGATTTGTTGTTCGCTAGGGCTTCCACTCGTGTGGCATCACACGATCAGAAACCTTCGACAGCTACCGAGCTGACGTAGGTTGACGAAGAACACGTCGTCGTCCACCGGGCAGCCACGTGACAGGACGTGTGGACTGCTACATAACTACATAGCACGTGTGGACTGCTACATAACTACATAGCACGTGTGGACTGCTACATAACTACATAGCACGTGTGGACTGCTACATAACTACATAGCACGTGTGGACTGCTACATAACTACATAGCACGTGTGGACTGCTACATAACTACATAGCACGTGTGGACTGCTACATAACTACATAGCACGTGTGGACTGCTACATAACTACATAGCACGTGTGGACTGCTACATAACTACATAGCACGTGTGGACTGCTACATAACTACATAGCACGTGTGGACTGCTACATAACTACATAGCACGTGTGGACTGCTACATAACTACATAGCACGTGTGGACTGCTACATAACTACATAGCACGTGTGGACTGTTACATAACTACATAGCCCGTTTGGACTGCTACGTTTTTTAATTTATTTGCATACAGTCTTAATACATGTTCGTGTTTGTTTTGTACCATTAAACCAGAAATGGTTTGTATTGGTACTCACATTCGCTAAAAGAACACTCATAGCACGTGTGGACTGCTACATATCACGTGTGGACTACTACATAGCACCTGTGGACTGCTACATAACTACATAGCACGTGTGGACTGCTACATAACTACATAGCACGTGTGGACTGCTACATAACTACATAGCACGTGTGGACTGTTACATAACTACATAGCCCGTTTGGACTGCTACGTTTTTTAATTTATTTGCATACAGTCTTAATACATGTTCGTGTTTGTTTTGTACCATTAAACCAGAAATGGTTTGTATTGGTACTCACATTCGCTAAAAGAACACTCATAGCACGTGTGGACTGCTACATATCACGTGTGGACTACTACATAGCACCTGTGGACTGCTACATAGCACCTGTGGACTGCTGCAAGAAGGTACTTACAATAGAAGGTGCGTTCCGATTAGTTTACCACTTGACAGTTCGAGCCAGTCAAAACAATGCATAATTGGGAATCAAACGAGCTTACCTGTTAAGCGAAGTCTTGATTCTAATTTTATGAACGGCGATCTGAAGACGGTGTGAGTAGGAATACCTACTTTGTTAATCATTATATTTCAGATCGCCGTGAAGTAAAATTGTTTTACTAATGTATCAAAGAGAAAAGATATTCAATTTAATCTGGAATTCACCAAGCACGAGAAGGACACACACGACTCGGGCAGGTTACTTTAATTGAAAACAAGTTAAGGCATTCAGCGAAATATATGTGGGAGCCCTACAGAAAAGTCGTAAAATATAACATGTAAAAATAAATATAAGTACTATACTTCAACATGTAATTTGGCTTCCGTGAACAGCTGGTTGCGAGCGCGCTTCACAGCTAACAAATAGGTCTCACATGTGGAACATGAACATCCTAATCGTGTGCCTGGTTGTGTTCGCGGTAAGTGCATCACTTCCTGAATGTTTTGTAAACCCTAGCGCACGAACAGCCGCATTGGCCGCTGCCCCACGCATTCATACGATAATGTGCGATGTGGCCCGCCCCGTAGTGTGCGACATGAAAATGTATATTGTGTGAAAATTCATAGAAATTGTACGATAGTAATGTAGGAGGAATTATACAATGCGGTGCGGCCAAAGAGTAGTATAATAACTACACACATCAAAAGTGTCTAGGGTTCAAGTACATTTTTAACTATAAAAAATTATCCAATTAATATTTACCAAATCTAGTCTTCCAGACTGGCTTCTTACTTTAATTCCTATGTATAAGTTCAAGTAACAAATCATCACAATCGTCTATAATTAGTATGAACATTAAGAAAAATTGCTAAGTGTGGGAAATTAACTTATCGTCATTTAAATGGCAAAAACAAGGATTTTTTTAATTTATATCGTAATTATTAAAAACTTAATAATAGTTGTTTCCACCATTGACACGAATCACAAAATCATAGCGATTTGGCATGCTTAAAATCAGTTCATCAAAATCACTTTGAGGAAAGGCCGCCCACGTTCTTTCTAACAAGCCAAAAAGTTGTTGTGGGTATGCACGGCATCCATACTCGGCAGAGCTCTTCTTTGGAGCATATCCCATGCGTGCTCAATTGGGTTGAGGTCTGGCGATTGAGCAGGCCACGGCAGAACGTTGATTAATGAATAGGAATAATTTATTAATTATTTTTTTAGTTCTCTTGGTCCCACCAAATAATTTCAGACTGGTTGTTTTAACGGTAAAAAAAAACAAATATTAAAATAAAAACAGTAATTTATTAAGGAATAAAAATCACAGTTAAAATCACAGAATCAACTTTACGTACCTAGGTATCAAAATACACATACACTGAAACATTAAAACAAAATAAAATTCTCCATAAAACTAAAAATTATGATTAAAAATCAGTCAGTTTCTTCAATCAGCTTCTTTTAAAAAAAAGAAAGCGTCCTAATTATTACAAAGTCACACTTGCTTATGTAGGTATACAGTGGCACATTTTTGCGTTAAACATTATATAAGTGATCAGGACAGTGAACTCGTTAATTTTACACATAAATAGCGTCAATAAACAATAAACTATAACAAAATCATAATAAAAATACCCAAAATATCACATAATCAAGAAGACCATATAACCTCCTAAAGAGTAACAATAATAAAAAAATTACATGGATTTACGAAAGTAGTTGAGACCATAAAATAAGGCGATAATAATTATTGCACAAAAAGCCCTTAGAGATTAAATCAACGTACAACCATCGAGCTCTTTGCTTATGATTAATATTTACGTAAGTTTTTCTAGAAAATGTCTTATGGTTATTTCTGAATTAAGAAGTTGCATTTGGCAATTCATAGCATATTGGTCTGTCAAGATTGAATGTAGCTTACGCCGTTTTGGGCTTTGTTTTGCTTTCACGCTGTATAAGTTGGAGTCTTGATGTAACACCGTAAGCAATTTTAAAATATTTGTTTTTTTTTTGCCTATAGCATTATTTAATTTGAAATGCCACCCTTCGGCAAAGTTATTGGTACGGTGTCGATTACCAAAACTGCACCACACTTTTACGAAATTTGGTTGAAGCCACTGCGATAGCATGTATTGAAAGAAAGAAAATACGTTTATTCTGCACAAACAAAACGCACATTTAAATAAAATAAAAACACAAAATACACATACAAAAGTAGCCAAAAGCCTCATATTTAGCCAACAAACAAACGCTATTTATAAAATTGATTCATTCATCGGTTGATGTCAAGGCCACAGACAAAGACAATATTGCGTAATTACTGTAACAACATTACATACTCTGTGGTTGCGACATTGGCAAATGACAACAAAAACATAACAATAACAAAATGCCGATTGCAGAGTAAACTACTTTTGTAATAAATAATGAGAAAAATTAAACTGTGCGTCGCATCTGTGCAAGAACAGGTCATTGCTCAGCGAAATGCTGTGACTTCGGATGAACCTAACGTCAACAGCGCTGGTTTTCAGCCACTGCGATAGCATGTATTGGTTGAAGCCACTGCGATAGCATGTATTGGTTGAAGCCACTGCGATAGCATGTATTGCCGAAATTTTTCACTTTGGCTGTCATCGGGGCTTTCGCCACCGACATAAACCAGCCTTCAAAAATACGGTCCTCAGGTAATAATGGAAGCACCGCACTTAGAGCTACTTGACGTCTTCAAATTTTATTTTTTGTTAGGTTTAATTCACGGCCTTTCCTCCAAACAGCGTTATTAAAATGATAATAACAACCGTGGATACTTATCTCTGGAAAAATTGTACGCATAGCAGACAGCTGCTTCTTCAAACTCACTGGTAAATGCTGTAGGATTCCAATCGTTGATTTGAGATTTAACGAGTTTGAATAGTATCTCGTATGTTTAAGCGTACAATAATGGCGTCAACGATGTGTTTTGATTATCACTTCCTAAATCACCATGAACCGTGTAAAGTTGTTGGAACGGCACCTCCGTTCCAACAACTTTACACGGTTCATGGTGACAACTCCTAAAGGTACCGTCACCAATTTTTTTTTTTTAACTATTAATTTTTCTCTAGCTTCTTGGGAACAAAAAATGAGTAGTCCTGTGTTATTGTAACAGTAATCTACTAACAAAGATTGATTATAGATTAAAAAAAGATTGAAATTTTTGAGGAATCTCAACCGTTTTAACGTCATTGAAAATGATTTTATTAAAAATGATTTTATTAATATTATTCGTTCTATTTCGATGGCGATACAAAGAGCTTTTAATGTTTGCAAATTTGGGAATATCTTTAGGTAAAGTTACCTTATCTAGTCCTTCATCTAAAATTTGATCATTCTGCAATAAACGTGCATAATTTATTTATCCATTTCCTGGTTTTGAATGAAAAATACTTAGAAGCAAAAAAAGAACTTACTTTTATAGTTAAGGTCCCCCCGCACTTATTCTTCCATCTAAGATGGCATTCCCATAAAACAGCTCCGCTTTTATATTGCCTTTTCCTCAAAAATTGATATCCAGCACGCAGAAGCACGATTCCACCTTTTCTTTGTATATGTTGTAAACAGCCTCCTGTACTACTAGAGGGACCAAGATGCGCTTCCTGTGACATTGTTGAGCTCTAAAAAAACAAACATGGTACATTATTAGCATAAATTAATAAGACATGAGACAAAACAGTATTAACTATGTAGGCTATCTAATGATATTTGTAACCAAAATGTACTTACATCAGTAGTTTTCCACAAAATTCGTGTAGAATATATATTATTTTTATTATACATTAACACCCGTGCAGTTTCATTGTTTTGTCAACACTAACCCGACCGGTCTAATTTAAGGATACTGGGAGAGAATCTTGGGTAAACCAATAGGGTTTAAGCAAATAACACAATGTTATCAGCACTCTTTTGTTAACTAGCGGCATCGCCGGAGCATCCCACCAGAGCCATGTAATATCACGACAAATTTGAAAGTAAACTACGAAACAACGATTAAACATTTTACGCAAAAAGTTATTTAGTGGGACGAATGGCACTAATCTAAGAACATATTCCCATTCGTCCCTCTAAAATCTTGAATGGGACGATCGGGAACAAATATAATATTATTTTTGTAAATTCCCGTTTGTCCCACGACGGGGACGAAGTCGATGGGACGAACGGAACACTAAATGCCAATAATTTTCAAACGAATAATAATATTAATACATTAGGATCGCATAAATCTATGTTTATGGAACCAACCATACCAAATGACATTATTACTATAATAAACAACCTAAAAAATACCAATAGTACAGGATATGATGATATTGACACAAGAGTAGTTAAAGCAGTGGCTCCTCTTATAGCACCTATATTAAGTGACATTATAAATAACTGTATTCAAGATGGTGTTTTTCCGCAAAAGTTAAAGGTTTCCATTATCAAGCCACTGCATAAAAAAGATGACAAAACAAAGATGGATAATTATAGACCTATAGCTCTTATACCGATTATCTCAAAGGTATTTGAGAAAGTCATTTATAATCGTATTTATAATTACTTTGAAAAACATAATATTTTTTGCAAGGAACAAATGGGTTTCAGAAAGACAAAAACCATTAATATGGCCATCTACAATTTTCTTGAAAAAATTCATGACAACATGGATAATAGAAAACCAGTAATGGCAATGTATATGGATATGACCAGAGCATTTGACTATGTGGATCATAAAGTATTATTAACTAAGCTATATAGATATGGCATCAGAGGTAACGTGCTTAAGCTCATACAATCTTATTTGGAGGACAGAAAACAAATTACTCAGATAAGTCAAGTGGATATTAAGTCCAAAACTGAAATAGTTTATTCTTCTAGCTCTAGAGTTCTTTGTTACGGTGTTCCGCAAGGTTCTGTGGTGGGGCCTTTGCTGTTCATTTGCTACATTAATGACTTTCCCCTAGTAATCAGGCATCAAATGTCCTTATTTGCCGATGACAGCACAGTTTTATATAACACTGGTAATAATAGAGAAATAGAAGATGACATAAACACTAGTATTATTACGATTGTTGACTGGCTGAATGATAATAGCCTTAAAATTAACCTCACGAAAACGAAAATTATGAATTTTAAAATTAGACATAAAGTACTATCACACGCTCAAGTAAGCTACAAAGGAGACCAAATACTTGAAACTAATATAACGAAATTTCTTGGACTGCTTATTGATAATGATATGTCATGGAAGAGTCAGATCGATAATGTATGTGGGAAGCTAAGTAAGTTTTCTTATGCTCTCTATATGCTAGGCAAAATTGCAAATAAGACAGCGCTCCTAACAGCGTATCATGGGTATGTTGCCTCCACTTTGCGATATGGCCTTATATTTTGGGGTAATGCTACTAAAGTTCAGGAGGTATTATTAGCACAGAAAAAATGTATTCGAGCTATATGTAAAATCAAACGAACGGATTCATGCAAGCCACATTTCCAAAACTTAAAAATATTGACTGTACCATCACTTTATGTCTATGAAGCCTGTATCTTTGTAAAAAACAACATGTATTTATTTAAAGCTGTCGAAAGTCAACGACGCTCAAAAAAGTTGCACCCGTTAGGCACAAAAACCAAATTTCTATACAATAGTATATATGCAATGGCTCCAAAACTATACAACAAATTGCCTGATGAAATTGTATCAAGCAGTAGCATGAATGAGTTCAAACATAAGCTTTTTAAATTATTAATTAACAAGGCGTATTATTCTGTTAATGAATATCTTAATGACAAATTAAAATAATATTTTTATAATTTTATGTCTGTTTGTTTAAAATGTTACTATTTAATTTATTATTGTATACGAAATTATGACTAAATACTTACTACCTATTTGTTTATGTGCCGTTTTCATTTATTGACATTTTATTTGGCATGAAATTGTGACATGTTATTTTCTTGACTTTATATTTTTATTTTATTAATGCGACATTATGATTACCTCAACAAATTTTGTATGCCTTCTGGTGGGACATAGTATGGACCAATATTTCTTTGTAAAACACCTGTATATTTTTTTTACCCTATGTTCACAAAATTAATAAATGAATTGAATTGAATTAAAATTTAAAGTTTAGTTTAGTTAATTTAAAGATTATTTTATATCAGTTGATATAAAATAATCTATTAACAACTATGAGAAAAAGCATATTGGTACATTACGGTACATACATTGTCGTGCGTTAGTCGAAACGAATCACCCAACCGGCTTCGCAAAGGATTGATCACATCTAAAACAATCCTCTCTGCATAAATCTGAGCATTGAGGTTGCCCCTGATCCTAATGAGATCGGTTCTTCCACCGATCTAAATACCGGCCCAAACCATTATTGTACCCCCTCCATGTGAATGAACTTCCTGGCAAAATTTCAAACGTTCTTGACGTCCAGAGGTCCTGCAAACTCGAGTACGTCTTGTATCCGGCCTAATACCGAAACGAGATTCATCGGAAAAGCAAACACAACGCCAGTCTTCTTCCTCCCAATTTCTGTGTTCGCGAGCCCATTGTAAACGGGCCCTAAGTTTGCGGGGTGCTATAGGTGGAACTCTGAAACCCATTTCACGTTAACGATTTCGGATGGTTTAGTCGAGCAGTATTTTGGAAGTACCGGTTCCGTCTGCGAGAGGTGATGCGAAATCGTCCTCCATATCGCTCGGCCACGCTGCCCGTGATAACTACGACGCTCTGTGTAGTGCTAAGAGCGACAGCCACAGTACGTTGCCTGGAACCAGCTTCCAACATTCCGACGGCTCTCAACTTCTCTCGTGTCAAATGATGTCGTCGCTCCATATCGATGCAATTTTTTTCAGTTTCGATGCAGAAATTGTAATGGTTTTGTAAAAACGCTATTACACACTTATAGGAATCCTGATTGATAGTTGATTAAATTTAAAGAAAATTATTTATTCAAATAGTGAAATTCACTTAAATGAATCAATAACGATCCAAAAAAGTTTAAATCATAATCCTCAATTGCGGCGATACTCTAAAATGTACTTGATCCCTAGACACTAGTGATGTGTGTGTGTCGTGGCCAGATCTTATAATTGATCATTTCGGGAAATGGCCAGTTAACATTGGCCATATCGTTTAAATGTCAACATTTAATGATATCTTAATGTTGCGTGGTCACCCTACTTTGTTTGATTTATTGTAAATGCCGCTGCCATGATGCACACCAAGAAAAAAGCGATATCAACACCTCTACCGGTGGATAATCTAACTATTTTACGATATGATCACTAATGTTTGGCCACATCATGAAGTAGTCGTGCGTTTAAGATTTGAAGAAATGAGACAACAGATTGAAATATTGAAGAAAGAAAACCATACCTACAAAAATTGTATAAGTGATCTGGAAAACAAAATAGGGTAAGTGCTCCAGTGAATGAACATTTAAGCGATCTTCGAACTTCAAAAAAATATTACAGTATGTTGCCTCTAAGGGATACGGTGCAAAGCTATAATTTTAGAATAAGAATATATTCAAATACATTTTTTCTGTTGGGTTTACGACATAACCTGTATAATTTCTTAGATATTTAGCAATAAATTGAAAAATACCCTAAAACCCCAGTGAATGAACGAAATTTTCTAGTAAATGAACATAGATAAAACCATTAAATGAACACAATAAAATTTTTGTTTCATTAATAATACAGAAAAACCCTTATTATTCAAAAAATGCAGTTCAACAATCAACTAACTAAACAAACATCAATGATCTGCCTCAGAATCTGTTACAAACATTATCAAAATATGTTTTTTTTTTTTTTTATAAAAGCCTTTAAACTTTTACAGAATCATTATAAACTTTATTTATTTATTTATTTTGCTAACATGTAAAACACTGGTTAGTAGGCATGCATTCAAATTTCATGACACAGTATTAAGACATGCACCCTGTAAGGGGGGCACTGCAAATGTTTCATATCAAATTACACGAAATTCATGATTCTAATTATTACAATTCATTACATTTTAATAAACATTAGTTATATAATTATTACATTTTATTTCAAATAAATCATTATTATTAATTCGTTAATTCATTTTAGTCATTATAGGAAAACATATTAAAGTAAAGTCAGTTATTATTTCACATTTAAGTACGTCAAGCATATTTTTACAAGGTCAATCGATTCACAATTTGTCAGCTTTAAATTCCTCAACGGTATAGTAGCCTTTATTTATTAAAAGAGATTTCAACTGCTTCGAGAAAATTGAATCATTTGGTAGGGATTTCAAATTTTCCGGTAACTTATTAAATATATTAGCTAGTCTTGAATATGGGCTTTTCCCGATAACTTTTAAGTTTGTGATGGGCAGTATTAGTCTATTCTTGTTCCGTCGGTTATAGTTTTCATTAAGCTCAATATTAGATTTGAAGAGGTGCCTATTTTTCCTAACGAATATACAACTTTGCAGTATATAAATTGCTGGTAGTGTGAGAATTTGTTGTTTAATAAAGTGCGGCCTACAACTCTTTCGTTGGTCTATGTTCATCAATATTCTGATACATTTCTTTTGCTGGATGAAAAGGTCCAAAAAGTCAGTACTGTCTCCCCACAGAATAATACCATAATTTAGCCAGGAGTATGCGTACGCATAATAGGCAGATAAGGCGGTTTTATAGTCTGTGTTGCGTTTCAATATACTTAGTGCATAAATAAATTGAGACAATTTTACTCTTGTATTTTCTACATGTTTCTTCCAATTTAAGTTTGAGTCTAATGTTAGGCCTAAAAGTGTAAATTCGTTTATTTCTTCTAATTTAATTTCTTGTCTTAATGTATTTAGGTTTAGTGGGGTTCTTTGGTAAGTCCTGAATTGACATATTTTAGTTTTTGTTAAGTTTATTTCTAAGTTATGTTCGTTTAACCATTGCTCCGTTTCTGTGAAAGTTTTTTTAATAGCTAGATGGTCAACATTCGCGGGCGTTTTAAATAATAAAGAAACATCGTCAGCAAACAAAATACACGACGAACTTATCTTTTTTGGCAAGTCATTAATGTATAATATAAATAAGGTACATCCTAAAACACTTCCTTGGGGTATTGAAGTATTCATGATAGCCATGTCTGATCCTATGTTGTACATTTCTTGGTCAACGCTATCGAAATATTCTATTTCTACGAATTGTACTCTATCTTGTAAATATGATTTAAACCAATTTAAAGCTTGTCCTCTAATTCCCGAACCGTAAAGTTTATGTAATAAAATGTTGTGTGACACCTTGTCATACGCCTTCGTCATGTCTAGGAATAGTCCAATGGCGTACTTTCGTTCGTTAATGCAGCTGTAAATTTCTTGTCCGTAGTTGTATACCGCTAACGTTGTTGAGCATTTTTTCCTAAAACCAAATTGGTGTTTATCTAAAATATCATATTTTTCTAAAAATTTGTTGACACGATTCGCCATTGCTTTTTCGAAAATTTTTGAGATAGTAGGTAACAGCGCAATAGGCCTATAATTACTAGGATTTTCTAAATTTCCGCCTTTTTTCGCAACTGGGCGTACTTTCGCAATTTTAAGTTTTTCTGGGAATCTCCCCTCGTCGAAAGAAATATTTATTAATTTAGTGAGAGGCGATGTTAGCTCCTTTACGCATTTTTTAACTAATAGCGGCGGGATTTCGTCCACTCCAAAGCTCCGTTTATTTTGCATACCGCGTATAATCTTAAAAACCTCTCGCTCGGTTACCGGTTCGATGTACATGGAGTTTATTGCGGGCGTATGCACCGAATGTGACGATGGCCCATAGGGCGCTGGCGCCGCTGCTCCCGTAGTTTTGTTATCTACACCTACCGATACGAAATAATCATTAAATGCGGTGCAAACTTGATGTGGTGATTTTAGTATTAGGTTATTTGACTTTAAGGTAATGTTTTTAAGATTTAGTTTAGTTTTATTAGGTTTAGTAATTTTATTTATTAGTGACCACATCGTTTTTGTTTTATTTTTTGAGGCATTCATCTCCTTTGTGAAATTAAGTTTCTTTGAGGTTTTAATGCATCTTTTTAACATTTTCGAGTATTCTTTGTAGTGTTTTTTAAATATGGCGCTATTGAGCTGATTTGAGATAATTCTAGTCAATATTTTATTTTTGCATGATTGTTTTAGTCCCTTAGTAAGATAAGTGTTTGTTTTATGTTGTATTCTTTTTATCCGTTTTTTTGGTATGCATTTATTCAAATTAGATTGTAAAATGTCATGAAATCTATTAAGTATAAGTTTTATTTATGTCAAAGTTTTGATAAAAAGTGTCATTCCAGTTTATTTTATTTAGTGCTAATTGGAAATTTGTCAAATTAATATTGTTAAAGATTCTTTTAGTAACGTATGGTGTATTTTTAAGACTTTGCGTTTCCTTGTTGCTTAGGCCGTATATTAAGCTGTTGTGATCCGAGATACCATTATTGTTAACAGTAATTTCAAAGTCTGTGCTACTATTATTTGTAAATAAAAGATCTATACAAGTCGATGTTAATTTTGTGGTTCTTGTAGGAGTTTTGATGATTTGTTGTAGGTTTAGTTCTGTCATGATGTTGTTAATCTCTATTGTATGTTGTATGTCTCTGGTATTCCTTTGCTTTTTTAAAATAATCTAAGTTAAAATCTCCGGTAATTATGAGGCGTTTGTTTTTGTACTTTAATGTAATGAGCTTCAGAAGTTGATTTAAAAAGTTAAAGAACTGTTCTATATTTCGATCGGGCCTGTATACAAGAATAATAATTAGTTTTGGTGACTTAATTTCTATGGCACAACATTCCACAACATATTCGACTGATAGATTAGTAATCTCGGGTAGTTCTTTGCAGTTCAATCCCGTTAGTGTCAGAATGGCGGCTCCACCACCTCGGTGGTTTTGTCGACAGAAGGTCGAACTGAACTCGTATCCACTGACTGTAATTAATTCTTTTTGATGATTTCTAATCCACGTCTCGGTAAGACAAACTACATTATAATGTTCACTATCTAGTAGACTCTCAAGAATTTGTTTGTTTTTGAGACTTTGCACGTTTTGTATGAATATTTTAAAGTCGAAAAGTATGGTCTTTGGGCTGTTTATGACTTACATCACTGTGGCTGATTGTACACTGTGGAGTAGCGGATGTGGTTGTAACGGATGTGGTTTGTGGTGCAGTGTGGCTCATGAATGTGTTTTCAGATGGATTTTCGTAGTTTCTTCGCGACAGGTTTCGTTCTTCTCTGTATTTTCTTCTTTCTTTTAGTTCGTCCGAATCGAGATATTCTGAAATATGAAGTCCTTGTCCTTTCAAAAATCTTGCCTGTGATATGATATACTTCGTCATTCTTTTGCTGATGAGCTCTATTTGTATTGGTCGTTTTAGCCCATTTCTACCTATGCGGTGTAATTCTTCAATATAACCATTTAAGTCAATGTTCAGCGTGTCTTGGAATGCGTATCTTATTCTGTCCTCAAGATCTCCTTCAGTTTCCCGATAGTACTCATTTAGGCCGTAAACAACAAATCTTTTTGTATTATCGTCTTTTCGTGTACCTTTGCTGTGTAACTTTTCTATTTCGTTCTTGAGTTTCTCGTTTTCAATTTCCAGTTTCCGTATCTTTTCGGTTACGTTTACTATTTTAGTATTTACTACACTACTTTTATAGGCCTAGCGTTAATATCTTTTAATTCAAAGAAAATATAAAATATATTATTTATATCAAAATCAAAATAAAAAACCAGTATCTAATTAACTAGGTAACATAAATGTATTGTAACTTAGACGTAAATGTTAAAACATACTTTACTTAAACTTTAATCAAACTCATTAATAAGTAATTAACATAACTAGAATCACAATAATCAGTCTCAATACAATAATTTTTATTATGCGGCGTTATTATTCTTTATTCTGTATCTCTAAATGTAATATAATGAAAAGAGAACAAGCCACGTCTGGAATATTCAGGTTCACATAACACTCGGTCAAATATCCTTAAAATCAACGTTTGTCACATCCGGTACTTGTGGTTTTACAAAGCTGATAATTTTATCACATACAGATTTTTTTTAAAGAAAACCTATCTTATATTTCTGTTCTTCATCGTTCACCATAAGAATTTTACCTATATAATGATTTTTATCTTTATCTTTGAATCTTGCCATAACCTCATAACATATTTCTCGTATAGACTCTTCGATTTCAATTTTATCGCTCGGCTTAGCATTTTTTATTATTTTCAGAAATTTTCTTCTTCCTTTGTCTTCCTGTTTTTCATTTTCTTCCACATGTGCTTTCCTATCCTTTCCTTTATTTTTCTCTTCTTCTTTTATTCTATTTTCCTCTTCTATCATTTCAATATGTATTTTATACATTTGACCTGTTAATCCAAATGACATAGAATTAGATTTCTTTGCGTGTGTTTTCTTCTTTGAAGTGATTGTTGGGTAGTTCAAAAAACATTCAATTTTATTGGTATTCATTCCTGGTTGTATTTGTTCCTTATTGATCGTACACACGTCTATAGCAGGAACATTTTTTTTAATTTTCGGATGCCTTTCAGTAAACACAGGTGCAAAAGATGTAGAAAGCGCATCACTCAGACATAATTCCGGAATTATAGTTGGTATTTTACCAGTTCTCTCTGACATTGAGCCAGCTAGTGGAGTGTTACTTGCTTTATTAATAGTTAGTTCTCCATTAGTAATGGACCTAAGAGCTCTTTCCAATGTTTCTTGGGTAGGTATGGCGAAACCTTTCGAATTTATTTTTATTGGAATCTATAGTAATCTAAAGGGACAGTAATAAAAAAAAAAGTTAATATAATAATAAAATCTAGTCAATCAATCATCTTCATCATGAAAGCTAATATTTAAACATGATGAAAAATGTTAGTTCATTCACTAGATTTTATGAACCAATAAATGAACATACGGTCTGTCCCAATACTGGCCTAAAGATCAGAAATCAATTTTTAAAACTATTCCCAAAACATGAATCTTGTGGCATAATAATAAATTACATATTTGAATAAAAATATGAAATTGACGTTTGACAAACAATTTTTCGTTCCAATGCTGGGACACCTAATAATTTGCTTAAAACTGGCTAAAATGGCAATGAAATTGATTTAAGACATATCGTATAAGTATCCTCTATTCGAATTAATAAATAACTTATAATACATACTTCAATTACGGCTACAATGTGATATTATAAATGTTGCGTCTTACCTGACTCCTAAATTCTTGCCCGAACAAATATACAGTTACACCAACACTGCCAACTTTAAAGGGTCACCATTTTAAAATGAACAGTGACATAAGTAATTAAATTTGCCACTTTAATAGAAAAAAGAGCTGCAATTACGAAAAAAAAATACTGCGTTGGGTAAAAATATCTTAATTTCTTATTTTTTGGAAAAAACACCTTTTTGTACATTCACTGGGGTGTGTTCATTCACTGGAGCACCTACCCTACTAGATTTGCAACAGTCATCGCGCTCTTCAAGCGTGGAAGTCAGGAACATTCCAACGAAAGAGAATGGATCAGTTTCTGATTTGACCACCATTGTTGAAAAAGTATGTGCAGTGGTACCTAAATATGTATAAATGAATATGTATAATAAATGTCTAACTCTCAAATTCGTGAAGTTTATCGCCTTCCAGGCAAGACAGGCACAACTAGACCCATCGTAGCCGAATTCATGACTGTGCAAACCAAAAACCAGCTGATTACTGATGTCTGTAACTATAATAAAAATCAGAAAAAAGGAGAAACCCTGAGTACACACAGCATCGGTATAACTGGTGTCCGGCAGCCCGTCTACGTCGCTGAGCACCTACCTGCAAGCGCGAGAAAACTTTTCTTCAAGGCAAGAGAATTCGGGGTGCTTGGACAGGAAACCTCCCCGTGTGCCTGTGGGCTGGAGTTCCCTTATGGATGCGTCCGGGGGGCAGGCCAGTCTCCGGGACGGTGCACCCTGGGGTGCGGGCAATGACTCCCCATTAAGTACTTTGTGCCTAAGGGGTCTCGTTGTCCGTATGCCAATATCCTGTCCGAGGAACGCTCTAACGTGTACTCGGAGAGAGCACACGTTGAGCAGCGTTGGAGTGCGGGCTCGGCGTGCACTAACACTGCCGTCGGGCAGGCAGGAGGAAGCCTTTTCTTCTGCCACCGTTGGTCTCGTAGCCCCGAAAAGTGTCAAGGTCATGTCTCTGGCATTTGACGGGGGTCGAGGGTCTTGGCTTAACCGCCCGGGCCGCGAGGAAGACAACCTCTATATCACCCCAAACCTCCAAGCGGCGGCGCACCGTGAGGGAGGTTGAAAGCTTGACTAATGGGTAGCTAAGTAATTAGTCGCTAGTGCGAACCACAATTTTTGAGACGATAAAATGATATTATATACTCGTGGGAACAGATATGGAAAATAAAAACAAAAACAACCAAAAGGAGTCCGACGCTGCATCGAGTGCAAGGAGCTCGAGTCAGAGCTCGGAGCGCGAAGTGGTGGGAGCTGCTGGGAGGAACCGGAAGTTCCTCCGGAAGCGCTCCAAACCGGGAGAGGGGTCGTCCGCTGACGAGTGGGTCTCGGGCTCAGCCCATAGGTCGAAGATCCACTCTAGTCGGCGGGGTGTGGCCCGGGAAAAAGGTGTGGGGAGAGGGGTCACCACCAAGAAGGCCGGCAAGCCGAGCCGGGCCAGCCCAGCTGAGCTGGAGAGGCCGTCTTCTGAGGCACGTCTTTCTACATTGTCCTCACAAATGTATAATTTCAACAATGATGTAACCAATATTTTGTAACAATTTTTTTTATTTAAAAGAGTGTCCGTGGAGTTTCTTGCCCGTTCTTCTCCATAGGTACCTACTACGCTTTGGAATGGGCAACTAGCTTCATATTTCTGACTGACCGACTTCTTGACAATTCAAAAGTGCCTGTAAATGGTTTAATTGAAATAAATGCTTTGAGTTTGAGTTTGAGTTTGAGGAGCACCAGCCTGTAGGGACCAGCACCGGGGCGGCCCTTACGGAACCCGCAGATGGTGAGCCGGACGCCGCTGGCGGCTCCAATTCGGAGCGAGCGGCCAGGTTTGCGAAGGTCGTGGCAGCGGCAATCAAGGGTGTGGCCTTGAAGAGGATCCAGTCCTCCAAAGACAAAGCCATACCCACGGCCATGGCCTCTCTTTTGGCGGCAGCGGAGACCTAAGTAGGGTAATATTGGGCATTCTAGACCACTTTTCGGCAAATCGCTCGGCGTACGCCTCGCTGCCGACAGTGGTCTAGAACGCCCAATAATCGGTATTCGACTTTTCGCGACAGTGGTCTAGAACGCTCAATAATCGATAATCGACTCGACTCAATTGAGTTTTTTTTCTCACTTCGGATAAACGAACGCGAAATCTGATACTGTTTTAGTTTATAAATAATGTTGTAATAAACACATGCACTCATTGTTAATTAGTTTGTTAACAACAGTAATCATGAAATTTGTAAAACAACCACAATCGTTGCATGTAAGCACAATTTGCGATGATTTCCGTAAAACTAGTTCGCGTCATGGAGAATTGTTACCTAATTCAGTACGATGCATCATTTGTGGACCATCGAATTGTGGAAAAACAAATTTACTTATTGGACTCCTTATACATGAAAATGGTTTACGGTTTCAAAATGTTTATGTCTATTCAAAAACCTTACACCAACCAAAGTACATTTTTTTAGAAAGAGTTTTGCAACAGGTACCAATTATCTCATTCCAGAAATATCAAGGGAATGAGGAAGTTATAAGCGTTCAGGACGCAAAACCCAACTCTGTGATTATATTTGATGACGTTGCTTGCGAGAATCAAACTAACATGCGTGATTATTTCGCAATGGGAAGACACAAACACATCGACTGTTTTTATCTCAATCAAACATATAGCAAAATCCCTAAACAGTTAGTAAGAGATAATGCTAACTTAATTATATTATTCAAACAAGATGATATTAACTTGAGGCATATTTATGAAGAACATGTTAACACTAATATGACATGGTTTGAATTTCGTGAAATGTGTTCTAAAATATGGAGTGAGCCCTTTAATTATGTTGTAATTAATAAAGATTGCAACAAAAATAACGGATGCTATAGAAATAAATTTGACACTTTCGTAGTCTTTGATTAGAAAAACAAATATTTAAGACTATGATACTTACATGATATCATTATTCCTTGGTCAACTCTTCATCGATAACTATCATAGTCTGCAAAATCGTAGTAATGGAAAAATCACTGAAGAGACAAATTGTTGATGCTGCAGAAGCTGTAAAGAAAAAAGTACGAAAGTTGCGAGATTTGGAGACTGAAAATAAGCAAGCATTGGAATCAGTTTTTAGACCTGTAACAGAGTCTCTCAATTTTATAGCTAACACCAAAAATCAAACTGACCTCTTGCGATCTAAAGAAGTTGAAGAAACAAAAGTTCCGATTAAAAACAATACTTTACAGAAATACAGTTCTAATAACGAAGGAGATAGTGACGTAGAAGAAAATGAATGTGATACCGATAGTGATGAGTCGTACCAATCATTAGGAGACAATAATCAAGAGCGTAATACATCATCTTGGTCAGTATCTGCAGAAGCACTAACAGATAATCCATTTGGTGTTCGAGTGGAGCGAGGACAATTGATGTTAGGTTCTGCTGTCATAACGATCAGCGATGATTACATCACCGTTACGGGACGGAAATATCGAAGTACTCCAGGACTGAAACAATTATTATTGAAAAAGGATGTAGATTTAAGCACAGTTACAGAGTCTGATATGCAGAATTATAAAATGATGTTGATTGCCACAAACGCTCATCGTCGAGACTTTGATTCAAACAAACCAATAAAAAGTAATAAGGGACAAAAATATTTGCAAGTTATAAAACCTCTTTTCAAACTGGCGAATACTTTTCAAAACAACCCAGCAAAGGGGAAAGGACTACCCTTGACAAAAATGTGGAAAAAAGATATAGATTTTGTATATTGGGATGATCCTAATGAACTTGTGGATAGGTTAAAATTATTAATTGCATCTCGAGATGCTGGTAACACTGGATTAGACAACGAAATTATATCTATTATTGAAGAACTGCGTGAAAGTAAAATTATTAAGTAATAAATAAATGGTATAAAATTTTCATCGTTCATTTTATTATCAACCTTTAAATACAATACACCTTAAATATGAATATAGATAAATTTGGACACCATATTCATAAAAGAATGCGTTTCTCTGAATTATTAGAGTTCAATGAAAATGCATTGCTAAAATCCGAAAGTGGTGCTTTTGACTTGAAAAAATCTAGACTGAGAGGAATTAGATCTCCTGTAGACACAGATGATGCTGTAAACAAGGATTACGTTGATCGATTGTACGATCAGATAATAAAGGAACAGAATAGAATGATAGGGTTGTTGCGTGCTCAAATCATAAAAGATGTACAAATATCAGTTCAAACCACTTTAAATACAAAGATACCCGAAGTTTTAGTTCAGTTGGAAGATAAGTTTTATAACAAAGCAGAAGTCCAAAAATTACTTAAAAATACTCCGTGATGGCAAAACAACAAATTGTTAATGAACTGCACAAAGCAGCACGAAGAAACTTTGTTAGACGCTCAGTTATTTTAAAAGGCATAGATGATTTATGGCAAGCTGATCTGATAGATATGCAAAATCTTAAAAAGTTTAATAAAGGATATAATTATATTTTAGTGGTAATTGATTGTTTCTCGAAGTATACCTGGACAGAACCAATAAAATCTAAGTGTAAACTTGATGTTACTCGTGCATTTGAGCGAATACTAACTACCAGCAATCGAAAACCTGATCATTTACAAACAGATTCTGGGACAGAATTCTATAACGTAACATTCCAAAAGCTTATGAAGAGCTATAATATTAACCACTACCATTAGGTTTACCATTACAAGTTATTCTAAAAACCTATAATAGTACAAAACATCGTACAATCAAATTTAAACCATTCGAGGTAAATAAGTTGAACGAGTCAAAGATAAGAGAAAATATTCGAAAAACTCAGAAACTTACATCACACCGATATCAACCTAAGTTTAAAGTAGGTGAAAATGTTCGGATCAGTAAATACAAACATATTTTTGATAAAGGTTACACTCCTAATTGGTCAACTGAAATATTTATTGTAAAAAAGATTAATAAAACCATACCAGTAACATATCATTTAGAAGATCATCGAAAGCAAACCATTAGAGGATGTTTCTACGAACAAGAACTTCAAAAAACTAGCTATCCAGATGTCTATTTGATAGAAAAGGTTCTTAGAAGGAAAGGAAAGAAAGTTTACGTGAAATGGCTGGGCTTAAGCAACGAAGAAAACAGTTGGATTGATAAAGAGGCAATTGTGGATTAGGATTATGAATATAACCATGTTTGTAAGGATTTTTCATTCATTACACTTTTTACTATGCAAGGCGGTGGACTAGTCAATAGTGTGATTAATAATCTGCCATTCGAACTTCATTTGCCCGGTTATAACTATTGCGGACCGGGAACAAAACTTGAGAAGCGATTGCTGCGAGGTGATCGAGGTGTGAATAAACTAGACGAAGCTTGTATGCATCACGATATTGCATATGCAAATCACCCAGACTTATCTAATCGTCACAAAGCGGATTTACAACTTTTAAACATGGCTAAACAAAGACTAAAATCAAAAGATGCAGGGAAAGGCGAAAAACTTAGCTCATGGATAGTGAGTAAAGTTATGAAAGCCAAACTAAAGTCGGGTGCTGGCATTAAAACATTCAATGCTTTTGTGTCAAAAATTAAGTCAAAAATTAAGAAACTAAAACCTAAAAATAGTAAAACATTAATCAACATGACTTACTCAGCTGCGAAAAAGATATTTCCAAACATTCAGAAGATTCGCATACCACGAGTTATACCAATACCAAAGACAGGAGGAGTCTTACCTTTAATTCCAATTTTCGCTGGATTATCTGCTTTAGGAAGTTTAGCAGGTGGTGCAGCTGGTATTGCAAAAACTGTAAACGATTACAAGACAGCCCAAAAAAGCTTGAAAGAATCAGAACGACACAATAAGACCATGGAAGCTTTAGCGTTAGGCAAAGGGTTGTATATCAAGCCTCATAAAAACGGTAAAGGGCTGTTTATAAAGTCTTCAAAAAACTGAATAAAAGGCTACCTAATCGTCCTTTAACTAATATCGATATCAGTGAGCATGCACGTGACATTCCATACTTTCGAGGAGTCTACATGAAGGATCGGTTACCAAGAACACCAAAACGCATTGAATGTGCTATCGTCAACTTAGACGATTCACGAAATGAAGGAACGCATTGGGTAGCTTATGCTAAAATAAACAATGATTGTGAATACTTTGATAGCTTTGGGGATTTGAAACCTCCGATGGAATTAATGAAGTATTTAAAAAAATGTGATGTTTATTATAACTATACTAGATTTCAACAATTTAATACAGTAAACTGTGGACACTTGTGTTTAGAATATCTAAGGAAATTTTGGAATAAATACGTATAAATATAAATATTATATACTTCTTTTATTTCAATCATTTTCATCATGTCACTCACCTTGTCAATAACTGCAAACTCGTCCGATTTATGTACATATTATCCTAATACATTACAACTTTATGGATCTTATGAGTGTGCCTTATTGCATTTCTCAACATTTAATTCAATTCCAAACATTGACAAAACGAATAATTAGTTATATTACGGCTCTAACGAAGTGCTTGAAATACCTGAAGGCACTTATGAATTACAAGATATCAGCGATTATTTAAAATCAGAAATAAAAGATTGTTCAATAAAAGTACAGTGTAATAACAATACTCTAAAAACTTTGATATACTGTACCAAAGATATCAATTTTACTAAAGAAGGAACTTTTAGGAGATTATTAGGGTTTAATAAACAGATTTTAAAAGCCAATAAATGGCATGTGTCTGAGTTACCAGTCAACATTTTGCCTACGACTGTGATCAGGATAGAATGTGATATTGTAAGTGGTTCGTACATAAACGGAAAATCCAGTCACATTGTACACGAATTCGCACTCAATGTGCCACCTGGATATAGAATTATAGAAATTCCTAAAAACGCCATATAGGTACTTTCCAATCAATCAAAACAACATAAGCTGTATACATATCAGACTATTAGATATAAACAATCGATTAATAAACTTACGTGGTGAAGAAGTGCAGCTATATTTACATCTTAGAAGAAAAAATGATTGACTACAATAAATATGTGCATCAACAAATTGGGAGCGTCAGTTCAACTAAAGTGATCAAGCAAATAAGACCTTGGTCTAAGAAAAAAATAAAATTAACAAGAGACAATAAGGAATTTCTTAAAGCTTGCTAAAATGAATATCTTAGATGTTTTATCTGCTCCAACTTACGACAACACTGTTGAAGGAATAGAATTTCATTCTTACAAACCCTACGTAACAAGCTTCAACTGGAACGATGAAATCCGCATACCTATTAATCAACAGGATCTGTATATACTACCATCAGCGAGCACTTTGTATTTAGAAGGAACTATAATCGTTAGCAAAAAAGATTCAAAAGATAAAGCGAGTAGTGTTTCTTTAACAAATAATTTTCTACTCTACTTGTTTCAAGATATAAGATACGAATTAAATGGAGTGGAAATTGATAAAATAAAAAACGCTGGTGTGACTACTACGATGAAATCATTAGTGTCTATGAATGAGAGTGAATCGAAGATATCTTATGCATGGGGTTGGAATATCGATGGCATAAAAAATATTAATGGAGGTAATTTTTCTGCTTCCATACCACTTTGTAACATTCTCGGATTTGCAGAAGATTTTAAGAAAGTAGTGATAAATAGTAGACACGAATTGATATTGTTACGAAGCAATACTAACCTCAACGCAACGCTGTAAAACTGAATACCGGTGAAGTCGTAGATGATGTTCAGATAAATAAAATTGTTTGGCGTGTACCGCATGTTAAAGTGTCAGATAAAGAGAAAATAAGTTTGTTAAAACTGCTAGAGAAAGACCGACCGCTCCAGATGATTTTTAGAAATTGGGATCTGTACGAATATCCTACTTTACCTAAAACAACGAAACATACCTGGTCTATTAAAACTTCATCGCAAATAGAGAAACCGAGATATGTCATTATCGGTTTACAGACAAACAGAAAAAACAATGCACACTCTGATATGTCTCTGTTCGATCACTGTCATATTCGTGATGTTAAAGTATACCTCAATTCCAACTACTTCCCATATGAAAATCTAAATGTGAATTTTGCTGATAACAGAATTGCTTTATTATACGAACAATACACTAGATTTCAACAGTCTTATTACGGACGCCGCGCGGAGCCTTTGTTAAGTGAAAAACAATTTAAGGACTTGGCTCCGCTCATCGTTATTGACTGCTCCAGGCAAGCAGATAACTTGAAAGCAGGCCCTGTTGTGGATGTAAGAGTGGAAATTGAAACTGATTCGGTTATACCTGATCAAACTTCGGCATACTGCCTTATATTAAATGACTGTATAATTGAGTATAAACCGTTAAGCAATACCGTGAGGAAAATATCATGAATCCTGAAACTATATTCGTAGACGTTCAAGGATTTAAAGATCTCTACAACAACTTTATAGTAAAAGAATTAGCTTTGGCCACCCGTGACTATACCCAAACCTTCTTAGTTAAGCCTCCATACTTGTTCAGATACTTAACAAGCAATGAACAGAAGCAAGTTAAATGGTTAGAAAGAAATAGAGGCATTTGTTGGAATGAGGGATATGTTGACTATAAGGAATTCCATCGTATAATCGTTCCATACTTACAAAATAAAGAAATTATTGTCAAAGGCTGTGGATAAAGAAGCTATGTGTAAATTGTAACGTATCAGAACTTGATGAGAATCGTCCTAATTATCTATTTGCATAAAAAATATTGTAATATAGATTCGGATTTAAATTGTAATAATCATTTAAAGCAATGTGCACTTAAAAATGTGTTGTGTATTAAAAAGTATTTAGAGTGGTAATAAAAATTGCTAACATATGTTTTATGTTTTATAAATAAAAATCTTTTATTTCTAAAATCATCTTTTATTTCGTTATACAAACCTAACCAAATAACATAATACATACCTAAGAAAAATAAAATAAAACAACGCAATGAAATATACACAAAAAATGATGTTAAAAATCACTGTCTATCAAAGATTTTGATATTTTCTTAACTAATGATTCAGTTTCGTCCATAACACTGTCGAAAGCGTCTTTTACAATATATTGCGCATTTATAATAACATTCTCACTATCACTTTCACTGTCACTGTTTTGAGGATTGTTAGAGAGATCTACGACTGAAATTTTTATTAGCCTTATACCTCGTTGCTGTATTCGGCTCATGACGAAAGATTTTGTTGGTTTTTGTTTCTTTAACTTTTCTCTGCGCTGTTGTTTCGATTTCTTATCTTTCGTAACTCGTTTGCAATGCTCGGGTTCGATGCGAAGCATCTCGGAGAACCCTTCATAAGGATCTTGAGCGTACTGGCTGAAGACAATCTCAGATTCAGACATCTGGAACAAAAAATAATAAAAATGTTAACGCTGTTGTGATCAGATCACAAGTCTTTAAATTAGTTACGTCTTAATAACAGAATAAATATAGTAGTTTACTTACCGTTGACATAATTATGATGCACTTTTATTTTAAACAAGGACTCTGAGCGAGTAATATTTGATAAATGACAACAATTAGATACAATTAAAGACAGAAAAATATTACACAATAAAATAACGTAAAGGTTGTCACTCACTGAGTGAATAATTCAAGCATTAAATCAATGAATACGTTCGAGCTAGTGTTACAAGGCGCGAATGCTATCTAGTAAGTGCATCGAGCTGGTAGAATAGTTGCGCACATGCTTCCAGTCAGTGACTACCTTTAACTGTAAAATAACTACAGTAAGCATTTTTGTCTCCAATTTAAGGTCAACGTCGGACCGGACGTTGTGATCATATTACAATCATGATGGTTAATTCTTACTTATGATGTTGTGAAACTTCAATAATCTAGATTTGATTACATATTATTTAACCGACTTCAAAAAAGGAGGACGATGTCTTTGAATAAGTTTCTGATAAATAAAACAAGTAGTGCATGGTTTCACATTTTATTTATATTTCTACAAAACAGTAACTTATATCCAAACAATGAGTAATATTAACTAATAATTATAACTAATACAGTACTGTCTAAAACACCTAATTTTTTAGAATAAACGCGTGACCCCAGGCCTGCGTTGATATTTTCCCTGCAGATATTGCTCGTTTATCGTCATTGCTAGATAATGCAATTTTGTTGACACTCTGAGTAAATATTACATGCTTAATTGATTTAAACATTATATTTTTTCTACGTATAACTCCGCCTTTAAATAAAATATTTTCATAATCTGTGATGTCTAAATCTCTTACTACACATGATTTCACGCCCTTCGCTTTTTTAATTATTTTATCAAGAGTTTTTATGGAGTAAAGTTTTGATTTAAAATCAACAAATTCAGATATACATTTCCCTGCCATTTCATCTTTGAACAGACCAGGTACTTTTTTGTTCATTAAAGGTATATTAAAATCATTGTTATTTTCATAGTTACTGGTGTCAAAATATTTCAAAAAATTAAACTTTAGGTCATGATAAAAATCATTAGTACCTATATATTTTATAGACAAAAGAATCTGTATCTGTATAACATAGCTGTACTCGATCTTCATAAACAGGTTTTACAATATTATAATGAAAGTCATACATGTGTGACTTAGAAAGTTCTAATACAGTGAATCCAATATAAATAGGTTTATCTAAAATAATTGGTTTCATTTGTATTGCAACTAAATTTTCTGAGAGGATAGAGGCACTATGGAAATAGGGGTTGGCTACAAGTCTCTCGGCGGATATTGATTTCTTGGTTCGGTTAAATTTATCGCACCATTGATTAACTAAATGAACAGTCACTCTATTTTCAGTATTTTCTAATGTCTTACCAAACACACTGTTGTTTAACAATTTAAAAAAATCTTGTTCGAAGGAACTCTTTGCCTTTTGTCTCAATTGAGTGTTTAATTCTATATATTGTTTCAAATAAGGACTCGTTCTAAAAGTAATTACTCTATGAACTTTTCGTAATATTAAACCATGTTCTAGACACTTTTTTAAATGAACATAATGTATAACATAATTATACTTGTTATACAAATTTGCAATCAGTTTTTTTGTTTTACCGCCTGGAGGAATACATTTCTCGGGACAAAAAGGTAAATCATTATGATGATTGTGTAAATGTTCAAGGTACAAGAGATCAACTTCTAAAATAAAGCCCCACTCAGCGTTGTCTTCAACATTTTCAACATGTAAATTATCTATTTCATCTTCACTGAGAAATCTAAAACATGAATATGGCAAATACTGACACATGCTGAAACCATAAAGATTATTACAGTCTATGTATGCAATATAACTCTGAGGCTTTGATGTATTATATTCAGGCAGGTATTTATTATTGGCTTTTGCATACCTATGGGAACACATGCACAAACCTCCTCGTATACCACTTTGAATCATTCTAATGATAGACAGGTCCGACACGAGTTCTAACTGAACGCCTGTTTTAAGCAACATTGCGTCGAAGGACAAACTAGGTGCGGTAATGTAAAACGCAGGATCTAGTTTATAATGTTCTTTGCATGTTTTTCGAAACTTTTGAAATATATCTGTCAATAAAAGTACGTCTGTTTTTAAGTATAAATCTGTATACTCGCCTAAATCCTTTATTTTAAATTCGCTCCATACAGTCTTAGCATGATTATAATCTTCATCGCTAATATTTTCGTTAGTTAAATAATTATGAAAACAAGATTGGGATGGTAAAGATTTTTGTTCGTAACATTTCCAATCTGTCATATAGTCATACGGATATATACCTTTCCGTGTTAACAAACTAAATTTTCTTTCATCAGAAAAGTTAGATCGAAGATTGATAAAATCTTCTGTCTGCATTGTTTTTGCAAGTTTGTCTAAACTAGTTCCTAAAAAGTTAAAGGAATCTAGAAATTTTATTTGTATATACTCATTATCAGCAATATGAATAAACTTTGTGAATGTAATATATTTTTCCTTGTTACGCGGTATTATTTTAATTGGTCCGGGAATTTCGCCTAATTTTTTTATAAACAAATGACAGTCGTATCCAGATAAATTATGAAAAAATATTTGAACGAACTTGGGTATTTTATGTTGTAGATTACAATGTCGATGTGCTGCGCCTCGGTATCGTCCTGTAATATGGCAATGATCCCTAACTCTATCGGTTAACAGTAAATTTTCACATATGTACCTAACACTTAACAGCGAGCCTAAAATTAAGAGCATCTTCTTCTGTGAATATCATAGGTTCGCATTTGGCTAGAATTCGATATATTGATTTAACATCTTCAATCAAAAAATTTACAAATTTTGTAACACAATATTATTACCGCGATAACTTCTATAGCCTTTAACAGTCCCATTAAATGATGAAACTATATTATATGCAAACGCAGCTGGTACGTGCCGTTGTGAGTATGATGTATTAGCGGTGTCAAATTCATCGCCGGATATAGGTTCCAGCAATGTTTCGAAATCTGCGTAAATAACGAATGGAATGTATTGTTTTCTATTATAATTTTTAAATTTTAAATAAGATCCTTGTTCTGGTAAATCTGTCACAACCCCTCCACATAAATGTGTTTCAATTTGACTGAGAGTTGGAAAGAACAATAAGCAAGTTTCGCAGATGTATAGTTTACCATGATGTTTAGTTAACTGATTTCTGACTTGTCGAGGTAAATCTTTGATTAGACAATAATGAGAATTAACGTTATTTTCTAAAAACAAGAGATGGATGCTCTTAGACTTATTATTCATTGATGTATACAAAGGTCCGATGATTGTCTTATCATTTTTTAATCCGTATACGAAAATATTCAGAAATGGATTATTTTTCTCAAAAACAGCTATGTCGGAAAATGTAATCGGAAATGACAAATCATCAATATTTAAAATATCACAAAAATGAGGATAAGATGAGACTCTATCAGGATGTTGCGTTGTCGGGTATAAAGCTGCCACAACACACCATAGAAAGCAATACTCGTCTTTGTTTTTAATATTCAAGCAAGCTTTTTTATTTTTTATAATTGTTGGTAAAGGTATAAATTTCGATCCACCGAGAGGCTGATATTTATTAATGTTTATTTCTAAATGTGAATTGCATAAAAATGTCCAACCGCTATCTCTTTCCTCAAACTCTTCAATTTTCTTTATGAGTAACTGAACTGTTGATTTATAAATTGAATCAAAATCGTAATTAAAATTAATGATATAGTTTTTTGTAGCAAATGACTTTAATTCTTGTTGATCACTTTTAAACATAAGAAAAAATGAAAAAAATTCAAAATTAATTTTCACTGAGATATGTTTTAATAATGACTGATTTATTAGATTTTTTACTTGTAAGCTAATATTACTGAGAAACATTTCTGGAAAAATATTTATCTGTTCTTCAGTTGCATTGATTCTGTAACTTACGATTCGTCCTTTAAACGAAGTATTAATAATTTCGATGTTATCGTGGAAAAGGATGGTGCTATTTTTTTTATGATCATTGCTACGTAAATGACCTAACCATCGACGATTATCTACCAATACGTTGCAAACTGAGCAATGAGGCATTATTGATTAATTTAGTTTGACTTATCAATACTAACTACTTAACGTTTGATTAACAGAATAAAGTCTCTAAGTTTAACGTAAAAAGATTAATTCTAACAACTAAAATTAATGATCTTATTAAAGTCTTAAAAGTATAGGTACAGTAATAACCGAAGAAAGTATTAGAACGACTAACCAACTATTGACGTCCAAATAGAAACTGTTTGCTGGTTGTGGTTCTCTAGTTGACGAGATTCGAGGCGTTTATCAAATTATTTCTGGAAAGAGAAATGCATAACATTAATTTAGCGCTCAGTCCTAAGAATTTATAAATTTATTACAGTAAAAAATAGTATATAAAATTACCGAGCAATGAGGCATTTTGATGAAATTATAAATGTACAAACATAAAAGTACTAATATTAAATTTGGTATGAAATTACTGAAAGGTTTAAAAAACTAAACGATCCTACCGAAATTTTAAGTGATAGTTATAATCTGCATGTCTAAAAATAGCATGGATCCTTTAGATTTTCAACTCTTTCAATTGGTACAGAAGAATAAATACCTTAAACACAGGTTTATAGTATTTGTGTTCAATTTTCCAGCATAGCTCCTTGACTTGTACTTGTCTGATCTCAGGTAAAAATCATAACCGAGTCAATCCAATGCTTCCTGAAAAAAAAGTGTAGTTAATTAAGTCTGTCCTGATATCACACTATTTTTCCTCTGGTTAGCTCTTGTGAGAAAAGTATTTATATTTACCTTTTTTCATATATTTTGTTTTTCTAAATTATTGACACTGATTTCAAAGTCAAACTTGTCAACGTAATGCTGTATGATATCCTAACTTGTATGGAATTCAGTTTCGCAAGATTCCAAAAGTATATAAAACGTTTTCTGAAAATAAAAAACACAATGTACGATTAAAGATTAGTAGGTACTATAAAACATAATATTATCACTCGTGATTAGTAAGTACTTTTACCTTTTATTTTCCTTTAAATTATTTTGATAGATATAATAATTTCGCTTTATCATCTAGTGCAGAACAAATTTCAAACCATAGTTTTCCATATAATTCCATGTAAATAACGCTTCCTGAAAGAAAATATACACAATTATAATTAAAGTAAGTAGGTACTTTAGAATGTAATACGCTTAACGCGCGTGATAAAATGTTAAAATATTTACCTTTATTTTCCAAAATCATTGACGTCTATTTCGCGTGAATAATGAAAACGTAAATGTTTTAGAATAACAAGCAAATAAATATTTTCGGTTTCATACCTATCAGTTTTATTGAACTTTGATCAACCTTATTATTTTTTTCCGGTCTACAAAGTCATATTCGCTTTTAATCAGCTATCTTAGGTAAGGATGGCACGCATACACATTTACCTTACGGGTGTTCGTTAATTACCCGACTACGGTGAAGCAAAAAAGAAGGTTATGATTTTATTGATGATAGATTTATTAATTATGCTGAAGACACGCCGCCAACGCCCTGGTCGGCGGTCGGCAGGCTCGGCACGTTGGCGGCGTGTGGTGCGGATGCGCAGCGCTCCTCCCGCGTCCCTGCGTTCGCGCGTGAACAGCAATCTTGGTTAAGGATGGCACGCATGCACAATTAAAATTATACTTATAGAATGATGATTGTTCATCATCACCCTACCACAGCGAAGCAAAAAAAAGAGGGTTATGATTTTAACCGGTATGTATGTATATATATTTGTATATATGTCCAAGGCTCTTAATCTTAAATCCTAAAAGTAAAGCGACTCTGCAAATAGGTACTTTATTATAAAAGAATAACCTCAAAATAATTTTAAATAAGTCTAAAAAAGTAACACCCTGCTAAACATTTTAACTTACCTATCTTTTTATTATCATAGTCCAGTTTGTCAGCCCTTTTTTAAATTTGGAAATCATCCAATGAGACCTCCCTCTTGGGTGGAGGAGAAGGTAGGTACTATCAGACTTGTTCCGATCTAAAAACCTGACTGTGTTCCTATCATATATAGGACCGAGGTAACCAGTTGTGACAGTCCTGTGATAGTTTGCCAGCCCTAAGTATTTTCGCTACATCAACTGTAATAGATACTACTTATTCGTGTTGAAACTGTTTGTGGTTTAATTCCTGAAATCCTGAATCAACATTTTTGCTTTGATATAATACGTATACGAAAAACAGTTGATTTATTTATTATAACTTTATTGGTTTGCGATCATTTTTAATATAGTGGATTATCACACGATTTTGACTTAAAACATCATGCTATCGGAGAACTAGACACAGTCGAATTTTAGTGTGGAGACAGTCTTCAAGAAGTACATTGCGAACGCTAAGTTATTAGTATATACCCAACTACCAGTTGTTGTTGCTTTTGGTGTTGATTGCCCGCTGACATCTTAACTTGCACCTGCTGTCACCGACTCATCAAGCTTCTCGTGGAAACAATCGCAGATTGAAAAAAAAATGTAAGTATAATATGAAATGTAAGTGTAATTATGTTTCTAAACTGTGTACTATCCATCTTTTACTTGTCTATAATATTTTGTTGTCCATGTTAAGGTTGTCTGAAAGAAATCGTCTTGACTAATCATTGTGCATATGCATATAAATAAATCATAATATTTAAATATATTTTTCGTGTAAAACAGTGTATGTGTATGTTTTGTATTGTATCGTGTATTGGATAAAAACATTTGGAGAATGGTTGTGTAGGTATGGAATATTTTTATTAAAATATTATTATATCTTTATTTCAGGTCTGAATCTGAGTGCGAGGTCTATCACCCAACTGCGGTCATTGAAAAGAAAGCTAAACCCACACACAAACAGCCTGGCAACAACAGCAGCAGGAAGCGCAAGTCAGGGTCATTAACGAACTTATCACATGCAAGGTACCTATCTAATCAAAATTTGTTGTGTGATCAATGTTGAGTAAAAGACTTCATCTTGATATTTAGATAACGCAGTGCGAGTGTTAAATTAATTTTAAATTTAGAGTCGAGCATGCTATATTCAGCATCAGCGACTGTTGATCATGTTTTAGGTACTAAATTGCTGCGTTCGATCGCTTCAACGCTGCATCGCGTTTGTTGACTGTATTCCATTCCAGTGTTCATGCAGTCACTAATTCAAGCGTTCAAATGATGACATGACCACCACGAAGGATTATTGTATGTGTGCTGAACGAACGGCATCGAGCTTCTAAAAAATATTACTGTTGATCTCTTAATATAAAAGTAACAAGTCTGTTTTAAGAAATAATGTGATTAACCACTTTGTTTTCTATGTTGTTTCAGTAAGAAAAAATCAAGCAGTTCTATCGATGTATTTGGTATCAGTCGGAATAATGAAACTGATACAGAAGTCAATGAGGGGTCATCGAGCAATCAACCGGTTTTATCATCATTCTTCGTAAACCGGGTGGCTAATGGCAACGAGCGACGAAATGCGGACACCGATGGTGAATATTATGTTGACTGTAAAGTTTACAAAACAGGCGATGCGCGTGATACCGATTCCATGGCGTTGTGGAAGAAGGCACTTGTTCGTATCAAGTTCCAAACCAATACAGACACATCGCAGTGGCGTAAATTACAAGATTTCGTGCGTTCGGCTAACAAATTGTTTGAAGAACATCCAAGGTTTTTTATTGATAAATAAAAATAATTAAAAAGACTCTAGTTTTGTTTTACTTGTTTGGTTGATGCCGTGTTTCCTATTCCCATCCCTCTGCACATACCCAACACACTCGTTCGAGCGAGAATAAGACAATGTAGAAAAATATGACTGACAACGTGTGCTCGAGTGCATTCCGTGCTCCGAACAAAAATCGTTATCAATTCGAGGTATTTTAGTGTGTTGACTGCCCACATCGCTCCAGAAGACCGTGACGAGAATCTTAAGGTATTGTACAAACTTTCAATTATTTCGCTTTTCCTCTAAATCCATAAATACTATTGGGCATTCTAGACCATTGGGCATTCTAGACCACTGTCGGCAGCGAGGCGTACGCCGAGCGATTTGCCGAAAGTGGTCTAGAATGCCCAATATAACCCTACTGACCTATGTCCTCAGGCCTCCGTCGGACGGAATGTCTGAGATGCGGGCGGAGGTCGCCCGCTTGACAGCCGCCATGGAGCTTCGAAAGGAGAACGAGGAGCTCCGAGCGGACCTGGCCGGGCTCCGAGGAGCTGGCCCCCGTGAGGTGCCGCAGGGGAAGGAGCAGCATGGGCAGGGACAGCCCATGCCTGCTGAGGACCGGGTCCTGACCCTGGTGCGGCAGGAGATGGCTTGCCCTTAGCCAGCGGAAGGTGACATCGTATGCCGCCACCGCAGCTGCCCCAGCCAAACCAGGTTCGTCGGGGCAGACCAAGACCAAGAGTGGGGCGGCTAGTCAGACGGCGAGCGGCCCTAGCGGCGAAACGGCCACCCCCGCCTCCTAAAGCTACTCCGGCTGACGCCGAATGGCAAGTAGCCGGGGAAAAGAGGACGGCGGGTAAGGCAAAGAGGGCGGCCAAAAGGAAGGAGAGGCGGCAGCAGCGCAAGGAGCGCAGCGTCGCGGCTATGCTCCGCGCCCCGAAGTCCGCAGCTGTAGTGATAACACTACAGCCAGAGGCGGAAAAGAAGGGCGTGTCTTACCGCGACGTGCTCGCCAAGGTGGGAGCGGCGGTGGACCTTAAGGAGATCGGCGCCGCCGATGGCATCCGGGTAAGGGTCACGGTGACTGGGGCCCGGATGCTGGAGGTCCCCAGTGCGGCAAGCGGCCCGGCCGCTGACGCTCTGGCCGAAAGGCTTAGGGCGTCCCTAAATACGGATGAGGCCCGAGTGTCCAGGAAATGAAATGAAATGAAATGAAACGAAATGAAATGAAATTTGTTTATTCTGTAAATAGGATATTGCAATCATTTTTACACGTCATATTAAAAAAATATTTAAAAAAAAAGAAGAAAATGCTAGATGAGTTCGGCGTTTCCTATCTGACTACTCTGAGAAGAAAGACCGAAACAAACTCAGAGGTCACAGTCTCTTTTAAAGTCCAGACATAATCTTGGTCAGGCCATATGAGGACCATGTAGATTAGTGTCTGAAATGGTCTTTTGAGGAAAGAACCACACAGATTTGAGTGGACCTGTCCAGTCAGTGCAAGCATTTGTCAGTAATCGTAGAGCTCAACTCAGAACTTAAGGAGCTCAACTCGACGAACAATACCAAAGAAAGGACATTTGGGTAGGTCGCATAAAGTACTCAAACTGCCAGACCATCATTTAAACTAACTGAGAAAGAAAAAATTAAAGAAAGAGGAAAAAAAATAAAATATCCACATAGTCCTCACATTCACAATAATTAAAACAATATAATACTTTACAAAGTAATCATGTTATTTTGTATATAATTTTCAACAATGTCAATATGTATATAAAAAACTGGTATTTTTAATGATTTACATAATAATAATTAAAATGTCAAATTTTATCGTTTTATCACAAAGCTTAGCAGAGCGAGCAGCTCAATCCCACGCTTTTTTATCTTCTAAATAATCTGAAATTTTATAGTACCCTTTTTTACAAAGTTTGGTTTTAATACAGCTTTTAAATCGTTTAATGGGTAAGTTTCGAATATCAATGGGAAGTTTGTTGTAAAAGCGTATACATTGACCCATGAACGAGTTGCCAACTCTGTGGAGACGTGTGCGATGTACAGCAAGGTTGTGTTTATTCCTGGTATTTAAACTATGAATATCGGTCATTTTCTTAAAATTTGATATATTTTTGTGTACATGTAATAGGTTTTCAAAAATATATTGTGAGGCTACAGTCAGGATGTTTATTTCTCTGAATTTTTCTCGAAGGGAATCCCTTGGACCTAGGTTGTAAATGGCTCGAACATCCCTTTTCTGTAGAACAAAGATAGTATTCATGTCCGCACAGGTTAAGAGAAGAATCCCATAAGACATAAAACTATGAAAATAACTAAAATAAACAATTCTGGCTGTATCTACGTCAGTTATCTGTCTAATTTTTTTAACAGCATAAGCGGCCAACTAAGCCTTCCTGACAATTTTTCTATGTGTGGGCCCCATTGTAATTTACCGTCAATAGTTATTCCAAGAAAAACTGTTGACTCTACAGGGTCCAACTCTATTCCATTAACTTGAACATTAGTAGTTAGCTGCCTGACATTTGGCGTTGAAAATCTAAGGAGTTTAGTCTTTTTTTCGTTCAGGAGAAGATTATTTACATTAAACCAATGCACAACTTTAGAGTGCATCGTTAATTTGTTCATAGTTGACTAACTGACGTTTGATTTTAAAAATGAGGGAAGTGTCATCTGCGAATAAGACGATCTTGTGATTATCCCTTATGTGGTAAGGTAAGTCATTTATATAAATTAGAAATAAGAAAGGACCTAGAATTGAACTCTGCGGAACGCCCATGGTGACCGCAGATCCTGCAGATCTCTTGCCATTAACATCGACCCTCTGAATTCTGTTGTTCAGATAAGAAGTCAGAAGGTCAAGAGCCTTGTCCCTCATACCATAGTCGTACAGTTTCCTGATGAGTGTGTCATGATGTACGCAATCGAAGGCCTTGGACAAGTCGCAGAAAATGCCAAGAGCATCTTGCGACTCCTCCCAGGCCTCGAATATGCTCTTCAGTAATTCCACGCCTGCGTCTGTAGTTGAACGACCCTTTGTGAAACCAAACTGTTTCAGATGAAGTAAATTATGTGCATTGAAATGTCCTAACATTTGTTTTAAAATAATTTTTCCAAAGATTTTGCTCAATGATGGTAAAATCGAAATAGGCCGAAAATTTGTGGGATCAGTTGTGCTGCCAGATTTGAACAGTGGAATCACTTTGCTAAGTTTCATCAGATCAGGAAAAACACCAGATGCAACACAAGAGTTAAAAACGATTGCTAAAAAGGGTGAAATAACATCAATTATTGAAGACATGTGACTATGTACTGATAATCCCCAAAGGTCAGCAGTTTTCTTTACATCAAGATTTCTAAAAGATTCTATAATGTCTTTAGCAGTAATAGTTGTGAATTCAAAAAGTTTGTCACATTCTGGTACACATTCTTTAAGTATTGAGTAAGCAGAAGTGGAGGATGACGATGACAAAGTTTTGGTTGTTAAAATGGGAATATTAGTGAAAAAAAATTCAAACTTAGTGGCCACCTCCACGTCTGCCTTAATATCTACATCATTGATTTTTAGATGGAAGTCACGATTCCGTACTGTCGATCTTCCCGTTTCTGAATTTTTATTTTAATAATATTCCAAGTTGTTTTAATTTTATTTCCAGAAGATTTTATTTTATTTTTAATGTGTATGGCTTTTGCTGAGGAACAGGCTCTTTTAAAAATTTTTGAATATTTCTTAACGAATTCTTTAAAAGTTTCATCATGGTTATATGATTTTTCATGATACAATTCAAATAACCTCTGCCTACTTTTATAAATACCTGGTGTTGCCCAATCACTTAATATAATGCGGTCACAAACAGGCAATGTTTTTGAGGTGAAAACCTTCCTAAATTCACAATGGATGAGTTTAAATAGTGAAGCATAAGCTTGATCCGGGTCATTATGATAAGGCAAACCCGGTAGCTTTTCCATTAAATTATTTTTAAATTGTCCTAAGCGACTTTTATTTACAGGAATAAAACTCACTCGTTTTCTTTGAGCTCTGACTGTTTTCTGAGGGAAAGTGACTAACTGGCCACAGTGATCAGAGTCCAGCTCATTTATAATTAAATGGCTAGAAGGTCTTAAGTTTGTAAAAATATTGTCAATACAGGTAGCACTAGTGGCAGTTATTCTAGTCGGCTCAAAGAAAGTATTGTACAAATTATACGACTTTAATAAAGTTATAAATTTATTTACTACAGCAGATTTATCCAGTATATTAATATTGAAATCTCCACAGACTACAACTGTTTTATTATTGTTACAAGTCTTTAACAATACTTCTTCCATATATTTCTCAAAAATATCATATGAAGCACATGGGGGCCTGTACACGCTCATTACAATGAACTGCTCAAGCTCAATGCAAGCTATTTCAATAACTCGCTCAACAGAGAGGCTCACAATATCCTTACGTTCTTTAAATTTCATATTGTTACGAACAATTACTAGAGAGCCACCACGTATCATATTAACTCTGCTGAATGAGCTGGCAACCTGGTGGTTGTTAAAGCTGAACATGAACTGGTGGACTTTTACCCAATGTTGAGTTACACATAGGATATCAATATAACTACAGTTCATGAACAGCTCCAATTCTAATTCCTTACCTATCACACCCTGTATATTTTGATGAACAATTTTAAGAGTATTATCATTACATTTATTTAGATTACTACTATTTGATGGGTGAGATATTAAAGAAGATTTTTTTTTTACATTTTGATGATTTAAATCAGTATTTAATTTTTTTGCATTTATTAAGCAAGAGGTTTCCTCTATTGTCCTAATTTCTAATTTAAATGATAATTCATGTCATTAGTTGTTGCCAAATTATTGGCAGAATTATTTAAAATGTCATTGCATTGCTCAAAAGAAGCAAGTTGTTTAGCCAAATTTTTGGCTGAAATAGAAAAAAAATATGATAGCGACACAGCTATCTGTCTTTTACAATAGTCAGAAAGATAGTAGGTACATAACAATATTATATCTATCTATTGTCAATTTTAAATTATTACCAACATAATTGTTAGTATCAATTAAATGGAACAGATTATTATTGAAAGTCCAATTATACAATGTCATATTTAAATCAAATCTTAAATTATTTTCTTCCTGTGGCAAACTGTTACTATATGGGAATGTAAACAACACAATTTTTCTTACACAAAGTTCTGTAATATTGGAGCAATTCTCCTTTGTTCACATTTCCCCTATTACCCATAAAAATTAATTATGTAGTATCCTGGCTAAAGTTAAATTTAATAATTACTTTTACTCGTACAGAGTTTTTTTTTCACCCAAGTAATGTCACATGTCATTGGCTTCAAAGAGTATGTAAACAATTAAACCTTCTTGACTTACGCAAAACGATTAATTTAAGCATCCAATTATTGAAATTATAGTTGAACAATTTGTAACAAGAGATATTAATAACAACTAATTATTATTATTCCAATGTAATAATAATAATAATTAGTTGTTATTAATATCTTATTTGTTAGTAAAATAGGAAATCGAAATAATAACTAATACTTTTATGTAATAATAATAAAAAACGGTGTTAAAAGTACATAAGCAAACCTTTTGGTTATGCGAAAGGCAGAATGTTTTAGAGACCTTTGCCGGTTTCATTCATCAATAGAAACTCTTTGAAAACGTAACAAATGCGCGCCATATGATTCTATGCGCGCGCAGCCTGAGCAGAATATGCTGGTGACAGAACGGCGAGCTTTCCCTTTCTAGCATATATGCACGTCTCATTCGTTTAGTTTTAAATATTAATACAATAACAGCCTTATTTATAAAAATCTCGCTAATCACTGCTTAGCCACTGTTTAACTAAGCAAATGGTTAGCTCTTAATCAATGCTTAACTTTTCTTTATTTATAAACGCTAGTTAGCAAGTGATTAGTTGCGAAACGAAATAAGAGGTGAAATTATGCGTTCGGCACAGATTATAACCAAAATAGTCGACTAAAAAACAGAATTTTAAGAATAAAGTTGTCAAAACCACGATTTCTGTATCTGTAGTGACTTTGACAGACAAAAGTCAAAAATTTCATCGGAAAATATAAAATTGAATAATATTACATATCATTGTTTTTGCGATGATAGCAATGAAAATACCTAATAAGCTCCAATAATTGGAGTAAACAGGAAAAGGTCTGAATTTATATCTACTTACTAATAATATAAACTGACCAAGTGAATGTTAAAGCAGAAGTAACAATGTTATTACTTATGTATTTTCATGTCCTTTTTGCTTCTTAACACGAATATACTATTTTAGAAATGTATTTAACTACTTGTGTCTGTTTTATTAATTACTATTGCTTTTGCATCAGGTTTTCAGTATCTTTTAATAACAATTACTATACTTGTTTACAGCAACTTTGACTGCTGCTATGAGCCACTAAATATTATTCAACCTAGCAAAGATGAGGGAGGAGACCATGCTACGTGAAAACGATGAGGAATGCGAGTGGCATGACAAAATAATGGCACAATCTCTTTGGAGGAAGAATATTGGAAATCAAAAATAATGAATTTATAACAAAAATTTAGCTTTATTATGTATCAAAATAAATTGTTTTCTATAAAATGTCTCTTGTTATTTGTGTGACTGCCACAACGTGGCTTTTCTTTAGTTCTGGGCCTTAAAGCTAGCGCCATAAGATGAGGGGCACATGGGAAAACACATTGGATAATCATTATCTCCGATGAGCTCCCTCACGAACTCATTCTCTTCAAACCACCTGAGCACCTACTGAGCCTCCTTCTGATTGAACTTTCCCTATAAATCCTTGTATAATGTGTACTTCGAAAGAAGAATATTATCAACATAACATCACGCCTGTATTTCCCCGAAGGGTTAGGCAGAGGTGTACCTATAGTACACCCACATTTCGCCAGTTATGTTTAAGTCCCATGTAATAGGGGGCGAGCCTGTTGCCATCAATAGGGCACAAATCCAGACCCCGGGCTGCTACTGAGAAATTCCACACTGAATAAACCCGGGACCTCATGCTCAGCAGTAGCACTTGCGACCACTAGACCAACGGGCAGTCAGAATATTATCTAGTAGGTATCTAATCATCCTCGTAACGGATATAAATGAGCTTTGTAGGTCTTCCTCCGTGTACTTCGCGCCGGTGGTGTTTCAAAATTATTTAATTCTTTTAAGTGGTTCTGAAATCCCGTAAAAGATTGTCGAAATCCATATTTACTATCTCGATAAATAATATCGGCACATCTCGATAATAGGAACAAAATTACCTCGAAGCAACATTCATAACAACGAACAACGAACATAATTCGCATTGAATCGATCAGCTGATTGAAATAAAATCCGCCATCTTGCCTCTTAGCATCCTCTTAACAGTGGACCGGTGGTGTTTAATTTTGACAGCTACTAATCAATTGCTTAGCGACCTCTTAGCGCTAAATAGCGTTTATGAATAAGAATTTTGCTAATCAATTGCTTAGCAGTTGATTAAAATTTAAGAGGCGTTTATAAATAAGACTGTAATAGTTTATTAACATTGTATAATTAATTGAATGATTTAATTTATGTTTTGTTTTAATGTATACTACTGGCCCATTATTATTTTGCAATTAAGATGTAATTTAATTATCTAACTATGTTTATGTTTGTATGTCACAGATTATTTTAAGCGAAGTCTGAAATTGTGACAACACTTCCGGCAAAAACAATTATACCTATATTCCGATTCACTTACTCTTTTTGCTTATTTCGATGAACAAGTAAATATTGTAAACTCATCTGGGCTTAAATAACCACTTAAAGTAATAACTAATGTGATGACATATTACATAAAGATAAGGTCTGGTCTGGATTAGTACCTATATAGTTACATAACCGTAAACAAGTTGGTACCTATACCAATTAAAATAAATTAGGTGCGAGTGAATCCGCGGTTCGCCAGTTACATTTAGTCTCATGTAATAGGGGGCGAGCCTATTGCCATCAAGCGGGCACAAATCCAGGACCCTGGGCTGCTACTGAAAAATTCCTATTGGAAAAGACCATAAGCACTGTCTGACCTGGGAATTGAACCCAAGGCCCAACGCTCAGCAGTCGCGCTTGCGACCACTATACCAACGAAATCAACATAACGTTGACGTTATGTAAAATGTTATTACTGTTATACTACTATTACTGTATTATCAATTCAATCATTAATAATACGGATTTCTACGAGGAACCTACATAGGTAGATTAGAGTTATACACCTACTTTAAGGGTGGAACTATATACCTAGGTGGTATGTACACTGTACAGCGTTCACCAATGTGTGAAGACTCATATTAATATGCGATAGGTAGGTATACGATTAGATGCAAAACCTGTGTTTGTAAGGTCCACCAGAAACTAATTTAGATTTCACGTGATGAAATAGTTTGCACTGTGCTTTGCTTGTCTAGACGATGCTCTCCAAACTGGGCCAGCATCAGCTCCTTCATTTGGCCATCGAAGCATACAGCTTTGCATGTGGAAAATCCATACTACGTGCAATAAGATACGTGCCTTCAAAATATGGTGAAGAAAGGAATAATATTCTTAGTTCGATATCTCCTCAGTTAGTATGCATCTTAATGCATTTGTTAAGACTGATAACTTGTTATTTGTTGTATGACTTTTGAATTAAAGAACCTCCATGTTTATTTTTTATTTTTTTAATGTTACAGCTCAGCCTAGGCACGGCATGGGCACGGTTTGCCAGAGGTCACGGGTTCGAGTCCCGCTTGTATATGTTTTTTGTAAATATCTCCAAAATATAGGTATATTTAGCTCATAGCACATGTGTCCATACTATGTAACTACCTACTATAAAGCTACCATTTACTGGGTTCGTCTTTCATTCACTTGAATGTGCCCTGACGGCAGAGAGTACCTATGTCATGCTCACTCAAATGTCTCGCTGATGGTGGCGTGTGTGGTGGATCATTACGCTCCCTTCAAAATGGTTGAGCTGAATGGTGCTGATTCATCCATCGTGTTCGTGAACGGGCACCGTCAGTAGGGACTGTTATCTCTGAGCTGCCACGTTTTATTTTAATGCATTTTTTAGCTTTTTATTACGGACGCATTTAACGTTCTGCATCGTTTTCACATGTATAATTTCAATATGTATTATAATCAATATTTTGTAACCTGCATTACGCATTCCTAGTTCAGCCTTTCTCTTGTAAAGTATAAAAATAACTCAAAAGAAGTCTCTATATTAAAGGTGAGCAGAAACTGGAGCATTTCCATCTACTTAAAAAAGGGTTTTAGTGGTAACGAGTTCTCAATGAAATGCTTTTGTCGCGTGATTATTTATTCGCGATCGTACCTTTTGTTGTTCTGAATACTTATTACTTAGTCCAAAAATGTTCAGCACTTTGATCTTATTGTTGTAACCATGGTGTAACGTATAGGTATGATTTACGTAAACAATTTAATGAATATATGTAATTGTTCAATAGTTTACAAATTAATTTGAACAAAACGGTAGGTAATCGTCGTGAAAAACGACTTATTTCATATCAGACTTCATTTTCGTGAAAGCTATGCTTTGATATTATTTTAGATGTTCCGTCCAAGATGTACAAATAACTAAATGTTCGATGAACATGTTACACGTGAATTCTCGAGTTTTTATTTACCTCTAAAGCTTCTACGAGCAAATACACCGACAAACAAACTTGGACGGCCAGTAGTAAATCCCCCCACATACTCTATGTATCTACGCCCAGTAAATCAAAAAGAGATCATTGGAATAATAAAAATTATGAAAAATAAACATAGCTGTGGAATGGACGATATCCCACCCATCCTACTAAAACAATGCGTAGAAGAACTCTCAAAACCACTTACACTCTTGATTAACCAGAGCTTTGAAGATGGTCAATTCCCAGATTCACTCAAAACGTCACTAGTTAAACCCATCCACAAAAAAGATGACACTACCACCCCAAACAACTAAGTACAGACCCATAGCCCTTCTACCAACCTTTTCCAAAGTTTTTGAGAAGGCGATGTGCAATCGGTTATACAATTTCTTAGAAAAATATAATATATTAGACGATTCACAAAACGGTTTTAGAAAATCAAGATCCACTACAACTGCAGTCTATAAGTACACTAAAATGGCCCTACAGCACATCAACGATAAAAAACTAGCTTTAGGAGTACTATTAGACATGACGAAAGCCTATGATAAAGTTTCCTACGATATCCTTCTGACGAAACTCGGGAATACGAGGACCTGCCTACCAGTGGTTCAAATCTTACCTACAAAACCGCAAACAATTAGTACAAATAGACTATTACAATACCACCAACCATCACGTAGAAACAATAAGATCTAGACCGAGACCCCTAACCTGCTCAATCCCCCAGGGAAGTGTAGTAGGATGCATATTATTCTTAATCTACATAAATGACCTACCAAAATCCCTAAACACAAACCAGATTTTACCCGTACTATTTGCAGACGACATATCACTACTTATAAAGTGCGAAAATTCTGAAAATCCCCAACACATCATGGACGACACTTTAAAAATAGTAACACATTGGCTTCAAGACCACAACCTAGAAATCAACTTGAATAAAACAAAAATTATGCAGTTTAGGTCATATAAAAAATGTCCCATCCAAATGGATATCACATTTCAAAATGCACCTATAGAAACGGTAGATACTTTTAAATTACTAGGCATAAATATAGATACACACCTAAATTGGAAATGTCACATAGAAGAACTAGCAACTAAATTATCAAAATTCACCTACGCGCTATTCCAATTAAAACATAGCACGAACACAAAAACCGCACTATCAGCATACTACGCTTTTGCCTATTCGTGGCTAAGCTATGGTATTATGTTGTGGGGAAACAGCGTAAACATACAGAAGCTATTTATTTTACAAAAGAAATGTGTTAGAATCTTAGCCCAAATAAACAATAGACAAACCTGTAAGCCCTATTTCCTTAAATATAAATTACTCACGCTTCCATGTATATATTTACACGATATTTGTATCTACGTAATTATGTAAACTGCAGACGATGGATCGAAAAAAAACCAAAGTTACTTTAAACTAATTTATTTTAAAGAAAATTATTATAATTAATATTGGTGAAACCTATTCGATGCTAGAATATGGAATGACAAAAATACGTATTAAAATAACTAATTGCTAATGTCGAATTCCGCTGCGTCGGCGGCTCGTGGCTGCATTGACGTCATCGCTGCAGTTTCTGTGCGCTCGGCGTAAACTGAAGGAATTGCAGGGTCGGCGGTATTCATTAGGGATCCGTACTTAACACCTCCATCCTCAGATCAGCAACTATTTTTGAACATGTTGAGAGAAAATGTTGCTGGGACTTCATCTCGTTTCCTGGTATCTCTGATCACATCTTCGTATGTATGTGTCTTAGGAATTTGCTGCTTCTCCTTAGCGTCTGCTCTGAGGTTCCAGCATTTGTATTTGCGGCTTATTACCAAAATGATAAGTATGGTTGCGCATAGTACAGTGATGTAGAATGGTATGGTTGTATGATATAGGACAACCGGCTGAGTCTTGTCGATCTGAATAGGGCTTTCCATTAATATTTTGTTCTGGATGCTGTGAAGTTCTTCCAGGTTCACTGAATTGAATCCGATGATGTGGGTGGAATCAACTGTTTGGTTCATCTCGTTGTAAGGGATCTTTGATAACTTTAGTGGCTGTCCTTTTATCTCGTTGCTATCGTTAATAATTGTGAATTCCGTTGTTTGCAAATAGCAATCCATGGGAATGGTGGCGAGGTAACTTCCTTGTAGAATATTAAAGTCTTTTCTACCGCAGGATAATTGTACTTTGGTCGGTTGGGGCAATGAGAGAACGTAGTGTTGATCATCCAATTGTTCTACCGCTTCTTTGGAGAGTGAAATCTTGGTGAATTGGCAGGTGTCTTCCAGACCTTGGTTGATAATGAGGTCTTGGATACAATCAGGCTTCGTCCGGATCTGGTGGCTTGTCTTCTTTTCACAGAGATGGATGCTACTGTACTTCGGGCATTCAGCCTCTATGTACACGAATGATTTCTCATTTGTTGCTATATAGGGAGTGGGAGGAATAAGGGCGAGTTGTTTCTTATTAGGTACAATGGATAGTTTGTATAACTCGTAAAAGTCTTTAGAGACTATGGGAAAACTGTATACTATTACTATTCTCTTCTCAATAAAATAGGAACCTGGTTTTATTAGATCATAATAGTCTCGTAACTCTAAATTTAAGATTTGTTCTTGATTGTATATTGATTTTAGCTTATCTATCATAGACCTTAATACTTCTATATCAATCATAGAGTGATGAGTACTGGACGAGCGTATAAAAGCCATTATATTTTCTAACCTATTTATCTCTAACATTAAATCTTCTACATTATTAGTTATGATTCCTAAAATTTGGGCAAACTTCGCAAATTTTATTAAGCTGTAATCTCTATAAGCACTTTTCTCTAAAAGTAGTTCTAACGTTGCATTAACCTTTTCCTGATTTTTTTGTTATTTCGTCTAAGATACTAGTATGTTGGGACATCCACTCTTTACTAAGACTGATATGGTTATTGACCTCTGAAACTATTTTGTTTTCATTATTTTGTAAAATTTTAATGGCCTCATCATATTTTAGGGCATCTAGATAATCTAAATTGCCAGTAACACTTTTTATTACTGACCCAAGGCCATCTACAATACCTCTTTTGACTCTAGCAAGTTCCAAAGATTTTACTTGTTGTAGTACCTTATTAAGTTTGTTAGTGAGATAATCAATCTGATATTCGTAAAGCATGTAAGTCTCATTAGTAAGTTTAGTTCTAAAAGTCTCAAGTTGCGTCTGTACTGAATTTATTTTATCTTCGATGTCGGTTAGTTGTATGTACTGTATGAATGAGTGGTAATGTGTGGTTAGTCTGGTCGGTCCTAATCTGTATGGTAACAGTCCTGGTCCATCAGCTAAAGACTCAAGTCTTATCTCTTGAGGGTATGTCGCATGAATTGTCAGTAGCAGCAGGATCCTGTAACAATTGGCTTGCTTTAGGTACACGTTTCAGCCGTGATTTGGCGACGGGGCCACGTTTTTTCGAGGTATATATGTGTATAGGTAGATCGGCTAGTACTGTATCCTGCGTATAACGTGGTGCAGCTTTCTGGCGACTGGCAAAAGGGTTTTTAATAAAAACTTGTTGCTGTGGGGTATATTCTATTTCGGGCTCGCGAGTTTTATTCCTGTTGTCAATTAAGGTTGTACGATTTGCTAGAGATGATTCGTTAATGATTTCATAAACTTGTTTCATTTGCTGTCTATGATTCTGTGAATATTGTTGTAGGATATGCTCAGTCATGTCTATGTCAATTGGGTCCCTGGGGTCAAAATGTCCAGTAAGTAGGTCAAAGGGTCTGCACTTAGTAAAACTATGGATAGAACTGTTATATGCTATGATGGCATATTTCATTAGGTTTATTATTGGTTCGTCTTTATTTTGCAGTTTAAGAATTCTAATGTGCTCCAATAACGTTGAGTGAAAACGTTCGATGTTACCATTGTCATTTGGACTATGAGGTAGAATTTTATGATGAATTATCTTATGAAGTCGTATAAATTCGGAGAAAAGCTGATTTGTAAATTCAGTGCCATTATCAGTGATGATAGTCATAGGTAGTCCATGATGTGTACAGAAACGTAGTAGCGCTTGTATAATGCTAATAGCGGTACCGTCCCTCAAATGATACGCTTGACCATATTTCGTGAAGACGTCAATGAAAGTTATGTATTTTTCGTTCTGAACTGTAAATAGGTCCATGTGAATAATTTCAAGTGGTTTGGTAGCTGGAGGCACTATGTTGAATTGAGGTCTAATTGGATTCCTGTCGTATTTAGCTTGACCACAGATGGTACACTCATTAATAAACTTGGTGATTTGATCTTTCATCTTTGGCCAGTAATATTTTCGTGAGAGGGCTAGATGACATTCGTTAATCCCACGGTGGTTCGTCTTTCCGTCATGATAGTGTCGGATAATGTCTTGTTGTCGGAGGTATTCTTTAACATTCTCGAGTTCTGTCTTAGCTAACACTAGGTTAAGTGAGGAACTTCTAAATTTGTCTTGTATGATAGGTACTATTGAATACATGGCTAACGGTGGATTAATTAGTATTGCTGTTTTGACCTTAGGGTTGACGTATTCTTTGATAGCATTGATAACGTCGCTCTCTAAGTTAGATTCTGAAATTTGGACTGCAATTCGCGTATGATTTTCAAAAGGTTTAGTTACTATCGGTCGGCGTTTTATGTCACCAACTATGGTAAAATGAATCTGTCGATGAAATTTATTGAGAGGTTCATCTGTGATGGGGACTTCCAATATGGGATGTTCATTACTGGTATGTACGGTGTCGGTCGAGGAGTTTGTTGGTAGAGGTGGTGTCTCCGATGGGTTGTTAATCATTGAGCTGAGATCCTTAATACTTTCGATCAAGGAGTTGATCTCATCTGTTTCCTCATTGTAGATTTCTACACGGGAAAGAGCATCAGCATTGGTATTAAATTTTCCTTTCTTGTACACTACAGTAAAGTCATATTCGCTCAGTCTTAGTCGCCATCTGGTCAGTCGTGAATTCGGTTCTCTCAAGTTCATCATCCATTGGAGTGGTTTGTGGTCAGTCAATACCTTAAATTTTCTACCGAAAAGATAAGGTCTAAAGTACTTCGTCGCCCAGACTATGGCAAGCAACTCTTTCTCAATGGTACTGTAATTAAGCTCACTATCATTAAGTGTGCGAGAAGCGTAACAGACGGGTTTGTCAGAACCTATTGGTCCCTGAGACAGCACTGCTCCAATAGCGACATTCGAAGCGTCTGTTGTGAGATTAAATTCCTTTTTGAAGTCTGGGTATTGCAGAATAGGGTCGTTCGTCAGCAAGGTCTTGCAACTTTCGAAGGCATTGACATATTCGGGGCTAAGAGTAATTTTGCTGCCTTTCTTTAGGCATAGAGTAAGAGGTTTGGTGATGCGGGCAAAATCTGGGATGAATTTTCGGTAGTAACCTAGAAGGCCTAAAAATTGTTTGATTTCCTTAGGGGTCTTTGGGATTGGATATTTTTGGACTGCAGAAATTTTGTCGGGATTCGGCTTAATGCCGTCTCTGCTGATGATATGTCCCAGATAAGCAGTCTCGAGCTTCAGAAATTCGGACTTGTCCATCTGAATTTTAAAATTGGACTCCCTAAGTCTTTGGAGAACTTTTTCCAAATTATCCATGTGCTCTTGAAGAGAGGTACTGTAAACGATAATATCATCTAGGTAGACGAGGCATATGTTGTTTTGAAGGCCTCTTAGAACATTGTCCATAACTCGTTGGAAGGTGGACGGTGAATTTTTGAGTCCCATGGGCATTCGAAGGAATTCAAAATGCCCGTGTTCCACATTAAATGCGGTTTTTGATATATCCTGAGGATCCATCTCAACTTGGTAAAAACCACTTGCCAAATCTAAGGTCGTAAAGTATTGACACTTTCCTAATTTATCAAGGACATCACTGATATTTGGTATGGGGTATTTGTCGTCTATCGTTTTTTCATTTAATTTGCGAAAATCGACTACAAGACGCCATTTCTGCTTTCCCGAAGCGTCAATTTTTTTTGGCACAACCCAAATGGGCGAGCTCCATGCAGAATCGGAAGGTCTTATTATACCTTGCTGTAGCATCTTGGAAATTTGGTCTCTAACTTCTTCCCGATGAACAAAAGGGTATCGATAGCTTTTAGTATATGCGGGAATTTCATCTGTTGTTCTTATACGATGTTTTATTTTGTTAGTGAATGTCAATGGTTCTCCGTCAATGTAGAATACATCCGTATAGCGAGAGCAAAGTGTTAAAAGATTAGCTTTTTCCTCTTCATTAAGATGGTCCGTTCGCAAACGCGATAAAACGTCATTTACGCGATTCGGTTGTTTGACTTGCGTGCACTTGGCATTGAACAGTTCGGCACAAGTTGGCTGGTCTAACGAAAATATGACGTCATTGAATGTTGGATTTTCCAACTCTACAAATCCACGGCTATTAACTACAGTGGTAAGGCACTCGTGGATAATACAATTGCAAAAAACTTGTTCGCTTACTAATACATCGCCATCCGGGGCATTAATGGGTATTTTAACTAATTTAGAACTTTTAGCAGGGATAATATCCTCATACAGGTTGACGTTGCGTGAATTATATACTTTAAAATTAAATTAAATTAAATATTTGTTTATTGATGGCAACTAGGCCCAATTGTTAGTAACATTGTTCTTAAAAACTATTGTTAGTACACAAACACAAAGACAAAAACCAAATAAAATTGTAAGGTTAGCTGTGGGGTCTTCTGACCAGCACCTCCACAGCGTGCGACAGCCAAGGTGCGTCGTACTTTTCTGACAACATACCTAGGATGCTGTTAGAACTAGACCGCGCCATTGACAAGATAGAATTAGTTTTTTTGCGCATTATGGCGTAAAAATCATCGGTATGCGCAAAAGCGAACATACCGGACGCACTACAATAGCGCGGCAGTCCCAACAGCACCCTGAAGCAGTTGTTATATTGAATACGCAGGGCGTCTAGCGCTCTCTTAGTATGCCTTACCCACAGGCCGCTCGTGTAGAAAGATTGGCAATACGCTTTAAACAGCGTAATCTTTACCTCAATACTACAACGAGCGAACCTGTGTATCAGCATGTTGGCCCTGACCGCTAGCGCTCTGCGCTCACGATCTATATCGTCATCGTCTTTGAGATCTCCGGTTAGAAAGTGTCCCAGGTATTTAAATTTGTCAACTCTTTTGAGTGGCAGCCCGTTCAGCATTACAACCGGGTCGCTGTGTACACGTCCACCGGAGGCCCCAAAAACCATGTAAACACTTTTTTTGACATTATATACAAGCCCATGATTCGCGACATATCGCTCACACACACGTAACAGCTCCCTGATCGAGCCGGCCGTCGGGCCCAGCAGCACCATGTCGTCTGCATAACTTAAGTTATTCACACAAACGTTGTCAATCCAGCATCCGACACGCATGCTGCTAAGCCCGGCGATCAGCCCGTTTATGTACAGGTTGAAGAGCTTTGGCGAGGTCAAGCCACCCTGTCTCACCCCGCACTCCAATCTATACGTTTCGGACAGAGACCCAGCCCATCGAACACAATTAAGCTGATTTGTGTACCAATATTTAAAGATGTTCAGGAGTTCGATTGATATGCCCGCTTCCCTCAACTTCCCCCACAGGACATCATAGGCCACAAGGTCAAAAGCCTTGGAAAGGTCAAGGAAGCAGGCATAAATGGGGGTATTTCTATCCGTGTAATATCGGACAGTCTGCTTGAGACCAAGAATTGCGCTTTCAGTGGAAAGCTTGGGCCTAAACCCAAACTGTGCGTCATGTAACTGTAAAATATTACCTAATTCTTTATCAAGCAAACTGTCCAATACTTTCGCTATTACAGTGGCAAGCGATATAGGTCTGTAGTTGGACGGATCAGAGATATCACCAGTTCTGTTCTTTACAATGGGGACCACCACTGTTTTCATCATGTTTGTTGGCAAGTACGAGTGACTGATACAGAGCGTGAAAAGCATAGCCAGTAACCTAGGCAAATGCACGCCTGCATGTTTCAGGTGCTCAATACTGAGACTGTCATGTCCAGGTGACCTGCCTTTACACATTTTCAAAATAACCTTAGTCACCTGCTTGGAAGAAAAACAAGAAAGAGACTTACCCAGACAAGCCTCCGCATCGACACTCCCATTTGATGGCCCCAGTGGTGACGACACTACAAAAAGATCCTTGAACATGTTGGCTACATCCTCCGCATTGTCAAGGCCCCCGACACTCACAGGAAGGCCCGGCTTAAGGTTAAGCTTATTGGTTGACTTCCAAAACTGAGCAAAGTTTTTCGATGACCTTTGCGAAGCCAAAATATCCATTTTAATTTGGTCTTGGTTTTTCTGGCACCATTTAAGCCTGCCTCTAAAAACTCTTTGGCTCTCGCGCATCTCATCCCATACTCGACCGAACTGCGGTCTGCCAAGTTCTACCCAAACCTGATGCCTTATCCGAGCCTCCCTGTAAGCCTCGTGCACATGCTTGTTCCATCCAACCACACGACCTTTCGATCCAGTCTCTTTCTGCTCACAGGTCTGAATAGCTGACTCCGATAACACAGACACAATGTCACTGTACAACTTGTCTAGTTCTTTTCTATGCTCAGTGTTATTACACATTTTATCAGCACATGATAAAAATTGCTCGGGAAAGTCGATGTCTCTAAGCCTGCTATTACACAGATCATGGTACCTTCTGATCTGACTGTTATTACGCTCGCGCCATATCACTTTGTTATGGCTTTTTTCTGCAATTTGCTTTGTTTTAGGCATAACAGTGCTTAGATTGCACTCAACAGTCAAAGGCAGGTGGTCCGACCAGAAAACACCATAGTCTATGCTTACACTGTTAACAGACTGCCAGGCTGCCCTAGTAACAATACAGTGATCAAGCCACCGTCTGCTTCCATTAATATCACTGATATATGTATAGTTTTCAGTGTTATTATGCAGCTTTTCATGATCGGCGCATATCCATTGTTGATCAGAGCAAAAAACACATAATTCTTTCCAAAAAGGTTGATTTGGATGCGAGTTAAAATCACCTAACATAAATATGGCTTCTACCTCACTGTTACTAACTATAGCATTTATTTCACTTAAACAATCAGTGAATTCAGACATATTTTCTACATTATCTGTAGGCATGTACACACTAAACACTATAATAGATCGGTCGCACAAGGACGCTTTTATAGCCGTAAGTCTCGCACTTTTGCACTGCACTAACGAAACCGACTGAAAAATGCCTTTTCTCCATAATAAGGCCACACCGCCGTACGGCCTCCCTATAAGAACCTCCACAGATGTGTCCACCGCAGACTTGCCCGTGTACTCGAAGTTCTCATCAATAGTTCCTAACAATGGTATATCGTGGGGCAGCAACCACGTTTCTTGAAGCGCCACTATATCAGCGGTTTTACAGATACGTCTCACACTTTCAAAAGAACGCTTAATGGATTTACAATTGAATGTAACCATATTGCATAGCTGTGTTGTCCTACTGCTTTTGGGATCCATTACTACTTAATTATTTTTTTCATCGCATTATCACGTATTATGATATCTTTAGTTTTCCCATTAAAGACCACAAAGCGTCTAAAACAAATGCCTTCGGGCCACAACGCATCATTCAGAAACATATGTAATTTGTTTCTTGAAACACATAACTTGTATGAGTCATAATATGTTTCCTTTTTTGCACGAATCTTCTCTAGAGTAACCTTTTCTCGAGTTTTGTTCCAAATAAAATCTATTATGTCCGACTCTTGTGTTTGTTTACAAACGTTAGATATGTAAATGGGCAATACAGTCTCTGCTGCTCTGAATTTAGAGTTCAAATCAGTTGTATATGTCCCCGTTTTACTAATAAACTTAGCATTAATACGCTTCTTTTTATGAGATACCACCTGCCAGTTGTTATCGGTACCGTACACTTTCTGCTTCGAATCTCCACTTGCCTTAAGAACGTCTGCCATCGTTGATTTCGTAGCAAACTGGTTTTGTAAGCTAGTTTGATTAGTCACCTCATTATCGCTCGTTCGGGTTACATCTGTACTGGTATGACACACGCCAGCTGTGAGTGCGCACACAGGTGTACAATCGGTGTATGAAACCGCAGCGCATGACTCAACGTATCCGACTTCCGCGTTATTATTGCAAACAGACGAATTCTCCTCGTTTGAATCCGCAGTGCCGACCTCCACGCGCGAGTGCGACGGCAACGACAACTCAACGCAGTGTATTGGCGTAAGCGAGACAGCGTTACTAGTGACGCTAAGATCCCGTTTCGCGGGTGACACACCAGCAGCTATTTTGCTATTATCATCATTTTTTTCGTCTACCGACCAACCTGACACCATATAATTGTGAGGCAAACCCGTATTTATATCATGTTGCATTCCCACAGGGCCACTATCGTAGTGAAAACTACTTCTCAGACACGCACCTCTTTTATTATTTATTGTCATTCCCGTACCTTCTGCTAAGTCTTTAGATTTAATGTCATTTAAATCTTCTCTAGAAACATAGTTTGTTTTTATGGCCTTCACCTCTTGTTGTAGCCACACAATATCCTTAAGTAAACGAGTTGCATCAAGGTGGTCAAAGGTGACAGGAGGGAGCCTATGCAGTTCTCTCGCCACAAAGATGGGTAGTTTTTCTGGATCCTCCGCATCCGTAGATTTCAGCAGCTCAACAATATCTTCTAAATCCCGGTTGGTTTTACCGTCCTTTCTACGCCGCTTCATTTTCTTGTTTGATAACGCTTCAAATAATAACTTTTTGGCCGTTAAAATTTCATCCGAATCAAATGCTGTATTGCAAATTCTGATCAATGAAATTTCATCCATCACAGTCATTTTATTATGCACAAAAGCTAACACTTCATTTATCACTATGTTGCAGGTGCAACATTTTACATAGTTCGAGGTCATTGTCCTCACACACTCGTACACTATCGGTCAACGACTTGTCGCGAGCGCGGTCAGCTGACAACTGAACTTTAATCTGATTCGTAGCAGTACGCGTTATTAATTGGAAATCTTTTAAATCTATTTTAGCCTCCCATTTGGATAATAAGTCTAATCCTATTAGACCATCAAAGTAGTCGTGGAAACGGTATACGAATAATTTTATACTATCAATCTCATTGAATTCATTAAAGCACGGTAGCGTTATGGAATAATCATTTTTACTAACACCGTGTACATTTGTAACTTCGAAGGGGTCATAGTTAAGGGGATAATCAGCGAAAAACTTTTGCACAGCCTCGGGGCTAATAAATGACTGGTTAGCGCCAGTGTCAATTAAAAATTTTAAAGGAGGGCACGAAATTTCTATGTAAGGTAACTGTCTTTGAGTCTGTAAATTGAGGTCTATTTTGGCTCTTTGGACGTCTGGTCCATCTGAAAATTTTGATTCTGATTTGCACGGCTAGGGCCTTGTTGTGGCTCCGTCTCAATTGTTACCTGATCATCACAAGTTGCATGGCAGTCAGTCATATTAGTGTTATAATCACAGTCATAAAAATTGTAATAGTCAGTACTGTCGGTGTAGTAGTCATTTCCTGGCTCATGGTAGTAATCAGCAAAATAATAAGAATTATCGGGCAAAGCAAATTCGTTAAGGTTTAGTTCGCGCGTCTTAAAATAATTGTTCTGTGGTGGGTTCCCGTTTCTTTGCCAATCATGCCCTGGCATCATAGGTAATGGTTTCGGAACGAAATGTTGAACACCGCTCATGGGTTTCGGTCCCGAATTTTGTGTTGGATTATTCCTGGATTGTAACCTAAAAACGTTACTTTGAGGATGGTAGTTTGGTAATGGTGCACGGAACATTTGTTGCGTTCGAGTGGGCATGCGATTTTGATACTGGTTAGGAATATTGAATTTAAAGGCCTGAGGCTGAGGTTGGTAGCCACGTTGTCCTACTGGAGCAGGCCAGTTAGGTACTGGGGGTCGTGGAACATTTAATGCGTTAAACGGCATAGCAGGCAAAACAGAAGGTTTATATATTTTAGGTGCGCCCTGAGCAATCTGAGCCCTTGGGACATCATTACGTTGCTGCAGGTATATAATATTTAATTCTTCCTGCACAAACTCCAGAGCTTTCTCTATGGTTTCTGGACGCATGCACCGTATACGTGAGCCTAAGGGTTCTTTTAGTCCCCGTACGAAAGCTTGCATGGTAACTTTCTTATAAAGCGATCGTTTCGCTTCAATAGTCGTTTGTATGGTCTCGTGTAACGTCACATAAGTCATTATTGTGCTAAATAACGTTTGACATTTATCATAAAACTCCTGAGGGGTTTTATTACCTTGCGTAGCCAACGAGAGGTCATTGTATAAGGCCGTTTCGTCTCTCTGGTCCGAGAAGTTATTAATTAGAGCTGATCTAATACCTGCCCAAGTTTCAGGAATGCCATTCGAGTTGATAGTAGATGCGGCAGGCCCTGTGATCTTATTTAAAATGCCATTTAGAAGACATAGATTCCCTAGCTCACTGCCTGGCTCGGGGCTTGCATACTGAGATACTATCCGGTCACAGATATTAATAAACCTGGTCAATATATTGGGGTTTCCGTCAAAATCGGGTACAAGACGTAAGGCTTTAAAAATTACGTCGGGGTCGTGTGCCATTGTAGGTTCAAATAATCTACTCAAACTAAAATCTAATTCTAAATCTCTGTTAATATCTAGTATATGTCGGCGCGCCTGTCGCGATGCAGGTTCCCGGGGATAAGATCCTTCGTGATGAAAAATCTTGGACATAAAAGTAACTAGGAATAGAAAGGAAGCAACACGAGAAAGATTCTGGTGTACTCACATATATTTCATCTCTGGTTCTTCTCCGTGAATCAATGTCTGGATTCTCCACCCGGCTCCGCAGCTTTACTGTAGATTCAGGATACTCGTGACGTGACTTGATAGCCGCTCGGGCGACTCGCGATCGTGGTTATCGATGTGAGATGACTCTAACGCGCTTCGCGAACCGGCCCGCGAGTATCCTACCGACTGCGCCAATTATGTAAACTGCAGACGATGGATCGAAAAAAAACCAAAGTTACTTTAAACTAATTTATTTTAAAGAAAATTATTATAATTAATATTGGTGAAACCTATTCGATGCTAGAATATGGAATGACAAAAATACGTATTAAAATAACTAATTGCTAATGTCGAATTCCGCTGCGTCGGCGGCTCGTGGCTGCATTGACGTCATCGCTGCAGTTTCTGTGCGCTCGGCGTAAACTGAAGGAATTGCAGGGTCGGCGGTATTCATTAGGGATCCGTACTTAACAACGTATTCAAAAACATACACACGTTCACTAAAGTAAAGGACATACACACTTGTAACACCCGACACAAACATAACTTATACCAACCACCATCAAGACTAAAAATACTACATCAGAGCCCACAACACATGGCAATAAGAATATACAACAAGCTGCCTCAGGAGATAAAAAATGAAACTAGACTCACTCCGTTTAACAATAAATTGAAAACACTTCTTTTGAAAAACTGCTACTACTCAACTGAAGAATTTTTGAATCAGAAATAATTACTTACATAATAAAAAATAATAATAATTGAATAATTAAATAATTGAATAGCTAAAAATGAAATAATACATACATACTTAAATAATTGAATAGTGAATAATTAAATAAACAAATACCTAAACACCAGACATACTTGAATGATTAACTAAATAATACAGACACACATAGCCTCGCTCACAGACATGGTACACAAATAGTGTGCAGCCATCTATCGGTCAGTAGCAACATCGCCTACAAATCAATGCACTATAACGTATTTTGATCGGTGTTTGTAAAATTAATTATTATCGGGACCAATAGATGGCACTTTTTATTTGAGTCTTAAAGTTAGATCGCGGTGTCGAGATTCTCCACCGATTACATGTAACATTCATGCAATAAGGTTTATTTTTGTACATTTTATAAGTGTAACCAACAAAGTTTAAGTAAACAGCTGGTTTTGATACCCGATGTTTTATTTTTGAAGTCAGCCTCATAGAACGTAGGGAACCAGCAGATAGTGTCATTGTGACCCTCACGAAGCCCGAGGGTTCGCATAACCTATCATTTCAGCATTACCAGCTCGCAAGGTGAGCGAGCTAAACCCAGAACCCTCACGAAGCCCGAGGGTTCAACATGGTCCTTCGAACCGGGATGTGATGATGACCAAGGTTGGAATCAGTTCATCAAACATCAGATGCTAAGCCTACTGTGACTGTGGATAGCATCAGCCCGAACGTGCCAAATTCAAGTTGTTCCGCCGCGCCGGTGTCAAGGCGGTCGAGCAGCGACCGGACTCGGAGTCAGCAGCGACCGGACTCGGAGTCAGCAGCGACGGGACGCGCGGGGGGAGGAACAGGACATACAACGAAACAGCAACCAAGAAGCGCTGCAGACGACTATAGTCGTAAAGAGCTAAGTGTTACAAGTGAAAAAACTTATTTACAAAAAAAAAACAACCGACTTCCAAAAAAAACACTTAAAAGAGAAAAATAACTTGAATTTCGGAAGTCGGTGGCAAAAACAATAGTATTTTATTAGATACATATATAGTAAAATATACCTACCGTAATACATATGAAAGCAATTCATAACTATTTCCCTAGGGATATAACTATATCACGGCTTCAACTATGTGAACTGCGAACCATCTTAAAATATAACTATATAGATCTGCATTTTCGTTTTTGCCACCGACTTCCGAAATTCAAGTTATTTTTCTCTTTTAAGTGTTTTTTTTGGAAGTCGGTTGTTTTTTTTTTGTAAATAAGTTTTTATTTTTCACTTTTTAGTTGTGTTTATACCTACCCCGCACAAATTCGTATACCAGTCGAATAATGGAAACAACAAAAGATTTTTCAAAAATTAACGAATCATTCCAAGCTGGTGGGGCAAATAGGAATGCCTAAAAATTTTCAGTGGAATATGCCCCACTAGTTCGACTTGGTGGGGCAGATTCCACTAGTCTAAAATCTTTATGGATTCTGCCCCACTAGGGTTGGCACCTTAGAAATGTGTAGGTAGGTATGCTCGTATTTTATATTTGTTTGGAAAAGAAAGAAATGTATAGTTAAGTAAAATATATATTTTTTGGTAATTTAATATGTTATGATGGCCCAGAGGTTAAGGCCTCGCCTCTCATGCATGAGGTTGTGGGTTCTAATGTGACTTTTTCAATTCATATGAACTTTCTGAGTTTATCTTGGACATTATTGACATCAGTGAAGGAAAACATCGTGAGGAAACATGGACTTATAGTTAATATTAGTCTGAAATCACCAACCCGTTTTGAGCAAGCGTGATGATCAGTGCTCGTTCCTTCTCTGTAAGTAAATACAAGTCCTAGTTACATTTTACTTACATATCAATTTCTTTCTTTTCCAATCAAATTTAAATACGAGCATACCTACTTACACAAATTCTAAGGTGCCAACGCTTGTGGGGAAGAATCCATGCCATGGGGCAGAATGCATTTGCCCCACTTGAAAGTGTAGAAAGGGGGTTACTAAATTTTTTGCATCTCAATGACATCTATTGGCCCAAAATGGTACACATTTTGGAATACATTTTTCTACATTCAATTTAACAGAAATAACATTTTTGAAATTTAATTACAGTCCTATTAAAATTGTAAATATAATATTATCACGATGTAACATTTAGTTTTTGTTTCATTGCAATCGTCTCATACAATAAAAAGATATGCTAATTTAAAGTTTTCAAAGTGAGACCCCCATACCACCAACAAGCACTATGTTCCAGGCGGCAAGGGGTAACGGAGATGTGGAGCGTATGCAGCCTCTAATATTAAGCTGGGCGGTCACAGTCCATAAATTACAGGCTACCACCCTCGAAAGAGCTGTGATCGACTTTGGTAAAAAAAACTTTGCAAAAGAGCAAATATACGTCGCGCTTAGTCGTGTCAGAAGTTTGGAAGGCATAGTTTTATCAGAGGTGGACGCCAACAAATTATTAAAGCGACCATACGGCCACAGATCATTGACGGAAATAACGAGGCTACAAAATCTGTCTTCTGACAATCAAGGCCACACATAACATACGACTCAAGTAGCGCAATTTGATGCCGGGATACTACCATTAAAATCATTTATAGCCAGAGTACATCTCATGGCAATTCGAATAAACCCAAACACGGCTAGGATACATTGTTTTATGACGGAGTTATCGGTTCATAAATGGCGCCACCCGTGAAATACCTATCATTGAGGAATTACGGTGGCAATATGTGGTCTTCTTCATCAGTTCCACTTCACTAAATGATACTTTCTGAATGAAAATGCTTAATTTGTTGCTGAAAATACCTAAATCGCTATGTGTGTGCCTATAATATTTGAGGAGTTCCCTCAATTCGTCATGGATTCCATCATCAGAACTGATTTTTTTTTTAATGGGACCAATCTGGCCGTATATCCTTTCAAATCACAAAATAATTTTCCAAATCGGTTCATAAATGGCGCCACCCGTGGAATACCTATCATTGGAATATTCCGATGGCAATCTGTGGTCTTCTTCATCAGTTCCACTTCACTAAATGATAGTTTCTGAATGCAAATGCTTAACTTGTAGCTGAAAATACCTAAATCGCTATGTGTGTGCCTATAATATTTGAGGAGTTCCCTCAATTCCTCATGGATTCCATCATCAGAACTAAATTTTGATAAAAATGGGACCAATCGGGAAGTGTATCCTTTCAAATAAAAAAAGAATTTTCAAAATCGGTTCATAAATGACGGAGATATGAGGTAACATACATTAAAAAAAAAAAAAAAAAAAAAAAAAAAAAAAAAAATACAACCGAATTGATAACCTCCTCCTTTTTGGGAAGTCGGTTAAAAACCGTGAGTACTTTTCAAATTCATTCCTGCCAAGCAAAAGTGATCTCAATTTCAAGGTGCGAATTAACTTGTTTGTGCAACGTATTCTTAGACTTAGTTAGATTTAAGGCAAATTGTGTTCAGACGGGGAACCTATGCCCAATTTTTATTTAAATTATAAAGTTCAACACTTAGAAAAATTTGTTTGTTTACATCGACTTAGATATTTTCTTCTAAAATATTTGGGACTTGTAAAAAATTTAAAAAAAAAGTTTGAGACTTAGAAAATTTGTTTGTTTACATCGACTTAGAATATTTTCTTCGTAAAATTTTTAGAAAAGTTACCATTTATAAAAATTTGGTTGCCTTCATAGACTTAGAAAAATTTCCTTAAGAAATTTTTTCAACTTGTTATCAAATTAGATTTATCATAAAATTAATTTGTCTAAATGTCTCAATTACAAATGTTCGTCAAGGTACAGGATGATCTGTATGCTCGATTGTCGAGAGCTAAAAGTAACTTTAAGAAGTCACCCAAGGATAGAATTACCAAACAACATGTAGAAGCCAGGTTAGAAAACGTTGAAGAGCTGTGGGCTCAATTTAGTCTAACACACACACAGATGGTTAAAGATTGTGAATCTATTGAGTTAACAAAGTCGCCGTATACTATAAACGAAGTTTACTTCAACACCGAGGAATTATATTTAGATTTTAAATGTGAACTAAAAACTGTTTTAAATAAATTCAAGAGTAGTAATGATGTTTCTCCAATTGCGGGGTCGTCAGCAAATTCAGAAAGTAGAAACATGCCCATCAAGTTGCCTAAAATATCGATCCCAACGTTTTCTGGGAAATATACTGAATGGATCACCTTCAGAGATTTATTTATTTCTTTAATTCACAAAAACGACAAAATTGATAAAGTACAGAAACTCCATTATTTAAAAGGCTACCTTACAGGTGAAGCCGAGCAACTTTTGCGACACATTCCAATATCCGATTTAAATTATGATAAGTGCTGGGCTCAATTAGAATCGCGTTACAACAATAAAAAATATCTTTCACATTGGATTTTAAAACGTTTATTCAGTCAAAGAAACATTACCAATGAATCAGCTAGTGGTTTAAAGGATCTAATGGATACCACATCTGATTGCTTAAATGCACTTATTAATTTAGAGTTAAATGACACAGCAATTAGAGACATATTAATCATTCATATCCTCACACTAAAGTTACTAAGTCAGAGCATTTGAATTCTTAGAACATAAGTCTACTCAAAATCAAAATGTAAATGCATCTAAAGCGAGGGTATTTCACACAGTATCTTCGAGTTGTCCTGTGTGTAATGATGATCAAAAGATAGGGGCTTGCAAACAGTTCATGGGTAAAGATGTGGACGCTCGGCGTAAGTTCGTACAGGAAAACCACTTATGCTTCAATTGTCTGGGGGGTAACCACTCTGCCAGGTTTTGTAAGTGTACAGTCACTTGTCGAATCTGTCAACGTAAACACCACACTTTATTACATTCTAAAAGTGAGCAGGAATCTTTAGGGGAGAAGAGCACTCATACGGTTGGAGCAGAAAATCAAGATTTAGTTGCTTGTTTTTCGAAGGGTACAGCTAATAAACAAGTCTTACTAGCCACAGCTTTAGTGAAGGCTGTATCGAAAAATGGGTCTATGTTCACAGTTAGGGCTTTGTTAGATCAAGGCTCTCAAGCATCGTTTGTTACGGAAAAAATTGTCCAAACCTTAGGATTAAAGAAGACATCAGCTAAGGGTTCAATAGTTGGTATAGATGTCAACCACAAATTAGAGTTGAATTCGGTTGTTAAAGTTAAAATACAGTCTAGGGTTGATCCATCTGTGGAATTGGTAGTAAATGCATATGTTCTAAAATCACTTACATCTTTATTGCCTAGTAGGGAAACAGCACATTTAGATTGGATACAATTCCAAGACATACCGTTGGCGGATCCCAAATATCACAAACCGGATAAAGTTGATTTATTGTTGGGGGCAGAAATTTACGGCAAGGTTTTACAAAACGGGTTGAAGAAAGCTTCGGGTTGCAGTGCGGTGGCGCAGTGTACTTCTTTGGGGTGGATTCTATCAGGAACGATAGCTTCTGCTGGCCATAAGTCTTCTGACTTCACCGTGATGCACGCCCTCGTAGGTGATGATGAGATCCTGAAAAGATTCTGGGAATTAGAGAAGGAACCAGAGGAAAACAAGAAACATATACTCACCGAAACGGAGACCAAATGTGAGGAGATATTCACTGCCACAACTACAAGAGATGACAGCGGACGTTACGTTGTTAACCTGCCATTCCGAACAGAAGATCCAGGCTGTAAATATGGAAAAACAAGAGACGTAGCAATTAGGAGGTTTCATGCTCTAGAATCTAAGCTACGCCGGAATGAGGAACTGGGGGTTAAATATGCAGAGGTAATCAACGAGTATCTCGAACTGGGGCATATGAAACCGGTAAGCAAACCGGACAATCATGCAAACGAAGCTGTATATTTACCTCATCACGCAGTAATTAGAAATGATAAAGATACAACCAAGGTGCGTGTAGTATTCGACGCATCTTGCAAGGGAAAAACCGGCATTTCGCTCAATGATGACCTGATGGTTGGGCCAACTCTGCAACCTGACTTGCGGCATCTATTGATGCGTTGGAGAAGACATCCTATTTGCATGGTATCAGATGTGGTCAAGATGTATCGACAAGTACGCGTAGCGGATAAACATCAGGATTTTCAACGTATCTTATGGAGAGATAACAGGGACTCGGAATTAAAGGATTACCAGCTTCAGACGGTCACCTTTGGCACTGCAGCTGCACCATTCTTGGCTGTTCGAGCTATGCAACAAGTAGCATACGATGAAGGAAAGGATTATCCTCTTGCAGCTGAGAAAACACTAAAAGATTTTTACGTTGATGATCTTATGACAGGTTGTGAAACAATAGAAGAAGGGATAGAAATTTGTACACAAATGGAAGAGATGCTCGCCAAAGCAGGGTTTGAGTTACAAAAATGGTCAAGTAACAGCAATGAGCTTCTAGCGAAAATTGTAGATGGGAAAAATAAGGACATGGATCGTGCAGAACAGGGAATTTGGATTAAGCAAGATGAAATATTAAAAACACTAGGACTCACCTGGAATCGAAACTCCGACACTTTCCAGTATTCAGTTCAGCTGCATCCAGTAGAAGAACCTGTAACCAAAAGGAAAATGTTGTCTATGTCAGACAACAGTTGTCTGACATTGCAAGATTATTCGACCCCTTAGGGTGGGTCGCTCCGGTCATTGTGAAAGCAAAATTGCAAATACAAGCATTGTGGACTTCGGGAATTGGATGGGATGAAGAAATTCCTATTGAAATAAAAGATGAATGGTTTACTTACCGACATCAGTTGCAAAGTTTAGCAGAGTTTTCAATACCCCGATGGTTGAAAATGAAGCAAGGTGACAAACACATCGACTTGCACGGATTTTGTGATGCGTCCAAATCAGCATACGCCGCGGTTGTGTATGCTCGGGTGGTCGATGCTAATGGTGGAGTATCAGTCACTCTTGTCACTGCTAAAACTAACGTTGCACCTATAAAAACTGTTTCAATTCCTCGGTTAGAGCTGTGTGGGGCAGTACTGTTAGCAAAACTCCTATCTGAAATATCGTTAGTCATGGGAATCAATAAATCTGACTTGCACTTTTGGACAGATTCAGAAATTGTATTAGCTTGGTTAAACAGTCACCCCAACAAGTGGAAAACCTTTGTCGCTAATCGCGTATCAGAAATTTTATGCATAAGCGAACCACACCAATGGAACCATGTCACATCAAAAAACAATCCTGCTGACTGCGCATCACGGGGTATGTACGCCTCAGAGTTCATACATTTCAAAATGTGGTTAGAAGGTCCCGAGTTCCTCAAAGACGCGATAATTGCAACGGGTAAACGCAAATCAGTCTCAACTGAAGTAGAGGAGAAGAGGGTACACGTATCAGTGAATACCGAAATTTGTTTCTGGGATAAATATTCATCCCTTGACAAATTATTGCGAATAGTAGCTTATGTGAGGCGGTTTCTCGAACTAAGAAAACCAAAGGCTACAAGGAAAAACCTCAGCTATATTACCGCAGAAGAGCTCGAATTAGCGTTAGAGACATGCATCAGGGTTAGCCAAGGCAAAAGATTCGAAGCGGTGATCACCAACCTGGAAAAAAAGGAAAATTGTAAAGAGAAGGTCTTAAAGTCCTTAAACCCTTACCTGGATTCAAAACAGATCTTGAGGGTGGGCGGGAGATTAGAACGTTCAGATCTTGACCACAACCGTAAACATCCAATATTGATTCCCGGTAACGATCACCTCACTAATCTCTTAATATCAGATGCGCATAACAGAAGTCTTCATGGAGGTCCCCAACTTATGCTCAACTATTTGAGTACGAAATACTACATCCTAGGAGCCAAGCGGTTAGTTACAGCATATGTAAGGAAGTGTGTAACTTGTATCAGGTATGCAGCTACAACCAAACCTCAGTTAATGGGTCAATTGCCACCTGCGCGGGTTACACCAAGCAGGCCATTTAAAAACAGTGGGGTAGACTACGCGGGTCCTATAAATTTATGGACATCTAAGGGTCGAGGTCATCACGTATACAAGGGGTATATTTGTTTATTTGTATGTATGGCCACAAAGGCTGTCCATATCGAGGTCGTAAGCGAACAAATAGCAATATCTGAAAGTCAAAGACATTTGCAAATGATAATATGGAGGGATAGCGAGCTCGATCCGTTTAAGTATTTGAGATTAAACACGGTTACCTACGGAACCGCGTCAGCCCCGTTTTTAAGTACTCGTTGCCTTTTGCAGTTATCAAATGAGTGTGATGATTTAGAAATTAAGGAAATAATTAAGCGTGATTTTTTTATGGACGAATTAATTACCGGGCATCAAACTGAGGAAGGGTTAAATCGAATTTGTAGATTTATTACTAAAACCTTAAGTGCAGCTGGATTTAGTTTACGAAAATTTAGATCAAACGCTTCTAAGTTATTTTGTGAAAACAAGTCAAATGAAGTGCAATCTATCACTGAATTCAAAACAGTAACTAGCACTTTAGGTTTAACTTGGTCCCCTCAGTCTGATGTATTTAAATTTTGTATACAAATAGATAACGATCAAAAAATTACCAAACGAAGTATATTATCTTGTATTGCAAAGATTTTCGATCCTTTAGGTCTTTTAAGTATATTGGTGATTAAGGCCAAGTTAATTTTACAGAAGTTGTGGTTATGTAAATATGGATGGGACGACCCTGTAACTGAAGAAATACAAACTCTGTGGCATAACTTCATTCAAAACATGAATTCTCTTATCTGTGTTGAAGTACCTAGGTATGTTATGTGTGAAGATTACGTACACATCGAAATTCATATTTTTTCTGATGCTTCTATGTGTGCTTATGGGACGTGTGCCTATGTGCACTCAATCAATAGAAACGGAGACATTCATGTAGGACTACTCTGCGCTAAATCAAGGGTCGCTCCATTAAAAGGTCTAACTATACCTAAGCTTGAGTTGTGCGGCGCGTTATTGTCCGCCGAGTTGGGAAAAAGGGTGACTCACTCCTTGCGTTGTGATGTAGCTCGTTGTGTTTACTGGACAGACTCGATGATCGTGCTCGGGTGGTTGCGTACTGATCGTACAGTTTCAAAACAATTAAAGGTGTTTGTTGCGAACAGAGTAAATAAAATTAAAAACTTAACTAAGGATAGTGAATGGCGATACGTACCTACCTCTGTGAACCCAGCTGATTACATTTCCCGAGGAGTAGATCAAATGAAGGATTCAGTGCAGAAATTATGGTGGAGTGGCCCATCTTTTCTTACGTTATCAGAGACTGATTGGCCAAAGGTAGATAAGAATAAATTAAAAAGTGTACAGTTACCAGAAGTGAAACTCGTAGGCACATTGTTAGCAAATGTAAACATTAAAAATACGTTAATCGATTTTGAACGATATTCTAAGCTGAAGAGATTACAAAATGCAATAGCCTACGTACTTAGATTCATTAAGAATTGTAGAATTAAGAATCGTGAAATTAGACTTACTTGTAGTTATCTAACTGTTGATGAACTTAATGATAGCATGTTTATTTTAGTTAAATTGTCGCAGTTAGATTCATTTAGTAAGGAGTATCATCAGCTGTTATCAAATAAGCCTCTTAATAATAAAAGTAAATTATTATCTCTTAGCCCGTTTTTGGATTCTGAACTTAAGGTAATGCGGGTAGGAGGTCGTATTCGTAATTCACCTCTTCCCTATAATAAAAAACATCCCCTTCTTTTGGATTCCAATCACCGATTGTCAAGGCTTATTTTTGAGAACGAACACATTAAATTATTTCACGGTGGATGTCAATTAATGGTATCAGCTGTTCGAGAAAAATATTGGATAATTAATGCTCGTAAAATAGCTAGGAGCGTAGCTAATCGTTGTATAGTGTGTAAGCGATTTAGGTTTAAGTCAATAGTGCCCATTATGGGGAACTTACCCAAGCAGCGTTTGAATCCAGGGACACCTTTTGAAACTTCTGGAGTTGACTTAGCTGGACCTTATCTCATAACTGATAGAAAGGGCCGCGGTTGTAAGATCAGTAAATGTTACATGTGTTTATTTGTTTGTTTTACAACTAAGGCTCTGCATTTAGAAGTTGTCAGTGACTTAAGTACTGAAGCATTTTTGTTGGCTCTCAGGAGATTTATTTCGCGGCGTTCCAAACCTAATACTCTATATTGCGATAATGCGACAAATTTTTTAGGTGCTAGTAATGAACTTAATAAATTTTTACTAGTAAACAAAGAAGACATAAATAATTTTTGTTCAGATGAAGGTATGAAATTCGCCTTCATACCACCCTATGCCCCAAATTTTGGAGGATTATGGGAGGCAGGGGTAAAATCTGCCAAATTTCATATAAAAAGAGTTTTAGGAAACAGGCACTTGACATATGAAGAACTTTCCACATTATTTGTTCAAGTAGAAGCCATATTGAATTCCAGGCCTTTATTTCCTATGTCGTCCGATCCTAACGACTTCCAACCCCTGACTCCTGGGCATTTTCTCGTCGGTAAACCAATGATAGCTCTTCCCTCTCCTGACTTGTCAAATGTTAATTTCAATCGACTCCACAGATATGAACAATTAGAAAACATGAGGCAATGTTTTTGGTTGAGATGGCAGCATGATTACGTCACAGAACTTCAGCATCGTACAAAATGGCGTAAGGCGGATATAAAATTACAAATTGGAGATATGGTCATTATCAAGGATAACAACTTGCCTCCCTTAAAATGGAAAATGGGACGGATACAGGCCTTGCACTTTGGCAAGGATGAAGTGGCCAGAGTAGCAGACGTGAGGACAACGAATGGTATAATTCGTCGTGCAGTAAATCGCTTGTGCCCTTTGTTCGACACTGACATGTGCTTGAAGGAGCAACCTTCAAGGGGGGAGGATGTTAACGCCCAGCTCTGCGACGCGCGGGGGTCCGCTCGACCCCTACTCAGCGATCCTGAGCCTATATAAACGCGTGCGCCGGATCATTCCGGGACGACCACTAGTTTTGTATTCATTCCGCATTTATAACCAGAAGAAATCATTTTGTAAATTTAAAAGTAATAAACAGTAGTATTTTGGCATCCAGAGTTTACTTTCAGCTCCGCACACTTACCTGACACACCAAGCATAAGGTCTAGCCCTAGACACTGCTCCATCGGTATAAGTGGTCTTCGCAAACTCCTGAACCGAACGTAGGAGACATAGTTTTAATTAAGGAAGATAACATGCCCCCTTGTCGGTGGCTACTTGGCAGAGTGGTTGAGAAACATCCGGGATTGGATAATCTAACACGGGTAGTCACACTGTGCTGCAACGGTTCAAAATTTAAACGACCTACCTCGAAACTGTGTGTCTTGCCTATCACTTAAAAGGTTGTTCAGTAAGAACTTAATATCGATAATATACGCATGTGTCTAGTGTGTAATTTTGTGTAAGTAGAAAATAAGTTATTTTTAAGAGATGTCTTCAATAAAATATATTTGTAATCTCACTTCTGAAGTGTTTAGTGAGACTAATTTCTAGTTTGTAATCATTTTAACTTAATAGGTTGTAGGACATAATGTTCACAAAATGTCCTTGGTGGGCGGAATGTGCAGCCATCTATCGGTCAGTAGCAACATCGCCTACAAATCAATGCACTTTAACGTATTTTGATCGGTGTTTGTAAAATTAATTATTATCGGGACCAATAGATGGCACTTTTTATTTGAGTCTTAAAGTTAGATCGCGGTGTCGAGATTCTCCACCGATTACATGTAACATTCATGCAATAAGGTTTATTTTTGACACCGTCTTTGCCGCCAGCTGTCGAACACCCCAGCTCCGGTGCGCCCTCTGCTTAACAGCGACGGGGCGCTCAAGTATGCAGCAGAGGACCGGGCGGAGGTCTTCGCCGAGCACCTGGAGCGTCAGTTCCGCCCAAACCCGACCGCCAACGTCGAGCATGTCGCACTGCGACATGCTGTCGCAGCGGTAGAGCAACACCTCGGAGACTACTTCGCATCGCCGATAGCTCCCGAGGAGGCACCAATCTTTTTCTCGCCGGGCGCAGTCAGACGCGCCATCCAGAAAACGAAGCCTAGAAAGGCCCCCGGTGCTGACGGTATCACCAACACAGCGCTGCGCCACTTGCCGTTCCGCACAGTAGCGGCACTGGCGCGCCTGTTTACGGGGATACTGCGCACGGGGGTCTTTCCCACATCCTGGAAGGAGGGGCGCGTCATCATGCTGCCCAAGGCGGGAAAGAGCCCGGTGAAGCCGGAGAGCTATCGGCCCATCACTCTGCTGCCGACGGTCTCCAAGGTGTTCGAAGTACTCCTGCTGCGACACCTCATGCAACACATCGCCCCACGCCCGGAACAGTTCGGGTTTAGGGCGGACCACAGTACGACGCTCCAGTTGTCGAGGGTACTGCACCTTCTGACAACTGCGATGAACAAGAAGGAGTACGCGGTGGCAGTATTCCTCGACATGGAGAAGGCCTTCGACCGTGTGTGGCACGACGGTCTGATACACAAACTGGCCACCTCCGACGCGCCCCGTCGCGTTGTTAGAGTGGTCTCATCCTTTCTGTCAAACAGGACTTTCAGGGTGGTGGTCGACGGGGCGCTCTCCGGCGCCCGCCCGGTGCTGGCAGGTGTGCCGCAGGGCAGCTGTATGTCGCCGGCGTGTTACTCACGTTATACCGACGACATCCCCACCACTACAGAGGCGACGCTCGCGCTGTACGCTGACGACGCCGCGTACATAACAACTTCGCTCAATGCGAAGTACGCGGCGGTCAAGATGCAGCGCGCCCTCGACCTACTTCCCGATTGGCTGTCAAAGTGGCGGCTGTCGGTAAACGTGAGTAAAACGCAGGCGATGATCACCGGAAACGCGCCTGTCCCACCACCCTTGAAACTACAAGGGACCGCCGTCGATTGGTCGCCCCGGGTCAAATACCTGGGTGTGACCATCGACCGCCGCCTCACGATGGGGCCCCACGTCCGCAAGGTCGCCGCGCAGGGTAGGGTCGCCCGCAACCTACTCAGACCTGTGCTCTCGTCCCGCATCCCGGCGCGCGTCAAGTTGGGCGTGTACAAAACGTACATTCGCCCAATCTTGACGTACGCCGCCCCCGCGTGGTTCGCCCTCACAAAGGAGTCGAGCCGCAAGACGCTCCGCGCGCAACAAAATCTTGCGCTGCGGACCATTGTCGATGCTCCTCCTTTTGTGAGGAACGATGTACTCCACCGGGATCTCGGGATTGAGAGCCTGGACGAGTTTGTAGGGCGACTCGCGAAGGCGATGTTCGCGCGTGCCGACGCCTCTGCCTGGCCCCATGTCAGGCAGATAGCGCCATTGCACGCGCGCCCGCCCGACGCGAGACCCCTGCCCCGCGACCTGGTAGCGGACGATTGACCCCATCGCACCGGATATGACGCCTCGAGTGAGCAGCACCCAGGTTACACGCAGCTCACTCGAAATAATAAGACTCTACAGATGTACACATACATCTGTTGCGTGGCGTGTTCTAAGTTAATATAGGCATGTCACGTAACTATATACAGACAACCACTACTAAACATGCATCCTACACAACACGTGCAGGCGCGACGTGGGCCGCGACGCACGTTGACACTGAGCGGCGACACACTACAGTACTAGCCGCTCATACATACAAGACTGTTTATCCCTCAAACCGTAAACGGCTAGATCTGTGAGCGGGGCGAGGGTAAACTACATATCTACCTGTAGGAGCGTCGAGTCGGCATCTCTGTCGCTGGTCGTCTTCGTCGGGCCTCCCCCAGGTAACTGGGGGTCTCACCTGGCGGGGACTGACCGCCGAGATGTCGTGAAGAAAGCGGCGCTATTGTTATTAGCGTCGTGGCGCTCCTACAGAAATACGCATAGCAACCAGTAACATAGATGCAGCTTGCTGCATCACATTCTACAGGCCGATTTAGGCCGCCTATAGTGAGGGGCCCGCAGTCGCGGGTCACGGTGTGCCTCCGCGAGCGAGGGGCGACGCCCCGACCCCGTCCGCCACGCCCCCTTGCGGGGGCGTCGCGACGTCTCGAATCCGTTTATTTTTGTACATTTTATAAGTGTAACCAACAAAGTTTAAGTAAACAGCTGGTTTTGATACCCGATGTTTTATTTTTGAAGTCAGCCTCATAGAACGTAGGGAACCAGCAGATAGTGTCATTGTGACCCTCACGAAGCCCGAGGGTTCGCATAACCTATCATTTCAGCATTACCAGCTCGCAAGGTGAGCGAGCTAAACCCAGAACCCTCACGAAGCCCGAGGGTTCAACAAATAGAGTTAATTAATTATAAGAATGTGCATGCGTCAAAATGTTATGACTTAAATTATTAGTAATGATAAAAGATAATTATGAATTTCATTGTGTCGTATAGTTTAAATGTTTGCTAGTTAGCCCTCAAGTTTGCGATGCCTGGAAAAGGCCGCTAAGTTGTAAGTACCTGCATTTGTAAACAACACCAAAATGTACACTTAGTATGCAAATAAATCTTTGACTTTGACTTTTACATCAACCTTTATTTGTCGGAATTGACGAGCATTGAAAATTCTCAAACGTCATTTTGACTCATTCGTATTTTGAATTTACCAGCATACATTATGACAAAAAATCGAAAGATTCGATTCTAAACCTAGTTTTTGAGACCTAATTACCGTGAAACGCCGAGAATTATGGTAAAATGGTAAATAATATTTGAAAACCCTAAAATCATCCTCTAAATTAAACCATAAATCTTTGAGTCACTGCATGTTTCATACCGATACTAGGTTCCTTAGTCACTTGGTCAATCTCCTTTCATTTGTTTAAACATGGTGTACATGATACATTGCATGCAGGATAGTAATGGGATACAGAAAAGTTCTAACATGTACAAATTGGTAGGAAGAGATTGTGCTTAAACCGTGATAATATTCATCAAAATTACATTTCTTCATTATTCATTAAAGATTAGGTAGGTATAATTACAATTCAATAAGCATATTTTTTAGATACATTTCAATGTCAAAGTAGTCATTAAATAAATCAATAAAAATATGAATTACTGATATTAAAAATTTAAATTCCAAAAAAATACAATAGATTACAATTAACATGTCAAAAATACAACATTTCCACCTCAAAAATGAAGAAAATTGTCCTCTTTCATAAACTCTGCTATACTGTACATGCTCTTTCAGTTAGTAAACTCTTCAACTTCTTTTAAAAGCAGATATATTTAATGTTTTCCACGATTTGGGCAATTTATTAAAAATGGTCGGAGCCATGCAAAAGATGTTCTTACGCACAAGAGTTGTTTTAGCGCCGTGAACACAGAGTTTGAAATTATCACGTCTATTCCTAGGGACGCTGAAATAAATGTGAATAGGATTTAATGAACATTACTGTTTCCAGGATGTATAATGAGGGCAATGTCAAAATCTTACGTTCTATAAAATAAGATTTACAGCTGTCCGTTGTTTGCAGTCGATCTAATGCACCTTTTCTGTGTCCGAAACGCTATTTCATTGTCCGTGCTATTCTCCCGAAAGAAGACTCCATATCTAAGAATTGATTCGGCTAATCCATAGTAAGCAGTAATTAGCGCATCTGTGTTAAGAACCACAGTAAGCTGTTTCAGAGCGTAGGCTGCACTACTCAATTTTTTACTAAGTGCCTCTATTTGAGGTTTCTAATTCAATTTAGAATCTATTATTAGTAGGTACCAGAAATTTTGTTGTCAGCTTCATTGATATTTATATTATTAAATTGAATATTAAGATTGTTGATTATTTGTGTACGTCGTCTAAAGTGCATTATGTTAGTCTTATTTAAATTAATTATTAAATTATTATCATTTAACCATTTTATTATAGATATTAGCGAATCATCAATGTCATTTTCATATGTTTTTATGTCATTACAAGCTATTGTCAAAGTGCAAACGTCAGCAAAAAGTGTCATCGGATGTTCAGTAACTTAAGGCAAGTCATTTATATACAAAGTGAACAAAGGAGGCCCCAATACACTGCCTTGGGGTACTCCATATATAACTTCACGTTCTTCTGATCTTGAAGTTTCTTCACGTTTACTCTTTTTATTAATTTTACTGATTTCTGTTACTTGTTTACGGTTATGAAAATATGATTTAATTAATTCTAAAACATTGCCTCTAACACCATAGGTTTCAAGTTTCTCTGCCAGGAAATTATAATGGACGCAGTCAAAGGCCTGTGTCATGTCGCAGAGTATGGCACAGACTGGTGTTCTTTTATCTACATTTAGCATGACATTATGTAAAAACTCATAAATAGTTAGAAACTTATACTTTTATTTTTTCGAAATCCCTTTTGTTCGTCACTTAATATATTATATTTTTCTAAATAGGTATATATTTCACCATATATGTATTTTTCGAACACCTTAACTGGTATAAGCGCGATCAGTCTGTAATTTATCATTAATTCAGGATTATCTTTCTTATATAGCGGTTTCACGAGTTGAAAATTACATTTAATTCAGTGTATCAGTAAAAAACATTTAAAAATAAATTGAATAGCACTGAGGAACCAGAACTCTTCGTTTTCTGATGCAACAATAATAGGACAATGGGAAAACATGATTAACTAATCTCATTTGATATTTAAAATATATATATTTCACAATTGATATTTAATTTAGTGTATCAGTAAAAAATATCAAAAAGAAAAATTTTGTAGGTAGCACTCAGGAACCGGAACTCTTCGTTTCCTGGTGCATGTTTAAAAGAACTATCCGAGAGCATGAAACTGGAACCCAGAACTGATGGATCAGCAGAGCATGGTTGAAAAGTAAGATTCGAAGAAATCAAGATTTAATTCAGTGTTTCAGTAAGCATGCCCAAAAAAATATTGAGTAGCACTGAGCAGCGGGCACTCCTCGATTTTCAATGCATCTATAATAGACCAATGTGAAAACATGATTACTCTCACTCGAGTATCTGCAGAGCATGGGTAAAGATTAAGTAGGGTTAAATTGATATTTAAATTAGTGTATAGTAAAAAAAATCAAAAAGAAAAATTGAGTAGCACCCAGGAACCGGAACTCTTCGTTACCTGATGCATCTTTAAAAGAGCTATCCGAGAGCATGAAACTGGAACCCAGAACTCAGGGATCAGCAGAGCATTGAGTAGCACTGAGCAGCCGGAACTCCTCGATTTTTAATGCATCTTTATTAGACCAATGCGAAAACATGATTTTGTAGTCCAGAAATCTCACTCAAGTATCAGCAAAGTATGGGTAAAGATTTAAGTGAGTTGAAAATGATATTTAATTCAGTGTATCAGTAAAAAATATATAATACAAATGAACAATCTATCGGAGAGCATGAAGAGTAAGATTAGAACGCTATCATGACCTATACTAAGTAGTTAAAACGTTTAGATGCAGAGTGAAATGTTACACATTTAGCACAGTACCTAATTTTAAAAGAACCCAGCTATTCGTGTCAAGTTGATTGTCAGAAGGTTTCAAACCCTGTTGCTGTCCAGCCTGAGGAAACGGAGGACCCGTCCCAGACTGAGAGTTTGTCTCAATACTGTATCCTCAATGAAGATATACCTGATATTGTGCAAGAAATATCTCAAGTGGAACAGTCAGTAGCTAGTAGTATTTCCTCTTATAGTAGTCAAGTTTGCTATCAGTCAGTTATGTTTTCAGATAGTATGGGAAGAGGGTTAGGGAAATTAGTTAATAACAACTTGAGTTTTTCTACTCAAAACTATTGTTTACCTGGGATATCCTTCAAATAAATAATGACAACAATAACAAGAAATCATTATGATTCTAATACCAACATAACTGTATTTGTAGGAAATAGTTCCCAGGTCAAAAAAGAAGAGATCACTGACAGTGTTACTGAGATTTTAAAGATTAATTGTAATAAAATTATTTTGTGTGCTTTTCCATATTTTGAGAGGTTATCAAATAGAAAAAACAATTATATACATATGCTTAATAAGCATATCCAGTTCCTAGTAAGTCACTACAGTGACAAACTTATATTTTTTGACACCAACAATTTTGTTGATAAGTTGAAATCGACAAGGAATACAGTGTATCTGCCCATTAGGTTTAGACTTAAAATAGCGAGGCTATTAGCTTATATAAACTCAGACATAAGTAGTATGTCGAAGTATAGTTCTATAATTAACACCGCAATTATTAGTAATAATAATGTACAGGTGGCCGCCAGTAACTGTAGCACTAATGCTATAAACCTTTACAACAATTGTACGAAGGAGGATCCATGTGTCACTATGGCAAATTCTTGTCGTAATGTGGGGTCCACAAGTAGTAGGATCTCATTGCCTGGTGATGGCATGGGAGTCTTGGGGCTCACTCTGGATGTTAATTTAAACTAGATAGTAAGACAACAGAAGATACCAGTAACACTATAGTTATACCTACCAAGAACAAGGTGTCTTCTTGCTCTCAAATAGTTAATTGTAAAAAAGAATCTAAGCAGAATACCTTGAAATTATTTCATCAAAATATTCAAGGTTTTTCTTCCAAACAATTAGAAATTGAATTATTTTTAGAAAAAACTATGTACGAAATTATTTGTTTAACTGAACATTGGTTGAAAGATTATGAGATGCTAATTAATTATAAAAATTATAGTGTGGGCAGTTGTTTTAACCGAAAATCTATGCTGCGAGGGGGTTCACTAATCTTAGTTAAAAATTCTATTAAATCTAAGCCTCGTAAAGATGTACTTGATCTGTCGGTTGAACATAACATTGAATTGTCTTGTGTTGAGCTAGATAAGCATGTTATAGTGTGCGTTTACAGACCCCCAAATTATCAAAACTACTCCATATTTGAGTCAGTAATGGAAGATGTTCTAGCAAAACTTGCAACGGGTAAAAAATCGCTAATTATCTGTGGTGACTTTAATATTAATATCTTATATACACATATCAACACGGTCTAGGGATATTTCATACTCAATTAAATAACTCGAAAAGTACTGGCCGCATTGTAATCTTTCATACAAATTTTAATTTACAACTAGCTTTGAAACAACCTACTCGGGCTGCGAGCCAAACATGCATAGATAATTTTGCTCATAATTTTAACAAGCGTCGTTGCACATCAGAAGTATTAGAGTTCGCGCTATCCGATCACACAGCACAACTGTTAAAGTGCCCCGTTAAAAAAAAGGATGTTCTTAAGTACTATCGCAAAAGTACACGAGACTACAGTCAGGTAAATATAGAAAAATTCAAGACTTGTTTAAGTAGTCTATCCTTCTCAGATGTGTACGAGATGGACGATCCTAATGCAGCCTACAACTGTTTTATTGAAACGTTCCAATTATTGTACGAATTATGTTTCCCCAGCAAAATTATTACCATTAACACTACTAAAAATCCTACTTGGGTATCACGTGGGATAAAGTTGTGTAGTAAAAACAAACGGAAGCTTCTATGGCAATATAGGTTAAAACCAAGTCAATCTAATAGAGATAAATTCAAAAGATATTCAAAATTACTCAAAAGAATTATGAATCTAACTCAGAAAGCACAAAACAATTACAATATTAAAACCTCTAATAACAAGTCTAAGACTACGTGGCAAATAATTAATAAGAGTAAATACAATGCCCCAAAAAACTCAATTTCTTGCATCAAATTTGAAAGTAAACACATCACACACCCTAAGGATATTGCCAATACATTTAATAATTATTTTATAGATAAAATACAACCAACAATTAACGCGGGAACAAACTCAACGTCATTAATTCTTAGCAGAACACAATCTCTGTTTATGGCTCCGTCTACGCCCTATGACGTACTAAATATTATTATGAAGCTGAAAAACACGAACAGCGTTGGCTACGATGGTATTGCCACTAAAATATTGAAAGCAGTTGCAATTGAAATATGTACTCATTTGTGTTTCATTATTAATCTTTGCATAAGTGCAGGTGTATTTCCTGATGCATTAAAGAAGTCTATAGTGAAACCACTTTATAAGAAAGATAATCACGAATTAATGATAAATTACAGACCGATCGCGCTTATACCAGTTATGTCTAAGGTGTTCGAAAAATACATATATGGTGAAATAAATACCTATTTAGAAAAATATAATATATTAAGTGACGAACAAAAGGGATTTCGAAAAAATAAAAGTATAAGTTTGGCTATTTATGAGTTTTTACATAATGTCATGCTAAATGTAGATAAGAGAACACCAGTCTGTGCCATACTCTGCGACATGACACAGGCCTTTGACTGCGTCCATTATAATTCGCTGGCAGAGAAACTTGAAGCCTATGGTGTTAGAGGCAACGTTTTAGAATTAATTAAATCATACCTTCATAACCGTAAACAAGTAACAGAAATAAGTAAAATAAATAAAAAAAGTAAACGCGAAGAAACTTCAAGATCAGAAGAACGCGAAGTTATATACGGAGTACCTCAAGGCAGTGTATTGGGGCCTCCTTTGTTCACTTTATATATAAATGACTTGCCTAAAGTTACTGAACATCCGATGACACTTTATGCTGACGATTGCACTTTGACAATAGCTTGTAATGACATAAACACTTATGAAAATGACATTAATAATTCGCTAATATCTATAATAAATTGGTTAAATGATAATAATTTAAGAATTAATTTAAAAAAGACTAACGTAATGCACTTTAGACAACGTACACAAATAATCAACAATCTTAATATTCAATTTAATAATATAAATATCAATGAAGCTGACACAACAAAATTTCTGGGACTAATAATAGATTCTAAATTGAATTGGAAACCTCAAATAGAGGCACTTAGTAAGAAATTGAGTAGTGCAGCCTACGCTCTGAAACAGCTTGCAGTGGTTCTTAACACAGATGCGCTAATTACTGCTTACTATAGATTAGCCGAATCAATTCTTAGATATGGAGTCATCTTTTGGGGGAATAGCACGGACAATGAAATAGCGTTTCGGGCACAAAAAAAGGTGCATTAGATCGATGTTTAGACTGCAAACAACGGACAGCTGTAAATCTTATTTTATAGAACGTAAGATTTTGACATTGCCCTCATTATACATCCTGGAAACAGTAATGTTCATTAAATCCTATTCACATTTATTTCAGCGTTTGTCTGATGCAGTCCCTAGGAATAGACGTGATAATTTCAAACTCTGTGTTCACGGCGCTAAAACAACTCTTATGCGTAAGAGCATCTTTTGCATGGCTCCGACCATTTTTAATAAATTGCCCAAATCGTGGAAAACATTAAATATATCTGCTATTAAAAGTAAGTTGAAGAGTTTACTAACTGAAAGAGCATATTACAGTATAGCAGAGTTTATGCAAGAGGACGATTTTCTTCATTTTTGAGATGGCAATATTGTATTTTTGAAATGTTATTGTAATCTATTGTATTTTTTTTGGAATTGTAATTTGGAATTGAATTTTTTTAATGACAGTAATTCATATTTTTATTGACTAATTTATTTAATGACTACTTTGACATTGAATTGTATCCAAAAAATATATTTATTGAATTGTAATTATACGGCTTATGCACCATCTCTTCCTACCAATTTGTACGCCACGATATGCGGCTGAACATGATAGAACTTTTCTGTATCCCATGACAATCCTGCATGCAATGTACACCATGTTTAAACAAATAAATGTACTTACTTACTTACTCACCGATTTGTTTGTAATTTATCTCAGACTAATTCCAAATTCAAATTTTTGAAAATTCTTTTGTTTCGGTGGCATAAAAATGTCTTGATGTGTAGGAGAGGGAATTTTCATTTGTGCGAAATTTAGAAAACAATACGAATTACGTTTAGTTACAGTTTTTTTTTCATTTTTAAACGAAAGATAAAGTTAAAATTGAGTTATTGTAGCCATGCAACGCCAACATTTGACGAGGGCGGAGATGTTACGAGCTGTGGGAATGCTGGAAGCTGGGTCTGTTCAGCGTAATGTTGCTGAGGCCATCGGGACCCACCAAAATGTAATTTCAAGATTGTGGACACGCTATCGTGCCACAGGTGAAGTAGCGGAGAGGCACCGGGGGCCAAGTCGCATCACTACCCCCAGACAAGATCGATTTTTGCAAATTACTGCGCGAGCTCAACCAAATGCAACGGCGGCTCAATTGGTCCAAAGGCTGCGAGTGGAACACCAAGTGCTTGTGAGTGACGCAAACTGTAAGAAGGCGACTGCATGAAAGCAATCTACGCTCTCGTAGACCACTCCGGTTCCCACCTTTACGGAGAGGCAATCGTGGACGATGATTAGAATGGGTTCGGAACCACGTGGACTGGGGCCGTGAGCAATGGTCCAATGTGCTGTTCACGGATGAATCCAGGTTCGGCTTCCATCCAGATTCACGAAGGACGCGTGTTTGGCGAGTTCCTGGACGACGGAGCCGTCTTCAGAACCCTCAGGAAGTTCACCCATACCAAGGAGGAACAATTATGGTTTGGGCAGGAATTCGTCTTGGAGGACGGACGGATCTCGTTTGGGTGCGGGGCAATATGACGGCAGAACGATACGTCCAACAGGTGCTGGGGCCCGTAATCTTGCCCCACAGAACACAAATGGGGCAAGATTTCCTGCTCATGCACGACAATGCCCGGGCACACACGGCGAGAACGGTAGCAGCTTGGTTACATACACACAATGTTAGGGCCTTAGACTGGCCTGCTCAATCGCCAGATCTAAATCCCATTGAGCATGCGTGGGATATGCTGCAAAGAAGAGCTCTGAAGGAAGTTCCTGAAAATCTGGCTACAGAAGATCAACTTTTTGCGCACCTCAGAAGGACATGGGACAATATTCCGCAGCAAGACATTGGTGCCGATTCTCTTGTACACCGAACTAAACTAACTAAACTATCCACTAAAATTCCTTACTTTTGACTATGAGAATCTTAACGCTATTCTGCAATAAAAAGTCTCTAAACTTAAAAATTATTTTGACACAACTAAATCGAATTTGACAATCGCGACTCCACGTGATACATACTTGTTTGCCCTACCCCGTGAATTTTTTTAGAGCCGGAGGTGCGCAAGGGTGGCAGCCTTGACGTGTTTTATATGGAATTTTTCACGTTTTACATGGAAAATAAGAAAAAATATTACCTACGTGTTGATAATTAGGGGTATAAGGGTTTCATAAAGGGGGTCGAAATTTTCATTATTTTTGCGATAGGACACACCATTTTCGAGATACACACATCAACACGGTCTAGGGATATTTTTAAAAAAGCGAATTACTATCAATGTGTTAATTATTTATATGACATGTATATATTTAAAAGATACGTTATTTAATATTCTACCATTTTTTAATAATGGTTAAGGTACTTCGATTAAAATTTCAGGATTTTATGGAAAAAAAATGAAGCATAGACGGAAACCGTATATGAATTAATTTTTAATTTATGAGTAAAAACTGAAAAAAATCATTTAATTTGTGTTTATAAACTTGAAGTTAGTAGTAAAGGATTATTGGTGGTGCAATAAGAGAAGACTTGTTGAATAAAAAGTATAATGTATTAAAGAAAATTACGGTTACGAGTTTCACATAGACAAGAGTGACAGAGAGAGAGAGAGCAGAGCCCTCAGTAACAAAAATGAGAACTAACAGAGGTTTCGTTCAATGCGTTCACAAATATTTTAACACCCACCCCTGAACGCAAGTCCCATTTTTGCTAAACAGTACTTATGTTTCTCTGAGGTAGTACCTTTAGTTAGAATATCTGCTATCATTTCACTACCCTTACAGTAACAAAATTTGTACTGTCTCCATTTTTATGCTGTTTGTTTGTTGTTTTCTTGGAACTTCTGCAGAACTTTGCATAGTGGCCATACTTGTTGCAGTTGTAACACCTCGGTCCCTTCGGTTTATCGGGATGTTGATTATTCTGCGTCTTCTTAGAGTTTGTGTATAGGGCTGCACTTGAATCTGTCAACTTTACTTCTTGTAGCAGCTTCGTTTTGACCATGTCAGCACTAATCTGTACACCTGAACTCTCTAGCCCCATTATCATAGGCGCATAAACATCAGGAAGACCTGCAAGCATTAGCGTACCGAGCCACTCTTCATTAACTTCGAAGTTTATATTTCTGAGTTTGTGCGCGGTTGTCATTATTTTGTTCACGTAGTCCTCGACACTATTGCTTGATTCGAGTGATGTGTTAACTAAATCCTTCAACAGACCTACTTTTCTTGTCAGTCCATTTTTGTTGCAGCGTTTTCAGCTACATTGGATGGACTAAGTGACAGGTGGTTTGTAGACTCAGGTGCATCTATGCACATGTCTGGAAAACGGGAATGGATGTACAATGTTACCAAACCACCAGTAAAGAGTATAACAGTAGCCAACAGAGAACCGTTATCAGTAGATGGTGTTGGATGTATCAACATTAGTCTACCCGAAGGAATTATTCAGGTGAAAAATGTTCTTTATGTCCCCGGTTTAGCAGCCAATCTACTTTCTGTTAGTAGTATAGTTAAAGGTGGCTACCAAATAACATTCAATGACAAAGGTTGCTGTATTTATGATGCAAATAAGAAAAATATTTGTTCAGCAACACTCAATAATAAACTGTACGTACTAAACACAGTAAATAATTCTGACACTGTCTATTTATCATCTGATAATGAAAAAGTCAGCAACACCTATTTATGGCATCTGCGGATGGCTCACCTAAATTTTTCAGATATAAATAAGCTGTCTGCCTGTGCTGAGGGAGTGACTCTGGACAAAGAGAAAAGCGAAAACTCCATTAGATGCACACATTGTTCGGAGGGTAAGCAGACTAGACTTCCATTCAACAATGTGGGATCTAGAGCCCACAACCTCTGGAGCTAATTCACTCGGATTTATGTGGACCAATGGAAAACGAGTCGTGCTCAGGTATGAAATACTTTATAACATTTGTTGACGATTACACTCGGATGGTTCACGTATATCTAATGAAGGACAAACTTAGTGCACTGGAGATTTTCAAAGATTTTAAGGCAAAAGTAGAAGTTAAGCTTGAAAGACAAATAAAAACCATCCGAACAGATAATGGTAAGGAGTACTGCAATCATCACTTTCAGAATTATTTGTCTAATCAAGGAATAACCCATCAGACGTCAACTCCCTATACTCCACAGCACAATGGCTTAGCAGAGAGGATGAACCGCACTCTAGTTGAGCGTGCAAGGTGTATGTTATTCTATGCCAATTTAGAAAAGAAATATTGGGCGGAGGCTGTAGCTACTGCTGCTTACATCACAAATCGTTGTCCCACAAAAAGCCTGGGAAGTAAGACTCCATATGAAATGTGGCATGGGCATAAACCTAATCTATCTCATATTAGAATATTTGGTTCTGATGCCATGGTCCACATTCCCAAGGTAAAGAGGCAAAAATGGGACAAAAAGTCAATAAAAATGATACTGATAGGATACTGTGATAATAGTAAAGGGTACCGCTTACTGGACACTAAAAGCAACAAAGTAATTAAAAGTAGAGATGTGATTTTTCATGAAAAATTTGATGATAACATGTCATGTGATAACAATGTTTCAGTTGATATTTGTGGTGAGAGTTCATCAGTTAAAGGTGAGATCAGCCATGACAGCCTGAGGGAAGACAGCCCAAGCCAGTCAAATTCGATAAACTTAGGTAGCTCAACAGCCACAGGTAATCAATATAAAATTGATTCTCAAGATGAAGATTCTAGTGAATATCAATCAGGCACAGATGATTTAGACGAGTCTTACCAACCTCCTAGACAAGCGTGTAAATCACAGGATTATGTCAATAATATTACTCTGAGGCCACGTAATAAAATAGGAAAACAAAAGAATGAGAATAGTTTGTATTGCCTTTACACTAATCTGTCTGACCCACAGTCAATCAAAGAAGCCCTGTCATCCCCACGTGCTGTGCAATGGAAAAAAGCTATGGATGAAGAGTACAGTTCCTTAATGAAGAACAACACATGGAACTTGACAGATCTTCCTTCCAACCAAAGGGCTCAAAGTGGGTCAAAGTGGGTGTTTAAAACAAAAACTGACCAGGCTGGAAACATTGTTCGCTATAAGGCAAGGCTAGTAATCAAAGGATTCGCCCAGAGGAAAGGCATCGACTACGATGAAATCTACTCTCCTGTAGTAAGATATCAGACCATACGCTTTTTACTTAGTTTAGCTGCTAAACATAACTTAGAAATCGAGCAGATGGATGCTGTCTCCGCATTCCTGCAAGGGGAAATAGACACTGATATCTACATGGTACAGCCTGAACTATATGCGAAAGGATCCAAAGTATGTCATTTAAATAAATCCATATATGGCCTAAAGCAGGCTAGTCGATTATGGAACATAAAATTGAACAATGTACTGCAAACCATAGGAATGAAACAATGTAAGACCGACCCATGTGTATATTACAATACAGAACAGAATACTTACATTGCTGTATGGGTTGATGACCTACTTATATTTACTTCTCAACAAAGTATGAAGGAGATGTTAAAGGAAAAACTAATGCAACACCTTGAGATGAAAGACTTGGGAAAAGTAAGTCAATGTTTGGGGTTCAATATAACAAGAAATGGAAACTCAATTATGTTGGAGCAGAAGAAGTACATAAGTGAAGTTTTGGATAGATTTGGAATGTTGGAATGCAATGCTGTAAAAACACCTATAGAGGTCGCACTTAAATTCAGCCATGATATGAAGACTGAAATAAGAACTGATTATCCTTATCGACAGATCATTGGCTGTTTATTATACATAGCTCAAGGCACAAGACCAGATATTGCTTTCGCAGTCAACACATTAAGTAGATACAATAATAAACCAAAGATCCTCGTGCTCCAGATATGTTCTTACACTAAGGGTTATGGGCCCAGGTAACCACGCTCTGCTACCATAAAGGATTATCATCGAAGGCCCTTTTTAGGTTATTCCAAACCTCTCTTGCGGTCTTGCAATCTTGCACGTGGACATAGTTTTGGGGATCAATCAGTAGAATCAATTTTGATTTCGCTTTAATATCCTTTTTATGATCAACCGCGCCATCTGAACTAGGCTCCACACACTCCCAAAGATCCTCGTGCTCCAGATATGTTCTTACACTAAACTTCCATGTCGCGAAGTTCTCACGACCTGTGAGTTTCTCCAAATTAAACATATATGAGCCCATCTTATTTTCTTTCTGAGTAGGTCCTGAGAGTATTTTTCCAATTGCCAGCTTTGGCACGTGTCAGAAAAAAAAATATATCTTAACCTCACTATTTTACCGGTACACTTTTATTTCCTGATTTCTTCATCAAACCACGCTCTGCTACCATAAAGGATTATTGGTGGTGCAATAAGAGAAGACTTGTTGAATAAAAAGTATAATGTATTAAAGAAAATTACGGTTACGAGTTTCACATAGACAAGAGTGACAGAGAGAGAGAGAGCAGAGCCCTCAGTAACAAAAATGAGAACTAACAGAGGTTTCGTTCAATGCGTTCACAAATATTTAACAAGTAGTCTGAGAAAGCGCCCATGATGTTCATAACACATCGGCAACGATTCGGCATGCTCAGAACAAGGTTGTCAATGTCTTGCTGCGGAATATTGTCCCATGTCCTTCTGAGGTGCGCAAAAAGTTGATCTTCTGTAGCCAGATTTTCAGGAACTTCCTTCAGAGCTCTTCTTTGTAGCATATCCCACGCATGCTCAATGGGATTTAGATCTGGCGATTGAGCAGGCCAGTCTAAGGCCCTAACATTGTGTGTATGTAACCAAACTGCTACCGTTCTCGCCGTGTGTGCCCGGGCATTGTCGTGCATGAGCAGGAAATTTTGCCCCGTTTGTGTTCTGTGGGGCAAGATTACGGGCCCCAGCACCTGTTGGACGTATCGTTCTGCCGTCATATTGCCCCGCACCCAAACGAGATCCGTCCGTCCTCCAAGACGAATTCCTGCCCAAACCATAATTGTTCCTCCTTGGTATGGGTGAACTTCCTGAGGGTTCTGAAGACGGCTCCGTCGTCCAGGAACTCGCCAAACACGCGTCCTTCGTGAATCTGGATGGAAGCCGAACCTGGATTCATCCGTGAACAGCACATTGGACCATTGCTCACGGCCCCAGTCCACGTGGTTCCGAACCCATTCTAATCGTCGTCCACGATTGCCTCTCCGTAAAGGTGGGACCCAGAGTGGTCTACGAGAGCGTAGATTGCTTTCATGCAGTCGCCTTCTTACAGTTTGGTCACTCACAAGCACTTGGTGTTCCACTCGCAGCCTTTGGACCAATTGAGTCGCCGTTGCATTTGGTTGAGCTCGCGCAGTAATTTGCAAAAATCGATCTTGTCTGGGGGTAGTGATGCGACTTGGCCCCCGGTGCCTCTCCGCTACTTCACCTGTGGCACGATAGCGTGTCCACAATCTTGAAATTACATTTTGGTGGGTCCCTATGGCCTCAGCAACATTACGCTGAACAGACCCAGCTTCCAGCATTCCCACAGCTCGTAACATCTCCGCCCTCGTCAAATGTTGGCATTGCATGGCTACAATACCTCAATTTTAACTTTAATCTTTCGTTTAAAAATGAAAAAAAACTGTAACTAAACGTAATTCGTATTGTTTTCTAAATTTCGCACAAATGAAAATTCCCTCTCCTACACATCAAGACATTTTTATGCCACCGAAACAAGAGAATTTTCAAAAATTTGAATTTGGAATTAGTCTGAGATAAATTACAAACAAATCGGTGTATGAAAGATTACAATGCGGCCAGTACTTTTCGAGTTATTTAATTGAGTATGAAATATCCCTAGACCGTGTTGATGTGTGTATAAGCAAAAGAAAAGAAAAAAATATATATACAGTACTGTTTTTGCATCTGAAGTCGAGGTGTTCGTGTGAATTTTTGTTCATGACGACTAATAGTATTCCACACCATATTTTGTCGCGATTAAAAATGGTCAGATTTAGGTAGAAAATTAAAATTTTAGGTGAAAAACGTCAAATTCAGAATAGCAAAATTGTCATTTTCACTAAATTAAAATCTCAGTGCCATCTTAGTGCTGTCAAACTAAAATATAGTTAAGTTGTGTCACTTTAGTCTATTTCAGAATGGGAAATCATCGTTTGACAGGAATAAACTAAATTTTGGTGATTTTTAGTCTAGTTTAGAGGCATTTTAGGACCCACTCTGTTTTTGATATACATAAATGACCTTTGTAATCTAAACCTTGAGCGCGGTACTATAATATCTTACGCTGACGACACTGCCCTCCTTTTTTCTGCTGAATCGGAACATGAAGTCTACAAGTTTGCGCAACACGGTTTTAATATTGTAAATAAGTGGCTTCAATATAACTCACTAACATTAAATGCGGCTAAGACAAATTATATTAAGTTTTCAATGCGCAAACAAAGATCTGTTTTGCCCTCAACGATGTTTGCTCATTGTTGTATGGTCCCTGCAGATTGCCTTCTTACGTGTCCTAATATTAATATAGCTAATCAAATAAAATATCTGGGAATTATAATAGATGAAACCCTATCTTTTAAACCACACATAGAAGCTTTAAATAATAGAATGCGTAAGCTAATATTCGTTTTCAAAAAACTGCGTTATATTGCAGACGCAAAATTAATTAGGCGAGTTTACCTTGCTCTCTGTCAGTCAATTTTGACTTACTGCATTACCTCTTGGGGTGGAGTGGGTAAAAGTTTGCTATTACCTATAGAAAGAGCTCAAAGAGCGATTCTCAAGGTGTCTACTTGCCGCCCTTTCCTTTTTCCCACTAACCTACTCTATAAATCCTGTGAAGTACTAACAGCTCGACAGCTATTCATAATGAGCATCGTTTTAAAACAACACGCAGCCCTTCTCTATAGCACTGAAACTACTAAAAAGAGACGGAAAGACATAGTTTGCCCTACAAAAAGTACAAAACATGCTTTCGCAGCCAAATTTTTTATCTTCCTAGGACCATTACTTTATAACAGACTAAATGCGAAAGCCAAAATTTATTCTCTAAATTATAATTATTGCAAAAGAACCGTCAAGGAAGCTCTTCAAAGTATGTCCTATGAAGATACAGAGAAATTATTAGTTGTACTTAAATAAAAGTTGTATTTGTACTAATTAAGTTTAGCTAAGTTAGGATAGGTACTAAGATTTTAGCAAGTAGTTTTAGATTTATTGTACTATTTACACTATTTATTGTACTTTTTACATACCTATTAGATGACTTGTTTTTTATTAATGTGATTATTTACAAATATTATACCTTGCCTCGCCTGAAACACAGGATGACCTAGTTCAGGCACATAACATAATTGAATTTTTCGTAGATTTAAGCAAATTTGTATTTAGTGTTTTACCTTTTTACCTGAATATACTTTTTATTTATTTATTATTTATTTATTTGTGACAAGAGAATCGGCACCATTGACAACCTTGTTCTGAGCATGCCGAATCGTTGCCGATGTGTTATGAACATCATGGGCGCTTTCTCAGACTACTAACTTCAAGTTTATAAACACAAATTAAATGATTTTTCTATTTTTTTCAGTTTTTACTCATAAATTAAAAGTTAATTCATATACGGTTTCCGTCTATGCTTCATTTTTTTTCTATAAAATCCTGAAATTTTAATCGAAGTACCTTAACCATTATTAAAAAATGGTAGAATATTAAATAACGTATCTTTTAAATATATACATGTCATATAAATAATTAACACATTGATAGTAATTCGCTTTTTTAAAAATATCCCTAGACCGTGTTGATGTGTGTAGTTCAAATAGCAGTCGATTATTAAGTCTCGTTAAATCATTCAATTTGTCAAATGTGTTTTCAGAACCAACCCGCATAACCGGCATAACCACAAATACTGCTACATGTCGATGCCCCCGAGCAATAAGTCGGTAATGTACTATTATGGACTTCTTGCTGTTATGGCAAATTTGGCATCTACGGACTGGATTACATCTTACCAATTTTTTTTGTTTTTTTCTAACGATAATTTACAAAGATATCTTGACATGCGTTTTTATTGTTGGGAAATTTACAAACAAAATGATGTCGGCAAAAATACTGTTATAGTTCGGTACAAAGAAATATTTTATTTTTTATTTTGGTAAGTAGCTTTTACCGGATTATTGGCGTAAATAATCTTAGACAGCTGACAAAAATAATACTACAGTAGCAATATTTGACTTGCAAAAAGTTTTGAGTGTACCTCAATCCGAAGTGAGCACGTTTTATTATAAAAGAAAGTATCCATGTTACAATTTCACCATGTTTGATGCCATACGTAAAATAGGATATTGTTATGTATGGCATTTCCAAATAGCTAAAGGAGGCAGTACGGAAATAGGGAGTGCTTTGTTAATTTTTTTTAAAACTGAACGCGAGAAAGGTATTACAAAGTTTTCATTGTATTCAGATGGCTGTTATGGACAAAATAAAAATCGTTACATTTTCGCCCTATATGTTTATGCTGCCAAACTTCTTGGAATTTCCATAACCCATCGTTTTTTTGAAACTGGGCATAGTCAAAATGAGGGAGATTCCATGCATGCTCCTTAGCTTTGTATAATTGCATGGCACACGTGTGGGCACCATGTACCGACTATACCTAAAGCTACCATTCAGGTACTGAGTATGTCTTTCATTGACTTGAATGTGCCCTGGCGGCTGAGAGTATGTCATGCTCACTCTAATGTCTCGCTGGCGGTGGCGCGTGTGTTGGATCATTTAGCTCCCTTCAAAATGGTTGAGCTGAATGGTGCTAATCCATGCGTCATGTTCGTGAACGGGCGCCGTCAGTAGGGACTGGTCATCTCTTAGCTGCCACGGCGATTTTAATTTAATTTATATTTTTATTTCTAACGGACGCTTTTAATGTTTTGCATCGTTCTCACATGTATAACTTCAACTTGAATGATGTAACCAATATTATGTAACCATCTTATTTTATTTAAAAGAGTGTCCGTGGAGTTTCTTGCCCGTTCTTCTCCATAGGTACCTACTACGCTTTGGAATGGGCGACTAGCTTCATATTTCTGACTGACCGACCCCTTGACTATTCAAAAGTGCCTGTAATTGGTTTATTTGAAATAAATGCTTTGAGTTTGAGTTTGAGTTCATGCATGCATAGAAAAAAACCTAAAAAACAAAGTTTTATATACCCCTGAACAAATTTACAGCGTCATTTTAAATCCAAAGATTACTGGCGAAAAATATCGTGTCATAGAATTAGAGCAATCTGAAGTTTACGATTTAAAACCACTCGTAGACGATAAGCATTGGCGGTGTGATAAAGACGGAAATGTGATCCATTGGGCAGACGTGATGGAGGTGAGTGTGTCTGATTCACAAGCAAATAAGTTGTTTTTTCAAATATAATTATGAAGACACTTATTCTGAGCTTGATTTAAACAACACTCACACTGCCTTAGGTAGACGAAGAGGACGAAAGCGTACACAAGAGAATAGCGCAGATGCAGCTGTACATCTAGATAACGTGCAGTTGCAACGTGCTTACCACCAACCTATTACAATAAGCAAAGCTTTACATACAGACCTTTTAAGTTTATGTAAAAGTGGAGCTATTCCACGGTTTTATCATCCTTTTTATGACTCTTTGTCCTGTTCTGAATCCAGGAACGAAAATTTCTCTGAAGAAGACTAATACTGTATGAAAATTATGTGAACCAAAGTTGTTTGCAGGATGTGTTTTATTTCATTTACTTTTTTTGGATTGTTATTATTGATTATGTTTCTGGAGCGAATTTATAAATAATAAAACTCTGTTAAGTATTGAACAGTGTGTTTTTCGTTTCAACCTTCAAAATATTACATTTACACGCGTCAAAAAAATTAAAAGGTACTGGGTGATAACAATAACACTGTTATTCAATTTTTTTTCGTAAATAGTATTGGTATGTATCAACACTGTTTCTACAATTATTTAATATTACCACAATAACTGCATAATAACACATTATGCATCATGTCTACGATAAAAAAAAACTTGGTAGAAGTCCATAATATAATGATACGAAATAAATTGTTTGACAAATTTACTGCAATAACTCTGTAAGTACTATTACTGTAATATTTGAACAATATAGTTTCAGGTATTATTTATTTTCTGAAATTGTAAGGTTTTGAATGTAAAGAATTTAATATTATTAGCACAGTTACACTTCACAAAAAAATAGCTTTCATTTGATACATCAATGACTTGAATATTCCTACTGGCTGAAAAGATATTCGACAAAAACAGTAAATCTTTTCTCCTGTAAAATTTGGATTTTTCGATTACCGACTTATTGCTTGGGAGCATCGATGTATTGATAACGTGTTTTGTTGCTGCAACTACTTAGATAAAGCCATTGTAAATTATCTCCCTTCTGATCACAGCGGTCAAACCGTTGCTTTCAAGTCCAACACACCATTACAAAGAATTCAGATACAATCTAGACCAATAACAACCAGCAATTTAAGCAGATTTAATAATAACTTAATTAGTAAGTTAAGTATACCGGGTCATATTATAAACAATGTAAATGAATTATATGAGGAATTCTTTTCGGTAGTGCGCACCGAGTTCAATAATACTTTTAAAAAGAAAACTAAAACCATTTGCCCAATTTTTTTGTTCAGTGACTGGGCAACTAAGGGTATTAGGAAAAGCAGGGAAAAATTGTTTGAGCTGTATGGCCTTAAGCCTTATATTAACTCTGAATCTTTTAATAAATACGTTGCTACTTACTCTAAAACTTTTAAAAATACTTGCAAGGTAGCTAAAGCCTTGTACATTAGCAACAAGATCAAATCAGCCGATAATAAAATAAAGACGGTTTGGAAAATTATCAATGACGAAACAAACAGGAATAAAAGACATAATAATGATTTCACACTAGAAACTTCACGTGGTCTCCATAAGCACTAACAAAGAAGTTGCTCAAGAATTTGTAAATTTCTTTACCAGTATCCCAGTTAAAACTACTGAATCCTTAAATTCCTCGCCCTCACGTTCTATTGATTTATTAAGAGCAAATGTTTCATCCTGCCCGATTGAATTTAAATTCAAGCATATAAACCCCTTAATAGTACTAAAAGCTTTCAAACAAATCAAGATAAAATTAACCGAAGATCTATGGGGAATGTCAATTAAAGTTTGTACCTCCATTATTGAGACCATAGCGCCGTACTTAGCCTTAATATTTAATTTGTGTGTGGATCAAGGAATCTTCCCTGATCTAATGAAATATAGTAAGGTAATACCGCTTTTCAAATCCGGGGACAGTAAAGACACCAATAATTATAGACCTGTATCCGTGTTGCCAGTTTTAAGCAAGGTGTTTGAAAAGGTAATGCTTAACCAACTGCTCAATCATTTTAACACCAATAAAATCTTACATGATCAACAGTATGGTTTCACCAAGGGACGTTGTACGACTGACGCCGGTGTCACGTTATTAAAACACATATTTACGGCGTGGGAAGAGGCCCAAGACGCCATAGGAATTTTTTGTGACCTCTCCAAGGCATTTGACTGCGTCGACCACGAAACCTTAATCTTGAAACTTGAGCATTACGGACTTGGGAAACTTGCGCTCAGTTTAGTAAAATCGTATTTAAATGATAGACAACAGCAAGTTCAAATAAATGGTGTCAATTCACTCGGTTTAAAAGTAGAAATGGGTGTACCACAAGGATCAATATTGGGTCCTTTCCTCTTTTTAATATATATTAATGATCTCCCCCATTTGTTAAAAACTCAACCACAAATGGTGTTATTTGCTGATGATACTTCCTTAATTTTTAAAATTAATAGACGTGCATCAAATCTTGACGACGTAAATAACGCCCTACAGCAGGTCCACAATTGGTTCACTGCTAATAATTTAGTATTAAATGGGAAAAAAACTAAATGCATAAGATTTTCTTTACCAAATGTCAAAAGTAGTAATTGTGAGATAGTATTGAATCAAGAGAAACTAGAATTCGTCGATAAAACTGTTTTCCTGGGGATCACGCTCGACTCAAGGCTTCAATGGGGTCCTCATTTAACATCCCTTTCAGGACGGCTAAGTTCAGCAGCATTTGCTGTGAGAAAAATCCGTCAATTTACTGATGTAGATACCGCGAGACTAGTCTATTTTAGTTACTTTCATAGTATTATGTCGTACGGTATTCTACTATGGGGACGGGCTGCAGACATCGAGTCTATTTTTATTCTGCAGAAAAGAGCCATTAGAGCCATATATGGCCTCCGCAGGCGCGACTCTCTAAGGGAACAGTTTAAAGATATTAACATCATGACGGTACCTTGTCAATATATTTATGAAAACATCATGTACGTAAGGAAAAATCTACATCTTTTTAGTAAAAGAGGTGCAAATCACAATTATATCACTATGAATAGGGACCAATTAGTTCAACCGGGTTTCAGGTTGGCTAAAGTGGACTCATCTTTCATGGGGTACTGTTTAAAATGTTACAATAAAATACCTCCCCACATACTTCAACTGAATGAAACGAAATTTAAATCTTATATTAAACGCACACTATGCAGCCAAGCATATATTATAAGTTGGGGGATTACATCGCTGATAAAAATGCTTGGCTCAACGCTGGTCCTGCTCCACAAGCATAAACTAATTGATTAGCATTTGAAAATACCGTTGGAGCTGCTGAAGATTTTAAAAACTATTTTTGCATTGTATAAATTCAATGTCTTAGCATTGTATAATTGCATGGCACACGTGTGGGCACCATGTACCGACTATAAAGCTACCATTTAGGTACTGAGTATGTCTTTCATTGACTTGAATGTGCCCTGGCGGCTGAGAGTATGTCATGCTCACTCTAATGTCTCGCTGGCGGTGGCGTGTGTGTTGCATCATTTAGCTCCCTTCAAAATGGTTGAGCTGAATGGTGCTAATCCATGCGTCATGTTCGTGAACGGGCGCCGTCAGTAGGGACTGGTCATCTCTGCCACGGCGATTTTAATTTAATTTATATTTTTATTTCCAACGGACGCTTTTAATGTTTTGCATCGTTCTCACATGTATAACTTCAACTTGAATGATGTAACCAATATTATATAACCATCTTATTTTATTTAAAAGAGTGTCCGTGGAGTTTCTTGCCCGTTCTTCTCCATAGGTACCTACTACGCTTTGGAATGGGCGACTAGCTTCATATTTCTGACTGACCGACCCCTTGACTATTCAAAAGTGCCTGTAATTGGTTTATTTGAAATAAATGCTTTGAGTTTGAGTTTGAAAACCTATAAATATATAAACCTATTAATTTTCAAACATATTTCATCAATGAATAAAAGAATGGGAGAATGCGAGAATAAGGTATTTTGTGTAAAATTATTTAACTTCATTATTTTTAAGTACCTGTATTCTAATTAATAAACTATGTTTGGGGACAAATAAATAAACGAATGTGAACGAAATATATGTATTGTATTTCGACTTTGTACAATAATATCGTCCCAGGCATTTGCAGGACCAAAGAAATTGTCAAAATGTCGGCAGGCACCGAAATGCCAGATAATGCTCACGGTATGTGAGCAAGCACCAACATTCCTCATACCCGTTAAACATGAGCAATAATATTCTTTTATATCTGCCGATCGGGGCTCCAAGATCCACCTTCATAATTTTCATAACTCATTTGTTGGGCTTGGTATAACCTTTTATAACAAGCTACCTTCTTCTTTGCTAGATTTGCCTTTTAATGCGTTTAAAACTAAAGTCAAATCCAACCTTTGTTTAAAAGCATACTATTCTATCAACGACTACTTAAATGGTAATAATAGTTGGTCGCTGTGATTAACTCAAGACGATGTTTAAATGTTCTTTCTCCAGAATTAGCTTACCTACTGACAGGTTATATGAGTTTATATAATTGTTTATAAGTTTACTTTATAAGTCAATTTATTGTTAACATAATCTACTCATATGGCATGTCATATGGCTATTAATTTATAATTTAAATTATGTTTTGTGTTGCATAATGTAAATTATTTTGCATACTATTATGTAGAATATTTTTTTTTCTAACTGAACAGACAGCTGTGCTGCTGGGGAGTTCACTTCTTGTTCCCAGCTAAAGCACTAGGAAGTGGTGAAGGGTGAGCGTTTTGGGGGACTGTCTTATGTAATTTTGACGTTAGAAAAGTGCTGATTCTCAGCCTAGTTTGAATAAATGACTTTTGAATTTTGAATTTCAAAAACCATTTGAAACTATTACAAAAGATTATTAAGATTCCAATCTTAATAATATTTTCTAATAAGTTTTATTTGAGATGTGCCTCGATGAGATACGACCTCTCAGGAGCAATACAATCTTCCGTTTGGATGTCATACTGTGTCATGTTTGGACTTGCACACTTCTGTTTTATATACACCTCCTCGCTCCAGGGTAATTATATTTCAGATCGCCGTGAAGTAAAATTGGGAATCAAACGAGCTTACCTGTTAAGCGAAGTCTTGATTCTAATTTTATGAACAGCAATCTGAAATATAATTACGCACCCGCCACTAGCTAACAGCCCCAAAGCTGCAATAATTAGCCTACCTAATTCACTTATCCTTTCAGGAAAACCTAGTGAATGTAAGTATGCGGAACTACTCTGTACAGAAAACAGAGCTTGTTCCTTATCTTAAGGATCTCTAAAATAAGTGACATTTCTGTGTTGCCAACGATGAAGATAATATTATTTAAAAAAATATTGACAATATTTTATCTCTTAAAAATCGCGATGTTAGACGGTGTGTATTAGAAATACTACTTTGTTAATAATTATATTTCAAATCACCGTTCATAAAATTAGAATCAAACCATCGCTTAACAGGTAAGCTCGTTTGATTCCCAATTATTTAATTATTTTATGCCGATTCGAGGGAAGTTCCTGCTGCAATCAATAGTTTGTATGTTGTTATCAGACCTGGATCCAAAAATTCACCTTATTCAGAAATATGCTGGACACTACTTAAATCGGGCCATTTGGTTAAAAATATTAATAACTAGCTGTGCCTCGCGGTTTCACCCGATTCCGTAAAAATATCGGGATAAAAGTGTCTTATGCCCTAACCTAGGTTATGGTCCAGCCATGTGCCAAATTTCATCCAAATCTGCTCAGCCGTTTTAGCGTGAAAGCGTAACTAACAAACAAACAAACTCAAAAAGACGCAAAATAAAATTGTACTCACTCTTCACAGGTCTTGCATTCCCCAAACAGTAAAACTCGATCTGCGCCGCACCAGCATCGTGCCTTTATCAATCAATCAATCAATTCAATGAATTTATTCAAGTAATCATGACTCATTTGTTAGTAAACTTATCCTATGTTAGTAATTAATATAATTTTATCTACATCCTAAGCAAATTCCAGTATAATATACACAGCGGCACACTGTCTGGCGCTTCACCGCGGTTGCACCATTCCATGGAAAATGGCGCAGCAGCGATTTACATACGGTACAGCCTGCTCGAAATTAGAAACAGGATACTGTTGTTGCCGCCCCACCACCTCGCGCACCAGGGACGCACAGCGCTTACGCATTGTGGCAAAGAAACAATCCACAAGTACGTCCGCGAACATCCCTGATGCGCTGCAGTAGCGGGGCAGCCTCAACAGCACCCTGAACGCGTATTTGTATTGCACGCGGAAGGCACTGTACCATTTTTGAGTATATCTAGCCCACAGGCTGCTCGTGTAAAACGTAGTGCAGTACGCTCTGAAAAGAGTAACTTTAACGCTCATTATAATGATATACATCGTGAAATCTTAATGATTGTTTTCCCGCAGCGAAATGGTTTTGTCTTGGTAAAACAATCGTTATATAAACAAATAAAATATTAGAATAAATTTTGAAAACAAAATTAAATGTTGTGTTGTTGCGTGCAAACTACTTTATGCCGTATCACCACTTGCGAGAGTTTATTTTGCTTTGAACATCGCTGTTCCCTTTGTCGGCGGCGCGTGCGATTCGAGTACCTACAACTTACCTGTTACTATTCATTCTCACGTTTTCGAGTTGATGTTTTTTTTTTAAATTATTTTAAATCAAAAACATGTTTATTTTTTTACTCTATACTTCGAAAGTACTCCTTATGGCGAGTTGTTCTGCCGCGGGAAAACAACCATTAAGACAAATTTCACGGTGTATATTTATGTTAAAAAAAAACAAGAAATTTCACTCGGACGAATTCGCGGGCAGAACCTAGTTTGATATTAACTACACTTAAATTATCTGAGGGGCAATTCCCGTATTTTTAAGAACGATCCCACAGTTTACCTACATTTTTTACAAGTTTTTGTCATTGATTATTGCTGAGATGAAAATGTGACCAAATTTTAAACTTTTTTGTATAGGTATAGGTAAATTCTGGTATTATGATCTATCTTTGTTCATTATGTTGCTGTATGGTAAGTAAATCTAGGCGTCCCTTCTTATTGAAGAAACGACTTCTACCAGGCTCGGAGTAGTCGTCGGATATAGTCCGGATTAGGTACTTACCCAACAAGATGGCTTGGTAAATTGACACCTAGCTGGTAAATTGCTCGAACAGCTCGTTTTTGAAGGACAAATATATTTTGAATATCAGCAGCTTTGCCCCACAGCAGAATACTGTAGGACATAACGCTATGAAAATAACGAATATAGACCAACCGAGCTGTATCAACGTCAGTGTATAGTCTCCTGAGGGCGTAGGCGGCCGAACTGAGCCTTCTCGCTAGGCTAGATATATGTTGGCCCCACAGAAGTTTGACATCTACTGTTATGCCCAGAAAAACTGCAGAGTTTACAGTTTCAAGTACCTCTTTATCTAAGACGATGTTGGGCCCTAGATTTGTAACATTTGGTCACAGATACCCTTTAAATAGAACTCATTGATATAGTATAGTATTGTATAGTATAGGACCCAGTATTGAGCCTTGAGGTACACGTAACTGAACTGGTAGCCCGGAAAATTTCACTCCATCAACATCTACACATTGGGACCTATTATGTAAATAAGAATTTATAACGTTGAGAACTTCGTTTTGCACACTGTAATGACGCAGTTTACGCAAAAGCGTGACATGGTGCACGCAATCAAAGGCTTTGGAGAGATCACAGAAAACCCCCAATAGCATTTTGCGAGTTCTCCCATGCGTTAAATATGTTTCAGCAGAGCAACACCCGCATTGTAGTAGGACGACATCTATTTCAAAAGCGTACCTACATCATAAGAAATTGTCCTTGCAGTCGGGACGCCCCTCACTCGCTGCACACTCGGCAACGCGAATGTGTCTGACGTTTTGCTACTGTATATTGAGAAAGTTATGATTTGTATTTGAACTGCGCTGGTGTTGCTCTATAAATAATTATTCATCGTTTATTTTTAGAGAAACGTGGTACGAGCAGCCCGCCGCTAGGTGTGCCGAGCGTGACGGGCGCAGCTACAGACTTCAGCAGCCCGCCGCTAGGTGTGCCGAGCGTGACGGGCGCAGCTACAGACTTCAGCAGCCCGCCGCTAGGTGTGCCGAGCGTGACGGGCGCAGCTACAGACTTCAGCAGCCCGCCGCTAGGTGTGCCGAGCGTGACGGACGCAGCTACAGACTTCAGCAGCCCGCCGCTAGGTGTGCCGAGCGTGACGGGCGCAGCTACAGACTTCAGCAGCCCACCGCTAGGTGTGCCGAGCGTGACGGGCAAGGATGGTGTTACCGGCCAACCACGGGACAAGGATGGTGGTACCGGCCAACCACGGGGCAAGGATGGTGGTACCGGCCAACCACGGGGCAAGGATGGTGTTACTGGCCAACCACGGGACAAGGATGGTGGTACCGGCCAACCACGGGGCAAGGATGGTGTTACCGGCCAACCATGGGACAAGGATGGTGGTACCGGCCAACCACGGGGCAAGGATGGCTGCACCGGCCAACCTGGGGGCTAGGATGATGGCTCCAGATTGACGACTGCATATAAAATACACGCTATAAAACGTACAACTTTATTTATAAAGCAACGTAACGATATAAGTAATAGTGATCATTATTATCCTTTGATAGATTAAAGAAAAGACAAACATCCAAAAATAAATGAATTATTATTATTATGCAGTTATGTACTTCAAGTCTTATTATACATATATATCCTTATTTTTTTATAAATGTCGTCGCTACTGTTCTTTCCTACCGATTTCGGTGGCGCTAGCGCTCGGCCACGAGGCCGTAGTGCGCGGCCCAGCGCTCGGCCACGAGGCCGTAGTGTGCGGCCTAGCGCTTGGCGACGAGGCCGTAGTGCGCGGCCAGGCCCAGCAGCGGCGCGGCCGTGGGCGGGTGCGGCAGGTCGCCGGCCGACGCGGCCACGTCCAGGTGCGCGTACGGCACGTCGGCCTCGTGCAGCCCCGACACCAGCAGCAGGAAGGCGGCGGGCGCCTGGTGGCCGCGCGGCAGGGCCGACGACGCCGCGTTGTCGGCCTGGTGCACGTGCTCGCCGGGCGCGCGGCCGCGGTGCGCGGCCAGGTCCTCGCGCCGCACGGTCGACACCTCCACCATGTCCCCGAGGCGCTCGGCGGCGGCGCGGAAGGCGGCGGCGTGGCCGCGCGCGCGCGCCGCGTGGTTGTCCAGCAGCGCCGTGTAGCCGCGGCCGTAGGCGCGCACGGCGTGGCCCGTCAGCGTGGCCACGGTGTACAGCGTGGGGCTGCGCTCGCCGGCCGCGCGCTCGCACATCTCGGCCAGCAGGTCGCCCATGACCATGCGGCCCTCGGCGTCCGTGTTGCCCACGCGCACGGCCAGGCCGCGCCGGCTCCGCAGCAGCTCGTCGGCCACGTAGGCCTCCTCGCCCACCGAGTTGCGCACCATGCCCAGCGCCGCCACCACCTTCAGCGCCGGCCGTAGCGAGTCGCACGCCTGCGGGCACACGACTATGACGTCTTTCCTTCAATTTCTAAGGCTATTTAACCCTTATATTGACCTAAATATGATTCGCGACCGTATCAAATATTTATTTATAGAATCATAATCATAAACATCATCAATACAACTCTAAGCCTAAGTTCATGTAAGCCTTTTGAATGACTGTTAAGTTAGAATCCTTGTATGTGTGAAGTAGATAAACAAGTACGTATGCATGTGTGAGCCATTATATTATTTAGAAATATTGTCCTATAAAAACAGTCGCAAATAAATCAGCATAGTGCAAACACGTATTTCTATTACGAAAAATTTCCATAAGCAAAAGTGAACCTTATTCCTATAACAATGAAAATTTGATGAAATCATGATATTTGAGGAGTATTCTATTGCTGATTCTAATGATTATAATTCTGTAAATAAATATTTGATACGGTCGCGAATCCTATTTTAATCAACATAAAACCTGACAGTGACCTGCAAATTGCAAAATACGTAAGAAAATTTGAATATCGCGGGTTACCTTAGCGCATCCCCCTTAATATACCGTGAAGGGCCTCACCTTCAGGAAGCCGGCGACGGCGGCGGCGCCGCACTTGTCGCGCGACATGCCGGCCATGACGCCGCCCGCCTTGATGTCGCAGCCGCCCGTGTCGTACGTCACGCCCTGCGGACACACTCGCGTCACTACCTCGCACGTGGCACACACGCGTCGCTCTCTGTCGACACCTCGGGAGCACTCACCTTCCCGACCAGCATCACGGTGCGTTCATAATTCTGCGGCTCGTACTCCAGGAAGATCACGCAACCTGCGACACGAACACGTCGGTGTCAGCACACGCGTGTGTAACCAGAGATGTTTTTAATATAATCAAGATATTACAGAAATAGATTGTGCACTAAAGCGCTAAAAATGACCTCGGCAACATACTTAGTACAAAACTGGGTAAAAAAAAAAAAAATACTATGGACAGATCGGTAATAATATCTGCTTGCATCATTAATTAATTAATATCTGTTCTCAAGAAGACAGCAAACATATTGTGATCGTCTGTGGAAGGCATACCTATATAAGTAGCGGCAGAAATACGTGGCATTTATGTATTTTGACACTGAAGAAAGACCAAAGCTATCTAAGGAGGCCCCCTTCGATAGTGCGAGTTTTTATACGAAGTCGATCGCGTTAACGTAACTTCAATTTGTACTGAAACTGATCAAGCGTCGTGTGGTGACTTTGATGGAAACGCAATTATTCCCTACAAATTGACGTTAGTGAACGTTAACGGGATCGAATAAGTACGAGTATAAACTCACACTAGGCCCTCTGACGAGATAAGCGACGCCAAATTATAGGATACCGCATCGGTTTTAAATAGGTACCTCCTCCTCCCAGAATGCCATGACCATTTATCAGGCTCTGGGCTGGCAGACATGTACGTGCACATGTTCATGTAGCCAATTAATGTATAATTATTGTATTTTTAAGTTATTGAGTTTACTAACATAGGCTAAGTTCATACTAACACTATATGGATCCCAGAACTAACATAATTTGAATTTGTATAAACGTACACCGTGTAAATGGGGCTTTACTTTAAGATGGGTAATTGATACTGGCGGAATTCAGTTACCAAAAAGGAAAAAAATGGCTTACTATTGACATTTCTACTTTCAAACATTACTGACAGATATTTATGCTTCCAGTGGGATGTCACATACACTGGACAGCAAATAAACCGGGCCACCCGCTACCTTGAAACTCTGATTAGATTTTCTCAAAAACTATAAATTTAAACTGTCACAGTTACACCTACAGAAAGTGCGTTTCATGCTGATTAAAATGACTATAAATTTATTCTAAAGTACCGTCAACTCACATTGTAATCAAACAACAAAACACAATGCTAACGATTTGCTCTGTTTTGACTAGAGTTCGCGATTAGCGTTCTTTTTTTCTACAAAGAGGGTAGTCGGATTTTGCTTATCATTTGTTTAGTTACTGTCCATCGTTTACTCAGACGCGTATATTTTGCAACGGTCAATAATGGATACGACACCTCAGGAAGCAGCTCAAGCTGTAGCACTACTTCAAGCAGGCGTTGCGCAACGTGAGGTCGCTCGAAGACTTCGAATCAGCAGATCTTCGGTGCAACGAGTTTACAGACGATACCTAGAGACTGGTGCATTCGATCGCCGTCCAGGTACGGAGAGCTAGGGCTACATCAGCAGCAGATGATCGTTATATCCAACTTACTGTTCTGCGAAATCGCCGCCTCAATGCAGTTCAAGTCCAACAAAGTCTGCGTGACGAACACCAAGTGGTCATAAGTTCAGATACCGTCAGAAGGAGACTTGCTGAGCGGAACCTCACTCCAAACAGACCTGCAACAGGCCCAGCAATAACGGTACCCCATCGTCGAGCACGACTTGAATTTGCTCGAGAGCATAGGGATTGGACGTTAGAGCAGTGGGGTAATGTACTATTCACTGATGAGACCAGGGTGCCGGGTGTCGCCCTGGAGAACTTTTCTCAGTGTTGCATCGCGGAAACTGTTACTTATGGAGGAGGATCTGTAATGGTCTAGGGCGGCATCTCGTTAACCGCACATACAGCGTTAGTTTTTATCGAATGGACGGGCCGTACACGTGGATTGACTTCTTATCGCTACATTACTGAAATCCTCGCAGACCATGTGATACCATACGGAGGATACATGTTGTTCATGTGGTGACCCAGTATCTACGCGACGTCGGCATTCGTACGACGGACTGGCCAGCTCGAAGCCCGGACTTGAATCCGATAGAACACTTATGGGATGAGATAAAACGTCGGGTTCGAGCCCGGGTACCTGCTCCAACAAGGCTTCCACAGCTGCGAATCGCAATTGAAGAGGAGTGGAATGCAATTCCTCAAGATTTCATCGTCAGGCTCGTGAGGTCGATGAATACGAGGATGCTGGCAGTTATTCGAACAAGGGGAGGGAATACTGAATACTAACCAAAAACTTTTTTTTAAATTTTTCATTTGTTTCTGGCTTTAATATTTCTTTCATTTTATGATAACGATTAACACTACTGGAAAACGACTCATCTATGTATTTTTTTTAATAAACACTTAATAAATTGATAAATGCCAATGAGTTTCCATTCATTTTAATCATCATGAAACGCACTTTCTGTTGGTATAACTTTGATAGTTGTAAGTTTTATACATTTTGAGAAAATCGAATCAGAGTTCCGAGGTAGCGGGTGGCCCGGTTTATTTGCTGTCCAGTGTATTTTTGCAATATGAGCGGCACTGATTGCGTTTTAGAAGAAAAAAACTCGAAACATTATACGATCAGATTTTTATGCTGCCAAAGTTATGATCACATATTTTGCTTAGCTGTCTTCTTGAGAACAGATTTTTATGAATGAATCGTGAAATCAGATATTATTTCCGGACTGTCCATAGTAATATATTTATGCTCGTGACTGTAGGGACCTATGTTAATTCAATATCTATAATTATTCTTATACGTTTGCAATGCGTTAAGCGTCGTGCAGACCGGCGCGAAGCGACTATAACAAAACAATTTCTAAGAAAACTTCATGGTAGAACAATTACCGGTGTCGCGTCGCACGACAAGTAGCGCTAGCCTGCACGAGCCTTTAAGACTGATGCGCAATTCTGTTTCAGAGCCGTTCTCTAGATCCGTTTCCCAGTTTAGCATTATTGTAATAGGAAATGCGATTTTACTCTAAGCGCATGCAGTTTATTTTACCGCGGTGCCGCTCGACGGAGGCAGCGGCGCGGTCCACGGCGGCCAGCAGCGGGTACTCGCGCTCCAGCGCGGCGCGCTCGTCCAGCACGCGCACGCGCACGGCCGAGTCCGCGAACACGGCGCGCAGGTACTCGGCCGTGCGCAGCGGCGTCATGCGCTCCGGGTCAGCGCCGCCGATGTCGCGCGCCACGCCCCTGCAGCGCCACATATACACCGTTACCGTTGTTGTTAAACCGTTATAAATGATCATAGGTTTGTTATTTCTTTTCTTAGAAAACATATTCTTTTGACTTTGTACACATACTGTGCATCAATGTTTCCTTGAATTATGGATCTTCCCAACACATACAGGGTAAAAAAAACAGGGTTAACTTAGTAATTCATTTTTTTCGTACCTATGCCTGTTTCGTGGAAAATGTATTTACAACCAACGCATTAGTTATATTGTAACGGTGGGGTGCAAGTTTGGTCCCACTGGTCGGTGGTGTCGTGTAGTGGCTAGTGTGTTTTGAGCGTGTTTTTGTTACCTGGCGATGTCGAGCGCAGCGGCGTCGCGCAGCAGGTCGTCGAGTGGCGCGCGCAGTCCCTCGGCGTACACGCCCAGCGCGGTCAGCTTGTGTGCCTGCTCCGGGAACGACTCGCGGATCTGCAGAGGCTATCACACGCACACACAGCGTTACTTAGTACACGAGTGAGTCCATCAAATATCTGGAATTTGGTTAGTAATTCCAAACTCAAATGTATTTTAAATTTAGGCTTGTGTATATTTGTGTTTCGAATTTAGTAAGTAATTCATTTGTTTTCGCGCCATTTGTTTTTTTTTTATATCGCTCTATTCACAATATGGAATACTTAAAATATCGCGTTATTTACGAATATGAGTTCCACCGTGGCACCAACGGCAGCGCCGCAGCAATAGCTCGAAGGATTAATGATATGTATGGGGAAGCTACTGGGGGCCTATTACGAACTTTAAACTAACCAGGCAAGTTCCAGGCAATTCATTTCACTGGCTGGTGGAATTTCGTATTATGTAAGTAAATCCTAATTTTGAGCGATTTCATACTGGGTAGTTTGTAATTCTCTGCCGTCATATTCAGAAACACAATTAAATATTTATCGGTACGATACAGTTTTATTTAAATCCCATACTACTTATATGATAAAATACGCCGCAATTGAGGATTATTATTTTAACTTTTTTGGATCGTTATTGATTCTTTTAAGTGAATTTCACTATTTTATTAAAGAATTTTCTTTAACTATTGATAGTAATATTTATTTCTAAGTATATGGTACATTGAGATCTTAAATTAAACATTGATTCACATATACTACCATTGCTGGTGTAGAAAAATGAAATAAGCTAAGTGCATGCAAATCGTAGACAATAAAAATTATATTAAACTAATATAATTTACCTTCTTGTTTTTAAATAATGAATTGTGGCCAGATGGCATAACTTGTAGGCGTTTCGTGCGTTTTAAGTATCAAAAGAATGAGAAAGGAAATCGGTTATAGTCATTTAATGATATATACTATGAACAATAACCATAATAAGTGTTGTAAATTAGTTAGCTATAATTGTGTCTGTTAAACGCTCAATTGCCTGTGTAAGGAACATTTGTGAGATGCCAGATATAGTAGCCCTCCAAGAGACGTGGCTTCTCCCTCATGACATTCCTTTTTTAGGAACCATCTGTGATGAATTTGAGTATACCGGTAAATCGGCTATTGACACGTCTGCGGGTTTACTCGTAGGAAGGCCGTCTGGGGGAGTGGCCATTCTCTGGAGGAAGGGAATGTTTGAATCTGTGTCCATAATAGAATGCACGAGCCCTCGTCTAGCAGCTATAAAAGCTATTTTTGGCGGTCGCTCCGTTATTATAGTTACAGTCTACATGCCAACTGACTCTTCCGACAACTTGCCTATTTTCACGGAAGTCCTAGGTGAGATCAGCGCAATTGTTGAGAGTGTGAAAGCGTTTTTATTCTGGGTGACTTTAATGCGCATCCTCATGAGCTGTTTTTTAGGGAACTCCTAAGTTTTTGTGCTGATCAAACCTGGCTTTGTGCTGATATAGAGAAGCTGGGCTATGCAGCCAGCAGCTACACTTTTGTTAGCGAAGCACACGGGTGCAGAAGATGGCTGGACCACTGTGTTGTGTCTTTATCAGCGTGGCAAACTATTGTTAGGGTAGGCATAGAAGAGGATGTATTTTTATCAGACCACCTACCCCTATATATTAAGTGTGACCTGAATTTAGTTAGACCGAAGATAATGATGCAACATTTTCGCTATTGTGATGTGACTTGGGGTGAGAGGGATGACTCGCAAATTACAAAATATCGTTATTTATGCAATGACAGGCTGCGCAACATCGGTCTTCCTCATGAATTTCAAAAGTGTAGTTATGGGTCTTGCAATGTGGTCGAACATAAATGTATCCTGGATGATTTATATAAAACTATTGTAGATATTTTAAGTGACACAGCTGTAATGACGAGCGAGAAAGTTAGGTCCAAGCCAAGGAAAGGCAGTGTTGTGTGGCTGGAACAAGCACGTTCGGGACGCTTACCGAGAGGCCAGGCTTAAATTCAAAGAATGGGTAATAGACCGACCTCTGGAGTAATATATGAAGAAATGTGGGAGACCCGGAAAATATTTAAGGGTCATCATAAATGGTGCCAAAAAAATAGTGAACAACTGAAAATGGATTTTTTAGCCGAGCAAAGAGCCGCAAACAACTTTAGTAAGTTCTTGAAAGCCACAGGTAAGCTGGATACCAAGCCTGGGCTGCCGGTGAGCGTCGGTGGAATGAATGATCCAAATTAAATTGCGAATATGTTTATGGAACATTTCAAAATGCGATCACCCCTTGGCCCCTCAGGTACGATGACCGGTGCTGGGTCCTTCCGTGGGGGAGTGGAACCGGTAATGTATTTCTCGACGAAACAGGTCAGGGCGGTAGTGAAAAACATGAGTAGAGGTAAATTACCCGGACACGATGGACTCAGCATCGAGCATTTTAAGTATGCTGGTATTCACCTGCCGAGGGTCCTGTCTCTGTTTTATTCAATGTGCAGCCCTAATGAGAACGATTGTGGTACCGATTGTCAAAAACAGGACAGGGGATATCTCGGACAAGGGAAACTACCGGCCAATCTCTCTTGCAACTACCATTGCTAAAATATTGGACAGTATGCTTGATTCGTGCTTGAAAAAACATCTGGACCTGCACGACTCACAGTTTGGGTTTCAACCTGGGCTGTCCACTGAAAGTGCAATCCTAAGTCTCAAGAATACTGTCCAATATTATACAGATCGTAAAACGCCGGTGTATGCCTGTTTCCTGGATCTTCCCAGGGCTTTTGACCTTGTGTCATATGATGTGCTCTGGAAGAAGTTGGGGGACAGGAATGTACCGGCGGAAGTTCGTAAGGTTCTGCAATTTTAGTATGCTAACCAAACGAATCATGTGAAGTGGTCCAACAGTCTCTGTGAGGCATGTGGGTTGGAGTGCGGGGTGAGGCAGGGAGGGTTGACCTCACCCAGGCTCTTCAACCTACATGTGAATGACCTCATGGTCAGCAGTATGCGTGCTGGCTGTCGCGTGGGTGGTGTTAATATTAACAGCATCAGCTATGCAGACGACATGGTGCTGCTGGGCCCGACTGCAGGTTCTATTGGAGAGATGCATTATTGCAGCTAGAACCCGGGCCAGTGGCAACAGCATTCTGGAAACAGTGACTGAGAATGTGTTTCCCCCTTTTTATGAGGCATTTTGTGGAGAGGATAATAAAATGCACTGAGAAACTGGTTTCGTCTTCTTTACAAAGTGACTCATACCCAAAATATAATAATGATTTAATAAATGTATATACTAACACTAGGTATAAGGTACTTCACTAACACTACGGATCTCTGTTATCTGATTATTTGAAAACAAATTAAATTAAATTAATTGTTTTGAATTTATATGTTTAATTTGATACAATAATATTGATTTGGATTAATTGAATAGGATTATGTGTAATGTCAAGATATTAATTATTTTTTCAAACATGATACACAAAACAAGACAAAAAAAATATTGCATGTCAAAAATATAAGTTCTAGTGTCAAAATATGAATTATAATGTCAAAATACTAATAGCATAGAATATTAAATACAATGTCCAAAAGTATGATTAAAAAATTCATTAACGGAATAAAAACACATGTCTAAGAGCCAAGTAAACATTTTACATTTGAATTTATTAATTGGTAACATTCTCAAGCCAGATCATAGTAATTTATTATAAATTTTTACTGTCATACAACTGGCATTTCTACTGTATAGTTGCAATCAATCTCTGAGGAGGTACTAGCAATTTCCCGGCATTTTTTTATTCAGTCTTTGGGAGACTTGTTCATTGAATAGGAATAAATGTGGGTATTTTTTTACAAATAAACAAACCTCAAAAATATACAGGCACGGGAGTGGAAGAATTTTTAATTCTTTAAATAATGGCCTGCAATGGTCTAAATATTCTGCTCCGCTCATGGCTCTGATACATTTTATTTGTACTTTGAATGCTCTGTCCACATCCACTGAATTACCCCATATCACTAGACTGTAACGCAATACTGATGAAACATACCCATGATATTCATTGAGGACAGTTTGTTTACTGGACACCAGTCTTAACTTGCGAAGGGCATATACAAACTTATCAAGCTTGCTGCATACTCTTTCTACGTGTTCCTTCCATTTCAGTTTATTGTCAATTATTATACTCATACGAGTATAATAATTGATACACACACATTGTAATGTGTAGGTAGGTATGTCTAATTTTATTTTTATTTTTATTGATTATTTTAATGTAGGTACATGTGTTTTTTTTTAAATTTTTATATTCTGTATGGACCATGTCTGAAATAAATGAATTATTATTATTTCCTTTATTTCAAATATTAACATATAATTTACATTTTTAAATATTTTTATAAAAACAAAAACATTTAAAAATATAAAAAATAGTAGCCCACCGGTATCGGGAACAGGGTCCAAGCTACCGGTGGTCAGGGCTCTTGAGAGAGGAATCTCCTAACGATACGCGCCGTGTCCAGAAGTACTGCTTTCTGGATCAAACCCTTGATCCAGCTGCCTAGCGAGAGCCTCCTCAGGTGTTGGTCGAGGCTCTTGGCTATTTTGCCATTGGCCGTCACGACTATCGGCACAATGATTGCTGTATCCACATCCCACATGTCGACAACCTCGCGAGCCAGGTCAAGATACTTCATTTGCTTATCTTTTTCAGCTTTAACGAGGTTCTCGTCATGCGGGACCGCTATATCAATAATCATTGTGCGACGCTCTAATCGATCTATCACCACTATGTCTGGCTTATTGGCAACAATAGTCCTGTCAGTGATGATAGATCGATCCCAATACAACGTGATATTGCCATTTTCGAGAACTGGGTCGGGCACATACCTATAGTACGGTACTTCCGATTCCACAAGACTGTATTTCAGAGCAAGTTGCTGGTGGATAATCCTGGCTACAAGGTTGTGCCTATGCAAGTAGTCTCCGTTAGCCAGACGAGAACAGCCGGAAATAATGTGTCGGATTGATTCCCCCGGACGGTGGCATGCCCGACAGATGTCAACTGTGCCGTCCTTCACAATATATTTCCGGTAGTTGTTCGTCATCATAACTTCGTCCATAATCGCAAAGACAAAACCTTCGGTTTCCCCAAAGAGATCACCGAACCGCAACCAGGATACGGACGCTAACCGGTCTACATCGGGCCCATGTAAGGCCCGATAAAAGCGTCCGTGAAGCTCTTTGCTCTGCCATACCTCCCTGCGGTCATTAGTATCTAATACTATAGGTTTGCGCCAGTTCTCGTTAGCCAAGGATAGCGGGGTAAGACCTTTGTCCACTGAGACCACATCTCGGTGCATCCCCACGTCGACTTCTAGGAAGTATTCCCTGAGACTGCATACCTCACGGTTGTGCAGGGTCTTAGCGTTTAAGAAGCCTCGACCTCCGCACTTCCGCGAGATATACAGTCTCATCACCGATGCACGTGGGTGATGCATCCGATTTGCAGTCAGCAGTGTGCGGACCCTCCTATCCAAGGCGTCAAGTTCCGTCTGAGTCCATTTGAGTATGCCGAAAGAGTACATCAAAACTGGCATGACCCAACCGTTGAAGGCGCGCACCTTGTTTCCGCCTGATAAAAGACTAATTAATACTTTATTCAGGCGGCCAAAGAAGCGCTCCTTCAGCGATTGCTTCATGTCAGTAGCGTTAATACCTAACGCTTCCGACATACCCAAATACTTGTAGGTTTCGATTGAGGAGAGGGATCTTAGGTGTATGGAATCCGAGAGTTGGGTTCCCACGGATTCCACAATCCCCCCTCGCTTTACATGCATGACCGCACATTTGTCCACACCAAATTCCATCCTGATGGCACTACTGAAAGTTTTAGTTACCTTCAATAGCTCCATTAGTTGCAAATTGTTGGGGGCAAAGAGTTTCAAGTCATCCATGTAAAGGAGGTGAGATATAACCTGACCACCTCTCCTTAATCGATAGCCTAGTCCTGAATTCTCCAGCAGTGTGCTTAGAGGATTCAAGGCCAGGCAGAACCAAAGTGGACTCAGACTGTCGCCCTGAAATATACCTCGCTCGATCCTTATCGGTTCACTATTCCTCTGGATATGTCGGCATCCTGGATAGCGAAGAACCGTCCTCCATTGCCCCATACATGACATCAGGAAGGTGCGTAGAGTTGCATCTATTTTATATAACTCCAGCACCCTCATGAGCCATGTATGTGGCACCGAGTCATAGGCCTTCTTATAATCTATCCAGCATGTCGACAGATCTTTTCGGGAACGGCGAACCTGTTGGCTAATGGCCATATCAATGAGGAGTAGCTCCTTAGTACCGCGGGACCCGTTCCTACATCCATTTTGAGAGGCAGACATGATGGAGTTAGTGTCTATATGATTGTTAATTTTAAATCTCAAAATGGATGTAAAAACTTTATAGACCGTCGGTAGACAAGTGATCGGTCTATAATTTTTGGGTTCCGCAGTACTACCTGATTTATGGAGCAGGTGGGTTATTCCTGTCGTTAGGAACTGAGGCAGCGACCGTGACTCTAAGGCTGACTGGAACTGGGATGCCAATCGGGCGTGCGACCTTTGAAACCACTTTATCCAAAAGTTGTGCAGCCCGTCCGGCCCTGGAGCTTTCCAGTTAGGCAACGGACGGACTGCACGAGCTACATCTTGGGGGCTGATGGTAAGTGCCCCCATTTCTGGTATTTGCTCGCACGCCCACTCGATCTCCCTAGTCCAATCTCCTTCAGTGTGATTGACAGGCGCCGACCAGATGTTTCGCCAGAACGAACAAATGGCGTCATCATCCGGCAGGCGCGTCTCAATCACACCTTGATCCGGTCGCTCCCAAGTCCTGTAAACCCACCTTTCATTGCTCTGGAATGTGCGATTCTGAGTGTACCGCTCCACTCTCCGCCTGTACCGTCGAATACGGTTTGCCCATGCACAGATCTTCTGCTTCAGGAAGTCGATACGCTCTGTGACGCGGGTCAAATAATCTCGAGAACTAATATCAGTCCCCGAGAACGCCCGCCTCACAAAGCGCATCACTCTAGGGCGAGTATTGCCCTCCCTGAAGCAGATTAGCTTGCCGATGAGTACTCTAGCCTCACCGATACGACGCTCAATCCTGCACTGCCAAGCTGGTACAGCTGGTTTTGGTCGTGGAGCTCTGTCACTGGTCGGAAATTTGACATGAGCTACACGACATGCCGCTACAGCTGCACAGTACAAGATCGAGTGGGTATCGGCGAGGTCTTTGCTGCTGTTAAAACAATTTGACAGCAACGAGTCTAGAGTACACACCAGCGCCTTGTTTTTCTTGTGCATGGGCAAATGGGGTAAACGTGGTCTAAGTTCAGTCAGGCGGAGTGGAGCGGTACTCCCGGAAAGCATCCTCCAAAGCGCTCCTCAATCGTGCATTGCATTGGGAACTCACGGATATAACCCCATCATCATCCTCTTCACCAACGTGGTCAGGTCGCGGTGAAGCACTGGGTGAATTTTGCATTTGTACCGCGACCAGTGGTGAAGCAGGCGTAACATGGTTATTCCGTGATTCGAGGCGTAGTCGATCCAGTACGGCGTCATCCAGCATATGGTTACGCTGGATGACCCGCACCTGATCCGAAAGTCGTTGCGCCGACACGTTGACAGCTGGTTCAAGCACCTGAAACAGAGAGAGCATCCGACCACGGTACGCAGTCAAGTTACTTCCCCCCTCTGTAGCCCCAAAGTATGCGCGCATGACATTTTCATTGACAGTTTGTGTCCACCTCATGCGCTGCACACTTCCACCGGGAGCGGGGACCCTGTCAGAGGCCGGTGGGCCTCGGAGTCCCAAGCTGGCCGGTGGTCGGCCTCTTCCGCGCCGACGTACTGGTGGTGGTGTCGTCGGCGGCGAGAAGTATTCGTCACTCGAGCTCGACGCAACTGCAGCGGCCGGTATCACTGGACTCACGTCTGGAGCAGGTTCCGGCAACTGCGAGGCGGAGCTGAGCGACGAACCCGAAGATGTTGGTTGTGTGTTTATCAGTTTTCGTGCCCGACTTCGCGTCAACATTTCAGTTCTCTCCGTGTATTATTATATCCATTTTCTTGCATCCAGGTGGTGTATATGCGTTTCCATTTTGATGGTATAAGAACTATTAATTTTACAAGATTTTTGAATGTTAATTATGTAAAAATACTAAAAATTACCACGGAGAAAAATTTGTCTGACCGTCATTTTGACAGTCGGGCCACAGATTATTATTATTATTCCTTTATTTCACTTAAACACTTATAAGTTATATTTTTAAATATTAGAATATAAAAAAATATGAAAACATTTAAAAATATAAAAAATAGTAGCCCACCGGTATCGGGAACAGGGTCCAAGCTACCGGCGGTCAGGGCTCCAGAGAGAGGAACCTCCTAACAATGCGAGCCGTGTCTAGGAGTACCGCTTTCTGAATCAAGCCCTTAATCCAGCCGCCCAACGAGAGCCTCCTAAGGTGTTGGTCGAGGCTCTTGGCAATTAAGCCATTGGCTGATACGACTATCGGCACAATGATCGCTGAGTCCACATCCCACATGTCGACAACCTCGCGAGCCAAGTCAAAATACTTAATCTGTTTATCTTTCTCGGCTTTCACGAGGTTCCCGTCATGCGGGACCGTTATGTCAATAATCATTGCGCGCCGCTCTCCTCGATCCACCACCACTATATCAGGCTTATTGGCAACAATAGTCCTGTCAGTGATGATGGATCGATCCCAGTACAATGTGATATTTCCATTTTCGAGAACTGGGTCGGGCACATACCTGTAGTACGGTACTTCCGATTCCACAAGGCTGTATTTCAGAGCAAGTTGCTGATGGATAATCCTGGCTACAAGGTTGTGTCTATGCAAGTACTCTTCGTTAGCTAGACGAGAACACCCGGAGATAATGTGTCGGATTGATTCTCCCGGACGGTGGCATGCCCGACAGATGTCAACCGTGCCGTCCTTCACAATGAATCTCCGGTAATTGTTCGTCATCATAACTACGTCCATAATTGCACAGACAAAACCTTCGGTTTCCCCAAAGAGGTCACCAAAACGCAGCCAGGCTACGGACGCTAGTGAATCTACATCAGGTCCATGTAGGGCCCGGAAGTAGCGTCCGTGAAGCTCCTTACTCTGCCATACCTCCTTGCGATCATTAGTGTCAAGCACTACAGGCTTGCACCAGTTCTCTTTAGCCAAGGAGAGCGGGGTAAGGCCCTTGTCCACCGCGACCACATCTCGATGTATCCCCACTTCGGCTTTAAAAAAATATTCCCTAAGACTGCACACCTCGCGGTTATGGAGGGTCTTCGCATTTAAAAAGCCTCGACCCCCGCACTTCCGCGGGATGTACAGACTCATCACCGATGAACGTGGGTGATGCATCCGGTTTGCGGTCAGGAGTGTACGGACCCTCCTGTCCAGGGCGTCGAGTTCGGTTTGAGTCCATTTGAGTATGCCGAAAGAGTACATCAAAACCGGCATGACCCAACCATTGAAGGCGCGCACCTTGTTTCCGCCCGAAAGAAGACTAATTAATACCTTCTTCAGGCGACCAAAGAAGCGCTCCCTCAATGATTGCTTCATGTCAGCAACGTTGATGCCTAACGCTTCCGACATACCCAAATACTTATAGCTTTCGGCTGAGGAGAGGGATCTAAGGTGTATGGAGTCCGAGAGTTGAGTTCCCTCGGATTCCATAATCTCCCCTCGCTTTACATGCATGACTGCACATTTGTCCACACCAAATTCCATCCTGATGGCTCTACTGAATGTTTCAGTTACATTCAGTAGCTCCATCAGTCGCAATTTGTTGGGGGCAAAGAGTTTCAAGTCATCCATGTAGAGGAGGTGAGATATGACCTGACCACCTCTCCTTAACCGATAGCCCAGACCTGAATCCTCCAGCAGTGTGCTTAGAGGAATCAGGGCTAAGCAGAACCAAAGTGGACTCAAACTGTCACCCTGGAATATCCCCCGTTTAATCCATACAGGCTCATCATTCCCCTGGATCTGTCGACATCCTGGATAGCGAGGGACCGTCCTCCATTGCCCCATACACGACATCAGGAAGGTGCGCAGAGTTGCATCTATCTTGTACAATTCCAGCACCCTCATGAGCCATGTATGTGGCACCGAGTCGTAGGCCTTCTTATAATCTATCCAGCATGTCGACAGATCCTTGCGGGATCGACGAACCTGTTGGCTTATGGCCATGTCGATGAGGAGTAGCTCCTTAGTACCGCGGGACCCGTTCCTAGGGAGGCAGACATAATTGAATTACTATCAAAGTGGGTGTTAATTTTCGCTCTCAAAATGGATGTAAGAAGTTTATAGACCGTCGACAAACATGTGATCGGTCTATAATTCTTCGGTTCCGCGGGACTACCTGACTTATGGAGCAGGTGGGTAACGCCTGTTGTTAGAAACTGTGGTAGCGACCCAGACTCCAGGGATGACTGGAATTGGGATGCTAGGAGAGTGTGCGAACTAATCAGCCATTTTAACCAAAAGTTGTGCAGCCCGTCCGGTCCCGGCGATTTCCAATTCGGTAACGGACGGACTGCTCTGGCTACGTCTAATGGCGTGATTAGCACAGCTTCCATTTCTGGGATAGTTTCACACACTCGTTCGACATCCTGCATCCAGTCAGCCTCAGCGTGACAGACGGGCACCGACCAGATGCTGCGCCAGAATGCACTCGTGGCGCCGGCATCATCCGGGCGGCATACGTCCGTCACATTTTGTCCAGGTCGCTCCCAAGATCTATATACCCACCTCTCATCGCTCTGGAACATGCGATTCTGCGTGTATCGATCAACTCGCCGCTTATACCGTCGAATACGGCTCGCCCATGCACAAACTTTCTGCTTCAGGAAGTCAATGCGCTCAGTGACACGGGACATGTATTCATGAGGACTGATTCCAGTCCCCGAGAATGCCCGCTTCACAAAGCGCATTACTCGTGGTCGTGTATTGCCCTCCCTGAAGCAGTATAGTTTGCCGATGAGTACCCTGGCCCCATCGATACGTCGCTCGATCCTGCACTGCCAGGCTGGCACGGCTGGTTTTGGTCGAGTAGCTCCGTCACTGTTTGGAAACTTGACGTTAGCTAAACGACATGCCGCAGCAGCCGCGCAATACAGGATCGAGTGTGTATCAACGAGATCCTCGCTGCTCTCGAAAAAATTGCTGAGCTGCGAGTCCAAGGCACACACCAGCGCCCTATTTTTTTTGTGCATAGGTAGACGTGGTAATCGGGGTCTAAGATTGGTCGGAGTGTACCTATACTCACGAAACGCATCCTCCAGTGCGCTCCTCAATCGGACGTTGCACTGGCTACTTACTGTGGCAACCCTATCATCCTCCTCTTCGACACTATGATTGGACCGCGGCGGGATTACATCAATAGGTGACGCTTGTACCGCGGTTTGTGCCGGAGTTGAGACGATATGGTTGCTCAGTACCTCTGAGCGCAGCCTATCAAGCGCGGCATCGTCCAACCTATGATTGCGTTGGATGACCCGCACCTGATCCGACAGTCGTTGGGCCGAGACGTTGACGGTTGGTTCTAGTTCCTGAAACAGAGACAGCATCCTAACACGGTACGCAGTGAGGTTAGTTCCTCCCTCTGTAGACCCGTAATATGCGCGCATGACGTTCTCGTTCATAGACTGAGTCCATCTCATGCGCTGCACACAACCACCGGTAGCGGGGACCCGGCTCGGGGCCGGTTGGCCCCTAAGTCCCAAGCTCCTCGGTGGCCGGCCTCTCCCCTGCCGACGTACAGGTGTTGGCGACGTCGGCGGGGAAAAATACTCATCGGTCGAGCTCGACGCGACTACCGCGGCCGGTGTCGTCACAGCGCTCACGGTGGGGCTGGGTACCGGCGGCGGCGAGGCGGAGCTGAGCGACGAGTCCGGAGGTGGTGGGCGTGCTCGTGCAGCTGATCTCGTCAACATTTAGTTTTCAGTTTTTTAAAGCATGGTTTTATTGGAGGTGACATCTGTCAGTTCACCTCTGCTATGGCATTTTTTCGTAAAAGTCTATTTCTATGGCTCATTTTGTTATTTGTATGGTTTATTTTGATTTTTTAAGCTTCTAGGCTTCTGATATAAATAAAAACTGCGTCTAAAATGAATACAAATATTAAAACTGAAAAAACAATTTTTATGAGTTGTTGACGTTAGTGTTGCCAGCTATTTATATTATTTCCTTTATTTCATATATTTACATACAATTTACATTTTTAAATATTTTTATAAAAACAAAGAAAAACAAAAACATTTAAAAATATAAAAAAAAAAAAAAAAAAAAAAAATTGTAGCCCACCGGTATCGGGAACAGGGTCCAAGCTACCGGTAGTCAGGGCTCCTGAGAGAGGAATCTCCTAACGATACGCGCCGTGTCCAGAAGTACCGCTTTCTGGATCAAGCCCTTGATCCAGCTGCCTAGCGAGAGCCTCCTCAGGTGTTGGTCGAGGCTCTTGGCTATTATGCCATTGGCCGTCACGACTATCGGTACAATGATTGCAGAGTCCACGTCCCACATGTCGACAACCTCGTGTGCTAAGTCAAGATACTTGATTTTTTTATCGTTCTCAGCTTTCACGAGATTCTCGTCATGAGGGACAGCGATATCAACAATCATTGCACGGCGCTCTCGTCGATCTATTACCACAATATCAGGCTTATTGGCTACAATAGTCCTGTCAGTGATAATAGATCGATCCCAGTACAATGTGGCGTGACCATTCTCGAGAACTGGGTCGGGCACATACCTGTAGTATGGTACTTCGGACTCCACAAGGTTGTACTGCATGGCAAGTTGCTGGTGGATAATCCTAGCCACTAGATTGTGTCTGTGCAAGTACTCGCCGTTAGCAAGACGAGAACAACCGGAAACAATATGTCGGATTGATTCACCGGGACGGTGGCATGCCCGACAGATGTCAACCGTACCGTCCTTGACAATGTATTTCCGATAATTATTCGTCATGATAACTTCATCCATAATCGCACAGACAAAACCTTCGGTTTCTCCGAAGAGGTCGCCGAAACGCAGCCAGGATACAGACGCTAAAAAGTCAACATCAGGCCCATGTAGGGCCCGGAAAAAGCGTCCGTGAAGCTCTTTGCCTTGCCATACCTCCTTGCGATCGTTAGTATCAAGCACTACAGGCTTGCGCCAGTTCTCTTTAGCCAAGGAGAGCGGGGTAAGGCCCTTGTCCACCGCGACCACATCTCGATGCATCCCCACGTCGGCTTCTAGGAAATATCCCCTGAGACTGCATACCTCGCGATTGTGGAGGGTCTTAGCATTTAAAAAGCCTCGACCTCCACACTTTCGCGGGATATACAGTCTCATTACCGATGACCGTGGGTGATGCATTCGATATGCAGTTAGCAGCGTACGGACCCTCCTATCCAGGGCGTCGAGTTCGGTCTGAGTCCATTTGAGTATGCCGAAAGAGTACATCAAAACCGGCATGACCCAACCGTTGAAGGCGCGCACCTTGTTTCCGCCTGATAAAAGACTATTAAATACTTTCTTTAGGCGGCCAAAGAAGCGCTCCTTCAACGATTGCTTCATGTCAGTAACATTGATGCCCAACGCTTCCGACATACCCAAATACTTGTAGGTTTCGGATGAGGAGAGGGATCTTAGGTGTATGGAATCCGAGAGTTGGGTTCCCACTGATTCCACAATCCCCCCTCGCTTTACATGCATGACCGCACATTTGTCCACACCAAATTCCATCTTGATGGCACTACTGAAAGTTTTAGTTACCTTCAATAGCTCCATTAGTTGCAAATTGTTGGAGGCAAAGAGTTTCAAGTCATCCATGTAAAGGAGGTGAGATATAACCTGACCACCTCTCCTCAATCGATAGCCTAGCCCTGAATTCTCCAGCAGTGTGCTTAGAGGATTCAAGGCCAGGCAGAACCAAAGTGGACTCAGACTGTCGCCCTGAAATATACCTCGCTCGATCCTTATCGGTTCACTATTCCTCTGGGTATGTCGACATCCTGGATAGCGAAGAACCGTCCTCCATTGCCCCATACATGACATCAGGAAGGTGCGTAGAGTTGCATCTATTTTATACAACTCCAGCACCCTCATGAGCCATGTATGTGGCACCGAGTCATAGGCCTTCTTATAATCTATCCAACATGTCGACAGATCCTTTCGGGAACGACGAACCTGCTGGCTAATGGCCATATCGATGAGGAGCAGCTCCTTAGTACCGCGGGATCCGTTTCTACATCCATTTTGAGAGGCAGACATATGATTGTTAATTTTAAATCTCAAAATGGATGTAAAAACTTTATAGACCGTCGGTAGACAAGTGATCGGTCTATAATTTTTGGGTTCCGCAGTACTACCTGATTTATGGAGCAGGTGGGTTATTCCTGTTGTTAGGAACTGAGGCAGCGACCGTGCCTCTAAGGCTGACTGGAACTGGGATGCCAATCGGGCGTGCGACCTTTGAAACCACTTTATCCAAAAGTTGTGCAGCCCGTCCGGCCCTGGAGCTTTCCAGTTAGGCAACGGACGGACTGCACGAGCTACATCTTGGGGGCTGATGGTAAGTGCCCCCATTTCTGGTATTTGCTCGCACGCTCGCTCGACTTCCCGAGTCCAATCACCTTCGGTGTGGCTGACAGGCGCCGACCAGATACTTCGCCAGAAAGAACACATGGCATCATCATCCGGAAGGCGCGTGTCAACCACACCTTGGTCCGGTCGCTCCCAAGCCCTATAAACCCACCTTTCATCACTCTGGAAGGTGCGATTCTGAGTGTACCGCTCCACTCTCCGCCTGTACCGTCGAATACGGTTTGCCCATGCACAGATCTTCTGCTTCAGGAGGTCGATACGCTATGTGACCCGGGTCAAATAATCTCGAGAACTAATATCAGTCCCCGAGAACGCCCGCCTCACAAAGCGCATCACTCTAGGGCGAGTATTGCCCTCCCTGAAGCAGATTAGCTTGCCGATGAGTACTCTAGCCTCACCGATACGACGCTCAATCCTGCACTGCCAAGCTGGTACAGCTGGTTTTGGTCGTGGAGCTCTGTCACTGGTCGGAAATTTGACATGAGCTACACGACATGCCGCTACAGCTGCACAGTACAAGATCGAGTGGGTATCGGTGAGGTCTTTGCTGCTGTTAAAACAATTTGACAGCAACGAGTCTAGAGTACACACCAGCGCCTTGTTTTTCTTGTGCATGGGCAAATGGGGTAAACGTGGTCTAAGTTCAGGCGGAGTGGAGCGGTACTCCCGGAAAGCATCCTCCAAAGCGCTCCTCAACCGTGCTCCAAAGCGCTCCTCAACCGTGCTCCATAGCGCTCCTCCGTTATTATTATTATACCTAAAAATAAAGCCGATGGTTCTGGTTGCAAAATTGTATTATCATGTCGAATTGTTGTTGGTGTTACCGACATGTTGCATGTTTGAAATTGAACAATTTTGGTTTTATTAACATTATTGTCCCCGAGCCATTTTATTACTTTAATTAATTCAATGTTAGTATTAGTTTCTATGTCAGTTTTGTTGGAAGATTTTATAGTCGATGTAGTGTCGTCAACAAATTGGATACATTCATATTTTAAACATTTTTTGAGGTAATTTATGTATAATATAAATAGTAGCGGACCCAGAACGCTTCCCTGTGGAACGACGGATTTATTAATTTTTAATTCTGAGCTATATGTCGCCCTAGTGTTTTTTTCTATTTTAGAAATAACAGTTCTCTGTTGGCAATCTGACAAATATCTTTTAAGCCAATCATGCGCCTTGCCTCTTATTCCATATCTCTCTACTTTGTAGAGTAGTCGCTCATGTGAGACATAATCAAATGCCTTGCTCATATCTAAGAATACCGATAAAGCAGACATCTTTTTATCCAGAGCTTCGGTAATTAGCTTTATTAATGAAAAACAGGCTAGTTGTTGAACAATTTTTTCTGAAACCAAACTGAATCTCTGCAATTAGATTGTGTTTAGTTACAAATCTATTTATTTGGTCATGCATTGCTTTTTAAAAAAAAATTGAAAATATTGGGATCAGCGTAATGGGCCTATAATTACCCATATCAGAACAGTTACCTTTTTTAAATAATGGTTTAATTATAGACCCCTTTAATGTCGACGGAAAAACACCTTCTTCAAATGAGAGGTTTATTAAGTAGCTAAGTGGGGATGCTATAATTTTCGCGCTTAATTTAATTATTTTGGTGGTTACTTCGTCATATTTATTTCAAAAAAAAAAAAAAAAAAAAGTGTGATACAGTCTGTTACAATAATTACAATTTACAATTTAGGCATAAATCTTAAGGAGAGTAACAATATACAGAATTGAATCTGGCGTCCTAGCTAGGTTACATAGTAACCTGTATTAAGGTTCGCCAGCCCAGGTTCCCAATAAAAGGAGTACAAACTTTATTATAGACTGCTTAGGACTATAAGTTGCAAACATATAACTTAACGTTAACTTATATTATGTGAGTGAAGTGGTAAATAAGTGTGTGTGTTTTGTGTTGTAAGTGTGGTGTGTGATTGTGTGTGTGTGTTTTGTGATGTAGGTGTGGTGTGTGTGCGTAATCGGAAGAGAAAGAGGTTGAGTTTAGGTACGGAGCGTTAGGAAAGTCACTACGATTGTGATGTAAGGAGATATTCAGTGTCGTCGTAGTTTAAACTGGTTAGAAATGTTGTTGTTAGTTTTTTACACATTTCGTAAGAGGATTGATGTACAGGGATAGTTTTGTTTATTCTATTATATAAAAATGGACCAAGGTAGTAAAAGAATCGTTTAGTAAAGGCAAAACGTGTGAAGGGTACTTTACAAATGTCGTTCTTTCGCCTATGTGAGGATTGAGTTTGTGTAAACGGAGTTTTTGTATGTTGTTGTAATATAATGTTGAGAATGAATGTTTGCCGTACCGTGAGGACTTTGCATTTTTTATACAAATCAAGGGTTGGGGAGAGCATTGGCCGGAAAGTAGCAACCTTAAGAATGGCTCTCTGAGCCACTTCCAGAGGTTTAAGCGTAGTTTTTGCAGCTCCGCCCCAACTATTAATACAATACGAGATAACTGACTGACACATGGCGAGATACACGGTGCGTATCACATAAGTATTGACAATGTGTCTGAGTGTTTTAAAAAGATAAATGAGTTTACGAACTCGAGCGGTAAGGTGGGTGATATGTGCTTTGAAGTTAAGGTGTTTATCTAGGATGATACCGAGGTATTTAGTTGTATCAGTAGAGGAAATTATAGGACACTTGCATGGGGCCGAGTTGTCTTGGCAGGTGTGAGCTTTTAGTGTGATGGGTGTCATATCCCGTAGAATTTGTATTATTTAATGAATAAATTATTTTAATAATGTCAATTTCATTTACAGGAGTCAAAAATAAAGTATTTATGTTATTGTTAATGTCAATGTTGTGTACGTCATGATTATTTTTTTGTGTCAGCTTGATTAAATTATTATTAAATTGGTTACATATTATATGTCAACAGGATTATTAATTTTTTTGTCACTAATTATTTATTAATTTATGTAGTTATTATTATTAGATTTATTTAAGTTATTTTTTATGATTGTCCATGTCGTTTTACATTTATTCTTAGAATTATTGTTGATCTGCTGTGATTTTGATATGCATTTTTTTTTAATCTTAGTGTAATTGCGGTAATTTTCTTGTGGTAACCTTTACTTATAGCATCGTGTTGATATGCGTAATATAAAGCTCTTTTTTTAATGCATGATATTTTTAAACCCGTACTGAGCCATTTGTTTTTTATGGGTTTATTGGTCCTTTTGATAAGTATTTCGGGAAAACATAATTTATAGAAGAGCGTGAATATGTCATGGAAAATATTAAATGCTTTATTGCAGTCTGTCTCTTCGTACATTTCATCAAAACTTAAAGCTGCTAAGCAATCTAAAAATTTTGCTATGTTACTCTTATCGTAAGCTCTCTTCGTATCATACCAGAATTGTACAGTTTTTAATTTATTATAATTCATCTCTTCAAGGTAAAACATTAATGATTGTCCAGTATCGTGATCGGAGAGAGCTAAATTATGTATATTGTATTTCAGATCAACTGCTGAGAGATTACTAGCTATTTAATCAATGCTAGTATTTTTCCTAGTAGGCATTCTAACATGTAGAGAAATATTAAAATTGTTCATTATTTATATTAATTCTTTAGAATATTTGTTATCTTTCAATATGTCTATGTTCCAATCTCCGCACAGAATAATATTTTTTTTAAGTTTGCGAGTTAGATTGCGTTTACTACGCAATCTAATCTGATTCAAGATTAAAAAAAAACATAGACACATGATTAAAAATAGAAAATCTATTGTCAATCAGAATTCCTATAAAAGCGTTTTTACAAAACCATTACAATTTCTGCATTGGAACTGAAAAAAATTGCATTGATATGGAGCGACGACATCATTTGACACGAGAAGAGATGTTGAGAGCCGTCAGAATGTTGCAAGCTGGTTCCAGGCTGTCGCTCTTGGCAAGAGCGACAGCCACAGTACGTTGCCTACACAGAGTGTCATAAGCCACCTCTGGACACGCTATCGTAACACGGGCAGCGTAGCCGAGCGATATGGAGGACGATTTTGCATCACCACTCGCAGACAGGACCGGTACATCCAAAATACTGCTCGACCAAACCATCCGAAATCGTTTACGTGAAGTGGGTCTGCGTTCCCGAAGGCCACTAAGAGCTCCACCTATAGCTACCCGCAATTGTAGGGCCCGTTTACAATGGGCTCGCGAACACAGAAATTGGGAGGAAGAAGACTGGCGTTGTGTTTGCTTTTCCAATGAATCTCGTTTCGGTATGACGCCGGATACAAGACGTACTCGAGTTTGGGAGGACCTCTGGACGTCAATAACGTTTGAAATTTTGTCAGGAAGTTCATTCATGTGGTTTGGGCCGGTATTTGGATCGGTAGAAGAACCGATCTCATTTGGATTAGGGGCAACCTCATGCTCAGATTTATGCGGAGAGGATTGTCAGACGTGATCATCCCTTTGCGAAGCCGGTTGGGTGATTCGTTTCCACTAATGCTCGACAATGCACGTCCACACACGGCTAGTCGTAACACGCACTCTTGCCGACGCTGCCGTGGCCTGCTCAATCCAATTGAGCACGCATAGGATATGATCCAAAGAAGAACTCTGCTGAGTATGGATGCCGTGCATACCCCACAACAACTTTTTGACTTGTTAGAAAGAACGTGAGCCATTCCTCAGTGATTTTGATGAACTCATTTTAAGCATGCTAAATCGCTGTGTTTTGTGATTCGTGTCAATGGTGGAAGCAGAGATTTTCTATTTTTTTTATGTTTACAATAAAAATTGAGAAAATCCACATTTTTGCCTTTTTTGCCATTTAATTGACGACATTAACTTAGGTTAATTTTATTATCCTCAATTTGCAATTTTTCTTAATTTTTTACAAAATATAGGGTTAAGTTGTTAACTTAAACAGAGGAATTAAAGTAAAAAGTCAGTCTGGAAGATTAGATTTGGTAAATATTAATTGGATAAGTTTTATAGTTAAGTAATTGATCCCTCGACACTTTTGATGTGTGTAGTTACTCTAGTATAAAAGTAGAATATGAAAATTTGTACGCAATTTATATGGCGCTATACAACTTGTTCCTTTTGATTTTCATAACTCTAGGCCCCTCTAGGGTATTAATGAAACCATGTCAAAAATCAACTGGCATATGAATTATTTTTGAATTTTTTTTTTTTTCATTCTAAATAATCCGAAAAAACAACATTTAATTCTGACTTACTTATTCCAACGACTTTTTTTTTACGGTCATAAATGTCGGTAAAAAAAATATGACAACGTCGCATTTCTTAGTTATAATATGAATGATTGATTTGAATGAATGAATGAAATGCACCGACCCCAGCGTGGTTTAACCAGACTCGATAAATCGAATGAACCCCGAGATTGGCACTAGCTCCTGAAGCCTCATGCTTCATAGGCTACAGAAGCCATTGCATATCAAGGAGTAAACCGAAGGGCGTGGTAATGGTAGGGAGGACCGTGCCCTTTATGATAAGGAAGGATTTGCGAGCCGTACCGGATATGCATCCTTGAGTAGGCGATGGAATAGTGGAGACGGGTGATATTTATCTATGGATGGGCATCTTTTTACGAAAGCGCGGCGCCGCTAGGTTGGTTCGGGTTCAGGTCCAGCTTCACTGGTGCATCTCTGCTGTTGTGCTCTTTGCCGTTTCCAATGTCTTCGTCTAAGTTTCTCGCTGCTATCCGTTTCAGGTTCCTTGTAAATTTCTCTAGCAGTCTTCTTAATCTTATTTCGATCTTCAACCGTGTCCATCCAAAAATGATTTCTTTGTCGAAGTCATGTCCTGTTTTAGGTTGTCATTTCATGTGTAAATAGGTCGGCTGGCTTTCTTGGATTTAGTTTTGTACTGCATGTAACGGGTGTGGTTTGCGGTGCCAGTGAACATGTGCTAGATAGCACATCCTTTGTTTCTAGATGCAAATACATCTAGAAAAAACTAAAAAGTTACGGTTTTTCCGTCTAACATTTTATGCATTTTCTTTTGTCTTGGTTTATTCCTAGCGTGGTTAATCAAGTCTCTCATAATAACTCTCTCCGCCAGGATGGTCCAAGTCCAGCTTCACCGGTGAATCTTTTGGCGGAGTTAAACTGCTTCCTCTTTTCTTCTTCGTTCTGATGAGTTGTCCGCAGCAGTGTCCAGGACGCGATCGGCCCGCTCCTCGTAGTTTATGTTCAGCTCAAACGCGGTACAAGTTCGACCTGTAGCTCGCCGCTGTTCACCTCAGGTTGACGCGATAGCAAATAATATAGTTGTGAGTTATGCACACTATTTGAACACAAATAATTAATAAGACCCCAACAAAAAACCCGACCCGCATCGCCCGAATTCTTGTTTTTATGTTCGTAATATCGCGGGCGCGCATGTTATAGCCTCGTTTGTGTAAGTGCAGCGTACCTAGGTATGTGTGCCGTGTCGTAAGCACATGCAGAGACAGACACCACTCTCGTTCTAAACTTTAAGCTAGATACTCGTACCTACATGTACCCTTTTATAAAATAAAGTCTAATAAGATACACAAAACTTTATATTCAACCTCACCGATTGCCCCAAAACCATAATTCACATATCTGAACACCGTGAGGACTATTTCTGCTTGCAGCGTTCGACCGCCATAATAACGCTTACCTAAGCTCATTAATAATAAAAAAAAACAAATAGTTTTGGTACACTGCACTGCACATAATCACACAAGTAAAATATTATAGTTCAAAGTTAGTCGAACAAATTATCAATACAGCATATACGATGTAAAGATTTATAATGAGATCCACTCATGAATAAAATAACGTTTTTGCAGAGGGAAGCGCGCCCTGAAATGTATGGAAAGGTCTCTCCAGATTAGTTAGGAACGCACGTAGGTACACCTCACTCTAGCATATTTTAATGTATTTATTTGGCGGCTAGTAAAGTCACAGCAGTATCAAAACATAGAATCACTGTTCGATGTCGCCGGCAAGCGACCACATGTGCAAGGCTCTCTGCCCCAAAGGTATCGTAAAAAATTCGGGATGGGCTCGCTCCCGGAACGACCGTGTTCTACGACGTCCAACGACCGAAACCTGAATGATTGGTTTGAATAAAAATTGTTATGTTATCTCCGAAACTATGTATTTTTGGAACACATTTTCTAGGACTTTTGTATTATTTATACTTATAGCATATAACCTTAGAGTTATGGGACATCAAAAAGAAGACGTTGTATAATTAATTAATATTATAATTTTCTGTTTGTAAATTGTAATTGCGCGAGATTAAGTTTTTGTACGCACAATATTGTGAGATTTACCATGTTATTTTAAGACCATGGCTCCTTATAGGTTTTCCTGTAATCTATGAGTAAATAACCATTCACTATTCAAAAATTATTTTTTGAATAGTGAATGGTTTAAATTCATTATTTTTTTCAAAATTGTGCTCGTACTGAACGCTGTGATAAAATTTGTCCATCTATTTTATTGGGATCTTGTGGGAGAAACATTGCATTTTGATTAATTTAAAAATTGTTACGTTATTTTTCGAGTGACAAGCAGCCAAACCCAATGACAAGCAGGCCATAGTTTAAAAGAGCGCGCAAGTGGCTCGGCCACTCCCTTTGTTCGACTACGGACTCGGGAAGACAATTCTGAACGGTCAAGTATGTTTTATTTTTATTATTTTGCTACGCAAAATGCTGGCGATTATTATTATTGATTAATATGCTATATTGTCTGTAATAATGTTATATTGCTACATAATTTCGTTGTGCAAACTGTGTAATTATTCTGTTTTGCTTTAATAATAATTATAAAATTGATCTAATTTATGCACTACTTTTATTCCATCTATACCAATCCTACATCAGAAGTGGGATGCAGGGTAACTTGACGGCAACCACTCTTGTTGATTACAATTTTCAACATCAAAAAAAATTTTTAGACATGTTTAGAAACCAAAACTGTTCACATATTTTTTTCTAAGGATTTCTCCCAGCATAAGTGCTTAAGAGAGTCATGGTACAACTGAACTACGAGTATGTGCCATCTATAAGATTTAGGAACAAACAAAGATTTCTTCCTTTTATTATCTTTTGTACATAGACGTATAAAAAAGGTCGGACGGATTCTCGCTAACAAAAAACTGTGTCACTCAGAGTCGGCCAGCTAGCTGTACGTACAGCACACATTCACACAGTAGTCAGCCATTTACGCGCAAACGTCAACACAGGCAATACGTCTATGCGGCGATAATTTTTTGTTAAGATACAGCATTTCTTGTGTGGTGAAATGGTGTAAAAACCGTAGTAAAAATCCAGGAATCACGTTTCATGGGTAAATGAATAATTCAATCATTTAATTCCCGATTTTAAACATCAAATTCAATCTTCATTCACTAAATTCGTCACAAGGGCAGTGTTGCCAATATTCACGTGGGCAAATTACCCGAAATATGGGAAATTTATATAAACTATAAAGTGTGGAAGATGTATATGATGATGTGTTTGCTATATTGTAATATTTGTGAACTATTTTATTATATTTTTATTGGAACGGGAGTAAACTAGTAAAAATCGCGGTGGCATCGCGGCGACGACGGGCGTCGTGTCCCTGAGCACTTATGGCCCTCTATGCGAAATTCTCTACGAGAAAGTGTGAGTTTGGTCAAAATGAATATCCATTATGGCTGCTGCGAGCCGTGCTCCCCGGCTCCTTAGCCCAGATTCGCACAGATGTATTTTTATCGCGGCGATCTTCTTTAGTATACTGGATTTTCAACTCTCGGTATTGAACCGAGCATTGAGAATCTAACAGAGCGCATCCAGCGCGCATCCCAGCGCGTCAAGAAAACACACTGTTGGATATTCAACTCTCGGCGCTAAACAGAGCGTCGAAAAACCAATTCGCGAAAAAAACTCGCCGCAATCAAAATACGCCCGTGCGAAAACATTAGGTTAAAAAGTAAAATTTTAAACATTTAAAATATTTTCAATGAACTGTGTTTTATTATCTTTTTTTTTTCTTTTATATTTTCATAATAATTGGTTCTTACCATTAACTTTTTGAAATACGGTATAATTCTGCCTACACACGACTTGTATTTGTCTTAATAAAATAAAGCAATAATAAATGGGTAAATTTGGCTTACATGGCATCCCAAAATTCACTCACACATAAATTAGTCGCCGCCATTACGAGAACAGTTTTGTCTTAGCGGGAGTGCCGTCCGACCTTTTTTATACGTCTATGCTTTTGTACTATAAATTCGATTTAGCTTAACTATATCGAATTTATAGTACAAAAGATAATAGATTTCGTAACTAGAAGCAAAATTTTTATCTATAGGTAGTATAATTTTGAAAGGAATCTATCAAATTCTTGGTTTCCAAATCATTCTAAAAATGTTCGTAAATAAAAATGAAATGCTGTTCGAACGCATCACTTGAGAACGGTGGAACAGATTCGTTTTTATTTTTATTGTTCCTCATTATAGTCCGAATAAGGTTTTTAGGGAAAGAAAAATTGAAAAAAAAAGCCCTATGAATGATTGAAATTTGGACAGGACTACTTCTGTCGGGTCAGCTATTATGGAATAAATAAGGGCAGGCGACTCACGACGTAGAGCACTTCGAGCGCGGCCAGCAGCGCCACGAGGTCGGCGTCGGGCCAGCGCGGGTGCGGCTGCAGCACCAGCACCGGCCGCGTGGCGCCCGCCGCCGCCGCGCGCAGCACGCCCGCGCGCGCCGCCTCGCCCAGCGCGCGCACGTCGTCGTACGCAGACAGCGCGCCCGTACCCGCCAGCACCAGCCGTCCCCCCGACACGCGCGCGCAGCGCAGCACGCACGTCGTCTACAACACGCGTCGCTCTCACACACCAAACGACAACACAAACTCAAACTCGAAACGAATAGCATTATTTCAAATTAACCAATTACAGGCACTTTTGAATTGCCAAGGAGTCAGTCAATCAGAAAGATGAAGCTATTTGCCCAGTCCAAAGCGTAGTATGTTCCTATGGAAAAGAACGGGCAAGAAACTCCACTCAAAATCGGTTACTCATATCATTCAAGTTGAAATTATACATGAGAACGATGTGTAGAAAGACGTGCATTTTAAAAGCGTCCATAGTAAACAATTAAAACATTTTAAATTAGCCGTGCCAGCTAAGAGATGACCAGTCCCAACTGATAGCGCCCGTTCACGAACATGACGCATGGATCAACACCAGCTCAACCATTTTAGGTAGGCTACCGAATGATCTAACACATGCGCCATCATCAGCGAGACATTTGAGTGAGATGACATACTCTCAACTCCCATGGCATATTCAAATCAATGAAGAAGTCATAGAAGCACTGCACGGGTCGCTACCTTATCGATTTCGGCGTCGAGCTGGCGTGCGTCGGCCACGAAGTCCTCGAGCGCCTGCGGCGGCGCCACGCCGGGTGACGTCACCAGCACTAGCGCGTCGTACTGCGCGCTGTTCACCTCGCTCACGGCCGCCACGCGCACGCCGTGCACCACGCGCTCGATACCCATCGCCGGCGGGAGCTTAGCACGCTACACCTGCCGGAGTACATACTTACAAAATAATGTAAAATTAAATGACCAGTGAAAACATGCTGGTGACAAACTGCAGGTTTCAGTCAGAAAATGCAGTGATAGGCAGAACCTCATGTGTCATATTGGAAAACAAATTTACAGTAAAAAATTAAGAAAAAATCGGACAATGCGAGCTGCACGCGTGGTATATAAGTCCTTACGGTGTATAGATGTTTGTTTCTCCCATAATGGTACTTACATAAAATTTATAAATATAGACCAAATCTATTTACTTTACACATTGCCGGTGAACCAGCAGGTATTCTATACAATCCCTGGGTAATGTTTATCGGTCACAGTCTCGCGCGCGAGTCCTGTGCTAGTTGTCGCGGATGTGTGATTGCCCGATAATGTCCGTCGATACGATTAAGTGTGCGAACTGTAATGTGGTGATTTCGGAAGTCCTTGCGTTTATTCGTAATAAAAATGATGTTATGGACAACGAAAGTCTCATAAGAATATGTGTGTCGGCGTTTTCTGAGGAGGAAATCGACGAGGCAAAGAAATTGTTGTGCAGCACGACAAAGATTGGTAAACGATAGAAGTCGAGGCGAAAAGACAAAAATCTAAAGGATTTAGAAGACATAATAGTGGTTTTCAAAACTATAGACCCCGATCAATTGCCGGTTTTTGTCGCCTACGCGCTGCATAAACTGCCCCCTGTGTTTCGACCACGTAGACGTTACGAAAATATTAAAGGACCTATTAAGTTTGCGTGAGGAATTCAATGATATTAAAGTTAATTCTGTCACTAAGAGACCTAGAAGTGGGCCTGAAAGACAATAATATTATACAATCATTTGCTAATCAGGTACAAAATCCGATATTTAACTCTAATGTAAATTAAATTAGAGGTGGAGGGTATAACTTAAACAGCGGACCGTTTGCATTGTTGCCGCACCTACCTTCACAACATTCACATCGGGTCGATTCTGACTCACATTCGCTAGCGCAGCTAACAAGTGACGATGACGGGCCGAAGCATCGCTCTCTTGTTCACTTTCATGCACAGGTGCTACCGGGTGTCGATGAGTCGGCTACCACGCCGGTTAAATCGACATTTTTAGAAAACAACGATGACAAGAATACAAATCTACTACAATCAACGCAGTGTAATAAAACTATGGTCGAAGTATTAATGCAAGGTGAATGGCCTAAAACTCATTCTAAAGATGGTTGGACGCTGGTACAAAATAAAAAGTCAAAGAATCGGTTCGAGGGAAAAACGGGAACCGCAAGCCCTAATGCGAACTTTAAATTTAGGGCGGCTGATCCAAAAATTCCGGTTTTTATTACTAATGTTGACAGAGAGACTACTGAAAAGGATATTTGTGATTACATACAAAATAAGACGCAAGAAGTAGTGCAGCTTCAGAAAATCAATATGAAGTGTGCAAGATAGTATAATGCTTTTAAATTGTTTGTCTCAAAATACAAATTAAATAAATTTTTAGATGACAAAACATGGCCCGAGGGTATACGGTTTAGACAGTTTATTTACTTTAAGAAAAATACCACGCAAGTAAATAAGCAGCACAGTGTTGAAAATATAACAAACATATAATGGGTTATATGTCGAACATTAAGCTATGCACAATTAACTAAAAGTATAACTCGATCAGCTGATTGCGTTCGTCGACTGTGTGCACGAGCCGACGTGATAGCGTTACAGGAGACCTGGCTGCTGCCCCACGACGTGAAGTCTCCATCAATGGTCGCTAGGAAGGGCTCCCTAGCGACCATTGATGGAGACTTCACTTACACTGGGAAATCAGCCGTGGACATCTCTGCCGGTGTTGTGGTTGATAGACCGTACGGAGGTGTGGCGTTGTTGTGGAGGAAGTCGTTATTTGCGTCGGTATCGGTTATAAATTGTGCTAGTGATCGTATCGTGTGTATTAAAATAGCGCAGTGCGAGCGGTCTTTGCTAATATTTAATGTGTACATGCCCACTCACTGTGCCGAAAATTGTACTGAGTTTACGAGTTGTCTAAGTGAAGTTATCTCAGTGATTGAGAGCTGTGAGGTGGCGTCTGTTTTTGTGTTAGGAGACTTTAACGCGCACCCAGGGACACGATTCTCACGTGAGTTACTTTCAACGTGTATTGATCAATCTTGGTCTTGCATTGATACAGAACTTTTACCGCAAGACTCGCATACTTTTACTAGCTCCGCCAACGGTTCCCTCCGCTGGCTCGATCACTGTGTTGTCACACAGGCTGCCAGACATCTGGTGACGAATGCATCTGTGTTGTACGGTGTTTACGTGTCGGACCACATTCCATTGTTAATAGAGTGTTACATTAGTCTGATTAAGCCTAAAATTATTGAATCCAAAATCTCTTGTAACAAAGTTGTATGGGGAGGGATTTAGAACAGATAAATGAGTATTTTGATTACTGTAATAGCAACTTAAAACAAATAGACTTTCCTCCAGAATTTTGTAAATGTGCTGATAATATGTGTCATAAACCTGAGCATCGGGTGGTGATAGATAGGTTGTAAAATAAAATAATTTGTATCTTGATTATTTACAAAAAAAAACAACCGACTTCCAAAAAAAACACTTAAAAGAGAAAAATAACTTGAATTTCGGAAGTCGGTGGCAAAAACAATAGTATTTTATTGGATACATATATAGTAAAATATACCTACCGTAATATATATGAAAGCAATTCATAACTATTTCCCTAGGGATATAACTATATCACGGCTTCAACTATGTGAACTGCGAACCATCTTAAAATTTGTATATAGATCTGTATTTTCGTTTTTGCCACCGACTTCCGAAATTCAAGTTATTTTTCTCTTTTAAGTGTTTTTTTTGGAAGTCGGTTGTTTTTTTTTGTAAATAAGTTTTTATTTTTCACTTTTTAGTTGTGTTTATACCTACCCCGCACAAATTCGTATACCAGTCGAATAATGGAAACAACAAAAGATTTTTCAAAAATTAACGAATCATTCCAAGCGCCCCGCTGGTGGGGCAAATAGGAATGCCTAAAAATTTTCAGTGGAATATGCCCCACTAGTTCGACTTGGTGGGGCAGATTCCACTAGTCTAAAATCTTTATGGATTCTGCCCCACTAGGGTTGGCACCTTAGAAATGTGTAGGTAGGTATGCTCGTATTTTATATTTGTTTGGAAAAGAAAGAAATGTATAGTTCTAATGTGGGTTCTAATGTGACTTTTTCAATTCATATGAACTTTCTGAGTTTATCTTGGACATTATTGACATCAGTGAAGGAAAACATCGTGAGGAAACATGGACTTATAGTTAATATTAGTCTGAAATCACCAACCCGTTTTGAGCAAGCGTGATGATCAGTGCTCGTTCCTTCTCTGTATGAGACGAGGCCTTTGCCCTGCAGTGGGACAGTAATAGGCTGGTATTATTAATTTTTATTTACTAGTTGTTTCTGGAAGGAATCGGGTTGTAAATCATACGTTAATTACACGATTTGTTACAAATAAAATAAAATCTAAGTAAATACAAGTCCTAGTTACATTTTACTTACATATAAATTTCTTTCTTTTCCAATCAAATATTAAATACGAGCATACCTACTTACACAAATTCTAAGGTGCCAACCCTTGTGGGGAAGAATCCATGCCATGGGGCAGAATGCATTTGCCCCACTTGAAAGTGTAGAAAGGGGGTTACAAAATTTTTTGCATCTCAATGACATCTATTGGCCCAAAATGGTACACATTTTGGAATACATTTTTCTACATTCAATTTAACAGAAATAACATTTTTGAAATTTAATTACAGTCCTATTAAAATTGTAAATATAATATTATCACGATGTAACATTTAGTTTTTGTTTCATTGCAATCGTCTCATACAATAAAAAGATATGCTAATTTAAAGTTTTCAAAGTGAGACCCCCATACCACCAACAAGCACTACGTTCCAGGCAGCAAGGGGTAACGGAGATGTGGAGCGTATGCAGCCTCTAATATTAAGCTGGGCGGTCACAGTCCATAAATTACAAGCTACCACCCCCGAAAGAGCTGTGATCGACTTTGGGAAAAAAAAATTTGCAAAAGAGCAAATATACGTCGCGCTTAGTCGTGTCAGAAGTTTGGAAGGCATAGTTTTATCAGAGGTGGACGCCAACAAATTATTAAAGCGACCACACGGCCACAGATCATTGACGGAAATAACGAGGCTACAAAATCTGTCTTCTGACAATCAAGGCCACACATAACATACGACTCAAGTAGCGCAATTTGATGCCGGGATATTACCATTAAAATCATTTATAGCCAGAGTACATCTCATGGCAATTCGAATAAGCCCAAACACGGCTAGGATACATTGTTTTATGACGGAGTTCCGGTGCCATCCTTCCGGCTTCATCTTCAGATCAGTTCGATGGTCATCAGAATTATTTATTTAAACGTGCTTCATTGTTGCTTAACTATCTTAATCGAGATATCTTATCGCCACCCGTGAAATACTTATCATTGAGTAGTTCCGGTGGCCATCTGTCTTCTTCATCAGTTGCATTTCACCAAATGATACTTTCTGAATGCAAATGCTTAATTTGTTGCTGAAAATATCTAAATCGCTATGTGTGTGATCAGTTCGATGGTCATCAGAATTATTTATTTAAACGTGCTTCATTGTTGCTTAACTATCTTAATCGAGATATCTTATCGCCACCCGTGAAATACTTATCATTGAGTAGTTCCGGTGGCCATCTGTCTTCTTCATCAGTTGCATTTCACCAAATGATACTTTCTGAATGCAAATGCTTAATTTGTTGCTGAAAATATCTAAATCGCTATGTGTGTGCCTATAATATTTGAGGAGTTCCCTCAATTCGTCATGGATTCCATCATCAGAACTGTTTTTTTTTTTATGGGACCAATCTGGCCGTATATCCTTTCAAATCAGAAAATAATTTTCCAAATCGGTTCATAAATGGCGCCACCCGTGAAATACCTATCATTGAGGAATTACGGTGGCAATCTGTGGTCTTCTTCATCAGTTCCACTTCACTAAATGATACTTTCTGAATGAAAATGCTTAATTTGTTGCTGAAAATACCTAAATCGCTATGTGTGTGTCTATAATATTTGAGGAGTTCCCTCAATTCGTCATGGATTCCATCATCAGAACTGATTTTTTTTTATTGCTACCAATCTGGCCGTATATCCTTTCAAATCACAAAATAATTTTCCAAATCGGTTCATAAATGGCGCCACCCGTGGAATACCTATCATTGGAATATTCCGATGGCAATCTGTGGTCTTCTTCATCAGTTCCACTTCACTAAATGATAGTTTCTGAATGCAAATGCTTAACTTGTAGCTGAAAATACCTAAATCGCTATGTGTGTGCCTATAATATTTGAGGAGTTCCCTCAATTCCTCATGGATTCCATCATCAGAACTAAATTTTGATTAAAATGGGACCAATCGGGAAGTGTATCCTTTCAAATAAAAAAATAATTTTCAAAATCGGTTCATAAATGACGGAGATATGAGGTAACATAAATTAAAAAAAAAAAAAAAAAAAAAAAAAAATACAACCGAATTGATAACCTCCTCCTTTTTGGGAAGTCGGTTAAAAAAGGGAGCCTAACTCACACATGCTAGCTCTGTTAAAAAATATCATAAAGGAAAGTATGTAGTAGGGTGGAACAAACACGTTCGCGAGGCTCACCGTGATGCCCGCCTGTGTTATCAAACGTGGCTGTTATACAACAAACCTACTTCTTATTTATGAAAATATGTGGTCATTGCGAAATCTTTTTAAAGCTAAACTAAAATATTGTCAAAACAATCAAGAGAAAATTAAAATGGATATGTTAGCATCTTGTCATGAAAGTAAACAATTTAATAAGTTTTGGAAATTAACGGATAAATTAAAACATAGATCGGGGATACCGGTGAGCGTCGCGGGCGTGAGCGACCCCACAGATATAGCAAAAAATGCTTTTCAAAAACATTTTAATGTAAACTCGCGGTTGTGTGGCTACAGCGAACCGTCAAATAGCGGCGCGGGGGCGGCCGTGACCGGGGCTCCTCCTGTCAGGTTCTCCGCTAAAGAAGTTGCGAGAAGTATACAGAACATGGTGAGGGGAAAGTCCCCCGGTCACGATGGCCTCAGCGTCGAACGTCTTAAATACGCTGGGGTACACTTACCGCGAGTGCTTTATTTGTTTTTTAACCTATGACTAAGTCATAGTTACTTTCCTGTAGAACTTAGCAATACGACCGATAATAAAGAATAAGACTGGTGACGCCTCCGATATCTCCAACTACAGGAACCTATACTTTTAACCTGTACATAAACAAACTGATAAGTAGGCTCAGTAGCACTAAAATCGGTTGTCACGTAGACGGTGTTTGCGTGAATAACATCAGCTACGCTGATGTTATGGTGCTGCTGAGCCCATCTATCAGTGCAATGAGAGGCCTTCTTAAAATTTTGAAAGTTATGCGGTGGCGCACGGGCTCAAATACAATACCGATAAGAGTGAACGGTTGGTTTTTAAATCGGGTAACATACAAACAGCTGCCTGAACTCTCACTCTCTGGGTCTCCCTTAGGTCGGGTTTCGAGGTTTAAGTATTTGGGCCACTGGGTCACTGATGACTTAAAAAACAATGTAGACATAGATAGGGAGCGTAGGTCGCTGGCTGTCCGTTGCTACATGCTGGCCCGCAGGTTGACACGTTGTACTGAACCAGTAAAGGTAACGCTTTTTAAGTCCTTCTGCTAGTCGTTTTAAACGTGCAGCCTGTGGACCAAGTTTACCCAGCGGGCATACAGCGACGTGCGCGTGCAGTACAATAACGCATTCAGGGTGATTTTGGGGTTGCCGTGGTGACGTTGCGCGTCTGGGATGTTCACGGAAGCGTGCGGAATTTGAATTTGAAAAAAATATTTCATACATTGCCTGGACGCCCCAGGTATTCTATACATTGCCTAGGTAATGTATATAATACCTGAATTATACAGATTACCGGTAACATATACATTGTATTACCATGCGTATTGAGAGATTTACCATTGTGATGACCGGGGTTCAAAGGAACTGTTCAATGAAAGGTTAACATAATATGTAATATATCTATATTCAAAAATAATCATTAAATTTCTATGCGATTCTGGCGATACCTTACGACTAAATTAATTGAAAGTGACGAACATGAAAAAAAACAAGAAAAACATAAGAAACTAATAAAAGAATAAACAATAAAAATGTAAAAGAAAATACAAACAGAATACAAAAAGTGTCCTAATTATCAAAAAAAATCCTTAACATAGGTTTGAACTTGAAGCTCTCTGTGTCGTAGATGACCGCGCTATGCCCCGAGACCAAGTGGTTCCTTAAGAGCCGTGGCGAATATACTGGTCTGTAGGTCAACCACTCAGCTGACGTAATAGGACTTTAATATTACTTTAGTTGTCGATTATTCTAACTCAACACGTCGTCCAAGTGATAAAGGGCGTATCCGCAGGCTGAGAACAAGGTAATGACAGTCAGCCTCGCAAAATATAAACAACGTTCAAACGTACACTATCGTAAGGTAAACGTAAACACTTACCCCCGTTGCTGCACAATGCACACACTTGTCACTAGCGACAATACTTTTTTATTACAAACAACGTAAATTTCTGAGTAATGATGGCCTTAACAATTAGTAATTGCAGATGTTGCGTAAATTGATTACGGAGCAGCCGTTAGCTCTTTGTCTCTAATTGTCATCTGTCAGATTTCTTATTTTATTTTACTGCCACCCTCATTTGTCCCTCAATGATAATTATGTTTTTAAATTATCGTGGCCGGACTTCTAACGCCATCTAGTGACATGAGGTCGAAATACCGATCATTACGTTATTTTAAGACCATAGACTTTTTATTTATAGGTTTTCCTGTAATCTATTAGTACAGAATCATTCTCAGTTTTTTTTTCTTAAGTTTTTGTCTGTAATGAAATGAAATGAAATGAAATGAAATTGTTTATTCTGTAAATAGGATATAGCAATCACTTTTACACGTCATATTAAAAAAATATTTAAAAAAATAAGAAGAAAATGCTAGATGAGTTCGGCGTTTCCTATCTGACTACTCTGAGAAGAAAGACCGAAACAAACTCAGAGTTCACAGTCTCTTTTAAAGTCCAGACATAATCTTGGTCAGGCCATATGAGGACCATGTAGATTAGTGTCTGAAATGGTCTTTTGAGGAAAGAACCACACAGATTTGAGTGGACCTGTCCAGTCAGTGCAAGCATTTGTCAGTAATCGTAGAGCTCAACTCAGAACTTAAGGAGCTCAACTCGACGAACAATACCAAAGAAAGGACATTTGGGTAGGTCGCATAAAGTACTCAAACTGCCAGACCATCATTTAAACTAACTGAGAAAGAAAAAAAATATAGAAAGAGGAAAAACAATAAAAATAAAATATCCGCATAGTCCTCACATTCACAATAATTAAAACAATATAATACTTTTACAAAGTAATCATGTTATTTTGTATATAATTTTCAACAATGTCAATATGTATATAAAAAACTGGTATTTTTAATGATTTACATAATAATTAAAATGTCAAATTTTATGGTTTTATCACAAAGCTTAGCAGAGCGAGCAGCTCAATCCCACGCTTTTTTATCTTCTAAATAATCTGAAATTTTATAGTACCCTTTTTTACAAAGTTTGGTTTTAATACAGCTTTTAAATCGTTTAATGGGTAAGTTTCGAATATCAATGGGAAGTTTGTTGTAAAAGCGTATACATTGACCCATGAACGAGTTGCCTACTCTGTGGAGACGTGTGCGATGTACAGCAAGGTTGTGTTTATTCCTGGTATTTAAACTATGAATATCGGTTATTTTCTTAAAATTTGATATATTTTTGTGTACATGTAATAGGTTTTCAAAAATATATTGTGAAGCTACAGTCAGGATGTTTATTTCTCTGAATTTTTTTCGAAGGGAATCCCTTGGACCTAGGTAGTAAATGGCTCGAACAGCCCTCTTCTGTAGAAAAAAGATAGTATTAATGTCCGCACAGGTTCCCCAGAAAAGAATCCCATAAGACATAAGACTATGAAAATAACTAAAATAAACAATTCTGGCTGTATCTACGTCAGTTATCTGTCTAATTTTTTTAACAGCATAAGCGGCCGAACTAAGCCTTCCTGACAATTTTTCTATGTGTGGGCCCCATTGTAATTTACCGTCAATAGTTATTCCAAGAAAAACTGTTGATTCTACAGGGTCCAACTCTATTCCATTAACTTGAACATTAGTAGTTAGCTGCCTGACATTTGGCGTTGAAAATCTAAGGAGTTTAGTCTTTTTTTCGTTCAGGAGAAGATTATTTACATTAAACCAATGCACAACTTTAGAGAGTGCATCGTTAACTTGTTCATAGTTGACTAACTGACGTTTGATTTTAAAAATGAGGGAAGTGTCATCTGCGAATAAGAGGATCTTGTGATTATCGCTTATGTGGTAAGGTAAGTCATTTATATAAATTAGAAATAAGAAAGGACCTAGAATTGAACCCTGCGGAACGCCCATGGTGACCGGAGATCCTGCAGATCTCTTGCCATTAACATCGACCCTCTGAATTCTGTTGTTCAGATAAGAAGTCAGGTCAAGAGCCTTGTCCCTCATACCATAGTGGTACAGTTTCCTGATGAGTGTGTCATGATGTACGCAATCGAAGGCCTTGGACAAGTCGCAGAAAATGCCAAGAGCATCTTGCGACTCCTCCCAGGCCTCGATTATGCTCTTCAGTAATTCCACGCCCGCGTCTGTAGTTGAACGACCCTTTGTGAAACCAAACTGTTTCAGATGAAGTAAATTATGTGCATTGAAATGTCCTAACATTTGTTTTAAAATTATTTTTTCAAAGATTTTGCTCAATGATGGTAAAATCGAAATAGGCCGAAAATTTGTGGGATCGGAGATGATGGTAAATTTTCATGTATTTTCTTAAATACGAGGGCGACACTGAAAGTTTTTAGAACTGGCCACTTGTAAACGATATAATAAAAAAAATTGTTCAAAATTTGAAAATGGCATTCTTTGCAAATATTATTGTACCTATATGTATTTTATTAATTTGTCATTTGTTTACGATTTGGCGGCAAATGTTATAGTACTTTTTATTGGTACAAAGTAATACAAATACAATATTTATTTATTTGGTTCACCAACAATTGTATACACTGGTATAAGCCAATGAAATAAAAGCAACAAACCAGAATAAAGTGTAACAATCACTTATAGGTAAACTCTGCATGCACACAAAACGTTGTCGTAACTTACAAAAAAAAAAAAACTAAATACTAAATTAAATACGAGATTATAAAGTTGCACTAAATAGTAACTTAGTTAATTAACTAAACTAAATTAAACAAAATAAAATAAAACAGAAAATTAAAACAAAATCAAAACAAACTAAAGTAAACAAAACTAGGTAATACAAAAAAATAAAAAAAAATAAGTAATATGTAGTCTAAATACACACCTAGTGGGATAACGCAGGGCTAAGAAACTCTATTGTTCGGGGAGATACTTATAAAAGCTGGCTTTCAATTTGCTTAAACTGTCGAAATGGAGGTCGATCCGATCACTGCAGTCGTTCACAGCTCTGCAAAACCTCGCGTAGGGATAATTAGCACCCAGAACCGTCCTTCTCTGCGGAGGGCAGAGAGGCGTTATAGGATTGCGAGGAATTCTGGAGGGGGCACGGAAGTTAAAATTATTTAATATTTGCGGACAGTCAATTTTATGGGCCATAACTTTGCACACAAACATCGCGTCATTCATTCGTCGACGTTTGTCAAGAGAAACCATATTAAAATGTTTGAGCCTATCACTATATGAACGTATTTTCTTGGACAAACCGCTAGCGTATGCCAGGTGCCCCAGAAAACGTTTTTGTACACGCTCAAGACGCAATGAGTGAGCAGCATAGTGTGGCCGCCAGACCACGCTACAATACTCTAACATACTTCGACACAAACAATTATAAAGAATCATTTTTGTTCTACAGTTTTTAAACTGTTTTGTGTTTCTGATAACAAAACCCAGCATTTTGGAAGACTTTTTCACTATATTATTAATGTGAGGGATAAAGGTTAATTTCTGATCAAATATAACACCAAGGTCTTTTATTGTGTCTAATTCTTTTACTTTATCTCCATCAATATAATAATCTTGGTCAATGGGATGATGTTTCCTAGTAAACTTTATATGGTAACACTTGCTAGAATTTAGGAGCATCTGGTTTATTTGGCACCATATCACCAATTCATCCAAATCGCTTTGTAATTCAGAGGCGTCATGCTTAGATTTAACTATTTTGACGAATTTTAAGTCATCGGCAAACATAAAAATGTTACAATGTTGAAAGCAGTTCGGAATATCATTAATAAAAAAGTTAAACAAAACCGGTCCCAAATGAGACCCTTGTGGCACTCCCGAAGATATGTATCTGACGGTTGATCGAAAGCCATTGACCACTACAAAGAAAGATCTGTTCTCAAGATACGAACTTAACCATGAGAGTAAAGATCCAGCGATACCATACGTTCTTAATTTGTCAATGAGAATTTGATGCGAGACCCGATCGAACGCTTTGCTGAAATCTGTATATATGACATTAGCTTGATGGCCAGAATCTATTGCTGTCGTCAATAACTCAGTAAAAAGTGTAAGATTGGTATTTGTGGATCGAGACTCCACGAAGCCATGTTGTCCCTCCATATTAAAAGTGATATTATGGGGCGTTGCTGTGTTTTATTTTATTTGGGAAAATAAACGGTTACACGTTACAATATACACATTACAGTATAGAACTTAAAACAAAAATGGGAGTATAAATGTATAACCAACCACATTTTCCACAAAAGCGCAAAAATTAAGACATTTCCTTTCATCGCTTAGTGAGCTTATTTTTATTATCTGAACCGGAGCAAAATAGAAGCGTTTTTTTGTTATTGTTTTCTCGTATTACCAGACTACATTAGATACTACCAGGCAGCTGCCAAATGGTTGAAGTCGGGAACTTGTATATATGTCGATCGCGCGGTGTACTCTAATTGCGCGATGCAGAATTTGTGTGACATCTGGATTTCGTGTGACGTCAGATCTTTGATGCGTAGTTCGCATATGGCGATGTAGATGCCGCCACACTAGTGCCCAGGAAGAATACCCATAAATAATTATGCCTAACTACTATTACTACTATTAATATTACTCACTTCTATCCACAGGACAACCCGGTTAAGCAGCCGAAAACATCTTGGGTAGACATGCGAGATGCCCTTCATAAAAAAAATGGTTGTTCGCTGAGTAGACGGATTAGAAATACCGACTAGATCTCGATTAAAACATAATTTATATTTGACTTGTAAGTGTTTTTTTAAGAATTTACAAAAAAAAAGTATTCATTTTCAAAACATAATTTCTAGCAAAAATAATCACTTGATTCAAAAAAGGTGAAGAAAAACATCCTGAGAAAACCCTAATATAAAATAAATGCTTGAGAGATATTTCTCGACGGCCGCGGGATGTGAAGAAAAGTCAGAGGCCCATGGGCAGCTTTAAAACTCTGACACTAGGTTAGTTACTTCACTAACCACACGAAAAGAAGAAGAAGAATCTTTACGTAATGTCACAGACTATTAGTTATACACGGTGACATTTGGATCACAGTTTTGCTAGAACAAACGTTGTTCAGACCATGGTTTACTACCATTCTATAACATCCAATAAAACAAAAAACGCAATTAGTTTTTGAAAAAACACAAAAAAGACAAAGTTAAAAACGTCGGGATTATCGTTACTCCCTACAACACAGACACTGCAGCGCTCGCGTCTCAAAGTAGTTGCAGCGCGGCGCGCGGCACACGCACGGGATAGCATTGTCTACAGGGAAATGTACCTCCATAAACGAAAGTTAGTAAGCACTTATTATTGTACGTCTTACTAGAAAATACCAAAGTTAAAAGTTTTTTTTTTTTTTTTAATCTTTATTTATTAGCGAGGGTTTGATCACATAGTGAACATGCCACCCTCATAGTAACATGCAAAGCTTAACATCTACGCTTAATCCCTAAATTAACTAATTTATATAATATTCTTGCGGCTTTGGATGCTGGAAAAGATAAAATAATATTACATTCTCCTAATTCACAAACATTCATATTAAATTGGCTTCTAATCAAATATCTTTCCGCTTCGTTCCGGACACACTCGACCATTATATGAAAAACGTCTTCGACCACATTGCATTCCGTGCAGTTTGGAGATATAACTTTGCCCATCAATGCAGCAAATCTATTCAATGGGATGTGTCCGGAACGAAGTCTCAAACTTGTCACGATTTCTTGTCTACTCATATCAGCATTATCAAACCAAGGATAATTTTGAATGATCGGCTGCATTGTCCGATACCAAATACCTTTTGTCAATGACTTCTCGTCAAAGTATTCTTTCCACATCTTACAACATTGCAATCTAACTACACTTAAAATATCTGTCCAGTAAGGTTTATACGGCACCGGAACACCCTCTAAGCACGCTTCTTTGGCAAACTTATCAACTACTTCGTTTTCTTCAATGCCGATATGAGAAGGCACCCATTGCAAAACAATATTTTTATTTTTATCTCTTAATCTACCAATAGAATCTAGTATTTTGTATGCTACCGGATAGCCACGAAAATTTCCTATACACCTCGTCAAATGTTGGAGTGCACTTTTACAGTCACAATAGATTACGGAATCTTGAAAATCTACCGATTCAAGGTATGAAATGGCTTCGAAGATAGCAATCAACTCGGAATACATGACAGACATGTTTGAATTTAACTTGAACTTAAAGGAGGTATTACTTTGTGGGTCAAAAAACGCAGCTCCAACATTATCTCGAATTTTAGATCCATCCGTATAAATCCTGAAATATCCAGAATAGCTCCTGCCAAAATTCCTACTACATATAATTCGAAGCTGATAGTGATCGTACGATTTTTTAGCTTCGGTAATCTCTTTAATTTGTGGTTTAATCGTAAAAGACAAGTTCAGACCGCTTACCCACGTATTAAGCGAAAATAATCCTAATTCATCGCTAGAGTACACGCTTATGTTATTTAATGTTTCAGAAATAGACGCTATAAGTGGTTTCTTTTTACGTCTCCAATAATTACCTTGGCAACAAATATTAAGTTTGGTAATAATTTCAAACGTGTCCCCATTTACAAAGGATTTGAGTTTTAAAAAGAATTTACTAGCCAAGTAATATCTACGAATATGTAACGGCTGCAGATGGAGTTCGCATTCCATCACATGAATGGCTGTACTTTTTATAAAACCACCGATTACCCTCAAACATTGGTTTTGAATTTTAGTCAATTTATTTAAATGGGTTTGACAACTATTATCAAATAAAAAACTGGCATAATCTATTCTGCTGCGTATGATAGCAATGTATAAACGTCGTAAATGAGTGGGGTGTATGCCCCAGCCTGGACCAGTTAGTATTTTAAACACATTCAGAAATTTGGAAGATTTGTCTCTTAGCTCATTTATATGTTTAGACCATCTTAGAGATTGGTCTAACCACAATCCTAAATATTTATAATTGTCAACTACTTGAAGGGATCTTTTATTTATTTTAATATCAATAGAATCTTTCCTAAACCCACTTTTGAATATACAAATTTTACTTTTGCTAGTTGAAATATTTAAACCAATATCTTGGACTAACTTCTTAAATAAATCCAAAGCCGATTGCAATTTATGTGTCGCCTCCAAAATTTTGTTGGTAGTGAAATATAATACAAAGTCATCCGCAAACTGTGAAATATATACATTATTTATCTTTTTACAGATATCGATAGTAGCTATATTAAACAACAATGGCGACAATGGATCACCCTGTGCCAAGCCATGACAAGTAGATCTACATAGTGAATTATACTCAAGTTGAATTTTTAAATTTCTTGTTTGTAAAAAGTTCCACAGATAGGTGCAAAGTTTTTGTCCCACACCTAGCCCATCCATTATACGTAATAAACTATGTACATCCACATTGTTATAAGCATTATCCAGATCAAGAAAACAGCATATGGTCATTTGTTTTTTAGAAAATCCTGTTTGAATCCTAGAAACTAAACTAGTTAGATTATTTAATGTTGATCGACATTTTCTAAATCCCTTGGTATTCTGGTCTAACATACAGTTCTTTTCTATAAACCACTCTAGTCTATTGAGTAGAATGTTATGGAAAGTTTTGCAAATACATGAGATCATAGATATGGGGCGAAAGGAAGAGGCTAAACTAGGATCACGTCCTGGTTTAGGAATCGGCACCACCGCTATATCGCGCCATTGTTTAGGTACAAACGAATAATGGAAAAATGTATTAAATAAATTGAGTAGGACTTGTTTACCGTTCTCAGGTAAGTATCTAATCATAGAATATGTTATCTTGTCACTACCAGGGGCTGTATCTTTATTTTTTAAGCATTTAATTAGCTCTTGGATTGTAATAGGTACTTCAAGCTTTGGGTTATTCGATGTAAGTATAGGGTAATCGTTTGATACGAAATCGGGGGCTAAACTACAAAGTAATTCACTTGCTTTTGTACTGTCAACATGGGATTTTGCTGCGTTATATCCCTTAATCCATCTCATCTTTCGCCACAGCTCACTATGGGTCGTAGTTTGGTCAAGAGTGGAACATAAGTTCTGCCATGACTTGCCTCTAGAGCATCGTATATATCTTTGAGCATCACAGATTTTATTTTGAAGGATTGTGAGGTTTTGTGGTGATGGATTACGTCGAAATTTGGACAGTGCTAAACGGCGCTCTGCTACAGCTTTAGAGAGATTGGGACACCAATAAGGTTTTGGTGTAAAATTTCGTTCTGGGTTCATATTAATTTTAACATATGGTATAAAAAAATCTGCAGCCATGTCTAAATAATCTATAAATATGTCATAGCCTTTTTGTAAATCACTCGGAAACACGAATTCCTCGAAAAGGTCATTTAAAAGTTTTTGATACCCTACCCAGTCGGCCTTTTTATAGTTTCGACGAGACATATAGAAGTTACTAGCTTTAAAGCACGTTGATATTTTAATAATAGAATGGTCGCTTCCCAATGTCTCATTTAACACTTGCCAGTTTAAATTTAAGCTTATATCTGATGACGCGAGCGAAACATCGGGGGACGACTGTTGTAGTACATCATTCACTAGTTTAATACGCGTGTGATCGCCACTGTTTAATGAAATAAGGCTACTACCAATAAGTGCGTCAAAGATTTGATTACCTCTCCTGTCTACTTTATTGGACCAATTGGGATGGTGTCCATTGAAGTCGCCTAAAATTAAGGTTTTATTATTAACCTGAGAAAATAATTGATCCCAGTCTGACTGGCTAGTATTTACAGAAGGTGGACAGTAAATCGATATAATATTTTCAATTTGATTACAATTATACACTTTAACGTGTATAATTTCTATACCCGAGTTAACATTTTGCAAATCATGGCAAATCTGAGCTTTAATTGATTTATGTGTGAGTATTGCCACACCTCCGTATGAATCGTCTCTGTCTTTACGAAATATATTGTAATCTTTAACTTTAAAAGAAAATTCTGTTTGTAACCAGGTTTCGCTTAATACGGCAATGTGAATCTTCTCTTGTATCAACAAATTCTCAAACTCGCTTAACTTTGGCCTAATGCTTTGTGCGTTCCATTGAATAATATTTAGTTTAACATTAGTTTCATAGTTATCTGCCATTTGTGAAATAATCAAGAATTAATTTAAGGATAGGCCAATCCGCTACATTGTCGACTATTACTAAAATTACCCACTCAATGCAAGTTTTAAGTACTCCTTTGCAAATTATTTGTATAGTGCTTCCTTTCATGAATATTATCTCTTGTAATCTCTTTAACAATTCCTTGAAATTAATATCTCTGTGTTTTTCTCCTGTTTCACTCGAGTTTTTTGTCTCAGCCTCATTATATTCTTCAATTTCCGTTTTGCTCCACTCCATAAACTCCAGATCTGACGATTTCTCCTGTTTCTTCTGTTTCTGTTTAGAGTCCGACTTTTGTTTTTGTTTATGTACCTGCGCTTTAGTTGTCACTTCAGGATAAGCCAGACTACTAGTGGTTTGAGTAGGCATTGTCTCCACGACTTGAAGGGATGAAAATTTGATATCCGTATCTTTTATATTTATATTCACTTCCTTGTGCGTTGGTTCGTCTTTAGGGACATAGATAGTTAGGGCTTTTCTGTAGGTGCAATTAAACTCGGACATGAGTTCCCTCAATCTTTTTTCCTTTAAAAAGATTGGACATGTTTTTGACAGGGATATATGTCTTCCATTGCAGTTAACGCATATTATGTTAGTGGTTTCGCAATTGTCATGGTTTTTTCCGCATTTGGGGCACACCACTTTAGCACTAGGGCATCTCTTAAGTATATGACCATATTTCCAGCAGCGCGAACATTGCGACACTGGAAATACATATGGTTCCACCTTTATTCTCAAACCATGTGTATAAACATAAGGTGGTAAGAACGACCCTTTAAAACAAAGACGAACCGCTTCACTGGGTGACCACCCATCTACGTCAAAGTTCTTGCGATTCAAGCGAATTAAGGATAATAGTTTAGCTGGTTTGTGGCAAGATATATTCTCCAAAATGTTTTCCTCCGACATTTCCAAGTCAACATCTCGTATTACACCGTATGACAAATTCCTTTCCATCGCCCTCTGAATATACCATCCCTTATCGATAAAGAATTGACATGTTTCCAAATTCTCAGCGCTGATTTCACTAGTCAATTCTATCCGAACTCGATATGGATTGATAAATTTCACCCTGCTAATATTCTTTATATTCTGGTCTCTAAATATCTTGGCAAGACTAAACTGTTTAGGTAGTTTATCTTTGCTAGATACATATATTTCTATCTTTTCTGTCTCCTTCAATATTTTGCTTTTCCGCTTAACTTCCGTCCATTCTTCATCACTGCTTTCTCTCATTCTTTTATTGGACTTGTCTTCACTATCTTCAATGTCTAACTCTTCATTATACGTAGAAATCTCATTCATAGCATCATTATTTATTTCATTACGCGTCTCATAATCGCTCATTTTGTTCGTAAACAAGTCGCATCTGCGACAGGCGGCAGGTAGCCGGCCGACCGGCCACGTGCCGCACCTTTCTAAGTACGAATGTACTAAACAGTACGCGCTCTGCTCAGTCGAAGAAAACAACTGTGACACGACCCGCTCGCACGAGTGCCGCGACGAGAACTGCGAAAGTTAAAAGTTAACTTCGGTAGGTATTTTATCACTGATAATTGGCTACTTTAAAACAGATTTTTATGGCTTGGTATGGCAAACTTTGGTAGGTATTTTCTGGCTATGTACGATTGCACGACGCGACGCACCGTACCGACGACACGGTGAGGTGGCTGACCTCTAATGTTATCAATATAATTTCGTTCTAGGTGCGAACTTACGGTAGGTAGGTACTCTAATCAGACATGGTTTTAATTATTTCCTGTAGGTACTAGGTACGGGTACCCATTGTATTTAACGTAACATTATAAGGTATTATTTTTTTTTTGGCATATTACAGGAACAAGACAAAAACAAAACTTACCACACAACTGGGTCATTGGTGGGTTGCCTTAGAGGCGGATTTCGGGTTAGCTCCGTGTGCACCAAGACAACATTGACTCCAAGAGTACCTAGCTTCCGCCAGATTGTTACCAGCAACTGCGTAAAAACGCACCATATCCAAACACTCCACCCCGATACATAGAACCCATTTTCACAAAAAACGCGCCATGTGTGCCTGTGACGTAAGTACATCGGATGCATACGCGTCGCTCGCTCGAGAGATTTCGGTAGACTGGCTGCCGCCCGGGCGGCTCGGGGGGCAGTCAACAAAAGAAATGGGCGGAGCAGTACGTCGCGCGATTGCATGTCATTGGCTAATAATTTATTTGTATTTCGGCCCGCATTGGCCGTACAATTTCTAGTCCACGTGGACTCCTCATAACTGCTTTGAATGCCATATCGCTTACCGCGATGAGTACTTTGATGTTACGGTTAATGTTTGAACACGTTTGAGCAACATATCGTCGGTGAGCGTGCAAGACCGCGTAAAAGCAGGTTGTAAATACCGCGTATCGGCGTTTTCACAATTTTACAAGAAGAAGAAAAAATGAAATAGCTTGGCCATTCAAATATATTTTTCCGACTAAACTTGTTTACTGTTTCTTTGCAACTTATTTTATAAGAAAATAGCGTCAATATACCAATAGCTTGTGTAGATTACGTGTAAAGTTATTTACGCGGTTTTGTCGTGATAAATATCAGAAAAAGTAGTATACTTTTAGTAGGTACGCGGATTTGAAATGAAACTTTTTCTTAAAATATTGAATTTATTATGACAAAATAACAAAAAAAAAACTTCTAAACCATAAACATTTCCTTAGAAAAGATGTCAACTAATAAAAAAAAAAAAGAAAGTAATCACATTATTATAACAAGACAATATTAAGCACAACAAAAACTCCTTGGTTCTCAATAAAATCACAGCATTCAAGTCTTTGCTAAATGATTTGTACTTAAAACGTAATTTTATTCTATATTTTTCATAATCTTAAGGCAATCAAAATTTTAAAATGAAGATGATACTTTCTTTGGTCTTCTAGGCAAAGGAATATGTATAGCAGGTACATCATGAAAAAATAATGGCATCTAACTCGACAATGGTCAAAAATACCGAATTGGACCTATACATTGCGGCACCGCTATCGGATCTTATGGTAGATCCTCTCAATGTCTGGAAGAGCTCTGAAGGGACTTTTCCTAAGCTAACCGAATTGGCTCTAAAGTATCTGTCTGTGATGGCCACTTCTGCTCCATCCGGAAGATTATTTTCCAAAACAGGAAATGTGGTAAGGAAAACACGAAACCGTATTTTAGGAAAGAGATTATCAAACTTATTGTTTTTAAACTGCTTATCTGAAAATGTATGGTAATGATTATTTAAATTTTTGAACATTTTGTATTAATACGTTAACATTGTCGTTTAGCTTTATGACTTATCGTTTTATTTTATTTTAATACTACTCTTACGTAAAACAAGACTGAAAATCAGTGCCAATAATTTTAGTTTTCGTGTTTTGATTGTTTAAACTTAAAAAAATAACGAAAGATTTGTTTAATATTTTAGTTTTTGAGACAACGGAGTCGTTTAGTTTTTTTAATTCTCGTTTTAAGTATTTTATTTTAATACTAGTCAAATGTAAAATAGGACTGGACATTTGCGGCAATAGTTATTTTTAATTTTATTATTGTTTAAACTTGAAGATTAACGAAAGCTTGTTTTATATTTTAGTTTTTGAGACCATAACGTAGTTGTTCAGGATTTTAATGATACTTTTAAGTATTTTATTTTAATACTAGTCAAATGTAAAATAGGACTGGACATTTGTGACAATAATAATTATCATTTTATTGTTTAAACTCGAAGATTAACGAAAGATTTGTATTTTAGTTTAGTTTTTGAGACTATAGAGTAGTCCTTTAGATTTTTTAATTCTCATTTTAAGTATTTTATTTGAAAACTAGTCTAATGTAAAATAGGACTGGACATTTATGGCAAGTTTAAAAAAATATGTTTTATATTTTAGTTTTTGAGACAATAAGTTTGTCATTTTGTTGGGATGCTCATCATTTCATTTTTATTATAAGTAATAAATAAAACGTTTTCATTTTCAGTTTTTTAGATTTTTATCATTACTAATTCCAAATTACATTTAAACATATAATTTGTATATATTTTGTGACCTTCCAAAACCCTTCATTTTGTTACCCCTACTTGATAAGAGAGTTTTTTTAGAACCGCCGACGAGGTCGGTTTATTTTTTTCACCAGCCTGCGTAAAGGTCACCTGACCTCAATACAGGTCCAAGAACAACTTCGAGATTTCCATGGACCGACTGTTTGGGCTCAAACTATTAGGAGATTCGAACACATCACGTGACTAACGCGGTAATTGATGTATATTAAAAGAAGCAGATAGATAATACGAGGACGCACTCTGCAAGATTGTTCGAAAATGCTTGCATGACATTAGTATCGCAGTATCATCGAAGTGACTAACGCGGCAATTGATCTTATTAGAAGAAGCAGATAGATAATACGAGGGCGCAATCTGCAAGATTGTTCGAAAATACCTGCATGACGTTAGTATCACAGTATCATCGAAGTGACTAACGCGGCAATTGATCTTATTAGAAGAAGCAGATAGATAATACGTCGGCGCACTCTGCAAGATTGTTCGAAAATACCTGCATGACGATAGTATCGCAGTAATGAATTGGCCAGCAATAAGCACTGATATATTATGAATCCAATAGAGCAGTTATGGGATGAGCTAAAGAGGCGTGATCCAACTAGCAGCTCCTGAAACTTTGCAGGAGCTGAAAACGGCCATCTTGGAAACATGGAAGAACATTCCACAGCACGTCATAGTAATAGTGGCATTAATTAATTCCATGCCGAAATTAACTTGGAGGTAACACATTAGTTTGTATAAATACTAGTTACTATAAATGGTTTCTCTATGTAAACCCGGGAGATGGGCCGGCCACACTGTCAGAAGAGAAAGAAAGGAAAACCTTTGAAAACATGGCGGGAAACACATGGACTAGACAGGCAAGGAACAGGGAGAATTGAACGGGGTTGGAGGAGGCCTTTGCCAAAGGGCACACAGAACTGAGATTAAACGTTTTAACACAACTGTAACTCTGAAAAAAGGTTATAAATAAATAAATATGTAAACCAATGTTTTCTTCTGCCTCTGAGAAACGTGAAAAGACGACTTATTGCAATTAATCTGTTTTGATTAGTATTCAGATTTCAAATTTGAAACAATGTCAAATGGAAATGATAATTTAAAAACACATTTTAGACCTTTAAAAAAATATGCAGGGTGGGTTGATCCAGGTGTCCGGGAGTGTATACTAAAGTAAGCATGAGGCCCGGGCTAAAGAGGAGACGAGACGTGAGGAGAGGAGATGCGTTTTAAACAACCAATCGAATTTCGTTATTCACACATCTCGTCTCCACTCATCTTCAGTGGATACCACTGAGCGGAGCTGTATATTTGTATGGCGCGATCGAAGCGGAGATGTGAGCTGTGACTCGCAAGGTTGCGACGCGCGACGGCGTGCAGCGATGTGAGCGGTCAACATCCAACGCTCGCCGCACGCAACTCAGTTCCGCTCCAGCCAGCACACATCTCCGCTTTAGCCAGCACATGATTCCACTCCAGTCTAGCCAGTATCCATCTCTGTACAGCTTCGGTGGATACACCCTAGCTGAAAAACATTTCTTCTGGTCCGTTTCGGACATCTCCACTTTGGTGGAGACCAGCCGGTCTATTCTGTAATAATCTCACGGTGAAAACTTAGGTGAAGTGAACGTGAAGTGAGCTGTCATTCCACCTGCTGCTAGGGACTGACAGCTCACTTCACCTAAGTTCTCACGGTGAGATAGTTACAGAATACCACTGCTGGCCTAAGGAAGATTGTCCTCACTATCAGAGACCCCAAAAATCTATTAACTGCCCTCGACAACCGGAACAATCCAAAAACTAACTTAAATATCAAAATCAACCCAGAAAAAATGCACCTCAAGCCGACTAGCCACTGATGGGTGAGTCGAGTATTACCACCAATTGAAAAATCTAAACAAAACCATGTCTGACTAAAGGCTTATTATTATTAATAAGGTAAACCACAAATAAATGAAGCAAAAAGATACTCAATAGCGAAAACAACTTTTGATCAATGGATTCAATAGTTTCACATTTATTCACCATAAAGGCTTGTGCGTCTGCACGAGCCTTTTTGGTGAATAAATGTGAAATGCGACTTGTCGCGCGACGCCACACCGGTAATTGTTCTAACATGAAGTTTTCTTAGAAATTCTTTTGTTAGAGTCGCGTCGCGCTGTCGCGTCGCGCCGGTCTGCTCGACGCTTAATACTAGCAAAAGCAATATGAGTAACAAGTAAATATTGTAGTAACTGAGTACTTAGCAACCTTGTCACAACAATTTGTATGTGACATGCACCTTTTAGGGAAGAACTCGTCACAAGCTCAGCACGGTGCACAAATACAATACCTAATCAATCTAGTCTCCTTGAGAGTGTCACTGCTTTACACAAGCTGCTTACTGCACACTGCAGTCTTGTCAGAAGCATCATTCATCTAAGCTCATTTTATTTCATCACACAAGTCCAGTTTGTAGTCAATGTGTGACACACTGATAATGGATTCCTAATATAAATATGGATTGTCAATAAATATTACAAATTGATTGATGAAGACTTCATGCTGTTGCCATTCTGTAGCACTACAGAATGGCAACAGCATGAAGTCTTATTTATAATACTTTATTGTACACCAGAAAAATACTTAACAAAAATAAATTAAACACTACAAAACATTTATAATGGGTGGCTTTATCACTCATAATCTCATTGTTCGTAATCTTTTCAGTATTAAATTAAATGTATAGTCATCCAGACCGTATTTCGGTCACGGCGGCCAGTCTCAATGGAGACTAGCTTTCGGCGCGGGAGATATTATAGTGCACAAGTATGTAGGCAGACACAGGAGCACTCTCTCTTCCCTCACTCTCATAGTCCGCCCATCCCATTGGAATTAAATGTACTGTGGATTCAACCAGCAGATAATAAAAAACGAGTGATCTATCACGTGTACATAATGCAAGTAAAATAACATGTTGCTAAAGTGTAGGTAGTACTTACAAATTGGAATGTGTTCGTTGACCTGCGTGCTGACGGTGCACGCTCTCACTGCCGACAGTCTAGTGCTTGCTTGCTATCTAAGCTCGCGATCGCGACTGGACGCAGCCTGGTGTAGTGGTGTGTAGCCGGACGCCCCCTCTGAGCCACTGCCGTCGCGCCGCGTCTCCTTATCTCACCAGTTATACTGCGTCGCTTTGTGTGTTTATCCAATCAGCCGACCAGCCGCACATAAACTATTGTATTTTATGGAATGACAATGCAAAACAATAACAATTGCCGTGTCGATTGCCACTAAACTTTACATTTGTGGCACCAGATCAATTAACTAAGGAAATAACTCTACAATCTGCGCTAAACTTGGTGTTGTAGAGAGTGGAGGATAAATATATTCACATTATTTTTCGTGTACCAAAACCGGAGAAAAACTGGATGGAATTAAGTCAACTACCTAAGTCAAGAAACAAAAACAAGTCATTTTTAACAGGTGTTTAACAGCAGTCAAAAACAGAATTTGATGAAATGACAGATGTACAAAAAAAATAGGTACCTATTCATTCATATGGCAAGCAGAGCTGATTTCAACCATTCTGCCAAAAAAATGAATTGGAATAGCAAGTTTCTATTGTAAAAATTAAAAAATAAATAAGTAAATAGAATGATAAAAATCTTCGATAATACAGTTGAACTTAATGTTTAACGCGGCCTGCAACAGGGGCAATGATGGACGAAAATGGAAATATGGGCCGAGGCATACATTACGTGAGTCCATCAATGCCTGGTTGCGGTCAACCAGGCATGGATAAACTCACTCAGTCAATTTAAAGTAAGTAAATTAATTATAAATTCCAGCAAGGGCGGATCCAGCCTAGGAGTCACATAGTCGGGGTCCAGTCAGGACAGGCTCCAATCAGTGGCGGCAATATGTGACGCATAATATCTCCCAATTTGTTATTCTCGAGTTTGTTTTTCTTTGCGTCATATTTACCGCAAATAAATGTTTTTTTTTTTAACAAGCCTTTCGAGTGCCCGGGGCGGCAAAACAAAATGAGACCCCCCGGTCTTCTGTTTACGTAGGTATTTCTATTTTCTAATAACATTTTGCATTTTGTCATTCAAAATAGGAATTCCTTTGTCGACTTATGCAAAAAGACAGAGAATCTATCGAAAATTTTTATCCTCAGCCTCAACTCTAAACTGCTTCTTACTGAATATATTTTGACTTGTTTGGGATATCATTAAAAAGTACTTCTTAAGATTTAGGGGGCCCGCGGCTTGTCTTGACTCTTGACACTATTCTGGAATATTTAATTTCTACGTCTAAAGGCTGATCTTCCAACATCAGATAATATGTTTTATCCTTGGAATAAAATTGATGTCTGACAAATATTTATTCCTTATTCCTCGGATAAAGATATCTTGGATAAAGTTATTATGGTTGGAAAAACCGGCCCTTAGTACCTAGTTGCTAGCTTCAAATAAACCTACTTATGAAACATCAGAAGCTAGGAGCACGGTTCCAGTTAGTTGTTTCCTATTGAGAATAGCCGGCGGAAAACACCACGGTCCATCATCATCATTTCAGCCGAAAGACGTCCACTGCTGGACATAGGCCTCCCCCAAGCACCGCCACTTCGACCGATTCTGTGCCTCCCCGCATCCAGCAGATTCCTGCGGCCTTTGCAAGATCATCGGGCCATCTTGCGGGAGGCCTTCCAATGCTATGTCTTCCGGTACGCGGCCGCCAGTCCAGAACCTTTCGGCCCCATCGGCCATCTGTTTTGCGAGCAATGTGCCCTGCCCATTGCCACTTAAGTTTGGCAATTCTTCGGGCTATGTCGGTTACCTTGGTTCTCCTGCGGATCTCATTTCTGATTCGATCTCGTAGGGAAACTCCAAGCATAGCCCTCTCCATTGCCCTTTGGGTGATAAAAGTCACCCAAAGGGCAATGGCCTTCTGATAAGGCCCATTGTGAGCGACCACGTTTCAGTGTCATCACTGGCAGCACGCACTGGTCAACGACTTTCTTCTTGAGACACTGTGGTAAGTCGGACGAGAAGATATTCCGTAGCTTCCCGAACGCTCTTTCATTTTATGACCCACTCTTTCGGAGGCTCTACTGAGGTCATCGAGCATTGTACTGAAGTCCTCCATGGTCTCAGCCATGATAACTATGTCGTCGGCAAACCGAAGGTTAGTGATATACTCTCCATTGATGTTGATGCTTAGCCCTTTCCAGTCCAGAACCTTGAAGACATCCTCCAGTGCAGCGGTGAACAGTTTCGGAGAGATAACGTCTCCCTGTCTCACACTTCGCTGCAGAAGGATAGGTTTCGAGGTCTGTTCGTGGAGTCGGACTGACATAGTGGCGTTTTCGTACAGACACTTTAGCACATCGATGTACCGATAGTCGATCTGGCATCGTTGAAGAGACTGCAGTACAGCCCATGTCTCGATCGAATCGAAGGCTTTCTCGTAATCCACAAACGCTAAGCAGAGAGGCAGGTTATACTCTTCGGTCTTCTGTATAACCTGCCGCAGCGTATGTATGTGGTCTACGGTGTTAAAGCCTTTACGGAATCCGGCTTGTTCGGGAGGCTGGAAGTCGTCAAACCTGTGCGAGAGACGGTTCGTGATGACTCTTGAAAACAGCTTGTAGACATGGCTCAGAAGTGTGATGGGCCTATATGTTCTTAAGCAGAGCATTGTCGCCCTTTTTAAAGAAGAGTACCACCACACCTCTGTTCCATGCCTGTGGCGTTTTACCCTCGAGTATGACGGAGTCGAACAGCTTCTGGAGAGCCTTAAGAACGGGTTTTCCACCGGCCTTTAGGAGTTCGGCCGTAATTCCGTCATCACCCGGCGCGTAATCGCGTACAAGCTGACGTCCGGGATATCTTCGGTATAGTGTCGGATTAATCTAGCTCTTGGGTCGTTTGCCAGATTCGTAATGGAGTTATTGGTTGACGTGTATAGCAGCTGTCCATAGAATCTCTCGATCTCTCTCAATAGTTCAGGTTTGGCGGAAACGACCATCATCGGTCCTCACTTTCGCTAGCTGGCTCTGCCCAATAGACAGATCTCTTGCAAAGGCCTGGAACCCTTATTCCGCTCTATCGCGTCCTGAATGCGGTCTGCACTAAAGCGGTGAAGGTTGTTTTTCAAGGACTTAGAGATCCGTCTATTGAGCTGCCGGTACTTGAGTGCATCATCTGGAGACTGCAGGATCATCTCACGCCTCTCCTTCATGAGCTGTATAGTAGGATCATAGAGCATCTTGATTCTGTTTGTACGACGGGTCTTGAAAAACTTGGACGCGACCGTATGGACAGTTTCTACGAACCCATCGTTAAAATCGTCCACGGAGCTCCCTAGGCACTCGAAACGATTCTGAAGTTTGAGCTGAAAGCTCTCTGGGTTTTGGACTTGGATCGGTGCTGGGCGAAGCGTAGACTTCATCAGTCGAAATCTTTCCAGTTTGATATTTAAGTTCAATTTGCCTCTTACCATGCGGTGATCACTTCCGGTTTTCAACGCGTTCACAGAGACATCATTGAATATTTGCTTCTTCGTCGACATAATAAAGTCAATTTAATTTTTTGTTGCACCATCAGGGGTCTGCCAGGTCCACCTTCTGTGCTCACGTTTTCTGAAGAAAGAGTTCATCATAAAGAGGCCTTCCTTCTCCATAAAACTGGCTAGTAGGTGGCCCTGGTGGTTCCGACGTCCAACTCCAAATTGCCCCACTCGCAGCTAATCATCGCTTCGTTTGCCCAGTTTCGCGTTGAAGTCCCCCATGACAATGGTGAAGTGAATTTTAGAGCCATGCATGGCTCTGGAAATATCCTCATACATGGTCTCCACCTAATCGTCGGGGTGTGACGAGGTCGGGGCGTAAACCTGTACGACCTTCAGCAAATATCTTGCAGATATTCTGAGTAGGTATAAGGTACGCCACCCTGGTCGACACACTCGATCTTCACCACGTTGCTCACAAGGGACTTATGGACGATAAACCCGACACCACCAAGTTCCCGGATTTGAGGATTATCGAGTCCTCCCCCTCTCTTCGGACTTCAGATAACCCTACTATACCCCATCGTAACCTGCTCAATTCTTCCTCGAGTTCGATGATCTTCTCGTCAGTCAGGTCCAGTTTCCGATGATTGTGGCAGCCGGATCTCTTCCGGGGATTCATCGCACCCCTTGCCTCACCGTGGCCTTGACCGCTACCGTAGTCAAGGGTAGGTAGGCCGCCGGGCACTAGGGTCCATTTCTTTTTGGTGCTTGTCATTTTTTTGGGGGGGGCTTGCCATAATCGCCGCGCTTGGCAGACGGGTTGGCGATCGCAGTATAGTGTTAAAAATGCAAAGAGAACGCTGCTGCCTCAGATCATAAAAAGGAATAGATATGAAACGGAGGTGTGGCGCGTGTCGTGCCGCGACGTGGCCAAAAGAGCATGTCACTGCCCGCCGCAGGTTAGTCGCAATTTGCCGTGAATCTGAAATGTTCTCCCTCATTTACTCAAAATGCCGAATTGTAGCGTGGTTACATGCAAAAATAGGAGTGAAACTAAAACCTACAAGAATAGTTGAGTCACGTACCACATGTAAGTATTAGTATTTTCACTTATAAGTCAGTAAAAACAAATAGGTGCCGATTCTCTTGTCACAAATGCCTCTAAACTAGACTAAAAATCACTAAAATTTAGTTTATTCCTGTCAAACGATGATTTCCCATTCTGAAATAGACTAAAGTGACACAACTTAACTACCTATATTTTAGTTTGACAGCACTGGTACTGAGATTTTAATTTATTGAAAATGACAATTTTGCTATTCTGAATTTGACGTTTCTCACCTGAAATTTTAATTGTCTAACTAAATCTGACCACTTATAATCGCGATTGGCTCAGTTTTCCATTGCCGTCCGTCGAGTTGGGGGTTGATATTTTTTTTTACAGAAAGGTTATATAGAATATAGAATTCTGGTTATATAGAATATAGGATATGCAGATTATATAGAATTCTCGCCATTGAACGTTTCGTTTTACCAATGGTTAAGTTGTCATACGTTCGGTAACATTTTATTTTATATAAATTTACGTAAATAATTATATTTTATACTCATTTCAATAGCTTTCATGCACAGATATATTTAAATTACAGCATTATTTTCATAACGAGCTATTAAAATGTGTAGTGTTTACAGTCTTGCCGGCTTTTGGAACGAAACGTAAAAACAGTACCTATCACAGAGAATGTCCTATTAGGGCAGATAAATAAAATAGGTTAGGTCATAGACGTATAAAAAAGGTGGTTAGGTTCAACTTATGCCAAAGAACCGAATTGATTGACCCCGACCCCACCTGGTACGAGTCTGTCCTACTACCCCTAGAGTGTTTTTATAGAGCCGGAGGCGCGTAGTGAGAGCAGCCTCCGGCGACCAACAAGCCGAAGCTGCGGAGACGTGGATGGATGAAACGGCTGCTCTTCCCGCAGCGCCGGAGAAGTTGCAGTCTCAAAAGAGATACAGAAATCCCTCTGAATCAGTAGGTACCCCTATTATTTTTTTATGAAAGGGGTTCCCCTCTTCCGTAGGGGGGAACCTCCCTTCCCCCCAAGGGGTCCCCTGGGTGAAGAGCGAGGGAAATTTCCTCAGAATAAAAAATAAAACCTTGAAACGGGGGGGGGGGGCTCCGCAACTTTTCCTTTTGGGGGGGGGGGGTAGTACCCCTCCCCCCACCCTCAATTCGACGGACGGCAATGGAAACTCGTACCTCGCGATTAAAAATGGTGTATTAAATGTGGAATACTAATAGTTGTCATGAACTAAAATTCACACGAACACCTCGACTTCAGGTGCAAAAACAGTACTGTATATAATATATATTATATTGTTTTTCTTTTCTTATAATAATAATACCATTTATTTCAGGCAACACTGGCCCATAGAAAAATACCTTAACCTAAACATACATATTTGAATATAAACAAAAAAAAAAAAAAAAATTGTGTTAATTAATAAATAGGCTTAAACTATGTTAGTAGCACTTCATTTTGCACTAGCTTAACTTTGTGCTGTCCTGTGGAACTTGTCCGCGGAAGCGACGGAACACCACATCCTGCGGCCAAAAGTCCTCTTCCATGACGAGGGGCAGATAACAGTTCGGTACTCGCACGACGAACGCCTTGAAGTTGACGTTACGGTGCGATTCTAGTAACTGCACCCTCGGCATGTATCTCGTCTTTTGGCGCACGTACGCCAAAAGATATATGCTTATATCTCGAAAATGGTGTGTCCTATCGCAAAAATAATGAAAATTTCGACCCCCTTTAGATAACCCTTATACCCCTAATAATGAACACGTAGCCTGTAATATTTTTTCTTATTTTCCATACAAAACGTGAAAAATTCCATATAAAACACTTCGAGGCTGCCCCCCAGGATCGCCTCCGGCTCTAAAAAAAAAATCACGGGGTAGGGTAAACAAGTATGTAGCACGTGCACGATTGTCAAATTCGATTTAGTTGTGTCCAAATATTTTTTAAATTTAGAGACCATTTATTGCAGAATAGCTTTAAGATTCTCCATTGCCAAAAGAAAGGATTTTTAGTGATAGTTTAGTTCGGTGTACAAGAGAATCGGCACCACTATCGTCTAAACTAATATATATTAGTACTAGCTGTTGCCCACGACTTCGTCTGCGATCCAGGATGAAAAGTAGCCTATGTCCTTCAGTAGCCTATGCACATGGGTAGACCATGAGACCATGGCCTCCATGTGCCAAATTTCATCCAAATCCATTCAGCCGTTTTAGCGTGAAAGCGTAGATAACAAACAAACTCACTTTCGCATTTATAAAATAAGTTAGGATAAAGAGGAATTAGATTTTTTGTATGTAATGAATAAACTCAAAAACTACTTGACCGAATTTAAAAATTCTTTCACCAGTAGAATTTTATATTATCACTGAGTAACATAGGCTATAATTTATAAAGATATCACGAGGGCGAAGCCGCTGGCGGAAGCTAGTAACATATACATACAGGGTAGATTTTTGAGATGGGGCAATAAGGGTCTTAACCGCTGTCGCTCAAACTCAAAGCATTTATTTTAATTAAACCATTTACAGGCACTTTTGAATTGTCAAGAAGTTGGTCAGTCAGAAATATGAAGCAAGTTGCCCATTCCAAAGCGTAGCAGGTACCTATGGAGAAGAACGGGCAAAAAACTCCACAGACACTCTTTTAAATCAAAAATTTGATACAAAATATTGGTTACAGTATTCATGTTGAAATTATGCATGTGAGAACAATGTAGAAAGACGTGCACGTTTGTAAAAGCGTCCGTAATAAATAGAAGAAAAAAACAAATAACCATTTAAAAAATTAACATAAGCCATGGCAGCTAAGAGATGACCAGTCCCAACTGACAGCGCCCGTTCACGAACATGACGCATGGATCAGCACCATTCAGCTCAACCATTTTGAAGGGAGCTAAATGATCCAACACACGCGCCATCATCAGCGAGACATCTGATTGAGCATGATATACTCACAGCCGCCAGGGCACATTCGAGTCAATGTCAGTCAATGGTATACATATTACCCGGTAAATGGTAGCAGCTCTTTAGTACATAGTACTCACACCTGTGCTATGCAATTATATAATACAAAGGAGATTGAGTTTATACAATACAAAGATGGTCTTACAATCTTCAGCAGCTCCAGCAGTATTTCCAAAATGTTATTCAATTAGTTGTGGTTGTGGAGCAGGACCAGCAATGATCCAAGCATTTTATCAGTGATGTAATGCCCCAACTTATAATATGCCTGCCTACATAGTATGCGTCTTATAAAAGATTTGAATTTCGTCTCATTTAGTTGAAGTATGTGGGGAGGAATTTTATTGTAACATTTTAAACAGTACCCCATGAAAGATGAGTCTACTTTAGCCAGTCTGAAACCTGGTTGAACTAAAAGGTCTCTATTTCTTGTACTATAATGATGTCTATCACCTCTTTTACTAAAAAGATGATGACAAGAGATCAGTCTTAGGAGACTGACCTTAATTTTTGAAAAAATTTGAATGCATTCACCGATTTTGAAAAAAATGTACAGTCAGCAAGAAAATGGTCAACCTTCATAAAATAAATGTTTGATACCCATCGATCTTGTTTCTTATACAGATCAAAAAAACTATCGAAGTACAAACCAGAAATCGCGAAAAAAAAACACCTGCGCACGCGCACTAACAGTGCGATTCGCGTGCATCTTAAGACCATAGTATGGACACCTTCACTTTACGGTTCCTGCGCGTGAGCTTCAATTCAAAATTCAAAAGTCATTTATTCAAACTAGGCTGAAAATCAGCACTTTTCGAACATCAAAATTACATAAGACAGTCCCCCAAAAACGCCCGCCCTTCACCACTTCCTAGTGCTTTAGCTGGGAAGAAGAAGTGGCGCAACAAACTGCCCAGCAGCACAGCTGTCTGAATAGTTAGAAAAACATGATTCTATACAATAGTATTTATGCAAAATAATTTACTTTACGCAACACAAAACATTAAATTTAATTATTTTCTATATGTCACCTAACACACGCCAATATACCAACAACAAAAAAGTAAAAAGAACTTAATACCCGAATGAAAGCCTCCAGGCATAAAGGGCGTGCCCGTTTACACATAGCAATTAAAGCTGTAACTCGGAAATCACAAATGATAAACTAGCGAACTAGCTAACAATCGAAGTAAAATAAATAAGCAGTTAATTACTAATAACAACAACAAAAACCATGGTCAGCAAGACGACCAGTCACCACTAGGAGCACCCGTTCACGAGCATAACGCAAAGATCAGCCATTACCCCCCACGCCATATTTGAGGGAGGAGGCAACCCGACCCCCGACGCTACCGCAAGCTGAGGGAGCATGACGAACTTGCTGCCGGTTGCTCAGACAAGATCGCGCAGGTGTGGATCCTTGCACGCGAACCGTTCGCAACATGCGCGTGCGCGAAGAATGTGATGCGTCCATAGCCATTCGAGGCGCCTAGCGTGCACGGTTCGTGCTTAAAAAGCTACCTAACTGTTCCCACGAGTACCTACTACCTGTATGTCTAACTTAAGCTCCCAAATAGCCTCGTCCGCACTGTGATACACAAGCATCCGAAGCCTTTACTCCTAACTTGATTGATGTATTGGGCCGAGTAGTTGCTCAATCGGCAACACTACGCCAACCTATAGATACGAGTGCAACTGTTCTGTGACGCCGAGTGACTCGCATCTGAGCATGAATGTGCTCCCGTAGCGACAGAGTAGTGACGTCATGTCAGTGGGGCGGATTGTTTCCTGTACCGACACGAATGTGTTTCAGTGTCGACGTTGCAATTTCAGTGCGTAGTTGGACGGTTGGTGGTTCCCGCACCAGGGCCCCGGGGCTGGCTGTTGTCCTGGGGCTCGGGCAGTGTGTCCTCACCTGGCGGAGTGACCTCTCAACTGCGCACGAACCGCTCTGTCCATAGGTTCATCATACTACCTACGTAACGTTAAACGTAACTCTATTTAGTATTACGAGCAAACCAGGCAGTATTAAGGCGTCATTGTCAGTTACAGAGAAACGTCCGTGTTGTTCTAGATATCGAAATCTAAAAGGTATGAAGTGGTCCCAACAACAGAATTATTTTGTCTGACCAGCGATGACCAGACGAACTGCAGCGTCTTGTTCACTATGTGCCGCACTTGTAACGTGAGAACGGCAGCGACACGTCTGAACTGTGTCGCGTGGAACTGTTAGCGGAACGAGTGGCGCTTCATGCGGAAACGCCTCGCAGCTCGCCGGTGTCGCGCGACAGCACGTCGTCGTCGTCGGCGTCGTCGGCGTCGTCGGCGTCGCTGTCGGCGTCCGGCGCGGGCGCCAGCGCCGCCAGCAGCAGCGCCTGCGCGGGCGCCGCGAACACGCCCGGCAGGCGGCTCAGGCCGCGCGCCGCGCACGCCATCGACCAGCCTGCCACAACACTCACTGTCTGTCACTTATCAGTTGTTCGCGACCCTTCACACGCGTGGCGGTAATGGATATCATGAAAAACAAAAAACTGTTTTTTTACTCATAATAATTGCAAATAACTACATCAGCACGTGGTCAAGCTTCGCGGGACATTCGTAATAAAAATAACGAGTTTTGGCGATCAAACTCTTTTGTTTTACCAAGAAAATGATACCAGCCACGTCTATAAAGTTTCGCCAGGATTATTTATTTGACGGTATACGAGAACAACACTCACGCGTGTCCAGCGAGCGCGGCAGCGCACACAGCGCCACGAGGCGCGCCTCCGCGCGCGACAGCACGCCGAGCCGCGCGTACAGCGCGCACCACGCCGCCGACACCAGCACGCAGCACACCTCTGTGGACACACGCGTGCGCAACGAGCAGCTGTCAAATTCAAATTATTTTATTTCACATAAACCTATATGGGCACTTATGAAACGTCAGAAGTTATATAGGTGCACGGTTCCAATTGGTTGTTTCCTGTGGAGAAGAGCCGGCAAGAAACTCCACGGCTACTCTTTTAAAAATAATGGGCTCTTACAATATTTTCAAATAACAGTGTTATTAGGTATGGGAGGACAGTGTAGGTCTTTTTCAACAAATACCAGAATAATGATGGTCAACAAATCTACAGTCCATCTAGGCCTACTCACATTCACAAAATTGAAAAGAATCTATATATATAAAGATAAATAAATTAATAAAAATAAAAAGTATTTTAAACGAAATGACGTGATTGCTGTTACAGCTGTATCAAATCTGAATAATGATCATGTCCACAAAAGTCACTAATAAAGAGTTGAAATTAAATTGTAGGTATATAATGTCAAATAATAGGGTGGTTATGTCAAGGAAGAATGCATAGACGTATAAAAAAGGTCGGACGGAGCTCCCGCTAAGACAAAACTGTGTCCCGTACTGGCGGCGACTAATTTGTGTGAGTGAATTTAGGGTTGCCATGTAAACCAAATTTACCCATTTATTATTGCTTTATTTTATGACAAATACAAGTCGTGTGTAAACAGAATTATACCGTGCCATTTCAAAAGGTTTAATGGTAAGAAGCAATTATTATGAAAACATAAAAGTAAAAAAAAAAACAAATAAAACACAGTTACTTAATTGAAAATATTTTAATAATAAATATTTTAAAATTTAAAATATTAAATTTTACTGAACCTACTGTTTAAGCACAGGTTCGTACGGGCGTATTTTTAACATGGCGATTTTTTTCGCGTATTGGATTTTCGACGCTCTGTTTAGCGCCGAGCGTTGAATATCCAACAGTGTGTTTTCTTGACGCGCTTGGATACGCGCTGGATGCGCTCTGTTGGATTTTCCATACTCGACTCAATAACGACAGTTGAAAATCCAGTGAACAAAAGAAAATCGCCGCGATAAAAATACGTCCGTGCGAACCTGGGCTAAGGAGCCGCTCGTAGCCGCCATATTGGATTTTCATTTTGACCAAATTCACACTTTCTCATAGAGAATGTTGCATGGAGGGGCATAAGTGCTCAGGGACTCGACGCCCGTCGCCGCGCCGCCACCGCGCCGTCGCCGCCTCCACTTGATTTTACCATATCACTCTACAATCCGCGACGGCGGCGGCGCTGCAGTAGGGCTCGCAGAATGGCAAAATCAAGCGGCGCCGACGCGGTGGCGGCGCGGCGATGGCTTCGTATCGCTAAGCACTTACCGCGCCGCCACCACGCCTCTAAGCTGTGTAATGCAACGTTGCCAGACCGCTGCCGCGCCGCCATTATGTACACAACTAGGCACGGCGGGCGGCGCGGTGGCGGCGCGTCGACGGCGTCTTGTCGCTGAACACTTTCGCTATTTCGTTCCGTGACGATTTCTACCAGTTTACTCCCGTTCTAATAAAAATATAATAAAATAGGTCACAAATATTTACAATACACTATAGCAAACCAGTACATTCTCCACGCTTTATAGTTTATATAAATTTCCCATGTTTCGGGTAATTTGCACATCCTTGTGACGAATTTGTTGAATGAAGATTGATTTTGTTGTATAAAATCGGGAATTAAATGACTGAATTACTTATTCATTTACCTATGAAACGTGATTCCTGGTTTTTCGCCTGTGTTGACGTTTGCGCGTAAATGGCTGACTATTGTGTGAATGTGTGCGTAAAGCGGCTGTACGTACGGCGAGCTGGCTGACTCTGAGTGACACAGTTTTTTGTTAGCGAAAATCTGTCCGACCTTTTTTATACGTCTATGGAAGAATGTAAAAAATGTAAAGATGGTAATTTGGGAGCAGTTAATACTCTTACATAATTTGCCGTTAATGAGGTACCAGGGAAGCCACATGTGCAGAAGGAGTGATTGCCAAACTTCCTTGTCTTCAACGTAGTCTTTAATTTTATAATATGCTCTCTTAATAAGGACGCGTTCGATGTGGCGTTGACGTTCATAAGTGCCTTATACGGGCCTATTTGAAATAAATGATTTGATTTGATTTGTGGGTTTTGACAGCCGCGGATCTAGGGGGGGGGGGGGGCAAACCGACAAAGCGTAGCAGACAAGTGATCGAAAAAGAAAACCGAACTTATCTCAGGCAGACTACAAAATTTTTCGAGCTCGCTCCGCTCGCTCTTGCATTCTAGATTGTTTTAATTGGTATTAAACTTTCTGCATAAGTCAATCGAAAATCGGACTGCACATCAAATTAGTTATGGTTCGAAGAGTAAAATTGTAATTCTAATATGCTATAATATCATGACTTATTCAAACCCTATCCTGTCCTAGCCTAATTATAATAAATGTCCGACATGTCGATGTACAGACGCCCACAGGTCAACCTACTCGAAACTGTCAAATCTTCTGTAGTACTTGCCCCGCCTCGAAAAAAATCTAGATCCGAGGCTGGTTTTGAACTTCCCATCGCTAAGTTCTGTAAGCTGTGACACACGGCCACGAGCCAGGCGGACACTCACCGAGCGCGAACGCCACCAGCACGTCGCCGAGGTAGAGGATGGCTTCCGCGTCGCACAGCCGCTCGCAGCACTCGGCGTACAGCAGCGCCAGCGCCGCCAACCGCACGCCGCGCGCGGGCCCCGAGCGCGGGCCGGCCAGCCGCGCCGACGCCGGGCGCGGGCCGGCCAAACGCGCCGCCGCCGGGCGCGGGCCGGCCAGCCACACGCCTACCGCGAACGGCGCCGCCGCCGTGCACAATGTCACCAGCACGCCGGCCAGCACGGGTAGCGCCGCGCGCCCACACTGCGCACACACACTACACTAGGCGCCACCTCTCCAGCTCGACAAGTTAGCGACGAAAACTCCAGCTACAGTCGGTCGCCACACACAGCGGTGGTCGCCGATCATTCGGGTTTCCTATGTCACGCTGTGACGAACGAGAGTTGGCGAGAACATAACCACCTACCTGCCCGTAACCAAGTATGTCATGACTCAGCCATTTCGACATCAGCCGTCCGCGGTCAGTAATAGGTGGTATAGCACTAGTGAGTTGCTCACGAGTAGTGCGGTGTGCAGCGGCGTGGCGAGCAGCGAGGCGGCGTACACGAACGCGCAGCCTCCCGGCGCCGCGCCGCGTGCGGTCAGCGCTAGCGGCAGCCACGCGCAGCCGCCGCCCAGCGACCACAGCATCACGCTGCGCACGACAAACGGGTCACTACACGCTACACGACACACAGCGACACGGCGCGACCCTTAAACACTCACCCCTGCACGATCCGGTAGTCGACGCCGTCGGTGAGAGCGCTGATGAGCGCGGCGGTGAGCGCGGGCGACACGAGGTGCGCGTGCGCGACGCAGGCCGCGTGCACGCGCGCCTGCACGCGCACCCACCCGCACCGCGCCCGCCGCCCGGCGCTGAAGTGCACGTAAGACACCAGCGCCCAGGATGTGTACTCCGCCCGCAAACCACCTATACACACGCACGCGCACAAGTTACCAACTGAGCGAGCCAGTGAGCCCGACAAGTTACCAACTGAGCGAGCCAGTGAGCCCGACAAGTTACCAACTGAGCGAGCCAGTAAACACTTCACACAGGGACACAATGTGGATGCAAAAAAATATGAATATTGTTGGCACTACAGAGCAATATTTAAAATATTTTTCTATAGATAGTGAAAACTTAGTCTGAATTTAAGGTATTATCCATTATGCCAAGTTATTCTGATTTTCCCTGAGCAATGGGAAGCTGGAGCTCATAATGTGTGAACAGTGGCTGGTTCATCCACCATCAGGCAGTGGACAGCCACCTGCCCGCTAGCAGACTGCAGGACCTGCTGCTCCACCAAGGAAGACAATGTACACCTTTCATTACTCACCTTGAATAGGGCAACAAAAAAAAAATCATTTAGGTATGTACTTAGAGTAAATAAACTTCTACTAGTGTGTCTTATATTAATGTATTAAATCCAAAGAAATATAAAATATTGTAAATGTTAATTTATGAATAATAAAATGTTTGAAACTAGTGACTATCAAAATGCTATGTACCTGACTAGCAGGAGTCAGTGTAGCAGACACTGTTAAGAGCTACATAAGTGTCCGCTCGCCTATGCAGTCAGTAGTGCTACCAAGCTGTGAGCGATCTCTAGATTAGATTTGCTTTATGCTGTCATGATTTTTTACTCTATCATTAAATATCAGGTTTGCAACTACTGGAGAAATAAATACTTGCAAGGCTATCCATTTTAAGTGATAAAATAAGAAACTGGCTTTGAATATTTTAGTTTGTAAATAATTATAGCTTAGCTAGTTAGTTCTTATGCCTAAGCAAAGCATGTACTTAATGCTTTGCTTAGGCATAAGAACTAACTTGTAGTGCATCCTACTAAATATTATAACTGATACAGTATACTAAAATGTCAATGTAGATATAGTTTGTATGCAGCTATTCTTATAATGGAGTAATAGTCACACAAATCAAGTGATATATCAAATAGGAATCAGTGTATTTATTCATTATCTACCCCTCTGTAGATGGAAGGTTATAGAAATAAGAACCTTGCAGCGGGTGTTCCACCATGTGCCTGGGCTGCTTCAGACCTACATTATGTGTAATGTGTGCACCAATACAATAAGATTAGATGCCCCAAACTGTCAACACAATGTAGGATGCACAGTAACTACTGCCTATCTGCCTGCCAGTGATCACGAACAAGGGATAAAATATTAGTTCACTGAAGTTTGCAGTTGAAGTAAACCTGCTATCAGAGTACAATGTAGTTATATGTACAAGCAGACAGCATGTCACAAAGTAAGACGACCCACTGACCAAAGAAATAATAAAATGTATGTAATTACATGAGGTGCAATGCAGTGTATGATGTCTAGCTAGTGAGCTCTGAGCATGCGGTAGTTGCCTCCGGGCGCGCCCAGCCGCGGCGCCAACACGGCCGCCACCACCGCCACCAGCACGCCGCCCACCAGCCAGCGCCGCCGCGCGCCGCGCCAGGCACGCGCGCCCATCGCGCGGCTCCAGCCCCACGCCACTGGCTCATTTACACTCTTCATTACCACTCTAGATCATTTCATTATAATTACTAAATTGACGTGATATGCGGGAAAAGTAGGTAAATTTTGACTATTTATAGTCTAAGCTTCACTAGAAGAACGACCAAATAATTTTCAAATCAGCACAACATTAATAATGCAACTGATTTCAAAATACGCGCAGAGATCTGCAATGCCGTAATAACTGACAGGTGACAAACAAATCAAAATGTCAAATTAAGGATGCATTCCGAGTTACGCTGTAATCGATTTGAGCGTGCTGGGCGAGGCCACATCACTGCGTTGCGGCGTCGCATCGTAAAAATCTACGACATTCGAGACGCATTGTATTGCTGTCCGACGTCGTTTTTGCGATACGACGCCGTAACGCAGTGTTGTGGCCTCGCCCTTCCACCCGTACCGTAGTAGGCACGATAACGATGTGTCTTGAATCGTTGTAGATGACGTCATGACATGCGCCATCTTGCGATAACGCCGACCATACCTTTTACTAATATCACTGTTGAAGCAATTTAAGTTACATTAGTAGTGCATACAGTCCACATTCGATTAGAGTAAAAAGCTAGCCGTCGACCCTATTAAATATGATGTATTAACATTTTTTAAGTTAGTTGCCAATAAACACCATCAAAAGCAGACGCTTGTTTTACTCAGTCAACTACTCGCCAAGGCAAATTGAACCGTATTCTATAGAACATAATGGTCATATTCGAGCCGGATCATTAGTGAAGTGAATACAAAAGAACCACATTCCATCAGAGATAAGAAGCCGGCGAGTGAATCGTTTAGCGTAAACAAAGTAATTAGTGATTTTTAACCAAAAAAACGTTGTTAAGTACATCTGCTATTTGCATCGTTGTTCGAATAATATTGAAGATTTACGTAATTAACATTGAAATATGTCTAAATCAGCCGAAGAAGCACTTGGTATATTAGAAGATACGGCAGAGTTACTAAAGAAAACACAGATAAACTTACGTAAATGTCCTAAACAACGTTTATCTAAAGGATACATCCAATCTAGAATTCAGTGCCTTGAAGAATACTGGAAAACATTTAACGGTGCGCATCAAGACTTGGCGAGAATAACACCGAGAGATAAACGTAATTTGGTACCGTATTTCGTTAATGAAGAGTTTTTTATTTACGAAGATCTTTATTTGTGTATGTTGGGTGAATTACGCGATATGTTAGAAAAGTTAATTAGACCATCGCCATCGATGAACATCGACCACGCGGATGAAGATAACCCACAGACACAAGTGAGACTGCCACGTATCACGATACCTACGTTTTCTGGAACCTATGAAGATTGGCCTGCGTTCAAAGATTTGTATGTTTCGTTAGTGCATGACAACAAGTCACTGAGCAACGTTCAAAAGTTGCATTATCTGAAAACCAGCATTAGCGGTGAAGCAGCGACCTTACTTAAACATATACAAGTAACTGAAGGTAACTATTTACAAGCATGGGAAACTTTAAAGAATCGTTACGGCAATAGAAGATTGATAGTGAACTTAATGTTGAAGAGATTAGTGTATCAAAAAAAGGCGAACGCTCAATCGGCCAATCAATTGAAGTCAATTTTGGATACTACTTCTGAAATCTTAGACAACCTCAAAAACTCCAACGTGAACACCGACTCCTGGGATCCTATTATCATATTTCTGGTCGTGCAGAAGTTGGACCCGGAGACCCAATAAAGATTGGGAAGAGCACGCCTACAAGGGTAACTCAGAAGAATTACCTAAGTGGACCGAGTTGAAGTCTTTTCTGGACGGCAAATTTCGTGCATTAGAATTAATAACACCCTCTTCAACGTCAGCTACGCGAGAAAAACCCGCTAAAGAACGAAGTACATTCCATGTTTCAACAAATGAAAAGGAAACCACTTGTATAGTGTGTAAAGAAAATCATACCCTGTCTCACTGCAAGTTGTTTGCGAAGATGCAACCTTCTGAACGATTTGATTTTGTAAAAAATAACAAGCTCTGTTTTAATTGCCTGGCATCAGGACATTCTGTTTTTAGATGTCGTGTTCCAATGTCCTGTCGCACATGTAAACGACGCCATCATTCTCTCATACATCTTACTAATAAGACGGATACCTCGGCCTCATTAGAAACTGTACAACCGGCGCCGACAGTATCAACCCAAGCAGATGTAGAAGAAAAGGTGCAAGTTAATACAATGATTGCGTCGTACTACAATGCCAGAGGAAATATAGGAATGCTAGCAACCGCAATGGTGATAGTAAAAGGTGAACAAGGACACACCATTGTGCTCAAGGCACTCATAGACCCAGGATCACAAGCCTGCTTTATAAGTGAGAAAGCAGCACAATTATTAAAACTGAAGAGGCAGGTAACTAATTGCGTAGTAACTGGAATGGAATCCATGAAGGTCGCTGTCAAGCATGTAGTAAATATAGAAGTTCTATCACGATGGGAATCAAATTTCATTCTTGCTATACAAGCCTACGTGATGTCCAAGCACTTGACAGTACAATTACCTGCAAACACATGGTCAACTAGCAAATGGCCACACTTGGCAGATCTGGATTTAGCAGATTCAAAATATGGAGTGTCAGGAAACATTGACCTGCTTCTAGACGTCAAGGGATATGCCAAGATACTACAAGAAGGACTAATTAAGGGTCCGCCGGGGTCACCTATAGCGCAGAAAACAAGCCTCGGCTGGATAATATTCGGTGAAATTAGTATAAAAACAAGTACAAAAGAAAAATGTTTTATGGCGATGAATGAGCAAGTCGATGTGAAGGAACTATTGAAGACTATGTGGGAACTAGAAACAGATCCAAAGAGGAAATTTACGAAAGAAGAACAATTATGTGAAGAGATATATGAAAAAACACATACACGAAACAAAGAAGGACGGTACATAATAAAATTACCCTTTAAAACCGATAACATAAAATCACCCGACGGAAAAACTAGAGAGATTGCATTGAATAGGTTTCTGCAACTGGAGAAAAGACTGAACAAAAATCCGGATCTGAAAAAAGCATACAAAGGGGTTATCGAAGAATACATACAGTTAAAACATATTGAAAACGTACCACGAAATGAAATAAATACAAAAAGGTCTGTTTACTTACCCCACCACGCAGTAGTCAGGAACGATAAAGAGAGCACGAAGACTCGCGTTGTTTTCGACGCGTCCTGCAAGGGTTACAACGGAGTTTCCCTAAACGACGAGTTACTGACAGGTCCTATGCTGCAAGACGACTTACGAAGTCTAATAACAAGATGGCGAACACACGCAGTGTGTTTTGTTTCTGACATACAGAAAATGTACCGAATGATATTAGTAGTCAAGGAAGATACCGATTACCAGAGAATCCTATGGCGAAACGATCCATCTGAAATCATTCAAGATTTAAGACTTTTGACTGTTACTTTCGGTACAGCGTCTGCGCCGTATTTAGCAATAAAAACACTTATGTAACTTGCTAAAGATGAAGGTGCCAAGTATCCTGAAGCGGCAAGAGTGTTACAAGAAGATCTATACGTCGACGACGTCATGTCAGGATGTGACGATTTAGAGCAAGCCATTAAAATTAGCGAAGACTTGAAGAGTTTGTTAAAGCTAGGCGGCTTTCAGCTTAAAAAGTGGTCTTCAAATAACGCAGATTTTTTGAAGTCCATAGATAAAGAGGACAGATCAGTAGGCTTACTCTCGACACTCGATCTCAATCGGAATTGGAAATTGGGTTCGAAATCTTGTCGTTTGGCACTCTTGAACAACACACTAGCGCACGATTGGAATCGTATCAGGTGGATTTTTTTGGTACTAAATGAAATCGTCTTTACTCGAACGTATGCACTTTTTCGGTACTCTTGACGAGATTTTGACGTTTAGATATCGAGTTTGAATTCGTGTTTATGTCAAAGTTGAACGATTACAAAAAGTCTACTTTTTCGGGATCGAGTTTGTTATTGTGGATGATTTTTGAAGTTTTTATTGTGAATAATGGCACGTTTAGAACTTATTTGTGATATTTTGGACAATTCTCATAAGTTAGATATGAGACAAAGGCGGAATTTGAGATGAATGGCGCGTTATGCAGACAATGCGTTTGCCATGACTGACGATGAATTTAGGAAAAATTACCGAATAAATAAGGAGCTTTTCGAAGTGATTTATAAGGATTTGGAACCTTTGATGCCCCAGCCTACTCGCCGTAGCGACATACCAAGAAAATACAAGGTTTGTAAACTAGCATTTCCATTTTCACATGGTAGGTATATTTTATATAATTATAATTAAGTAATTAACTATACTAATTTTATTTTTTAGGTATTAGTGGCTCTTTCATTCTACGCTACAGGCAGCTACCAAAGATTAGTAGGTGGGGCACAAGGTACAATGATGTCCCAACAGTCAGTTTCAAGAGCAATAAGAGAAGTAACAAATGCTCTTAATTCAAATAATATTTTAAAGAAATGGCTTAAGTTTCACAGCTCGGCGTCTTCATTAATATTATTATTTGATATGTAAGAACAATTTTTTGACCAAGACTTATTCTGTAATTAAAAACCAAATTCAATTATACTTATTTTGTAAATAATATTTTTTTTTTCACTACTCTATTTATATAGATTGGTAAATATTTATGTGACCAAGACTTGTACTCTCTTTTATTATAATTGTAAGACTTGTTCTATTGTGTAGTTTGATTTCGATTGTGTATTAAATAATGTAATGTGTTGTGCTGAGGGCTAATAATAATCAAAATAATAATGAGCTTACCTAATAAGTTTATTATAAATTATAATAGAATTTCATGGTACAATAATTATTTGAATAAATATAATTATAGACTTTTTATTAAGTAATTTTCATTTATATTCACATAAAGGCATTTCCACCACATACATAACCAATTTTTATTTTGTTCACTTCATGTTAGGTCTAAGCACCGTATTTATACAAGTACAGTATAGGACATTATCATGATATCACACATTGGATTCCTTATAAAATTATCTATCCACTGAGGTATCTATATTCTATATAATTATGTTTCCAATGAAAATATATTTAAATGTAAATAGAAAAAAGTTATTTTTTAATAATGCATGCTCACTGCCACATGTCTTCTTTAGGGTATGCTTTTTGTCAGCCCAATACTGAAAAGCAAGTAAATGTACTAATTATTGTAACTGTTGTCATATAATTAAGTGAAAAAAAATGTTTATTTGTCTGTAGACAGTACCTTAGCCCAAGCCTTTACCATCTTTCTGTGCACCACCTAGTGCATTTAAGGATACTGCTATGTTGTTCCACTTTCTCTTTGTCTCCTGCTTAGCATGAGCAGTGCGCAATAACCCTTTGGCAATTCCTGGGTTCTATCCCAGGAAATCTACCAGTCTCTAGATGTTGGTGTGTTGGCTTACTCATCCTGTAAGAACAATAAATGTTTGTATTGAGCAAATGTTTTAATATTAAAATTTAAAGGAATTACAATATATTTAGTATTGTTTCCTTACTTTGATATTTTCGTCTTCCTCGGTTGAATACTTGTCTTAGTAAAACTAACTTGAACTTGTGCATAAAAACATACTTGAATACATTCCAAACTAAACATTTAGATAACATCGCTTTGAAACTTTTGTTTATCGCTACAGCAATAATTCATACTTTTTATTCAACTATGAACCTATTTGATTTTAAGTGGATGACAGATGACGAATGCGCGAGAAGTTTTTTTTTAATGTAACTTAGGCAATGCAAAAAAACACCAACACCAAAACATTGAGTATTCTTTCAAATCTAGCTACGAAATTTTATTTTGAATGCTGTGGCGTAGAGATTATTGGTTTGAGCTTGATAGTTGTTAATATTTATAGAATACCTGATCAGAGAAAGGCACAAATGAGTATCTTTCTTCATAAATTTGACATGTTGTTAAATTACTTGACAGACCAATACAAAAGAAAGAAAATAATAATTTGTGGTGATTGGAATATCGACATTTTAAAACATAGCTGTGCAGCGAAGGAACTGTTAAGCATACTTCATAACTATAATTTTGAAGCTCACATAAAATCACCAACACGGGCGAACTCTTGTATTGATCAAATCGCCAGTAACGTTAAGAATGTTCAGGCAGAAATTCATCACCTCGGCCTGTCAGATCACGAAACAGCACAAACGATTACTATAAAAGCGAAAAAACACAAAACAATATCTTATTGGTCTGAATTGAAGCGTGACTACTGTTCGGATAATGTCGTTAAATTTTGCGAATGTATGTCGTCTCTTTCATTTTTGGAAACACGTAACTCTGACTCTGTATCAGAAGCTTTTAATTCATTTTATGGAACATTTACTTTATTTTACGATCTGTGCTTTCCGGTAATTAAGGTTAAAGTTAATAATAAACCAGTCACACAAAACTGGATAACGAAAGGCATTAAAAAGTCTAGTCAAACGAAACGTCGGCTATATCAAAAATTCATAAGTAGTAAAACTAATAAAAAACACAATGAGGAAAACTATAAACTTTATACTCGTGTGTTTAAACGATGTGCACAGAAAGCACATAAAATTGTGATGACAGGGCGAATACAAAAGCACAAAAATAAATGTAAAGCTACTTGGAATGCTATTTCCTCAACTATAAGTACTAATGACCTATTTAAAAATGACATTGACGAATTAAATTTAAATAATGTGACATATAACAATCCATTAGACATCTGTAATTTATTTAATAACCATTTTATTAATTTGACATCCAATCAGCCAACTAATTCTAATAATGTTAAGCTAAATCAAAATAACAAAAATTTAAATACTATTTTCTTGAACCCTGTAGACGCGATAGAAGTATATAAAATCATTATGTCCCTAAATAATAGCAAGACTAGTGGATATGACGGCATTGCCACGCAAGTTTTGAAAGCGTGTGCTACTTGGATATGTCATCCAATAGCGCATATAATAAATTTATCGTTCTCGGAAGGTGTATTTCCTGAGCAGTTAAAAATGTCTATCGTGAAACCATTTTTTAAAGCGGGAAACAAGTCAGACCCTAATAACTATCGTCCTATCACCATAGTACCTATTATGTCTAAAGTTTTTGAAAAAGCAATGCTTATCAGGTTAAATAATTTTCTCTATACACATAAAATATTATGCAAAGAGCAATTTGGTTTCCGTAAGGGTAGTTCAACTGCTCTTGCAATCTTTAACTTAATTAAACTTGTAACAGAAAGCATAAACAATGGCAATCCACCGGTGTGTCTCTTCTTAGATATGAGCAAGGCCTTTGATTTTGTGAATCATTCGAAGCTCTTAAACAAATTGGACTTCTACGGCATAAGAGGAAAAGCTCATGAATGGTTAGCTAGCTATCTAAGAAACAGGAAACAGTGTACCGAGATATCCAAAGTAGTAAAAAAAAATTACAAAACTTATACCAAAGAGATTTTTACTTCAATAGCAATAATAAATAAGTGTGGTGTGCCTCAGGGTAGCATTCTCGGTCCTTTACTTTTTTTGCTATATATAAATGATCTTACGGAGGCCATTTTGCAGAAATGTATCCTATTTGCAGATGATACTACAGTTATTATAAAATGTCACGACAAAAAAGATTACAAATCAGTCACCGAAAAGACCCTATCAGATATAATAAGCTGGATGGAAAGTAATAATTTGAATATTAACATTAGTAAGACGAAATCAATACAATGTAACTCCTATAATACCAAACAATTACCTTTGGACATTAATTGCAAAGATGAAAAAGTACATCAAGTGGATGAATTAAAATTTTTAGGACTTATTGTAGATAAACATCTAAATTGGAAATGCCATGTGGAACATATTTGTCAGAAACTTGATAGGTTTGTGTTTGCGTTGAAAAAGTTAAGGCAAAATGTATCTGTAGAAGCTGCTCTTTCGGCTTATCACGGCTATGTGTCATCTGTCCTAAGCTATGGACTTATAATGTGGGGCAACTCTACCGATTCTGACAGAGTTTTCAAGCTTCAAAAACGTTGCATCCGGGTTATAAACAAAGCATGGTTCTTAGATAGTTGTAAACCTCTCTTTAAAAAATGTAACATTCTTCCACTTCCCTGTATGTACATAAGAGATATCTGCGTTTTTACCAAGAATCACTCGCATTACTTTAAGCAACGTAGTGAGGTTCTACCAAGACAAAAAAGGGCTAAGTTTCACAACTTATTGTATCAGCCACCTAGTCATAAAGATATTTATAAAAAAAATGTGTTTAATATGTGCATACTGATTTATAATGACATTCCAAATGATTTAAAATTGTTGCAGGGTAATCTATTTAAAAAAAAATTGACCGATTGGCTACAAGAGAGCTGTTTCTATAGCATTAAGGAATTTATGGAATTTAAAAATTAATGTTAGGTATGTACTATTGAATGAAAATGAATAATTGAGTTTAGAATAATTGTAATAAAATTAATTGCATGATAATAATTACATAAATAGACGTAAGTAAATAATTTGCACGCTTGCTTGCAGGCAGAATACAATGACTTTTAGGACATAAGATCTTTCCTTGAATTGGTATGTATTTTCTAGCAAATAAACATTTTTGATTTGATTTGATTTGATTTAATGACATACACAATGAGCCATTGCTGCCTAAATATTTAGTATTAAACTACGTCAGAAATGCTAGCAAAGAACACATAGATGATTATTTATGTTAAAATAAATATCAGAACAGATTTATTAATAGATTTAACGAGCTATTCGATAATTATAAATTTGGTAATTATCGTTTTGATGTGTATGGCCACCCCATGTGAATCAGTGTAGTCGAACGTGCAGTCGATTCCGATCTCAATCTCGATTTCGTTCAAGAGTGCCAACTTTCTGAAGATTGGAATTGAAATGGGATCGGATTAGAATACGATCGAGATTGGGATTGTTTTCAAGAGTAAGCCTACAGTTAATGCACACCTAGATTTAAACATAGATGGTACCATAAAGGCTTTAGGGGTGCAATGGAACTTAGGCAGCGATCAATTTGAGTACCAACTGAACCTAGTTCCCCTTCCTGCGATCATCACGAAGAGAAGTATACTGTCAGATGTTCAAAAGCTGTTTGACCCACTCGGTTGGATAGCGCCATGTATTGTACAAGCAAAAATTTTGATTCAGAAGCTCTGGCAAACTAAGATTGACTGGGATCAAGAAATTACTCCAGCTTTACAAGAAGAGTGGAAAACCATACGCGAAGATATGGCTAACGTCAATGGAACAAAAATAGATCGATGGATGGGCACATACAGTTCTAACAAGAGTAGCATACAACTCCATGGGTTTTGTGATGCATCGATGAGAGCCTACGCAGCTGTGGTGTATTGTCGCGTACATAACTTGGATGGTACAGTCAAAACGTCATTGATTGCAGCAAGAACTCGTGTTGCCCCGTTAAAGACTGTGTCGTTACCACGACTCGAGTTGTGTGGAGCTGTTCTGGTGTCAAGATTATTAAAACAAATTTCAACAGCCATGAGGATCCGATCAACTGATATTTTTGCTTGGACTGATTCCTCAATAGTCATTGCTTGGCTGCAAAAGGAACCTAACAAATGGAAGACTTTCGTTGCCAATCGAATAGTGGAGATAACGAGCAATGTCTCGAAGGAACAATGGTATCACGTACAGTCGCTAGAGAACCCCGCGGATATAGCGTCTAGAGGTGCACTCGTATCAGAATTGAAGGCATGTGATTTATGGTGGAAAGGGCCAGAATGGCTTTCAAATAGAGATGTTTATTTTACAAAACCTGAAGTCATATCAACTGAAATAGAAAAGAAGACAACTGTACAAACCTTTACTATGACCAAAAATGAAGAAGGAGGGAAAAGATTGTCAGAGCACTTTAAAGAATACAACTCGTTGAAGGAATTACTTAGAAGTATTTCATTTTGTAGAAGATTTTTAAAACATAAAATGTTAAAGGAAGACATAGACAGTTCTTTGACGACGGAAGAATTAGAAGGTGCACTGAACATATGCATAAAAAAGGTACAAGGTGAAGAATATGCAGAAGAAATTGAGTCTTTAAGAAAAGGAAAACAAGTAAAGGGAACTAGCACACTGAAGACTTTAGACCCGTACTTAGATGAGTTACAGATACTTCGGGTCGGCGGACGTCTAAGGTTTGCTAATATAGAGGACCAAAGTAAGCATCCAATCATATTGGGTCATAAAAATCAACTGACACCTTTGATCATTACCGATGCACACTCAAGAACACTACACGGTGGAATTCAACTAATGTTGAGCTATTTGAGATCAAGGTATTGGATAACGCGAGCTAAGGCACAAGTCAAACAGTACGTGCGCCGATGCTTAGTATGTGCTAAACAGAATGCCATTGCTAGAACGCAAGTAATGGGTGATTTGCCAAGGGTTCGTGTAACACCAGCTAGACCGTTTCTACATTCCGGCGTCGACTTTGCTGGACCCTTACAAGTTATATGGAGTAGGGGAAGAGGGGTCAAGACACATAAAGCCTACATTTAAATTTTCATTTGTATGGCGACAAAGGCTATACATTTGGAGTTAGTTGGAGATATGACGTCCGAGGCGTTCATCGGCGCCTTTAAAAGATTTTGTGCACGAAGAGGCAAGTGTGCACATTTATGGAGTGATCAGGGGAGGAACTTCATCGGTGCAAACAAGGAATTGGTAGCCATGTGGAAGGAAGCCAGTTTGGAGTTTTCTGGGTCAATCGCAGACACGCTAGCATCTGACGGCACACAATGGCATTTTATTCCTGCGTACAGCCCGAACTTTGGTGGGCTATGGGAGGCAGGAGTAAAATCGACAAAATACCATTTTGTCGATTTTACTCCTGCCTTTCGGCTCCTGGACCTTGAGCCCTGCGTTTGACTTGAACTGATCTCTGATCATGTTCAAGTCCGACTTACTGGCGCACCTCAGAACCACTTTCTGGTTCCGCGCCTTGCGGACTGTGTCAACCCGGGCTCCGCTTGTTTTGTACTCCGCTTGTTTTACGTAATTGAGAGGATCAGATCTGCCCTGGACCTCCAGGGCAGATCTGATCCTCTCAATTACGTTGTCTCCAGTGTGCTTGGGGTCCGTTGACGAGACGATCAGGGTGTGGTTGGGTTGGGTGGGTGGTTTCGGGGGCTTGGGTATGCTGGCGACCTGGGCAAAGGTTTTGGGGCTTTATAGTTGTGAAAGTGGCTTATCCGCTTTGCCCAGTTCCGCTACCCCCTTCTCTATATTTTGGAGGGTCTTTTTTACCTCCCCGACTGCTAGGTCCGCTTCCAGATTCAGATCCAACGGCGCCTGGATCGTCGGTTCTTTATCGCGCAGTTCGCGGAGGTCTGCTGAGACCATCTCCAATCTTTCGGTAAGCGGTTTGAGGTGTGGTGTGAGGTTGAGTGGTGGTTGTGGTGGTGGAGGGGAGACTATAGGCCTGTTAGCGATAGCCTGGAATTGTTCTTCTACCTTTTGCATTTCCGCTTTGAACTTCGACATCGTCAGCAGATCTGTCTCTACCTCTGGGCTTCTAAGGTCCAGCTGCATAGTCCTGGGGTGGGAGAGGTCTTCTTTGAGCCTTTCCAAATACTTTCGGAGCACGTCCAGCTGGTTCGAGATGCTGGTCACGTTTGTGTCGAGGCGTGAAAGGCCAGCCGTGGAATCCCACTTTGGATCCCCCGGAGCTCTTGCACTTTCTTGCCTAGTACGCTCGTGCTCCTTCTGGTTTTGGAGGCTCGCGGTTGTGACCTCGCTCTTCACCTCCTTGATGCCGTTGAAAGCTTCAAGGGTCTCGTGACCCAGCCATTCCCGGATCCCTTTCGCCTTCTTTCTAGTCTCCGTGACGTCCGTTCGCATCAGGGAGAGCTCGGCCTTCAGCGTCATTAATTCTCGGGTATGAGCTCTCTCGACCCGCACAAGCTCCTGGGCGTGTCGAGAGCGCTCCTTCTCCAGGTTACACTTGTGACGCGCTCTTGAATCAGCGAGTGACAGGGCTGTCTCGTAGAGGCCCTGAAGACACTCGTGGGAGATGCCACACTGCTCATAGATCTTCAGAGTTGGTCTCAGGCACTGTTGTTACTGGCGGTGTCCTGTTTGTGTCACGTTCCGACGCTGCTTTTGCCGTATTTTTTAGTACTTTTTCCCTACGGGATTTAGGGGCTTTTGCGGCATCCGTGGTCATTTTACGGGAGGTGGTGGACTGCTTGGAAGACATGGAAGACATTGTTGGGCAAAAAGGGAAATTGGCGGAGGGCGGATAACGCCCTCTTCCAGCCCCCTAAATGGGTCCAGGGGCGACGGATCTGGGGAAATCCGCCGCCCCCTACTCCTTAGGACCCGAGATGGTGGCGCGTAGTGTTCCACGCGCGCCTTTCTATGACGTAAAGGGGGAGTTTAACACCTCACTCCCCCCTAACTCAAGGTGGCCCGCAGAGGCGGGCCGGCACTAGCCGGGGATCGCGGAAGTCGCATTAGATCCCGTTATCCCCGGTGCAAGTGTGAGACGGAACACCGAGGTGGTTTTAGTCAGTAAGAGTCTGACAGACCCCTCCGCCCTCCCCGGGGCGGAGGACATCCATGAGGATTTCCCCCCGTAATAAAAAAAAAAAGGTTAGGTTAGGTTTTTTTTTTTTTTTAATTTATTATTTGGTTCGCTTGTTTTTGTTTTATCTTGAGCTTTTGCTATTTAATTGTTTTCATTTTTGGACAGTGACTGCGATTTGATACAGTTGTTGTCTTTGAGTATTTTATTATTCACGATGCGATGTTTTTATATATTAAATGAAATGATAAATATTAGGTTTTATTTGCCGCGCTCAACAATTTGGGCGCCAGCCGCTGAAAGTGGAGACCGAAATCCCACCGGCTGTCGAGCACTACTCCTAAATACTTTACGGTGGACTCGACAGCGATTCGAGACCCCCCGATCACGATATGTGATCCCAGCGGCGCCCACCAACCTAACATTTTTTTTTTTTTTTTGTCGCTGAGAAATGCTTTATGCATTGCCACTCGTGGGGGACGAGACGGGGTATGTGGGACTCCTGTCGGAATGACAGTATACCCACTAAAACTCAGCGGTGTTCCCACATCGCCGTGATGGGAGGGCCATGGGAAACCGGCTCAGCCTTTACATCCACAACCCTCCCGGCGCATGCCCGCCTAGCTGGAGGGCCCCACATGCCCCCCAGTTTGGGGGGCCACGGGAATGGCCGGGAACACCTGGCCATTCCCGTCCGACACTGGTGGAGGCCTGTGCAATGGTGCCCCCCAAACAGCAACAGGCAAGGGTGCCCCCGCACCCGTTGCCTGCTGGCCTCCACCTGGGAGGAGTTGGAGATGACTATCAAACTGACGTCTTCTTCGACCCCTCCGCCGCCTTCGGAGCGGCACCGCGTGAGGATCGTCCTCTCGCGCGCGCTCTGCCGACGGTAAGCCCCAGGACTTTGATTTCCTGCGACATACCAATACCAATCCCGCCCATGCTCAACAGTGTGGAACACCTGGCCAGCCTATGGGGTCATGTTTAAGTTTCCGCGTGATGACTATAGCGTTTGTTTTTTGCTGTGCGAATCTTAACTTATTTCTAACACCCCACTGGTGAACATACTCGAGAGCGCCATTGGCACGTCGCTGGACTTCCATCGCTGAGTCCCCATCGAATATCAAAACGACGTCATCGGCGAAGGCTCGGCAGTAGTCTCCCCTTTGTACCAGGCCTTTCAGCAGGTCGAGTAGAAGGTTCCATAGAATGGGGCCCCCTATCGATCCTTGCACACAGCCTTTGTTGGTTGCCCTGGTGACCTCTTGTCCCGCGTACCTCACCCTGACCTTCCTGTGTTCCAGGTACCCCTCCGCCCGCCCCAGGGCGGAGGACAACCATGAGGATTATCCACCCCGAACAAAAAAAAAAAAAAAAAAAAGGTTAGGTTGGGGGATCCCCCACAGCGCATACTTCCACGTAGTTTCCCCCGGGCAACGCCGTGTCTGACCACCGTAACGGAGTGGCAGACCGGCGGCTAAAGTGCGCTGTGATTCGCAGACCAAAAACGCGGTCGTCTGCGGATATGAAGAAGAAAACAAGCCGAGAGGCCTCTGGGCGATTTTATTCGGATCGCTCCTCACAGGGCGATTCAAACGGCCCTTCTCAGGGCCAACCCAACGGCCCTTCTCAGGGTCAATCCAACGGTGCTTCTCAGGGCCAATCCAACGGCCCTTCTCAGGGCCACGCCGACGGCGCTTTGGCGTCAGAAGCTGACCGCGCACCGTCCGCGGCCAGCTTGTTCAGCAGGCCGGACGAGTTGTCGGACGCCGACGAGTCCAATATGGACACGTCGGCGGCCGAAAACGACCGCCCCAAGCGGAAGAGGGCTGATCTGAGGCTCGGGTCCGGGGGCTCCTCGGAGTCGGTCGGAAGTAGGGCGAAGAAGAAGTCGAAGTCTAAAAAGGCTTCGACTTCTACTTCGGCTTTGGCTCACGATGTGGGCTTGGTGGACGCCGAGCGCCAGCTAAACCTGGCGAAAAGGGCGCAACTCCAGGTGGACCTGGAGGAGAGGGTCGCCACCAAGGAACGGCAGGCGCAAGCCGCCAGGTCGAGGGCTGGCTATGGTGCATCCAATGTACTATATGCTGACCACTCCCTGGCGGAATTGGAGCGCATGGCGCAGGAAGACAAGGAGGAGGTTCTGGAGGTCGCCTCAAAGTCCTCCAATTTGAAGGGGACCTTCCAGAAGGCCCTCAAATGCCGGGCCGCCAGCATGCACGGCATTGTCGTGGAGCTGGTGAAGCGGACGGCCACAGACGAAACGCGGCAGCTGCAGGCGAAGGTGGATCGTCTGCAGGCGGAGGTCAGCCAGCTACACCAGAAGCTGGCTGAGGTCACGGCCCGGCCTGCCCAATCTGCCCCAGATGCGGTAGTAGGAGGCTCCTCTTCCCCTGCCAGCCTTGAGGCAATAATCCGCGGTGTCGTCATGGAGGAGAGGGCCTTCATCAGAGGCTGCTTCGCAGGAATCGAAGACCGGCTCCTGCCAGAAAAGCGGCTCCGCCCGCCGCTAGCGGCGGATTTGAGTCCACCACCCCGGAGGCCGTGGAGCGGGGCGAGACGTATGAGTCCGTCCTAAGACGGGCTCGTACCAACGCGGATCCTTCCCGGTTGGGGATCGGCAACATCACGTGCCGCCGAACCCTAGCCGGGGCTCGAATTTTCGAGTTCTCTGGGGAGCAGCGCGGCGCAAACGCGGACCTCTTCGCGAAAAAGTTGCAAGAGGTCATCGCGGATGCGGCAACGATCGTCAGACCGGTAAAGACCGCAGCCTTGGAGGTGGCCGATCTGGATGATTCGGTCACCAAAGAGGACGTGGTCGCGGCCGTTGCGGTGGCTGGAGGCTGCGATGCTGGCGCGTTGAAGGGTGGAGCCATCAGGCTCGGCCGCCGCGGCATGGGCACGATCCGCATCGAGTGCCCAGTCGCTGCGGCTGGGGCCGTCCTTACTGCGACCAAAGGACGGCTGCTTGTGGGCTTCAGTTCGGCTGTGGTTCGGCCACTTGAAGACCAGCCTATGCGTTGCTTCAAGTGCTTCGCGTTCGGCCACACCCGAACCACGTGTCCCTCCAAGTTCGACTGGGGAGACTGCTGCTTCCGATGCGGGCAGGAGGGACACAGGAGTGCCACTTGCCACGCCGCCACGCTTCGCTGCGCGGCGTGTGCCGCCAGTGGCCGCCCCGCGGACCACAAGATGACGGGCAGGAGCTGCAAGCCTCCCGCGAGGAAGGGCATAGTGCCGGCGCAGGTTCGCCCTGCCGCCACCACCGCCGCCGAAGTCGCCGCTGTAGCTCCAGCGGCGGTAGCCGAGGAGGGATGTGCAATGTTGGAATAATGACTTTCAACTACCGCATCCTCCAGGCGAACACCAACCACTGCAGAGCGGCCCAGGACCTGGTGGTGCAGGTTATGGCCGAGTGGTTGGTGAACGTAGCGGTGGTCGCCGAGCCCTACTCAATCCCCGGCAGCTGGCTGGGTGACGAGGACGGCTCGGTGGCACTAGCGGCGCGGTCTTCCACAGACTCCCCTCCCCTCTCGCTATTAGAGAAGGGACCGGGATACGTGGCCGCCGCGTGGGGAGAATTAGCCCTTGTGGGCGTCTATTTCTTCCCAAACCGCCCCCTACAGGACTTCGAGAACTATCTCGGAGTCCTGGCCGCCGTGGTCGGCAGGGCGGCGCCGCGTCAGGCCTCCGTACTGGGAGACCTGAATGCCAAGTCGGTGACCTGGGGCAACCGGGCCACCGACGCACGTAGGCGGGCAGTGGAGATGTGGGCAGCCTCCTCTGGACTCTCCCTCTTGAATAGAGGCAGCGTCCAGACATGCGTGCGGCGGCAGGGTGGTTCAATAGTTGACGTCACTTTCGCCACCCCTGCGTTGGCCGCGCGCGTGTTGAACTGGCGGGTGGACCTGGTGGAGACTATGTCGGACCACCGCTACGTACGGTTCGACATCTCCACCGGTGGCCCCGGAGAGACGCGGCCCCTCTCGGTGCGATCACCGTTCCCGCGGTGGGCTCTCACCCGCCTGGACAGGGAGGCAGCGGGGGAGGCGGCGTTCATCCAGGACTGGTTTTCACCACCTTCCGCCGGCCTGGATGTGGACACCGTGGCGGGGCACCTGAGGGAGTCTCTGACTGAGGTATGCAACTCTAGCATGCCTCGGTCTTGCCGACCGCCCAAACGCGCCGTGTACTGGTGGTCGGCGGAGCTGGCGGGGCTTCGAGCAGCGTGTGTGGAGGCAAGGAGGGCCTACACGCGAAGCCGGCGGCGGCGACGACGAGACCACGCCAATGAGGACCACCTCTATGAGGTATACATGGAGGCAAAAGTGGTCCTCGATAGGGCCATCGCCGCCGCCAGAGACTCGGCGAGAGCGGAGATGTTGGAGGGTCTCGACAACGACCCATACGGGAGACCATATAAGGCGGCGCGCAACAAACTGCGCCCCTTTGGTCCCCCGGTGGCCGAGACCCTGGAGCCCTCATTACTGGATGGGGTGGTTCAGTCCCTGTTCCCGTGCAGGGACAACTTCACCCCACCAGTGATGGACCCACCGCTGGGGATAGCTCCGCCAGCTGAGGAAGTAGAGGAGCCCCTCCTGTCACGGAGTCGGAACTTGACAGCTCCGGGCCCCGACGGTGTTCCGGCAAGAGTGGTGGCGATCGCTGCCACTCAAATGGAGGAGAGGTTTCGGGACCTCTTCAGCGCATGTCTTGCGTCTGGGAGGTTCCCGAAACCGTGGAAGGAGGGGCAGTTGCGCCTCCTTCGCAAGGAGGGCCGCCCAGCAGACTCCCCCTCGGCATACCGGCCCATCGTTCTGCTCGATGAGGGCGGAAAAATGTTCGAGGGGATAATCGCTGCCCGCCTAAAAAGCCATTTGCGGTGTATCGGGCCGGACTTGTCGGACGCTCAGTTCGGTTTTCGGGCTGAGCGTTCCACGGTGGACGCGCTGGCCCGCCTTAAAGGCCAGGTGAAGGGGGCGATGGAGGTGGGGGACGGAGTGTTGGCCGTGTCATTCGACATAGCCAATGCCTTCAACTCCGTTCCCCACTCCACCATCCTAGAGGCGCTCCGATTCCACGGAGTGCATCGATACATGCGCGATCTACTGGCCAGCTACCTGGAGGATCGGGCGATCGTCCTGGTAAATAGGACTGGCCAAGTCCGGCGATACGCCGTTGAGGCCGGCGTGCCGCAGGGGTCAGTCATAGGACCTCTCCTCTGGAACATCGCCTATGATTGGCTCTTGCTGGGAACTCTCCTCCGAGGCACGAGTGTCATCTGCTATGCGGATGACACTCTCCTCACCGCCCGGGGGGGGAGTTTCAGGGAGGCGGCCAACTTGGCCTCGGCGGGCGGATCCTTGGTCGCGGGGAGGATCCGCCGCCTAGGTTTAACGGTGGCGCTGCACGAGACCGAGGCTGTGTTCTTCCACGGACCTCGGCAGCGCCCCCCACCTGACGCCCACATCTTCGTGGAGGGCGTCAGAATTGAGGTGAAGGCCCAGATGAAATATCTGGGCCTTGTACTCGACAGCAGGTGGCGCTTCGGTCCGCATTTTAGCGGGCTGTCGTCGCGTCTGCTGAAGGCCGCAGGTACGCTCTCGTGGCTGCTTCCCAACTTGGGGAGGCCCAGCGCGCGATGCCGGCAACTTTACGCCGGCATCTTGAGTAGTATGGCCCTTTACGGGGCTCCTATCTGGGAGGACTCCCTCCAGAGGAGGGAGAACGCCACCGCCTTGCGGGCGCCCCAAAGGGCCATAGCCCAGCGGGTGGCGCGGGCCTACCGCACGGTGGGCTTCGCGGCAGCATGTGCTCTGGCCAACACCCCTCCTTGGGAACTCGAGGCGTGGGTGCTCGCCAGAGTGTATGAATGGACGGCGGGGCGGAGGGCGAGAGGAGAACGCCCAGCCCCGGAGGAGCGAGAAGCCGTCCGGCGGGAGGCGAGGGACGCCATCGTCGTCCATTGGACGGGGGAACTCGCCACCGCAGCCTTCGGCCGCCGAACCCTCAACGCGATCGGGCCTGTCCTGCGAGACTGGCTCGAGCGGTCGCACGGGTTCCTCTCCTTCCGTCTGGTGCAGGTGCTGTCCGGACACGGTTGCTTCGGATCGTACCTGCACCGAATCGGACGGGAGGAGACACCGTCGTGCCACGACTGTTGTGCGGTGGAGGACACGGCGCAGCACACCCTCGAGGTGTGCCCGTCGTGGACCGAGACGCGCCAAGGTCTTATCGCGGTGATAGGACCGGACCTCTCACTCCCCGGCTTGGTCAACGCCATGCTGGGGAATGAAAGGTCCTGGGCGGCAGTCGCCTCCTTCTGCGAACATGTCATGTCCCAGAAGAAGTCGGCAGAGCGCGCGCGGGAGGACGATCCTCACGCGGCGCCGCTCCGAAGGCGGAGGAGGGGTCGAAGAAGACGTCAATTTGATAGTCATCTCCGACTCCTCCCAGGTGGAGGCCAGCAGGCAACGGGTGCGGGGGCACCCTTGCCTGTTTTGCACAGGCCTCCACCAGTGTCGGACGGGAATGGCCAGGTGTTCCCGGCCATTCCCGTGGCCCCCCAGACTGGGGGGCATGTGGGGCCCGCCAGCTAGGCGGGCATGCGCCGGGAGGGTTGTGGATGTAAAGGCTGAGCCGGTTTCCCATGGCCCTCCCATCACGGCGATGTGGGAACACCGCTGAGTTTTAGTGGGTATACTGTAATTCCGACAGGAGTCCCACATACCCCGTCTCGTCCCCCACGAGCGGCAATGCATAAAGCATTTCTCAGCGACAAAAAAAAAAAAAAAAAAGGTTTGGTTAGGTTAGGTTAGGTTGCGGCTGACCTCCCCACCGAAGGTGTCTCCACGTTGTTGTCGTGGTGGGGCTTGTGCGTCTCAATGATCTTGGGGCTCTGCCGGTAGAGTTACTCATGCCGGAAAGGTCCAAGTGAGAGACCAGACTAAGAGAGACACCGGGATGGGGTCGCTCCTGATCGGTCGACGATAGTCGATCGACATTGGACGCGACCATGCCGCTGCGGTGTAGGCACACCAAAGCGGCGCGTGTTCTCTCCTTGGGAGAGAACTTTCGGCGGGTTCGCTGAGTCGGGTTGCCGGACAGCGGACGGAGGCATGTTTAATGCCGCCGCCGGGGGCTTGGCTTCATTGCCTGGCCCAGAGGAAGGCTACCTCTAAGATAAAAAACCACCCAATCCTAAGCTTTGAAGCGCGGTGAGAGGATGAATGGCTGGAGGGAGTCCAGTCGTTAGCGCTTCCCCTGTAGAGCACCTGCCGCACTCTACAGTATGTAGGCTTACCGGGTATCTAGGCTCTGCCCGGTGGACATTTGTGACCTATATCTACTCGTGGGATTTATATGGAAGACCAAACTAAAAACAAAAAATCAGAAGAGGTGCCGATCGTGCTGATCGAGCGGATGGGTGTGGGTGCGGTGTCAGATTCTGACACCACATCCGAAAGGATGAGTGTGGTGAGTGTGGCGAGCGTAAGCTCAAAGCATTCACGAACGGAAGAGGCTGAGCGTCATTCCAAATTTTGGAAACGCGGAAAACGCTCGCGTAAAGAAGAGGAAAAGCTGGCAGGGCTGGCAGGCCTCTCTTCTAGTGAGGAGAACCTACCGGCCGCCAAAATACCGACAGGTAGAAGAGGGCGAGGTCGCGCAATTGCTGGAGCGAAAGCTCCTTCCACGTCGCGCGACCCTCAAGGGCGCTTCCTCAAGCGCCCCGACACGCCGGCACCCAGCGGAGGTAGTGGGGACTCGGGGACCAAACAAGTGGAGGGTGCTTCTACCCAAAACCCCGTTTCCTTGGTCGCCACAAAGGGGGAAATGAACTCCGCTAAGAGAGAGGAGAGACGGGCAGTGGCCCTGGATGAGGTGGCTGTAATGGCCAGTCAGGCTAGAGACCGGCGGTCTGCTCGCATAGCCGCTGCCGAAGATCTCTCAGCGGTGGCCCTCAGTCGCCAGGTGATGGACGGTGTGGAGGTCGTCCTGAAGGTTGCCACCAAATCGGGCAACCTGAAGGGCACATTCACGCGCGCTTTAAAGGAGGCGGCGGATGGCATTAAGGAGGCGGTTGGGGTCCTCCTTAATCGCACGAGCTCGGATGAGACGGCTAAGTTGTGGGAGGAGAACAGCCGTCTCCGATCCGAACTAGAGGACCTCAAGCGGGAGTTCGCCGCCCAGAGGACAGAATTGAGAGGGCAAGAGCGTGCAGCTCCCGCCGCTGCCGGCTCCTCTATGGCCGTCGCCCCGTCATCGTCGTCGTCTGCCCCCATACTTGCGGATGTGGATCTAGAGAAGATCGCACGTATCTGCATGCTGCAATGTGGGGGCATGGTGAATGCCCGTCTGCAGGCCCTGGAGTCGAGACTCCTCCCGGCCCAGACCCTCCGACCACCGCTTGCAGCGGACAAGCGGAGGACGGAGGAGGTCGCTAAGCCAGGGCCTGCAATCACAGCGGCGACATTCGCGCCGACGCTTCCGGGCTCGGCACGATCTGGGTGCGGTGCCCGGTGGCGGCGGCGAACAAAGTCGCTGACGGTGGGCGTTTGTTGGTGGGGTGGGTTGCAGCGAGAGCTAAGCTGCTGCAGCCCAGGGCCATGCGGTGCTACCGGTGCCTGGACTTCGGGCATGTCCGAGCACGGTGCACCGCCGAAATAGACCGCAGCGACCAGTGTTATCGCTGCGGTCAGCCCGGCCACAAGGCGGCTAAGTGCTCGGCGGCGCCAAACTGTAGCCTCTGTACAGCTGCAGGGAGGCCCGCCGGACACAGGGTGGGTGGAAAGGCCTGTGGCGTGCCCGCCAACAACAAAAAGAAGAGAAGGGATGCCAAGGCTGCGGGGGGCTCTTTACCCCCCCCTCAGCCTGGCTGCCCTTCGGCCGACTCCCGGCCTAGGAATGGTGCGGAGGGAATGGAATGCGCATAATGTCTATACACCATTACCATTTCCTCCAAGGCAATATCAACCACTGTGCCAGAGCTCAGGATCTCTTGATCCAGAGCATGGCAGAGTGGTCGATTCACGTGGCTGTGGTCGCCGAGCCGTACTTTGTCCCCCCCCGGGATAGCTGGGTGGGAGACCTTGACGGTTTGGTGGCCATCATTGGCGGGGCTCTCGTCAACCCGTCCCGAGGTCACGGCTGGGTAGCCGCCCTCGTGGACGGCATTGGCGTTGTTGGAGCGTATTTTTCGCCCAACAAGAGTCTCGCCGACTTCGAGAGGTTCCTTGTCGAGTTGGGTGCCGTCGTGGGCCAACTCCATCCTCGCCCCGTGCTGTTGCTGGGCGATCTCAACGCCAAATCTGCGGCGTGGGGATCCCCAGTGACCGATGCTAGGGGTGAGGCATTGGAGGAGTGGGCGGTCACGACTGGCCTGGTCGTCCTGAACCGGGGCTCGGTCCACACGTGCGTGCGGCAGCGGGGCGGATCGATTGTTGACGTCTCGTTCGCTAGCCCTGCTGTCGCGAGCCGTGTTCGTGACTGGCGAGTCGCCGTGGAGGTGGAGACGTTGTCGGATCATAGATATATCCGTTTCGACGTCTCCGCCCAGACCGCTGGCGGCCGCAGATCATCAGTCTCGCGAATGGACGGCCCGCGCTGGGCGCGCAAGCGCATCGACAGGGAACTTCTCGAGGAGGCCGCTATTGTTCAGGCCTGGAGCCGGGAGTCGGCAACGAACGGACCCGTCGACGTCGACGTCGAACAGGAGGCGCTGTGGTTCCGCGGGGCGATGACGCAAATCTGCGACGCGTCCATGCCCCGGGTCCACGCACAGTCCGCAAGGCGCCAGGTGTACTGGTGGTCCGCCGAAATCGCGCACTTACGAGTCGCGTGCGTGGCGGTGAGACGCCAGTACACCCGTTATCGAAGACGACGTCGTCGGGTCCCTGACGAAGAAGCCGCGCTGTATGAGGTGTACCGCGCGGCTAAGGGGACTCTGTGGCTGGCCATCGGTGAGGCGAAAACGCGAGCCAGGGAAGGGATGTTGGAGACTCTAGACGGGGATCCGTGGGGGCGCCCTTATCGAGCGGTTCGAGGGAAACTAAGAGCCGCAGCGCCCCCACTTACGGAGAGTCTCCAACCCGAGCTGCTGGATGAGGTAGTCGCAGCCCTCTTCCCGGCAAGAGCGGAGCACACTCCGCCGCCGATGGCTTTGCCCACAGCCGCAGAGTCTACGGAGGAAAACGCCATCAGCGTCCCAGAGGTGACACAGGCAGAGATGGGGGCGGCCGTGATGCGGCTCCGGGCCAAGAATGTGGCTCCGGGGCCAGACGGAATTCACGGCCTAGCATTAGCCCTCGCTCTGAAGGAGCTAGAGCCCCAGCTAAGAGGACTCTTCACAGCGTGCCTGGAGCGGGGCCAGTTTCCCACTTTGTGGAAAAGTGGTCGTCTGGTCCTGCTCAGGAAGGCGGGGCGCCCTGCAGACTTGCCGTCCGCGTACCGGCCCATAGTGCTGCTAGACGAGGTGGGTAAGCTGTTCGAGCGTATACTCGCAGCCCGCCTCGTCGGCCACTTGTGCGGAGAGGGGCCGGACCTGGACGAGAGCCAGTTCGGCTTTCGGCATGGGCGCTCCACCATACACGCAATAGCGCGTGTGAGAGTCCTGGCAGAGGAAACGGTGTCCCGGGGTGGGGTGGTGGTGGCGGTGTCCTTGGACATCTCCAACGCCTTCAACACCCTGCCCTGGAGTTGTATTCGGGAGGCACTGCGGTACCATCGGGTGCCTCCCTACCTCCGCCGCATCGTTGGGGCTTATTTGGCGGGGAGGTGTGTCACCTACGTGGGACGTGATGGCGGAAACCAGCGCCTCATGTCGTGCGGTGTTCCACAGGGATCGGTTCTGGGGCCGCTCCTGTGGAACATCGGGTACGACTGGGTGCTGAGAGGCGAGTTCCCACCGGGCGTGGACCTGACGTGCTACGCGGACGACACGCTGGTCACGGCTCGGGGGAAATCGCACAGGGAGGCAGCGTTGCTGGCGACGGCTGCGGTCTCACAGACGGTGAGCCGCATACGGCGCCTCGGCCTGGAGGTGGCCCTCAACAAGTCGGAGGCCATGGTGTTTCATGGTTCCCGGCGGGCGCCACCGCCCGGATCACACATCGTGGTCAGGGGGGTCCGAATAGCTGTCGAGCCCACCATGAAGTATCTGGGACTGGTGCTCGACAGCCGATGGGATTTCGGCCCTCACTTCCGGCGGTTGGCGCCCAAGTTGTTGGGCGCGGCTGGGGCGCTGTCAACGCTGCTTCCCAATCTGGGGGGCCCGAGCGCCGCTTGTAGACGGCTCTACGTGGGGATCGTGCGATCGATGGCCCTTTACGGGGCCCCGATCTGGGCGGCTGACCTGACGGCCGGTAGCATCTCTGTGCTGCGAAAGCCGCAGAGAGCTATGGCCGTCAGAGTCATCAGGGGGTACCGCACGATCTCCCACGAGGCGGCTTGTGCACTGGCCGGATCCCCGCCCTGGGACCTGGAGGCGAAGGTACTCGCGTCACTGTATCGGTGGCGCGAGGAAGCGCGGGCGCGGGGCGAGCGACCGATGCAGCGCCATTTGGAGCAGCGTCGGTCGCAGCTTCGCGAGGTCCTGGTGGCGGAATGGCGGGACAGGCTTTCACGCCCTACCGCCGGCCTCGTCACCATCGAGGCGGTCCGGCCAGTGCTCGACCTCTGGCTCGGGAGGAGGCACGGCTCCCTGTCATTTCGGGTGACACAGGTGCTCTCGGGGCATGGTTGCTTCGGGAAGTACCTGTGTCGCATAAACAGGGAGCCGGACGCCCGGTGTCACCACTGCGTCGACTGCCGGGAGGACACGGCGCGGCATACGCTGGCAGAGTGTGCCGCTTGGGAGGAGCCGCGCCGTGCCCTCATCTCAGGAGTAGGCAGTGACCTGTCGCTGTCGGCCGTTGTGAATGCAATGGTCGGCAGCGAAGCGTCCTGGGACGCGGTGGTATCCTTCTGCGAAGTAGTAATCTCGCAGAAGGAGGCTGCGGAACGGGAGAGAGAGATTTCATCCTCTCACCCGGCCCGCAGCAGGCGCACCGGGCGTCGGCGGAGGGCGGACAACGCCCTCTTCCAGCCCCCCTAAATGGGTCCAGGGGCGACGGACCCGGGGAAGTCCGTCGCCCCCCATACATCTGGACCCGAGGTGGCGGCGCGTAGTGTTCCACGCGCGCCCCTCTTAGACGTCGCGGGGGGAGTCAAACACCTCACTCCCCCCGCTCGACGAGACGGAGCCCGCAGAGGCGGGCTGGCACCAGTCGGGGTCGCGGAAGATTTGAACGTTCCCGCGACCCCAGCGTAGGTGTGAGACGGAACACCGGGGTGGTTTTTAGTCAGTAAGAGTCTGACAGACCCCTCCGCCCACCCCAGGGCGGAGGACATCCATGAGGATTTTCCACCCCGAACAAAAAAAAAAAAAAAAAAGGTTAGGTTGCGGCTGACCTCCCCACCGAAGGTGTCTCCACGTTGTTGTCGTGGTGGGGCTTGTGCGTCTCAATGATCTTGGGGCTCTGCCGGTAGAGTTACTCATGCCGGAAAGGTCCAAGTGAGAGACCAGACTAAGAGAGACACCGGGATGGGGTCGCTCCTGATCGGTCGACGATAGTCGATCGACATTGGACGCGACCATGCCGCTGCGGTGTAGGCACACCAAAGCGGCGCGTGTTCTCTCCTTGGGAGAGAACTTTCGGCGGGTTCGCTGAGTCGGGTTGCCGGACAGCGGACGGAGGCATGTTTAATGCCGCCGCCGGGGGCTTGGCTTCATTGCCTGGCCCAGAGGAAGGCTACCTCTAAGATAAAAAACCACCCAATCCTAAGCTTTGAAGCGCGGTGAGAGGATGAATGGCTGGAGGGAGTCCAGTCGTTAGCGCTTCCCCTGTAGAGCACCTGCCGCACTCTACAGTATGTAGGCTTACCGGGTATCTAGGCTCTGCCCGGTGGACATTTGTGACCTATATCTACTCGTGGGATTTATATGGAAGACCAAACTAAAAACAAAAAATCAGAAGAGGTGCCGATCGTGCTGATCGAGCGGATGGGTGTGGGTGCGGTGTCAGATTCTGACACCACATCCGAAAGGATGAGTGTGGTGAGTGTGGCGAGCGTAAGCTCAAAGCATTCACGAACGGAAGAGGCTGAGCGTCATTCCAAATTTTGGAAACGCGGAAAACGCTCGCGTAAAGAAGAGGAAAAGCTGGCAGGGCTGGCAGGCCTCTCTTCTAGTGAGGAGAACCTACCGGCCGCCAAAATACCGACAGGTAGAAGAGGGCGAGGTCGCGCAATTGCTGGAGCGAAAGCTCCTTCCACGTCGCGCGACCCTCAAGGGCGCTTCCTCAAGCGCCCCGACACGCCGGCACCCAGCGGAGGTAGTGGGGACTCGGGGACCAAACAAGTGGAGGGTGCTTCTACCCAAAACCCCGTTTCCTTGGTCGCCACAAAGGGGGAAATGAACTCCGCTAAGAGAGAGGAGAGACGGGCAGTGGCCCTGGATGAGGTGGCTGTAATGGCCAGTCAGGCTAGAGACCGGCGGTCTGCTCGCATAGCCGCTGCCGAAGATCTCTCAGCGGTGGCCCTCAGTCGCCAGGTGATGGACGGTGTGGAGGTCGTCCTGAAGGTTGCCACCAAATCGGGCAACCTGAAGGGCACATTCACGCGCGCTTTAAAGGAGGCGGCGGATGGCATTAAGGAGGCGGTTGGGGTCCTCCTTAATCGCACGAGCTCGGATGAGACGGCTAAGTTGTGGGAGGAGAACAGCCGTCTCCGATCCGAACTAGAGGACCTCAAGCGGGAGTTCGCCGCCCAGAGGACAGAATTGAGAGGGCAAGAGCGTGCAGCTCCCGCCGCTGCCGGCTCCTCTATGGCCGTCGCCCCGTCATCGTCGTCGTCTGCCCCCATACTTGCGGATGTGGATCTAGAGAAGATCGCACGTATCTGCATGCTGCAATGTGGGGGCATGGTGAATGCCCGTCTGCAGGCCCTGGAGTCGAGACTCCTCCCGGCCCAGACCCTCCGACCACCGCTTGCAGCGGACAAGCGGAGGACGGAGGAGGTCGCTAAGCCAGGGCCTGCAATCACAGCGGCCAAACCGGCGATGTCTGGGAAGGGGGCCAAAAAGCCCGCACAGGGGCCAGGGAAGCCCTCGGAGGGAGCGCCCGCACCCCCTTCCCACACAGGTGCACCCTCGGCGAACGCGCCCGTGCCCACGGAGGAGTCCTGGGTGACAGTGGTCAAGCGCAGCCGGAAGAAGAAGGGAAAGGCGGCAACGCCACCCGCTCCGCCCGCTGCCGCAGCCACCAAGACGAAGAGGCCGCGCAGAGCACGTGCCCCACGCTCCGCGGCTGTAGTGATCACGCTGCAGCCCGGAGCCGTAGAGAGGGGTCTGCTGTACAAGACGGTCCTCGAGGAGGCAAAAGCCAAGGTCGCATTCCCTGACCTTGGCACACCGACCGGCTTCAAATTGAGGCCGACGGTAACGGGGGCGCGGCTGTTCGAGCTATCGGGTGCCTCGAGCAGCGAAAAGGCGGACATCCTGGCTGCCAAGCTGAGGGAGGTCCTCAACCCGGAGGACGTCCGGGTGTCCAGGCCCGTAAAGAGCGCTGAACTGCGCGTCGATGGCCTGGACGACTCGACGACACCGGCTGAGGTCGTGGCGGCCATCGCCCGAGACGGAGGGTGTCCGCCTGACGCCGTGCACACAGGCGACATCCGCGCCGATGCCTCCGGGCTCGGCACGATTTGGGTGCGGTGCCCGGTGGCAGCGGCGAACAAGGTCGCTGACCAGGGTCGATTGCTGGTGGGGTGGGTTGCAGCAAGAGCAAGATTGCTTGAATTAGCAATTATCTTTAATAAATGTATTGACTGTGGTGTAATTCCTGACTTAATGAAGACTAGTAAAATAATACCTTTGTTTAAATCGGGCAGCACATCAGACCCCACGAACTTTAGACCAATTTCTGTGCTTCCCACCTTTAGTAAAATATTTGAAAAATTGATGCTAGATCAATTGCAAAGACATTTTAATAAACATAAATTATTAAACAGTAAACAATTCGGTTTCACAAGGGGTCGCTCGACTTCCGACGCTGGTGTTGAGCTTCTTGCACATATTTTTGAGGCCTGGGAGGAGTCACATGATGCCCTAGGTATTTTTTGTGACTTATCTAAGGCTTTCGATTGTGTTTCTCATGATACATTGGTCAGGAAATTGCATCACTATGGTGTTAAAAACACTGCCTTGGACCGCTGAGCTGCGCGTCGATGGTCTGGACGACTCGACGACCCCGGCTGAGGACATGGCGGCCGTCGCCCGAGTAGGTGGATGTCCGCCCGAAGACGTGCGGACGGGCGACATTCGCGCCGACGCTTCCGGGCTCGGCACGATCTGGGTGCGGTGCCCGGTGGCGGCGGCGAACAAAGTCGCTGACGGTGGGCGTTTGTTGGTGGGGTGGGTTGCAGCGAGAGCTAAGCTGCTGCAGCCCAGGGCCATGCGGTGCTACCGGTGCCTGGACTTCGGGCATGTCCGAGCACGGTGCACCGCCGAAATAGACCGCAGCGACCAGTGTTATCGCTGCGGTCAGCCCGGCCACAAGGCGGCTAAGTGCTCGGCGGCGCCAAACTGTAGCCTCTGTACAGCTGCAGGGAGGCCCGCCGGACACAGGGTGGGTGGAAAGGCCTGTGGCGTGCCCGCCAACAACAAAAAGAAGAGAAGGGATGCCAAGGCTGCGGGGGGCTCTTTACCCCCCCCTCAGCCTGGCTGCCCTTCGGCCGACTCCCGGCCTAGGAATGGTGCGGAGGGAATGGAATGCGCATAATGTCTATACACCATTACCATTTCCTCCAAGGCAATATCAACCACTGTGCCAGAGCTCAGGATCTCTTGATCCAGAGCATGGCAGAGTGGTCGATTCACGTGGCTGTGGTCGCCGAGCCGTACTTTGTCCCCCCCCGGGATAGCTGGGTGGGAGACCTTGACGGTTTGGTGGCCATCATTGGCGGGGCTCTCGTCAACCCGTCCCGAGGTCACGGCTGGGTAGCCGCCCTCGTGGACGGCATTGGCGTTGTTGGAGCGTATTTTTCGCCCAACAAGAGTCTCGCCGACTTCGAGAGGTTCCTTGTCGAGTTGGGTGCCGTCGTGGGCCAACTCCATCCTCGCCCCGTGCTGTTGCTGGGCGATCTCAACGCCAAATCTGCGGCGTGGGGATCCCCAGTGACCGATGCTAGGGGTGAGGCATTGGAGGAGTGGGCGGTCACGACTGGCCTGGTCGTCCTGAACCGGGGCTCGGTCCACACGTGCGTGCGGCAGCGGGGCGGATCGATTGTTGACGTCTCGTTCGCTAGCCCTGCTGTCGCGAGCCGTGTTCGTGACTGGCGAGTCGCCGTGGAGGTGGAGACGTTGTCGGATCATAGATATATCCGTTTCGACGTCTCCGCCCAGACCGCTGGCGGCCGCAGATCATCAGTCTCGCGAATGGACGGCCCGCGCTGGGCGCGCAAGCGCATCGACAGGGAACTTCTCGAGGAGGCCGCTATTGTTCAGGCCTGGAGCCGGGAGTCGGCAACGAACGGACCCGTCGACGTCGACGTCGAACAGGAGGCGCTGTGGTTCCGCGGGGCGATGACGCAAATCTGCGACGCGTCCATGCCCCGGGTCCACGCACAGTCCGCAAGGCGCCAGGTGTACTGGTGGTCCGCCGAAATCGCGCACTTACGAGTCGCGTGCGTGGCGGTGAGACGCCAGTACACCCGTTATCGAAGACGACGTCGTCGGGTCCCTGACGAAGAAGCCGCGCTGTATGAGGTGTACCGCGCGGCTAAGGGGACTCTGTGGCTGGCCATCGGTGAGGCGAAAACGCGAGCCAGGGAAGGGATGTTGGAGACTCTAGACGGGGATCCGTGGGGGCGCCCTTATCGAGCGGTTCGAGGGAAACTAAGAGCCGCAGCGCCCCCACTTACGGAGAGTCTCCAACCCGAGCTGCTGGATGAGGTAGTCGCAGCCCTCTTCCCGGCAAGAGCGGAGCACACTCCGCCGCCGATGGCTTTGCCCACAGCCGCAGAGTCTACGGAGGAAAACGCCATCAGCGTCCCAGAGGTGACACAGGCAGAGATGGGGGCGGCCGTGATGCGGCTCCGGGCCAAGAATGTGGCTCCGGGGCCAGACGGAATTCACGGCCTAGCATTAGCCCTCGCTCTGAAGGAGCTAGAGCCCCAGCTAAGAGGACTCTTCACAGCGTGCCTGGAGCGGGGCCAGTTTCCCACTTTGTGGAAAAGTGCCACCTCTATGAGGTATACATGGAGGCAAAAGTGGTTCTCGATAGGGCCATCGCCGCCGCCAGAGACTCGGCGAGAGCGGAGATGTTGGAGGGTCTCGACAACGACCCATACGGGAGACCATATAAGGCGGCACGCAACAAACTGCGCCCCTTTGGTCCCCCGGTGGCCGAGACCCTGGAGCCCTCATTACTGGATGGGGTGGTTCAGTCCCTGTTCCCGTGCAGGGACAACTTCACCCCACCAGTGATGGACCCACCGCTGGGGATAGCTTCGCCAGCTGAGGAAGTAGAGGAGGCCCCTCCTGTCACGGAGTCGGAACTTGGCGCGGCAATTCTCCATATCCGCGCCAAGAAGACAGCTCCGGGCCCCGACGGTGTTCCGGCAAGAGTGGTGGCGATCGCTGCCACTCAAATGGAGGAGAGGTTTCGGGACCTCTTCAGCGCATGTCTTGCGTCTGGGAGGTTCCCGAAACCGTGGAAGGAGGGGCAGTTGTGCCTCCTTCGCAAGGAGGGCCGCCCAGCAGACTCCCCCTCGGCATACCGGCCCATCGTTCTGCTCGATGAGGTCGGAAAAATGTTCGAGGGGATAATCGCTGCCCGCCTAAAAAGCCATTTGCGGTGTATCGGGCCGGACTTGTCGGACGCTCAGTTCGGTTTTCGGGCTGAGCGTTCCACGGTGGACGCGCTGGCCCGCCTTAAGGGCCAGGTGAAGGGGGCGATGGAAGTGGGGGACGGATTGTTGGCTGTGTCATTCGACATAGCCAATGCCTTCAACTCCGTTCCCCACTCCACCATCCTAGAGGCGCTCCGATTCCACGGAGTGCCTCGATACATGCGCGATCTACTGGCCAGCTACCTGGAGGATCGGGCGATCGTCCTGGTAAATAGGACTGGCCAAGTCCGGCGATACGCCGTTGAGGCCGGCGTGCCGCAGGGGTCAGTCATAGGACCTCTCCTCTGGAACATCGCCTATGATTGGCTCTTGCGGGGAACTCTCCTCCGGGGCACGAGTGTCGTCTGCTATGCGGATGACACTCTCCTCACCGCCCGGGGGGGGTGTTTCAGGGAGGCAGCCAACTTGGCCTCGGCAGGCGGATCCTTGGTGGCGGGGAGGATCCGCCGCCTAGGTTTAACGGTGGCGCTGCACAAGACCGAGGCTGTGTTCTTCCACGGACCTCGGCAGCGCCCCCCACCTGACGCCCACATCTTCGTGGAGGGCGTCAGAATTGAGGTGAAGACCCCAACCTGGGGGGCATGCGGGGCCCGCCAGCTAGGCGGGCATGCGCCGGGAGGGTTGTGGATGTAAAGGCTGAGCCGGTTTCCCATGGCCCTCCCATCACGGCGATGTGGGAACACCGCTGAGTTTTAGTGGGTATACTGTCATTCTGACAGGAGTCCCACATACCCCGTCTCGTCCCCCACGAGCGGCAATGCATAAAGCATTTCTCAGCGACAAAAAAAAAAAAAAAAAAGGTTAGGTTGGGGGATCCCCCACAGCGCATACTTCCACGCAGTATCCCCCGGGCAACGCCGTGTCTGACCACCGTAACGGAGTGGCAGACCGGCGGCTAAAGTGCGCTGTGATTCGCAGACCAAATACGCGGTTGTCTGCGGATATGTCGAAAATGCAAAGCCGTGACGCCTCTGGGCGTTTTTTATCTAATCGCCCCTCACAGGGCGATTCAAACGGCTCTTCTCAGGGCCACCCCAACGGCCCTTCTCAGGGCCAGTCCAACGGCCCTTCTCAGGGCCAATCCAACGGCCCTTCTCAGGGCCACGCCGGCGGCGCTTTGGCGTCAGAAGCTGACCGCGCACCATCCGCGGCCAGCTTGTTCAGCAGGCCGGACGAGTTGTCGGACGCCGACGAGTCCAATATGGACACGTCGGCGGCCGAAAACGACCGCCCCAAGCGGAAGAGGGCCGATCTGAAGCTCGGGTCCGGGGGCTCCTCGGAGTCGGTCGGAAGTAGGGCGAAGAAGAAGTCGAAGTCTAAAAAGGCTCCGACATCTTCTTCGGCTTTGGCTCACGATGTGGGCTTGGTGGACGCCGAGCGCCAGCTAAACCTGGCGAAAAGGACGCAACTCCAAGAAGACCTGGAGGAGAGGGTCGCCGCCAAGGAGCGGCAGGCGCAAGCCGCCAGGTCGAGGGCTGGCTATGGTGCATCCAATGTACTATATGCTGACCACTCCCTGGCGGAGTTGGAGCGCATGGCGCAGGAGGACAAGGAGGAGGTTCTGGAGGTCGCCTCAAAGTCCTCCAATTTGAAGGGGACCTTCCAGAAGGCCCTCAAATGCCGGGCCGCCAGCATGCACGGCATTGTCGTGGAGCTGGTGAAACGGACGGCCACAGACGAGACGCGGCAGCTGCAGGCGAAGGTGGATCGTCTGCAGGCGGAAGTCAGCCAGCTACACCAGAAGCTGGCTGAGGTCACGGCCCGGCCTGCCCAATCTGCCCCAGGTGCGGTAGTAGGAGGCTCCTCCTCCCCTGCCAGCCTTGAGGCAATAATCCGCGGTGTCGTCATGGAGGAGAGGGCCTTCATCAGAGGCTGCTTCGCAGGAATCGAAGACCGGCTCTTGCCGGAAAAGCGGCTCCGGCAAAGGAAAGGGCAAGAGGACCACGGTGGCCCCTCAAACACCCACCATGAGCGCGGAGGGAGCGCCTGGGTCGTCTGCCACTCCAGCAGCCCCCCGGAACTCGCAGGGCGAAGACGCCCTTCTTCCCTCCACCACCCCGTCCAACCAGTCGTGGACGGAAGTGATCAGGGGGGGTAAAGGGAAAAAATCGACCCCCAAGCCCACTGCGACTGCTCCTACAGCCGCAGCCAAAAAGGGTCCAGCCGGCGGGAGGAAGCTGGTTCCTCCCAAAACCGCGGCCGTCGTGGTGACCATCACCCCGGAGGCCGTGGAGCGGGGCGAGACGTATGAGTCCGTCCTAAGACGGGCTCGTTCCAACGCGGATCCTTCCCGGCTGGGGATCGGCAACATCACGTGCCGCCGAACCCTAGCCGGGGCTCGAATTTTCGAGTTCTCGGGGGAGCAGCGCGGCGCAAACGCGGACCTCTTTGCAAAAAGGTTGCAAGAGGTCATCGCGGATGCGGCAACGGTCGTCAGACCTGTTAAGACCGCAGCCTTGGAGGTGGCCGATCTGGATGATTCGGTCACCAAAGAGGACGTGGTCGCGGCCGTTGCGGTGGCTGGAGGCTGCGATTCTGGCGCGGTGAAGGGTGGAGCCATCAGGCTCGGTCGCCGCGGCATGGGCACCATCCGCATCGAGTGCCCAGTCGCTGCGGCTGGGGCCGTCCTTACTGCGACCAAAGGACGGCTGCTTGTGGGCTTCAGCTCGGCTGTGGTTCGGCCACTTGAAGACCAGCCTATGCGTTGCTTCAAGTGCTTCGCGTTCGGCCACACCCGAAGCACGTGTCCCTCCAAGTTCGACTGGGGAGACTGCTGCTTCCGATGCGGGCAGGAGGGACACAGGAGTGCCACTTGCCACGCCGCCACGCTTCGCTGCGCGGCGTGTGCCGCCAGTGGCCGCCCCGCGGACCACAAGATGACGGGCAGGAGTTGCAAGCCTCCCGCGAGGAAGGGCATATTGCCGGCGCAGGTTCGCCCTGCCGCCACCACCGCCGCCGAAGTCGCCGCTGTAGCTCCAGCGGCGGTAGCCGAGGAGGGATGTGCGATGTTGGAATGATGATTTTCAACTACCGCATCCTCCAGGCGAACACCAACCACTGCAGAGCGGCCCAGGACCTGGTGGTGCAGGTTATGGCCGAGTGGTTGGTGAACGTAGCGGTGGTCGCCGAGCCCTACTCAATCCCTGGCAGCTGGCTGGGTGACGAGGACGGCTCGGTGGCACTAGCGGCGCGGTCTTCCACAGACTCCCCTCCCCTCTCGCTATTAGAGAAGGGACCGGGATACGTGGCCGCCGCGTGGGGAGAATTAGCCCTCGTGGGCGTCTATTTCTCCCCAAACCGCCCAGGTGGAGGCCAGCAGGCAACGGATGCGGGGGCACCCTTGCCTGTATTGCACAGGCCTCCACAAGTGTCGGACGGGAATGGCCAGGTGTTCCCGGCCATTCCCGTAGCCCCCCAACCTGGGGGGCATGCGGGGCCCGCCAGCTAGGCGGGCATGCGCCGGGAGGGTTGTGGATGTAAAGGCTGAGCCGGTTTCCCATGGCCCTCCCATCACGGCGATGTGGGAACACCGCTGAGTTTTAGTGGGTATACTGTCATTCTGACAGGAGTCCCACATACCCCGTCTCGTCCCCCACGAGCGGCAATGCATAAAGCATTTCTCAGCGACAAAAAAAAAAAAAAAAAAAAAAAGGTTAGGTTAGGTTGGGGTGCATGTTGAAGAGCCTCCACGTGGCGCACCCTGGGCAACGTCAGCTCCAATTGCCCACCTGCTTTTGGTGGACAATTGGGGCTGGCGGCTAATCTTCAACAAACTGGGAAGGGCGGCGGTTCCATTCACCGATCATCTTTGATGGTCGAGGAAGGGAACCGGGCTAGGGGCGGGACGGCTAGTCCGTCATGGGGATAGGCCTGGTGGCCATCTCACGTCCACACCCCCCCTGCTTACAGAGGGTGAGTCTAGTGGGCGTAGAGTGGGGAGGGAAGAGGAAGACAACCTCTATAAAAAATTACCCCAATCTCAAGGTCGAGCGTGCCGAGGGGATGAATGGCCGGGGGTATCCGGTCGCTAGCGCTGGGGGGGGATACAGGGGAAATGGGACCATACCCTTTAAAGGAAAATAAATATGCACAAGACAAACGAGAATAAACTACCCCAGGGCGGTACCGGCTGCTCTGCAGCTGGAGAGTCCGCCACGTACCCTTCGGGAACGTCAAGCCCCCATTCGTATTCTGGGGGGGGCAACGATTGTCTACCACTTGCCCATGGCAACAAGAGTCGAGGAGGCTCATCGCGGTCTCGGTCGTTCGAGGACCTGACAAATCCAGATTTGTCGGGTCGTCGAATGGGCGGCACCGCCGGCCAGCGAGAAAGGGAGCTCCAAAAGAACCCGGAGTTCCCGCGCGTTGTGGTCGCACCACTTGCCGTCACTGACGGCAACGCGAGTCGAGGAGACTCAAGTCCCGAAAGGGACCAATCGTCCGACCGGGGGGAGTCGCGGAGGAAGCGCGGTCCTTCCCCGGTCGAGGTCAACGTGGCGGCGGCTAAGGTGCCAAAGGCACGGGGTGGGCGAGGTCGCGCGGTAGCGAGTGGAGTCCCCGCTCGGCTGCCGGAGCGCGACAAGCGGGGTCGCTTTGTGCCAGTTTCGGCGGAGAGCGACCCCGAGCCAATGGTGGAGGAACAAGGTGGGGGCAGCACTGCGTCCCTGCTAGAGGCCAACCGAGCGGAGGCTAATGCAGGAAAGAGGGCTCAAGTGAGGGCTGTCGCGGCTGACGAAGTCAGCGAGTTGGCCCGACAGGCCCGTGAGCGGCGCTCTGCTCGGATGGCTGCTGGAGGGGACATCACTGGGGTGGCGCTCAGTCGCCAAGTTTTGGACGGCGTGGATGTTGTCCTGAAGGTTGCCACCAAATCGGGCAACTTGAAGGGCACATTCACGCGTGCTCTCAAGGAGGCGGCTGAGGGGATTCGGGAGGCGGTTGAGGTCCTCCTTAATCGCACTAGCACGGAGGAGACGGCGAAGCTATGGGAGGAGAATGGCCGTCTCCGATCCGAGTTGGAGGACCTCAAGCGACAGTTCGCCGCCCAGAGGGCAGCACCTGCGGCCTCCGGCTCCTCTACCGTCGCGGCCCTGTCGTCGGCTCCATCGGTCCCGTCGTCGACGCCTGCGCTTGCGGATGCGGAGGTCGAGAGGATCGCACGCATCTGCATGATGCAGTGTGGTGCGATGTTGGGTGCCCGGATGGAGGCCATAGAGGAGAGACTCCTCCCGGCGGCAACCCTTCGCCCACCGCTCGCTGCGGACAAGCGGAGGAAGGAGGGGGCCGCTTTTCAGGGGCCCAATACCACCACGGCGGCTGGGTCCAGCCAGTCGGGAGGGAGGACCGGGGGGCCCACGGAGGGTTCGCGTGTCCCCACTTCCCGGGCAGCTGCGCCACCGGCGGCCGCGCCCGGGCCTACCCCGGAAGCCTGGACGACGGTCGTCAAGAGGGGCCGCCGTCGCGGGACGAAGACGGCACCACCGCCACCGGCACCCGCTGGAGCACCGGCACCAAAGAAGGCCCGGGGACCGCCTAAGGTCAGAGCACCACGCTCCGCGGCTGTAGTGCTCACGCTGCAGCCCGGAGCCGTCGAAAGGGGCGTTACCTACGCGGCGGTCCTGGCAGAGGCGAAAGCCAAAGTCGCGTTTCCCGACCTCGGCACACCGTCCGGCTTCAAACTGAGGCCGGCGATCACGGGAGCGCGGCTGCTCGAGGTGTCGGGTGCCTCTAGCGGCGAAAAGGCGGACATCCTGGCCGCCAAGCTGAGAGAGGTCCTCAATCCGGATGACGTCCGGGTGTCCAGGCCGATGAAGACCGCTGAGCTGCGCGTCGATGGTCTGGACGACTCGACGACCCCGGCTGAGGTCATGGCGGCCGTCGCCCGAGTAGGTGGATGTCCGCCCGAAGACGTGCGGACGGGCGACATTCGCGCCGACGCTTCCGGGCTCGGCACGATTTGGGTGCGGTGCCCGGTGGCGGCGGCGAACAAAGTCGCTGACGGTGGGCGTTTGTTGGTGGGGTGGGTTGCAGCGAGAGCTAAGCTGCTGCAGCCCAGGGCCATGCGGTGCTACCGGTGCCTGGACTTCGGGCATGTCCGAGCACGGTGCACCGCCGAAATAGACCGCAGCGACCAGTGTTATCGCTGCGGTAAGCCCGGCCACAAGGCGGCTCAGTGCTCGGCGGCGCCAAACTGTAGCCTCTGTACAGCTGCAGGGAGGCCCGCCGGACACAGGGCGGGTGGAAAGGCCTGTGGCGTGCCCGCCAACAACAAAAAGAAGAGAAGGGATGCCAAGGCTGCGGGGGGCTCTTTACCCCCCCCTCAGCCTGGCTGCCCTTCGGCCGACTCCCGGCCTAGGAATGGTGCGGAGGGAATGGAATGCGCATAATGTCTATACACCATTACCATTTCCTCCAAGGCAATATCAACCACTGTGCCAGAGCTCAGGATCTCTTGATCCAGAGCATGGCAGAGTGGTCGATTCACGTGGCTGTGGTCGCCGAGCCGTACTTTGTCCCCCCCCGGGATAGCTGGGTGGGAGACCTTGACGGTTTGGTGGCCATCATTGGCGGGGCTCTCGTCAACCCGTCCCGAGGTCACGGCTGGGTAGCCGCCCTCGCGGACGGCATTGGCGTTGTTGGAGCGTATTTTTCGCCCAACAAGAGTCTCGCCGACTTCGAGAGGTTTCTTGTCGAGTTGGGTGCCGTCGTGGGCCAACTCCATCCTCGCCCCGTGCTGTTGCTGGGCGATCTCAACGCCAAATCTGCGGCGTGGGGATCCCCAGTGACCGATGCTAGGGGTGAGGCATTGGAGGAGTGGGCGGTCACGACTGGCCTGGTCGTCCTGAACCGGGGCTCGGTCCACACGTGCGTGCGGCAGCGGGGCGGATCGATTGTCGACGTTCGCTAGCCCTGCTGTCGCGAGCCGTGTTCGTGACTGGCGAGTCGCCGTGGAGGTGGAGACGTTGTCGGATCATAGATACATCCGTTTCGACGTCTCCGCCCAAACCGCTGGCGGCCGCAGATCATCAGTCTCGCGAATGGACGGCCCGCGCTGGGCGCGCAAGCGCATCGACAGGGAACTTCTCAAGGAGGCCGCTATTGTCCAGGCCTGGAGCCGGGAGTCGGCAACGAACGGACCCGTCGACGTCGACGTCGAACAGGAGGCGCTGTGGTTCCGCGGGGCGATGACGCAAATCTGCGACGCGTCCATGCCCCGGGTCCACGCACAGTCCGCAAGGCGCCAGGTGTACTGGTGGTCCGCCGAAATCGCGCACTTACGAGTCGCGTGCGTGGCGGTGAGACGCCAGTACACCCGTTATCGAAGACGACGTCGTCGGGTCCCTGACGAAGAAGCCGCGCTGTATGAGGTGTACCGCGCGGCTAAGGGGACTCTGTGGCTGGCCATCGGGGAGGCGAAGACGCGAGCCAGGGAAGGGATGTTGGAGACTCTAGACGGGGATCCGTGGGGGCGCCCTTATCGAGCGGTTCGAGGGAAACTAAGAGCCGCAGCGCCCCCACTTACGGAGAGTCTCCAACCCGAGCTGCTGGATGAGGTAGTCGCAGCCCTCTTCCCGGCAAGAGCGGAGCACACTCCGCCGCCGATGGCTTTGCCCACAGCCGCAGAGTCTACGGAGGAAAACGCCATCAGCGTCCCAGAGGTGACACAGGCAGAGATGGGGGCGGCCGTGATGCGGCTCCGGGCCAAGAATGTGGCTCCGGGGCCAGACGGAGTTCACGGCCTAGCATTAGCCCTCGCTCTGAAGGAGCTAGAGCCCCAGCTAAGAGGACTCTTCACAGCGTGCCTGGAGCGGGGCCAGTTTCCCACTTTGTGGAAAAGTGGTCGTCTGGTCCTGCTCAGGAAGGCGGGGCGCCCTGCAGACTTGCCGTCCGCGTACCGGCCCATAGTGCTGCTAGACGAGGTGGGTAAGCTGTTCGAGCGTATACTCGCAGCCCGCCTCGTCGGCCACTTGTGCGGAGAGGGGCCGGACCTGGATGAGAGCCAGTTCGGCTTTCGGCATGGGCGCTCCACCATACACGCAATAGCGCGTGTGAGAGTCCTGGCGGAGGAAACGGTGTCCCGGGGTGGGGTGGTGGTGGCGGTGTCCTTGGACATCTCCAACGCCTTCAACACTCTGCCCTGGAGTTGTATTCGGGAGGCACTGCGGTACCATCGGGTGCCTCCCTACCTCCGCCGCATCGTTGGGGCTTATTTGGCGGGGAGGTGTGTCACCTACGTGGGACGTGATGGCGGAAACCAGCGCCTCATGTCGTGCGGTGTTCCACAGGGATCGGTTCTGGGGCCGCTCCTGTGGAACATCGGGTACGACTGGGTGCTGAGAGGCGAGTTCCCACCGGGCGTGGACCTGACGTGCTACGCGGACGACACGCTGGTCACGGCTCGGGGGAAATCGCACAGGGAGGCAGCGTTGCTGGCGACGGCTGCGGTCTCACAGACGGTGAGCCGCATACGGCGCCTCGGCCTGGAGGTGGCCCTCAACAAGTCGGAGGCCATGGTGTTTCATGGTTCCCGGCGGGCGCCACCGCCCGGATCACACATCGTGGTCGGGGGGGTCCGAATCGCTGTCGAGCCCACCATGAAATATCTGGGACTGGTGCTCGACAGCCGATGGGATTTCGGCCCCCACTTCCGGCGGTTGGCGCCCAAGTTGTTGGGCGCGGCTGGGGCGCTGTCAACGCTGCTTCCCAATCTGGGGGGCCCGAGCGCCGCTTGTAGGCGGCTCTACGTGGGGATCGTGCGATCGATGGCCCTTTACGGGGCCCCGATCTGGGCGGCTGACCTGACGGCCGGTAGCATCTCTGTTCTGCGAAAGCCGCAGAGAGCTATGGCCGTCAGAGTCATCAGGGGGTACCGCACGATCTCCCACGAGGCGGCTTGTGCACTGGCCGGATCCCCGCCCTGGGACCTGGAGGCGAAGGTACTCGCGTCACTGTATCGGTGGCGCGAGGAAGCGCGGGCGCGGGGCGAGCGGCCGATGCAGCGCCATTTGGAGCAGCGTCGGTCGCAGCTTCGCGAGGTCCTGGTGGCGGAATGGCGGGACAGGCTTTCACGCCCTACCGCCGGCCTCGTCACCATCGAGGCGGTCCGGCCAGTGCTCGACCTCTGGCTCGGGAGGAGGCACGGCTCCCTGTCATTTCGGGTGACACAGGTGCTCTCGGGGCATGGTTGCTTCGGGAAGTACCTGTGTCGCATAAACAGGGAGCCGGACGCCCGGTGTCACCACTGCGTCGACTGCCGGGAGGACACGGCGCGGCATACGCTGGCAGAGTGTGCCGCTTGGGAGGAGCCGCGCCGTGCCCTCATCAGTGAAGTAGGCAGTGACCTGTCGCTGCCGGCCGTAGTGAGTGCGATGGTCGGCAGCGAAGAGTCCTGGGACGCGGTGGTATCCTTCTGCGAAGTAGTAATCTCGCAGAAGGAGGCTGCGGAACGGGAGAGAGAGATTTCATCCTCTCACCCGGCCCGCAGCAGGCGCACCGGGCGTCGGCGGAGGGCGGACAACGCCCTCTTCCAGCCCCCCTAAATGGGTCCAGGGGCGACGGACCCGGGGACGTCCGTCGCCCCCCATACATCTGGACCCGAGGCGGCGGCGCGTAGTGTTCCACGCGCGCCCCTCTTAGACGTCGCGGGGGGAGTCAAACACCTCACTCCCCCCGCCCGACGAGACGGAGCCCGCAGAGGCGGGCTGGCACCAGTCGGGGTCGCGGAAGATTTGAACGTTCCCGCGACCCCGGCGTAGGTGTGAGATGGAACACCGGGGTGGTTTTTAGTCAGTAAGAGTCTGACAGACCCCTCTGCCCACCCCAGGGCGGAGGACATCCATGAGGATTTTCCACCCCGAACAAAAAAAAAAAAAAAAAAAAGGTTAGGTTAGGTTTTTTTTTTTTTTTTTTTTTTTTTTTTTTTTTTATATCTGCTCCCTGTGACTTTATCAGATTTCACAGATCTTATCCCTCTATTTATTAGGCTACGCTATTAATAATTACAAACAATCTACCCTAGGACCCACCTAGGGTACACACACTCATTACTATTTCCGACTCTACCGTCTCTACAGATTAACATTTTCTTTACAGGCGGTTCTTTTTTAAAACATTCTAGAACCGCTTGTGCCTATCCTCGCTTTTTTGATAACATTTTCTTTACAAGGTGTATTTCTAACAATTTATACAGTCCTTGTGCCTATCTCTACATAATGACGATTTCCATTTTCTTTACAACCCAGGTTGTGCCTAATTCCTTATTCTATCTTATTCTTAATCTAGTTATGTTTACTTATTGTCTATCTCTTATTACTATATTTTTACATAACAGTACTTATTTTGAAGACTCTATACATATACTAATGCTTATACTCTATAAACTTAATCTCTACTATTTCGTACAATCTTTACTACATTGATATATTTTTACAATATATATTGTAGTAAATACTTATTATGACTTATTTCTATTGATTACTATGGTTAATATTTTTATACAATACTCTATAAAAGTTTGACGAGTATGTTTGTCACTGAGTAGAGTCTCCAGGTTTTCCTTTTTTAAACGAATGGCAAGTCTCTGTTGTAGGTCGTACCTGTCCCTACTATGTACTGGGCATTCGAGCAATAAATGGAATATCGTTTCCGTAGATTCCGGGTCACAGATACATGCAGGACTCTCCCTGCACTTGAAACGATGCAAGTACTGGGAGAGACCCCCATGTCCCGTGAGTACCTGCGTCAGTAAGCCCGCCGGCCTCATGCTCCTAATCACCCTATAAGCATCTATAGCATCCGGGAGGAACACTCTCGTTACGGAGGCTGTATAGCCAGACTTGTACCTCCTGTTCCATTCCTCAAGGGAGTCCTTTCGGATTATCCGTTTGACAAAAGAGACAGGAACCTGGTCATAGTCGGGGCTTCTCCGGCTCGAGAGTGCAGCCTCTTTTGCGAGCTGATCAGCGCGTTCGTTGCCTATAAGACCCGCATGCGCTTTCACCCAGTAAAAACTAACAGTTTTTCCCTGGTTGAAAGCCTTCTCCAGGTTTTCGCGCGTCTCTACCGCCAATTGATGCAGAGCATTGTAGTTGGTGATGGTCTCCAGGGCCGACCTTGAGTCGCTGTAAATGCAGTATGCTTTCTTTGTGCACTTCAGTGCCTCCTTTGTGGCTCTGCATATAGCGAGGATCTCCGCTTGGTACACGGTGCAGTACGCGGCTAAGCTAAGCTTGATGGCTTTGGTCTCTATCTCGCCATCCCATATGGATAGCGCAGCCCCGACTTTGCCCTCAAGCTTGCTGCCGTCGGTATAAATTTTTACCGCCTGCCCGTTGCTGTTATCAACTTGTTCTTGCGTAGTCAAGCTTTCAAAGATCAGCTCTACATGCAGAGCCGGATGTGGAGTCTCTGCAAATCCCACCACACGTTCGGTCTCCCTGTCTCCCAGCACCAGCCGGGACGACCCTCTCCTTGCCTGGTACAGGGCGGCTGCCTCCTGTATTCTAAGGTCGAGAGGCAGTATCCCGGCAAGTACCAGTGCCGAGTTCAAGGAGACCGTGCGGTAGGATTTACACAGTTTCTGTGCAAAGCCCCTCTGTACCGCATTCAACGCCTTCTGCGTTCCAATTTTCTTGGCTGCTGGTGCCCATGCACATGCTGCGTACAGGATAACTGGCTCCACCACAGCCGTATAGATGACTCTGATGACCTCAGGGTGTAGTCCCCAGCTTATTTTTGCAGCTCTAGAGAGCTGTTTGTACAGGTCTGCCGCCTTTTTGCAGACTCTTGCAACATGGGTGTTAAAAGTCATCTTATCATCCAGAGTAAGCCCCAGAATCTTGATTTCCCTCGACATTCCAATGTCGGTCCCCCCCATCCTCAGGAGTGGGGTGTCGTACTTAAGCTTACGCGTCAGCACCATAGCACAGGTTTTGTGCGGTGCAAACTTCAGCTTGTTACGAACTCCCCACTCCCGAACATAGGCGAGAGCGACATTGGCCTGCCTCGAGACCTCCAAACCTGAATCCCCACTGAAGACCATCACCACGTCGTCCGCGTACGCCTGACAGTATACGCCCTCTCTTTCTAGTCCGTGTAATAGGGGGTCCAGTAGCACGTTCCAGAGTATCGGGCCGCCAATGGATCCCTGGACGCAACCTTTCTGGGTGTTTCTAGTGTGTTCCTCCCCGGCATACCGAAGTCTGATTTTTCTGCAGTCGAGATAGCTATCCAGTAGCCTCCTTAAATTGACCGGAAACTTTTCCTCAGCCAGTCTGACTTTGATAGCTGGCCACCAGGCGCTGTCGAAGGCCCCCTCTATATCCAATGAGACTAGGGTTACGAGCTTTTTCTGCTCTATGTTCCCCTTGATATGGTTCACTAGGTTATAGAGGGCGTCTTCTGTGCTCCTCTGTGGCATAAAGCCATACTGGCGAGTACTAATCCGCGGTACTAGGTGCCACCTGATCCTTGCTACTATCATCTTCTCCAGGATCTTGCCCAAGACTGGTAGCAGGCCGATAGGTCTATAAGCCTTGGGATTCTGATAGTCGGCCCTGCCCGGTTTTCTCAGTACCACCACTGTGGCCTCCTTCCATATGTCCGGGAAGTGACCTATCTCTAGGCACTTATTATATAGGGCAAGGAACGTGTCCAGATTCCCGGAGATTGCTCGACTGCATATGTCCGCCGTGAAGCCATCCGCTCCAGGTGCCTTCTTTGGGTTAAAACTCACAATAGCGGTCTTTAGCTCTTCTACTGTAAACGGCGGATCATGTTGTTCATTATGACACGGGGCGTTTACTTGCTTCGCAAGCTCTCTTATTTGGCGATGATGTGAGTTATCCTTCTCTTCGGAGTCCTCAGGGTAAAATGTTTCAGCTAATAGGGTTGCCGATTCTTTTGGATTTAGGAACACATCGTCCTTTTTAAGGGTCAGATCCTCTTGACGTTTGGCGGTCTTACCGATCACTCTGTAAATACCTTCCCATACTCCTTCTTTGTCTTGCGTTTTGCAAAAGGTCTTCCAGCTTGCTATTTGGGCTTTCTTGGCTTGGCATTCGTAATTTTCTTTTGCTAGCAGGTACTCCTTGAAGACTTTCTCTTTGCGGTCCTTCGCTGCGTTGCGTATCCTCCGCTTTTTTGTAGTGACCTCGTTTTTTAAGAGCGCGAGCTCCTCTGACCTCCATGGCAAGGAAAATTTTGCGTTCGCTGACTTGAGTGGCATGCTGTTTATACAAGCTGAAGTGATGCCTTTCGTAATTGTCCCTGTCATGTCTTCCAGCTGTTGCTTGAACTCGACTCCACCTATTCCAATTGCGTTGATGTTGTGTGCGGCTTGAAATTGTTCCATTTTCTCAATGAAAATGTCCCAATTTGCCTTCTTGGTATTGTAGAGTCGAGTGGTCCTTTGGATGTTGATCCCTTTTTGTCTCTGTAAGCGCAGCTGAAATAGGATCGTGTTGTGGTCCGAGCTCGTCACTCCCTGGTCAACTCTCCAGTCTTCCACAAGATTCAGCATGTCTGTCGAGCAAGCTGTTAAATCGACGAAACTGCTGTATCTCGTGTTGCCCCTTATTGTGTCAAATGTGGGTATATCCCCTCTATTGAGTACCTGCATTTCCGACTCTTCCAGGGTCCCGGACATTTCTGTGCCCCTGGTGTCATTTACGATGCTGCCCCACCAGGTGTTCTTAGCATTGGCATCGCCTCCAATGAGCAGTTTCTTTGGCCCGACTTTCTCTATCGTCCTTCGTATTTGGTCCACGTATGGTTCTATGGGGTGGTCCGGTTCGAAGTAGAAGGAAACTACAGCGATTTCCCAGGCTTTGGACCGGATCCTCACCACTGCGATGTTGTTCGTAGTGAGTTCTGGACACTGTATAACGTCCAAGTCGTGATCGAAAACGATCACGGCCGCTTTTACAGTCCCACTTCCATCGTCCTCGCACTGGTACACTCGCACACCTCGGTAGCTCTTCATCCTTCGAATCCCACCTACATACGGCTCCTGGATCAAAGCGAAGGCGATTTTCCGGTCAGTGGCTTCTGCCATGAGCTCGGTGGTTGCCAATTCCTTTCTTTGGAGGTTGGTCTGGGCCACTGCGTATCCTCCGGTGGGGTTGCCTGCTCTATTATTATTATGGCTGCCCTCCGCGTTAGCAGTATGCTACCCTCGCTCTCGCCATTGCCTCCCATCTTCTGCGCACGGTACATTCATTGCTGAACGCGTTGTGCTCAGTACTGGCGTGTTTTGCTTGCATGCAATTCACGCATGATGGGACTGCTCCAGCGAGCCAGTCAGGGCACTGTGTTCTGGTATGAGGGCCGCCGCAGTGGCTGCACTTATCTACGGTCTCCTTGCAGAAACGCTTGCTGTGGCCATACGCTAAGCAGCATGTGCATTGGACCAGTGGAGACTGGTCTTCTACTTTAATGCGCTGGATGTCAATATGTATGGCCCCTTTGTGCAGTGTTCTGTTCCACAGTTGCGGCGACACTCTCAAGATAACGTGGTTTGTGTGGGGGTTTCTCGTCCTTCTCTTGAAGGCTATTTCGACCCTGTCGTCCTCACTCTTCAGATCTTTAAAGAGGTCTGCGTTTTGCTTGGTTAGGTTAGGTTAGGTTAGGTTTTTTTTTTTTTTTTTTTTTTTGTTTGGCAGGAGTGGGAAATCCTCATGGACGCCCAGACTGCCTCACTGGTGAGCCAGTCTGGGCAGTGCCGGACTCTTACCGGCTAAAACCCACTCCTGCCTTGCCAGTTACCTCTGACATGATCAGAGCCTTTTTTAGTACTTATCATATTAATGCACTTCATTTTATATGTCTAGTTTTTTGGGGAAAATGGAAAATTTGTAATCTGTCGGTTTTATACTCGTTTTTTAAGAAAATTTTCTAATACATGGTTTGGAATTTTTATTTTTATGTTTTTAATTTTATTTTCTATGTTGTTTCATAACAGCTTATACTAATGTCTTGCACTTTTAACACGCTCTTTTAATAAATGACTTAATTAAATAGATGGTTTTGGAGTTTTTCGTTTTATGTTTTTATTTGTATTTTCTAAGTTATTCATTCTACATAATTGTATTAAGTATCAGTATCTATACTATTTTTATTTTCACTATATTTATTCTATGGCTATTCTAATATATAACAATATATCACATAGTCATATTTAATAATCTAATTTTGTTTGTTTGCTATCCTAATAATATTTTTTACTTTTTTAATAAATACTTTAATGGCTATAATAAAACTCATGACCCGTGCTTTCCCTGCCTCTTGTTTGCGTTTATAATTCCGCTTCAGCCATAACTGTTCAACGACCCTCGCTCTCTGGACTGGCACAGCACAGCGTAATTTCCGCCACGGCATGTTTTGCTGCTTTAATTGGGCCAATTTCTCATGAAACTGGCACCAATTTGCTTTGATCACGCTGAGTGAGCACGCTGTAGCATCGATGCAGTTGGTGTGGCACCGTTGCCGTCTTACAGCGATTCGGGTAGTCACTGGGCCATCCTTAGCAGTACGCTATTGAAGCTCGGGCCAATGCGTCCCATTTCCTACGCACCGGGCATTCACTGCTAAACGCATTGTGCTCGTTGTTTCCCGTCTTGGCTCGGGTACAGTTGATGCACACCGCTGCTTCACCTAGTTGTTGGTCTGGGCAGTCTGCCCTGAGATGAAGGCCGCCACAGTGGCTACATAGGTCGGCTGGCTCTTTGCAAAAGCGTTTCCCGTGACCGTATCCTAGGCAGCGGGTACACTGTACCAGAGGCGTCTGGTCTTCGACGCGTACTCTCTGGAGGTCTATTCTAAGCCTCCCTCCTTCAATCGCCCTCCTCCAGATCGTGGGGGATACACTTAAAACAATGTGGCTCACGTGCGGGTTTCTTGTTTTTCTCCTGTACCTGATTTTCATTCTTGCTTCCTCGCCTCCGAGGTCGTGAAAGATTTCCCGATTCTGATTCCTGAGGGCTTTGAGGATTTCCTCGTCGCTGTGTACCAGCAACACGTCCCTCAGAATCAGAAGCGGGTCCCTATTCGTCACTTCCTCGACGACGAGGTTCTCTCCGACTGCTTCCAGTCTCTGTTTTATTTTTCTCCTCTCCTCCTTTGTAGTGCAACCCATTATTATTTTCCTGTCCTTCGCTTTCCTCACTCTTTCCACTTGCACCCAACCTTCTTTCGCATCTACTGCCTTTCTAATTCTCTCCAAGACCTCCTCTCCCGTGTCGAATTCCTGCGTTGAGGTAACCACCACAGAGTGCAGCGTCGCTCGCTCCAGGGTCTGTACCCCGGTCTGGCTCTCGCGCGCTGCTGCCACACCAGCATAGGTTCTTTCGTCAACGCTTTCCCGATGCGACAAAGCTTCCCGAAGTTTTTCCATTCGCTCCGTGTTTTCTTTAATCAGAGAGCTGTGCTCTTGCATAGTTTTCATGAGCTCAATCTGATAAGTACTACTCTCAGTGCGAATGGACTGGGTACTTTCGTCGGCAGTTGGCGTAGCTGCAGGTGCAACTGCTGGTGTGGCAGCAGGCGTCACAGGAGATTTGATCCTCTCCGACTCTTTAACCAGTTCGTAGAGTCTGTTTATGGCGTCGAGCACCGCCGTCTTAATCTCGGTCTTGAGGTTGCGAGAGTTGCCCAAATGAAGCTTAGCTTTACTTAGGCAAGCTCTCGCCTCCGCTGTGAGACTGGGGTACCCGGATTCAGTCCTCTTTGGCGGTTTAGCGATGTCCGTATTTCCTCGGCGCGTCTCCAGAGTGCTGGTGGCAGGTGGTGTGGCGTCACGCTTTGGGATGACCGGGGACTTAGCCTGAGGCTCAGTTTTCCCAGCCTCCCATTCCCCGATGCTACGCCTCACGCTGGAAAGCGAGGGTCCAGCCTTCTCCGTCAAACGCGGCGAAACCCTAGAACCCGACGAGCTCACGTCTTTGGCCGGTGTACGTAACATGGTGACGGCTTTTGTAAATGTTACGTTCATAAAAAACAAAAGGCCAGTCAGAGGACACTGGTGTTACTTCTGTGTCCCTGTAAAGGGGGGATACGCACAGAAAGCAACGAAAACAAATTTAAAATAAAGTTGTCCTACGGTCGGACGACCATACGGTCACTATTAGGTGGTAAAATTAGAAAGCTCCGTCAAGACACCTTGTTTTAGGCCTGGTCTTAGTTAAGGGGACCTAGATATAAATAAAGGAGAAAGAAATTAAATTTTTATATTTTGCCAAGAACTGAAAAGTTTACCTGGCTAGTGACAAAAGGGAGGGTGGGAGGGCAATTTTTTGCGGTTCTAAGTACGCTAGGCGCACGTGCGAGGTGTCAAAAGACGCGTCTCCGCGCGGGCTAGCGAGCTATGCGGTTACTGAAATTTAAGCTGAACAAAATTTTTGACTTTTGGTCGAAAAACCTATTTTTCGGCCGAAATGTATGTGAAAACCGGGAATTACGACTACCAAACGGGACTCGAGCTCGCGGAACGCGCACCAGAATACAGGTAAGGCAGGTAATTATCTATTGAAACTAAAATCTGAAATGGTTTTGAAGAAAATATTTTGAGATAAAAATTAATTTGTATTTTCGTAAAGAAAAATGTTAAAATTTTTTCTAAGTCCCAGAACGAAAAAATATTTTCGTGTTATTGTCAATTTTAAACAGTCAGATAGTAAGACGGAGCCTATAAAAGATCAAATTAGCTGAAAACAGCTTCGAAATGCGTCACCTGGATGCAAAGTTATAACGATTTCATGAAATTGCTGTATACCTAAGGTGGATTTCGTCGTTAATGAATTTATTTGATACGAATTATTTTCGCGGTTCTAAGTACGCTAGGCGCACGTGCGAGGTGTCAAAAGACGCGTCTCCGCGCGGGCTAGCGAGCTATGCGGTTACTGAAATTTAAGCTGAACAAAATTTTTGACTTTTGGTCGAAAAACCTATTTTTCGGCCGAAATGTATGTGAAAACCGGGAATTACGACTACCAAACGGGACTCGAGCTCGCGGAACGCGCACCAGAATACAGGTAAGGCAGGTAATTATCTATTGAAACTAAAATCTGAAATGGTTTTGAAGAAAATATTTTGAGATAAAAATTAATTTGTATTTTCGTAAAGAAAAATGTTAAAATTTTTTCTAAGTCCCAGAACGAAAAAATATTTTCGTGTTATTGTCAATTTTAAACAGTCAGATAGTAAGACGGAGCCTATAAAAGATCAAATTAGCTGAAAACAGCTTCGAAATGCGTCACCTGGATGCAAAGTTATAACGATTTCATGAAATTGCTGTATACCTAAGGTGGATTTCGTCGTTAATGAATTTATTTGATACGAATTATTTTCGCGGTTCTAAGTACGCTAGGCGCACGTGCGAGGTGTCAAAAGACGCGTCTCCGCGCGGGCTAGCGAGCTATGCGGTTACTGAAATTTAAGCTGAACAAAATTTTTGACTTTTGGTCGAAAAACCTATTTTTCGGCCGAAATGTATGTGAAAACCGGGAATTACGACTACCAAACGGGACTCGAGCTCGCGGAACGCGCACCAGAATACAGGTAAGGCAGGTAATTATCTATTGAAACTAAAATCTGAAATGGTTTTGAAGAAAATATTTTGAGATAAAAATTAATTTGTATTTTCGTAAAGAAAAATGTTAAAATTTTTTCTAAGTCCCAGAACGAAAAAATATTTTCGTGTTATTGTCAATTTTAAACAGTCAGATAGTAAGACGGAGCCTATAAAAGATCAAATTAGCTGAAAACAGCTTCGAAATGCGTCACCTGGATGCAAAGTTATAACGATTTCATGAAATTGCTGTATACCTAAGGTGGATTTCGTCGTTAATGAATTTATTTGATACGAATTATTTTCGCGGTTCTAAGTACGCTAGGCGCACGTGCGAGGTGTCAAAAGACGCGTCTCCGCGCGGGCTAGCGAGCTATGCGGTTACTGAAATTTAAGCTGAACAAAATTTTTGACTTTTGGTCGAAAAACCTATTTTTCGGCCGAAATGTATGTGAAAACCGGGAATTACGACTACCAAACGGGACTCGAGCTCGCGGAACGCGCACCAGAATACAGGTAAGGCAGGTAATTATCTATTGAAACTAAAATCTGAAATGGTTTTGAAGAAAATATTTTGAGATAAAAATTAATTTGTATTTTCGTAAAGAAAAATGTTAAAATTTTTTCTAAGTCCCAGAACGAAAAAATATTTTCGTGTTATTGTCAATTTTAAACAGTCAGATAGTAAGACGGAGCCTATAAAAGATCAAATTAGCTGAAAACAGCTTCGAAATGCGTCACCTGGATGCAAAGTTATAACGATTTCATGAAATTGCTGTATACCTAAGGTGGATTTCGTCGTTAATGAATTTATTTGATACGAATTATTTTCGCGGTTCTAAGTACGCTAGGCGCACGTGCGAGGTGTCAAAAGACGCGTCTCCGCGCGGGCTAGCGAGCTATGCGGTTACTGAAATTTAAGCTGAACAAAATTTTTGACTTTTGGTCGAAAAACCTATTTTTCGGCCGAAATGTATGTGAAAACCGGGAATTACGACTACCAAACGGGACTCGAGCTCGCGGAACGCGCACCAGAATACAGGTAAGGCAGGTAATTATCTATTGAAACTAAAATCTGAAATGGTTTTGAAGAAAATATTTTGAGATAAAAATTAATTTGTATTTTCGTAAAGAAAAATGTTAAAATTTTTTCTAAGTCCCAGAACGAAAAAATATTTTCGTGTTATTGTCAATTTTAAACAGTCAGATAGTAAGACGGAGCCTATAAAAGATCAAATTAGCTGAAAACAGCTTCGAAATGCGTCACCTGGATGCAAAGTTATAACGATTTCATGAAATTGCTGTATACCTAAGGTGGATTTCGTCGTTAATGAATTTATTTGATACGAATTATTTTCGCGGTTCTAAGTACGCTAGGCGCACGTGCGAGGTGTCAAAAGACGCGTCTCCGCGCGGGCTAGCGAGCTATGCGGTTACTGAAATTTAAGCTGAACAAAATTTTTGACTTTTGGTCGAAAAACCTATTTTTCGGCCGAAATGTATGTGAAAACCGGGAATTACGACTACCAAACGGGACTCGAGCTCGCGGAACGCGCACCAGAATACAGGTAAGGCAGGTAATTATCTATTGAAACTAAAATCTGAAATGGTTTTGAAGAAAATATTTTGAGATAAAAATTAATTTGTATTTTCGTAAAGAAAAATGTTAAAATTTTTTCTAAGTCCCAGAACGAAAAAATATTTTCGTGTTATTGTCAATTTTAAACAGTCAGATAGTAAGACGGAGCCTATAAAAGATCAAATTAGCTGAAAACAGCTTCGAAATGCGTCACCTGGATGCAAAGTTATAACGATTTCATGAAATTGCTGTATACCTAAGGTGGATTTCGTCGTTAATGAATTTATTTGATACGAATTATTTTCGCGGTTCTAAGTACGCTAGGCGCACGTGCGAGGTGTCAAAAGACGCGTCTCCGCGCGGGCTAGCGAGCTATGCGGTTACTGAAATTTAAGCTGAACAAAATTTTTGACTTTTGGTCGAAAAACCTATTTTTCGGCCGAAATGTATGTGAAAACCGGGAATTACGACTACCAAACGGGACTCGAGCTCGCGGAACGCGCACCAGAATACAGGTAAGGCAGGTAATTATCTATTGAAACTAAAATCTGAAATGGTTTTGAAGAAAATATTTTGAGATAAAAATTAATTTGTATTTTCGTAAAGAAAAATGTTAAAATTTTTTCTAAGTCCCAGAACGAAAAAATATTTTCGTGTTATTGTCAATTTTAAACAGTCAGATAGTAAGACGGAGCCTATAAAAGATCAAATTAGCTGAAAACAGCTTCGAAATGCGTCACCTGGATGCAAAGTTATAACGATTTCATGAAATTGCTGTATACCTAAGGTGGATTTCGTCGTTAATGAATTTATTTGATACGAATTATTTTCGCGGTTCTAAGTACGCTAGGCGCACGTGCGAGGTGTCAAAAGACGCGTCTCCGCGCGGGCTAGCGAGCTATGCGGTTACTGAAATTTAAGCTGAACAAAATTTTTGACTTTTGGTCGAAAAACCTATTTTTCGGCCGAAATGTATGTGAAAACCGGGAATTACGACTACCAAACGGGACTCGAGCTCGCGGAACGCGCACCAGAATACAGGTAAGGCAGGTAATTATCTATTGAAACTAAAATCTGAAATGGTTTTGAAGAAAATATTTTGAGATAAAAATTAATTTGTATTTTCGTAAAGAAAAATGTTAAAATTTTTTCTAAGTCCCAGAACGAAAAAATATTTTCGTGTTATTGTCAATTTTAAACAGTCAGATAGTAAGACGGAGCCTATAAAAGATCAAATTAGCTGAAAACAGCTTCGAAATGCGTCACCTGGATGCAAAGTTATAACGATTTCATGAAATTGCTGTATACCTAAGGTGGATTTCGTCGTTAATGAATTTATTTGATACGAATTATTTTCGCGGTTCTAAGTACGCTAGGCGCACGTGCGAGGTGTCAAAAGACGCGTCTCCGCGCGGGCTAGCGAGCTATGCGGTTACTGAAATTTAAGCTGAACAAAATTTTTGACTTTTGGTCGAAAAACCTATTTTTCGGCCGAAATGTATGTGAAAACCGGGAATTACGACTACCAAACGGGACTCGAGCTCGCGGAACGCGCACCAGAATACAGGTAAGGCAGGTAATTATCTATTGAAACTAAAATCTGAAATGGTTTTGAAGAAAATATTTTGAGATAAAAATTAATTTGTATTTTCGTAAAGAAAAATGTTAAAATTTTTTCTAAGTCCCAGAACGAAAAAATATTTTCGTGTTATTGTCAATTTTAAACAGTCAGATAGTAAGACGGAGCCTATAAAAGATCAAATTAGCTGAAAACAGCTTCGAAATGCGTCACCTGGATGCAAAGTTATAACGATTTCATGAAATTGCTGTATACCTAAGGTGGATTTCGTCGTTAATGAATTTATTTGATACGAATTATTTTCGCGGTTCTAAGTACGCTAGGCGCACGTGCGAGGTGTCAAAAGACGCGTCTCCGCGCGGGCTAGCGAGCTATGCGGTTACTGAAATTTAAGCTGAACAAAATTTTTGACTTTTGGTCGAAAAACCTATTTTTCGGCCGAAATGTATGTGAAAACCGGGAATTACGACTACCAAACGGGACTCGAGCTCGCGGAACGCGCACCAGAATACAGGTAAGGCAGGTAATTATCTATTGAAACTAAAATCTGAAATGGTTTTGAAGAAAATATTTTGAGATAAAAATTAATTTGTATTTTCGTAAAGAAAAATGTTAAAATTTTTTCTAAGTCCCAGAACGAAAAAATATTTTCGTGTTATTGTCAATTTTAAACAGTCAGATAGTAAGACGGAGCCTATAAAAGATCAAATTAGCTGAAAACAGCTTCGAAATGCGTCACCTGGATGCAAAGTTATAACGATTTCATGAAATTGCTGTATACCTAAGGTGGATTTCGTCGTTAATGAATTTATTTGATACGAATTATTTTCGCGGTTCTAAGTACGCTAGGCGCACGTGCGAGGTGTCAAAAGACGCGTCTCCGCGCGGGCTAGCGAGCTATGCGGTTACTGAAATTTAAGCTGAACAAAATTTTTGACTTTTGGTCGAAAAACCTATTTTTCGGCCGAAATGTATGTGAAAACCGGGAATTACGACTACCAAACGGGACTCGAGCTCGCGGAACGCGCACCAGAATACAGGTAAGGCAGGTAATTATCTATTGAAACTAAAATCTGAAATGGTTTTGAAGAAAATATTTTGAGATAAAAATTAATTTGTATTTTCGTAAAGAAAAATGTTAAAATTTTTTCTAAGTCCCAGAACGAAAAAATATTTTCGTGTTATTGTCAATTTTAAACAGTCAGATAGTAAGACGGAGCCTATAAAAGATCAAATTAGCTGAAAACAGCTTCGAAATGCGTCACCTGGATGCAAAGTTATAACGATTTCATGAAATTGCTGTATACCTAAGGTGGATTTCGTCGTTAATGAATTTATTTGATACGAATTATTTTCGCGGTTCTAAGTACGCTAGGCGCACGTGCGAGGTGTCAAAAGACGCGTCTCCGCGCGGGCTAGCGAGCTATGCGGTTACTGAAATTTAAGCTGAACAAAATTTTTGACTTTTGGTCGAAAAACCTATTTTTCGGCCGAAATGTATGTGAAAACCGGGAATTACGACTACCAAACGGGACTCGAGCTCGCGGAACGCGCACCAGAATACAGGTAAGGCAGGTAATTATCTATTGAAACTAAAATCTGAAATGGTTTTGAAGAAAATATTTTGAGATAAAAATTAATTTGTATTTTCGTAAAGAAAAATGTTAAAATTTTTTCTAAGTCCCAGAACGAAAAAATATTTTCGTGTTATTGTCAATTTTAAACAGTCAGATAGTAAGACGGAGCCTATAAAAGATCAAATTAGCTGAAAACAGCTTCGAAATGCGTCACCTGGATGCAAAGTTATAACGATTTCATGAAATTGCTGTATACCTAAGGTGGATTTCGTCGTTAATGAATTTATTTGATACGAATTATTTTCGCGGTTCTAAGTACGCTAGGCGCACGTGCGAGGTGTCAAAAGACGCGTCTCCGCGCGGGCTAGCGAGCTATGCGGTTACTGAAATTTAAGCTGAACAAAATTTTTGACTTTTGGTCGAAAAACCTATTTTTCGGCCGAAATGTATGTGAAAACCGGGAATTACGACTACCAAACGGGACTCGAGCTCGCGGAACGCGCACCAGAATACAGGTAAGGCAGGTAATTATCTATTGAAACTAAAATCTGAAATGGTTTTGAAGAAAATATTTTGAGATAAAAATTAATTTGTATTTTCGTAAAGAAAAATGTTAAAATTTTTTCTAAGTCCCAGAACGAAAAAATATTTTCGTGTTATTGTCAATTTTAAACAGTCAGATAGTAAGACGGAGCCTATAAAAGATCAAATTAGCTGAAAACAGCTTCGAAATGCGTCACCTGGATGCAAAGTTATAACGATTTCATGAAATTGCTGTATACCTAAGGTGGATTTCGTCGTTAATGAATTTATTTGATACGAATTATTTTCGCGGTTCTAAGTACGCTAGGCGCACGTGCGAGGTGTCAAAAGACGCGTCTCCGCGCGGGCTAGCGAGCTATGCGGTTACTGAAATTTAAGCTGAACAAAATTTTTGACTTTTGGTCGAAAAACCTATTTTTCGGCCGAAATGTATGTGAAAACCGGGAATTACGACTACCAAACGGGACTCGAGCTCGCGGAACGCGCACCAGAATACAGGTAAGGCAGGTAATTATCTATTGAAACTAAAATCTGAAATGGTTTTGAAGAAAATATTTTGAGATAAAAATTAATTTGTATTTTCGTAAAGAAAAATGTTAAAATTTTTTCTAAGTCCCAGAACGAAAAAATATTTTCGTGTTATTGTCAATTTTAAACAGTCAGATAGTAAGACGGAGCCTATAAAAGATCAAATTAGCTGAAAACAGCTTCGAAATGCGTCACCTGGATGCAAAGTTATAACGATTTCATGAAATTGCTGTATACCTAAGGTGGATTTCGTCGTTAATGAATTTATTTGATACGAATTATTTTCGCGGTTCTAAGTACGCTAGGCGCACGTGCGAGGTGTCAAAAGACGCGTCTCCGCGCGGGCTAGCGAGCTATGCGGTTACTGAAATTTAAGCTGAACAAAATTTTTGACTTTTGGTCGAAAAACCTATTTTTCGGCCGAAATGTATGTGAAAACCGGGAATTACGACTACCAAACGGGACTCGAGCTCGCGGAACGCGCACCAGAATACAGGTAAGGCAGGTAATTATCTATTGAAACTAAAATCTGAAATGGTTTTGAAGAAAATATTTTGAGATAAAAATTAATTTGTATTTTCGTAAAGAAAAATGTTAAAATTTTTTCTAAGTCCCAGAACGAAAAAATATTTTCGTGTTATTGTCAATTTTAAACAGTCAGATAGTAAGACGGAGCCTATAAAAGATCAAATTAGCTGAAAACAGCTTCGAAATGCGTCACCTGGATGCAAAGTTATAACGATTTCATGAAATTGCTGTATACCTAAGGTGGATTTCGTCGTTAATGAATTTATTTGATACGAATTATTTTCGCGGTTCTAAGTACGCTAGGCGCACGTGCGAGGTGTCAAAAGACGCGTCTCCGCGCGGGCTAGCGAGCTATGCGGTTACTGAAATTTAAGCTGAACAAAATTTTTGACTTTTGGTCGAAAAACCTATTTTTCGGCCGAAATGTATGTGAAAACCGGGAATTACGACTACCAAACGGGACTCGAGCTCGCGGAACGCGCACCAGAATACAGGTAAGGCAGGTAATTATCTATTGAAACTAAAATCTGAAATGGTTTTGAAGAAAATATTTTGAGATAAAAATTAATTTGTATTTTCGTAAAGAAAAATGTTAAAATTTTTTCTAAGTCCCAGAACGAAAAAATATTTTCGTGTTATTGTCAATTTTAAACAGTCAGATAGTAAGACGGAGCCTATAAAAGATCAAATTAGCTGAAAACAGCTTCGAAATGCGTCACCTGGATGCAAAGTTATAACGATTTCATGAAATTGCTGTATACCTAAGGTGGATTTCGTCGTTAATGAATTTATTTGATACGAATTATTTTCGCGGTTCTAAGTACGCTAGGCGCACGTGCGAGGTGTCAAAAGACGCGTCTCCGCGCGGGCTAGCGAGCTATGCGGTTACTGAAATTTAAGCTGAACAAAATTTTTGACTTTTGGTCGAAAAACCTATTTTTCGGCCGAAATGTATGTGAAAACCGGGAATTACGACTACCAAACGGGACTCGAGCTCGCGGAACGCGCACCAGAATACAGGTAAGGCAGGTAATTATCTATTGAAACTAAAATCTGAAATGGTTTTGAAGAAAATATTTTGAGATAAAAATTAATTTGTATTTTCGTAAAGAAAAATGTTAAAATTTTTTCTAAGTCCCAGAACGAAAAAATATTTTCGTGTTATTGTCAATTTTAAACAGTCAGATAGTAAGACGGAGCCTATAAAAGATCAAATTAGCTGAAAACAGCTTCGAAATGCGTCACCTGGATGCAAAGTTATAACGATTTCATGAAATTGCTGTATACCTAAGGTGGATTTCGTCGTTAATGAATTTATTTGATACGAATTATTTTCGCGGTTCTAAGTACGCTAGGCGCACGTGCGAGGTGTCAAAAGACGCGTCTCCGCGCGGGCTAGCGAGCTATGCGGTTACTGAAATTTAAGCTGAACAAAATTTTTGACTTTTGGTCGAAAAACCTATTTTTCGGCCGAAATGTATGTGAAAACCGGGAATTACGACTACCAAACGGGACTCGAGCTCGCGGAACGCGCACCAGAATACAGGTAAGGCAGGTAATTATCTATTGAAACTAAAATCTGAAATGGTTTTGAAGAAAATATTTTGAGATAAAAATTAATTTGTATTTTCGTAAAGAAAAATGTTAAAATTTTTTCTAAGTCCCAGAACGAAAAAATATTTTCGTGTTATTGTCAATTTTAAACAGTCAGATAGTAAGACGGAGCCTATAAAAGATCAAATTAGCTGAAAACAGCTTCGAAATGCGTCACCTGGATGCAAAGTTATAACGATTTCATGAAATTGCTGTATACCTAAGGTGGATTTCGTCGTTAATGAATTTATTTGATACGAATTATTTTCGCGGTTCTAAGTACGCTAGGCGCACGTGCGAGGTGTCAAAAGACGCGTCTCCGCGCGGGCTAGCGAGCTATGCGGTTACTGAAATTTAAGCTGAACAAAATTTTTGACTTTTGGTCGAAAAACCTATTTTTCGGCCGAAATGTATGTGAAAACCGGGAATTACGACTACCAAACGGGACTCGAGCTCGCGGAACGCGCACCAGAATACAGGTAAGGCAGGTAATTATCTATTGAAACTAAAATCTGAAATGGTTTTGAAGAAAATATTTTGAGATAAAAATTAATTTGTATTTTCGTAAAGAAAAATGTTAAAATTTTTTCTAAGTCCCAGAACGAAAAAATATTTTCGTGTTATTGTCAATTTTAAACAGTCAGATAGTAAGACGGAGCCTATAAAAGATCAAATTAGCTGAAAACAGCTTCGAAATGCGTCACCTGGATGCAAAGTTATAACGATTTCATGAAATTGCTGTATACCTAAGGTGGATTTCGTCGTTAATGAATTTATTTGATACGAATTATTTTCGCGGTTCTAAGTACGCTAGGCGCACGTGCGAGGTGTCAAAAGACGCGTCTCCGCGCGGGCTAGCGAGCTATGCGGTTACTGAAATTTAAGCTGAACAAAATTTTTGACTTTTGGTCGAAAAACCTATTTTTCGGCCGAAATGTATGTGAAAACCGGGAATTACGACTACCAAACGGGACTCGAGCTCGCGGAACGCGCACCAGAATACAGGTAAGGCAGGTAATTATCTATTGAAACTAAAATCTGAAATGGTTTTGAAGAAAATATTTTGAGATAAAAATTAATTTGTATTTTCGTAAAGAAAAATGTTAAAATTTTTTCTAAGTCCCAGAACGAAAAAATATTTTCGTGTTATTGTCAATTTTAAACAGTCAGATAGTAAGACGGAGCCTATAAAAGATCAAATTAGCTGAAAACAGCTTCGAAATGCGTCACCTGGATGCAAAGTTATAACGATTTCATGAAATTGCTGTATACCTAAGGTGGATTTCGTCGTTAATGAATTTATTTGATACGAATTATTTTCGCGGTTCTAAGTACGCTAGGCGCACGTGCGAGGTGTCAAAAGACGCGTCTCCGCGCGGGCTAGCGAGCTATGCGGTTACTGAAATTTAAGCTGAACAAAATTTTTGACTTTTGGTCGAAAAACCTATTTTTCGGCCGAAATGTATGTGAAAACCGGGAATTACGACTACCAAACGGGACTCGAGCTCGCGGAACGCGCACCAGAATACAGGTAAGGCAGGTAATTATCTATTGAAACTAAAATCTGAAATGGTTTTGAAGAAAATATTTTGAGATAAAAATTAATTTGTATTTTCGTAAAGAAAAATGTTAAAATTTTTTCTAAGTCCCAGAACGAAAAAATATTTTCGTGTTATTGTCAATTTTAAACAGTCAGATAGTAAGACGGAGCCTATAAAAGATCAAATTAGCTGAAAACAGCTTCGAAATGCGTCACCTGGATGCAAAGTTATAACGATTTCATGAAATTGCTGTATACCTAAGGTGGATTTCGTCGTTAATGAATTTATTTGATACGAATTATTTTCGCGGTTCTAAGTACGCTAGGCGCACGTGCGAGGTGTCAAAAGACGCGTCTCCGCGCGGGCTAGCGAGCTATGCGGTTACTGAAATTTAAGCTGAACAAAATTTTTGACTTTTGGTCGAAAAACCTATTTTTCGGCCGAAATGTATGTGAAAACCGGGAATTACGACTACCAAACGGGACTCGAGCTCGCGGAACGCGCACCAGAATACAGGTAAGGCAGGTAATTATCTATTGAAACTAAAATCTGAAATGGTTTTGAAGAAAATATTTTGAGATAAAAATTAATTTGTATTTTCGTAAAGAAAAATGTTAAAATTTTTTCTAAGTCCCAGAACGAAAAAATATTTTCGTGTTATTGTCAATTTTAAACAGTCAGATAGTAAGACGGAGCCTATAAAAGATCAAATTAGCTGAAAACAGCTTCGAAATGCGTCACCTGGATGCAAAGTTATAACGATTTCATGAAATTGCTGTATACCTAAGGTGGATTTCGTCGTTAATGAATTTATTTGATACGAATTATTTTCGCGGTTCTAAGTACGCTAGGCGCACGTGCGAGGTGTCAAAAGACGCGTCTCCGCGCGGGCTAGCGAGCTATGCGGTTACTGAAATTTAAGCTGAACAAAATTTTTGACTTTTGGTCGAAAAACCTATTTTTCGGCCGAAATGTATGTGAAAACCGGGAATTACGACTACCAAACGGGACTCGAGCTCGCGGAACGCGCACCAGAATACAGGTAAGGCAGGTAATTATCTATTGAAACTAAAATCTGAAATGGTTTTGAAGAAAATATTTTGAGATAAAAATTAATTTGTATTTTCGTAAAGAAAAATGTTAAAATTTTTTCTAAGTCCCAGAACGAAAAAATATTTTCGTGTTATTGTCAATTTTAAACAGTCAGATAGTAAGACGGAGCCTATAAAAGATCAAATTAGCTGAAAACAGCTTCGAAATGCGTCACCTGGATGCAAAGTTATAACGATTTCATGAAATTGCTGTATACCTAAGGTGGATTTCGTCGTTAATGAATTTATTTGATACGAATTATTTTCGCGGTTCTAAGTACGCTAGGCGCACGTGCGAGGTGTCAAAAGACGCGTCTCCGCGCGGGCTAGCGAGCTATGCGGTTACTGAAATTTAAGCTGAACAAAATTTTTGACTTTTGGTCGAAAAACCTATTTTTCGGCCGAAATGTATGTGAAAACCGGGAATTACGACTACCAAACGGGACTCGAGCTCGCGGAACGCGCACCAGAATACAGGTAAGGCAGGTAATTATCTATTGAAACTAAAATCTGAAATGGTTTTGAAGAAAATATTTTGAGATAAAAATTAATTTGTATTTTCGTAAAGAAAAATGTTAAAATTTTTTCTAAGTCCCAGAACGAAAAAATATTTTCGTGTTATTGTCAATTTTAAACAGTCAGATAGTAAGACGGAGCCTATAAAAGATCAAATTAGCTGAAAACAGCTTCGAAATGCGTCACCTGGATGCAAAGTTATAACGATTTCATGAAATTGCTGTATACCTAAGGTGGATTTCGTCGTTAATGAATTTATTTGATACGAATTATTTTCGCGGTTCTAAGTACGCTAGGCGCACGTGCGAGGTGTCAAAAGACGCGTCTCCGCGCGGGCTAGCGAGCTATGCGGTTACTGAAATTTAAGCTGAACAAAATTTTTGACTTTTGGTCGAAAAACCTATTTTTCGGCCGAAATGTATGTGAAAACCGGGAATTACGACTACCAAACGGGACTCGAGCTCGCGGAACGCGCACCAGAATACAGGTAAGGCAGGTAATTATCTATTGAAACTAAAATCTGAAATGGTTTTGAAGAAAATATTTTGAGATAAAAATTAATTTGTATTTTCGTAAAGAAAAATGTTAAAATTTTTTCTAAGTCCCAGAACGAAAAAATATTTTCGTGTTATTGTCAATTTTAAACAGTCAGATAGTAAGACGGAGCCTATAAAAGATCAAATTAGCTGAAAACAGCTTCGAAATGCGTCACCTGGATGCAAAGTTATAACGATTTCATGAAATTGCTGTATACCTAAGGTGGATTTCGTCGTTAATGAATTTATTTGATACGAATTATTTTCGCGGTTCTAAGTACGCTAGGCGCACGTGCGAGGTGTCAAAAGACGCGTCTCCGCGCGGGCTAGCGAGCTATGCGGTTACTGAAATTTAAGCTGAACAAAATTTTTGACTTTTGGTCGAAAAACCTATTTTTCGGCCGAAATGTATGTGAAAACCGGGAATTACGACTACCAAACGGGACTCGAGCTCGCGGAACGCGCACCAGAATACAGGTAAGGCAGGTAATTATCTATTGAAACTAAAATCTGAAATGGTTTTGAAGAAAATATTTTGAGATAAAAATTAATTTGTATTTTCGTAAAGAAAAATGTTAAAATTTTTTCTAAGTCCCAGAACGAAAAAATATTTTCGTGTTATTGTCAATTTTAAACAGTCAGATAGTAAGACGGAGCCTATAAAAGATCAAATTAGCTGAAAACAGCTTCGAAATGCGTCACCTGGATGCAAAGTTATAACGATTTCATGAAATTGCTGTATACCTAAGGTGGATTTCGTCGTTAATGAATTTATTTGATACGAATTATTTTCGCGGTTCTAAGTACGCTAGGCGCACGTGCGAGGTGTCAAAAGACGCGTCTCCGCGCGGGCTAGCGAGCTATGCGGTTACTGAAATTTAAGCTGAACAAAATTTTTGACTTTTGGTCGAAAAACCTATTTTTCGGCCGAAATGTATGTGAAAACCGGGAATTACGACTACCAAACGGGACTCGAGCTCGCGGAACGCGCACCAGAATACAGGTAAGGCAGGTAATTATCTATTGAAACTAAAATCTGAAATGGTTTTGAAGAAAATATTTTGAGATAAAAATTAATTTGTATTTTCGTAAAGAAAAATGTTAAAATTTTTTCTAAGTCCCAGAACGAAAAAATATTTTCGTGTTATTGTCAATTTTAAACAGTCAGATAGTAAGACGGAGCCTATAAAAGATCAAATTAGCTGAAAACAGCTTCGAAATGCGTCACCTGGATGCAAAGTTATAACGATTTCATGAAATTGCTGTATACCTAAGGTGGATTTCGTCGTTAATGAATTTATTTGATACGAATTATTTTCGCGGTTCTAAGTACGCTAGGCGCACGTGCGAGGTGTCAAAAGACGCGTCTCCGCGCGGGCTAGCGAGCTATGCGGTTACTGAAATTTAAGCTGAACAAAATTTTTGACTTTTGGTCGAAAAACCTATTTTTCGGCCGAAATGTATGTGAAAACCGGGAATTACGACTACCAAACGGGACTCGAGCTCGCGGAACGCGCACCAGAATACAGGTAAGGCAGGTAATTATCTATTGAAACTAAAATCTGAAATGGTTTTGAAGAAAATATTTTGAGATAAAAATTAATTTGTATTTTCGTAAAGAAAAATGTTAAAATTTTTTCTAAGTCCCAGAACGAAAAAATATTTTCGTGTTATTGTCAATTTTAAACAGTCAGATAGTAAGACGGAGCCTATAAAAGATCAAATTAGCTGAAAACAGCTTCGAAATGCGTCACCTGGATGCAAAGTTATAACGATTTCATGAAATTGCTGTATACCTAAGGTGGATTTCGTCGTTAATGAATTTATTTGATACGAATTATTTTCGCGGTTCTAAGTACGCTAGGCGCACGTGCGAGGTGTCAAAAGACGCGTCTCCGCGCGGGCTAGCGAGCTATGCGGTTACTGAAATTTAAGCTGAACAAAATTTTTGACTTTTGGTCGAAAAACCTATTTTTCGGCCGAAATGTATGTGAAAACCGGGAATTACGACTACCAAACGGGACTCGAGCTCGCGGAACGCGCACCAGAATACAGGTAAGGCAGGTAATTATCTATTGAAACTAAAATCTGAAATGGTTTTGAAGAAAATATTTTGAGATAAAAATTAATTTGTATTTTCGTAAAGAAAAATGTTAAAATTTTTTCTAAGTCCCAGAACGAAAAAATATTTTCGTGTTATTGTCAATTTTAAACAGTCAGATAGTAAGACGGAGCCTATAAAAGATCAAATTAGCTGAAAACAGCTTCGAAATGCGTCACCTGGATGCAAAGTTATAACGATTTCATGAAATTGCTGTATACCTAAGGTGGATTTCGTCGTTAATGAATTTATTTGATACGAATTATTTTCGCGGTTCTAAGTACGCTAGGCGCACGTGCGAGGTGTCAAAAGACGCGTCTCCGCGCGGGCTAGCGAGCTATGCGGTTACTGAAATTTAAGCTGAACAAAATTTTTGACTTTTGGTCGAAAAACCTATTTTTCGGCCGAAATGTATGTGAAAACCGGGAATTACGACTACCAAACGGGACTCGAGCTCGCGGAACGCGCACCAGAATACAGGTAAGGCAGGTAATTATCTATTGAAACTAAAATCTGAAATGGTTTTGAAGAAAATATTTTGAGATAAAAATTAATTTGTATTTTCGTAAAGAAAAATGTTAAAATTTTTTCTAAGTCCCAGAACGAAAAAATATTTTCGTGTTATTGTCAATTTTAAACAGTCAGATAGTAAGACGGAGCCTATAAAAGATCAAATTAGCTGAAAACAGCTTCGAAATGCGTCACCTGGATGCAAAGTTATAACGATTTCATGAAATTGCTGTATACCTAAGGTGGATTTCGTCGTTAATGAATTTATTTGATACGAATTATTTTCGCGGTTCTAAGTACGCTAGGCGCACGTGCGAGGTGTCAAAAGACGCGTCTCCGCGCGGGCTAGCGAGCTATGCGGTTACTGAAATTTAAGCTGAACAAAATTTTTGACTTTTGGTCGAAAAACCTATTTTTCGGCCGAAATGTATGTGAAAACCGGGAATTACGACTACCAAACGGGACTCGAGCTCGCGGAACGCGCACCAGAATACAGGTAAGGCAGGTAATTATCTATTGAAACTAAAATCTGAAATGGTTTTGAAGAAAATATTTTGAGATAAAAATTAATTTGTATTTTCGTAAAGAAAAATGTTAAAATTTTTTCTAAGTCCCAGAACGAAAAAATATTTTCGTGTTATTGTCAATTTTAAACAGTCAGATAGTAAGACGGAGCCTATAAAAGATCAAATTAGCTGAAAACAGCTTCGAAATGCGTCACCTGGATGCAAAGTTATAACGATTTCATGAAATTGCTGTATACCTAAGGTGGATTTCGTCGTTAATGAATTTATTTGATACGAATTATTTTCGCGGTTCTAAGTACGCTAGGCGCACGTGCGAGGTGTCAAAAGACGCGTCTCCGCGCGGGCTAGCGAGCTATGCGGTTACTGAAATTTAAGCTGAACAAAATTTTTGACTTTTGGTCGAAAAACCTATTTTTCGGCCGAAATGTATGTGAAAACCGGGAATTACGACTACCAAACGGGACTCGAGCTCGCGGAACGCGCACCAGAATACAGGTAAGGCAGGTAATTATCTATTGAAACTAAAATCTGAAATGGTTTTGAAGAAAATATTTTGAGATAAAAATTAATTTGTATTTTCGTAAAGAAAAATGTTAAAATTTTTTCTAAGTCCCAGAACGAAAAAATATTTTCGTGTTATTGTCAATTTTAAACAGTCAGATAGTAAGACGGAGCCTATAAAAGATCAAATTAGCTGAAAACAGCTTCGAAATGCGTCACCTGGATGCAAAGTTATAACGATTTCATGAAATTGCTGTATACCTAAGGTGGATTTCGTCGTTAATGAATTTATTTGATACGAATTATTTTCGCGGTTCTAAGTACGCTAGGCGCACGTGCGAGGTGTCAAAAGACGCGTCTCCGCGCGGGCTAGCGAGCTATGCGGTTACTGAAATTTAAGCTGAACAAAATTTTTGACTTTTGGTCGAAAAACCTATTTTTCGGCCGAAATGTATGTGAAAACCGGGAATTACGACTACCAAACGGGACTCGAGCTCGCGGAACGCGCACCAGAATACAGGTAAGGCAGGTAATTATCTATTGAAACTAAAATCTGAAATGGTTTTGAAGAAAATATTTTGAGATAAAAATTAATTTGTATTTTCGTAAAGAAAAATGTTAAAATTTTTTCTAAGTCCCAGAACGAAAAAATATTTTCGTGTTATTGTCAATTTTAAACAGTCAGATAGTAAGACGGAGCCTATAAAAGATCAAATTAGCTGAAAACAGCTTCGAAATGCGTCACCTGGATGCAAAGTTATAACGATTTCATGAAATTGCTGTATACCTAAGGTGGATTTCGTCGTTAATGAATTTATTTGATACGAATTATTTTCGCGGTTCTAAGTACGCTAGGCGCACGTGCGAGGTGTCAAAAGACGCGTCTCCGCGCGGGCTAGCGAGCTATGCGGTTACTGAAATTTAAGCTGAACAAAATTTTTGACTTTTGGTCGAAAAACCTATTTTTCGGCCGAAATGTATGTGAAAACCGGGAATTACGACTACCAAACGGGACTCGAGCTCGCGGAACGCGCACCAGAATACAGGTAAGGCAGGTAATTATCTATTGAAACTAAAATCTGAAATGGTTTTGAAGAAAATATTTTGAGATAAAAATTAATTTGTATTTTCGTAAAGAAAAATGTTAAAATTTTTTCTAAGTCCCAGAACGAAAAAATATTTTCGTGTTATTGTCAATTTTAAACAGTCAGATAGTAAGACGGAGCCTATAAAAGATCAAATTAGCTGAAAACAGCTTCGAAATGCGTCACCTGGATGCAAAGTTATAACGATTTCATGAAATTGCTGTATACCTAAGGTGGATTTCGTCGTTAATGAATTTATTTGATACGAATTATTTTCGCGGTTCTAAGTACGCTAGGCGCACGTGCGAGGTGTCAAAAGACGCGTCTCCGCGCGGGCTAGCGAGCTATGCGGTTACTGAAATTTAAGCTGAACAAAATTTTTGACTTTTGGTCGAAAAACCTATTTTTCGGCCGAAATGTATGTGAAAACCGGGAATTACGACTACCAAACGGGACTCGAGCTCGCGGAACGCGCACCAGAATACAGGTAAGGCAGGTAATTATCTATTGAAACTAAAATCTGAAATGGTTTTGAAGAAAATATTTTGAGATAAAAATTAATTTGTATTTTCGTAAAGAAAAATGTTAAAATTTTTTCTAAGTCCCAGAACGAAAAAATATTTTCGTGTTATTGTCAATTTTAAACAGTCAGATAGTAAGACGGAGCCTATAAAAGATCAAATTAGCTGAAAACAGCTTCGAAATGCGTCACCTGGATGCAAAGTTATAACGATTTCATGAAATTGCTGTATACCTAAGGTGGATTTCGTCGTTAATGAATTTATTTGATACGAATTATTTTCGCGGTTCTAAGTACGCTAGGCGCACGTGCGAGGTGTCAAAAGACGCGTCTCCGCGCGGGCTAGCGAGCTATGCGGTTACTGAAATTTAAGCTGAACAAAATTTTTGACTTTTGGTCGAAAAACCTATTTTTCGGCCGAAATGTATGTGAAAACCGGGAATTACGACTACCAAACGGGACTCGAGCTCGCGGAACGCGCACCAGAATACAGGTAAGGCAGGTAATTATCTATTGAAACTAAAATCTGAAATGGTTTTGAAGAAAATATTTTGAGATAAAAATTAATTTGTATTTTCGTAAAGAAAAATGTTAAAATTTTTTCTAAGTCCCAGAACGAAAAAATATTTTCGTGTTATTGTCAATTTTAAACAGTCAGATAGTAAGACGGAGCCTATAAAAGATCAAATTAGCTGAAAACAGCTTCGAAATGCGTCACCTGGATGCAAAGTTATAACGATTTCATGAAATTGCTGTATACCTAAGGTGGATTTCGTCGTTAATGAATTTATTTGATACGAATTATTTTCGCGGTTCTAAGTACGCTAGGCGCACGTGCGAGGTGTCAAAAGACGCGTCTCCGCGCGGGCTAGCGAGCTATGCGGTTACTGAAATTTAAGCTGAACAAAATTTTTGACTTTTGGTCGAAAAACCTATTTTTCGGCCGAAATGTATGTGAAAACCGGGAATTACGACTACCAAACGGGACTCGAGCTCGCGGAACGCGCACCAGAATACAGGTAAGGCAGGTAATTATCTATTGAAACTAAAATCTGAAATGGTTTTGAAGAAAATATTTTGAGATAAAAATTAATTTGTATTTTCGTAAAGAAAAATGTTAAAATTTTTTCTAAGTCCCAGAACGAAAAAATATTTTCGTGTTATTGTCAATTTTAAACAGTCAGATAGTAAGACGGAGCCTATAAAAGATCAAATTAGCTGAAAACAGCTTCGAAATGCGTCACCTGGATGCAAAGTTATAACGATTTCATGAAATTGCTGTATACCTAAGGTGGATTTCGTCGTTAATGAATTTATTTGATACGAATTATTTTCGCGGTTCTAAGTACGCTAGGCGCACGTGCGAGGTGTCAAAAGACGCGTCTCCGCGCGGGCTAGCGAGCTATGCGGTTACTGAAATTTAAGCTGAACAAAATTTTTGACTTTTGGTCGAAAAACCTATTTTTCGGCCGAAATGTATGTGAAAACCGGGAATTACGACTACCAAACGGGACTCGAGCTCGCGGAACGCGCACCAGAATACAGGTAAGGCAGGTAATTATCTATTGAAACTAAAATCTGAAATGGTTTTGAAGAAAATATTTTGAGATAAAAATTAATTTGTATTTTCGTAAAGAAAAATGTTAAAATTTTTTCTAAGTCCCAGAACGAAAAAATATTTTCGTGTTATTGTCAATTTTAAACAGTCAGATAGTAAGACGGAGCCTATAAAAGATCAAATTAGCTGAAAACAGCTTCGAAATGCGTCACCTGGATGCAAAGTTATAACGATTTCATGAAATTGCTGTATACCTAAGGTGGATTTCGTCGTTAATGAATTTATTTGATACGAATTATTTTCGCGGTTCTAAGTACGCTAGGCGCACGTGCGAGGTGTCAAAAGACGCGTCTCCGCGCGGGCTAGCGAGCTATGCGGTTACTGAAATTTAAGCTGAACAAAATTTTTGACTTTTGGTCGAAAAACCTATTTTTCGGCCGAAATGTATGTGAAAACCGGGAATTACGACTACCAAACGGGACTCGAGCTCGCGGAACGCGCACCAGAATACAGGTAAGGCAGGTAATTATCTATTGAAACTAAAATCTGAAATGGTTTTGAAGAAAATATTTTGAGATAAAAATTAATTTGTATTTTCGTAAAGAAAAATGTTAAAATTTTTTCTAAGTCCCAGAACGAAAAAATATTTTCGTGTTATTGTCAATTTTAAACAGTCAGATAGTAAGACGGAGCCTATAAAAGATCAAATTAGCTGAAAACAGCTTCGAAATGCGTCACCTGGATGCAAAGTTATAACGATTTCATGAAATTGCTGTATACCTAAGGTGGATTTCGTCGTTAATGAATTTATTTGATACGAATTATTTTCGCGGTTCTAAGTACGCTAGGCGCACGTGCGAGGTGTCAAAAGACGCGTCTCCGCGCGGGCTAGCGAGCTATGCGGTTACTGAAATTTAAGCTGAACAAAATTTTTGACTTTTGGTCGAAAAACCTATTTTTCGGCCGAAATGTATGTGAAAACCGGGAATTACGACTACCAAACGGGACTCGAGCTCGCGGAACGCGCACCAGAATACAGGTAAGGCAGGTAATTATCTATTGAAACTAAAATCTGAAATGGTTTTGAAGAAAATATTTTGAGATAAAAATTAATTTGTATTTTCGTAAAGAAAAATGTTAAAATTTTTTCTAAGTCCCAGAACGAAAAAATATTTTCGTGTTATTGTCAATTTTAAACAGTCAGATAGTAAGACGGAGCCTATAAAAGATCAAATTAGCTGAAAACAGCTTCGAAATGCGTCACCTGGATGCAAAGTTATAACGATTTCATGAAATTGCTGTATACCTAAGGTGGATTTCGTCGTTAATGAATTTATTTGATACGAATTATTTTCGCGGTTCTAAGTACGCTAGGCGCACGTGCGAGGTGTCAAAAGACGCGTCTCCGCGCGGGCTAGCGAGCTATGCGGTTACTGAAATTTAAGCTGAACAAAATTTTTGACTTTTGGTCGAAAAACCTATTTTTCGGCCGAAATGTATGTGAAAACCGGGAATTACGACTACCAAACGGGACTCGAGCTCGCGGAACGCGCACCAGAATACAGGTAAGGCAGGTAATTATCTATTGAAACTAAAATCTGAAATGGTTTTGAAGAAAATATTTTGAGATAAAAATTAATTTGTATTTTCGTAAAGAAAAATGTTAAAATTTTTTCTAAGTCCCAGAACGAAAAAATATTTTCGTGTTATTGTCAATTTTAAACAGTCAGATAGTAAGACGGAGCCTATAAAAGATCAAATTAGCTGAAAACAGCTTCGAAATGCGTCACCTGGATGCAAAGTTATAACGATTTCATGAAATTGCTGTATACCTAAGGTGGATTTCGTCGTTAATGAATTTATTTGATACGAATTATTTTCGCGGTTCTAAGTACGCTAGGCGCACGTGCGAGGTGTCAAAAGACGCGTCTCCGCGCGGGCTAGCGAGCTATGCGGTTACTGAAATTTAAGCTGAACAAAATTTTTGACTTTTGGTCGAAAAACCTATTTTTCGGCCGAAATGTATGTGAAAACCGGGAATTACGACTACCAAACGGGACTCGAGCTCGCGGAACGCGCACCAGAATACAGGTAAGGCAGGTAATTATCTATTGAAACTAAAATCTGAAATGGTTTTGAAGAAAATATTTTGAGATAAAAATTAATTTGTATTTTCGTAAAGAAAAATGTTAAAATTTTTTCTAAGTCCCAGAACGAAAAAATATTTTCGTGTTATTGTCAATTTTAAACAGTCAGATAGTAAGACGGAGCCTATAAAAGATCAAATTAGCTGAAAACAGCTTCGAAATGCGTCACCTGGATGCAAAGTTATAACGATTTCATGAAATTGCTGTATACCTAAGGTGGATTTCGTCGTTAATGAATTTATTTGATACGAATTATTTTCGCGGTTCTAAGTACGCTAGGCGCACGTGCGAGGTGTCAAAAGACGCGTCTCCGCGCGGGCTAGCGAGCTATGCGGTTACTGAAATTTAAGCTGAACAAAATTTTTGACTTTTGGTCGAAAAACCTATTTTTCGGCCGAAATGTATGTGAAAACCGGGAATTACGACTACCAAACGGGACTCGAGCTCGCGGAACGCGCACCAGAATACAGGTAAGGCAGGTAATTATCTATTGAAACTAAAATCTGAAATGGTTTTGAAGAAAATATTTTGAGATAAAAATTAATTTGTATTTTCGTAAAGAAAAATGTTAAAATTTTTTCTAAGTCCCAGAACGAAAAAATATTTTCGTGTTATTGTCAATTTTAAACAGTCAGATAGTAAGACGGAGCCTATAAAAGATCAAATTAGCTGAAAACAGCTTCGAAATGCGTCACCTGGATGCAAAGTTATAACGATTTCATGAAATTGCTGTATACCTAAGGTGGATTTCGTCGTTAATGAATTTATTTGATACGAATTATTTTCGCGGTTCTAAGTACGCTAGGCGCACGTGCGAGGTGTCAAAAGACGCGTCTCCGCGCGGGCTAGCGAGCTATGCGGTTACTGAAATTTAAGCTGAACAAAATTTTTGACTTTTGGTCGAAAAACCTATTTTTCGGCCGAAATGTATGTGAAAACCGGGAATTACGACTACCAAACGGGACTCGAGCTCGCGGAACGCGCACCAGAATACAGGTAAGGCAGGTAATTATCTATTGAAACTAAAATCTGAAATGGTTTTGAAGAAAATATTTTGAGATAAAAATTAATTTGTATTTTCGTAAAGAAAAATGTTAAAATTTTTTCTAAGTCCCAGAACGAAAAAATATTTTCGTGTTATTGTCAATTTTAAACAGTCAGATAGTAAGACGGAGCCTATAAAAGATCAAATTAGCTGAAAACAGCTTCGAAATGCGTCACCTGGATGCAAAGTTATAACGATTTCATGAAATTGCTGTATACCTAAGGTGGATTTCGTCGTTAATGAATTTATTTGATACGAATTATTTTCGCGGTTCTAAGTACGCTAGGCGCACGTGCGAGGTGTCAAAAGACGCGTCTCCGCGCGGGCTAGCGAGCTATGCGGTTACTGAAATTTAAGCTGAACAAAATTTTTGACTTTTGGTCGAAAAACCTATTTTTCGGCCGAAATGTATGTGAAAACCGGGAATTACGACTACCAAACGGGACTCGAGCTCGCGGAACGCGCACCAGAATACAGGTAAGGCAGGTAATTATCTATTGAAACTAAAATCTGAAATGGTTTTGAAGAAAATATTTTGAGATAAAAATTAATTTGTATTTTCGTAAAGAAAAATGTTAAAATTTTTTCTAAGTCCCAGAACGAAAAAATATTTTCGTGTTATTGTCAATTTTAAACAGTCAGATAGTAAGACGGAGCCTATAAAAGATCAAATTAGCTGAAAACAGCTTCGAAATGCGTCACCTGGATGCAAAGTTATAACGATTTCATGAAATTGCTGTATACCTAAGGTGGATTTCGTCGTTAATGAATTTATTTGATACGAATTATTTTCGCGGTTCTAAGTACGCTAGGCGCACGTGCGAGGTGTCAAAAGACGCGTCTCCGCGCGGGCTAGCGAGCTATGCGGTTACTGAAATTTAAGCTGAACAAAATTTTTGACTTTTGGTCGAAAAACCTATTTTTCGGCCGAAATGTATGTGAAAACCGGGAATTACGACTACCAAACGGGACTCGAGCTCGCGGAACGCGCACCAGAATACAGGTAAGGCAGGTAATTATCTATTGAAACTAAAATCTGAAATGGTTTTGAAGAAAATATTTTGAGATAAAAATTAATTTGTATTTTCGTAAAGAAAAATGTTAAAATTTTTTCTAAGTCCCAGAACGAAAAAATATTTTCGTGTTATTGTCAATTTTAAACAGTCAGATAGTAAGACGGAGCCTATAAAAGATCAAATTAGCTGAAAACAGCTTCGAAATGCGTCACCTGGATGCAAAGTTATAACGATTTCATGAAATTGCTGTATACCTAAGGTGGATTTCGTCGTTAATGAATTTATTTGATACGAATTATTTTCGCGGTTCTAAGTACGCTAGGCGCACGTGCGAGGTGTCAAAAGACGCGTCTCCGCGCGGGCTAGCGAGCTATGCGGTTACTGAAATTTAAGCTGAACAAAATTTTTGACTTTTGGTCGAAAAACCTATTTTTCGGCCGAAATGTATGTGAAAACCGGGAATTACGACTACCAAACGGGACTCGAGCTCGCGGAACGCGCACCAGAATACAGGTAAGGCAGGTAATTATCTATTGAAACTAAAATCTGAAATGGTTTTGAAGAAAATATTTTGAGATAAAAATTAATTTGTATTTTCGTAAAGAAAAATGTTAAAATTTTTTCTAAGTCCCAGAACGAAAAAATATTTTCGTGTTATTGTCAATTTTAAACAGTCAGATAGTAAGACGGAGCCTATAAAAGATCAAATTAGCTGAAAACAGCTTCGAAATGCGTCACCTGGATGCAAAGTTATAACGATTTCATGAAATTGCTGTATACCTAAGGTGGATTTCGTCGTTAATGAATTTATTTGATACGAATTATTTTCGCGGTTCTAAGTACGCTAGGCGCACGTGCGAGGTGTCAAAAGACGCGTCTCCGCGCGGGCTAGCGAGCTATGCGGTTACTGAAATTTAAGCTGAACAAAATTTTTGACTTTTGGTCGAAAAACCTATTTTTCGGCCGAAATGTATGTGAAAACCGGGAATTACGACTACCAAACGGGACTCGAGCTCGCGGAACGCGCACCAGAATACAGGTAAGGCAGGTAATTATCTATTGAAACTAAAATCTGAAATGGTTTTGAAGAAAATATTTTGAGATAAAAATTAATTTGTATTTTCGTAAAGAAAAATGTTAAAATTTTTTCTAAGTCCCAGAACGAAAAAATATTTTCGTGTTATTGTCAATTTTAAACAGTCAGATAGTAAGACGGAGCCTATAAAAGATCAAATTAGCTGAAAACAGCTTCGAAATGCGTCACCTGGATGCAAAGTTATAACGATTTCATGAAATTGCTGTATACCTAAGGTGGATTTCGTCGTTAATGAATTTATTTGATACGAATTATTTTCGCGGTTCTAAGTACGCTAGGCGCACGTGCGAGGTGTCAAAAGACGCGTCTCCGCGCGGGCTAGCGAGCTATGCGGTTACTGAAATTTAAGCTGAACAAAATTTTTGACTTTTGGTCGAAAAACCTATTTTTCGGCCGAAATGTATGTGAAAACCGGGAATTACGACTACCAAACGGGACTCGAGCTCGCGGAACGCGCACCAGAATACAGGTAAGGCAGGTAATTATCTATTGAAACTAAAATCTGAAATGGTTTTGAAGAAAATATTTTGAGATAAAAATTAATTTGTATTTTCGTAAAGAAAAATGTTAAAATTTTTTCTAAGTCCCAGAACGAAAAAATATTTTCGTGTTATTGTCAATTTTAAACAGTCAGATAGTAAGACGGAGCCTATAAAAGATCAAATTAGCTGAAAACAGCTTCGAAATGCGTCACCTGGATGCAAAGTTATAACGATTTCATGAAATTGCTGTATACCTAAGGTGGATTTCGTCGTTAATGAATTTATTTGATACGAATTATTTTCGCGGTTCTAAGTACGCTAGGCGCACGTGCGAGGTGTCAAAAGACGCGTCTCCGCGCGGGCTAGCGAGCTATGCGGTTACTGAAATTTAAGCTGAACAAAATTTTTGACTTTTGGTCGAAAAACCTATTTTTCGGCCGAAATGTATGTGAAAACCGGGAATTACGACTACCAAACGGGACTCGAGCTCGCGGAACGCGCACCAGAATACAGGTAAGGCAGGTAATTATCTATTGAAACTAAAATCTGAAATGGTTTTGAAGAAAATATTTTGAGATAAAAATTAATTTGTATTTTCGTAAAGAAAAATGTTAAAATTTTTTCTAAGTCCCAGAACGAAAAAATATTTTCGTGTTATTGTCAATTTTAAACAGTCAGATAGTAAGACGGAGCCTATAAAAGATCAAATTAGCTGAAAACAGCTTCGAAATGCGTCACCTGGATGCAAAGTTATAACGATTTCATGAAATTGCTGTATACCTAAGGTGGATTTCGTCGTTAATGAATTTATTTGATACGAATTATTTTCGCGGTTCTAAGTACGCTAGGCGCACGTGCGAGGTGTCAAAAGACGCGTCTCCGCGCGGGCTAGCGAGCTATGCGGTTACTGAAATTTAAGCTGAACAAAATTTTTGACTTTTGGTCGAAAAACCTATTTTTCGGCCGAAATGTATGTGAAAACCGGGAATTACGACTACCAAACGGGACTCGAGCTCGCGGAACGCGCACCAGAATACAGGTAAGGCAGGTAATTATCTATTGAAACTAAAATCTGAAATGGTTTTGAAGAAAATATTTTGAGATAAAAATTAATTTGTATTTTCGTAAAGAAAAATGTTAAAATTTTTTCTAAGTCCCAGAACGAAAAAATATTTTCGTGTTATTGTCAATTTTAAACAGTCAGATAGTAAGACGGAGCCTATAAAAGATCAAATTAGCTGAAAACAGCTTCGAAATGCGTCACCTGGATGCAAAGTTATAACGATTTCATGAAATTGCTGTATACCTAAGGTGGATTTCGTCGTTAATGAATTTATTTGATACGAATTATTTTCGCGGTTCTAAGTACGCTAGGCGCACGTGCGAGGTGTCAAAAGACGCGTCTCCGCGCGGGCTAGCGAGCTATGCGGTTACTGAAATTTAAGCTGAACAAAATTTTTGACTTTTGGTCGAAAAACCTATTTTTCGGCCGAAATGTATGTGAAAACCGGGAATTACGACTACCAAACGGGACTCGAGCTCGCGGAACGCGCACCAGAATACAGGTAAGGCAGGTAATTATCTATTGAAACTAAAATCTGAAATGGTTTTGAAGAAAATATTTTGAGATAAAAATTAATTTGTATTTTCGTAAAGAAAAATGTTAAAATTTTTTCTAAGTCCCAGAACGAAAAAATATTTTCGTGTTATTGTCAATTTTAAACAGTCAGATAGTAAGACGGAGCCTATAAAAGATCAAATTAGCTGAAAACAGCTTCGAAATGCGTCACCTGGATGCAAAGTTATAACGATTTCATGAAATTGCTGTATACCTAAGGTGGATTTCGTCGTTAATGAATTTATTTGATACGAATTATTTTCGCGGTTCTAAGTACGCTAGGCGCACGTGCGAGGTGTCAAAAGACGCGTCTCCGCGCGGGCTAGCGAGCTATGCGGTTACTGAAATTTAAGCTGAACAAAATTTTTGACTTTTGGTCGAAAAACCTATTTTTCGGCCGAAATGTATGTGAAAACCGGGAATTACGACTACCAAACGGGACTCGAGCTCGCGGAACGCGCACCAGAATACAGGTAAGGCAGGTAATTATCTATTGAAACTAAAATCTGAAATGGTTTTGAAGAAAATATTTTGAGATAAAAATTAATTTGTATTTTCGTAAAGAAAAATGTTAAAATTTTTTCTAAGTCCCAGAACGAAAAAATATTTTCGTGTTATTGTCAATTTTAAACAGTCAGATAGTAAGACGGAGCCTATAAAAGATCAAATTAGCTGAAAACAGCTTCGAAATGCGTCACCTGGATGCAAAGTTATAACGATTTCATGAAATTGCTGTATACCTAAGGTGGATTTCGTCGTTAATGAATTTATTTGATACGAATTATTTTCGCGGTTCTAAGTACGCTAGGCGCACGTGCGAGGTGTCAAAAGACGCGTCTCCGCGCGGGCTAGCGAGCTATGCGGTTACTGAAATTTAAGCTGAACAAAATTTTTGACTTTTGGTCGAAAAACCTATTTTTCGGCCGAAATGTATGTGAAAACCGGGAATTACGACTACCAAACGGGACTCGAGCTCGCGGAACGCGCACCAGAATACAGGTAAGGCAGGTAATTATCTATTGAAACTAAAATCTGAAATGGTTTTGAAGAAAATATTTTGAGATAAAAATTAATTTGTATTTTCGTAAAGAAAAATGTTAAAATTTTTTCTAAGTCCCAGAACGAAAAAATATTTTCGTGTTATTGTCAATTTTAAACAGTCAGATAGTAAGACGGAGCCTATAAAAGATCAAATTAGCTGAAAACAGCTTCGAAATGCGTCACCTGGATGCAAAGTTATAACGATTTCATGAAATTGCTGTATACCTAAGGTGGATTTCGTCGTTAATGAATTTATTTGATACGAATTATTTTCGCGGTTCTAAGTACGCTAGGCGCACGTGCGAGGTGTCAAAAGACGCGTCTCCGCGCGGGCTAGCGAGCTATGCGGTTACTGAAATTTAAGCTGAACAAAATTTTTGACTTTTGGTCGAAAAACCTATTTTTCGGCCGAAATGTATGTGAAAACCGGGAATTACGACTACCAAACGGGACTCGAGCTCGCGGAACGCGCACCAGAATACAGGTAAGGCAGGTAATTATCTATTGAAACTAAAATCTGAAATGGTTTTGAAGAAAATATTTTGAGATAAAAATTAATTTGTATTTTCGTAAAGAAAAATGTTAAAATTTTTTCTAAGTCCCAGAACGAAAAAATATTTTCGTGTTATTGTCAATTTTAAACAGTCAGATAGTAAGACGGAGCCTATAAAAGATCAAATTAGCTGAAAACAGCTTCGAAATGCGTCACCTGGATGCAAAGTTATAACGATTTCATGAAATTGCTGTATACCTAAGGTGGATTTCGTCGTTAATGAATTTATTTGATACGAATTATTTTCGCGGTTCTAAGTACGCTAGGCGCACGTGCGAGGTGTCAAAAGACGCGTCTCCGCGCGGGCTAGCGAGCTATGCGGTTACTGAAATTTAAGCTGAACAAAATTTTTGACTTTTGGTCGAAAAACCTATTTTTCGGCCGAAATGTATGTGAAAACCGGGAATTACGACTACCAAACGGGACTCGAGCTCGCGGAACGCGCACCAGAATACAGGTAAGGCAGGTAATTATCTATTGAAACTAAAATCTGAAATGGTTTTGAAGAAAATATTTTGAGATAAAAATTAATTTGTATTTTCGTAAAGAAAAATGTTAAAATTTTTTCTAAGTCCCAGAACGAAAAAATATTTTCGTGTTATTGTCAATTTTAAACAGTCAGATAGTAAGACGGAGCCTATAAAAGATCAAATTAGCTGAAAACAGCTTCGAAATGCGTCACCTGGATGCAAAGTTATAACGATTTCATGAAATTGCTGTATACCTAAGGTGGATTTCGTCGTTAATGAATTTATTTGATACGAATTATTTTCGCGGTTCTAAGTACGCTAGGCGCACGTGCGAGGTGTCAAAAGACGCGTCTCCGCGCGGGCTAGCGAGCTATGCGGTTACTGAAATTTAAGCTGAACAAAATTTTTGACTTTTGGTCGAAAAACCTATTTTTCGGCCGAAATGTATGTGAAAACCGGGAATTACGACTACCAAACGGGACTCGAGCTCGCGGAACGCGCACCAGAATACAGGTAAGGCAGGTAATTATCTATTGAAACTAAAATCTGAAATGGTTTTGAAGAAAATATTTTGAGATAAAAATTAATTTGTATTTTCGTAAAGAAAAATGTTAAAATTTTTTCTAAGTCCCAGAACGAAAAAATATTTTCGTGTTATTGTCAATTTTAAACAGTCAGATAGTAAGACGGAGCCTATAAAAGATCAAATTAGCTGAAAACAGCTTCGAAATGCGTCACCTGGATGCAAAGTTATAACGATTTCATGAAATTGCTGTATACCTAAGGTGGATTTCGTCGTTAATGAATTTATTTGATACGAATTATTTTCGCGGTTCTAAGTACGCTAGGCGCACGTGCGAGGTGTCAAAAGACGCGTCTCCGCGCGGGCTAGCGAGCTATGCGGTTACTGAAATTTAAGCTGAACAAAATTTTTGACTTTTGGTCGAAAAACCTATTTTTCGGCCGAAATGTATGTGAAAACCGGGAATTACGACTACCAAACGGGACTCGAGCTCGCGGAACGCGCACCAGAATACAGGTAAGGCAGGTAATTATCTATTGAAACTAAAATCTGAAATGGTTTTGAAGAAAATATTTTGAGATAAAAATTAATTTGTATTTTCGTAAAGAAAAATGTTAAAATTTTTTCTAAGTCCCAGAACGAAAAAATATTTTCGTGTTATTGTCAATTTTAAACAGTCAGATAGTAAGACGGAGCCTATAAAAGATCAAATTAGCTGAAAACAGCTTCGAAATGCGTCACCTGGATGCAAAGTTATAACGATTTCATGAAATTGCTGTATACCTAAGGTGGATTTCGTCGTTAATGAATTTATTTGATACGAATTATTTTCGCGGTTCTAAGTACGCTAGGCGCACGTGCGAGGTGTCAAAAGACGCGTCTCCGCGCGGGCTAGCGAGCTATGCGGTTACTGAAATTTAAGCTGAACAAAATTTTTGACTTTTGGTCGAAAAACCTATTTTTCGGCCGAAATGTATGTGAAAACCGGGAATTACGACTACCAAACGGGACTCGAGCTCGCGGAACGCGCACCAGAATACAGGTAAGGCAGGTAATTATCTATTGAAACTAAAATCTGAAATGGTTTTGAAGAAAATATTTTGAGATAAAAATTAATTTGTATTTTCGTAAAGAAAAATGTTAAAATTTTTTCTAAGTCCCAGAACGAAAAAATATTTTCGTGTTATTGTCAATTTTAAACAGTCAGATAGTAAGACGGAGCCTATAAAAGATCAAATTAGCTGAAAACAGCTTCGAAATGCGTCACCTGGATGCAAAGTTATAACGATTTCATGAAATTGCTGTATACCTAAGGTGGATTTCGTCGTTAATGAATTTATTTGATACGAATTATTTTCGCGGTTCTAAGTACGCTAGGCGCACGTGCGAGGTGTCAAAAGACGCGTCTCCGCGCGGGCTAGCGAGCTATGCGGTTACTGAAATTTAAGCTGAACAAAATTTTTGACTTTTGGTCGAAAAACCTATTTTTCGGCCGAAATGTATGTGAAAACCGGGAATTACGACTACCAAACGGGACTCGAGCTCGCGGAACGCGCACCAGAATACAGGTAAGGCAGGTAATTATCTATTGAAACTAAAATCTGAAATGGTTTTGAAGAAAATATTTTGAGATAAAAATTAATTTGTATTTTCGTAAAGAAAAATGTTAAAATTTTTTCTAAGTCCCAGAACGAAAAAATATTTTCGTGTTATTGTCAATTTTAAACAGTCAGATAGTAAGACGGAGCCTATAAAAGATCAAATTAGCTGAAAACAGCTTCGAAATGCGTCACCTGGATGCAAAGTTATAACGATTTCATGAAATTGCTGTATACCTTTTTTTTTTTTTTTTTTTTTTTTGGGTGGGAAATTATCAAATAACTTCTCCCGCTCTGGGTGGAGCGGGAGGGCGTGTCAGACTCTTACTGACTAAAACCCACCCGTGTTCCTTCCGTTGCCTGTACGTTGCCAGGGGCCACGGTATCCCTTTCGGACTTTCCCGCAACCCCGGCAGGCATCGGTCTTAACGGACCCCTTCACTTCTGCTGACATCTCTTTGAGGCGCGCGTGGAACACAACGCGCCGTCGACCCGGGCCTGGTCCTTATCGGACGGCGAGCTACCCATTGCTCACCGTCCGCAAGCCCGCGCCTACGGTGGCCGGGAATCGGCCTGCGATTCCCGACGCCCAGGGCGTCTCCTGCGGCGGCTAGGGGCGTGAGGGCGCGAAATTTGCCTCTCCCTCACGCGTTCTGCCTCCTCCTTCGCGAGCATTACTGCTTCGCAGAAGGAGGTGACGGCCTCCCATGCCCTCTCGCTCCGTACCATGGCCTGGACTAGGGCCGGACGCGAGAGATCCCCGCCGCCGATCGCCTCCACGAGGACACGGCGATGCTCTGCCCAAGCCGGACAGACCTCCACCGTATGCTCAACCGTGTCCTCCGGGCGATCCACGCAGTGATGACACCCGGGCGTTTCCTCCCGCCTGATACGAAACAGGAACCTCCCGAAACAACCATGTCCGGTGAGGACCTGCGTCAGGCGGAAGGTGAGGACGCCGTGGCGCCTCTCTAGCCACTCCTCAAAGAGGGGACTTATCGCCGCAATAGTGGCGTGCCCAGCACTGGGTTGCGACAATCGCACTCTCCATGACGCCATGAGATCTCGCCGGAGCTCTGTCCGCTGCGCCGCGATTTCTCGCGGCAGCGGAGTTACGCCCCGGCGTTTCGCCTCCTCGCGCCACTCCCAAATGTGCGCGAGGACTTTTGCCTCCAGATCCCATGGCGGTAATCCGGCAAGGAGGCTCGCCGCCTCACCGGAGACCGTGCGGTATCCCCGGACCAGCCGGGTGGCCATGACCCTCTGGGACGCGTTCAACCGGCGGGCTGGCCGCCGCCTCAATGAACGCGCCCAAACCGGTGCCCCGTAAAGGGCCATGGACCGCACGACCCCCGCGTATAGCCTCCGGCAGGAGGCGTTTGGACCCCCTAGATTGGGCAGGAGCCGCTTCAAAGCAGCCCCGGCCCGCTCCAGTCTGGGAGCCAAACGTCGGAAGTGCTCCACGAAGTTCCACCGGCTGTCGAGGACGAGTCCTAGGTACTTCATCGTCGACTCGACGCCGATGTGAACTCCTCCTACCGTTATTTGGGAACCCGACGGTGGCGCGTTCCGAGGACCATGAAAACACATAGCCTCGGACTTGTGCAGGGCCACCTCGAGTCCCAATTGCCGGATCCTGTCCACGATTGTCGCAACCCCGTGTGTCGCTAGTTCGGCCGCCGCCTGGTGCGACCTCCCCTGCGCAAGGACCAACGTGTCGTCAGCGTAACAAACGACGCTGACGCCGCTAGGGAGGTCGGCGCGCAGCACCCAGTCGTAACCGATGTCCCACAGATGCGGCCCCAGGACCGATCCCTGTGGGACACCGCACGACATCTCTTGCCGGTTCCATTCTCCCTGGTGACCGGGGTAGATGACGGCCCTGTCCGTCAAATAGGCCTCGACCACACGACAGAGGTAGGTCGGCATCCGGTGATACCGGAGTGCCTCCCTGATGCAACTCCAGGGCAGGGTGTTGAAGGCATTGGCGATGTCTAGAGACACCGCCAAGACGACCCCACCCCGGGACACAGCGTCCCCCGTCGTGAGGGCTCGCACGCGCATGATGGCGTCCACCGTAGAGCGCCCCCTGCGGAAACCAAACTGGCTCTCCGCCAAATCCGGCCCCACCCGCACCAGCCGCCCGACGAGGCGGTCTGCAATGACTCTTTCAAAGAGCTTGCCCACCTCATCGAGCAGCACTATGGGCCGGTAAGCAGACGGAGAGTCCGCAGGGCGCCCCAGCTTCTTGATGAGGACCAGTTTCCCCGTCTTCCAGCGAAGTGGGAACTGGCCCCTCTCCAAGCATGCGCTTAGGAGCCCTCTTAGTCGAGGCCCGAGAGCCTCCAAGGCCAGGACCCAGGCTTTCCCAGGTAAGCCGTCGGGTCCCGGGGCGGTATTTTTGGCATTCAGCCTACGTACCGCCACTCTCATCTCTACCTCGGTCACCTCTGGAGCATCGTCGTCGTCGTCGGCGGTGTGATCCGCATCGGGCGCCGCAGTAGGCGGAGCCATGGACGGGGAGGCATGTTCCCCTCTCGAAGGGAACAGAGCGCTCACCACGTCCCCCACAAGCTGCGGCCGGAGACTCTGCGTCAGCGGGGGAGCCCATGGGCGGAGTTTCTCCCGCACCATCTTGTATGGGCGTCCCCACGGGTCCCTGTTCAGAGTCTCCAGCGACTCCTCGCGGGCCACTCCCCTGGCCCGCAGGATCTCCGCTTGGAGGGCGGTCTTCGCCGCTCTGTACCCCTCGTACAGCTCCGCCTGAATGGCTTCCGTATCCGGAGGACGGATACGGAGCCTGCGGTGCCTGGTGTACCGGCGTCGCGCAGCAACGCACGCATTGCGCAGTGTAGTCAACTGTTGCGACCACCAGTACACCTGGCGCGAAGCACGTCCGGGCTGGACCCGGGGCATTGCCACGTCACATATTTCGGACATGGCCTCCCGGAACCACTCCGCCTCGTCGTTGATGTCGGCAGGCCTGTCCGGTGGTGACACCCAGGCCTGCACGATCGAGGCTTCCAGGAGGAGCTCCCGGTCCAGCTGCTTCAGCGCCCACCGCGGACCACTCGGGGCCTGTCGGACCGGCGCACTCGAGGTCTGGGCGGAGACGTCAAACCGGATGTACCGGTGATCAGAATAGGTCTCCACCCCCTCCATGACGCGCCAGTCAATTACACGCGGCGACAGAGCGGGGCTGGCGAACGAAATGTCCACCACTGATTCACCCCGCATCCGCACACACGTGGGGACAGAACCCCGATTCAGGACGACCAGGCCTGTCTCCAGAGCCCAGTCCTCCACCATCCTGCCCCGTGTGTCCGTATACCGGGAACCCCAAGCCACATTCTTGGCATTGAAGTCCCCGAGGACGAACACGGGAAGGGAACAGAACCCGACGACGACGACTCTCAACTCCGCAAGGGAGTTGTGGAACTCGGCAAGAGTTCGGCTCGGGGAGAAGTATACCCCTACCACAACAATCTCCCCGAACCGTGCTGCAACGCAACCCCGTCCCCTCTTAACAGCCTCGAGGGACGGAGTACCGGCGGCGGCCGACGAAATTAGGGTCACTGAGCCGCTCAGGTCCTCCACCCAGTCGTCCCTGGGCGGGACAAAGTACGGCTCAGCGACCACGGCGATGTTAATCGACCACTGCGCCATGCTCTGGAGCAACAGATCCTGAGCTGCGGCGCAGTGGTTGATGTTCGCCTGGAGGAGGCGTAATGGGGCCATTATTGGCAGTCCATTTCAGCCCCCTCCCGTGCCCCCTGTGAGGGCCCTGCCGCGGCGGCTGCGGCGGCGACAACGACGGTAGTGGAGGCGGCAACGGCGGCGGTGGTGGCGGTTGCGGCCGTGACGGCGGTGGCGGAGGGTTTGCCTTTGGCTTTGGCGGGTGGGGCGCAGGCCTTACTCCCAATCCGGTGATTGGCCGGCTTGCCAGCTGCCGCACATACAGCGCAGTGCGGCGCGGCGTCACACGAGCCGGCCTTGTGACCGGCCTGACCACAGCGGTAGCAGTGACCGCTGCGGTCCACCTCCGAGGTGCATTTAGCTCCCACGTGATTACCCACATGGCAGCGGAAGCACCTCAGAGGTCTGGGTTCCAGCAGTTTGACCTGCGCGGAAACCCAGCCCACCAATAGCCTTTGGCCCTCCCCGGCTATTTTCTTGGCCGCCGACACAGGGCAGCTCACCGTAACGGCTCGCATCCCCGTGTGGTCAGGACGGATGGTGCCTGCCCTCACTTGCTCGGCAGAGCACCCCCCAGTCCTAACGACAGCGGCCACCACCTGTCCCTCCGTCACTGAGTCGTCCAAGCCCAGAATACGCACATCAGCGCATTTGGTGGGCCTGGACACTCGGGCCTCGTCCGCATTTAGGGACGCCCTAAGCCTTGCGGCCAGAGCGTCAGCGGCCGGACCGCTTGCCGCACCGGGGACCTCCAGCATCCGGGCCCCAGTCGCCGTGACCCTAACCCGGATGCCATCGGCGGCGCCTATCTCCTTAAGGTCCACCGCCGCTCCCACCTTGGCGAGCACGTCGCGGTAGGACACGCCCTTCTTTTCCGCCTCTGGCTGTAATGTTATCACTACAGCTGCGGACTTCGGGGCGCGGAGCCTAGCCGCGACGCTTCGCTCCTTGCGCCGCTGCCGCCTCTCCTTCCTTTTGGCCGCCCTCTTAGCCTTACCCGCCGTCCTCTTTTCCCCGGCTACTTGCCATTCGGCATCAGCCGGAGTATCTTTAGGAGGCGGGGGCGGCTGTTTCGCCGCTGGGTCCGTGCCTCTCGCCGCCAGGGCCGGGGCCTTCGCCGCCTGACTAGCCGCCCCACCCTTGGTCTTGGTCTGCCCCGACGAACCTGGTTTGGCCGGGGCAGCTGCGGTGGCGGCGTACGATGTCGCCTTCCGCTGGCCAGAGGCCGGCATGCTCGCCGCTAAGGGGGGGCGTAAAACGATGGCTTCGAGGGCGGAAAACCGAGACCGCAGGGAGGCCATCTCCTGCCGCACCAGGGTCAGGACTCGGTCCTCAGCAGGCATGGGCTGTACCTGCCCATGCTGCTCCTTCCCCTGCGGCACCTCACGGGGGCCAGCTCCTCGGAGCCCAGCCAGGTCCGCTCGGAGCTCCTCGTTCTCCTTTCGGAGAAGCTCCATGGCGGCTGTCAAGCGGGCGACCTCCGCCCGCATCTCGGACATTCCGTCCGACGGAGGCCTGAGGACATAGGTCTCCGCTGCCGCCAAAATAGAGGCCATGGCCGCGGGTATGGCCTTGTCTTTGGAGGACTGAATCCTCTTCAAGGCCACACCCTTGATTGCCGCTGCCACGACCTCCGCAAACCTAGCCGCTTGCTCCGAGTTGGAGCCACCAGCGGCGTCCGGCACACCACCTGCGGGTTCCGTAAGGGCCACCCCGGTGCTGGTCTCTACAGGCTGGTGCTCCTCAGAGGATGGCCTCTCCCGCTCAGCTGGGCTGGCCCGGCTCGGCTCGCCAGCCTTCTTGGTCTTTTTGGGGCCTCTGCCCAAACCTTTTCCCCGGGCCGCACCCCGCCGACTAGAGTGGATCTTTGACCTATGGGCAGTGCCCGAGACCCACTCGTCAGCGGACGACCCCTCTTCCGGTTTGGAGCGCTTCCGGAGGAACTTCCGGTTCCTCCCTGCAGCTCCCACCACTTCGCGCTCCGAGCTCTGACTCGAGCTCATTGCGCCCGATGCAGCGTCGGACTCCGACCCCGCATCACTCCCCTCCTTCTGGTTTTTGTTTTTGTTTTCAGTTTCCATTTTTGTTCCCACGAGTATATATCATGTTTTATTTACTCAAAAAATTGTGGTTCGCACTAGCGATTAATTCCTTAGCTACCCATTAATCAAGCTTACAACCTCCCTCACGGTGCGCCGCCGCTTGGAGGTTTGGGGTAATTTTTTATAGAGGATTTCTTCCTCGCGGCCCGGGCGGTTAAGCCAAGACCCTCGACCCCCGTCAAGTGCCAGAGACATGACCTTGACACTCTTCGGGGCTACGAGACCAACGGTGGCAGAAGAAAAGACTTCCTCCTGCCTGCCCGACGGCAGTGTTAGTGCACGCCGAGCCCGCACTCCAACGCTGCTCAACGTGTGCTCTCTTCGAGTACACGTTAGAGCGTTCCTCCGACAGGATATTGGCATACGGGCAACGAGACCCCTTAGGCATAAAGTACCTAATGGGGAGTCATTGCCCGTACCCCAGGGTGCACCGTCCCGGAGACTGGTCTTCCCCCCGGACGCATCCATAAGGGAACTCCAGCCCACAGGCACACGGGGAGGTTTCCTGTCCAAGCACCCCAATTGCTGTATACCTAAGGTGGATTTCGTCGTTAATGAATTTATTTGATACGAATTATTTTCGCGGTTCTAAGTACGCTAGGCGCACGTGCGAGGTGTCAAAAGACGCGTCTCCGCGCGGGCTAGCGAGCTATGCGGTTACTGAAATTTAAGCTGAACAAAATTTTTGACTTTTGGTCGAAAAACCTATTTTTCGGCCGAAATGTATGTGAAAACCGGGAATTACGACTACCAAACGGGACTCGAGCTCGCGGAACGCGCACCAGAATACAGGTAAGGCAGGTAATTATCTATTGAAACTAAAATCTGAAATGGTTTTGAAGAAAATATTTTGAGATAAAAATTAATTTGTATTTTCGTAAAGAAAAATGTTAAAATTTTTTCTAAGTCCCAGAACGAAAAAATATTTTCGTGTTATTGTCAATTTTAAACAGTCAGATAGTAAGACGGAGCCTATAAAAGATCAAATTAGCTGAAAACAGCTTCGAAATGCGTCACCTGGATGCAAAGTTATAACGATTTCATGAAATTGCTGTATACCTAAGGTGGATTTCGTCGTTAATGAATTTATTTGATACGAATTATTTTCGCGGTTCTAAGTACGCTAGGCGCACGTGCGAGGTGTCAAAAGACGCGTCTCCGCGCGGGCTAGCGAGCTATGCGGTTACTGAAATTTAAGCTGAACAAAATTTTTGACTTTTGGTCGAAAAACCTATTTTTCGGCCGAAATGTATGTGAAAACCGGGAATTACGACTACCAAACGGGACTCGAGCTCGCGGAACGCGCACCAGAATACAGGTAAGGCAGGTAATTATCTATTGAAACTAAAATCTGAAATGGTTTTGTAAGGGATTTGCAATGAAACACCAACTTGATTAATACTATTGAGATATATTGAGTCGCGCACTAGAAAACTAAACTTTTTACATTTTGGGATTGCTTAAGTACTATTTCACTATGGTACAAGTAGCGGGTGGTCCTGAGACTAAAAATAAATGTTTTATAGTTTCTATCCAATGATAGGTAAGTAAGACTTGGATATTTCGGTCAAGTATGAGCTTGATTCTCGACAGGTTGTAACCTGCTCTCTGAATGATACCATTTTTGCCTAGTTTCTTTCGACAAGTTGAGACTTGTTCGTGAATTATGCCATCTGCTTGGTTTATTTTACGACAAGTTGCGACTTGTTCGTAAATGATGCTATTTGCGTAGTTTCTTTCGACAAGTTACTGTTTGTTCGTGGGTGATACCATGTCATGTGTATGTATGTGTGTTACCTTGATTACCTGTGATTACCTTTGGCATATGTTAGGGTGCTAACTACGTTCTTTATTAATAGGTTTATGATAACTTATAACTAACAATTTTGATAAAAGGCATAGGTATCAATCAGACTTACAAACTATGGGAGATTAAAACCAACCCTATGCTTATGCAACAATCATTCTTATTTACGTACTATAAAAAAATGGTTTTTATTTGTTTAATCAAACTTAATTTCTAATCAATTCTTATTGTCGTCGCCAACAGTCTCCCCCTCAGTGCGTTGCACTCCATCTCGTTGGGGCGACGTTGCAGGTACTATCAGGACTAGGCGTGATGCTGGCCGCCGTAGGGTACCCGCTGCTGTTCGTACGTCGACGATCCTGGTTCTTCCGTCTGGTCCGGGATGAATGGCGACTATTTCGCCGCGTGGCCACGAGTATCGTGGCAGGGTGTGGTCGACAATCAGGACTATGTCGCCCAATGTCGGGTCCCGATAGTGAGGACCTTGGTTGTAGCGAGGCGAGAGAGTTGGGAGGTACTCTCGCAACCACCTTGACCAAAAATGATCGGCCAGGCGTTGGGATGTCTTCCAGTTGGGGGAACCGATGAGCTCCGTGTCGTCGAAGGAGCCAAAGAGGGTGGCTCCGCATGACCGCCCGATGAGAAAATGATTCGGGGTCAAAGCTTCTTCTTCTTCTGGGTCGGTGCTGACGGAGAAGAGGGGTCTCGAGTTTACGATATGCTCGGCTTCCAGAAGCAATGTATGGAGAATTTCTTCTCTAGGTTGCCGCTCGCGTAGTGTAGCTGAGAGAGCGACTTTTACAGATCGCACCATTCTTTCCCAGGCTCCACCCATGTGGGGGGCTCCAGGAGGGATGAACTTCCAAACGATGCCCATCTTGTTCATTTCTTCTCCTAGGCTCGCGATGGCTTCAGTGATCTCTCTGTTGGCACCGATGAAGTTGGTTCCATTGTCGCTCAGGATGATCTTCGGAGTTCCTCTTCTGGCGATCATTCTTCGCAGTGCGAGGATCATGGAATCGGTTGATAGGGAGTTAGCCAGCTCAAGATGGATGGCTCTCGTGGTGAGGCATGTAAATAACGCTCCCCATCGTTTCTCCGTGCGTCTTCCAATGGTGACAAGCATGGGCCCGAAGTAGTCTACTCCTAGGCAGGTAAAAGGAGGGCTGGTCTTCGTTAGACGTTCAGGTGGCAGATCTCCTTGAGGTGTGATCTGTGGCGTCTTTTTCCGAATTCCACACCATCCGCAGTCCCGTGCTACTTTCTTCACCATGTTCCGAAGCGATGGTATCCAGTATTTCTGCCGGACCTCGTTCATCACGGTGTTGTGGTTCCCGTGATTGAAGGCTTCATGGATGTACTTCACTAGAAGCTGGGTTATTCGGTGATGTTTATCTAGCAGAATCGGATTCTTGTATGAAGCTATCAGATACTTGGCTGCTCCGATGCGGGTGGATAATCTAATGAGCCCGTCTTCTAATTTGATTGTGAAGTTCTTCAGATTGGAGGTCGGATTGAGGTCTTCTTTCTTTCGTAAGGTAGCAAGTTCGTTTGAGAAGCTGTCTTCTTGCACTCTTCTTATTAGCAGCTGTTCTGCCTTTTCTACGTAGAGCGCAGACTTTGGTAAGAAGGCCACTTCTTCTCTGCTTGGTCTCTTTTCCGATGGTTGTGTCTTCCGTTTATGTGTCTTCTTCCAAGCTGGGTCTTGTGTTTTTCTGGTGATAAGCTTCGTGATGTTCACCTTTTTCTTAATTTTTCGCTTGAAGACATCTATGGCTTGCAAATATCTCGCTGTCGCGTGAAGTAGGCGCGTCCAACTGGAAAACCTTGTTGGGTCGGGCACGATGACAGGGATAACTTTTCTAACGCTTAGAGTGATGGCGTTAGGTTTTTCTTCACCTGTGTTGGTGATGGAGACTTTCTTCTCCTCTGTAGGCCAATTTCTGGGATCTTCATGCAAGAAGGTTGGGCCCTTGAACCATCGGTGTGTTATGTCGAAATTCGATGGGGTCTCTCTGGTAGCGTCGTCGGCTACGTTGTGTTTCGTTGGAACCCAGTGCCATTCCTTATGTTTTGTCAGCTCTTCTATTTCGGCGAGACGATGTGCGACAAAAGGCTTGAATCTCCTAGGATCCGATTTGATCCATGTCAATGCTGTTCTGGAGTCGGTCCAGAAGTATCTTCGGGTTGCAGTCAGGTCCATTTCTTGACTCGCGCTATTGGCCAAGCGACTTCCCAATAGACATGCTTGTAGTTCAAGTCGAGGTATTGAAGTTGGCTTGAGAGGCGACACTCTTGCTTTCGCTGCCAATAACTTTACTTCTACTCGATCGTCTGGATGTTGGGAGCGCCAGTACACCGCGCAGGCGTACGCCTTCTCGCTTGCATCGCAGAATGTGTGCAGCTCCCCCTCAGTCGCGTCATATGTGAGGCAGCGAGGGATTCGAAGATCTTCAAGTTTTCTTAGATCTTCAAGCCATTTTTTCCATTCTTCTTCTCTGGATGGAGGCAATCTTTCGTCCCATTCTAGGCCGGACCTCCACAAGTTCTGAAGCATTACTTTTCCCTGTATGGTTATGGGTGATGCCAATCCTAAGGGGTCGAAAACCGACATCACTGCACTTGTCGCTTCTCTCTTTGTTGGTGCGCGTCTTCCTTCTTTGGCTTCGTCGGGAGTGTTGCGCAGACTCAGAGTGAAATGAAGGCTGTCTTCATGGACGTTCCAATTGAGTCCCAGGGTTTTCTCGACTTGATCCTTTGGTTCTCCTAGTACGATGGAGTTTGTCTTGCATCCTGTATCGGTGAACTCTTCGATCGTTGATGGGTCGTTGCTCGCCCAGCCTCTCAGGAAGAAACCTCCTTTCTTGTGGATCTCGTTCACATCTCTTGACACTTTGGTAGCTGTTGTCACATCAGAGAAACTTGCAATATAGTCATCCATGTAATGATTTCGGTTTATTGCTCTAACGGCTTCTGGACACTGATCGACGAAGTCTTCTGCATTTCTGTTCTTTACGTATATGGCGGTACATGGCGAACAGGCGGCTCCGAATATTAAGGAAGTCATTCTGTATTCCTTGTTCTTCCAGAGAAATCGGAGGCTATCCCTGTCTTCTTCGTTGATTTTAATCCTCAGGAACATTTCTTTGATGTCTGCAACGACGGCTATTGCTTCTTGGCGGAAGCGGAGCAGAACACCGAACAGTGATTGTAGCAAATCGGGTCCAGCTATCAATGCGTCGTTCAGCGATTTTCCATTTGATTTAGCTGCGGCGTCGAAGACTAGTCTCATCTTCTTCTTCTGGGGGTGGACAACAGCGAAGTGGGGCAGGTACCATGTTCTTGAGGAAGTGGGTTCGTCTGTTACTTCCTCTGCATAATCGCTGTTGATCAGGTTTTCGATTTGTTCTACATATTTTTGTTCGAATTCTTCGTCCTTTGAGAACTTCTTCTCCATTCCCCTTAGTCGTCGTGCTGCAGCTGCTTTGCTTTCAGGTAGACTTTCATCATCCGTCTTCCAGATCAAGCCTGTGCTGAATCTTCCGTCAGGTAATCTTTTCGACGTGGAATGCAGGACGTCGAGAGCCCGTTGGTCGATGTCGCTGGATGGTCTCTTTGCGGCGACTCCTAGGGCTTCGATGTCGAAGTGGTCTCTGATCATCTTCTCGAGGTAATCATCTTTTCCTTTAGGCTGTGTCACAAGATGATTCACTATTCGTACCGGAGTATTGTTGCTTGATTTGGTTCCGTGTAAGACCCATCCCAATTGGGTTCTAGAGGCTACTGGTTTGCTTCGGTCGCCAGTTTTCACTTCTTGAGACACGATGAGATGCCAATTGTCCTGCCCGATGAGTACAGTAGGACGAGCATTAGGGTATTTCAGTTGCTCAGCTATCTCTTCTAGGTGTTGGCAATCTTCCAGGTCCTTGTTGCTGACTTCTTGGGGGGATAGGTTCAGGGTCTTCACGGTATATCCTGACATCTTTTCTAAGTTTCGCTCGAACTTTCCTCTGATCTTAATGTCGATCTTCTTTGACTTCTGATCCATTCGATGACCTCCTACGCCCTCAATTCTTAGGTCTTCCTCGGGACCTTGGGCTCCAATCATGTTCACGATGTCATCTTCTATTAGGGTCACTGTTGATCCTTCGTCCATGAGGGCGTAGACTTCGGCTTTGCCATCTGGTCCCCATAATTCTACTGGCACGATTTTCAAGTAAGCTCTCGATATTGTCCGTGTTGCGTTCACTGTCGAGGCTACAGCTTGGGTCTCTTGCATGGTTGACTTCGTCCTTTCTTCTTGGTGTAACATCACATGATGACCTCTCTTGCATTTTCCACACGGCTTTGCTTTGCAACTGAATCGTCTGTGTCGTCCTAGTAAACATTTGAAACATATGAAGGCTCGCTTGGCTTGTTCCCATCTTTCATCTATGGAAGAGTCAATGAACTTCTTGCACTTCAACAGTGCATGTTCCCCTGCACATTCAGGACAAACAGTCTTCTCTGGCATCTTTGTGTTGTCCTTGCATGAACAAACTGTTGCTGTTTGTAATTCGGCTTGCTCTTCATCTGAATCCTCTTCGCTCGATGAAAGTTCATCTTCATCGTGCTGTGTGACTCTAGTGGCGTTCACGCCGCGGGAACCTGAAGATCGCATGCGGCTTCTCACTATTTCTTTTTTCACCTTGGTCCCCATGAACTCGTGCATCTCGAACTGATCCACCATCTGGTTGAAGAAGTTCATAAGGCTGATGAGGATTGGTTCATCATCTTCTTCTTTGGATGCTCTGTAGTCGTACCACCTGAATCGCACCAGGATACACATCTTCTCAATTATTCGATTCGATATATCACTTGAGTGTAGATAACTTTGTTTCTTCATTTGTTTCACAACGCTGACTGTATTGGCCACGGCTCCAGCGTATCGCACCAACTCTCTTGCATCTTCAGACATAGGAGGTAGCTTCTCTATGTTTTCTATCTCGCTTCTTATTAGGTAAGTGGGTCTGCCGTATCGACGTTCTAATGCGGTTATTACTTCTTCTGGATCCACTTGTGTATAGAGGAGGGACTTCACTGCTTCCTTGGCTTTTCCTTTGATTGCTCTTCTTAATCTTCCCATATTTTCGATACCACTGAAGAGAGCCTGTGAGTCTTTGTATGTTGCTTTAAAGGCCATCCAGTCTCTTGCATCGCCGTCAAACTGATGTAACTCGCTGACATACTTCGGCGCACGTTGCATAATTGCTGTTGCCTTGCTGTCTGTGGCGGACTTGACTGCTTCCAATATTGCTTCAGCCAGCTGATTGGTTGTAGATGGCATTGTTTCTGCAGTGTGCGTCGTTACCTTACTGGTCTCTACTTCGACGCGCTCTGCTTCCTTTGACTTTGATACCCAAGCTTCAGTGGCCTTTTCAGCAGCGGCTTTGGTTGCAGCCTCCTCTTCATCGTCACTCAAGTCAGTATCATCTTCGTTGACGCGTGTTAATTCCAACTTGGTATTTGCTAGCTTGGCTTTTATCTTAATCTCTTCTAATTGTAATTTCTCTAATTCCAATCTGGCTTCTAGTTCTTTCTTCTTATTGTTTGCTTTATTCGAAGTTGACTTTGCATTCTTCTTTTTCTTTTCTACCAAGGTGGCATCCGCTTCCTCGACCACGGTTGTGTCTTCAGTACGCGCGCTGCTATCCGTCACCTCCTCGGAGGTGGTAGCAGACGTCTCCGTGGTTTCTTCTTCCGTGGTCGAGCGTGTGCTATCTCCTTTACGGCTTCGCGTCATCATTATTTATTCACTTTCACAGCACTTATAGTCAATATTGTTCAGTGACTTACCAGTGTTTATGTTACAATCCTTCAGCAGAGGGTACGTCAAGGTGTAAGCGTACACACCCTTTGACATACACAGATAATACTTCACTAAACAACGTTCAATGTTCCTTATGTACTCACTATACACGTTAAACGTTTCTTGTGTACTCACTAAACAACGTCCAATGTTCCTTATGTACTCACTATACACGTTAAACGTTCCTTGTGTACTCACTAAACAACGTTCAATGTTCCTTATGTACTCACTATCACTATACACGTTAACGTAACACTGGAGCACGCAGGGCTTCGAGTGACACCGGGCTTCAAGAGGGCGCGGCTTGGCTCGTAGTCGACCCTCCCAGCAATATTCTTCACTCAGCAGGTCGTGTGCCCACCAACAGGCCTAGCTTCGAGAATAAGCGATCTTCCAAGTCGCCTATTCCCAGCAATATTCTTCAGGCACACGTAGGGCTTCAAGTGATACCGGGCTTCAAGAGGGCGCGGCTTGGCTTCTAGTCGACCCTCCCAGCAATATTCTTCACTCAGCAGGTCGTGTGCTCACCAACAGGCCTTCCGTAGAGGGCCTAGCTTCGAGAATAAGCGATCTTCCAAGTCGCCTATTCCCAGCAATATTCTTCAGGCACACGTAGGGCTTCAAGTGATACCGGGCTTCAAGAGGGCGCGGCTTGGCTTCTAGTCGACCCTCCCAGCAATATTCTTCACTCAGCAGGTCGTGTGCTCACCAACAGGCCTTCCGTAGAGGGCCTAGCTTCGAGAATAAGCGATCTTCCAAGTCGCCTATTCCCAGCAATATTCTTCAGGCACACGTAGGGCTTCAAGTGATACCGGGCTTCAAGAGGGCGCGGCTTGGCTTCTAGTCGACCCTCCCAGCAATATTCTTCACTCAGCAGGTCGTGTGCTCACCAACAGGCCTTCCGTAGAGGGCCTAGCTTCGAGAATAAGCGATCTTCCAAGTCGCCTATTCCCAGCAATATTCTTCAGGCACACGTAGGGCTTCAAGTGATGAGTAGTTAGTGTGCGGCTCGTAGAGATATTCTTCTCGTAACTTATGTAGTCTTCATGAAATACATAAGCTTCTCGTAAACACTGCTTGAAATATCGATGTATATTCACGTAGCTTATGTATTCTTCACGTATCTTCAGACTCAGGCTTCAGTTCTTCAAATCCGGCTGCAGAAGGACCAATTCTTGTAAGGGATTTGCAATGAAACACCAACTTGATTAACACTATTGAGGTATATTGAGTCGCGCACTAGAAAACTAAACTTTTTACATTTTGGGATTGCTTAAGTACTATTTCACTATGGTACAAGTAGCGGGTGGTCCTGAGACTAAAAATAAATGTTTTATAGTTTCTATCCAATGATAGGTAAGTAAGACTTGGATATTTCGGTCAAGTATGAGCTTGATTCTCGACAGGTTGTAACCTGCTCTCTGAATGATACCATTTTTGCCTAGTTTCTTTCGACAAGTTGAGACTTGTTCGTGAATTATGCCATCTGCTTGGTTTATTTTACGACAAGTTGCGACTTGTTCGTAAATGATGCTATTTGCGTAGTTTCTTTCGACAAGTTACTGTTTGTTCGTGGGTGATACCATGTCATGTGTATGTATGTGTGTTACCTTGATTACCTGTGATTACCTTTGGCATATGTTAGGGTGCTAACTACGTTCTTTATTAATAGGTTTATGATAACTTATAACTAACAATTTTGATAAAAGGCATAGGTATCAATCAGACTTACAAACTATGGGAGATTAAAACCAACCCTATGCTTATGCAACAATCATTCTTATTTACGTACTATAAAAAAATGGTTTTTATTTGTTTAATCAAACTTAATTTCTAATCAATTCTTATTGTCGTCGCCAACAGGTTTTGAAGAAAATATTTTGAGATAAAAATTAATTTGTATTTTCGTAAAGAAAAATGTTAAAATTTTTTCTAAGTCCCAGAACGAAAAAATATTTTCGTGTTATTGTCAATTTTAAACAGTCAGATAGTAAGACGGAGCCTATAAAAGATCAAATTAGCTGAAAACAGCTTCGAAATGCGTCACCTGGATGCAAAGTTATAACGATTTCATGAAATTGCTGTATACCTAAGGTGGATTTCGTCGTTAATGAATTTATTTGATACGAATTATTTTCGCGGTTCTAAGTACGCTAGGCGCACGTGCGAGGTGTCAAAAGACGCGTCTCCGCGCGGGCTAGCGAGCTATGCGGTTACTGAAATTTAAGCTGAACAAAATTTTTGACTTTTGGTCGAAAAACCTATTTTTCGGCCGAAATGTATGTGAAAACCGGGAATTACGACTACCAAACGGGACTCGAGCTCGCGGAACGCGCACCAGAATACAGGTAAGGCAGGTAATTATCTATTGAAACTAAAATCTGAAATGGTTTTGAAGAAAATATTTTGAGATAAAAATTAATTTGTATTTTCGTAAAGAAAAATGTTAAAATTTTTTCTAAGTCCCAGAACGAAAAAATATTTTCGTGTTATTGTCAATTTTAAACAGTCAGATAGTAAGACGGAGCCTATAAAAGATCAAATTAGCTGAAAACAGCTTCGAAATGCGTCACCTGGATGCAAAGTTATAACGATTTCATGAAATTGCTGTATACCTAAGGTGGATTTCGTCGTTAATGAATTTATTTGATACGAATTATTTTCGCGGTTCTAAGTACGCTAGGCGCACGTGCGAGGTGTCAAAAGACGCGTCTCCGCGCGGGCTAGCGAGCTATGCGGTTACTGAAATTTAAGCTGAACAAAATTTTTGACTTTTGGTCGAAAAACCTATTTTTCGGCCGAAATGTATGTGAAAACCGGGAATTACGACTACCAAACGGGACTCGAGCTCGCGGAACGCGCACCAGAATACAGGTAAGGCAGGTAATTATCTATTGAAACTAAAATCTGAAATGGTTTTGAAGAAAATATTTTGAGATAAAAATTAATTTGTATTTTCGTAAAGAAAAATGTTAAAATTTTTTCTAAGTCCCAGAACGAAAAAATATTTTCGTGTTATTGTCAATTTTAAACAGTCAGATAGTAAGACGGAGCCTATAAAAGATCAAATTAGCTGAAAACAGCTTCGAAATGCGTCACCTGGATGCAAAGTTATAACGATTTCATGAAATTGCTGTATACCTAAGGTGGATTTCGTCGTTAATGAATTTATTTGATACGAATTATTTTCGCGGTTCTAAGTACGCTAGGCGCACGTGCGAGGTGTCAAAAGACGCGTCTCCGCGCGGGCTAGCGAGCTATGCGGTTACTGAAATTTAAGCTGAACAAAATTTTTGACTTTTGGTCGAAAAACCTATTTTTCGGCCGAAATGTATGTGAAAACCGGGAATTACGACTACCAAACGGGACTCGAGCTCGCGGAACGCGCACCAGAATACAGGTAAGGCAGGTAATTATCTATTGAAACTAAAATCTGAAATGGTTTTGAAGAAAATATTTTGAGATAAAAATTAATTTGTATTTTCGTAAAGAAAAATGTTAAAATTTTTTCTAAGTCCCAGAACGAAAAAATATTTTCGTGTTATTGTCAATTTTAAACAGTCAGATAGTAAGACGGAGCCTATAAAAGATCAAATTAGCTGAAAACAGCTTCGAAATGCGTCACCTGGATGCAAAGTTATAACGATTTCATGAAATTGCTGTATACCTAAGGTGGATTTCGTCGTTAATGAATTTATTTGATACGAATTATTTTCGCGGTTCTAAGTACGCTAGGCGCACGTGCGAGGTGTCAAAAGACGCGTCTCCGCGCGGGCTAGCGAGCTATGCGGTTACTGAAATTTAAGCTGAACAAAATTTTTGACTTTTGGTCGAAAAACCTATTTTTCGGCCGAAATGTATGTGAAAACCGGGAATTACGACTACCAAACGGGACTCGAGCTCGCGGAACGCGCACCAGAATACAGGTAAGGCAGGTAATTATCTATTGAAACTAAAATCTGAAATGGTTTTGAAGAAAATATTTTGAGATAAAAATTAATTTGTATTTTCGTAAAGAAAAATGTTAAAATTTTTTCTAAGTCCCAGAACGAAAAAATATTTTCGTGTTATTGTCAATTTTAAACAGTCAGATAGTAAGACGGAGCCTATAAAAGATCAAATTAGCTGAAAACAGCTTCGAAATGCGTCACCTGGATGCAAAGTTATAACGATTTCATGAAATTGCTGTATACCTAAGGTGGATTTCGTCGTTAATGAATTTATTTGATACGAATTATTTTCGCGGTTCTAAGTACGCTAGGCGCACGTGCGAGGTGTCAAAAGACGCGTCTCCGCGCGGGCTAGCGAGCTATGCGGTTACTGAAATTTAAGCTGAACAAAATTTTTGACTTTTGGTCGAAAAACCTATTTTTCGGCCGAAATGTATGTGAAAACCGGGAATTACGACTACCAAACGGGACTCGAGCTCGCGGAACGCGCACCAGAATACAGGTAAGGCAGGTAATTATCTATTGAAACTAAAATCTGAAATGGTTTTGAAGAAAATATTTTGAGATAAAAATTAATTTGTATTTTCGTAAAGAAAAATGTTAAAATTTTTTCTAAGTCCCAGAACGAAAAAATATTTTCGTGTTATTGTCAATTTTAAACAGTCAGATAGTAAGACGGAGCCTATAAAAGATCAAATTAGCTGAAAACAGCTTCGAAATGCGTCACCTGGATGCAAAGTTATAACGATTTCATGAAATTGCTGTATACCTAAGGTGGATTTCGTCGTTAATGAATTTATTTGATACGAATTATTTTCGCGGTTCTAAGTACGCTAGGCGCACGTGCGAGGTGTCAAAAGACGCGTCTCCGCGCGGGCTAGCGAGCTATGCGGTTACTGAAATTTAAGCTGAACAAAATTTTTGACTTTTGGTCGAAAAACCTATTTTTCGGCCGAAATGTATGTGAAAACCGGGAATTACGACTACCAAACGGGACTCGAGCTCGCGGAACGCGCACCAGAATACAGGTAAGGCAGGTAATTATCTATTGAAACTAAAATCTGAAATGGTTTTGAAGAAAATATTTTGAGATAAAAATTAATTTGTATTTTCGTAAAGAAAAATGTTAAAATTTTTTCTAAGTCCCAGAACGAAAAAATATTTTCGTGTTATTGTCAATTTTAAACAGTCAGATAGTAAGACGGAGCCTATAAAAGATCAAATTAGCTGAAAACAGCTTCGAAATGCGTCACCTGGATGCAAAGTTATAACGATTTCATGAAATTGCTGTATACCTAAGGTGGATTTCGTCGTTAATGAATTTATTTGATACGAATTATTTTCGCGGTTCTAAGTACGCTAGGCGCACGTGCGAGGTGTCAAAAGACGCGTCTCCGCGCGGGCTAGCGAGCTATGCGGTTACTGAAATTTAAGCTGAACAAAATTTTTGACTTTTGGTCGAAAAACCTATTTTTCGGCCGAAATGTATGTGAAAACCGGGAATTACGACTACCAAACGGGACTCGAGCTCGCGGAACGCGCACCAGAATACAGGTAAGGCAGGTAATTATCTATTGAAACTAAAATCTGAAATGGTTTTGAAGAAAATATTTTGAGATAAAAATTAATTTGTATTTTCGTAAAGAAAAATGTTAAAATTTTTTCTAAGTCCCAGAACGAAAAAATATTTTCGTGTTATTGTCAATTTTAAACAGTCAGATAGTAAGACGGAGCCTATAAAAGATCAAATTAGCTGAAAACAGCTTCGAAATGCGTCACCTGGATGCAAAGTTATAACGATTTCATGAAATTGCTGTATACCTAAGGTGGATTTCGTCGTTAATGAATTTATTTGATACGAATTATTTTCGCGGTTCTAAGTACGCTAGGCGCACGTGCGAGGTGTCAAAAGACGCGTCTCCGCGCGGGCTAGCGAGCTATGCGGTTACTGAAATTTAAGCTGAACAAAATTTTTGACTTTTGGTCGAAAAACCTATTTTTCGGCCGAAATGTATGTGAAAACCGGGAATTACGACTACCAAACGGGACTCGAGCTCGCGGAACGCGCACCAGAATACAGGTAAGGCAGGTAATTATCTATTGAAACTAAAATCTGAAATGGTTTTGAAGAAAATATTTTGAGATAAAAATTAATTTGTATTTTCGTAAAGAAAAATGTTAAAATTTTTTCTAAGTCCCAGAACGAAAAAATATTTTCGTGTTATTGTCAATTTTAAACAGTCAGATAGTAAGACGGAGCCTATAAAAGATCAAATTAGCTGAAAACAGCTTCGAAATGCGTCACCTGGATGCAAAGTTATAACGATTTCATGAAATTGCTGTATACCTAAGGTGGATTTCGTCGTTAATGAATTTATTTGATACGAATTATTTTCGCGGTTCTAAGTACGCTAGGCGCACGTGCGAGGTGTCAAAAGACGCGTCTCCGCGCGGGCTAGCGAGCTATGCGGTTACTGAAATTTAAGCTGAACAAAATTTTTGACTTTTGGTCGAAAAACCTATTTTTCGGCCGAAATGTATGTGAAAACCGGGAATTACGACTACCAAACGGGACTCGAGCTCGCGGAACGCGCACCAGAATACAGGTAAGGCAGGTAATTATCTATTGAAACTAAAATCTGAAATGGTTTTGAAGAAAATATTTTGAGATAAAAATTAATTTGTATTTTCGTAAAGAAAAATGTTAAAATTTTTTCTAAGTCCCAGAACGAAAAAATATTTTCGTGTTATTGTCAATTTTAAACAGTCAGATAGTAAGACGGAGCCTATAAAAGATCAAATTAGCTGAAAACAGCTTCGAAATGCGTCACCTGGATGCAAAGTTATAACGATTTCATGAAATTGCTGTATACCTAAGGTGGATTTCGTCGTTAATGAATTTATTTGATACGAATTATTTTCGCGGTTCTAAGTACGCTAGGCGCACGTGCGAGGTGTCAAAAGACGCGTCTCCGCGCGGGCTAGCGAGCTATGCGGTTACTGAAATTTAAGCTGAACAAAATTTTTGACTTTTGGTCGAAAAACCTATTTTTCGGCCGAAATGTATGTGAAAACCGGGAATTACGACTACCAAACGGGACTCGAGCTCGCGGAACGCGCACCAGAATACAGGTAAGGCAGGTAATTATCTATTGAAACTAAAATCTGAAATGGTTTTGAAGAAAATATTTTGAGATAAAAATTAATTTGTATTTTCGTAAAGAAAAATGTTAAAATTTTTTCTAAGTCCCAGAACGAAAAAATATTTTCGTGTTATTGTCAATTTTAAACAGTCAGATAGTAAGACGGAGCCTATAAAAGATCAAATTAGCTGAAAACAGCTTCGAAATGCGTCACCTGGATGCAAAGTTATAACGATTTCATGAAATTGCTGTATACCTAAGGTGGATTTCGTCGTTAATGAATTTATTTGATACGAATTATTTTCGCGGTTCTAAGTACGCTAGGCGCACGTGCGAGGTGTCAAAAGACGCGTCTCCGCGCGGGCTAGCGAGCTATGCGGTTACTGAAATTTAAGCTGAACAAAATTTTTGACTTTTGGTCGAAAAACCTATTTTTCGGCCGAAATGTATGTGAAAACCGGGAATTACGACTACCAAACGGGACTCGAGCTCGCGGAACGCGCACCAGAATACAGGTAAGGCAGGTAATTATCTATTGAAACTAAAATCTGAAATGGTTTTGAAGAAAATATTTTGAGATAAAAATTAATTTGTATTTTCGTAAAGAAAAATGTTAAAATTTTTTCTAAGTCCCAGAACGAAAAAATATTTTCGTGTTATTGTCAATTTTAAACAGTCAGATAGTAAGACGGAGCCTATAAAAGATCAAATTAGCTGAAAACAGCTTCGAAATGCGTCACCTGGATGCAAAGTTATAACGATTTCATGAAATTGCTGTATACCTAAGGTGGATTTCGTCGTTAATGAATTTATTTGATACGAATTATTTTCGCGGTTCTAAGTACGCTAGGCGCACGTGCGAGGTGTCAAAAGACGCGTCTCCGCGCGGGCTAGCGAGCTATGCGGTTACTGAAATTTAAGCTGAACAAAATTTTTGACTTTTGGTCGAAAAACCTATTTTTCGGCCGAAATGTATGTGAAAACCGGGAATTACGACTACCAAACGGGACTCGAGCTCGCGGAACGCGCACCAGAATACAGGTAAGGCAGGTAATTATCTATTGAAACTAAAATCTGAAATGGTTTTGAAGAAAATATTTTGAGATAAAAATTAATTTGTATTTTCGTAAAGAAAAATGTTAAAATTTTTTCTAAGTCCCAGAACGAAAAAATATTTTCGTGTTATTGTCAATTTTAAACAGTCAGATAGTAAGACGGAGCCTATAAAAGATCAAATTAGCTGAAAACAGCTTCGAAATGCGTCACCTGGATGCAAAGTTATAACGATTTCATGAAATTGCTGTATACCTAAGGTGGATTTCGTCGTTAATGAATTTATTTGATACGAATTATTTTCGCGGTTCTAAGTACGCTAGGCGCACGTGCGAGGTGTCAAAAGACGCGTCTCCGCGCGGGCTAGCGAGCTATGCGGTTACTGAAATTTAAGCTGAACAAAATTTTTGACTTTTGGTCGAAAAACCTATTTTTCGGCCGAAATGTATGTGAAAACCGGGAATTACGACTACCAAACGGGACTCGAGCTCGCGGAACGCGCACCAGAATACAGGTAAGGCAGGTAATTATCTATTGAAACTAAAATCTGAAATGGTTTTGAAGAAAATATTTTGAGATAAAAATTAATTTGTATTTTCGTAAAGAAAAATGTTAAAATTTTTTCTAAGTCCCAGAACGAAAAAATATTTTCGTGTTATTGTCAATTTTAAACAGTCAGATAGTAAGACGGAGCCTATAAAAGATCAAATTAGCTGAAAACAGCTTCGAAATGCGTCACCTGGATGCAAAGTTATAACGATTTCATGAAATTGCTGTATACCTAAGGTGGATTTCGTCGTTAATGAATTTATTTGATACGAATTATTTTCGCGGTTCTAAGTACGCTAGGCGCACGTGCGAGGTGTCAAAAGACGCGTCTCCGCGCGGGCTAGCGAGCTATGCGGTTACTGAAATTTAAGCTGAACAAAATTTTTGACTTTTGGTCGAAAAACCTATTTTTCGGCCGAAATGTATGTGAAAACCGGGAATTACGACTACCAAACGGGACTCGAGCTCGCGGAACGCGCACCAGAATACAGGTAAGGCAGGTAATTATCTATTGAAACTAAAATCTGAAATGGTTTTGAAGAAAATATTTTGAGATAAAAATTAATTTGTATTTTCGTAAAGAAAAATGTTAAAATTTTTTCTAAGTCCCAGAACGAAAAAATATTTTCGTGTTATTGTCAATTTTAAACAGTCAGATAGTAAGACGGAGCCTATAAAAGATCAAATTAGCTGAAAACAGCTTCGAAATGCGTCACCTGGATGCAAAGTTATAACGATTTCATGAAATTGCTGTATACCTAAGGTGGATTTCGTCGTTAATGAATTTATTTGATACGAATTATTTTCGCGGTTCTAAGTACGCTAGGCGCACGTGCGAGGTGTCAAAAGACGCGTCTCCGCGCGGGCTAGCGAGCTATGCGGTTACTGAAATTTAAGCTGAACAAAATTTTTGACTTTTGGTCGAAAAACCTATTTTTCGGCCGAAATGTATGTGAAAACCGGGAATTACGACTACCAAACGGGACTCGAGCTCGCGGAACGCGCACCAGAATACAGGTAAGGCAGGTAATTATCTATTGAAACTAAAATCTGAAATGGTTTTGAAGAAAATATTTTGAGATAAAAATTAATTTGTATTTTCGTAAAGAAAAATGTTAAAATTTTTTCTAAGTCCCAGAACGAAAAAATATTTTCGTGTTATTGTCAATTTTAAACAGTCAGATAGTAAGACGGAGCCTATAAAAGATCAAATTAGCTGAAAACAGCTTCGAAATGCGTCACCTGGATGCAAAGTTATAACGATTTCATGAAATTGCTGTATACCTAAGGTGGATTTCGTCGTTAATGAATTTATTTGATACGAATTATTTTCGCGGTTCTAAGTACGCTAGGCGCACGTGCGAGGTGTCAAAAGACGCGTCTCCGCGCGGGCTAGCGAGCTATGCGGTTACTGAAATTTAAGCTGAACAAAATTTTTGACTTTTGGTCGAAAAACCTATTTTTCGGCCGAAATGTATGTGAAAACCGGGAATTACGACTACCAAACGGGACTCGAGCTCGCGGAACGCGCACCAGAATACAGGTAAGGCAGGTAATTATCTATTGAAACTAAAATCTGAAATGGTTTTGAAGAAAATATTTTGAAATAAAAATTAATTTGTATTTTCGTAAAGAAAAATGTTGAAATTTTTTCTAAGTCCCAGAACGAAAAAATATTTTCGCGCTATTGTCAATTTTAAACAGTCAGATAGTAGGACGGAGCCTATAAAAGATCAAATTAGCTGAAAACAGCTTCGAAATGCGTCACCTGGATGCAAAGTTATAACGATTTCATGAAATTGCTGTATACCTAAGGTGGATTTCGTCAGTTAGTGAATTTATTGATACAAATTATTTTTTCGGTTCTAAGTACGCTAGGCGCACGTGCGAGGTGTCAAAAGACGCGTCTCCGCGCGGGCTAGCGAGCTATGCGGTTACTGAAATTTAAGCTGAACAAAATTTTTGACTTTTGGTCGAAAAACGTATTTTTCGGCCGAAATGTATGTGAAAACCGGGAATTACGACTACCAAACGGGACTCGAGCTCGCGGAACGCGCACCAGAATACAGGTAAGGCAGGTAATTATCTATTGAAACTAAAATCTGAAATGGTTTTGAAGAAAATATTTTGAGATAAAAATTAATTTGTATTTTCGTAAAGAAAAATGTTGAAATTTTTTCTAAGTCCCAGAACGAAAAAATATTTTCGCGCTATTGTCAATTTTAAACAGTCAGATAGTAGGACGGAGCCTATAAAAGATCAAATTAGCTGAAAACAGCTTCGAAATGCGTCACCTGGATGCAAAGTTATGGTTAGGTTAGGTTAGGTTTTTTTTTTTTTTTTTTTTTTTTTTTTTTTTTTTTTTGTTTTGGCAGGAGTGGGAAATCCTCATGGACGCCCAGACTGTCTCACTGGTGAGCCAGTCTGGGCAGTGCCGGACTCTTACCGGCTAAAACCCACTCCTGCCTTTCTAAGTGTCCCCCTGACATGGTCAGAGACCTTTTTTAAGATGATTATATTTGAATTTACGATTTTAAACTTTTTCATGTCATTGAATTTAAAAAATAAAATTTTACTTGTATTAATGTTTATCTGTGTTTTTAATTTATTAACTTGAATTTAATTCTATTTGATTATCTATTTATTTGTCTATGCTTTGTCTGTATATAGAAGTATATATTAAAAGCATAGCTTTATGTATCTTTATTTCTATTTATTACTTTTGTGGCTATTGTTATACAGTATTCTAATAAAATTTTTCGTAGTTTTTCAATTGTCATTATTTTAGCTATGTTGTCTTTATTTATCTCCACATCCAGTCTCAACTCCGCAGTCAATCGTTCTGCTCCGTACGCAGGGCATTCCGTCAAAATATGTGGGACCGACTCCAGTACATCCGGCTCACAGATGCACGATGGGCTCCCCTTACACCGAAAGCGATGTAGGTATTCAGAGAAACCACCGTGCCCCGTCAAGATCTGCGTTACGATTCCTGTTGGCTTCACTTTCCCGATAATTTTGAAGGCATCGATCGCGTCCGGGAGGAACATTTTTGTGACGGAGGCTGTTTCGCCATTCTTGTATCTCCGGTTCCATTCGTCGAGCGACTCCATTCGGATCTGCCGCTTGACGAATGAAACCGGGCAAAGGTCATAGTCCGGCTTTTTCTTGGATTTGAGTGCAGCCTCTTTCGCAAGGTGGTCTGCGCGTTCGTTGCCCTCTAGTCCGGCGTGAGCCTTAACCCAGAACAAAGAAACATCTTTGCTCTGGGATAAGGCCGCGCCCACGTTTGCTCTCGACTCCACCGCCAAGGCGTGGAGGGAACCCTGGTTCGTAACTGTTTGAAGTGCTGCCTTTGAGTCACTATAGATTCCAAAGGTTCCCTCTTTGCGCTTGAGGATTTCCCTCGTGGCTACGCATATGGCCAGGAGTTCCGCCTGGTAGACCGTGCAGCACGACGGCAAGCTAAGCTTTACGGACTTGATCTCGGCCTCACCGTCCCACAGTGACAGTGCTGCTCCGACCTTGCCCGTGATCTTGCTGCCGTCGGTGAAGAACCGAACCGCCTGGCTGTTATGGGTGTCCACGTGGGACTGGTCCTCCAGACTCACGAACTCCATGGTCATATGTTTCGCCGGATGTGGCGTCTCTGCAAATGCCACCACACGCTCCACCTCCCTGCCGGCAAGGTCTGGCCGGGGCACTCCCCTCTTTGCCTCATACAGGGCGGCTGCTTCCTGTATTCGGAGGTCGAGTGGAAGTATCCCAGCCAGTACCAGGGACGCGTTTAGCGAAACAGTGCGGTAGGATTTGCAGAGCTTTTGGGCAAATCCTCGTTGGACTGTGTTTAGCAGCTTCTGCACTCCTATCTTTTTTGTGGCCGGCGCCCAGGCGCTTGCCGCGTACATCACCACCGGCTCCACCGCTGCCGTGTAGATGCTCCGGATGACCTCCGGATGCAGGCCCCAGCTCACTTTAGCCGCTCTGGATAGCTGCTTGTAGATATTGGCAGCTTTTCTACACACGTTTGCGGCGTGGGTGTTGAAAGTGAGCTGATGGTCGACGGTGAGCCCCAGTATTTTTATTTCTTTAGACATGGCAATGTCGACCCCGCCCATCCTCAGGAGTGGGACATCGTACTTAAGCTTCCTGGTAACTACCATTGCACAGGTTTTGTGTGGTGCAAACTTCAGCTTATTTCCGATGCCCCACTTCCGAACATACTCGAGGGCGGCATTGGCATGTCTCTGAACTTCCAATGCTGTGTCACCGTCGAAGATCATCACGACATCATCGGCGAAAGCCTGGCAGTGGTTTCCTCGCTCTTCCAGCCCCTTCAGCAAAGGGTCCAGCAATAGGTTCCAGAGGATCGGACCGCCTATCGACCCTTGAACGCACCCTTTGCTGGTGTTTCTTTGACATTCAGCTCCGGCGTACCTAACTCGGACACTCCTACCAGCCAGGTAGCTGTCAAGCATCCGTCTGAGATTCACCGGGCACCTCTCCTCAGCCAGTCTGGTTCTGATTGCCGGCCACCATGCGCTGTCGAAGGCGCCCTCTATATCAAGCGATACAACAGTGATCAGCTTCTTTTGGTTTAGCTTTGTTTTGATATGTTGTATCATGGTGTAGAGGGCGTCCTCGGTGCTCTTCTGGGGCATGAATCCAAACTGACTAGTACTCAACCGCGGGATCAGATGCCATTTCAACCTTGCTACCAACATTTTTTCAAGCATTTTGCCCAGTACTGGTAGGAGGCCGATCGGCCTGTAGGACTTCGGATTAGTATAGCAATCCTTCCCAGGCTTTCGGATTATCACCACTGTGGCCACCTTCCAGGCTCCGGGGAAGTGGCCCTGCTCGAGGCACTTATTGGCCAGCGCAAGGAACATTCCCGGGTCCCGGGATATGGCTTGGGCACAGATATCGGCTGTGAGACCGTCCGCCCCGGGTGCCTTCTTAGGGTTAAAACTTTCCACCGCGGTTCTGAGCTCGTGTTGCGTAAACGGTGGGTCATGGTGTTCATCATGCGCCCACTCGTTTACACGAATGGCCGCTTCTCGCGTCCGACGGTGGTCGGCGTTATCTTCCTCTTCAAGGTCTTCGGGGTAGAAGGTCTCAGCCAGCAGTGAAGCCGAGTCATTGCCATCGAGTGGTACGCCATTCTTCACCAAGGGCAAGTCCTCATGTCTGGTAGCGGTCCGTCCTATGACCCTGTAGATACCCTCCCATACTCCTTCCTTGTCCTGTTTTTCGCAGAACGCCTTCCAACTAACAATCTGCGCCTTTTTAGTTTGGAGTTCATAGCTTTCCTTGGCTTGCAGGTACTCCTCGACGACTCTCGCTCTCCGGACTGGTGCTGCGCATCGAATGCGTCGTCTCTTGGTGTTAACCTGATCCATCATGTCAGCAAGCTCTTTTGACCACCACGGTATTGTAATTTTGTCATTGTTTTTAATTTTAGCCAAAGTTTCTTCACAAGTTTCGGTAATCGCGTTTATGTATTTGTTAATGCTATTTTCTAAATCTATTTTATTACTAATTTTACTAATTTCAGTTGTGTTTAAATTTATTTCGGTCTTTAATTGGGCCAATTTCTCATGAAATTGGCTCCAATTTGCTTTTCTAGTGTTGTAAATTCTTGTGGTTCTTCTAATATTTATCCCTTTTGATTTTTGAAGATTAACATTAAATACAATACCGTTGTGGTCCGAGCTCGTGATGCCTTCCTCAACCCTCCAGTCCTCCACCAGGGCTAGCAGGTCCGTTGAACACGCTGTCACGTCAACGAAGCTGGTGTATGACCTGCCACCCCTGATGGTGTCGAAAGTTGGCGTGTTTCCGACGTTGAGTACCTGCAAGCACATTTCGTCGAGTGTTCCGGACATTTCCTCACCCCTGCCATCCAAAACCAAACTACCCCACCAGGTGCTCTTCGCATTTGCGTCACCTCCCATTATAATTTTTGTTGGGCCCATTTCCTCACGAATCTGCATAAGCTGCTCCAGGTATGGCTGTATGGGCTGGTCCGGTTCGAAGTAGAACGAGACTACTGCGATTTCCCAGGCGCTGGTTCGGATTTTCACCACCGTGATGTTATTGGTGGTGAGTTTTGGACACTGTGTGACGTCAAGGTCATGATCGAAGACGACTATTGCCGCCTTCACAGTTCCACTTCCTTGTTCCGCGCACTGGTAGACTCTCGCTCCCCGGTAGTCTCGCATCCTTTTAACCCCACCCACATATGGCTCCTGGAGCAGTGCGAATGCGACCTTCCGCTCGCAAGCTACTATCATGAGCTCTTGGGTCGCCAGGTTCTTCCTCTGCAGATTCGCTTGGATCACTTGGTAATTTGGGCGGGCGCTAAGGTGAGTTCGGGTTCGGGTCGTACCTGAGTTGCTGCTTCCGGGAAAGGCTGGTTGCACCTTAGCAATACGCCACCGACAGGCGCGCCAATGCGTCCCACTTTTCGCGTATCGGGCATCCGCTGTCGAAGGCGTTGTGTTCGGTCTTGTCCATTTTTGCCAATAGGCAATTATGGCATTTCGGTGCTTCCGCTGCCAGCCGTGACGGGCAGTCAGCCCGCATGTGGGGATCGCCGCAGTGGATGCAGAGGTCAGCGGGCTGCGTGCATAGTCTTCGGCTGTGGCCAAAGCGCAGACAGCGAGTGCACTGCACCAGTGGGGACTGATCCTGCACTCGCACTCGCTGTAGGTCAATATGCACGCGACCCGCCATAGTCAGCCTCTGCCATACGGTAGGGGACACCTGCAGAATGACGTGGCACGTATGGGGGTTCCTCGTCCTTCGACGGTACTTCACCCCCAGCCTCAAATCCTCCACAGGAATGTCCCCCACCAGATGGGTGTTTTGCCGCTGCAGGGCCTGGGTAACCTCCTCGTCAGAATGGCAGGAGAGGACGTCCTTTATGATGACGAGCGGATCCTTGTTTTTGACCTCCTCTACCACCAGACCACCGGTCTTCCTTATTCGGTCCGTAACCTTAGTCAGCTCTTCCCTAGTCCTGAAGCCGACCACCACCTTCTGGTCCCTCGCCTTGCGCAGCCGTTCTACTCTAGTGCCCTCGTTCCTGGCATCGACCGCCGTCCTGAGCTTCTCAATAACCTCTTCACCGGTGTCCTGATCATTCACAGATGATACGACTACCGAGTGAAGAGGCTCTTGAAAGCGCTGTGTCGGCCCGGCGCCGGCGGCCATTTCCGCGAAAGTCGGACCCTGACCTGCAACGTAGCGAGGGGCCTCTTTCAGATGCTCCGACAGAGCCCGTGTATGCTGCTTGCATTCCTCCAACGCCTGGTTGTGCTGTTGAAGGTTTGCCATAAGCTGCTTCATGAGCTCCGTCGGTTCATCTGCGGTCGGCCTCAGGTCTTCCCGGGGCTTTTCGGGTTCAGCTTCCTCGACTCCTTTTCCTTTTCCTCTCTCGACCTCTGCTTCCTTCACCAACTGGTACAATCTTTCGACAGCTTTAGTCAATTCATCTTTTATTTCCTTTTTAAGATTACGGGAACTTAAAAGCTGGATTTTCGCCTTTGAGAGACACGCCTTTGCTTCCGTGGTCCTATTTAAGTACCTCACGGGTTGCGCTTCCTGCGGCGAGCTCTCCTCCGTTCCCTTCACCTGCTTTGGTCCATCCAACTTGAGTGAGAGTGAGATTTTGGATTTGATTTTTGGAGGAGTAGTCAGTGGAGCCTTTTTTGGTGGAGTTGGAGTTTTGAGAGGCTGTACAGACTTTGATCTGTCAGCCTCCCACTCCCCCACACTACGCCTAACCGATGGACCAGCCTGTGCCAGTTGGGGCCTCTCCGTGTCTGAACTCCCCTCCGAGGGGTTTTGTTTTTTAACCGGTGTCCTTATTCCAAGCATTATGGACATCACCGGCTTAGGAGTGCGCTGCAACTGTGTTGTAGGAGGACACTTATTCTGACTCCCTGTAAAGGGGGGATCAGCAAGTAATATATAAAAAGTAAATACAAGCCCTATACTAGAACTTGGTCAAGTCAAAAAAGAAAAGAAAAATACCGATCAAGATTTTTGATGCCTTCAAGGTGACGATAATAGGCCTTCAAACCACCGATTCTGTTTACTTCTATTGCCGGACGGTATAAATGAAGCTTGAAGAGATAAAAACAGAAATAATTTTTTACCAAAAATTTAAAAGTTTACCTGGCCAGTGAGAAAAGGGTGGGTGGAAGGGGAAATTTTTGAAGTTCTATTTTCGCTAGGCGCACGTGCGAGGTGTCAAAAGACGCGTCTCCGCGCGGGCTAGCGAGCTATGTAGTTACTGAAATTATTGCTGAAGAAAAATTTTGACTTTTCGTCAAAAAACGTATTTTTCGACTGAAAAGTATGTGAAAACCGGGAATAACGACTACCAAACGGGACTCGAGCTCGCGGAACGCGCACCAGAATACAGGTAAGGCAGGCAATTATCTATTTAAACTAGGTCCAAAGTTGATTTTGAAGAGAAAATTTTGAGTTAAAAATTAATTAAGATATTTGTAAAGAAAATGTTGAAATTTTTTCTAAGTCCCAGAACGAAAAAATATTTTCGTGTTATTGTCAATTTAAATTAGTCAAATAGTGGGACGGAGCCTATAAAAGATCAAAATAGCTGAAAACAGCTTCGAAATGCGTCACCTGGATGCAAAGTTATAACGGTTAGGTTAGGTTAGGTTAGGTTAGGTTAGGTTAGGTTAGGTTAGGTTAGGTTAGGTTAGGTTAGGTTAGGTTAGGTTAGGTTAGGTTAGGTTAGGTTAGGTTAGGTTAGGTTAGGTTAGGTTAGGTTAGGTTAGGTTAGGTTAGGTTAGGTTAGGTTAGGTTAGGTTAGGTTAGGTTAGGTTAGGTTAGGTTAGGTTAGGTTAGGTTAGGTTAGGTTAGGTTAGGTTAGGTTAGGTTAGGTTAGGTTGTTTTTTTTTTTTTTTTTTTTTTTTTTTTTTTTTTTTTTTTTTTTTTTTTTTTTTTTTTTTTATACTTCTACCTCCAACGTGATCGGAGCCTATGCCTGTCAGCTGTACTTATCATTCCAGTTCTCGCATTTATGCCTCTCGTAATTTCATTCCTCATACTTTGTCTTTCTATCATTCATCCTCATTTGTGTCTTTATGGGTGGGATTCCCAACTATCCTTTTCTTTCTAACTAACTATCTTATTCATACTTTATTTATTCACTCTTTGTTTGGGTTTTAAAGAAGCAGGGAGACAACTTTTTAATATATATCTTCCTTACAAATAACACTTTTTACTTAATTTAAGCTTATGTCTATTTTACAGTTTTGGAATAATTACTTATCTAGTCTTAAATTATTTTACAATTCTTATTTCTATTCTTATTCTAGTCTTCCAGGGACAGGAGAGCAATTGCAATATTGTTACTCTTACAAACACATTTTAGATCTAAGCTTATTCTATTTTTACATATTATATTTACTTCCTATTTTACCTTAAAAGAATATTTTACTGATATTTATTGCTATGCTAGTCTCTAATATAATATACTATATTATGACAGCATATTTGCTTATGCGGTTTTATTACGATCTATTACTTTTTTAACAACGTATTTACAGTATTGTAGGAATATATCTGCATTTTTACTCCTTATTATGTCCTTTATGTTGTTCGGCGTTATTCTCATGTCCAATACATTCTCGACGTTATAGCGGTGTTTCAAAAATTGTGGGCAGTCGAGTAGTATGTGCGGGACCGTTTCGCTTTTATCCGGGTCACAGATGCACGATGGACTCTCCTTGCACTTGAAGCGGTTTAAGTATTCGGAGAATCCACCGTGCCCCGTCATTATTTGCGTGTGTAGACCATTTATTCCTATCCTGCGAACTACACTGTAAGCTGCCCTCACATCCGGGAAAAATAATTTAGTGACGGATGCGGTGTCGCTGGTTTCGTATCTACGGTTCCATTCATCAAGCGTCTCCATACGTATGCTTCGCTTGATGAATGAAATCGGACACTGGTCGTAGTCAGGTTTTCTTTTGGAGTTTCCAGCGGCCTCTTTTGCTAACTGGTCAGCTCTTTCGTTCCCCAGTAGCCCCACGTGAGCTTTAATCCAGAACAAGTTTACCACCTTGTTCTGACGGGATGCGGATCTTATATTATCCCTAGCTTCTACAGCAAGAGGGTGGAGCGAACCGGGATTTGTGATTGTCTGGAGTGCCGCCATTGAGTCGCTGAAAACTCCGAAAGAGGATGCCTTGAGCTTACATAGTTCCCTAGTCGCCCTTGTTATTGCTAGGAGTTCAGCCTGGTAAACTGTGCAGTAATTTGAAAGAGCAAGTTTGAGGGCTCTGGTCTCAACCTCACCACTCCATATGGACAATGAGGCGCCGACCCCTCCTCCGATTTTGCTCCCGTCCGTAAAAATACGGACGTCAAAATTGCAGTTGTTGTCCAGTTGTTCTTGGTTTACCAGGCTTTCGAACTGCAAGATGTCGCGTGCCGCGGGATGGGGACTCTCTGTTGCAGCGGTCATTCGCTCGACCTCTCTGCCCCCCAGCGACGTCAGGGGCACCCCTCGCTTGGCTTCATACAATGACGCCGCCTCACGAACTCGGAGGTCAAGGGGGAGTACTCCAGACAGCACCAGGGCTGAGTTCAAGGAGACCGTGCGATATGCCTTGCACATTTTCTGGGCGATTCCACGCTGAACAGTCCCCAGCTGTTTAATTATGCCCAGTTTTTTAGCAGCCGGTGCCCAGACGCTAGCGGCGTAAAGTATTATGGGCTCTACAGTTGCAACATAGATTACCCGAATAACCTCTGGGTGTAGCCCCCAACTGACCTTAGCTGCTCTGCACAGTTGCTTGTAGATCGCGATTGCTTTCCTACAAACGAGTGAGACGTGGGTGTTGAAGGTCAGTTTTTCGTCGATGGTTACGCCCAGAAGCTTTATTTCCTTCGACGTGCCAATGGCGATCCCACCCATGCTCAGGCGTGGTGTGTCATATTTTAATCTCTTAGTTATCACCATAGCTGTTGTCTTGTGCGGTGCAAATTTTAGTTTATTCTCGACACCCCACGCCAAAACATGGCCGAGAGCGGCATTGGCACATTCCTCCACCTCAAGCGCTGTGTCTCCGTCAAAGACTAGTAGAACATCGTCCGCAAACGCCTGAATATAGGTCCCCCTATTTTCTGCTGCTTTAAGGAGGGGATCCAGCAGTAAATTCCATAAAATTGGGCCTCCAATTGAGCCCTGGACACAACCCTTGTCTGTGCCCTTACTGTATTCTTCCCCACCGTACCTGATTGTTACCTTTCGGTTTCTGAGGTAACTGTCCATGACCCGCCTAAGGTTGATTGGACACTTTTCCTCCGCCAGACGGACTTTTATCGCTGGCCACCAAGCGCTATCAAATGCTCCCTCTATGTCCAAAGATACGAGCGTTATAATTCTTTTTTGGGCAAGTTTTTTGTAAATATGCTGCATAAGAGCATAGAGGGAGTCTTCTGTGCTTTTCTGCGGCATGAATCCGTACTGACGGGTACTCATCCTTGGTAACAGGTGGAACTTAAGGCGGGCCACCAGCATCTTCTCGAAGATTTTACCTAATATAGGCAACAGTCCGATCGGCCTATACGATTTGGGAGTGGAATAGTTCTCTTTTCCAGGCTTTCTGAGTATCACGACTGTTGCCTCCTTCCAGGCTGTGGGAAAGTGATGGTGTTCTAGGCACTTGTTTAGTAGCTTTAAGAATACCTCCGGGTCGTTACCCACGGCATGACAACAAATGTCGGCGGTAAAGCCGTCTGAACCCGGCGCCTTCTTTGGATTGAAGGATTCCATTGAATTCTTCAACTCTGCCATCGTAAACGGTGGGTCGCAAGGATCAATTTGCTCGCCAGAGTTTAAATTTTTGGCTTTTATTCTAATAGACCGGTGATGAGCGTTGTCACATTCTAAGAGGTCTTCCGGGTAAAACGTCTCCGCTAGAAACTTTACGGAGCCTTTCGCATCCAGCACATCACCATTTCTTTCCAATGGCAGGTCCTCTTCCCTGCGCTGCGTCCTACCAATCACTCTATAAATTCCCTCCCAAACCCCCTCCCTATCCTGTCTCCCACAGAATTCCTTCCAACTCTCGGTCTGAGCTTTGGCCGCTTCTAACTCATACTCTTCTTTCTTTTTCAGGTACTCTTCTATGACCTTCGACCTCCGGATTTGGGCTGCACAGCGGATCCTGCGCTTCCTGGTGGCGACGGTTTTCTTCAGCTCCTCGAGTCTCTCGGACCACCACGGCAAGGTTAGTTCCTCCTGGACTTTTTTGGTAGGTATGGTTTGCTCACATGCTTTATTGATTGCTTTTGATAAGTTTGTTGTCAATGTATCGATCTGTTCTATGTTTTTAATGTTGTCAATTTCTGTTGTTGTGAAGTTATAATCTATTTTAAATTGTCCAAGTTTCTTATGAAAATTGGACCAATTTGCTTTTTTCGTATTGAATTTTCTAGTTGTTCTTTCTATTTTAGTGCCTTTCGATTTCTTCAAGAGGATCCTAAATATAATGCCGTTGTGATCCGAGCTCGTGAGACCCTCGTCTACCCTCCAGTCGTCTATTAGGTCCAAGATATCGTTGGAGCAAGCTGTGACATCTACATAGCTGCTGTAGATCGAAGGTCGGAATTTCCCCGCGGTTCAAGATGTTCAGGTTTAGCTCACCGAGAGTTCCCGCCATATCGTCCCCCCTGTGGTCGATGGTTGGGCTGCCCCACCATATGCTCTTTGCATTTGCATCCCCTCCAACGACAAGATTTTTGGAACCAACTACGAGCTCTATTTGTTTCAGGTGATCCAAATAGGGCCCGATAGGCTGGTCTGGCTCAAAGTAATAGGAGACAAGCGTGATTTCCCAGGCACTGGTCTGGATTCCCACCACTACGATGTTATTAGTGGTGAGTTTTGGGTACTGTTTGACTGTGAAGTCACTTTTAAAGACAGCTATTGCCGCTTTGACAGTCCCATCTCCTGTGCCAGTGCTCTGAAAGATCCTAACGCCCCTGTGACTCCTCATTACTTTTGCTCCGGCCACGTATGGTTCCTGAAGAAGCGCCGCCGCTATTCCGCGCTTCGCTGCTTCTGTTAGAAGCTCATTGGTAGCTAGCTTCTTTCGTTGGAGGTTTGCCTGTGCTATTTTATAGGTGTTGTTTTCCACTGAGGTGCCCTTAGCAATACGCAACGGTTGATCTGGCCACGTCATCCCATTTTCTGCGTACTGGGCATTCATGGCTAAATGCATTATGTTGTGTACCGTAATCAGTCTTAGCTTTCGTACAGTTCCGGCAGGCTGGTGGTGAGCCCGAAAGCCAATCTGGGCACTCTGGTCTCATATGGGGACCGCCGCAGTGACTACAAAGGTCTGCAGGCTCTTTGCAGAACCGCTTTCCATGTCCAAAGCCCAAGCAGCGAGTGCATTGGACCAACGGGGTCTGATCTTCGACCCTAATGCGCTGGAGATCTATATGAACGGTCCCAATTTCCAGTGCTCGTCGCCAGATGGTGGGTGAAACGCTGATGATGACGTGACCAGTATGGGGGTTCCGTGTTCTTCTTCTATATTTTACCTCCACTCTGTTTTCCCCATCTCCAAGGCCGTCAAAGACACCCTGGTTCTGATTTCTTAGCGCTTTAAGGACGTCTTCGTCAGTATTGACAACTAAGACGCTCTTTAGAATCAGAAGCGGGTCCCTGTTTTTAACTTCCTCGACAATGAGGTCTACTCCTTCCTTCTGAAGTCGATCCTTGATCCTGCTCCTTTCTTCTTTGGTTTCTAACCCTATTATTATTTTTCTATCCTTGGCTTTCCTCACCTTTTCCACTTTTATCCACCCATCCTTGGCATTTACTGCTTTCCGAACTCTATTAAGGACTTCGTCGCCTGTCTCCGTTTCATTCTTGGACGTGACCACCACCGAATGCAAGGTACTGCATTTTGGCAGCAACCGTACACCTTGAGTTGCGGCCACGCTCGCATATGTGTTTCCCTTCTCCAGGGATTCTCTCTGCTGGTCGATCGTTTCCTTCAGCTCCTCTATCTTCTTGTTACTTTCCACAAGGAGCTTTGTGTGTTGTTCTATTGTATGTATTATCATACTTGTGTCGATGTTATCGGGAGAAGTTGTTTTTATTTCGGCTGTCTTTGACTCTGTCGCTACAGGCCCCTCCCTAGTCATTCTTTGAGTTACCACACTTAGCTCTAATTCGAGTTCCTTTACAAGTTGATAGAGTCGTTCCGTGGCTTCGGTGATACCGGTTTTAATCTCGGTCTTTGTGTTTCTGGAGCTGCTTAGATTAAGTTTTGTCTTCATTAGACAGGCTTTAGCCTCCGCCGTTCGATCTGCGTATTTCATTTTTGGCGGTGACTTTATTTCGGCAGACGTCTTGGTTGCAGTTTTACTCTCCTGTGTCAAGGCAGTGTTTATTTTAGATTTCACAAGGCCGGCCTGCGACTTCTTTTCAGTTGTAGAGGGGGTAAGGCTGCTATTTGCGGCTTCCCAATCCTCTATGCTGCGTGTTACATTTAGAGGCGGAACTGCCCCAAGTTTAGATGGTGATTTTTTAGCGTCGGCCGCCTTTACCGGTGTTCTATAATTATTAGTGAACATATTGTTAGGAGGTATGCGTCAAATGTATAAGCGTCAATAGGGACGACGAATTAAATAAAATAATATAAAAATAATATAAAAACAAAACACACAAGTATACGAAATAAAACCGCATAAGAGAAGACCTTAAAAACTATTGTAAAGTTACAACAAAAGTTGCACTCTATCTCTACTAGATCTCTACCCTGGATTGCAAGATTCTGAGTACTAGTCAGGGGTCTATAAAGATCCCAAGTCAAGTCAATTCCAGTCTTTTTCAAAAATTTTCAGTCAAAAGTTGACTCTACATAGAGTCCGTCCTAACGCTATTATAATTTAGTCCAACCATGCAGTGAGAACCGTGTCAAAATTTATTTATTTATACTGTAAAAAAACTATTCGTAGAGACTCTACCTAGAGTCGCTCCCTTTCTATAGAGAGCCAAGAGTCTGCTCTATCCCCAGCAGAAAACCCCACTTGATTCGGATCACGGGTCTAGAAGTTATGGCCCGAAATGTCTAAGAAAGCAGTTTCATCCCCAGAGACTAAGTCGAAGTCCAAAAATTGGGGTAGGGGGATGAAACTTGGTCCAAATGATCGGAGGGGGTTCAAAGGGTTTGTCTTACGTACAAACCGTGGGGGGGGTTGTTAGGGGGGGGGACCCGGTAAAAATGGTCAGAATTGGTCTAGGACGCTTAGTTTTCCTGTAAACTGAAAACACAGTTATCGTGCGGTTTTCAGGACAGCCCGCGTTCCAGTTAAAAAATCACAACTAAATAATGATAAGGTAAAAAATTTTGGAAAAAATATTTAAAGAAGCTAATGAACTATTCTATTGGACTATGTTAAAATCTATATACTATTACATACAATAATTTTGAGAAATACCCATTTGAAAAACCAACTACCAAAACCAACAGACGCAAAAAGACAGTTTTTCTGAAATTTATGACTGGGAATATTGTCCGATGGTAATTAAATTTTTATTATGAGATAAGGAGCCAATAACGCATCAAATAGCGTTTGACCCCCTTCTGTCAAAACAATAGGAAAAGTTTAGGTAAAAGAGTAGGTATTTCAATAGGTATTTTGAAATAAAAATAACTCAGCGAGCTTATAAAAGAAAAATCTGAAAATTTGCACACATATTGTCAATAAAGTAACAAGTCTAATAATTAACTAAAAAATAGGGGTCTTCGCTCGTTCTTTCGAGCTAGGGCTGTCACAAGTTGGATGTATTTTGAAATATCTTGCTGAATTTTTATCTTCGCTTCCAGGCCACTTATCAACAAGCAAAAAACGGTATTGTGTTGCTTACGTGGTCCTCTCCAAGGTGGGATGTTGATTGTGATCCTGGGACTGCTAGTTCTGAAGTCACGCTGCACGTGTTTTTCGGTTTTTCTCCCGTAGCAGCGAGGGGCGAGGCGGGAAAAATCCAATACTTTGCCAATATATGCGGTGAATTTGTGCACTCCAAATAGCAGTACAAAAACAGGGGGGTGCCGCGATAAATCCGGCGCCGCACGCAAAAAATCGTCACCAACACGTGATTTTTTGAAAGTTAACCTCTCAAAACACAGTTTTCGGGATTTCCAAAGAAAACCAGCAGGGTTTTCACTGAAACACTGTACTCCCTTTATTGTATGCACCGAGACACTCACTTTGGTGTAACTTTTGGTTTAAAATTCGCACTTTGACTATTTTAAAGGATTTTTCGACCGCGGAGCGACTTAAAACTGATCTGCTCGCGGCGAGGGGTGCCGCGCGACTGGTTAGGTTAGGTTAGGTTAGGTTAGGTTAGGTTAGGTTAGGTTAGGTTAGGTTAGGTTAGGTTAGGTTAGGTTAGGTTAGGTTAGGTTAGGTTAGGTTAGGTTAGGTTAGGTTAGGTTAGGTTAGGTTAGGTTAGGTTAGGTTAGGTTAGGTTAGGTTAGGTTAGGTTAGGTTAGGTTAGGTTAGGTTAGGTTAGGTTAGGTTAGGTTAGGTTAGGTTAGGTTAGGTTAGGTTAGGTTAGGTTAGGTTAGGTTAGGTTAGGTTAGGTTAGGTTAGGTTAGGTTAGGTTAGGTTAGGTTAGGTTAGGTTAGGTTAGGTTAGGTTAGGTTAGGTTAGGTTAGGTTAGGTTAGGTTAGGTTAGGTTAGGTTAGGTTAGGTTAGGTTAGGTTAGGTTAGGTTAGGTTAGGTTAGGTTAGGTTAGGTTAGGTTAGGTTAGGTTAGGTTAGGTTAGGTTAGGTTAGGTTAGGTTAGGTTAGGTTAGGTTAGGTTAGGTTAGGTTAGGTTAGGTTAGGTTAGGTTAGGTTAGGTTAGGTTAGGTTAGGTTAGGTTAGGTTAGGTTAGGTTAGGTTAGGTTAGGTTAGGTTAGGTTAGGTTAGGTTAGGTTAGGTTAGGTTAGGTTAGGTTAGGTTAGGTTAGGTTAGGTTAGGTTAGGTTAGGTTAGGTTAGGTTAGGTTAGGTTAGGTTAGGTTAGGTTAGGTTAGGTTAGGTTAGGTTAGGTTAGGTTAGGTTAGGTTAGGTTAGGTTAGGTTAGGTTAGGTTAGGTTAGGTTAGGTTAGGTTAGGTTAGGTTAGGTTAGGTTAGGTTAGGTTAGGTTAGGTTAGGTTAGGTTAGGTTAGGTTAGGTTAGGTTAGGTTAGGTTAGGTTAGGTTAGGTTAGGTTAGGTTAGGTTAGGTTAGGTTAGGTTAGGTTAGGTTAGGTTAGGTTAGGTTAGGTTAGGTTAGGTTAGGTTAGGTTAGGTTAGGTTAGGTTAGGTTAGGTTAGGTTAGGTTAGGTTTTTTTTTTTTTTTTTTTTTTTTTTTTTTGTTTTAGCAGGAGTGGGAAATCCTCATGGACGCCCAGACTACCTCACTTGTGAGCCAGTCTGGGCAGTGCCGGACTCTTACCGGCTAAAACCCACTCCTGCCTTTGCTCAGTGTCCCTCTGACATGATCAGAGACCTTGTTTTTCATTATTTTCTGATTGCAGTCATTTTGTTTTATTTAATTTTATGGCAGTCCTGTTGTTTGGAAATGGAGAGTTCCTGAAAGTAATGGCCAGCGTCTAATTATTTCCGTGTCATTCTTATTTAATACCGTATATAACATCTAAAATCTTACATACCTAAAAAACTTACTAACTTATTTCTCTATTCTATTTTTCTTTTATATGTTTTTAGTTGCTTTTTGAGTCTACGTTTGCTTACTATTATATTTTTAGTCTATCTAAATCTATATACTTTATTTATGCTATGGCTATCCTAATATATATACAATATATCATATAGACATATTTTCTTATTCTATACCTATGTTTATTTTCTATCCTATAAATTTTTAATACTAATTTAATAACAATTTGTCCTTGTTCACTTTTTATTAATTCTGGCAGACTCAGAGCTGCTGTTTGTGACACAGTTTTTAATTCTGATTTTTCTTGTTTCTCTCTAAGGCATTTCCGGCTCTTGACCTGTACTTCTTTCTGTTTCAGGTACTGCTCGACTACCCGTGCACTCCGTGTTGGTGCAGCGCTTCTGATGCGGCTTCTCAACGTGGCGTCCTGCTTCTTCCTAACGTCAAACGCGTTTGACCACAACGATAAGGTAAGTTTTTCTTTAATTATGTACGAGTATGAGTTTAATTTTGTGTCTGTTTTTAATTGGGTCAATTTCTCACGAAATTGACTCCAATTAGCTTGTTTTTTATTATAATTAATTTTGTTTCTAAAGATTTTTGGATTTTGGTGATTCTGAACATTAATTTTGAACACAATACCGTTGTGGTTCTTACTTACGGGATACGCTGGATGGACCTCAGCAATATGCCACCGACAGGCGAGCCAACGCGTCCCATTTAAGGCGTATCGGGCACTCGCTGTCGAAGGCATTGTGGTCACTCTTGTCCCCTTTGGCCGAAACGCAGTTATGGCATTTGGGAGCCTCCGCTGCCAGCCGTGACGGGCAGTCAGCTCGCAAGTGAGGGTCGCCACAGTGAGTGCAGAGGTCGGCGGGCTGCGTGCACAGTTTACGGCTGTGGCCGTAGCGCAGACAGCGAGTGCATTGCACCAGTGGTGACTGATCCTGCACTCGCACTCGCTGTAAGTCGATGTGCACGCGTCCCACCATGGTCAGCCTCTGCCATACCGTAGGGGACACCTGCAGGATGACGTGGCACATGTGGGGGTTCCTTGTCTTTCGACGGTACTTCACCCCCAGCCTCGCGTCCTCCGCAGAAATGTCCCCGATGAGGTGGGTGTTTTGCCGTTTCAGAGCCTGGGTGATCTCCTCGTCTGTGTGGCAGGAGAGGACGTCCTTAAGTATAATAAGCGGATCTTTGTTCTTGACCTCTTCTACCACAAGATTACCCGCTTTCCTGATCCTTTCAGTCACTTTGGTCATTTCTTCTCGGGTCTTAAATCCAACCACCACCTTTTGGTCCCTCGCCTTGCGCAGCCGTTCCACCCGAGTGCCTTCATTTCGGGCATCGACCGCCGTCCTGAGCTTCTCAATAACCTCTTCACCGGTGTCCTGATCATTGACCGATGATACGACCACCGAGTGAAGAGGCTCTTGGATGTTCTGCTTCGGACCGACGGCGGCCATCTCCGCGAACGTCGGACCCTGGCCTGCGACGTAGCGTGGGGCCTGCTGAAGATGCTCTGACAGAGCCCGGGTATCCTGTTGGCACTCCTGCAATGTCTGCTTGTGCTCTTTAAGGCCCTCCAACAGGCTCTGCATTAACTCCGTCGGTTCTTCCGTTGTCGGCCTGGGCTCCTGTCGAGTTTCAACTTTACCTCCCTCTTTGACGCCCCTCTGTTTTTCGATTTCGGCTTCTTTCACCAGCTGGTAAAGTCTTTCCACCGCTTTAGTTATCTCATCTTTTATCTCTTTTTTCAGATTTCGAGAGCTTAAAAGTTGCATTTTAGCTTTGGAGGTTAGGTTAGGTTAGGTTAGGTTAGGTTAGGTTAGGTTAGGTTAGGTTAGGTTAGGTTAGGTTAGGTTAGGTTAGGTTAGGTTAGGTTAGGTTAGGTTAGGTTAGGTTAGGTTAGGTTAGGTTAGGTTAGGTTAGGTTAGGTTAGGTTAGGTTAGGTTAGGTTAGGTTAGGTTAGGTTAGGTTAGGTTAGGTTAGGTTAGGTTAGGTTAGGTTAGGTTAGGTTAGGTTAGGTTAGGTTAGGTTAGGTTAGGTTAGGTTAGGTTAGGTTAGGTTAGGTTAGGTTTTTTTTTTTTTTTTTTTTTTTTTTTTTTTTTTTTTTTTTTATTCTACTACCTCCAACATAATCGGAGCATATGCTTAGCTATCGCATTCATTCCAGTTCTCTCTTGTGTTCCTCTCGCACTTCCATTCTGCATACTTTTTCTTTCTAGCATTCTTTCATCTTTCTTTCTTTAAGGGTAGGACGCCCTTTTACTATCTGTCTATTCTTTTCTTTTATTTTAATTTGGTTTTTATTCAGGGAAAACAAAAAACAACAACACCAATATTTACTGATTACAGGCTACAGGTTACAGGCTTATTCTAACTTATTTCTATTTCGTAATACTAATTCATTATTTTTAATGCATACACATTTCTTATCTAATCTTATAACTAGTTACATGTTTTTTTTTTATTTATAATTATTCTTGGGCAACTCAGATTTTTCTTTCTTGTTCGCTTTGTTGACACATACATATTTTTAGTTCTAAATGATTAATGCTTAACATTAATATTGTACATAATATTATGTAAACATTTTTGCTTATGCACTCTTATTTCTTTTTATAACCCTTTCACATATTTTTACGCAATATTCTAGTATGATCTCTCTTTTTTTGCCCGCTATTATTTGCCACATGTTTTCTGGTTCAATCTTGGTGTTGAGCTCATGCTCAGCCTCCATTCTTTCCCTGTCGAAGACGGGGCAGCTGAATAATATATGTGGCACCGTTTCATCAGCTTCAGGATCACAAATGCACGATGAGCTCCCCTTGCACTTGAAACGGTTCAAGTATTCCGAGAACCCACCGTGTCCCGTCATAATTTGTGTGACTACATTGTTGATTTTGCATTTCCTGATTATCCTGTAAGCCGCCACCGCATCCGGGAAAAACAGTTTGGTCACTGCAGCAGTTTCTGCAGACCTGTATCTATGGTCCCACTCTTCCAGCGTTGCCGTGCGAATGCATCGCTTGACGTACGAAACCGGACACAAGTCGTAGTCAGGCTTTCGTTTGGAACCTTCAGCGGCTCTTTTGGCTAATTCGTCGGCTCTCTCATTTCCTTCCAGACCCGCGTGAGCTTTGATCCAAAACAAGGAAACAGCCTTGTTTTGGATACACAGTGATCTTATATTGGCCCTTGCCTCCACTGCAAGTGGGTGGTGTCGGTCGTGATTTTGAATGGTTTGGAGAGCTGCCATGGAGTCGCTGAAAATTCCAAACGATTGCGCACTGTGTTTCAGGATCTCCCTGGTTGCAACGCATATCGCCAAAAGCTCAGCCTGGTAAACGGTGGAGTAGTGTGGGAGAGCAAGCTTGAGAGCTTTGGTTTCGGCATCACCGCTCCATATGGAGAGTGCCGCCCCGACCTTGCCTCCAATCTTGCTCCCGTCCGTGAAGATACGAACCTCAAGTTCGTTCTGGGCATCAAGTTGCTCTTTGTTTACCAGGCTTACGAGCTCTAGCTCAGCGCGCTCTGCGGGGTGTGGATCTTCCATTACCGAGGCAGTCTGCTCGACCCTCCTGTCGCCAAGTGCTAGCTGAGGCACCCCCCTCCTGGCCTCGTATAATGATGCCGCCTCTCGGACACGCAGGTCGAGAGGTAGTATCCCAGCCAGCACTAGTGCAGAGTTCAAGGAGACTGTCCGGTATGCCTTGCACAGCTTTTGTGCAATACCGCGCTGAACTGCTCCCAACTGTTTCATGACGCCTAGCTTTCCAACGGCCGGCGCCCACACGCTGGCGGCGTACAGGATGACTGGTTCCACTGTGGCCACATATATTATTCTTATGACTTCAGGGTGAAGTCCCCAGCTGGTTTTTGCCGCCCTTGTTAGTTGGTTGTGGATTCCTATTGCCTTCCTGCACACATTTGCGACGTGGGTGTTAAAGGTCAGCTTTTTGTCGATGGTGACACCTAAGATTTTGATCTCGTTGGACATGGCAATGTCAATCCCGCCCATGGTCAGGCGTGGGGTGTCATATTTTAATTTGCGAGTGATAACCATTGCGTTGGTTTTATGCGGGGCGAATTTAAGTTTGTTCTGTACACCCCACGCCCGAACATGTTCGAGAGCGGCACTGGCACGTCCCTGGATCTCCAGCGATGTGTCACCATCAAAGATCAGCACAACATCGTCTGCAAATGCCTGGCAATAGTCACCCCTAGCTTCTAGGCTGTTAAGAAGGGGGTCCAGCAAAAGATTCCATAATATCGGTCCCCCTATGGAACCCTGAACACAGCCCTTACTTGTAGCCTTGCCGAACTCTTCGCCTGCGTACCTGACCCTGACCTTTCTATTTTTGAGATAGCTGTCGATGACCCTCCTCAAGCCAATTGGACATTTTTCCTCAGCCAGGCGGACTCTTATAGCTGGCCACCATGCGCTGTCAAAAGCTCCCTCTATGTCCAAGGATACTACGACTACTATTTTCTTTTGTTCCAGCTTGTTGCGTATGTGCTGCATTAGTGCGTAAAGGGAGTCCTCTGTGCTCCTCTGGGGCATGAATCCATACTGGCGAGTACTCATCCTTGGGATCAAGTGGAACTTGAGGCGGGCCACCAACATCTTCTCGTAAATTTTCCCTAGTATTGGTAACAGACCAATTGGTCTGTACGCCTTTGGGGTGCTGTAGTCGGTTTTTCCAGGCTTCTTCAGCACGATCACTATCGCCTCCTTCCAGACTTCAGGGAAGTGGTGGCATTTCAAACAAGCGTTCATAAGAGCGAGGGCCACCTCAGGGGCACCTCCGATAGCCTGGCAGCAAATATCGGCGGTGAAGCCGTCTGCTCCTGGAGCTTTTTTGGCGTTGAAGGACTTGCACGCCGCCATCAGTTCAGCCATCGTGAATGGTGGATCGCATGAATTATCTTGCCCTCCAACATTCACAATGTCAGCCTTTTCTCTGATAAGGCGGTGATGTGTGCTGTCACTGTCTGTATGGTCTTCTGGATAAAATGTGTTCGCCAGTAGTTCGACTGATCCTTCCGTGTCCAGCACCTCCCCGTCCTTCACTAGCGGTTGGTCCTCTCCCCTTCCCTTGGTCCTTGCTATCACCCGGTAAATCCCTTCCCAGACCCCCTCTCTGTCCTGTTTTGCGCAAAAGTTCTTCCAACTCTCGACCATGTCTTTGGCTGCTTCTGTTTCATACTCAGCTTTCTGTTTCAGGTACTCTTCGACAACCTTCGATCTTCGGGCCGGTGCAGCACACCTGATTCTGCGTTTTCTGGTGGCGACCTCCTTCTTCATCTTCTCGAGTTTCTCGGACCACCACGGGAAAGTGAGCACTTCGTTACTCTTCTTCATAGGCATTGATGAAGTGCATGCGTCTCTTATTATTTGTGTGTATCTATTTATAGTTATATTAAGTTGGTCAGCTGTATTTAATTTGTCAATTTCTAGTTTATAAATGTTGTTCTCTTGCATTAATTGGCTGAGTTTCTCACGAAACTCAGGCCAATTTGCTTTTTTTGTATTGAAAATTCTAGTGGTTCTGTTGATTTTAATGCCTTTAGACCTTTTTAATTTGATGTTAAAAACAATCCCGTTGTGATCCGAGCTAGTGAGACCCTCGTCTACCCTCCAGTCGTCGACCAAGTCCAGAATATCCGTCGAGCATGCTGTGATGTCGACGTGGCTGCAGTAACGTTTTCCCCCTCTGATCGTGTCGAAGGTTGGAATTTCCCCTCTGTTGAGTATGTTAAGACTCAGCTCGTTTAGGACTCCAGATACTTCTTCGCCCCTGTAGTCAATGGACAAGCTTCCCCACCAGGTGCTTTTTGCATTTGCGTCTCCTCCAACAATCCACATTCTGGAACCTACTTCTTCCTCGACGTGTTTTAGGTGCTCGAGGTATGGTCCCACTGGCTGGTCCGGCTCAAGATAAAAGGAGACCAGTGTAATTCTCCAGGCACTGGTCCGGATCCCCACCACGGTGATGTTGTTCGTGGTGAGTTTCGGGTACTGCGTGACTATAAGGTCTTGGTCGAAGACCGCTATTGCGGCCTTTACAGTCCCATCTCCTGTATCGGTGCTCTGAAAGATTCGAGCACCCCTGTGGTTTTTCATGGCCTTAGCTCCACCCACATATGGTTCCTGGAGGAGAGCAACCGCAACTCCGCGTTTTACGGCTTCCAACAAGAGCTCGTTTGTTGCCAATTTTTTCCGCTGGAGGTTGGCTTGTATTATTTTGTAGAGGTTTGGGTTGCCTTGGGTGCCTTTAGCAATACGCCACCGTCGATCTGGCGATTTCATCCCACTTACGGCGTGTTGGGCAATCGGGGTTAAAAGCGTTATGGTCAGTGTTCTCAAGATTTGATCTTGTGCAGTTCTGGCATTTGGGTGGGACTCCCGCAAGCCAATCGGCACACTTCGACTTCAAATGTGGACCACCACAGTGACTGCACAAGTCGGCTGGTTCCTTACAGAATCGTTTGCCATGCCCGTAGCTCAGACAGCGCGTGCATTGTACCAGCGGGGTTTGGTCTTCTACCCTAACGCGTTGGAGGTCCACGTGCAGGTATCCGATTTCTGTAGCCCTTCTCCAGATGGTCGGTGAGACGCTGACCACAACGTGATTGGTGTGCGGATTTCTAGTTCTTCTCCTGAACTTTACCTCCACTCTATCCTCTTCTTTTTCAAGGTTGAGGAAGACACCCTTGTTTTGATTCCTCAGTGCCTTGAGGACATCCTCGTCTGAGTTGGTGGAGAGGACGCTCTTGAGGATCAGTAACGGGTCCTTATTTTTCATTTCCTCGACATTGAGGTCCTGTCTTTCTCCTTCCAATTTGTTTTTAATTTTGTTCCTTTCTTCCTTGGTCTGGAATCCCATTATAATTTTTCTGTCCTTTGCCTTTCTTACCCTTTCGACTTTAACCCAGCCCTCTTTTGCGTCCACCGCCTTTCGTATCTTATCTAATACTTCGTCCCCTGTTTCTGTATCATCTTTTGAGGTAACTACGATCGAGTGCAGCGTACTTCGCATTGGATTCGACTTTCCGCTGTTGGTCGCAGTTACACTCGCGTAAGTTGTTGTTACTCCCTGTTCTATTGCGACTTTCAACTCCTCCATTCTTCTATTATTCTCTTGTAGCAACTTCGAGTGTTCCTCGATTCGTGTTGCCAGCAAGTTCTGTTCTTGTTGAATAGAGAAGGTGGCGTCAGGGGCTACAGCTTCGGGCTCTATATTTTCCTTCACACCTCCTGAGCTTTTTGTTTTGGCCTCTTTTTCAGCTTCCTTCACTAGCTGGTATAGCCGTTCCAGCGCTTCAATGATGCCGTTTTTAATTTCGGTCTTAGTATTTCTTGAACTGCTCAGGTGCAATTTGCCTTTGTTCAAGCAGGCCCTAGCTTCTGTTGACCGATCCGCGTACTGTACTTTTGGCGGCGTACGGGCCTCTGTCGATTTCTTGCGCATTTGAAGGGTTTTATTTTCCTGCGTCTCTGTAGATTTTTGTACTATTTTTGCAGGGCCAGCCTGTATCGTCATGGTAGTTAAGGGGGGTGTTGGGTCTGTATTTGTGGATTTAGCGGCTTCCCATTCTCCAACGCTGCGACGAACATTTGGAGGTGATGTTCCGGATTTTGGTGGTAGTTTCTCGCTATCCACATTTTTTGGTGGGGTCCTCAATCCGAGCATATTAGAGGTATGCGTCAGTAAAAATATAAAAGGTGTAAGTGTGTATAATAGAAAGAAATAAAAGTGCGTTAAGTTTTTCAATGTTTTCTCTATATAGAGTTAACACGGTCAGCCTTCTAGTTCAATAAAACGAGTCAGGCAACAAACATATAATAAAAATAGAAAAAACTTTGCTTCCAGGTGTCAAAAATTTACAAAGCTCTATGTAGAGTCGGTTTGATATCGTCAGTGGAGAGATCTCCGCGAGCCCTTTCAAATGACCCCAAACTCGGTGCAATTCCACCAAGGGGTTCCGGAGCTATTCCAACTTAAAGATGTTGGTTTTTTGCCAAGATGGCGGTCAAAAAGTGGTTACTTGAGGATATCTCCGGAACCGCCAGTCCAAAAACCCCCGTGCTTGGACTTTTCACACTTGGCTCGATAAGACCCGTCCACTGAGACAGTTTTCAGGCTGAAAAACGTTGACACCTGGAAAACGCCTGAAAGGTGTCCCACCCGATAGACTACAGTCAGTTACTATAGCCAGTGAAAATCCCGTCGCTCTGCGACACTCCGTTGCGGAGATATGGGTGTTTGAATTTCAACAAAGATGGCGGCACAACTGTCAAATTCAATATTTGACGAGTGATATCTCCGCTTTGAAAGGTCGCAGAGCACGCGAGTTTGGAGTCTAACCACTCGGCCTGAGCTCCACTATCCGCTGAAACCGTTTTCAGGGCTTCGATAATTTTCAGCTCCAAACCGCCTGAAGACGCAAGGCAAAGAAGAAAAAGAGCCCCTGAGTATAAAATTGAAAACCGCAACTTCCTACGACTCCCGGTTCAGGAGATTTTGCGGATTGAAGTTAAACAAAATGGCCGCCGAACTGTCAAGAGTTGACTTTAATTGCCCGTAACTTCGGAACCCTTCATCGGAGAAAGTCCGGATTTCAAATGTACAAATTGGCGTCACTTCAGGTATCTCCCGAAAACGATTTCAGCGACAAAAATTTTTTCAGCCTGAAAAGTCCTGAAACCTTACAATAACTAAATTTCATAAAATGCTTTAGATAATAGCAAAAATCCGAGAACAATCGGCCCAGCGGCTCCCGAGATATAGCACGTTGAAATTTTAAACCTAAAAAACCAAGATGGTGGAATTTAGTCTAGATCTCAATTTTAGAGATATAGTACCCGTGTTTGGGCTTATATGGGTCACAATAGACTTATTGGACCCAGTCCCGATGCCAAAATTAATTATTTCCTATTAAATTTTGAATAAATGCCAAAAAATAGATAAAATTCTATATCTCACGAACCACTAAACGAAAAATTCTGGAAAAAATGTCAAAAATAGGAGAAAAACGTGAGCTATACAGTGCACTTAACAAATCTAAAAACAGCATATAATTTTATGGAAAAATAAATAAAAATGTGATTTTATGATAAAATTTCTTATAATTCAAATACTACACAATTAAAAATTCTAAGATTTACAGTTTCTACTCTACTGATAAGCGCGCCAAGGACTGCAGTTGAAGATCTTGAAAATTTTTATTCGGTATAAAGATATACCAGTCTAAATTTTGAGATTTCAATATCCTCTTAAAAATCAGATATAATAGGTACGACAAAAATACTTGCGGCACCAGTCTAGGCCCTAAGAAGAGATGATGTCTGCAAAGTTTCAGGCGTCTAGCTCTGCGTTTTCGATGTTTTCAGCGCCACGTGGTTTTTGTTTTTTCAAGATAACTCCGGAGGGCTTGAATTTTTCAAACTTCTAGGTCGTCAGGATGGTGTGCGGGGGCAAATCCCTCCACTTTCTTCAATAAAAAAGGGGGGGTATCGATCTGGATTAAGCAGCGTTTGCGATTGAAGTTTCTGTTTCCAAAATTAACCTCTAAATATTGAGGTTTTTCAGGTTTTCACTAACTTTCACTGCAATCCGGGTATGAACACTCACATGGGCGTTTAGATTTCACTTTGCCCCACAGATAGACACAACTTTCATCAAAATCGGATGACTTTTTACCACTTTTTTGAATTTTTTAAGACGGAGCGACGCCGAAAACGATCCGAACACCACGAGGGTTGCGGGGGAACTGGGTTAGGTTAGGTTAGGTTAGGTTAGGTTAGGTTAGGTTAGGTTAGGTTAGGTTAGGTTAGGTTAGGTTAGGTTAGGTTAGGTTAGGTTAGGTTAGGTTAGGTTAGGTTAGGTTAGGTTAGGTTAGGTTAGGTTAGGTTAGGTTAGGTTAGGTTAGGTTAGGTTAGGTTAGGTTAGGTTAGGTTAGGTTAGGTTAGGTTAGGTTAGGTTAGGTTAGGTTAGGTTAGGTTAGGTTAGGTTAGGTTAGGTTAGGTTAGGTTAGGTTAGGTTAGGTTAGGTTAGGTTAGGTTAGGTTAGGTTAGGTTAGGTTAGGTTAGGTTAGGTTAGGTTAGGTTAGGTTAGGTTAGGTTAGGTTAGGTTAGGTTAGGTTAGGTTAGGTTAGGTTAGGTTAGGTTAGGTTAGGTTAGGTTAGGTTAGGTTAGGTTAGGTTAGGTTAGGTTAGGTTAGGTTAGGTTAGGTTAGGTTAGGTTAGGTTAGGTTAGGTTAGGTTAGGTTAGGTTAGGTTAGGTTAGGTTAGGTTAGGTTAGGTTAGGTTAGGTTAGGTTAGGTTAGGTTAGGTTAGGTTAGGTTAGGTTAGGTTAGGTTAGGTTAGGTTAGGTTAGGTTAGGTTAGGTTAGGTTAGGTTAGGTTAGGTTAGGTTAGGTTAGGTTAGGTTAGGTTAGGTTAGGTTAGGTTAGGTTAGGTTAGGTTAGGTTAGGTTAGGTTAGGTTAGGTTAGGTTAGGTTAGGTTAGGTTAGGTTAGGTTAGGTTAGGTTAGGTTAGGTTAGGTTAGGTTAGGTTAGGTTAGGTTAGGTTAGGTTAGGTTAGGTTAGGTTAGGTTAGGTTAGGTTAGGTTAGGTTAGGTTAGGTTAGGTTAGGTTAGGTTAGGTTAGGTTAGGTTAGGTTAGGTTAGGTTAGGTTAGGTTAGGTTAGGTTAGGTTAGGTTAGGTTAGGTTAGGTTAGGTTAGGTTAGGTTAGGTTAGGTTAGGTTAGGTTAGGTTAGGTTAGGTTAGGTTAGGTTAGGTTAGGTTAGGTTAGGTTAGGTTAGGTTAGGTTAGGTTAGGTTAGGTTAGGTTAGGTTAGGTTAGGTTAGGTTAGGTTAGGTTAGGTTAGGTTAGGTTAGGTTAGGTTAGGTTAGGTTAGGTTAGGTTAGGTTAGGTTAGGTTAGGTTAGGTTAGGTTAGGTTAGGTTAGGTTAGGTTAGGTTAGGTTAGGTTAGGTTAGGTTAGGTTAGGTTAGGTTAGGTTAGGTTAGGTTAGGTTAGGTTAGGTTAGGTTAGGTTAGGTTAGGTTAGGTTAGGTTAGGTTAGGTTAGGTTAGGTTAGGTTAGGTTAGGTTAGGTTAGGTTAGGTTAGGTTAGGTTAGGTTAGGTTAGGTTAGGTTAGGTTAGGTTAGGTTAGGTTAGGTTAGGTTAGGTTAGGTTAGGTTAGGTTAGGTTAGGTTAGGTTAGGTTAGGTTAGGTTAGGTTAGGTTAGGTTAGGTTAGGTTAGGTTAGGTTAGGTTAGGTTAGGTTAGGTTAGGTTAGGTTAGGTTAGGTTAGGTTAGGTTAGGTTAGGTTAGGTTAGGTTAGGTTAGGTTAGGTTAGGTTAGGTTAGGTTAGGTTAGGTTAGGTTAGGTTAGGTTAGGTTAGGTTAGGTTAGGTTAGGTTAGGTTAGGTTAGGTTAGGTTAGGTTAGGTTAGGTTAGGTTAGGTTAGGTTAGGTTAGGTTAGGTTAGGTTAGGTTAGGTTAGGTTAGGTTAGGTTAGGTTAGGTTAGGTTAGGTTAGGTTAGGTTAGGTTAGGTTAGGTTAGGTTAGGTTAGGTTAGGTTAGGTTAGGTTAGGTTAGGTTAGGTTAGGTTAGGTTAGGTTAGGTTAGGTTAGGTTAGGTTAGGTTAGGTTAGGTTAGGTTAGGTTAGGTTAGGTTAGGTTAGGTTAGGTTAGGTTAGGTTAGGTTAGGTTAGGTTAGGTTAGGTTAGGTTAGGTTAGGTTAGGTTAGGTTAGGTTAGGTTAGGTTAGGTTAGGTTAGGTTAGGTTAGGTTAGGTTAGGTTAGGTTAGGTTAGGTTAGGTTAGGTTAGGTTAGGTTAGGTTAGGTTAGGTTAGGTTAGGTTAGGTTAGGTTAGGTTAGGTTAGGTTAGGTTAGGTTAGGTTAGGTTAGGTTAGGTTAGGTTAGGTTAGGTTAGGTTAGGTTAGGTTAGGTTAGGTTAGGTTAGGTTAGGTTAGGTTAGGTTAGGTTAGGTTAGGTTAGGTTAGGTTAGGTTAGGTTAGGTTAGGTTAGGTTAGGTTAGGTTAGGTTAGGTTAGGTTAGGTTAGGTTAGGTTAGGTTAGGTTAGGTTAGGTTAGGTTAGGTTAGGTTAGGTTAGGTTAGGTTAGGTTAGGTTAGGTTAGGTTAGGTTAGGTTAGGTTAGGTTAGGTTAGGTTAGGTTAGGTTAGGTTAGGTTAGGTTAGGTTAGGTTAGGTTAGGTTAGGTTAGGTTAGGTTAGGTTAGGTTAGGTTAGGTTAGGTTAGGTTAGGTTAGGTTAGGTTAGGTTAGGTTAGGTTAGGTTAGGTTAGGTTAGGTTAGGTTAGGTTAGGTTAGGTTAGGTTAGGTTAGGTTAGGTTAGGTTAGGTTAGGTTAGGTTAGGTTAGGTTAGGTTAGGTTAGGTTAGGTTAGGTTAGGTTAGGTTAGGTTAGGTTAGGTTAGGTTAGGTTAGGTTAGGTTAGGTTAGGTTAGGTTAGGTTAGGTTAGGTTAGGTTAGGTTAGGTTAGGTTAGGTTAGGTTAGGTTAGGTTAGGTTAGGTTAGGTTAGGTTAGGTTAGGTTAGGTTAGGTTAGGTTAGGTTAGGTTAGGTTAGGTTAGGTTAGGTTAGGTTAGGTTAGGTTAGGTTAGGTTAGGTTAGGTTAGGTTAGGTTAGGTTAGGTTAGGTTAGGTTAGGTTAGGTTAGGTTAGGTTAGGTTAGGTTAGGTTAGGTTAGGTTAGGTTAGGTTAGGTTAGGTTAGGTTAGGTTAGGTTAGGTTAGGTTAGGTTAGGTTAGGTTAGGTTAGGTTAGGTTAGGTTAGGTTAGGTTAGGTTAGGTTAGGTTAGGTTAGGTTAGGTTAGGTTAGGTTAGGTTAGGTTAGGTTAGGTTAGGTTAGGTTAGGTTAGGTTAGGTTAGGTTAGGTTAGGTTAGGTTAGGTTAGGTTAGGTTAGGTTAGGTTAGGTTAGGTTAGGTTAGGTTAGGTTAGGTTAGGTTAGGTTAGGTTAGGTTAGGTTAGGTTAGGTTAGGTTAGGTTAGGTTAGGTTAGGTTAGGTTAGGTTAGGTTAGGTTAGGTTAGGTTAGGTTAGGTTAGGTTAGGTTAGGTTAGGTTAGGTTAGGTTAGGTTAGGTTAGGTTAGGTTAGGTTAGGTTAGGTTAGGTTAGGTTAGGTTAGGTTAGGTTAGGTTAGGTTAGGTTAGGTTAGGTTAGGTTAGGTTAGGTTAGGTTAGGTTAGGTTAGGTTAGGTTAGGTTAGGTTAGGTTAGGTTAGGTTAGGTTAGGTTAGGTTAGGTTAGGTTAGGTTAGGTTAGGTTAGGTTAGGTTAGGTTAGGTTAGGTTAGGTTAGGTTAGGTTAGGTTAGGTTAGGTTAGGTTAGGTTAGGTTAGGTTAGGTTAGGTTAGGTTAGGTTAGGTTAGGTTAGGTTAGGTTAGGTTAGGTTAGGTTAGGTTAGGTTAGGTTAGGTTAGGTTAGGTTAGGTTAGGTTAGGTTAGGTTAGGTTAGGTTAGGTTAGGTTAGGTTAGGTTAGGTTAGGTTAGGTTAGGTTAGGTTAGGTTAGGTTAGGTTAGGTTAGGTTAGGTTAGGTTAGGTTAGGTTAGGTTAGGTTAGGTTAGGTTAGGTTAGGTTAGGTTAGGTTAGGTTAGGTTAGGTTAGGTTAGGTTAGGTTAGGTTAGGTTAGGTTAGGTTAGGTTAGGTTAGGTTAGGTTAGGTTAGGTTAGGTTAGGTTAGGTTAGGTTAGGTTAGGTTAGGTTAGGTTAGGTTAGGTTAGGTTAGGTTAGGTTAGGTTAGGTTAGGTTAGGTTAGGTTAGGTTAGGTTAGGTTAGGTTAGGTTAGGTTAGGTTAGGTTAGGTTAGGTTAGGTTAGGTTAGGTTAGGTTAGGTTAGGTTAGGTTAGGTTAGGTTAGGTTAGGTTAGGTTAGGTTAGGTTAGGTTAGGTTAGGTTAGGTTAGGTTAGGTTAGGTTAGGTTAGGTTAGGTTAGGTTAGGTTAGGTTAGGTTAGGTTAGGTTAGGTTAGGTTAGGTTAGGTTAGGTTAGGTTAGGTTAGGTTAGGTTAGGTTAGGTTAGGTTAGGTTAGGTTAGGTTAGGTTAGGTTAGGTTAGGTTAGGTTAGGTTAGGTTAGGTTAGGTTAGGTTAGGTTAGGTTAGGTTAGGTTAGGTTAGGTTAGGTTAGGTTAGGTTAGGTTAGGTTAGGTTAGGTTAGGTTAGGTTAGGTTAGGTTAGGTTAGGTTAGGTTAGGTTAGGTTAGGTTAGGTTAGGTTAGGTTAGGTTAGGTTAGGTTAGGTTAGGTTAGGTTAGGTTAGGTTAGGTTAGGTTAGGTTAGGTTAGGTTAGGTTAGGTTAGGTTAGGTTAGGTTAGGTTAGGTTAGGTTAGGTTAGGTTAGGTTAGGTTAGGTTAGGTTAGGTTAGGTTAGGTTAGGTTAGGTTAGGTTAGGTTAGGTTAGGTTAGGTTAGGTTAGGTTAGGTTAGGTTAGGTTAGGTTAGGTTAGGTTAGGTTAGGTTAGGTTAGGTTAGGTTAGGTTAGGTTAGGTTAGGTTAGGTTAGGTTAGGTTAGGTTAGGTTAGGTTAGGTTAGGTTAGGTTAGGTTAGGTTAGGTTAGGTTAGGTTAGGTTAGGTTAGGTTAGGTTAGGTTAGGTTAGGTTAGGTTAGGTTAGGTTAGGTTAGGTTAGGTTAGGTTAGGTTAGGTTAGGTTAGGTTAGGTTAGGTTAGGTTAGGTTAGGTTAGGTTAGGTTAGGTTAGGTTAGGTTAGGTTAGGTTAGGTTAGGTTAGGTTAGGTTAGGTTAGGTTAGGTTAGGTTAGGTTAGGTTAGGTTAGGTTAGGTTAGGTTAGGTTAGGTTAGGTTAGGTTAGGTTAGGTTAGGTTAGGTTAGGTTAGGTTAGGTTAGGTTAGGTTAGGTTAGGTTAGGTTAGGTTAGGTTAGGTTAGGTTAGGTTAGGTTAGGTTAGGTTAGGTTAGGTTAGGTTAGGTTAGGTTAGGTTAGGTTAGGTTAGGTTAGGTTAGGTTAGGTTAGGTTAGGTTAGGTTAGGTTAGGTTAGGTTAGGTTAGGTTAGGTTAGGTTAGGTTAGGTTAGGTTAGGTTAGGTTAGGTTAGGTTAGGTTAGGTTAGGTTAGGTTAGGTTAGGTTAGGTTAGGTTAGGTTAGGTTAGGTTAGGTTAGGTTAGGTTAGGTTAGGTTAGGTTAGGTTAGGTTAGGTTAGGTTAGGTTAGGTTAGGTTAGGTTAGGTTAGGTTAGGTTAGGTTAGGTTAGGTTAGGTTAGGTTAGGTTAGGTTAGGTTAGGTTAGGTTAGGTTAGGTTAGGTTAGGTTAGGTTAGGTTAGGTTAGGTTAGGTTAGGTTAGGTTAGGTTAGGTTAGGTTAGGTTAGGTTAGGTTAGGTTAGGTTAGGTTAGGTTAGGTTAGGTTAGGTTAGGTTAGGTTAGGTTAGGTTAGGTTAGGTTAGGTTAGGTTAGGTTAGGTTAGGTTAGGTTAGGTTAGGTTAGGTTAGGTTAGGTTAGGTTAGGTTAGGTTAGGTTAGGTTAGGTTAGGTTAGGTTAGGTTAGGTTAGGTTAGGTTAGGTTAGGTTAGGTTAGGTTAGGTTAGGTTAGGTTAGGTTAGGTTAGGTTAGGTTAGGTTAGGTTAGGTTAGGTTAGGTTAGGTTAGGTTAGGTTAGGTTAGGTTAGGTTAGGTTAGGTTAGGTTAGGTTAGGTTAGGTTAGGTTAGGTTAGGTTAGGTTAGGTTAGGTTAGGTTAGGTTAGGTTAGGTTAGGTTAGGTTAGGTTAGGTTAGGTTAGGTTAGGTTAGGTTAGGTTAGGTTAGGTTAGGTTAGGTTAGGTTAGGTTAGGTTAGGTTAGGTTAGGTTAGGTTAGGTTAGGTTAGGTTAGGTTAGGTTAGGTTAGGTTAGGTTAGGTTAGGTTAGGTTAGGTTAGGTTAGGTTAGGTTAGGTTAGGTTAGGTTAGGTTAGGTTAGGTTAGGTTAGGTTAGGTTAGGTTAGGTTAGGTTAGGTTAGGTTAGGTTAGGTTAGGTTAGGTTAGGTTAGGTTAGGTTAGGTTAGGTTAGGTTAGGTTAGGTTAGGTTAGGTTAGGTTAGGTTAGGTTAGGTTAGGTTAGGTTAGGTTAGGTTAGGTTAGGTTAGGTTAGGTTAGGTTAGGTTAGGTTAGGTTAGGTTAGGTTAGGTTAGGTTAGGTTAGGTTAGGTTAGGTTAGGTTAGGTTAGGTTAGGTTAGGTTAGGTTAGGTTAGGTTAGGTTAGGTTAGGTTAGGTTAGGTTAGGTTAGGTTAGGTTAGGTTAGGTTAGGTTAGGTTAGGTTAGGTTAGGTTAGGTTAGGTTAGGTTAGGTTAGGTTAGGTTAGGTTAGGTTAGGTTAGGTTAGGTTAGGTTAGGTTAGGTTAGGTTAGGTTAGGTTAGGTTAGGTTAGGTTAGGTTAGGTTAGGTTAGGTTAGGTTAGGTTAGGTTAGGTTAGGTTAGGTTAGGTTAGGTTAGGTTAGGTTAGGTTAGGTTAGGTTAGGTTAGGTTAGGTTAGGTTAGGTTAGGTTAGGTTAGGTTAGGTTAGGTTAGGTTAGGTTAGGTTAGGTTAGGTTAGGTTAGGTTAGGTTAGGTTAGGTTAGGTTAGGTTAGGTTAGGTTAGGTTAGGTTAGGTTAGGTTAGGTTAGGTTAGGTTAGGTTAGGTTAGGTTAGGTTAGGTTAGGTTAGGTTAGGTTAGGTTAGGTTAGGTTAGGTTAGGTTAGGTTAGGTTAGGTTAGGTTAGGTTAGGTTAGGTTAGGTTAGGTTAGGTTAGGTTAGGTTAGGTTAGGTTAGGTTAGGTTAGGTTAGGTTAGGTTAGGTTAGGTTAGGTTAGGTTAGGTTAGGTTAGGTTAGGTTAGGTTAGGTTAGGTTAGGTTAGGTTAGGTTAGGTTAGGTTAGGTTAGGTTAGGTTAGGTTAGGTTAGGTTAGGTTAGGTTAGGTTAGGTTAGGTTAGGTTAGGTTAGGTTAGGTTAGGTTAGGTTAGGTTAGGTTAGGTTAGGTTAGGTTAGGTTAGGTTAGGTTAGGTTAGGTTAGGTTAGGTTAGGTTAGGTTAGGTTAGGTTAGGTTAGGTTAGGTTAGGTTAGGTTAGGTTAGGTTAGGTTAGGTTAGGTTAGGTTAGGTTAGGTTAGGTTAGGTTAGGTTAGGTTAGGTTAGGTTAGGTTAGGTTAGGTTAGGTTAGGTTAGGTTAGGTTAGGTTAGGTTAGGTTAGGTTAGGTTAGGTTAGGTTAGGTTAGGTTAGGTTAGGTTAGGTTAGGTTAGGTTAGGTTAGGTTAGGTTAGGTTAGGTTAGGTTAGGTTAGGTTAGGTTAGGTTAGGTTAGGTTAGGTTAGGTTAGGTTAGGTTAGGTTAGGTTAGGTTAGGTTAGGTTAGGTTAGGTTAGGTTAGGTTAGGTTAGGTTAGGTTAGGTTAGGTTAGGTTAGGTTAGGTTAGGTTAGGTTAGGTTAGGTTAGGTTAGGTTAGGTTAGGTTAGGTTAGGTTAGGTTAGGTTAGGTTAGGTTAGGTTAGGTTAGGTTAGGTTAGGTTAGGTTAGGTTAGGTTAGGTTAGGTTAGGTTAGGTTAGGTTAGGTTAGGTTAGGTTAGGTTAGGTTAGGTTAGGTTAGGTTAGGTTAGGTTAGGTTAGGTTAGGTTAGGTTAGGTTAGGTTAGGTTAGGTTAGGTTAGGTTAGGTTAGGTTAGGTTAGGTTAGGTTAGGTTAGGTTAGGTTAGGTTAGGTTAGGTTAGGTTAGGTTAGGTTAGGTTAGGTTAGGTTAGGTTAGGTTAGGTTAGGTTAGGTTAGGTTAGGTTAGGTTAGGTTAGGTTAGGTTAGGTTAGGTTAGGTTAGGTTAGGTTAGGTTAGGTTAGGTTAGGTTAGGTTAGGTTAGGTTAGGTTAGGTTAGGTTAGGTTAGGTTAGGTTAGGTTAGGTTAGGTTA